>CM066032.1:1245277269-1246691761 GCA_033557465.1 Ichthyophis bannanicus
ACAGGGTCTGTCTGATGAACAGTAATGGTATCCCCAGGGAATGCTCTGTCCCTGTGGCAACAGTGTGGTGCAGTACACACAGCCAGTGTGTTCAGGAGGAGAAGGTCACAAGTTTAAGTCCCAGCTGTGGCTCATGCCAACCCAGTCCCCATATTTTACCCAGTACTAAATCATGGTAATAAAGACGGAACCTTTATTGCAGATAAAATAAACATGCCTGAAACACCTATATTTTACTCTACAGAGCACAGACACCATAAACATGTGCAATCCCTAGAGCAGAGTTTCCCCAACTGCAGTCCTGGAGTGCCAAACACCATTCAGGTTTCTTGCTGTCCCTAATAAATATGTCTGTGCTGCATTTGTATACGCCGCCCCATTGTATGCAAATGTATCTCATGCCTATTCATTAGGGACAGCATGAAAACCTGAACAGTGTTTGGCCCACCAGGACCAGAGTTGGGAACCTCTGCCCTAGAACAGCGGCCAACAGGGGCATAAACACCCACACCCACAGACTCCACTATCCAAAGCCTCATGGAGAGTCAGGCTATTGGGCCCTGCGCACAGCAGCATCTCCCAATACTAGCACTTGCATACCTTAATAATGCCACCCTAAACTTAGGTACACGTTCCGCATATATTAAAGGTTGCTATGATTAATGTCAGCTAACAAATCCTAAGTTAAACACGAGTTGTTGATAGAGATTCATCATAGCAACCTTTCTGATATCTGTGGATTGTGTTTCAGTTATTGATTCTGACAGTGTTTACCACCCTGGGGAGTGACCCTAACAGTATTGAGTACCATAGCAATGCCCGCACTGTGCCCAGAACTGGTGTGGCATCCAGGGCTGCCACAAACCTCTATATTTACACAATGCTGGCATAGGTGTGGGAGATCGCTCTCACCCTGACTGAGCAGTGACCACGGCATGGCTAGGTTCCCCCATAGTGCTATACAGTATTTTTCTCAAGTGATATTTATGGGTTTTCTTTTCTGGGGCCCAATCACTGACATACCTGTGTAGTGTGTGTGTTGATGTCTCAGTTTTGGGTGCGCACAGATCCTCCAGGAATATGCACTATGTGCTAGCTAGCAGACTGTCTGCCGTTAGCATCTGTATGGCTGCACCACCTTGCAGGGTGCAGCAGGTGCACACTGACTGCCCTCTGCTGGTGAATGTCAGATCATAGTGGGGGGCAGCTGAGCCCTGTCCCAAGTGCAGATCTTCAGCAGCTGTCTGTTTGCCGCCAGGACTGGGGTTGCTGGTTCCACAGTCCCCCTTGCAAAGGGGTGATAGTGGGGATATGTGGGGGCAGATCATGTCCCCCACCCTGACCAAAAGAGGGTGGCTTGCTAAGTACATTGTTTCCATGTGAGCCCCTGACACACCCCTACTCCCTAAACAGGTGATCATAAGCAAGCAAAGTGGATATGCACTATGTTGTGTGCATCATGGTCCACAAGGGCCAGACATGACTGGAAATTACAAATGGATACAAATACCTATCACACACTGGCACTGATGGAGACCTGCAGCACAGCCCACCTCAAACAACCCGGGTACTGCGGACCTGGTGCTGGCCACTCCACCTCATCCTCAGGGTGAGCACAGAACATGCACATTGGCATGGCCTGTGGGTACTCTGTGCCAGTAACACGCACAGTCATTCTCCCCTACCAAGCTGACGTGCTGTAGAGGTGCATACCCCATCTGGTGAGCAGATGTAGACTGCTGTTCTGCATGTGAATTGCATTATAGGTACTATTGGTTCTATCCTATCCTGGTAGCCACAGCAGATAGTTTTATGGTGACGTGCACTCTTTCTGTAGCCAGCCATTGGTATGCTAGCTCCCATAGTGATGTAGCACAATGGTTAATGCAATGATTTCAGTAGCAAAGATCATGGGTTCATTTTCTCTCTGTTCCCTTTTTTATGGCTGTCCTACACAACTATGTTTCATTCATGTAACAGTCATATCTGTGCAGATCTGTGCTGCCACCACATTATACCCTCATCACTTTTGCCATCCATCCTTCTGTCCGTCTATGTGTGTGTGCCAGCTGGGTGGCGTCCTGCCCTAATGTGCAGGCTGCTACCCCATATACTGCACTGGCACACTTTTCTGCATTGCGGCTCTTCCTGCTTGCCTCTCCTGTGTCTGCTCTGCATGGCACTGCTCTCCTCTGTCCTCCTGTCCTTGCACTTATCCTGCCACCTCTACCTCCTCTGGTGGACACGTATCCCCATCCTCTGCCACACACTGTCATTGTTGCACTGTACATTACCATCACCCTGTACATCGGTACAGCTGCCCCCGATATGTTTGTCCACTTTACCTGCTGCCATATGGGCTGCATGCAGATTTGGCTGGTCCATGAGCTCCGTCATCTACTTCCTTCCATCACTTGTTCATTGTCTTTCCTTGGTGCTATGTGCAGTGTTATGGTTACATCTGTGTTTGAGCCATACATTTCATGCTTGTGACTTTGGAGCACCTTTGTGCCTCTGGGCACCATCTCCTGTGTCACCTTGGCATCCCTGGGGCATATTTTGTGGCACCTTAGGTTTTGCCAGCTTATGGGGCACCTTATATGCTGCCTTGGAGGGTGCCAACCTTTCCTGCCGCCCTCTGGAGCACATTATGACCTGCCTTGGATGACGTGGTGCTTTATGATGTGCCTTATGGTGCGCCCTAAAAGGAGCATTAGGTTGCGGCACTGGGGTGAGGCTTTTTTGGCTGGCAGTGCAAATTGTTGGGATGTGTCTGACTGTTACAAGCAGGAAAAGGGATTGCCTCAGACAGTCTTTTAACTGAGCGATCAAACTCATTACCACTGTATTGGCAGTCAATGTATTAACCAGTGTGCTACACCTCTGTTGCTGGGATTACAGGTCAGCACGCCTAATTAAGGCTAACGCGCGTTAATGTGCCACGGCTTCCTTTATCATGCGATAACCTGAAATGCTACCTTAAGACCGGAACGCCCACTACCTTATATGGCATTTGTCACAGTAAGACTGCAACTAACGCCGGTAACATTAAGACGGTTTAGTAAATATACCCCTTAGAGATGTATGACTTTGTTGAGAGTGAGTATCAAAAACTCCTCGGATACAGTAACACAAGATAGCTGGCTTTACTACCATCCATAAAGAGGTTAATTATAATGTTCTAAACAGTAAAATCATATTTTCTGAGCCAGGAAAATGCCCAATTATCATCAAACACTTTTTTTGAGAATGAATCAGCAGATGTTTGGTTGTACTTTCTGCAGTCAGGCAGTAATTTTCCAAAATGTGACTTTAAAAATTGAGTCTCAAAAAATCTCAATGATAGAGGTGACCAAAGTAATCAGTGACCTTAGAAACAAGTTAGTAACTAGGAAGAATGAAGTGTTTTTGCCTCTGACAATCAGAAAGAAGATAAAAGATCTTGAAGAAGAGAGCAGCCTTGATGAAGCAGATTTCAAACAATCTTTGTCATCTTTCTACACCACTTGCATTGATTACTTGGATCAGTGGTCCACTCACATCCGGGAGGTTAAGAAACAACAGAGACTCTTCTTCAAAAACAACCAGAGTGGTGTGAGCTAGAGTCATCTTTACAATATGTTTTGTCTACAAGACCTGGCCTAGAGTCATTAATAAATGATACTGAACTGTTTGAGTTCTCCTGTCTTAAATAATTTGTTTCTGAAGAAAAAGTTCAAGGATGGAAAAAAACAGACACCGTGGTTGATGAAAAATTTATGCAAACTGGTTGAATTTTTTTTTATATTTGCTAAGTTCCAACTCTCCAACTGAAAGGTGCTTTTCAATCATGAACAAAGGGGTATGTTTACTAAACTGCGGTAACATTACAGACCGAGCGTTAGGTAACGTTAATGATTGTTAGGTAACATTAACGCGCGGTCTGTAACGTTAACACGCGTTAATGTTACCTAATGATTGTTAACGTTCCCGGCCGCGGTAAACACCACAGAGGGTGGAGAGAGGGTGGAGAGAAGGGGTCAATGAGCGGGGAGTGGGCGGGGAGAGGTTCCCTGCACACTAACGCGCTGAACTGAAGGGCTGAATCCTACCGCTAATGAAAACCTGCCGTTAGAGGCACATTTGCAGGAGAGAGAAACCATTTAAATGTCAGCAATGTACAGCATAGACAAGGAGCCCAAGAAATGTGATAGTAGTGCTCCATTTCCAGCAACAGCATAGTGCCCAAGTATGAAAGGCCACTATGGCGATGGTGCAAGTGGGGCATAGGAGGCTGCAGGCGGGACATGTAGCGGGGGCAGCTGGGGCACAGGGTTGACTAGGCAGGTGCCTAGGTGGCACATAGGAACATAGAAACCAGAAATCAGCATGACAGCAGCTGACAAAGTCCAAACACAATCCACCTACATCTAGCTGGTCCACCCGAGCTAACAGTTGCCAGGGCACTGACCTAACATCCTCCCAGCCAACCCTCCCCCAAGTGGAAGGGTCATACTATTGGTAGGTGGTGATGGGGGGGATGTATGCCCCCTGCCCCAGACCCCGCTTATGTATGCCCCCTGCCCCAGACCCCGCTCCCTAGGCAACCACCTACCCACACAGTGGATGGCCTGGGTCTGCGCACTACCAGCATCAACAGCATATGGTCATGTCAGCATGGCAGGGGGGGGGTGTGCCCATGCTGGAGGGGGCATTGGCACCTGCCTGCAGTGGACCTAGGCCATGCCCTGTACCAGTACGTGGTGTGCAGTGCAACATAAAAAGTCTGGCTGAGGAAAAGTACAGGTAGCCCCAGGGACTACCATGCATCTGTGACAACAGTGTGGTGCAGTACACCCAACCAGTGTGTCCAGAAGCAGAAGGTCAGAGGTCCAAGTCCCAGCTTTGTTTCCTGCAGAGCATGTCCCTACATTTTACCTTAAAATGCAGATACAACAGAAACATGTGCAAAGCCCAAAGCAGTGGCAAACAGGGGTACAAACACCCACTCACACAGGCTCCACAATCCAAAGATGCATGGAGAGTCAGGCTGCTGACCCCAGCATTGAGCTGCAGTTATCACCAGAGCACTACTACTACCTCCTGCACAGTTTAGCAATGTCAGCACTGTGATCAGGGAGACACACAAAGCAAGAGGTATATTGGTCACTGCGCTTTATTAGTAAAGAAACGCCCCAATGTGTTTCGGCAACGCCTTCCTCAGGGGGCTGAGAACTGCAAACAAACATATTAAAATCAATAGATATATGCACATAAAAAATATATTAAAAACCTATGAACCATAAACACATATTAATAATTAAAAATTATAGCATATAAACCATAAATATAAATATAATCATAAATACTTACATAAATATAAATTCATAAAATATTTAGAAGAAAACAAAGAAGGACCAACAAAAATAGTTTAAAAATGCACATAATAAAAAATAAGAAATATAAATGAATAAAATACTTAGGAGTATGTTTACTAAGCAGTCTTAACGTGCGCCCAGTGATGTTATCGGGCGATAAGGTACCTTATCCCCCGATGAAGGCACGTTACCGGGCGCTAAGGTACCATAGTGCGCGATAACGCACGCAGCAGCGCAAATGAGCACTGAGGGCGGAGAAAGGCTCTCGGAGGGCGGAGGAAGGCTCCCCAGGGGCGGAGAGAGAGGGTCAATGGGCGGAGAGTGGGAGGGGAGAGGCTCCCTGCACACTAATGCTGTGGAATCCGGGGCTGAAAACTGACGCCAGTGAAACCCTCGCGTTAGAGCAGATTTAAAGGGAAAAGAAACCATTTCCGTCCACAATGTACAGCAAAACCAGAGAAACCTACAAAAGTGATAGGTGTGATATATGTGCACGGAACAAAAGGGCAAATAAACATTGAAAATGACCTGAACAAAATGGAAAAAAAACATAACCAAGCTGGCCAATAGTGATATTAATGGGAAACATCAAAAAACACTCCTGAGAAAGCTCCCAAAAAAAAGATATTAATTTTGGAAGGGTCTATGCTCCGTCCCCATACAAGGTGAATGAACCCACAGTGAAATTATGCTGATCATGGTTTTCCCTCTCCATTGGACAGGTTTCCTATGGCATGCACATGTTCTGCAACAGCAGGGCGGGCATGTCGGAACAGACAACTGGACAGATGCTGGAAAAGGGGACACAGAGGGCTGCAGGCGGCACATGCTGTGGTGCAACTGGGCCACAGTGCGGACTAGGGTGAAGCCTAGGTGGCCCATGGGAATGCTGAAACAGTAGAGCAGCCAGACAGCAACTGATGAGGGCGCAATATGGGCATGAGTGTGTTTCCCACAGTGTCACAGGGGATAGTACCCAGCAGGTACCCCCCAAGGGCACAGAACATTGGCAGGCGGCGCTGGGGGGAAGCATGGACAGCTATGCAGGCACACCTACCCCAGAACCTGCACCATAGGCAGCTGCCTACCCACACACTGGATGGCCTGAGATCGTGCACCACCAGCACAAGGGCATCTCAGCATGGTGGCAGAGGGGTACTGGTGGTGGAGGGGCCATTGGCTGCTGCCCACAGCAGACCAAGGCCTAGCCCTGTGTAGGTGGGTGCCATGCACTGCAGCAGACAGGCCCTGTCTGACAAACAGTCATGGTATCCCCAGGGAATACACTGTCTCTGTGGCAGCACGGTGGTGCAGTGCACACAGCCAGTGTGTTCAGAAGCAGAAAGTCACAGGTTCAATTCCCAGCTGTGGTTCCTGCCAACCCAGTCCCCATATTTTACCCACTACTAAAACGTGCTAATACAGACAGAACCTTTATTGCAAATGACGTAAACATGCCCAAAAACCTACATTTTACCCTACAGAGCACAGACACCATAAACATGCGCATTACCTAGAGCAGAGTCTCCCAAATGCAGTCCTGGAGGGCCAAACACCCTCAGATTCCATGCTGCCTCTAATAAATATGGCCGCCCCCATGGTATGCAGATGTATCTCATGCATATTCATTAGGGACAGCATGAAAACCCGAACAGTGTTTGGCCCACCAGGACTGGAGTTGGGCACCTCTGCTCTAAAGCAGCGGCCAACAAGGGCAGACACACCCGCACCCACAGGCTCCATTATCCAATGCCTCCTGGAGAGGCAGGATGTTGGGCCCTGCATACATCTCCCAATACTAGCACTTGCATACCTTAGCAATGCCACCCTAAACCTGGGAATGCGGTACACAGCTATCAAAAGGTTGCTATGATTACTGGCAGATAGCAATTCCTAAGTTAAGCACAATTTGCTGATTGAGCTGCATCATAGCAACCTTTCTGATGTCTGTGGAGTGTGCTTCAGGTCTGGTGTCTGACAGTGTTTACCACCCTGGGGAGTGACCCCAACAGTATTGCGTACCATAGCCATGCCTGCACTGTGCCCAGGACTGGTGCGGTGGCCAGGGCTGCCAAACACCTCTATAGTTGCACAATGCTGGCATAGGTGTGGGGAGTGTGTGTCTGTCTCTCCAGTGTGTGGTGGCTGCTAACACCTTCCTCAGCCCACAGTGCTAGCACTGTTGCCAATATTGGCCTGCCAATGTGCATAATGAGGAGCAAGGTACTGTGGGTATAGCCTGGACAGGGTGGCCTGGCCTGGATGCATCAGCACAGGGCATAGGGCAATGGCTCGGACATTGTAGTGCCCGGCCACGACCTGCACCGACAGGGTGGCCACATCATGTCCTGCTGGGAGGTCACTCTCACCCTGACTGAGCAGTGACCACAGCATGGCTAGGCTCCCCCATAGTGCTATATTGTATTTTTCTTCAGTGAAATATGTGGGTTATTTTCTCTGGGGCCTAATCACTGACTTATCTGCTTGGTGGGTGTGCTCACATCCCAGCTTTTGGGTGTGCACATATTTTCTCCAGGATCATGCACTGTGGACTAGCTAGCAGACTCTGTGCAGTTATATGTGTATGGCTGGAACACCTTGCAGGGTGCAGTGGCTGGTGAATATCAGGTGGTAGTGGGGGGGCAGCTGGGCATTTCCAGGTGTACAGTCTTCTTGCCATTGCCTTAGGGATGTGTACAGCTCTGCATTGACTGCCTTGTAGGGTGTCTATCTCCAGCATGACTGGGGTTGATGGCCCCCCTTTATTACAACTGTTGCAGGGAGGTAGAATGTGGATCTGTTGGTGGGGGAACCCTGTCTCCCACCCTGAGCCACGGAGGGTGGGGTGGTGGTATATAATCTGCCTATGGGTCCAAACACCCCCCCATCACGTTACCATGGCATGAAGACAGAATATGCACTATTCTGGGTGCATCATAGCCCATAAGGGCCAGACCTGATTAACAACTTCAGATGGACACTAATGTATCCTAGGTGTGTTTGAAGGAACTACCTATCACACACACTGGCACTGATGGGTACCTGCGACATGGCCTATTTCAGCCATTGAAGGTGCTGCGGACCTGGTGCTGGCTGCCCCACCTCACCCTCAGGGTGAGAACAATACCCACACAATGTGATGGTCTGTAGCTACTCTGTGCCACTAACATACACCGTCGGCACCCCCAATTTCTTGATACACCGCCCAGGCTGAAGGGCATCAGAGCAGTTTACAATCACTATAAGCAGGTACTGGATACATTCCCTTGTCCCCAAAGGGCTCACAATCTATGTGTACCTGTAGAGCTGTGGCCCACTGGCTACTTCACTGCCTGTGGAGCCAGAGGTCATGGGTTTTAGCCCACAGTGGAGTTATTTGAGAGGGCTGTCTGAGGCATTGTATATTTTTAATGTACATTAGTGCTGCCAGCAAAAACACCCTCAGAGTACTGTAACCTTAAGGTGCCTCATAAGGCATCTTATAGAGTGCCCTATAAAGCGCCTTATAAGGTGCCTTATAAGGTGTCCTATAGGGGACATTGTAGGGTGCCTTGGCAGACAGTGCACTTTATAATGTGCCCTCTGGAGTGTCTTATAGGGTGCCTTATGTGGCACCTTAGGTTATGCCACTGTGAGGGTGTTTGCTGGCAGCACTAATTAAAATAATACTACAATGCCTCAAAAAACACTACTTAAACATAAAGGGAGATGCCTCAGCCAGCCTTGTTCATTAGGCACACTGGGGGATCAAACTCATGTTCCTGGTACCATCAGTCAGTGTATTAACCATTGTGTTATACCTCTGTTTCTGTGTTTAGATGTCAGCGCGCCTACTTAAAATTACTGCGCATTAACGTGCTTAGTGGCGTCTCGCCTGATAATGTACGCAGCGCACGTTATCACGCGATAATCCCGTTTTGCTACTTTAAGACCGAAACGCCTACTCCTTTTATGGCAGCCTGCACACTATCGCTGGGCGCACATTAAGACTGCTTAGTAAACATACCCCTTACTGTTCAATGTATCATATATCAATTGAAGCGCACAGGAAAGTGTAACATAGGATCAATATGAATTGGCTAAAAAATACATATAAACAAAACATCCTATTAAAAAATGTATACATAAATATCAAACTGGAATCAAAAATAATGGGAAACCCAGACCCAAAAAAATGCATGAACACATCGGATATAGCACCACCTCACAGAAGAATATAAAAACTCAAACGAATAAAACTATAAAAAGAAATGTTCTATTCCAGTACTATTGTAATATTGTATGTAGCTCATAAAGATAAGATAAACATTTGAAAATAAAATATAAAGTAAAGCACATACAAACGAGATATTATCAAAGGAAAAAATTGAAAAAAATAAATGAATAAATAAAACACTCAAAACAACAAAACATTGTAGCGGCTTCTGAATACAATAAGATACAATGTGATAGTATCAAAAAAACTAACTAAACAATTGAAAGGCTTCAAAGGCTATGAAGCACAAATGATTAAACCCTGACCGGGGACAATCAAAAACACACCCGCTGTACAAAAGTAAGCTAGCGTCATAGAAATAGACTAGACTTAATTTTTAAAAGGACCCCGAAGACAATCTCAAAGAAGAACAAAAACCGAAAAAGTCTTAAGTAATTGCAAAATATAACATCAGAAACAACAATCAAATATAGGGTCCTCCATACCGCACAAACTGTGCGATTACAAAACACGGACATGAACCAAAAGCATATGCTAACACGGGCAGCCAAATCGATAAAGGAACTTCAAAAATAAATAATAAATAAATAGATGAATGAAACACTAAAAGTAATAAAATGTACTTAAAAAAAGAGAGGACATATGATAAACAAACTATAACATCAAGGATAAGAAACGCCAAATGACGGCGCGATTTAAAGAACGCCAAAAAATAATGTAACTAATGTGTAATTATATAAATATAGCACCTAGAAGCATTGAACAAAAGATGGGTAAAAGGATATATATCTTTAGTCTGAATTAATATTTATTTATTTACATTCTCTTATATATCGCGCTATTCTGCATCAGTGCGGTTTTCATTGAACAAACTGAAATTACATTGAACAGGGCATTATAACTTGGAGATAACTATTTTACAGGGAACATGGGCTATGGAGGGTTAAGTGACTTGCCCAAGACCACAAGGAGCACCTGTGGGACTAGAAACCCCAGTCCTTCCGGCCCAAGGTTGCTGTCCTCTAGTGGGATTTGAACCCCCGACCTTAAGTACCTTGCCCCAACCACTAGGCCACTCCTCCAATAGAATACTTTAAAAGAATGATTGTCTATGTACAAAACATAATTAGCAGACTGTAACATCAAAATTTTGAAAGTGGTTCCAAAATTGAGCCTATAGGTGAAATAATAGGTCGTCCGGGAGGCTTTGGGGTGGGACTGAGAAGATTATATGGAAGGCATATAATAAAGCTAAAAGTGTAGAAAGGAAATCTCTTCTTGTGAAGAAAACACAACACCAACAAAATCAGATTGTCTGTGCCATTACCTTTTCAGCCTTTTCTAAGGACATTTCTAATATTCTTCGACAAGAATGGCACCTTATTACGTCTTTGCCGGCTATGACACACAAGTCTCTCATTGTTGCCCATAAAAGGAATCTTAATTTACACAATATTTTAGTTCCTTCAGCCCTCTCGAAGCCGAAACTGGTTTGCAAAGTAAAAGGTCACTTCCAATGTGGAAGCTGCTCAGTATGTCTAAATGCCGTTTCTCTTAAAGAATATTTTATGCATCCATCGACTAATAGGAAGTTTTTTTTGAACCATTATTCAAATTGTAATACCACTCATGTTATATATGTTATATTATGTCCATGTAAGCTTATTTATGTAGGGAAGACCACCTGCCCTATTAAAACTCTAATTATAGAACATAAAAATAATTTGAGTAGACGGGCTGTTGATAAACCATTAGTCTCCCATTGGATTAATAAGAATCATCTTGTTTCAGATTTAAAGTTTTTTGTTATCAAGGTTGTGCATGCACATTGGCGATGTGGCGATGTGGATAAGATACTTCTTCAATTGGAACAAAGATACATTTATGAGTTGAGATCCCTTGAACCTTTTGGTTTGAATCAAGAATCCAACTTGGCAGTTTGTTTGTAACTACCTTGTTTTGTGTTATTTGCCCCACTGCTCTCCAGTATATATATTTTTGAGATTTTATATTTATCGTCGGTAAGGAAAGCTTCTGTTTAGTTTTATGCACCGTCTTAACGTAGCAGCGGCAACATTATAACGTTGCCTTTGCCACGTTAAGACGGTTTAGTAAAGATACCCCTAAATTTGCTCCCTTGAAAAACTGACTAGAACTGAATCTCTTAATTTAGGTGCCTAGTTTCTTTGGGTGGTTTCAAGGGCAGATTTAGGGTGAGAAAAAAAGTTAAAAGCGTAGCAATGATTTTTACTACCAGGTGCAGTACCTATCTTAAACCCCTCTCTAGTAAACCTCATTAGGGGGCATGTTCACTAAAATGAGGCAGGGAACGCAGGGTTAACACACAAAAATCATGCGTCCCTACCGTACCAGAGCCCATTGGCCATGGTAGATACGAGGAGCATGGTGGCACCATGCTACTACTGGCACCTTAGTTGCATCACTAGTATGCTGGTAGCGAACGCAGAACCCTAGAGCATGCACACAGTGCATACGGTCGCAGCGCAAGTCGAGCAAAGGAAAGCTACCGGTACAATAATAGGGCGGCGGAGGACAAGGGAGACATTGTGGACAGTGAGAACTATGCCCCAAGTACACATGCAGGAGGGGATCAGCTGGCCAGTTTAGAATACAGAGGGTTGATTGGGAATAGGCCCAACTACCAGCACATCTCAGAGCATAGATGCTAAGTACAAGAGCATGGGACATGCAAATCAGCAGAGCAAACATATGCAGAGAATATTTGCTGTGTCTCAAACCGTAGGTGATAGGATGCAAATGTGGCACCTGGAGATGCAGAGGGCCTAGGATGGGATCAGGTAGGGTGTCTGCAGTGTCCATCATGGGGGAGAGGTATATGAACCCCCTAACCTTGAGATGCCAAGGGTGCCTGTTCACCTAGGCTCCAGGGAGCACACTATAAGGTTTTTTTGTGTGGAGATGAGCTCCACCTCTCATTCCCTTCTCTAGTTATGACATGGACAGCACCATAGCCTTTGTGGAGTATGTTCCCCCATGTTTAGGGAAGGCCAGAGCAAAGGGATCTGGACACCAAGCACAACCTGCACACATGCTCAGGGCAGCCTGCAGATAAGTGCGCCAAGGGGCTGAGTGTAGAGAGAGAAAAAGAGAGGTCCCCTGACTGAGCCTTAAGATATATCAACTGAAAGCAGGATTGCAGTAGAGAAGAATCCATCAGAACATACACCAAATGCATGATGGGGGAGATAAGAAGAAAACCAGGGCAGAACAGAGCCTCTAAATCCAAGCAAGGAAAGGGTATTGAGGAGAAGTGGTGATCAACAGTGTCAAAAGCAGCAGAAAAGTCAAGAAGAATGAAGATTGAGTAAAGGCCCTTGGATTTGGTGAGGAACAAGTCACTGAAGACTTTGACAAGAGCCCTTTGTAGAATGTAGAAAATGAAAACCAGATTATAATGGATCCAGGACTTCCACTTCCATCATTAAGGAAGCTCCAGACTGTCCAAAATACTGCTCTGAGACATATTCCTTTCATCAAAATGTTCAATCATTTTATGCCTTCATTTGTGGAGAATCACTGGCTCCCCACAGCTTATAAAATTCAATTCAATTTCTCAGACTGACATTCAAAATTCTGTGGTCCAGACTATGTTTATCTGATCAACTCATACTCTATGTGCCTTCTTGTAAACTATTTACTATCCCTGCTCTTTCACATGACTGTACTCTTGACTGTACTTGTGATCCAACATTTTTTTTTTTTTTTGTAACTTTGGGCCCGATTTTAAGGATATGTCCTTAACACGTTCAGATGTTATCCGCATAGCATCGGGGCATGTTGGGGGTTTTCTGGGGCAGAGCAGAGGTGGGCCATAGCGCTAACCATGTAACACCAATTTTCGATGCTACACGGTTAGCGCTCTGTGCCTTAAAGATAGGCGTGCAAAACCCTTGCCTATCTTTATGGCGCTGGGGCTAACCATGTAGCATTGAAAACTGGTGCTACATGGGTAGCTCCTGCAGCTACCTGGCTGTGCGGCGACACCCAGATTTTCTATGCAGCATGGAAAAACCGGGTTAGGCGAAGGTGGGCGGGTTATGCGCCGATGTGGCGCATAGCACTGCCCAACTGAAATTCGGGCCCTCTGCTTATTATGTAATCGTGAGGTTACCATTGTACAATGCCATTATACATATACTACTTATTGATACATATGGATATTACTAATACAGCTGTAGACTACTACTACTTCACATATCCAGAATACCATCCAAATTGCCCTCAAAGTATGCTCGTGGGGGAGGGAAAGCCTATGCTTACACCCTGTTATATTGCCCTCTAATACACAGCAGTATTCCTCTATGGTGGCGTGGGTTACCCCTCAATTCCCTTATCTTTATCTCCCTTCCCTCCCCCCCATGACTCCCCCCTTCCTCTCCCCCTCCCCATTCTCTTTCCCCCTCTCCCGCACTCTGCCCTCGCATTCGCATTTGTCCCTCACAGGCCTTTGATAAAAGTCTCCCAGATGGCCCCATACCTCTGCCGGGCCACAGAGGCTGTGGATACTGATGCCAATGTCTCCCACTCCCCAAGTTCCCTCATACCATTGAGCCAGTGTTTACCCGCTGGGGCGTCAGTCACTATTCAGTGGGTGAGGATCATTTTCTGAGCAACCATTAAAGCTACTCTGTCCCTAAGCCCCTTAACTGCAAGGGTGTCTCATCCCATAGCAGAAGTGCAGTGCATGGGCACTCTACCTGTGTCCCGACCACTCATTGGATGTGTGCCAACACAGTCCGCCAGATCTCTCGCAGATGGTCACACTCTAGGAAAGTGTGCACCATGGTTCCTTTATGGGTTTTGCACTGCAGACACTCCGGGCTTTCCCATAGTCTCATTCTCACTCCCCAATCCCAGGTGATATATGCCCTGTGTAGGATTTTGTAGTGTGTTTCTTGTAGTGTGGTGCTGGGTGTTACAATGAAAGCCTCTTGAAAGCAGTCAAATAGAAGGGGTGGGTCTACCTGTTCTCCCAGTTCCTTTTCCAATGCTGCCGCTACTCCCGTGCCCCAGTTCGCCTTCCATTGTTCCCTTCCAAGCTTATACCAGTAGGAGAGGAGCACTGTTCCCTCTAAGCTGTGCACGTGTGCGCGCGCACACACCTCGCCGAGTGAGCGCGCACAACTTACAAAGGAGCACACAAAAATTACTGAGTTCATGGGTTTTCAAACCTTAGATTTTTTTTTTAATCTTTATTTAATTCACCAGTAAATACAAACATATAGAAACAGTGAGCAGGTCTCCACGAGGGGTGTACTCCGGATGACCCCAGAAAAATACTACAGGTGTTTTTTTATCAAATTGTATCCTCTCCCCTCCCCCCCATCCCCCCTCCCCACCCTTCCCCCCCCCCTTTTTTCACACTCCCTCAGCTGCAGAGAACTTAATACTGAATTGGAAGCATAATGTAGCCCCCTCTCCATCCCCTCAGCCAGTCAACTCCCCAGTTGAAGAATTTCATTGCGGCTACGCGCCCCTAGTTGTTGAATATAGGGCTCCCAAGTTAACATAAACGCTGTCCAGCGCTTGACACTGCCCCTCGCAGCCCGGCACTCCAGCAACATCAGATGGTGGAAATTATTCCGCCATTCGCTAAGAGTTGGTGGCTGGTGTTCCCTCCACAACCGGAGAATCGGCCCTTTACCCACCAAGCAGGCCTTCCGCAAGAGCATTCGCTCCCCTGTCTTCGCAGGCCCGGGGACCGCCAGCTGATCCAAAGCCACAAAGAAGCCGGTCCACCTAACCGGCTGCTGCAACAACTGGCAAAGAAAATCTCGTATCTTCACCCAATAGGGCCGCAGCCTGCGGCAGCCCCACCACATATGCAGCAAAGTCGCCAAGGGAGCCAAACAACGAGGGCAGCTACCATCCGTCCCCAAGTGGCTCCGAAAGGCCCGCCGCGGTGAAAAATGTGCTCGTGTCACACATTTAAATTGAATCTCCCTCCACCGGGCCCCTTGCACCACTCTCACAATCCGTCTCAAAGCCTTGCCGACCATTCCCGGGGTCACCTCTCCTCCCAATTCAGCAGCCCAAGCCACTTCGACCCCTCGGTAGTCGGGACGTACCCTATAACAATCCAGCCGCTTCTTCAACTGCGAAATAGTTGGGGGAATATCCTCTCCCACCCCAAAAAAATCCATGATCGTGGCCGATCGGTCAATATGCAGCGCATCCCGTGGCAATGAAGCCACGTAGTGAGCGACTTGCATATAAGCAAAACAGTGCCTAGTAGGCAATTCATACTCACGGCTCAGGGCCAAGAAAGACTTGCAGCACCCCGAAGGTTCGATAAGATGTCCCACCGTCCTTATTCCGTGGGCCCCCCATTCTCTAAACACCTTCGTATCGGACCCCGGGAGAAACTGGGCATTCCCTTGAAGAGGCACCCAACTAGAAACACCCCATGGCGCATTCCAATATTTATTAAGCTGTTGCCAGGTGCGTCTAGCCGAGCTCACCAATACGCTCCTCTTAACCGCCGCCGGCAATTCGCTATGGTGCCCATGCAAGACCCCCAATAAAGTCCACGGTGCCACTAAATGCTCCTCCACAGCCCGAGGCGTATAGTCCTCTGTCCCACCTAACCAATCACCCAGGTGTCTCGCCTGACACGCCAAGGCATAGAGCTTTAAGTCAGGCATCCCCATACCCCCTTCTTTCCATTTCCCCAGTAATCTATCCCACGGGATCCGAGCCCTCTGTCCTCTCCAAAGAAACCCCTTAAGAGAGTCTTCCAGACGCCACAGGTCCCGACGCAGTAGCCAAACCGGCAGGGTCTGCAACCAATAAAGGACACGTGGTAATATAACCAGCTGTACCGCCGCAATTCTCCCAGACAAAGACAATGGAAGATACTCCCATGCCTGTAGTTGTCTGGTCAAGCGCCGCATTATGTGAGTCAAATTGCGTCGGTACAGCTCCTGGGGTTGACAAGGCAGCACTATACCCAAGTAAACAAATTCCTCTATGGCCCATCGAAGGGGAAAGGTCTCCCCCCAGGATCCACGAAGTTGCCCCAGAGTATCCATCACTTCCGATTTATCATAGTTGATACGGAGACCCGCCAAGGCCCCAAATCGCCCAAATTCCTCTAAAAGTCCCTGGAGAGAAGCTACAGGAGAAGTCACATGGACCAACAGATCATCTGCAAAGGCGGAAATTACAAACTTCTGTGAACCCATTTCCACACCCTTGATCACATCCGATTGAACAATTTTGCGAATCAGGGGGTCCAGGGAGAGCACAAATAATAACGGGGAAAGGGGGCAGCCCTGTCGCGTACCCCTCTCCAAAGCAAATCCCTCCGATAGCATTCCATTGCACAGAATCCCCGCCGTGGGTGTCAGATAAAGGCTCCGCACCATGGTGCAAAAAACATCTCCGATGCCGTAGCAGGGCAACAGCTCCCAAAGATATTGCCAATTCACCCTATCAAATGCCTTTTCGGCATCGAAGCTTACCAAAAGCGAGGGAGTCTGCTGAGCATGTACCCATTCCAAGGAGGCCAGAATTTTCCGGAGGTTACGCACCGCGTATCGCCCCTTAACAAAGCCCACCTGTGCCTCATGAACTAAACTCCCCAGGACGTCAGCCAATCTAAGCGCCAAGACTTTCGCCAAGACCTTTAGGTCAAAGTTAATAAGGGAAATAGGCCGGTACGAGGCTGCTAACAGCAGGTCCTTACCCGGTTTGGTGATTCTGCCCCCAGCGATAAGCCCCCCGATCCCCCCTCCCATTAAACACTTCTCGCAGCACCGGACTGATCCAATCACCCAATATCTTATAAAATTCCGCGCTCATGCCGTCTGGTCCAGGGGCCTTACAACAACTCGCCGCCGAAATAACCGAGTGTATCTCCTGAGAGGTAAGCGGTTGATCCAGTGCCCCCCTCTGCACCTCCGTAAGCCGCGGCAAGTTCAGATCTCGCAGGTATTCCGACAGAAACATGCCGGGCCCCTCCTCACCTTCATAAAGTGACTGAAAAAAACCCCGAAAAATCCTGGCAATATCCCCATTCGCCTTGTGCACAGTACCCTTGTCATCTCGGAGGCCCACCACCATATTAGGGCTCCGTCTGCCCCTCAGGCACCGAGCCAACAATTTCCCAGGCTTATCTCCATAGCAGTACAACCGATAACGGTAATAAAGAATCGATTTCTTGGCTTTCTGATGTAGCAGCTCATTGAGGTCTACTTGAGTCTCCCAAAGCTTCCTCTTATTGGTAGCCGACGGTACTTGGGCACAATGGCGCCGTAGTTTAGTGGCCTGGCACTCCAATGTCATAATACGTTCCACGAGTATCCGACGCTTCTGCGCGGCATAGCCAATGATATCTCCCCTAAGGACCACTTTTGCCGTTTCCCACAGCAATTCGGGATCATCTTCGTGGACTCGATTGTCGCTCATAAATTCCGTCCACCGTTGACAAAGAAATTGACGGAACTGCGCATCATGGTACAACCCCAAGGGAAACCGCCAAATATACGTCCGAGAGGTATCACTCCCCCATTGCAGATCCAGCCAGACCAAAGCGTGATCAGAGACCTCCAAGGGGCCAATCTGCGCCGCCTCCATATGAGCAAAGAGTTCTCTAGATAAGAACACATAGTCTATACGGGCACTGGTGCCATGGGCTCTAGATTGATGGGTGAAGTCCGTTTCCGAAGTATGCAACAAGCGCCACGGGTCAATGACACCCAGTTGTTTGCAGAAGCGTTGTAGTAAACGAGAGGACAACCCCCTCTCCCTCGTCCCCCCCCCGCGAGACGTATCCATGTCTACATCCATGACCCCATTAAAGTCCCCCCCGAGGACCAAGGGGCATTCGGGAAGCTGCTCCAGGCTAGAGGCCACCTTGTTATAAAAACTAGCATCGGCTACATTGGGTCCATAAAGGGCCCCGAGAATCACCGGCTTCCCTTCTAGCTGACCGTAAATCAACAAAGACCTACCCACCCCATCCGCAATAACCGTCTCCGCCACGAAACGAATCCTCTTATGGACTAATATGACCACCCCTCCCTTGTTCCCAACAGCTGGAGATCCCCAGGCCTGCCCCACCCAGGACCTACATAGCTTGCTATGCTCTGCAGCCGATTGGTGGGTTTCCTGTATCAGAGCTATATCGCAGTTGTGTCGGGCCAATGCTTGGAGTACTTTATATCTTTTAATGGGATTACCTAGTCCACATACATTCCAGGTAATGACTCTCAGGTGATTGGGGCAGTGTCAAGGCTTTTCCAAAACAAAAGAAAGTCTAGTCGTTCCTGAGGGGCTCCCCCAGCCTGAAGCCCCCCACCCACTTCTCTCCTGGTATAACTCTGCTGCCAATTCTTCATCCCCGGAGTGTGAACCCTCCCCCCCAGCGTGTCTCCCCCCCCCTCTCTCCCACCCCCCGCCACCCCCCTCCATCCTGTCCAGTCCGTCCATCTGGTCGGACACTTCCAATGGCATCGGGCCCACCCCTGACGCACTTGCGCTCGCCGTATTCCTCCCCCCGATTACCAGGGAGTTCTGTCCCCCCTCTATCGTCCCCTCTAGCCTTCCCCCCCGCTTCTCTACCCCTAGATAGTTCCCCCTCCCTCCTTTCAGTGGACCTACCCCTTCCTTCCTCATTGTCCACCCTTCCCAGGAATTATAAAGGCCTTTCTGTATATGAGGAGGGAGAAAGAGAGGAGAGGCAACATTCCCTGCTTCACCTCTCCCCAGCAACATTGTAACTATCAACAGATACCAAAGTAACAGCTGCATTGTCTTTATCCCTACTGTAACTTAATAGAAACTAAGTAATTTATCTACCCTCACAAAAGTTCCCCTCCCCCCAGCAGAATACCATCTTAGACTAAAAAAGAAAGTATCAAGCAGAAGGTGGAAAATTTGACAATAATAATAAAAAAATAAAAAAAAAAGGAAAAAACTACAAATAAGCCCAGAGAGAAGGAGCCCGGCAGCCAGGGCCCACATCCCTTCAACACCCAGCCCCCAATACATGCTGCCTACTATAGGGCCCAGCCTCCAGGCTTCTGCCCTATACACAGACAGCATTCCTCCTTTTCAGGCAATTATCAGCCCCCTTCTCAAAACAGCTCCCCAAGGGACCCCTCCACCAATATCACTAACCCAGCAAGGTTAATAGGAGTCCCAAAACCCCGTGTCCACACTGCAGGCATTCTCCACTCGATCTTGCTGCTCCATCCACGGCTGCATTCCAATTTAAACCTGGTCTCCGCCTTACCGCCGCGGGCCTCACGATCCAGCCCCTGATGTTTCAGCCAGTTGGGCCAGCCAGGTGCGCGCCTCCTCCGGTGTCCCAAGGATTTTATGCTGTCCTCGGTGTTCTATTCTCAGTTTCGCCGGATAGAAGAGTGAAAAACGAATCCCCTGGTTCGCTAGCTGGGCGCAGATGGGCGAAAAGGCTCTTCTTTGTTGGCTCACCAGATGGGAATAATCCTGAAAAACCAGGATATGGTCTACGTCGCCATCTTGCCGCCGGCGTCCACGGGCCGCTTTCAGCACCCTTTCCTTCTGGGTATAATCCAGAAAGCGGGCTATGACGGCACGTGGTCTCTGTGCTTGATCCCGTCGCGGGCCTAATCTGTGTATTCGCTCCAGTACAATAGAGCGCTCCCCGGTAGTGTCCAGAAGTCTGCCCATCCAGTCTTGTAGGTATCGGGGTAAGGCGTTCTCTGCGATCGTTTCCGGGATACCAATGAATCTCAAATTTTTCCTCCGGCCCCTGTTTTCCAGATCCTCCAATTTGTCTCCGTGCTGCTTGACAAGGGTCTCCAAAGCTTGCACTCTAGCCATTAGAGTGTGCTGAGCGTCTTCCATGTCTGAGATCCTTGTCTCTGCCTGCTCCATCCGCCCGGTAAAGTCGGTGATGGTTTGTGCCACCGCGGACATCTGATCTCCGAGCTCCTTAAATCGCTCGTCCAGGGCCCGCACCACCGCGGCACTCACGGCCGCCACCATGCTGTTTTCATCCTCCGACCCAGGGCTTCTCGTCGCTCCCTCAGTCACCGGTGGGTCGGGGCCTCGTGTCTTATCACGTTTGGAAGTTTTTGCGGCCATCGGGGGTCTCTCGGCCCACAGTGAAGACACTACTGCACCCCCACTGTTATCCTTGCTACTCTTGGGGGTAGCCAGGGGCATTCGATCGCGATCTGTAGGAATTTATAGCAGAAATGTGGGATGGGTGCCCGGAGCTGATCTGCACGATGTCCGATCAGCTCAGTGCCATACCGGAAGTCCAAACCTTAGATTTTTTAAGGCTGCACCACCGATCTACTGCCATTCTGTAATTTCCGTCACTTCCGAATCTCTCCTCTCTGCACTGAGTTCCCTCACTCCTCTCACATGTGACCAACGATTGATGAATCATGACACAGGCTAAAGAGGGAAATAAAAGGGAGGGGAAGCCAGCTAGCCAGCCTCTTTCTGCTCTTGTGCCTGCCTGCTAGCCACGCACCTCCTTTGATCCCTCCCTCAGCCAGCCTCCAGTGCCACGTGCTGCCTTGGATGCGAGAAAGGAGAGCAACACACCGCACCAGCGAAGAAGAGAAGACCGGTGCTCCGGGACTGCTGTCTGGGGACGGGCTATCGGCAGCGGAGCAGGTGAGTGCTGAGGACTTTTCCCGGGAAACGTCATTTCAGCTTCTAAAGAAGGCTGAGGTTTGATCTCCTCTAGTACTGGCTGATTTGTTCTTCGGGCAGTCCATGGTATAAACAGCAGCAAAAGTACAGCGGAGGTGTATAGATAAAAAACTATTGTTTTTTTCTCAATCTGTTCATGCTATCTTTTTGTTAGGTGTCATTCGCTTTCCATCTTTTTTAGTTGCTTGTTGTGTTATCTTTGTAGTTTCTATCAAATTGGTGATGATTCGCGCCTTCAAGAAAATGCCGGTATTCTTCCGTTTACACGGTTTTGCTTATATACGGCTCACTTATGATCGTTCCACCTTCTGCACACACTATTTGTTGTATACTAATGTGTTTTTTTAAAAGATGTTATTTTTTCAGTTTGCTTTTCGCTTCTGTCATTTTATGTGCAACTGCTTTCTTATGCCCTGGCATGGCGTTTTATTTATTTATTTAGCATACATTTGTATACCGCTACTTCCAGCGATCAGAAGCGGTTTGATTGTGTGATGGAGATTGTCAGATCAAAGACAGATTTAAAAATTACAGCATGATTTACAGGGTTATGTTAAAAGTTGTCAGATCAAAGCAAAAATATTTTCACAATATGTACAGTGTGATTCAAGGGAAAATGCACAACACACAGTTAGTAGGGGGGGGGGGAGAGGGATATTTACATATATACATTTTACACTTGACTACATTTTGGTTATGCAGGTAATAGTGGGATGCATTGCTGTTCAGGACATGTTGTAGGCCTGTTGAAATAAGAACGTCTTTAGTTTTTTTCTGAAGACCATCAGGTCGTTAATTGAGCGTAGCTCTGGTGGGAGTTGGTTCCAGAGTGTGGGAGCAGTATAGGAGTATGCTCTGTTGCTTGTGGCTGTTTTAACTGATCTTATACTTATTGGTACATGTAGGTTGTTTAAGTTGTTGGTTCTCCTGTTTCTGTCAGCAGGTTGCATGTTGATTAGGTTAGTGAGGAAAGTTGGTGCCAGGTTGTGGATGAGTTTAAATGTAGTTATTAGGGTTTTGTATTTTATGCGTGCTACGATGGGGAGCCAGTGTAGTTCGACTAGCACTGGTGTGATGTGTTCAGCAAATCCTGTTTTCATGATGATTCTGGCTGCGACGTGCTGTGCCATCTGGAGTATGCTTAGGGTTTTCTTTGGAAGGCCCTGTAGAATTGCGTTACAGTAATCGAGATGAGGTATGATGAGGGCTTGAGCTACTGTCCTGAAATCGGTAGCTTCAATGATGTTCCTTAGTGGCTGTATGACTCTGAGCTTGTGAAAAATGGCCCTGTTTACTAAACGGAGGTATTTTACCATCTTTAGTTCACTATCAAGTGTTATTCCAAGGTACTTTATTTCATTCTTTGTGTGATAGATATTCTCGCATAGGGAGATTGTGGCTGGTGGGTTGAACTCTGGTTTTCTTGAGATGTACATGACTTCGGTTTTTTTATGGTTTATGGCCATGTTGTTTCGTTGGAGCCATGTTTGCATTTCTCTTATGCATTCTTCTAGCTGGGAGTAGTTTGGGTTGCTTGAGTCGAGTTGAGTGTACAGCATAATATCGTCAGCATAAATGTGGTATTGGATTTTATGTTTTTTGAATATTTCGCAGATTGGTTTCATGTACACGTTGAAAAGAAGCGAGGAAAGGGCTGAGCCTTGTGGTATGTCCTGAGTTTGGGGGAAAGCTTTTGCTTTTTCGTTGTTAAATTGAACCTGTTGCATTCTGTTGGAGATATAAGATGAGAACCACTTTAAGGGGGTTCCCGATATTCCTATTGCTTCTATTCTGTTTAGGAGTGTTTGATGGTGAACCGTATCGAAAGCCGCTGAGATGTCAATGAATATGAGGATGAACATTTTCTTTTTGTTTTCAATCCCTTTGAGTAGATTGTCCAGTAGTGCAATAAGCAGAGTTTCGACCCCATGGTGTGGCCTGAATCCGTACTGATGCTCGTCTAGTATTTCGTTGCTGTCCAGGTGGTCTTGTAATTGCTGTAGGACCGCCTTTTCAATAATTTTTGCTAGCAGTGCTATGCTGGATATTGGGCGATAGGATGCTGGGTCTTCCTTGTTGAGTGTTTTATTTTTTAGTATTGGTCTTATGATGGATTTCTTAAGTTGTGCTGGCATGGTTCCTTGTTGGAGTGATTGGTTTACTATATGAGTGATTTGGTGGGCGGTTTCTGCTTTCGCTGCTTTAACCCATGCTGCTGGGCAGGGGTCTAGAGGAGAGGTTGTGGTGTTAATGCTGGCAATTATATTCATGATGTCCTTTTCTCCAATGCTGCAAAAATTGTTCCAGTGGGTGATGTGGGCTTGATTTGTCCTCGTGCTGTGTTGTGGCGCGGGGGGGTTTCGTCCAAGGGTTGTATGGGTTTGGATCCCGTCTGTGGGTTTAGTTTGCTAGCATAGTGATCTGTTAGGGCTTGGACCTTGATTTTGTCATTGTATTGATCCTCTTGCACTGTTTTGGTAAGGGATTTAACCAGGGTGAACAGTTCTCTGGGCTTGTTTAATGCTTTGTTTAGTAAGTTTGTGTGATGCGTTCGCTTTGATAGGTTGACTTCCTTTTTGTATTTCGAGAGTAGGGTTAGGTACTGTGTTTTGTGTTCGTCGGTTTTGCTTTGTCGCCATTTTCTCTCTGTTCTTCGTAGTTCTCTCTTTAGTTTGGTCAGAGTTTCCGTGTACCATGGTTCGGTTTTGGACTTGGGTTCGTTTTTTGTTGCTTTCCATTTTGGTGCTGATGTCTCTTGAATTCCTGTGTTCCAGCTGGCTATTAGGCTGTCGAGGTCAGTGCTTTCCAGGCCTATGTGTGATGTGATGGAGCTAATGAGGGCTTCACTGTTGTATTTGTTAAAGCTCCTGCGTGTGTGCATTGGTTGTTCAGATTTTGGGTTTCTATGTAGCGTGGGTAGGTACATCTTAATCTCGATTTGGTAATGGTCGGACCACGGGACTTGAGTTATTTTTGCTACAGGATTTCTTCCCCTGTCAGGTTGTTGTTCAGTAGGTGTGAATACCATATCCAGGGTGTTTCCTTTGTTATGGGTAGCATCATTTATTATTTGTTTGTAACCAAGTTGTTCCATGGCTTCCATGAAAGTGTTGGCTTGACATTGCAGTAGAGAAGGTAGGTTTAGGTCTCCCATGATAATTTGGTATTTCCTGAATGCTGTGGCTGAGAAGCTTTCTAGTGCTGTGGCCAGTGCCTCAGGATGTGATGTCGGTGGTCTGTAGATTAGACAGATTGCTATAGCGTTGTTTTCCACTTTGAGTATGTCAATGTCCTTGGTTGGGCTGTGGGAGGTGCCAGTAAGTGATAAGGAGGATTTGGCTACAATAAGGACTCCTCCTCCCCTCTTAGTTGCTCGAGGGCAGTTGAATATCTTGTATCCGGGAGTGATTATTTGGTTTGTTATTGCAGCGTCGGCATCGGTGAGCCATGTTTCTGTGATGCATAGGATGTCAGGCTGGTCATCTGTGATGATATTGTGTATGATGTGTGTTTTGTTCCTTATGGATCTGGCGTTGATTAGGATAATGGTGTAGGAGTCTTGAATCGGTTGGTCTTTCTGTTCGCGTTTGTTTTGTCTTGCTATGTGTTTGATATGGCTTGTTTTTTGCGGTTTGGGGTCTTGGGGATTTTGTGATGCTGTCTGGTTCACGAAGGGAGGTCTTAGATTTGGTTGTGGTGTGTGATTTTGGTAGGAAGGGTGGGGTGGAAAATATTTATTGTATTGATTTCGCTGTGGCAGAGTTGTTATTAAAAGGGGGTGGTAGATGTAGTAGATTGGACTCATGGTGTGGTACAGGGTATAGTGCAGGTTGAGGTTGAGAGTGAGTGTTGGTATGATTAGATACATATACATTAACAGCACATATTTGAGGAGTTCCATTTTTGCCTGTTAAGTTGGTTGTAACTATGATAAAGAAATTTTCCCGCCCTTTATAGTCTGTGTAAGGATAACGTGCAGTGTACTTCCCCTAATGTTTTTTTTTAAATTATTTTATTAAATTTCTATATTTTACATACAGAACAATAATGCAATATGAAGAAAACATAACAAGGACTACAAGGATAGGATAGCCCCAAGAGGCCAACCACTATCGAACCACATCAAACATACTAGCCCACATTATGGTTCGTCCCCTTCTGAAGAAACCCACCCTGGATCCCGCCCTCCCTGGCAACTGGCGCCCCGTTTCTAATCTCCCCTTTCTTTCTAAGGTTCTTGAAAAACTAGTCTTTTCACATTTGGATTCCACGCTTTTCCTTCATCCTCGGCAATCTGGTTTTAGGCCCGGGCACAGTACCAAAACTATCATGCTTGCACTTCTTAGTGATCTTCACCGCTCACATGATCAGGGTAATCTCTCTATCGCTGTTTCTCTCAACCTCTCCGCTGCTTTCGATGTTATTGACCATCATACCCTTCTCACCCATTTATCTGATGCTGGTATCTGTGGCACAGTACTTTGCTGGTTTCGCTCCTTTCTCTCCTCTCGTACTTTTTCCGTCCGCTCCGGTACCACTGACTCTGCTTCCTCTCCTCTTCTCTGTGGTGTTCCGCAGGGTTCTATTCTTGCCCCCCTTCTCTTCAACATCTTCCTTGCCCCACTTGCCCTTCTTATCCAACAGTCTGGTCTCTCTTGTTACTGTTATGCTGATGATATTCTTCTTGTCCACCACACTAGCTCTGTTTCTCCAGATCTTTCCCCTCTCAATTCTTGTCTCGACCTGACTGCCTCATGGTTCTCCACTAATTTTCTCAGTGTCAACCCCTCCAAATCATCGGTTAGTTGGTTTTCCTTCTCAACTTCCCCTCCCACCTTGGCTCCTTTAATGTCATCCCTGCCCATTCCTCTTGTATCCTGCCTTCGTTATCTTGGTGTAACCCTCGACACCTCCTTGTCTTTCCACTCCCACATCTCCTCCTTGGTCCGCAGCTGCTTCTTCCACCTTCGTCGTATCAGGTCCCTTCGTCCTTATCTTTCCTCTAGTTCTCTCACTACTTTAGTCCTCTCCCTTGTAATTTCTCGCCTTGATTACTGTAATTCCATTTTTGCTGGTCTCCCCTCCTCTCAGATACGCCGTCTCCAACTTATTCAAAATACCGCAGCCCGCCTAGTTACTTTCTCCTCTCCCTGTGATCACATCACCCCTTGTCTCCTTTCCCTCCATTGGCTCCCTATTCGATACCGCTTTATCTTCAAATACCTCATTACCATTCATAAAACCCTCCACTCCGGTATCCCTCAGTATCTCTCCGATCTCATTTTTCACCAGCCTGTTCCTCGCCTTCTTTGTTCCTCCCATGGTAACCGTCTCTTTCTCCCTTCCCCTTCTCAAGCGCACCTCGAACTTACTCGCCACTCCGCTTTCTTCTTCCTTGCTCCTGCCCTGTGGAATTCCCTCCCCCTCCCCCTCCGTACTGAGCCCTCTTTTCCACAATTCAAGTCCCTCCTTAAAACACACCTCTTTACACAAGCTTTTGATCTTTCAGTTTCTCTTTGACACTATTGGCTCCCTCATTCATACTTACTGCTCCCAGTACCCTCTAATATTTCATCACCATTCATAGAACCCTTCACTCTGGTACCCCTTACCCTCGTTTACCCCCCTCAGTCCCCTCTCTCTTGTTGTAAGTTTCTATTTGTGTCGCTCTGCCCTTTTTACTCTCTCTCCTCTTTTCTCCTTTTCTTTTCTTTCCTGTCATACCATGGTGTTCTTTTCTATCTTTCCTCCCTGCAGCCACTTGTACACCGCTTTGATGCCTTATGGTTTAGGCGGTTTATCAAGAAACCAAATAAAGATAAAGATAAAGATAAAGTGGAAACCAGATTATGACTAAAAAAAAACATATTACTTAATCACATTAAACCTTGGCAGAGTAAGAACTAAACATATTTTTTACCCTATGTTACTAATTCGTCACTGGAACTAAGGACTCATGATTAGTCAGGAAAACCAATAAATGGTCAGGTTCCAAAAAGCTATAGCTCTTCCCCAAATGGCCTACTACACATTTGCAGGGAAACTTAAGAAAAAACGAAGCTCCCACTGCTAATGTCCGATCTTTCAATTCCAAAAACGCCTTGCGGCGCATCTGGGTTATCCGGGATACATCAGGGAAGAGCAAAACTTTCTGGCCACAAAATAAATTATTCTTTTTAGGAAAATATGATTTCAAAATAACATTCTTATCTATCTCAGATAAAAAAGTTACCACTAAAGTTGCACGAGCATCAATAATATCTAGAGAGGACTCAAGAAAATCAGAAATATCCAGGCTCTGAGGGGAAATTTCCTGGTCAGCCCCACCACTTGCCACAGTAATCACTTTTTTATTTCTAGGAACATAATAAATGTTTGCAACCTTAAACATCTCCGGTTGATCAAACAATAATACCTCCTTTAAATATTTATGAAATAAAATAAGTGGGGAGAGACAATGCGTTATAGGGAAATTCAAAAACCTCAAATTTCTTACACGCATCATATTCTCACAGACCTCAAATTGCTTATGAAAATACAAACTCTCTTTTACCGAAGCGACAGAGACTGCTTGCACAGTACCCACCTTCGCTTCTATCTGACCCAGTCGTTCCCCTATCTGCCCTAATTAAACATCATAATCCATAAATTTGGCAACAGATTCTTTAGTAAATTCTTCAATTTGTCCTATAGTTCCTGTAAGGACTGCTTCAGATCGGGAAACTACTGCCCAGATATCTTTAAGTGTCACATCCTGAGGAGGGGATAAGGAAATCCTTTCACCCCCCACCAAAGGTGGGACATGAATCACTTTAGGTACAGGGACCTTTACAGCTGATAAAATTCCATCTCCTGAAGACAGTCCCAAATCTGGTACCGGAGAAGCTATTGACGGTGCTCTTGTCGCTCCGTCCATCACCGGGACTCTCTGCTCTTGTGACGAATGGGGAAGGGTAGATACCCCTATTGGAGAGGAGGCAGACAATGAGGGAGTACTCACCGAAGAAGAAGCCTCAAAACAGCTATTTTCTTCCAGGACCCGCTTAACCAGATGCCTGTCCATAGGGCCTTCGTTCTTCTGGGCCTTCATATTCGAGGCAGTAACAAAATTCTTCTTCCTTCTCTTCCCCATTGCAGTTCACACAACCTTAACTCCTCCAATCTCCGAAAGTCTCCGAAGGGGCTCCAAAGGGGCGTGGCCTGCCCCTTTGGTCATGCCTCTTCGGGCACGCGCCCAATGGACGTGCCCGCGGCCGCGTCCCACGGCTCAAGGCAGGATTAAATAGAAGGATGCTGGATGTCACTCACAGCGTCTACAGCCCGCAGGTGCTCTCCTCTGCCCGATCAGCTGAGCTCCACTCTCCGGCGTCCCGCGGCTCAAAGCTAGATTAAATAGAAGGACGCTGGACGTCACTCACAGCGTCTACAGCCCGCAGGTGCTCTCTTCTGCCCGATCAGCTGAGCTCCACTCTCCGGCATCCCGCGGCTCAAGGCTGGATTAAATAGAAGGACGCTGGACGTCACTCACAGCGTCTACAGCCCGCAGGTGCTCTCCTCTGCCCGATCAGCTGAGCTCCACTCTCCGGCATCCCACGGCTCAAGGCTGGATTAAATAGAAGGACGCTGGACGTCACTCACAGTGTCTACAGCCCGCAGGTGCTCTCCTCTGCCCGGTCAGCTGAGCTCCACTCTCCGGCATCCCACGGCTCAAGGCTGGATTAAATAGAAGGACGCTGGACGTCACTCACAGTGTCTACAGCCCGCAGGTGCTCTCCTCTGCCCGATCAGCTGAGCTCCACTCTCCGGCGTCCCGCAGCTCAAGGCTGGATTAAATAGAAGGACGCTGGACGTCACTCACAGCGTCTACAGCCCGCAGGTGCTCTCTTCTGCCCGATCAGCTGAGCTCCACTCTCCGGTGTCCCGCGGCTCAAGGCTGGATTAAATAGAAGGACGCTGGATGTCACTCACAGCGTCTACAGCCCGCAGGTGCTCTCCTCTGCCCGATCAGCTGAGCTCCACTCTCCCTCCCCTAATGTTTTTAATACTTCCTGTATATTTATGATTTTATGTTTTTATGGGGTTTCTTTTATATGTAGCCAGTGCATTACCCTTTTATTGGCCAAGTATAATACTTATATTTCTCTCCCCTTTTTTTCTGCTGTCTGCAAAGTATTTTTATGGCCAGTGCACAAGTCTTTGTGAAATGCACTTCTCACCTTTTTGTATGCGCAATGGACACTCTTTTGTCATTTTACACATACTTACAAATTAGTGGCACGTTATTGCTTTATTTTAAGTTTATGTTTTTTTTTACTTTCATTTGTACATAGCCCATACTATAATTTAGTGGCAGTTTATTTTAGTTTAATTCTTTGTTTTCAATTGTACATAGCCCATATATGCCTATGCTAGTATCTATTTACTTATGTGTATACAATTTGCTTTATTTCCTTTTTGCAATCCCCCCTTTTTAATGTTCAGTCAATATATTCAAGCCTTCATGGTTGATTCTTTGAGAGCTTTTCCATCACTGACTTCCACAGATGTAACCAATCTGATTTTTTTACAATCTATTAGGTTAAGTTCATGTGTACAGTCATTGCTTGAGTTGGCAGAAGAAGGCGTTTCAGATGAATAGATTGTTGGTCTTTCTGAATTCTATTGATCTTCCTCCAGCTTGCCTCTTTTTTTGTCTCTTTGTATTAAAGTTGAGGTCCATTTTAAGACTATGTTCCTTGATCTTGATAAGCAGATGCTTCAGATAGTCTTCCCTTTCAGCCAGTAACATTGTATTGGCAGCATAGCAAATGTTGTTGATGACTCTTCCAATAATCTTCACACCTCAATTGTCTTCATACAATTCTGCTTCTCTAATGCTTTGTTATGCATATGAATTAAACAGGTATGGGTAAAGTATGCAGCCTTGTCATACAAGGTGTGACAAAAAAGAAATTAGACTGTCCCATAAATGTTTTATTACCAAATCCACAGAAAAATTACACATTGTCCCCTTCAAAGTCATCCCCCCCCCCTCCCTGCAGTGAGTGGGTGCTTGAAATTTCTTCGATAGTGGAGTGAGGACCAATTCTTTTTTTTTGTCAAAAGCAAACTGATAAACAGTTTTCCGGATATGGTGACTTTGGCATTTCAGAATGCTCAGTTTGCAGATTTAGCGAAATTGATGGATATTGGTGGAACATTTTTGGCTTCTAGTGCAGATTGAGAGCGTGGTTTCAGCTTGATGAACAGTTTAAAAACCAAAATAAGGAATCGCTTACGTTTAGAACATTTGGAAATGCTGATGCGTGTTAAGAGTCATCTTCAAGATGGCGGATCAGTAGACCTTGATAAAATTTATTCAGACTGGGTACATTTGAAAGATTGAAGAGAAAATTTTTTGAGAATGAACTCTTCTTCCATACATAAATTATTTACATGGAATAACAATGGCTTTCAATAAAAATTAACTGAAATAATACCACATTTGTGATTGTAATTACTAGAAATTTTCCGCTTCATTTAGTAATCGTCTATTTTCATTTAATTTGATTAAAATCAATGTGGTGTACATACTGTATTCTAATTTGTAGTCAAATTTTAAAGTATATAACCCCAAGTGTCATTATGTGGCGCACAAAAAATGTAACCGTCCTTCAAAAGCCACACAGCTGATATTTTATGCGCACACAGCCTACAGAAAATTAGAGGGAACATTGGAGAGGAGGTTTTGTTTGGTTGTCATGTCCAAAAACCGTTTATCAAGCTCCGTAAAGCCTTCTCAATCCCTCTCACCTCTAAACTCGCTGCTGATTTAATGGTGGCATTGTAGGTATGCCTATAGGTGTTTGTTTGGATCCCGCACTTCTCTTTTAGTTGGGCGAAAGTCGGGAATCCCTGCTGCTCCAACTCTAAAAGCTGCTCCACATATTTGCAGCCCCGGGATGCCCATTGGTCAAAGGGGGACCCGCTCATCCTTGGGATGAACACCGGGTTTCCTGCCAAGGGGTGAAGGAAGACTTTCTTTTGCCCCTTCCTAGCACCATCCGCCACCACTGCTATGCTTTCCTCAGAGGTTGTGATAGCCATCACCATCTTCCCGCCCTCCGTTGCTGCTCCCCGGTGGCTTGAAGGATTCCAAAAAGTGTGTGTGGGGGGGGGGGGGGCAGCTAGCGTCCATGAAGCATCATGAGGCATATCTCTCATCCCCTGCATGTAGTTCATAAATCCAGCGCATGAGCACAGCAACACTGTATAGGCGTAGATCGGGCAAACTGACCCCCCCCCCTTGGTGTGCTCCCCACTGAATTTAGTATAGCTGATTCTTACCCCTTTTCCCATCACAGAAAGGATCGTACAAGGCCTTTGTACTCTCACTCTTCCTGGCTCCATATCCAGAAGGGTAGAATTTGCAGTGGCCATAAGAGCCGGGGGAGTACCACCATTTTGATTTAGAGCCACCTGCCCTAGCAGTGTTAGGGGGAGTTCCTTCTAGAACTCACAGAATTCCCATATGTTCTTCACCTTTTCTCACATGTTCTTATTGTATATCTTACCCAGGTCTGCACAAAGATAGAGTCCTAGGTATTTAAGGTAGCCCCTTGCCCTTGTCAGGGGGAAGTTTGTTTGATCCTGAAATCTACAAGCCCTTGAGGCTGCCATGACTTCTGATTTGCTCCAGTTAAGTTTTAGGCCTGTGAACGCCCCAAATTCTGCAATGGTGTGCATAACATGTCTGATGCTCTCACTAGCCTTGCTGATGAACAAGAGCATATCATCCGCAAAAAGAATGATTTTATATATCTCCCTCCCATTCCCTATGCCGTCCCATTCCCGGAAATGTTGGATTTTGCTGGTTAAGGGTTCTAATGTAAGAATAAAGAACATGGGGGATAGGGGATATCCCTGCCTTGTGCCCTTATGCAGTGAAAAAGGGTCTGTGTGCTCTCCATTGGTCAATATCTGTGCTGTAGGTTCTGGTAAAGTGTTTTGACCTAGTCCAGAATGGTCCCCCTGATCCCAAACCTCTCTATAACCCAGAACATATATTCCCAGGAGACATTATCGAATGCCGTGCTGGCATCTAAGCTCATCTTCCTCATTATTTTGCCCCTCATACAGCACTACTATGACCCCAAGGAGATTCATGGAGGCAAAGCGGCCAGGTACAAAGCCCACCTGGTCCGGATGTACCAGACCGGCGATGATCCCCGAACTGCAGGCCAGAATGGCAGCTATTAATTTGACATCTTGGTTCAAAAGCAAGTTTGATTAATAAGATCCCATCTGTGTGGCATCTCTTCCGGATTTGAGTAGTACCACCACCATCACCCTGTTCTGGTAAGGTTTCAAGTCTCCTGCCCCCTCCCACGCCGCCTCGCTATAGGTCAAAAAGGGTAGTACCAAGTCCTCGCTCAGTATTTTCTAGAATTCCGGGCCCAGCCTGTCTGGTCCCAGTGCCTTTGCTAATTTTAATACCTTCACTGCCCTCTGGACTTTGGTCGGGTGAACAGTTTGTTCAGTGCCCCCGCTTCTCCTATCTAGGGGAGGTGTAGGTCTCTAAAGAAGTCCTCCCTTTTTGCATCATCTCATGGGCCAGTATCATACAGCGCCCTGTAATATTGTAAAAATTGGCTTTGGATTTCTCTCTCGCCCATGAGAGGATTCTCTCCCCCCCTCCCTCCACCGGCCCTTTGATAAGAGCTATGGAGCTCTTCTTTTTCCTGGGACTCACTAAATGAGCCATTAGGTGCTCTCCTTTGTTCCCCCACTGGTATAGCATTGGACTCTCTCCTTACCCAATCGCTCGTTGGGTAACAAGAGAGTCCAATGCTTGCCGTGTGACCTGCCACTGTGTTTTGTTGGCCCCCTGCATTGTGTGAATATGGTGTAACCTCTGATTGTGCAGCTGCCGTGATAATCGCAGAATTTCCGCATCTACCATCTTGCGAGTGTGTTTTGTGTATTCAATAATAACCCCACGCATAGTGGCTTTCGCAGCTGTCCCAGGATGCACCAATCCATCACCGTGCCTGCGTTTCTTTCCAGTATGTGTTCCATGCCTGTTTTATATGTTCGCGGAATGCCTTCTCTTTATACAGGGTGGCGTTCATGCACCAATTCCTTGCCACCTCTCCCCACTTTGCCCCACTTTTCCCTCTCCCAACATTAATTCCAGCCACCCTGGGGCATGGTCAGATAAGTCAATGTCCCCGATATGTGCCTTTTCCAACCCAGGGAACAGCTCTTCAGATATTAGGAGGTAGTCGAGGCGTGAATAGCTACCTTGCGGGTGTAGTGTTTGCCATGTATCTACTGTAATCTTCCGAATATGTATTCTTCTGGTCTACTCTCCATTTGGTCCTGGGTTCATTTCACAGAGACAGTAGGGTAAGCAGCACAAATAAGATAACCAAACAGGTGTGGCTTGGAAAAAGTGTTTTATATAGAAATAGGCTTATTACAAAGTTACAGAACAGAGGTAGGAGGTTGTTAGAAAGCTGCTTCAGTTTACTTCAATGAATCTGTGTGTGTGTGTGTGTGTGTGAGAGAGAGAGAGAGGTAAGAAAATGTGGGTCAGAGCCTCATAGTAAGAAGAATAGGGAGAGAAGAAAGAGAGAACAAGGGGGAGGGGAGAGAAGTGGGTGTCAGAGCCTCATGGCAAGGTGTGTCCGATGAAAATAGGAAGAGAGAGAGAAAGAGGCAGTGTTTCTGTCCTTTATAGTGAATTTTCTCTAGCACCTCCCTTTGAGGTCTGTTATTGTTTCCAGTCACCTCCCTTTGAAGTCTGCTATTCTTGATTTAGCAAGGAGGGGCTGCAGACCAATCTCATCAGGCCTGGAGACTGACATCACCAGGGGGTCAGAGTTAATCTCATCTTGTAAACTACCCTCATTGAGTTTGGAGACTGATATCACCAGAGTAACAAAGCTGCTTGAAATCCAAGGTCTGGGAACAGCCCTGACACCTATGCTAGGCATGATGTCCAGCTGGTGTATGCTGACATCTCCCACACCTTTTTTATTTTTATTTATTATTTGTGCCTGGAAATGGTGGAAGCAAACCTGTGGTACCTGTCCCAGCTGCCATTACATGATAGTAGGCAGCTTGTCTAATACCTCCTGTATTAAATACCTTGCTGTGTCTAGCAGGTCCCCTGTCCTGCACAGTACTGTCTCTAGTGTTCTAGAGATAAACAAGTCCCCTTATGAGTCCAAACCTCGTGTCTTAGGTAGGGCAGCCACTACTGGGGGGAGAACCCAATATGCTACCTCCGTGCCCGTCTTAGAGAGAGTGAACAGTGCATAAGGGCTGCAGGAATTTTTGAGGAGGTTAAAGCCGAAAGGTACCAGGATGCTATGAGTGAGGATAGGAAGCAAAACTAGACTGCAGCTGACTCTGGTATTCAATGTAATAGGAAATGCCAAATTAGCCAAATTAGCAGGCCAAATGAGCCTGGATGTAGGGCTAGATGCTGGAGAAATTCAGTGTAACTACCTTAAAATGTTGTTGTTCTGTAGGATATGCGCTGCAAGGACATGTACATTTGTTTCATTTTACAACACAGGAAAATTATGATAATGCATAGCAATATTTGTACAGCAGTTAAAATAATAATAGGGTGAAAAAAACATTAAAGACATGATCAGCAGTAGGTGAGTAACCAAATAACAATTCCCACACAGACACATGAGCATCTTGTAGCAAGTGTCCAACAATTTGTTGAATGTGTCCATTCTCATAAGCGATGGTGTGATTCACTTCAGTGGATGTTGTTTTAAGGTGATCAATATAGGTATGGAGTTCTGTAAAGTTGAGCAGTTTATGTAGTGTCTCTTCTCCCATGCCAAGTGGTAATGGATGCACAGCATATGAGATAAAGTCTGGAATGTCCATAGAGTCATTGGTAACCAGCGGTGTGGAATAGATTGTCCCGTTAATGGTGATGGAGACCAGTGGTGTATGACTGCACCAGGTATTGTTTGAACTGTACAGCAAAGTGTTCTTAGGAAGGCGGGTGTCATGCATTCTGGGAGCAACTGACAAAGAAACATTCTTTGTCCTGACAGGAAATACTGTACAAAATCTAGGCAGGAGGACCTAGAAAGTAATGTTCTGGAGGTGCCCTCAATTCTTGTGTCCTTTCTAGAGAAGTGGAAACTGGTGGCGCCCACTGTACTTGAGTGATGTTTAATGAATAGAACACTGGCTTGTCCTGTATGGAACAGAAACTCAGGATGACCAGATCCTTTCCTTCCAGGAAAGGTGGGGGTATTTCTTGATAATGATATACCCCATCTGTGGAGTTAGCCCAGCCAACCGTGCATATTTGGATGATAGTTCCTGTAATGAGACTTGGGTAGAAGAAAGCAGATACAAGAACAACGGGAAACCGAGACATAATAAAAGCTAACTTGTTTCACTCTACTAGGGAGTAAACTAGTGCTCCCCACTTATACTATGCAACAACAAAAAAATAATTTTTACTACTTATTTACATAACTATTAGACACATGTGTAGGACACAGCAACTATACAGCAGAAGTAAATGGTTACCAACCTCAAGCGACTTTTGTTTAGAAAGCAGCTGTCCGTGCAGTTTTCAGAGAGCAGCTGTCCGTGCTGTCTTCAGGTGGTATCTGAAAGCAAAGACTGATAAAACACGTATTACCCATATGGTTTCAACTGGGTGATGTGTTTCCAATACTGCTGATTGTCGGGCATTAGGATTTGGCCCAGTCCTAAGTCCAGCTATGCATACTTTTGTATTCTTTTGTTTCTCAATAGCTTGGATGCATGGCTTATAGGGTGTGTCATAGGCATAGGGGGCTGAGGGAGAAATGGGTGTTGGCCAGGGCATATATTTCTTTTGTCTTTCAGAGGCCAATTGATCCTTAACGTGCCTCAATTCAAGTTTAAATGCTTCTAATTGCTCACTAACAGTTATAAAATAATTTGTGGCTTGTATCACCTGAGTCCTTTGTACGGCAATGCAACTTTGTGCCTCCTCAAGGTCTTTGGTCAATTGGGTACAATGAGAAGTCAGTTCAGTATTGTCCTGTTTCATGCTAATGAGCCCCCTGCACATGCCTTGGATAAAAAGGCATTTTCTTTTATTTGTTTTCTTTTTGAATTCTTGATAATGGTTTAACATTTGTCTTTGAATATTATACCATGATGACTCAGGGAATTCACCTTCAAAGGGACCACCTTTCCTCTTACAGTATGTCAGTATTATTTGTTTCAGTTCTTTAAAATCAAAGGCTTCCATATTTGAGACTGCAGAAAGGCTGTAGTTGGACTATCTCAAATGTGCAACCTTGGAAGGAGGAATGCTCACTTTTATGAAGAAGTGAGACTTAGAATTATAGTTGGAATGGCATACATTTTATGGGTGTTCAGTAAAGAGTACTGGCATAAAGATTGTTATGGAGCAGACCCGTTACAAAGATCACACCTTAAAATTATACCTGAATAAAAAGTGTTTATCACCTTTTAACAGGGTGGAAGTTCAGGATGAAATTATAGTAAGAAGGGTGTTAGGAGATTAACAGAATTGTCAGTTATACCTGACAGGAGACTGAGAAATAAAAGGCAAGACAGGAGGTAATAGTGTTACCAGGAAAGATGTATATTGTATTCAATGAGGGAATGTTTACCTGTGTACCACTTCCAAACTAAAGCTGGACTATTTCTCTGTCTTTTCTTAGCAGCTCAAGTACTAGAGAAAAATCTGTGCCTTGTAACAAACTGTAAAAAGCCTCTACCTACAAATAAGAAAATTGCAAGCCACTCTATGTAATGTCCCTAGGTGTAGGTAATATTAAAATTCTGGATTATTACAGAGCCTTTTGACAATAAAAATTTCACCTTGTCTAACCCACAAAACAAAGGTTTCACTGGAACTTTTCACTAAATCCAGCCTGTAATCAAAATTGTCAATTGTACATGGTCACAAGGGCTTTTGATTTTCCTGTCGCACCCTGTCTGAAATCCACTTTAATGTATCAAACAAAATTATTACTTACCCAACTGGAGATCTGCTGTGAAGTCTGAGATGGCCCCCCATAAAATGTAATCTTCTGAATATGTAATCTTCTGGTCTACTCTCCGTTTGGTCCTGGGTTCATTTCACAGAGACAGTAGGGTAAGCAGCTCAAATAAGATAACCAAACAGGTGTGGCTTGGAAAAAGTGTTTTATATAGAAATAGGCTTATTACAAAGATACAGAACAGAGGTAGGAGGTTGTTAGAAAGCTGCTTCAGTTTACTTCAATGAATCTGTGTGTGTGTGTGCGTGTGTGTGTGTGAGAGAGAGAGAGGTAAGAAAATGTGGGTCAGAGCCTCATAGTAAGAAGAATAGGGAGAGAAAGAGAGAACAAGGGGGAGGGGAGAGAAGTGGGTGTCAGAGCCTCATGGCAAGGTGTGTCCGATGAAAATAGGAAGAGAGAGAGAAAGAGGAAGTGTTTCTGTCCTTTATAGTGAATTTTCTCTAGCACCTCCCTTTGAGGTCTACTATTGTTTCCAGTCACCTCCCTTTGAGGTCTGCTATTCTTGATTTAGCAAGGAGGGGCTGCAGACCAATCTCATCAGGCCCGGAGACTGATATCACCAGGGGGTCAGAGTTAATCTCATCTTGTAAACTACCCTCATTAAGTTTGGAAACTGATATCACCAGAGTAACAAAGCTTCTTGAAATCCAAGGTCTGGGAACAGCCCTGACACCTATGCTAGGAATGATGTCCTGCTGGTGTATGCTGACATCTACCAACCCTAATTCTGCTATCAGAAAGTTCACCTCTTTGTTCACTACCAAGTCCAGTCCTGCTCATGGGGGTCTACAGTCCAGTGTAGGGTCCCTGAGAAGATTAAAGTTGCCGCCCACTACCTATTGGTAATCTCCGAATGCAACCATCTTAGCCAGTAGTGCGGTGAAGAAGTTATGCTGGTATACAATTGGAGCATATAGGTTACAAAAGGCAATCCTCTGATCCCACAGTTCCCCTCCGATCAGATGGGATCGCTCTTCAATGTCCACCATGTTTTTATGCACCACGAAGGGGACTCGTTTATGTATCAACGTAGCTACACCTCTTTGGTGCCTGTTGTAAGAGGCAGCACCCACTTCGCCCACCCAGCACCTTAGTAGCTTGCAGTGCTCAGGCATTGTGAGGTGTGCTTCCTGTAATAATGCCATGTCTGCCCCTTCCTTCCTTAGGAACGTCAGAAGCTTGGTTAGTTTGATAGGGAGTGGATGCCATCTACATCTATGGTACGTATTTTAATCCTATCCTATTCCTGATTGGATCTCTGTATCAGATCCCTTTGGATATCTGATCCAAATTAGGGGTACCCATGCCTCCCAGCTGAGATTGGTGCCCCTTTCTCATGCCTCCCCTGATGATCCCGTTAGTTGAGTGCAGGTCAATCTCTCCCTCCCCTCCTTCTCTCTGACTCCCCAGTGTCGCTTCTACTCCTCCCCCACCCCTGTATTTTTATTTATTTATTTATTTACAATTTCTTCTATACCGCACTATTCAGCATCAGTGCGGTTTATATGGAACAGAACAATCAGACAGGGTACATAGGTCTGAGTTTACAATTAACAGGAGAATCAAACTTGGATAACAACATGTAACTATTTACACCACAGTGTCATAGGAAAAAAACCCATAAAAAAACATAGTGGTTCCCCTGCTATCTAGGTAACCATCATCCCTATCTGTTCCCCCCTCTCCCCACCTTAGCTGCTCTCCCGAATGTTCCACCCCTCCCTCCCAACCCCGGTCCAACTGTGCCCGACTCTCCATTCATCACAACTTGCATACAACCTCCTCCCTTAGAATCTTTATCCTGTCTCATCTGCTTGTGTCTTGTGGGAAGTCCTGGTGCTTCTCCTCAGTCCCCCTGCCAACCGCCTCCTGGTGACATTTAAGTCCGCTGCTCTGTCAGCTGGGCTACCAGCTCTCATTATTCCTCTCCCAGAGCTGTTGGGTCCCGCTGGTAGTGGGTCCCAGTTCTTCTCCCAGTCCTTCTCCCAACGTTCATCCTCATGCCTAGTGTGCATCCCATTAACAACAATCGCCAACTGGGCGATAACCATGCGGTGGCCATTTGGGGGGTGATTTGCTCTTCAGGATTCCAGAATTCCCTGTTCCCACCACCAACAGTGCCCAGGCAACATTCAGGGTTGGCACTCTGCTTTGTTAGGCTGCTGCCCCATGTGCTGTCCCTCCCCGGCTTGTTGGGCTGTCTGCAGGCAATCAACTGCAAATGCGGTGTGTCTTTTAAAAGATAAAATGCCTCAGATCAGGGTCCAGGTAGTTGTTCTATAAAGGCCTTCACGGCCTGTGGGTCTCCAGCTGCTGCATGCAGTTATCGTGGGTCACTCGTACCCTTGCAGGAAATTTCAATGCAAATTTAATTCCCCTCTGTAACAACTCCAACAGTAGGGAGCCATGGCCCTGCGGCTTTTCGCCACATGGGCCAAGTAATCATTGAAAAGAATGAGCTTCCCTTATATTCCAAGTTGTGCTTGTTACGATACAAGCCCATCAGGTGGTGTTTCTCGGCAAAATCGAGCACCCGGGTGATAAAGGGCCTTGGGCGGCCTCCCTCCTCTCTGCAGGGGCCGTGCTCTCACCCGTGAGTGTCAGGCCCACCTATTGTGGCAGTCATTGTTCCACTATGTCCCAGAGTTTGGATTCTTTAATGGATTCTGCCGGTCCCACCAACCTGACATTATTGCGGTGGCTCCGGTTCTCTTGATCATCCAGTTTTTCTGTTAGGGCCTGATTGTTTCTTTCCAGTACCGCTATGCACACCTCTGCGCTCATGGCGCATTCCTCCTGCTGTTCCAGCCTCATCTTTACTCCGTTGAATCGAATGAGCTGGCTCTTCAAAGCGCTACGTATGTCATTGACAGATTTTTGAAGGCAGCTCAGCTTTTCATTGAGCATCATCATTAGATTTTTTGTGAGTTCCCTCAGTGCTTCTCTGGGAATGCAATTGCCGGTGTCTTTTGTTCGACCACCATTTTGTTTGTCTGGCAGGTCTGGCCGCTTTCAGAGGCATCACGGTTGTACGACTGGGGCGGACTTGCCTGATGAATTACAGTTTGCGACTGGGTCTCTGGGCAGAGCGTTCGGCGCAGCTCCAGTGTCCAGGTATAATTTTTTAAGAGTGTATAGCAGATTGAAAGATGGAGCTGTGATCCAACATTCTATTTCCTTGCTTCTGTCCTATGGAACTCATTGCCACAATATCTTCAGTTAGGAAATCCCCATAAGAAATTTCAAATAGGCATTAAAATTTAATACTTGGCCTTGGTATATTACCTGGATTAAGTCCCTTGGTAATTGTGGAGGAGACCCATGGCTCTGCTTGCTTTTTTCACTTTCTGTTTCTTCTATTTTAGACTTTTATTCAGTTTTGTATACTGCTCTGCTGTAAACACAAAGGGTGATATAGCAAATTGCGAGACCCTCCAGACCCCCGATCAGCATCAGCCCCCCTCCCCCACTCCCTCCTGAATAGCTTCACCCCCCCTGAAGAGGCATCAATTCACCCAGTCCCCCCTGGAACTTATCAGGGGTTTCTCTGGTGGGTTAGTGGTGGGGCAGGAGCAATCCCTGGATACTTCTGCTCCATTGCCAGCCTAGGTTCAAAATGGCAACTCTGACCTCCAGTTGAAGTTTCTTGGTACTATTATTAGGGATAAAGATGCCAAATAAGGGGGGATGGAGTGGGTAAAGGGTTAAGTGTCTCTTTGGAGTGGGTGGAGGGAGTAATACTGTTCAAGGGGGGGGGTGATACTATTCGGGGAGATTGAAGATTAGGGGTTATGCTGTTGGGGAGTGTAATGCTCTTCAGGGGGTGGGATTAGGGGTGATGCTGATTGGGAAGTGAGGCTCTGTGGAGGAGAGTGGTGTGAAAATGATGCTCAGAGATCAGGTAACGTTAGCGCATGGGGGCATGGTAACTGCATTGGATACATTTACCATGCTATCTGTAGTAAATGCCTGCCCTGTGCAGTAAACTGCAGGACAGATGCTGATCATTCCCCAAACACTTACTGCAAAACCTTTGTACTTACACTACACTCATTTTTGCTTCTAACAATTACTGCATTTCAGTAAACAGGCTTCTAAATTTCTTTACCCTGAGCTACCTGTAGATTATCCACAGACATCATAAAATCTTTAGCAGTCTGCACTGTAAAGGATGGTACCATTTGGTGACAATGGGCGGATTTACGAATATGAAAGGGTATAATTTGGAATGAGGGTTATCTATAGATATACATACATATGGGAGATGTGTATTTATTGATTTTCACATTGTCTCCCCAGATAAAACATCCACCAACAGTGATGTGCAATATAGAACATACAATAAACAAATATGAAACCAAACAGAAAATAAAAAAATACAGTAAGCATAAATAATGAGTAAATTGTCAGGTAAATCTCTGCCTGCATTATTTTTATTTATTTATTCACATTCTCTTATATACTGTGCTATTCTGCATCAGTGTGGTTTACATTGAACAAGCTGAAATTACATTGAACAGGGCATTATAACTTGGAGATAACTATTTTACAGGGAACATGGGTTATGGAGGGTGAAGTGGCTTGCCCAAGACCACAAGGATCACCTGTGGGACTAGAAGCCCCAGTCCCTCTGGCCCAAGGTTGCTGTCTTCTAGTGGGTTTTGAACGCCTGACCTTCTGGCCTGAAGTACCTTGCCCCAACCACTAGGCTACTCCTCCACACCATATTTGCATTGAGTTTTTGGGAGCCTTAGCTTTGAAGAAAACTTTCTTTTCTTATCAAGGTTGTTTATATTTACAGATATCGGACATGGCTTTGCCCCATTGTTAGTGCTTTTCCATACTGGAATGCGTAAAGAAGAATGGATATACAATTTGCTGTTTGGAAGGAAAATTTACCTCTGGTGTTGATATATCAGCGATACATTTGTATAATAGAAGGGCAATGCAACAGGATTGGTTTCATTTTTGAAATGGTTAAACAGTTTCAGCAAACATATGCAATTCATTATGGATTATCATGAGACATGTTTAACATTTTTAGATGTTAAAATAGTGCAATGCCTGACATTTTTTTATCACTATATACAGGAAAAGTAGTGCTAGAAACACTCTGTTGTACTACAATAGCTTTCATCCATTATGAATGAGAAATAATTCCCCAGTAGTTCCGTTTTTTGAGACACTGACAAATTTGTTCTACTACAGCTCTGTATAAAGAGCCAGCTGGACAGTTAGGTGAGTGATTGAAAGAAAGAGGTCATCCTAAGACCATCAGTGTAGCATACAAATGAGTTATATTCTCCAACAGGGATCTATTGTTGACTACTAAAAATAAACCCAATGACACTTCAGAGGTATTGACATTTGTAACAAGATATTCATATATGTCCTCAATTGGTCAGTACTTCGGTTAAATCATTGTTTTGAATCTTTCAGAGTGGTATATTTTAATGACCGGAATTTAATAGAAAAGTTACGTCCTTCAGAATTTACAAAGGACTTCCGATGGATCTGACTTAATAGGATGTTGTTAATGTGGATGTTGCCTTACGGGTAGTATAGCAATGCACTGGAAAAAAATTAGTAATCCTCAGGATGAGAAATTATATAAATTAAGACATTTCACTATTTGTTCTTCCACATTTGTAATATAAGTTGTCAAATGATTGTGTCAGAAGATGTTTGTTGGGAAGGCCAAAAGAGCACTAAGGACTAGAATGGCTGAATTTGGAGCAGTCTAAAACTTAGAAAGCAGGACATGTTTTCTTTACAACATTGTGTGAAAGAGAACAATTTTTAGGTGTGTTTCTCATAAGCGACAACTATTGTCATAGCACATGACTTTATCTTGCCAAATTCTTGACCATTCTTCAAGCTTCACGAGATCCCCCTTCATGTTACTACTCCTTCCTGGGTGTCTACTCTATTGCAGATTTTTGTATCATCCAAAAAGAGGCAAATTTTACCCGACAACCCGTTCACAATATCACTAACAAAAATATTTTTAAATATTGGACCAAGGATAGATTCCTGCGGCACACCATTACTAACACCCTTCTCCTCAGAGAGAGCTCCATTTAACTGTAAATTTTGTCACTCAACCAATTTCTAACCCAGTCAGCCACTTTAGGGTCCTTCTCTAGGGTGCTCAATTTATTTTTAAGTCATCTGTATGGAACAGTGTCAAAGGCCTTACTAAAATCTAAATGCATCACACCTAGGGCCCTGCCTTGGTCTAACTCTCTGGTTGCCCAGACTAAGAAATTAATTAGGTTTGTTTGACAAGACCTGTCCCTAGTAAAACCATGCTGCCTCTGATCTTATAATCCATTGGACTCCAGAAACCTCACTATCCTCTGTTTTAGCAGCATTTCCATTAACTTATTCACCACAGACTAACCTGTAGTTCCCAACCATATCCTTACTCTGCTTTTGTATAGAGGGATCACATGTGCCCTTCACCAGTCCTCTGGGACCACTCCCAACTCTAAATAAGCATTGAAAAGGTCAGACAGTGGAGCCACTAGTACTTCTGAAAGTTCTTTCAATGCTTTGGATGTATCCCATTTGGCCCCATTGTTTTGTCTACTTTTAGTTTAATTAGCTCCTCATAAGCACAGGTCTTCTGAAAATTGTTCAAAATCCCCCTCACTTCTTTTTTTTATATTCTTTAGTTTTCTTTTATTATTTCTCTTTATCAATACAATAATGCAAAATCATTTTGACAGAGATTCTGAAAATGGGTGCTGCAATGTCTTAAAATACTTTACACTGCTTGTGCATGCAATAGTAGCTATCGTGCCATTAACACTTCACCACCACTTTTTACAGTTATCATAGCATTAAAGTCAAAGCAATATCCAAATCAATTTCAAACAAAACATCAACTTAACAAAAGTCATCCTGTGGCACAATGCCCCCTCAAACCCTTAACCAGACTAACCCCCCTCCCCCAAGATACTCGCTGTCTCTCTCATTCTCTGCCACATTAACCTCATGTGGCTGGTATTCTTGTAACCTCATAGTGGCAAGCCGGGGGGGGGGGGTTAATTGATAGTGTGGTTCCAAGGGAGGAGTTCTTAATTCTCAGGGAGGAGGCCAGGAAGTTCTATTTATAATTTTTCTGCCATGGGGGTGGGGGTTGTGACAAACCAAGGCAGCCGTTCTCGTGTATGCCTCTCAGCTCTTTATCCAAGGGGGGGGGGGGGGTTGTCTGTGTCTGATAGCCCCAGTAAGATTCCCTGGAGGGGACATCGCCCTGCCATTGTGCCTGGCTTCCTAGAGGCCTAGGTTTTGGCCATATTTACAACTTCTTATTTGGTCCCCCATTCTCATCAGAGTTCACCCAGTCCCTTCTCTGTCCTATCCTTTTTCCACTGCTTCTTGTAAATTGATATTGCTATCCTATTGTTTACACTACCTGATCACCACCTGCCATAAAGGCTGAAGCACGGGGCAATCCCAGATGACATGCAGTAATGCTCCTACCTCACCACATGCTCTCCAGCAGAGTTCTGTGGCACTAAATCCTATTCTCCTCATCCTTCGCGGGGTCAGGTATGTCCTAAATAATAGCTTATAATGGGAATCTAAATGGGTAGGGGATGACTAACCGGTCACCATGGAGTGAGCTGAGGCAATGATGAGGGGCATAAAGAGTTATGAGATTAGAAAGGTACTGTACTCTGGGGATGCATTAAACAAGGCATGATGGGCCAGCGAAAGAATCTTAAAGCATATCATAAATATGCAGGCATACACACACAGCACATACAATATATACCATCAGTCACTACCCACATTATATCCACCTGTCTACTCACACATCTCCTGCTACCCTACTGAGACACACTTTACCTTGGCTGTTTCTGCTGAGTCCTCCACACAGACATGCCTGAGCCAGTGAATGTAGGAAAGGGGAAATGCTCATTTTGCTTCATCAGTATACCAAGCATTGAAATAAAGATAAAGATAATGATTATGTTACTTTCTAAAGTGTACACTTTTCAACTTGTTTTAATTCATTGAGCTATTTTGTTATCGATATTTGTCTCTAGTACAATGAGATGGAAATCGTGGACTGGCACTGTGCCACTCAGAGCAAAAATGGATTTTTAAACAAAGTGCAGTTTATCCAAATGGGCTGAAAACCACCATTGAGTGGCAATATTATTTATAAATATCTACTGGGGAAATAATTTGACATCTATGAAGAAGAATATTATAATATTTTTGGTACTCAATATGTCCTAAAATCACAATATAGTAACGTTAAAGAAGATTATTTAAATAAGTTGAGAGTGGTCCCACTACAGGATATTCAGTTTAAAATTCTGGGCATGTTTGCTAAAGTGTGGTAGCCATTAGCTCGGGGTTTAGCATGGGATTAACACATGATAGCATGTAGTGCACGGCACAAAGGTGACTGTGCAAAAAATTCCACACTAACAGAGCAGCGCGTGAAAAGGCGAGGTTAAGGTGGAGAATGGGCAAAGAAGGGGTGGATACATAGTACACAGGACGGGTCTAGTGCACCAAGCATGCACTAACTACAACAACACGCTGCTAGTGCAGACACAACTAATGCCTAACTCTGACCAGGCGGTAGTTGCACCAGCAGTGTTAGTGAATGTAGACAGATGGCCCCTCACCCTGACCAAGGGAGGATAGGGCCAAGGCCTTCCAGCTCTGAGCAGCTACTTAGTACTTTTAACACTGAACATGGGCCTCTAATGTTGAAGCTCACTGAGCAGTGTCCCCCCTTGCCCTAGGATTGAGGCATTCCATGAACCTGAGGAGCTCTTGTAGTTTTCCCTGGTCTGGTGGACCTTTGTTTCCCTGACACCTGGGTGCCCAGTCTGGGGGCTATTTGGGATTTGCCACCTCCATGTGGTGTTCTCCAAGAGCACCTCCTGGTAAGAGGGAGCATGGGGACCCTCTGTGGGTGGGGAGCAGTGTACCCCCTTCTTTATACTATAGGTGTCAGACCATAGGGGTGGGTGTTCTATATGGTGGGCTATGGGTGCGGACCCCATGTGCAGGATGCCCTGAGCATGTTTGCTGATTTCACTTGGTCTCTAGATCCACAGGCTCTGGCAACCTCCTTCCCCTAACATGGGGGACCCATTCCATCAGAGAAGTAACTGAGAAGTAAAGCCCCTCCTCCCCACACCAAAGGCTTTGTATTCTGTTCCCTGCAGTCTAGGTGAACAAACACCCTGGTTGCCTCAGGGTTACTCTTTTCATGTGTTTGGTTTTCTGATTTGTGTGCCCCAACCTCTTGTACTTAATCCCACTGCTCTGAGTTGTGCAGGGAATTATGCCTCCTCCCAGTCATCTCTCTCTGTTCTGAACTGGCCAATTGCTACCTTCCTATTGATTTGATGGCACTTAAAAACAAACAAACAAAAAAACAAAAAAACAGTGGTTCCTTAGCCCATAACCACACTATTAACACATTTATGGTTCTCCTTTTCCGGATGCATCTTGCGAGCATGTGCATTCTGCTTATGCACTATGGTCATGCATTCCCTACTACTGCACTAGTGATGTGACTAGCATGATGGAAGTAGCCTACCATGGCTGTGCCCCTTGTGTCTACCATGGTTGCTAGGCTCGGCTGTGATTAGATTGCCTTGCTATTCATGTGTTATTCCCAAGCTACCTGCCACACTTTAGTAAACATCCCGTATGTATAACTGATTAACATATATCAGGCTGGAGAGTAGTAGACTGATTGAGTGCCCAGAGTTTGCAGAGTATATGGGTGCTCAATGGAGAGAGTCCATGCTTTTCAATGTTGAGCTTCAGGGTAGTCCAAAACTATGCTTGGAGGCTGCTAAAACAGTGTTTAGGGGATCCTTGGTTCTGTCCTTTGTAACATTTTTTAAATGATGTTGTGGTAGGCCTATTGGGAAAGGTATGCCTCGTTGCAAAAGATACCAAAATCTGCAATAGCATAAACACCCTGGAAGGTATATATAATATAAGAAGGGATCTAGTGATGCTTGAAGAATGGTTGAGAATTTGGCAGCTAAGATTTAATGCCAAAAAACTGCAAGGTCATGCATTTCAGCTGCATAAACACAAGGGAACGGAACAGTATAGGGAATGAAGTTCTTCAATGCATGAAAGCAGAATGGAACCTGGAGGTGATCATACTGAATGATCTTAAACTGGCAAAACAGGTAGAAAAGGCAACGGTAAGAGCCAGAAGGATGCTTGGGTACATAGGGAGAGAAATGGCCAGCAGGAAAAAGGAGGTAATAGTTCTTCAGTACAAGTCTCTAGTGAGACCTCATTTGGAGTACTGAGTATAATTTTGAAGATCACATCTTCAAAAAGATATAAACAGGACAGCTAATCCAGAGAACAGCTCTAAAATGGTCAGTGATCTTTGTCCTAAGGCATAAAGAGATAGGCTTAAAGATCTCAATATGCATAATTTGGAGGAAAAGTGGGAAAGGGGTGATATGATAGAGAAAATTAAATACAAATACACAGGAGGGGGCCCTCTTTCATTTGCAAGGAAGGTCTGGAATGAGAGGTCATAAGAAGAAGGTGAAAGGGGATAGACTCGGGAGTAATCTTAGAAAAGGGTGTTGGATGCATGGACCAGCCTTTCAGTGGAGGTGGTGGAGATGAGAAATGTACCCGAATTCAAGAAAGCATGGGACAAATATAGCGGATAGCTGAGGGAGAGCACGGTATTATAGAACTTAATAGTTATTATAGATGGGAGGACTGGAAAGGTTGTGTACTCTTATCTGCCATCGTTTTCTATGGGGGATATTTTAGAAGCCCTATTCATGCTTTGTATGTCTGAACTTAGAGACTTCAAAAGCACAGAGATGTCTCCAGAGCTATTTTAGAAGCTGGCTCTGGGGACATCCCCAGTGTGAGAATGTCCATGTCTGAATGGGGCATGGAGGAGGCATGGCTGGTGTGTTCCCAGGATCCTGGACATCCCTGCCTGATCACAGAAACATCATGGATGTCCATTGTTGCATTAGACCTGCTCCAGTCATGAACAAGTTATGGTTTTAGCTAGAACACATCCAGAGAGCATAGAGAAGAAGGCACTCCATCATCCTCAGTACTCAGCAGAACATCAACGACAGTAACAGTGGGATTTGAACCATGGCTGACATGTCCTGACCCTCTGCTCTAATCATTAGACTACCCTAGACATCCAGATTTAAAATATAGTTCTGGGGACCTCTATGTAGATGCCCCTGTAGACATCCATATCGAACATGTCAATGTTTGTGTAATCACGTCTGCACCTGGATGTTGCTGCTTTTTTTTTCAGATGTTCTGGCTTAGATGCCCCACATTGCACCTGGATGGCTCTTCTAAAATTCCCCTCCATGCTTCTATGTTTCTATAATTTCATAAGAACATAAGAGCATAAGATATGCCATACTGAGTCAGATCAAGGGTCCATCAAGCCCAGTAAAATAAAATAAAATAAATACCATTCGCCAGTGGAGGAGACCAAATGGGCATATAGTAAAATGAGGGGAGCAGCTGTGTATGGCTCAGAGAGCAATGGCCAAGGGTATGACTGAGGCACTTCAGGAACAGTTTTTTTTCAGTTGCAGGCCGCTGACACTCCCTCATACATCAGAGGACTTTGAAAGTTTTTGCTATATCAGAAGCATAAGCCTTTTTAATTTTGAAAGAGGATGGACAAATGCTTAGCTCACCTGGTTAAAACAGGATCTTGCTTTGTTCTAGCACTGAGGGATGCGGCAGGAATGTGTCAGTTCTCTAACCAGAAGACAAGTGAATTTTTTTCTAACTTCTATTCCGCTTTTTATGCAGTTGAATCAGTCTCCTGGGAATGGCTGAATTGATATTTTAAAGGCTTGGGCCTGTTGTGGCTGAGAGAGAGTCTGAGACTGGAGCTCCTATACAGTGTGCAGAGACCGTGCAGGTGACTGGGCAATTTAAGAATCATAATGCCTCTGGCAGGGGCGGCCCAAGGGGGGTGCGGGGCCATGTGCGGAGACTCGGTGCAGGGCCTCATTTGCATAAGGTGCTTCATTTGCATAAATATTTGCATAATGTTACCATACACTAACTTTTAGTAAACATGCCTCTTAATGAGTATATGGATAAAGAAAGACTAAAAGATTTCTATATTACTATAATCCAGTACCAACCGTCAGGCACATTAGGAACTACTACAAACACTGCCCATTTAGAACCCATAGCAAACCCGCCGTATCCTAACAGCACTACCAGGACTCACAAAGCACCATACCCTAACTATCAAAAGGCAACACTGCAAATATTAAACCAATACATTTCAGAGAATAACAATACATGACCTACTGGGGAAAGAGAACAAGTGGCAATGTCAAATAGGAATTACATAAATAGAATACCTCAGCTCATTTACACATGCAGAACATAGACCATCACCAAACAAGGAATCACAATTTAGAAACAGGAAGACAATAATTAAACTGGGAACCCCAAAAGCCAAACTTGGAATGTACAACACTGTAAAATAAAACTATAAATTAATTTCCTCTTGTACTAAACAAAGCGCAGACGTTAATGATGCACATTTCCCACAGCTGACATATTCCAGTTAATAAATTCAAAATAAAGAGATATCTTTCTACCTTTTGTGCATTTTTTTTTCAGTTACAATTGTTCCAGCCACTTTCTTCTAGTTTCTTTGTGTCTTCTGCAAACTCTCCATCTGCTGTCCATTTGTCCTTTCTTCTCTCGTTTAGTTTTTTTTCCATTCTCTCTCTACATCTGCTTTAACATACTAATCTTTCTCCTTTTGCTCTTTCCTCATTCCTATTTCATCCACTCAAACTGAGATGCCAGACCAAGACAAACCACCCATCTGGGCAGCAGCAGAATGGGATAGTGTTGACGGCGGAGGATCACATTTCTGTGACAACGGCAACAACACCAAACTTAAACTGCGCGGAAGAAAGGCCCGGCAATCTACTTCTGTATCTTGCCATGAAAACCCAATGGATAGTTACAACAAAACAAATTGTGCTGTAGTGCTGGAAGATGAGACCCCCAGGTTGGAAGGCACTCAACTAGCTACTGGGGAAGAGCTGAAGACCTTTCAGAGTAAAGCCAGCATTTATGATGTGGTTGGATCAAAGCCCTCGGGACGTCTGACTGCTGATGTAGCTGCGCATGAAATGAGAGTCAGAAGCTGTAAAGATGTCTTACACATTGGAACATGGAACGTACGAAGCATGAGCCAAGGGAAGTTGGAGGTGGTCAAGAATGAAATGGAACGTGTACAACTTGATCTGTTGGGTGTCAGCGAACTGAAATGGACTGGCATCGGGCACTTTGCATCAGATGATCACATGGTCTACTATGCTGGAAATGAAAGACAAAGAAGAAATGGTGTTGTTGCATTTATAATAAAGAAGAAACTTGCAAGAACTGTAATGAAATACAATGCAGTCAGCGAACGCTTAATCTCTATTCGTCTACGAGGAATGCCTATCAACACAACTATAATTCAAGTATATGCCCCAACAACAGCTGCAGAAGAGAATGAAATTGAAGAGTTCTATGAACAAGTACAAGCTGAAATTGACAGAACATGCAAACAGGATATCCTGATAGTCATGGGTGATTGGAACGCAAAGGTTGGCAACAAAGAAGAAGACAAAGTAGTTGGAAAATATGGACTTGGCAACGAAATGAAGCTGGAGAAATGAAGCTGGAGAAAGACTGATAGAATTCTGCAAGACCAACGATCTATTCATCTCGAACACCTTCTTCCAGCAACACAAGCGGAGACTGTACACATGGACTTCACCCAATGGATTGTATAAAAATCAAATTGACTACATCTGTGGAAGTCAACGATGGAAAAGCTCTATAACATCAACAAAGACAAAACCTGGAGCTGACTGTGGTACAGATCATCAACTACTAGTATGCAAACTCAAGCTAAAGCTGAAAAAGAGCAAACCACTCATGAATGCAGCAAAATATGACCTTGAGAATATACCACTGGAATTTAAAGACTGCCTGCAAAATCGATTTGCTGCTTTAGATACAAATGATAGAGTTCCAGAAGAGTTATGGAATGACATCAAGAAGGTTGTGTCGGAAGAAAGCAAGAAGTCTCTACAAAAGGTAAAAAAGAAAAAACGGCCAAAATGGATGACGGAAGAAAGAAACTCTGAAAATTGCCCAGAAACGCAGAGAAGCTAAAGCCAGAGGAGAAAGAAAGACAATCACAGAACTCAACAGAGATTTCCAACGTGCAGCAAGACTGGACAAGGAAAAGTACTACAATGACGCATGCAAGGAAATAGAAGCAGAAACTATTAGAGGAAGAACAAGATCAGCTTTCCTAAAGCTACGAGAGTTAAAGAAAAAGTTCCAGCCTCGAATTGGAATGTTACAAGATGCTCAAGGTTCTATGTTGAATGATGCTGAGAAGATCAAGAAAAGATGGAAGGAATATACAGAGTTTTTATATGCTAAAGATCAAGTGGACCAACAGCCGTTTCAACCTGTACCTTGTGATCTGGAACCATTGGTGATGAAAGAAGAAGTTGAAGCAGCATTGAAAGCCTTATCAAAGAACAAAGCACCAGGCATTGATTGCATTCCCATAGAAGTATTACAGCAATCTGATGCAGCTGTTACCGTACTTACAAGGCTCTGCCAAGAAATATGGAAGACAGCATCATGGCCAACTGACTGGAAAAGATCTGTGTTTATACCAGTACTAAAGAAAGGTGATCCAACTGACTGTGGAAATTATCGCACAATCGCTCTGATCCCACATGCCAGCAAAATTCTACTGAAGATTATTCAAAAGAGACTACAATCATACCTGGAACGAGAACTACCTGAAGTGCAAGCAGGGTTCAGAAAAGGGCGAGGAACGAGAGACATCATTGCGGATGTGAGATGGATCCTTGAAAAGACTAAAGAATACCAAAAGGATATCTATTTGTGCTTTATCGACTATAGCAAAGCTTTTGACTGTGTAAACCATGAGAAACTCTGGGCCACATTAAGAAGCATGGGTATACCAGAACACCTGATCATTCTTTTGCACAATCTGTACATTGATCAAGAAGCAACAGTTCGAACGGAACAAGGAGAAACAGAATGGTTTAAAATAAGCAAAGGTGTAAGACAAGGCTGCATACTTTCCCCCTACCTATTTAATTTATATGCAGAACAAATCATCAGAGAAGCAGGATTGTATGAAGACAACAGAGGTGTGAAGATTGGTGGAAGACTCATCAACAACCTTCGCTATGCTGATGATACCACATTACTGGCAGAAAGTGAAGATGATCTGAAACATTTGCTTCTCACAATCAAAGAACATAGTCTCAAAATGGGCCTGCACCTTAATGTAAAGAAGACAAAGATCATGACAACTGGCATAATCAACAGGTTCATCGTCGAAGGAGAAGAAATTGAAATCGTGAATAACTTTAACCTACTTGGATCAACTATCAATAAAGAAGCAACAAGCAGTCAAGAAATCAGACGACGCATTGCTCTTGGCAGAATGACTATGAAAGACCTAGATAAGATTCTCAAGAGCAGAGATGTCTCTCTCCATACAAAGATTTGACTTGTTCAGGCCATGGTATTTTCAATAACATCATATGGATGTGAAAGCTGGACAGTGAAAAAGATAGACAGGAAGAAAATTGATGCCTTTGAATTATGGTGCTGGTGGCGAATACTGTGTATACCATGGACTGCCCGTAGAACAAATCAGTCTGTACTAGAGGAGATCAAACCTAAGCTTTCTTTAGAAGCTCAGATGACAAGACTTCGACTTTCATACTTTGGACACATCATGCGGAGAGAGAGATCATTAGAGAAAGACATCATGCTTGGCAAGATAGAAGGTCAACGCAAAAGAGGAAGGCCAGCAATGAGATGGATCGATACAATAACAGCAGCTACGGGTACCAGTCTGTCAACAATGAGCCGCCTGACTGAAGATCGAACACAATTTAGGATAGCTATCCAAAGGGTCGCCATGAGTCGACTCCGACTCGACGGCACTTAACAACAACAACATCCTCAATCCCCACTTACTCTCCCAATTTCCGGCCAATTGTAGATTTGTCTTCCCTCCCACACAAAATATTTTTCCCTCTCCATTTCACTCTCCCACCTCCATCCCATTCTAATCCTCCTCCAACATCAGCTCCCTTCTTTTTTTTTTGAAACTTTTATTTTCATTTTGCAACAAACAAAAGTAACAACACACCAAAAGAAACAAATACACACATACGATAAAGAAAGCAACCCCAATTACCCCCCACCCCAATGCTTCTTCTCTAAGCTGATAGGAATCATCATATAAGCGCTTACATATAACAATTATTGTACATCAAACAAACAGAAGTAGAGTCTATGATACCGGATGAGCATGTGACAGAGATTAATACAGAATCAAACAGTCAACTGAGAGCATTGAATAGTTCGAACATAATCGTGGAGCGTCTTCTAGCAAGACCAATAATGAGTGGTTTGAACGGAAGAGGCTAACATATAAGGTATTTGCACATATTTGCAATGAAAACAGATATGATTACCGTTCATTAGAGCTCAAAAAAGAGCTGTTTTCCCAATATTTCGTGAGTGAGGAACCAGGAAATAGCAAGGCCCAGCATAAAGGCTAAAAGGAAGTAAGCCAATTTAGGAAGAGAGGGGATCCCCGCAGCTGAGCGGAGCCCCACAATCTCCCCAAAGAGGAGTTCCGGAAAATATAAAACAGAATGAAGACGACCCCAGACCAAACTCCAGTAATACTATGGTGCGGGACAATCATACTTAACAGGAATTTAATAGACCAAAGGCAAATGGCATGTCCAGCATCAAGTGCTCTGGATGGCTTTCCAATTAGCTGACCTATCGGGAGTATATGTCCACTTGGAAAAGCAGTACTGAGGAAAGAAGAAAAAAAAAATCAGATCTAGTTTATGAGTGATGGGGGGGCTGAGAAAAGGTGAGCTCTAAGTCGGATGGGCAAAGCAGCTTCCTTATATCTACTCGCACAAGATCTTTCATCAGAGCTGGCAGGGTGTAGAGACTCTTGGGTGGACCACGCGTTCTAGGCAACAATCTATCTATCAAAGGATCAAATACTTGACAAAAGTCACCCCCGGGTAACAGTAACAGGGTCATCCACATTCGGAACATAAATACAAATACACGGAATTCACAATCTCCAACCTAGAATATACACAGGCCCAACTACCCTCCCCATCAAAACTAGTATCCAGTACAGTGGGTGGCAAAGATTTCTCAACCAAGATGGCTACCCCGCACCGCTTAGAAACAGCGGGAGAAAGGCAGCCATCATATAAGGTGTGGCAGTAAGTTTCAGTGATGCAACGAAGGTGAAATGGGGTTCCGGAAGAAACACTACATCAGTATGGTCATGATTAAAATAACAAGAACGGTCATTCTTTTGATTGGACCATTAATGCCTCTTCCGTTCAATGACAAGAGTATACAAAAGGCCATACAGCAAAGTCAAACATTCTGAGAAAGAAACATGATGGCGCACCGAGTTGCGCAATGTCCCTCATATCAACTATGAATGACTATACACACGATCTAATAAAAATAAACCAATAAAATCATGAAGCGCCCTATATAACAGGAGAAGCACCGAAGTGCCTTAGAGAAGAAGCAAAACCCCAGAAATTACTGGCGACCTGATGTCTGCAGGGTGAAACCCCAGAGAAGGCCTAATTGAGACAGATAAGCGGTATAGCTGTGCGTGCTCCGAGTCCAACCGAGGTGCACATCATGGAGGAAAAGGAGACCGAGAAAGGTAGATATTAAAGAAAGAAAGGTCCAGGCAGTCTCTATTCCAGACAATGATCACCACGTCGGGTCGTTCAAAATGACGGGCAGTTCCAGCGGAGTCTATCCGAGTTGCTAACTTAGCGCATCTGGTCTGCCTCTTTGGAATCTAAAAATGTTGCTAGCAGAGCAGGATCTTCGAAGGTGCTAGTTTGGTTATGGAGAGTCACTCTGAGCTTCGCCGGATATAAGAGGCCAAAGCGAGCCTGTAACTGTTGGAGTCTAGGTCGAAAAGCAAGGAGTCCCTTCCGCCGGTCAGCTGTGGCCTTTGCCAAGTCGGGGAAGAAGGAGACCTTATGATCTTCAAACTGCAGATGTTGAATCACCCGGGCTGCTTCGAAAATTTGCTCAACTTGCTGATACCTCAGTAATCGAAAGATAATGGGCCGGGGGGTCGTCCGATTAAGTGCGATGTTGGTGGGAGCACGATATGCGCGGTCAATTTCCAGAGCTCCGTAAAAGGTAATCTTCAGCAAGGAGGGGAGAGTTTTAACCAGAAATTCTCTAAGATCTCCTGCTTCCGCACCCTCTGGTACTCCTATGAGCCTGACATTGTTGCGACGGGCTCGATTATTGCAATCCTCTAACTCTTTTTGAAGATTCTGTATCTGCCGCTCAGCCTTGTCCAAGTTCACCAAGCGCTCCGCGTGCGAATCGAGGACCCCCGCCATGTTGTCCAGCCGTAGTGAAAGACCTTCAAGCCAGTCCTGAAGCATACCGAAATCTTCTCGCATGGCTCGGAGCGCTTCGCCGTTGGACTGCACCAGTTCCTTCACACCACGTATTTCCTCCAAGATCTCCTGCTGCATTTCGGGGCTTACCCGAAGTGGAACCATCTTTAGTGGGGAAGACAACTCTGTTTTGGAGCGTTTTCCATGTGAAGAAGAGGGAGACCCAAAGTCTAAGCGCATTGGCTTGTGGGCCGCCATTCCCCCCAAGGCACCCCGGTGAGTTTGGAGTAAAATATTAAGTTTATGTAGATATTAAGTCAGGATTCTGAGTAGGCCCCTCGGGAGCTTCGGCACGAAGCGTCTACCCCGCTGGACATCAGGCTCCGCCCCCCATCAGCTCCCTTCTAATTCCAGCCCCACCCAGCATCTGCTCCCTTCTAGTCCCTGCATCAGCCCATTTCCAGTCCTAGCCCCCCATCAGCCCATTTCCAATCCTATCCTAGCCCCACCATCAGCCCATTTCCAGTCCTAGCTCCCCCATCCATTTCCAGTCCTATCCAAGTCCCTCCATCAGCTCATTTCTACTCCTTTCCTAGCCCCACCATCAGCCCATATCAAATCCTAGCTCCCCTGCACTCAACCCATTTCCAATCCAAATCCCCCATGAGCCTACTTCCAATTCTAGCCCCTCCATGAGTCCATTTCAATTCAAGCCCCCACCACAGCCCATTTCCAACCTTAGCACCCCCAACAGCCCATTTTCAGTCCTATCCTAGCCCCTCCATCAGCCCATTTCCTGTCCTAGCCCCCCCCACTCAGCCCATTTCCAGTCCTAGCTCCATCCCCTCACAGCCCATTTCCATTCCAAGCCCCCCTCCCCATCAGCTATTTGCAGTTCAAGCCCCCCCTTCCACTCAGCCCATTTCCAGTCCTAGCAACCCCCATCCCATTACCAGTCCTAGCCCCCCCCATAGCCCATTACCAGTCCTAACCCCCCATCAGCCCATTTTCAGTCTTACGCCCCTCCACAGCCCATTACCAGTCTTAACCCCCCATCACCCCATTTTCGGTTTTATCCCCCCTCAGTCCATTACCAGTCCTAACCGCCCCCATCAGCCCATTACCAGTCCTAACGCCCCCCATCAGCCCATTTCCAGTCAGCCCCCCACCCCCATAGCCCATTACCAGTCCTAACCCCCCATCAGCCCACTTCCAGTCCTAACCCCCCCATCAGCCCATTACCAGTCCTAGCCCCCCATAGCCCATTACCAGTCCTAAGTCCCCCATCAGCCCACTTCCAGTCTTAGCCCCCCCATAGCACATTACCAGTCCTAACCCCCCATCAGCCCATTTCCAGTCCTAGCCCTCCCATAGCCCATTACCAGTCCTAAGCCCCCCATCAGCCCACTTGTAGTCTAAGCCCCCCCCCACAGCCCATTACCTGTCGTAACCCCCCATCAGCCCACTTCCAGTATTAGCCCCCCCATAGCCCATTACTAGTCCTAACCCCCCATCAGCCCACTTCCAGTCCTAACCCCCCATCAGCCCATTATCAGTCCTAGCCCCCCCATAGCCCATTATCAGTCCTAAGTCCCCCATCAGCCCACTTCCAGTCTTAGCCCCCCCATAGCCCATTACCAGTCCTAACCCCCCATTGGCCCATTTCCAGTCTTAGCCCTCCCATAGCCCATTACCAGTCCTAACCCCACCCCATCAGCCCATTTCTAGTCCTAGCCCACCCATCAGCCCATTTCTAGTCATAAGCCCCCCATCAGCCCACTTGTAGTCTTAGCCCCCCACAGCCCATTACCTGTCATAACCCCCCATCAGCCCACTTCCAGTCTTAGCCTCCCCATAGCCCATTACCAGTCCTAACCCCCCCATCAGCCCATTTCCAGTCTTAGCCTCCCCATAGCCCATTACCAGTCCTAACCCCCCATCAGCCCACTTCCAGTCTTAGCCACCCCATAGCCCATTACCAGTCCTAACCCCCCCTCCATCAGCCCATTTCCAGTCTTAGCCCCCCATAGCCTATTACCTGTCCTAACCCCCCCATAGCCCATTAACAGTCCTAACCCCCTCCCCCCCACCCAACTAGGTAAAAAAAAAACAGAAACTGGCTGCTGCTGCCGCCATATACCTTTGCAAAGACCCTTACATGTCTCTGATATATGAAAATGTACTGTATTTTGTAAATAGTTAATTTGTTAAAGTTCCTTTGATAAAACTACTATATCTTGTAAATAGTTCCCCCCTGTTTCACCTCCAGGTTTAACTACCCTTGTTCTTTGTAAACTCGATGTTCCTGTGGCATTGTAGTATGTTTTTGTTCAACTGTACACCACACTGATTATAATAGCGTGGTATATAAGAAATATAAATAAATAAATAATAAATAATAAAGAGTATGCTAACGTGCTGGCTAATAGGTTTAATGCTACATTGCCTTGTGTGATAACTGGTGAGAAGAATTTTAGCAGGAATGGGTTCAGCTTTAATTGTGAAGCTGTCATTGGATACGGTGAAAGGCACTCCATTAGGGTTTCTACCATGCTGGTCCTAAATCTGAATGGTTATTGAGAAGGGCGTTGTACTAAAAACTGATTCTGATTCTGTAGTTTTCTTTTACATCAATTGTTAAATACTTTTATTGATGCATCAGCGTATGTTGTTGCTGATGAATGCAAAGATAGAACCATAAAATAAAGAGGAATATTTTGGTGCACTGCTACAAAATATTGGGTAAGGGCTATATGGACAAGTCTTAAGTGCATAGGGGTGCCTCTGCTCAGTACTCATATGCCTTCCTCTTCCATTGCCCTCTTGCCCCCTTCATACTCTGCAGCTCAGATCCAATGACAAGAATGATGTGGCAGTGCTTCTCTAACCCCCTGCTCCTACCACTGATGCCCCCAACCCTCAATCTGGTTCACAGGTTTCCAAACAGGCTCATTTTGAGCATACAGCGGCAGGAATGAACCTCACTCCTAAGCCAGGTATGTTGGTTATGATTTCAACCTCTGAGATTTACTGCTAGTTCTTATCACAACTGTTTGAGCCACATGGGGTGTTACAGAAATCCATGGAGCATTCTGCAGTTCAAACAGCTCACCAGAGCTGTCAACTGTGTGAGCAGGAGAAGTGCCAGCAGGCGGAAAAGTGGATTAGAGAATCACTTTTGCTGCACCACCAACTGCGCTCTCCTCCTGTCAGCTGGGATTGGGCTCCTGGGGGATAGGGAGGGACTAGGCAGAGATTGGGGGAGGGGGGAATGAAAACTTTCATTAGGTCCCAAAGTGATCTTTGCTCTGCCACTGGTCCTCTCATAAGAGCAGACCCAGAGTATGATGTTTATTCCCTCAGCTCTCTCTCTTTCTAGTATGGATGTCACTATCCCTATATTTATACCTATATACTGTAGCTGCCAGTTAGTCTTTCTGATAGCAATCAGGGCAGACAGTTTACCAGGAAAGAATGAGATGGGCCCTGTTAATTAGACCTGTACAACGCATTCTGAGGGCTTGTCTAACAGTCAGTACAAGCATATGGATGACTTTGGGGGTCACTCTGACCCACGAATAGCGGGGTTGGATGTCTAGAATAGACTTCCAACCCCCAAACAGACCCTAGACGCGATTCTGAATCCAGGGTTTGTGCGGGGAGCACGGAACGGGGGTGGGGGGGGGGGGAGTGCTGGAGGCAGAGAGTGGGCAGAGCGGGGGCAGGCCCACGAACCTGGACGTACAGGACCTATTCAGGTCATGGCCCTGTATATCCAGGGAGGCCAGGATGGACAGCAGACTTATTCCACCTCAGAGATGGAATAAATCCCGGGGACCGAGGCAATCTGGGCATGCAGAACCCCAGAAGAGGCAGAGGATCTGTAGTGATGGCCCCACCACCAAATCCCGGCCCTGGCTGCCCCTGCCAAGGCTCGGCAGTGGGGAAAGAAGAGCAGAACCGGTGTCGGACTGCCTGTGCTCCTGCTGGGCATCATGGTGCCATGGCGCTGAGCAGGGGGCAGGATGTTTTCCGCGGCAGACTCGGGTAACATCCAGGCCATTCAAGTGCCCCAATTCTGCAACCACAGAAACGTATAGCTCCCGCAGTTGCAGAATCGGGTGTCTTTGGGGCACATCCAGGTTTTGGACGTCCAGACGGCCCCGATCTGAGTTGGCCTCTTTGAGAGTCATTTGGGCCCCCTTCTGACCCCCGACTAACTTCCCTGCTTGTTGTATGGAGAAGTTAGACAGAGCAGGAAAGGGGCGGATCAGGGGAAGCATTAGGGAGGGCAGTGGGTGGTCTGAGGTGGAATAAGTTCCTCTAGTCGGCGAAGGATGGCAGGCCCAGGGCTGGAAAGCAGCGGGAGGGGGCAGAGGAGATTCCACGCAGCCTGACCCTGGCTTTGGGAGCCAGATCGGGGTTCAGGCTGCAGGAAATGAAGCTTGCAGTCCAGAGAGCGGGGATCGTGGCTTTTGAATGGAGCCACAGTGCCATGGCAACTGGACGCCATGGCGCCACAGCTCCATTCAAAGGCCCTGACTGAGCTATCTGGGCAAGGCCTGTATGTGCAGGCTGACTTGAATCGGGGTCCCGGCCTGCAGATACAGGCCTGGGCGCGATTCTTTTCCTGCGGGGCTAGACGTGCCCCACGGGATCAGAATCCCGGCTAACTCTGTGTGTCCGGTTCCGACCAGTTGCATAGATGGCTGGGGCACCCATGTCAGAATTGGGCCCTTTGTGTTTAGATCAGGTTACCCAATTTTTTGCAGGCAAATCTGGGACGCTTATCCAAAGTGTGGCAGGGGTTGGGGGAGAAAGAGGTACCTTAGGTTCAGATTTGAGCAACAAGATGTGGAGGAGGGAAAAAGAGTTATTATCTTGCCTCCTCCCCCCATTCATCCATCCCATGACGGCAACAATATCACTTTCAAGAAGACCGATAGAGTAATAGAAACAGTGATGCATTTTCCCTGTAATTTTATTTATTTATTTTATTCAGACAGATTTGTATACCACCTTATCCTTCAATCAAAGTGGTCACATCACAATTGGAGGGTTACATTTAACGTGAGGGTACCTAACAACATTATACAATGAACTTGTGTGTCTAGCTGGGATGAATGGGTATCTAATTTGCAAAATATAGTGGATGCAAATTCTAAAAACTGGCATATTCAAATCACTAAATTGAAAATAAAAAAAATTTCTACCCCCTCTATCGCCATTGCTGGAATTGGGGACAGGAGGCTTCCAAACAGATGGGAATTGAGAACACAGCTTTAAAATCGAGGACATCTGGTAACCTTAGTTGAGAGAAAGGGCGGGGTTGTAATAAACCACTAATAATAATAATACTAGTAACAGTGTGCTGAACATAGAGAGTCTTTCATCCACACAGAATATGAATGTGCTTTGCTCCATTTATGTGGCAGCAGAACTTTGGAATTGAGACGGCATGAAAGCTTGTAAAAAACTGCAGAGAACGAAAAAACGGGCAACTATTGTTATCTAACTAAAGTTATAGTTAGCTAAGGCCACTAAGGAGGATAACAAAATCTTGGATATTTCTGGAAATTTAGACAAGTATAAAAACAACCTTGAAGCCATAGCAAATCCACTTCCCAAACAAAGGCTGTGCTTACCTACTTCTGTAGCAAATCATGGATTGGTGAGAGATGTGCATTCATTTGAAAACTAAGTGAAAAAGTACAAGGTAATAGGCTGTTTTGTTTCAGGTTATTTTCAAATGAAACAAAATAAAGACACCGATGAAATGTCCATTTTATTTTCTTTTGTTTATCATTGAAGCCTTCGGGCTATTACAGTCTATGGGAAAACAGAAACGTTGCATTAAATTTCAACCCAGACAGCCTGGAGCCACTGGGGAATACCTTGCATGCAGGTATTCAACCCACCAATTGCAACTTGTCTGAATGTGAAACTAAAGCAGAAGCTATCACTGTCACCATACTGCAGACACTTGTGTGAAAGATTTCAGACAGAGTCCAAGCAATTTCTGAAGCTCCTTGCTTTTTAGAGTTTAGAGAAAAAGTTTAAAACAAAAAGTACAAAAGGTGCTGTCTGTCTGTCACTCCATCATTATGCATTTTATAAAGCCTTTTTCATGTGTATCAGTATGACAGTATGGAGGTTATTTTAGAAGCATCCTCATGTCTAAATAGCAGCATTTATTTATTTAACATGTTTTATATACCGTCTTTCTACCAATCAAAACGGTTTACATAGAACAATAAAAGGCAGTATATTGCAACTGTTTACAAGGAACGAATAACAGGGTACAGATTAAAACATGAAAAAACAAAATTATACTATACAATTAATTACAGTGAACAGCGAACAACTATTTACATATTTACATATGTATGTGCATAGCTACGGATGGAAGTATTGAACAGTTTAATGGGACAAGGGTAGGGAGGTTAAAGAAAAAAAAAAAAAAAGAGGGGTTTAGGTAAGTAAAAAAAGAGGGGTTTAGGTATTAGGGTGGGAGAGAAAAATGATCAAGGAAGAGATAGGTTTTTAACTTTTTCCTGAAATCAGTGTGGCTCATGCAGTTGCGCAGCTCATGTGGAAGGGTGTTCCAAAGGGATGGAGCATAGAGGGAAAAGGTCCTGTTGCATGTAGATTGTTTACAGTGTTTTTTAATTGTAGGTGTAGTCAGTAAGTTTTTAGTGATAGAACGGTGATTTCTAGTGTTGTTGGAGAAGGTAAGGAGAGGGGAGAGGCATGGAGCCGACTCCTTAGAAATAATTTTGTGTATTAGAGTGAGAACCTTGAATTTTACTCGGTGATGAATTGGGAGCCAGTGGAGATCATAGAGGATAGGTGTAATATGAGCTCATCTAGGGTTGCTTGTTATGAGACGCGCTAATGTATTCTGGGCTAGTTGGAGGGGTTGAATAGAGTTCTTGGGAAGGCCCTGATAGATCAGATTACAGTAGTCAAGCGAAGGGGTTGTAAGGGCCTGACAGACAGTGCGAAAGGAGTCAGGGCTTAAGAGAGGTTTGAGGTTCCTGAGTGTGCGTAGCTTAGCGTAAACTGTGTTAGTAGTTTTCTTTATTTGATCTGAGAAGGATAAGCTCTGATCGAGTATGATACCAAGATATTTCACTTGGTTTTTTATGGTGAGAGTGAGATCGTCAAAGGTGAGGGTTGTAGGGGGGATGTAGGAGGAGTTAGAGAAAACTTGGAGTGCTTCAGTTTTGGACTGATTGATTATTAGGTTGTGTTGAGAAAGCCAGGATTTGAGGCTGGTTATACATTCATTTAGCTTAGAGAAATTAGGGTTAGAGAGGTTAAATGGGGTGAAACACATCATGTCGTCTGCATATATTTGATACTGGATACCATAATTTTGGAAGATCGTGCATACAGGTTGGAGGAAGATATTAAAGAGTAACGCTGATAGACTGGATCCTTGAGGTACGCCTTGTTTTAGTGTGAAGGGGAGGGAAGTATCACTTCCAATACGGACCTGTTGTGTTCTGTCCTCAAGGTAGGATTTGAACCATTTAAGGGTTGTGCCTCTCAGACCTATATCATGAAGTCTGTGTAGGAGTTGATGGTGGGGGAGGGAGTCAAAAGCAGCGGATAAGTCTAGGAAAATGAGTAGACATCCTTGGGTGGAGTTCTGGGTGTGTGCATAAAGGGAATCGAGTAAGGAAGTGAGGAGGGTTTCAACTCCGTGATGTTTTTTGAATCCATGTTGGAATAAGTCAAGAGGGGAGTGGTCGTCAATGTAGTCCTGAAGTTGGATTTGGACAAGTTTCTCAGTTATTTTTGCAAGGAAAGGGATACTAGAAATGGGTCTGTATGAAGATGGCGAAGTGGGGTCTAGTTTTGTACCTTTTAGGATTGGACGGATAGAGGCACTCTTAAGTGCATTTCTAGATTGGCATAGACGTGTAAATGCCATTTTATGACAAGGGCTATTGACATGTGGGGATGCTTATTTCAAAGGGGTAGGAAGTGGAAGTGGTATGGGCAAGCCCAGGGCCATACCGAGGGAAGATCATGCCCTGTGCGACTTGCACATTGGGTGCACCTCCCCCCACGGCGGGAGAGAAGAGGCGCTCCCAATGTGGAAATCACAGGCATGCTAAGCAGATCTTTCCAGATCTGCTTAGCATGCCAGCGGAAGGCTTAAGGGGCGCATTTTCGTTTTCTTCCGTTGCCTGCCGCCACTGAGAGAAGAAAAAGTGGTGGTGGCAGGCAACGGAAGAAAGCTAGGACACTGAAAAACGAGCCTTATCAAAGGCGGCACCAACAATCTGGAACGCACACCCCGACAAACTGCGTTCAACAACAGACCTTAAGGAGTTCAGGAAACTACTGAAGACAACCTTCTTCATAGATCACTACAGTGACATTACTTAAACCATGCAACAGACAACTCAATTCCCCCCACATGTCACTATAATTGTAATTAAGCAAGGAACTGATACCCATAGCATTGTAAATAGCACATGCTGTAAATAGCACCACAAGAATCAACGTCCAGACACACTCACACACATAACACTACTCACTGCATGTGCACACTATACACTGTATCTTATTGATTGTTTGCTGTTCAGACCGCCTTGATTGCAGGATAAGGCAGTATAGAAATACGTTTAAATAAATTAATAAATACATAAAATGTGCCCCTTAATCCTTTGCACCCTGTGCGGCCACACCGCTTGCACAGGGCTAGGTACGGGCCTGGGCGAGTCTGCAATATAGATGTGAAGTCCTCATTTTACAAAGAGAATCCATGACTCTAAGGAAAAGGATACGCATTGGCATTGACCGCTGTCCCGAGGCATTCAGATGCTGGAAGAAGCAGCTGTCAGTGCTAATGTCTGCTCCCCTCCCTCCAATACTGATCCCAATCCTGATCTACACCTCTCACATCTGTACTCCCTTGGATCACCCTTTAGACCACCTGATCCCCCCAAACCCCTTCCCTCCCGACAGATGATCCTGGCTTCCAAATTCCAGTGCCCACCCTCTTATACTGGACCCCTCTGCAAGAAGCCTCCTACCTGACCCCCCCATGTTAATAATATTCACCCAAGAATCCCCCCACCTGACCCCCTCATACCTTACACTGCCCAATTCCATCCCCAGCAGCTTGACTCCTAACAGCAATCAGGGCCGGCCCGTCCATTGAGCAAGAATGTTTTTTGCACAGGGCCCCGCGTTTCATGGGACCCCACGCAAAAAACATTCTTCATCATCCCAAGTTTAAAAAAAAAAAAAACCAAAACAGCTGCTTCTGCCGCGGCAGCATCAAGAGTGCCGCCGCGGGGCCCCCCCTGCCCGGCAGAGCCTCCCTGCATCGTAGGCTAGCATTGAATCCCCAAACGCGGGCTTCTTTCAGAGCCGCGAGTGTTTCCTTTCTCGCGGCTCTGTTAATCCCGCCGGGGATTTATCAGCCCCGGCGGGATTAACAGAGCCGCGAGAAAGGAAACTCTCGCGGCTCTGAAAGAAGCCCGCGTTTGGGGATTCAACGCTAGCCTACGATGCAGGGAGGCTCTGCCGGGCAGGGGGGCCCCGCGGCGGCGGCTGCAGCACTCTTGATGCTGCCGCGGCAGAAGCAGCTGGTTTTTTTTATTTTTTAATTTGGGATGATAGGGGGGAAGGGGGTTTAGGACTGGTAATGGGCTATGGGGGGGGGGAGGCTAAAACTGGAAGTGGGCTGATAGGGGAGGGTTAGGACTAGTAATGGGCCATGGGGGGGTGCTAAGACTGGAAGTGGGCTGATGGGGGGTAGGACTGGTGATGGGCTATGGGGGGGGGCTGACAGGAAAAGGGCTGATGGAGGGTTAGTACTGTTAATTGGCTTTGGGGGGGCTAAGACTGGAAGTGGGCTGATGGGGGAGGGTTAGGACTAGTAATGGGCCATGGGGGGGGGGGTGCTAAGACTGGAAGTGGGCTGATGGGGGGGTTAGGACTAGTAATGGGCTATGGGGGGGGCTAAGACTGGAAATGGGCTGATGGGGAGGTTTAGGACTAGTAATGGGTTATGGGCACTGTTCCCTCTAAGCTGTGCGCGTGTGCGCGCGCACACACCTCGCCGAGCGAGCGCACATACTTTACAACAGAGCGCACAAAAATTACAGCTCTGATTCTGATAGAAAATAACACAGACATCTTAAAATTAAAAGTTATGATTGTAATTACTAGAAATTTCCCGCTTCATTTAGTAATCGTCTATTTTCATTTAATTTGATTAAAATCAATGTGGTGTACATACTGTATTCTGATGTGTAGTCAAATTTTAAAGTATATAACTCCAAGTGTCGTTATGTGGCGCACAAAAATTTAACCTTCCTTCAAAAGCTGCACACAGCTGATATTTTATGCGCACACAGCCTACAGAAAATTAGAGGGAACATTGGTTATGGGGGGGGGGCTAAGACTGGAAGTGGGCTGATGGAGGGTTAGGACTAGTAATGGGCCATGGGGGGTTGCTAAGACTGGAAGTGGGCTGATGGGGAGGTTTAGGACTGGTAATGGGTTATGGGGGGGGGGCAAAGACTGGAAATGGGCTGATGGGGGTTAGGACTGGTAATGGGCTATGGGAGGGGTTAGGACTGGTAATGGGCTATGGGGGGCTAAGACTGGTAATGGGCTATGGGGGGGGCTAGGCCTGGAAATAGGGTGATGGGGGGGTTAGGACGTAATGGGCTGATGGGGGGGTTAGGACTAGTAATGGGCTATGGGGGGCTAGGACTGGAAATGGGCTGATGGGGGGTTAGGACTGGTAATGGGCTGGGGGGCTAAGACTGTTAATGGGCTGGGGGGGTTGCTAGGACTGGAAATGGGCTGAGTGGAAGGAGGGCTTGAACTGCAAATAGCTGATGGGGACGGGGGCTTGGAATGGAAACGAGTTGTGAGGGGGAGGGAGCTAGGACTGGAAATGGGTGAGTGGGGTGGGGCTAGGACAGGAAATGGGCTGATGGAGGGGCTAGAATAGGACTGGAAATTGGCTGTTGGGGGGGTGCTAAGATTGGAAATGGGCTGTGGTGGGGGTTTGGATTGAAATGGACTCATGAAGGGGCTAGAACTGGAAGTAGGCTCATGGGGGGCTTGGATTGGAAATGGGCTGAGTGGAGGGGAGCTAGGATTTGACAATGGCTGATGGGCTCATTGGGGGCTGGGATTGGAAATGAGCTGATGGAGGGACTCGGATGGGACTATAAATAGGTGGGGGAGCTAGGACTGGAAATAGGCTGATGGTGGGTCTAGGATAGGACTGGAAATGGGCTGATGCGGGGACTAGAAGGGAGCGGATGCTGGGTGGGACTGGAACTAGAATGGAGCTGATGTTGGGGGAGGATTAGAATGGGATGGAACTGGGAGAGGGAAATGGAGAGGGAAAAAATATTTTGTGTGGGAGGGAAGACAAATCTACAATAGGCCGGATATTGGGAGAGAAAGTGGGGATTGAGAATGGAGGGGTAAAATTTGAGTAGATGAAATAGGAATGAGGAAAGAGCAAAAGGAGAAAGATTAGTATGTTAAAGCAGATGTAGAGAGAGAATGGAAAAAAACTAGAAGAGAGAAGAAAAGACAAATGGACAGCAGACGATGGAGAGTTAGCGGAAGACACAAAGAAACCAGAAGAAAGTGACTGGAGCAATTGCAGCTGAAAAAAAATGCACAAAAGGTAGAAAAATATCTCTTTATTTTGAATTTATTAATTGGTATATGTCAGCTCTGGGAAATGTGCATCATTAACGTCTGCGCTTTGTTTAGTACAAGAGCAAATTAATGTATAGTTTTATTTCTACAGTGTTGTACATTCCAAGTTTGGCTTTTGGGATTCCCAGTTTAATTATTGTCTTCCTGTTTCTAAATTGTGATTCTTTGTTTGGTGATGGCCTATGTTCTGCATGTGTAACTGAGCTGAGGTATTCTGTTTATGTAATTCCTATTTGACATTGCCACTTGTTCTCTTTCCCCAGTAGGTCATGTATTGTTGTTCTCTGAAATGTATTGGTTTAATATTTGCAGCGTTTCCTTTTGATAGTTAGGGTATGGTGCTTTATGAGTCCTGGTAGTGCTGTTAGGATACGGCGGGTTTGCTATGGGTTCTAAATGGGCAGTGTTTGTAGTAGTTCCTAATGTGTCTGGCGGTTGGCACTGGATTATAGTAATGTAGAAGTCTTTTAGTCTTTTTTTATTCATACACTCATTAAGAGGCATGTTTACTAAAAGTTAGTGTATGGTAACATTATGCAAATATTTATGCAAATGAGGCCCCTTATGCAAATGAGGCCCCGCACCGAGTCTCCGCACATGGCCCCGCACCCCCCTTGGGCCGCCCCTGACAGCAATACTGTGAAATTACTGCTAGGGGGTTATGGCCAGCATTTTGAACTTGGGATCACCAAAAATATGAGCGACTGGGGTTTGCTCCTCTTCTGCTAGAGACCAGGAACCCCGTGCAAGTCCAAGGATAGGATCAAGGTGGAAGGGTAACCGAGGTAGCTCGGACACGGTGCTCTGGGCTCCTCTAACCGTCCACCCCCCACCCCCTCCCCCCATTTTAGTCCCACTCTCCTTTCCCACAGAATACACACATACACCATTCTTGGGAAAAGCACTGGTCGCAGCTTTATTAACTTTATAATATACCGAACATTACAGTTCAGGAATAATCCTCTTAACAATGCAAACCTCGGAGTAATACCTCACCAGCCATGCTATTAGCAAGGTGACCCGCAGCGGAGCAATGCCTCACCAGCCATGCTATTAGCAAGGTGACCCCGCCTCCGCTGCTGCCGCGGTCATGCCAACCGCAATCTTCCTAATCCCCTTTCCCCGACCTCGCCATGTAATTAGCAAAAGTCAGCCAGGGGATGTCTGGGTCGGGGGCACCCCGCCCCCGGCCCAAGTATAGCCTAAGGCTCCGGACCCCGGACCTCCGGGATCCTGCCCCCCCCAGCTGCGACACCCCTTCAGCCCCCACCCCACATCGCTAACATAGGGAGGGAGGGAGGGAAACCAGCCTCATCCCCGGGGAGGAGCAGGAGCTTCGGCAGCCGTTGCCGACTCCTGCTCCTCCCCACTCAGGCCACACGCCTCCCGCCTCCCAGACTCCACCGCGCTCCCGCGCGCGGCTGGAGCCAATCAATTCTTCCGGCGCCCTCCACGTCATTGCGCTCCTGCCCCCCAGCCAATGACGCCCGCAGGCCAGGGCCCCCGCACCGGCCGAGCACCCGGTTACCCTCGGCCGCTGGGACCCTGCCCCGCGGCCTTGCATTAACCGAGGTAGCTCGGACACGGTGCTCCGGGCTCCTCTAACCGTCCACCCCCCGCCCCCTCCCCCCATTTTAGTCCCACTCTCCTTTCCCACAGAATACACACATACACCATTCTTGGGAAAAGCACTGGTCGCAGCTTTATTAACTTTATAATATACCGAACATTACAGTTCAGGAATAATCCTCTTAACAATGCAAACCTCGGAGTAATACCTCACCAGCCATGCTATTAGCAAGGTGACCCGCAGCGGAGCAATGCCTCACCAGCCATGCTATTAGCAAGGTGACCCCGCCTCCGCTGCTGCCGTGGTCATGCCAACCGCAATCTTCCTAATCCCCTTTCCCTGACGTCGCCATGTAATTAGCAAAAGTCAGCCAGGGGATGTCCGAATCGGGGGCACCCCGCCCCCGGCACAAGTATAGCCTAAGCCTCCGGACCCCGGACCTCCGGAATCCTGCCACCGGCACAGAGGACATTAATGTCAGGTCGAAGGCGCCCCGCCCCGACCCCAGTGCGGCCTAGAGCTCCGGATCCCGGACACCTCCGAGATCCCTCCAACAGCACTGGCGACATTAATGTCCCGAAGCCGCCCCCCCCCCCCAAAACCAAGCTGCGACCAGGTGCACCCCTACCGAACCACACATACCAAGCCCACCGGCCAGTGGTGGCTAAGCACTCCGAAGCCCCCAGAGGAGAAACACTCCCCCACCCCCGACAACCTTACGCTTGCACCTCAGGAATGCCGGATCATCCACTGCCCGGGTCGCACTGTCGAGTCCCCCCCCCCCCCACACACTTTTTTTTTTTTTATAAAAGCCCGCAGACCATGACTTGACAACCGACCCCAGCCGAAGGCTGCTCCGCGACCCAGTCGGCGCCCCCCCCCCCAAAACGTACCGGAGCCAAACCGGCTTACTCCATGTTGCCCAGCAAAGGTATGGGCTGCATCCGACTGCGACCACGCTCCGCTGCCATAAAACGATGTCCCCACCAGATCATAATCCGAGGGGTCCAGACCGTCCACCCAGACTCTCCCGAGCCACCCTCCCCACGAGGGAATGACCCATGGGCCAATTGACCCAAAGCTTCCTGTCCGGCCCCCCAGCGGACAGCGAAAATCACGTGACCCCCACCTCCTGGAAGCCTAGACCAGCCAGACCCTGGCACCTCATCCACCGTTGCGTAACGCTTCACTCGGCAACCCCCGCTACGACCCCCCTACGCAACGCCACCCCAAAGCAGGATGAATGTGCCGCAACAACCGCAGCCCCGCCCATGCACTGCCTACTGCTTCCACTATAAACCACAACCCACACCAGCTTCGCCGGAGCTCGCCACCGCCCCACCCAGATAGAATGCCCCAAAGGATACCAGGCATCTTCGCCCGGAAGAGGGAGGCAGCAGACCTCAACAAGCTGCCAGTATAAGCCGAGCAGCAAGTCCCCGGTAGCCCGGAAGAGGGAGGCAGCAGACTTGAACACCCTCCCTTTGTAAACAGAGCAGCAAGTCCCCGGTAGCCCCCGTGTAACAGGCCACCTGGCATCCAGAGGCCTTGAGCACGAACCCCCCTCCCCCCTCCAGCCGGAACGCCCGCTGTCTCTCGACTTCATGCAGGACCCCCTAGCCATCCTGCACCGCCACCGTCCCCCCCAAAGTGGGCAGGAAAGCCCGTCCCACACCCCGTAAGAACCAGCGTGGATACGCAAGACCGATGCCCCTCATCCGGCCGTAACGTGCCCCCACCTTGCCACCCCACTGCCGATAGATTCAGCGTCACCCCCCCCACCCTGCTCGGGGCTGCACCCGACTCTCCAGCCCCCCTTTTGCGACAACCCACGTAAGGCCTTAGGCTGGGTTCCGCCAAACCTGCCATGAGCTGTCCATATGCCACACAGCCCCTGACGGAATACCCTGACCGATAACTGTCGGTCGCAGCCTAAAGAGCTGCAGTGCCCGCGTCTAAATAGCCAACATGCCCGTGAACCTCCCTCCCCATACATCACCGACCCCCAAAATCCACACGCCGGCCTATGAATCCGACATACCTCGGTACAGTCCCTGCCCTCAGGACGGTGTCACCGCCCCCTGCCTCGTCAATCGTTAACGGTAATTACGAAGCAGCCCACCCCCAGTCGCTACCCGCCCCTGCCATTGCGACCTTCCTCCAAAGGGAGATGATCCCCTGCTCCCTGAACGTCAGCTCCAGGCCTAATAGGAAAGCCCCAGCACCGGGTCCTCTGCCATACCCCGAGCGTACCCCACCATTAACTAGCTCCCAACACCCCCTTGATGGCACTGAACTCCAGCACCCATTCACCACTCCAGAACCCTTCGACCGGCCCATCTCCCACCCCCCCAGCCATAGCCGGTACGCCCGAAACCCGGAAGGAACAAAGCACAGCCCAAAGTCATGCAATGTCAGAAACCAATCTCTCCCGTGCACAGCGCCCCCCCCCCCCCCGATCCCGACGTCGCATGACCCGGAACCCCCACCCCTGATCTACAAGCTATTAGAACACACCCCCGTAACCCCGATACGACCTGGCCGGAAATTACCGAGGGAAAAATGTTAATATTTTTTTTTTTTGCAATACTCATAAAGGGGCTGGGGTCCGCCTACTATCAGCTCGACTCCTACTCCCCTAACCATGCGAGGAAAACGCCACCACCGAGGCGAATTACCCGTATAGGCCGCGCAAGCAGATGCTGTGCCTGGACCCTCCAAACCCGCCAGAAACCCCCCCCCAAGCCCTCCTCAGCACAACGACGGGTCCTGCTGCAGCCCATCTCGTAAGGCCCGAAGCGTAATAGGCCAACTACCCCTCCCAGAGAAGTGGAGGGACCAGCCCGGCAGCGCCACGGGCCCTGCCCATTCAAGTGAATACGTTATTTATTCCTCGGCCTTAGTATTATTAATATTTCTTGTTTTGGTTGGCCAATTCATTACTTTAGCATAGCAGGCACATATGCTTGAGTGTTCACCCCCACTGACCGAGGAAACAGGACGATAGTGGCTGTCCCAGGTGGGCCAGAAAAACGCTGCCCCACTGCCTCCTAGCTGTTACATCCCCACCATGCCTGCCGGATCGGAAGACCCCCCCCCCGCCCCTCCTTCCTGCTCCTGAGCACGCAGTAACTGCCCCCATCCTACCGCTCGACGACGTCGAGGCCGAGGCCACGGCCAAGGCCCCCCACCCGTCTCGCCACCCTCTCCGACGGATAATTACACATTATAGCATTCTGTTCTTGGACACCCTGCTAACTGCTCTGTCCCGTTCCACTTCAACCCCCACCCCCTGGACCCCAACCACCCCGAATAAAGCGAACAATCTGTATAACCACTTCCAAGTCCACTGGCACACGGTCTTCAGACTTTACCCACTTCTCAAGCAGCATGCCGTATCCCACCCCGTGCCCTTTCCGCCCCCCTCCACGCGGACGAATAGACGGTGCCGCAAAGGTGGACGACTCCGAATAACAGCTCTGCCAACACTAATACCGCTATGGCAGCGCGCTGCACCCCCGCTCCCTCTCGCAATCGCAGCACCTACCCCCCCAGTCCGCCAACACTCACCTGCTGCCCCGTCGTCACCCCCCTTGGACGCAGAAGCCCAGGGGTCCAGCGTCCATGGTCCCCTGCCGCAGCCCGGCCCGTGCGCTCCGAACGCGGTTGGCCTTCTCCACTCTCCTGCCAGCAAGCCAAGGTCTGAGCGCCATCTGTGGAAACAAAGAGAAAACACAGAGAAACCCAAGGAGAGGGAGCCATTATCCATCATGAATATATAGATGCCCTTGTTTGGTTTTTTTTTTTTGTTTTGTTTTAGAGAGCCATCGAGTCAGTACGCGCCCACAATGAACCCACAACCCCCGTGCTTTCCCAGCAATGTAAAACTGAAAAAAGGCCCCGCCATCCACCTGTTCTGAAGAAACCCCCCCCAGACACCTGGAGCACCAGCAGAAGCGAGAGCCGTTTGGTCTCCTGGGCACCAGGCAGCCGCTCAACCACTAGGCCAGTCCTCGATCCCGCTCATCCCAGGGCACCACAGCCAGCCCCCCAGACGAACTGGCACTCCGCCCCATGAAGCTGAGAACCTCAGGCACCTACCCCTCCCCGCTCGCATTGCGCATCACCGCCCCAGCCGCTTCCACTCCCCTGTCCCCCACCAAAAGCCCCCCCAGCACACCGCAACCATTGCACACACCTCCAACACCCCCCAGCTCCCAAGCCCACGCCCCCGGAGCCCCCCCAACACCCCCACCCGTCCTGCTCCAAGGCAAAAAAATCCCCTTCAGGCGCCAATACCAACCCCCTGCTGAGCCCGCCCACCAGGGACCCCCATCTGGCACTGCCCGCCCCTATGCCCAGGCACCCTGATCCGAGTCCAGCCTCCCCAGCCCCTGGGCCCGCGCAAACGCTGCCCACTCCCAAGCACTATCATCTTATTGTTCCTACTGGCCATTCCTCTCCCAGTGCCCCCAAGCACCCAAACATCCTTCTGGCCGTTGCTAGTTCCCTTTTCGACCGGGTTGGTCACTTTAAGATAATTAGATACACTCACCTCCAAGTCCTAGTCTCCTTTCATGCACAGAAACACCTCATCTGGCATACTGCATAACCATACAGCGTGTATCATGAAATCCAAGCTACCAAATTCTTGACAATATTCAAAGCTTCCCTATACCCCTCCTCATGTTATCTGCACCTTCCAGGGTGTCTACCCCACGGCAGATTCTTGGTATCACCCACAGAGGTAAACCTTACCCAACAATCCTTCTACAACCGCATATATAATGATAAACAGAACCATCGTAACATAGTATATGATGGTAGATAAAGACCAGTATGGCCCATTAACTTTGCCCAGTAAGGCGCCTAGAGAGTAACCCCCCCCCCCCCAAGTAGGAGCCAACATACCTCTGTATATATAATGTGTAAACTCCCCACTGTCACAAGCCCTGTTCTCCTCAAGCCAGCTGTTACATTTGTAAACCCCTACCAACTCTAAAGGCTACTACTGTTTATTTAGAGCTAAATGAAACAAAGTATCTCTAACCAGCAAGTTGTTACATTTCAATGCAGTAACCCAATAACCTTCTTGCAATAACCTTAAGACTGTATCGCACAATACTGTATCTGTTTATACTGAATGATAGGTAACGATAGGACTGTATCGCACAATACTGTATCTGTTTATACTGAGTGATAAGGAACGTTAGGACTGTATCCCTATTTTGTTAAAGTAATAAGAAACGCTGTACCCCAACCCATCTATCCCTGCTAGACTGTTGGTACCCAACAACTATCTTGCTGGCCTACACTAACTCATCTCTAGGCCAGCTGCCTTGACTTCACCCCACACTGCGCCACTCGAATCCAAAATCCAAGTATTTCTGGCAGACATAAAATGGAGCCTGCTCACACCTTCCTGATCTTGTGCATGTGTATACTAACATCTTCATATAGAACCATCCCACACTCACAATACTGCATTCCTCTACTATATACACCAATCTACCTTCTCCACCCCCCCCCCCTCCATTACCCATCCTGCATCAATACAACTTAAATCCTATCACCACCACACAAACACCAAGTAAATTACCCCAACGACACACCCATATCAAAGGGAACAAATCTCAAAAACACCCTAAAACCAAAGCAAAGAACACTATTGGATCTCAAATACAACTCGCACGAACCACACACCAAGAACATCACACATGTAACATTATCCTTATTAATGCTAGGTCAATAAGGAATAAAACGCATATTATCCACAACATTCTAACTGACGAACAACCAGATATCCTATGCATAACAGAAACATGGCTCACTGACTCAGACTCTGCAACAATGAACCAAATACAGAAGCCCGGATACCAACTATACAACTGCCCACGCATCAACAGAAGAGGAGGCGGAGTCCTTATAGCAGCCAAAACCAGCCTTCAACTCACAACCACATCTACGGTCACAAATCCAGATCTTGACCTACTTAAAGTCGAGAGCATGGCATTATCCATCTGCCTAATCTATCGACCTCCCTCACCACAGCACGAAACACTAGCCACAGCACTAGAAACCATCACATCCACACAAAGCAAAAAATTCCAGATCATCCTCGGAGATTTGAACCTAGCATCAATTCCTCCGTCCCACACGGACTCCTTCTATGAAGCCATCGACCAATTGGGTTTCCAACAAATAATAAGCAACCCCACACACGATAGAGGAAACATCCTAGATATGATTTTCATACCCAGAAATCCACAACAAAGCAATGAACCACCTATAATAAACATAACTCAAGTACCATGGTCAGACCACCACCAAATCAACTGTAAACTTAAACTACAGTGCCAACCCAAAAACTCAAAGGAGATGAGAATGACCAACCCCATTAGGAAATTCAGCAAACTCAACGAGGAACACCTCATAAGCACCATTGCATCCCACATAAACCTAGATTCCACAGACCTAGACGAACTAACTAACAGATGGAACACACATCCAAAATACATCTAACCCAACTCTGAAACACACATCAAACCCACATAAGACCAACTCGGAACCCTGGTACACAGGAACTCTAATAAAATCAAAAAGGGAGCTCCGTGAAATAGAGAGAAAATGGAGACAAACCAAATCCTCCGATCTCAAAACTAAATACATGGCCCATCTCGCAAAATACAAAGACGACGTGAACAATGTAAAAAAATTACATCACACCAACATCCTAAACAAGGCAATCAATCGCCCACGAGAGTTATTTGAACTAGTCAAATCACTAACCAAAACCGACCAAAATGCCAACCTCAACAAATCCATCAAGGTCCAAACACTGGCAAACCACTACGCGACCAAACTGACGGCCCCTGGTCCTCCACCCCCCCCCCCCACCAACACCACAAATCAGAAGTGAGAACAACACAACGCAAAACCAGTTATGGGAGCACTTCCACAAAATAGGAACCAAGCAAATCACAGCCATTGTCACAAGCCTGAAAAGCACCACCTCCCCACTAGATCCCTGTCCTGCAACCTGGATCAAGGCAGTGAAACAAGACATAGCACCTCACATAGCACACATAGTTAACCTATCCCTACAACAAGGAATCATGCCCTCAGAACTAAAGAAATCAGTCATTAGACCGATCCTAAAAAAACACTACACTCAACGGAGAAGACCCAGCCTCCTACCGTCCCATATCAAGTATCTCATTCCTGGCAAAGATCATAGAAAAAACGGTCCTTCTACAACTCCAAGACCATCTGTCTGACAGTGCTCCTCTTGATGACCAGCAATATGGCTTCAGGCAACATCATGGAGTTGAAACCCTGTTACTAGTTCTACTTAACAACCTCCTAAAGGGCCTTGAAAACAAAAAGAAAATGTACATTCTTGTATTCATTGACATCTCAGCTGCCTTTGATACAGTTAATCATGGGACCCTCATAAATAGGATAAAATCAATATGAATAACAGGAACCCCACTAAAATGGTTCTCATCCTACATCTCAAATCGAACACAACAGGTTCAATTCAACGGAGAAAAAGCAGAATCTTTCTCACAAACACAGGGAATCCCCCAAGGCTCTGCTCTCTCAGCACTTCTGTTTAACATATATATGCAGCCACTATGCAAAATTTTCTCACGGCACGAAATTAATTACCACATCTATGCCGATGATATCATGCTATACACACAACTAGACACTAAAAACCCAGACTACAACCCACTGGAGACATGTATCGGAGAGATGCAAGACTGGTTACAACAAAGTAGTATGTCAATTAATCACAAAAAAACCGAAGTAATGTATATCTCCAAAGAACCGAATTTTGACCCTCCCACATCAATAACACTATGTAACAACACTTACCAAACAAAAAAAGAAATAAAGTATCTAGGAGTCACATTTGACTGTGACCTAAAGATGGAAAAACACCTCCGAAAGACCAACAGAGCAGTTTTCCACAAGCTTAGAGTGCTCCAACCCATTCGGAATATTATTGATCCCCAAGACTTCAGAACAGTGGCCCAAGCACTCATCATGCCACATTTTGACTACTGCAACGCCATCCTACAAGGTTTACCTAAAAAAACCCTAAACATATTACAAATGGCACAAAATGTAGCTGCCAGGGTCATAATGAAGAAAAATCTAAGTGACCACATCACACCAGTACTAATTCAATTACACTGGCTACCCATAACAGCTCGCACAAAATACAAAATACTAACAACCACCTTCAAACTCATCCACAACTTAGCACCTTCCTTCCTCAACAACCTAGTAAGATTGCAACCTCCTACCCGAAACAGAAGAACCCACAATTCCAACATCCTTCACACTCCAACAGATATAAGATCTGACAAAGCTAACACCAGCCACAGGGCTTTCTCATATGCGGCGCCAACACTGTGGAACCAACTCCCACCAGAACTACGAGCTAGCAATGACCTTCTAGACTTCAGAAAGAAACTCAAAACGCACATTTTCCAATCACATTTCAACCTGAACTAAACCCACAGATGGAGCAGCCCCTGACCACTGTGTCCAAGAAGATTATCCTGTATATATGTATTTATGTATATATGTAAATGACCTCCCCCATAGCTAAGAAGTGTTAACTCTGTATGATGTGCTTTTCTGACAATCTGTATGTAAACAAAATTTGTACCTGCCTTGATTCGGCAGTTTCACAATAGTAATCCTACCCGCTTCTGATCGCTGGAAGGAGCGGGCTACAAATGCTTGCTAAATAAATAAAATAAATAACCGAGGAAGGGAGCATGTGCCGCGAGACAGGCATGCAGCAACAATCGAGGGGGAGGGGGGGCGCGCCGCCAGCAGCCGGAGCGCTCCGGGTCCGTCCTCCTCAGGCGCAGCCCCTCACTCACCTACCGCACCTCTGCCCGCACCCGCTGCCCCGGAGCCCATCCTCCCTCGGCACTGCTCCTCCCCCCTCGCCTCTCCCCGCACCCGCTGCCCTCAGCCCCGGGGCGCGTCGCCCCCCACAGCAGACGGACGAGGCGCCGATCCCCCGGGCAGCCTCCACCCACCACGGACATCAGTCGGTCTGGCGTATCACCCCGCCCCCGGCCCCCTACGCGACGCCAAACCAGCCTCATCCCCGGGGAGGAGCAGGAGCTTCGGCAGCTGTTGCCGACTCCTGGCTCCTCCCCACTCAGGCCACACGCCTCCCGCCTCCCAGACTCCACCGCGCTCCCGCGCGTGGCTGGAGCCAATCAATTCTTCCGGCGCCCTCCATGTCATTGTGCTCCCGCCCCCCAGCCGATGACGTCCGCGGGCTAGGGCCCCCGCACCGGCCGAGCACCCGGTTACCCTCGGCCGCTGGGACCCTGCCCCACGGCCTTGCATTTATGCAGGGGGTTTCTAGGAGGGATATTCTTACTGCAGGGAGATTAAGAGGGGGCCTTCTTGTGAGGGGGATCAGAAGTAAGAAGAGGGTGAGCTGGCTTGGGGAGGATGGGGAAATCACCTATTGGGGTTTGCTGGGTCAGACTGGATGTTTTAAAAGGAGGTCCTGGAGTACATAAGAACATATGATATGCCATACTGGGTCAGACCAAGGTCCATCAAGCCCAGTATCCTGTTTCCAACAGTGGCCAATCTAGGTCACAAGTACCTAGCAGTTTCCCCAGGAGACACAGGTCCCACAATGCTTGTATTGGGGAAAGCAGTGGATTTCCCAGGCCCCTTTAATAATGGTTTATGGACCTTTCCTCCAGGAACTTGTCCTTTTTTAAACCCAGCTACACTGACAGCTTTTACTACATTCTCTGGTAACGAATTCCAAAGTTTGATTATGCGTTGAGTGAAAAAATATTTTCTCTTATTTGTCTTATATGGGTTACACTGTAGCTTCATTGCATGTTCCCTTGTCTTTCTACATTTTGATGGCATAAAAAAAATTATCAGAGGGTAATATAAAAGAGGGCAAACCTCAGAAGAAACAAAATAAACATAATTAATACATAATAAAATGATAAATTATGAAAAAATTATAACATCAAAAACAAATATTAAAACTTGTATAACAACAAGCGTAACCAACAATGATAAAAGATGAACTTATAACAATATCTGGAATGACTAATAATGACATTAAAAACATAGATAATACATTATAATGTATAAAGAGTAAGAAATAATTTCTCCCCTTTCCTTCCTTTCCCCTTCCCCCTCCCCCTCCTCTCCCCTTCCCCTCCCCTTCCCCCCCCCCTTTTCCCTCCCCTCCCCCCTCTTTAGTTCCCTCTTTTTCTTTCTTTTTCTCTCTTTCCTTTCCCTCCTTCCCCTTCCCCTTTCCTTTTCCCCTCCCCTTTCCCCTCCCCTTTCCCCCCTTTCCCCCGTTCTCTTCCCCCCCCTCCCCCCTTGCCCTTTCCCCCCTCCCCCCTTAGTATTCACGTAAGCTCACCACAACATGTTTGACTGTTTTTAATATACAGCAGCTCTTTTACGTTGGTTTAAATAGTTTTGATTAATTTGAACGGTAATAAACACATATTGCTCTATGCATACTTCTGATAAGTATCATGTTTTTTTCTTGTTTAAAAACTTTTGAGAATTTAAATAATTTTGAACATTTACACCTAAGTGGTTGAATAAAATGGATATGTATCGTGTTAGTGGGTTGGTCCATAGTGCCTTCTCCTCACGATCTATGTCCGACAAAAATCTGGGATAAAAATTTATGGAACACAACGGGGTCTTTTTTGTATGCTATGCATACTTGTGGACATTTTAATATGTTTCATGAGAGAGAAAGATCCAATTATCACTATGATATGCCTCATTCTTATAAATAATTAATTTTTTGAGTATTTTCATCACAGTTCTTGAGCCGCAGTATTTAAAAGGTTTGAGACATGTTTCCATGGGCTGAAGGCAGTTTTTTAAATACAAGTTGCAATTCCATCGCTTTGTTCGAATGTAACCTTTGCCTTCTGCACTCTCACACCGTTTCGGCAGGAAAACGCCGTTATAATGACTTCGGGCCAGCAGACTCAATTTCATAGTGAGTCTCAAGATTATCTTACGTGAAGAGTGATGAGTTTTCATTTCCTTTTCCAAGTTCTGCTTATCTTTTTTCTAAGTATCAAGATTGCCTTCTTTTTACATTTTAGTCTTTTTACACTTTGTTTCTCTTAGGAGAATTATTAGTTAGGATGCCTTTCCATATGCATGTAGAAAAGAGTTTTTTTACTTCAGTGATTGTCATTCTCATAGTCCTTTCCCCTTCAACATTTAGTTAAATTTCCTTTAGGTGATATCTGACACACAACCTTGGTAATATAGTATTTAATTTTCGAAATAGCTTTGCATTCTGAAGTGGCATCCGCCGTTCATAAACTTACCGTATTGCCATTGTAGCATACACGGAACAGGTACAATAGAATTTAGGGTTCATTTCTTGATGTGACTTTTTTTATTAATATAATTTTAATAACATCTGTAACCTTACATTGTCATATGATACCCATTGTTGGGCAACATTCTTTTGGAGATCAAAATAATTGCAGCGCCAGCACTTACGGTATGGGCATATGGTTTTCTCTGTTCCTTTTCCAATGTTACAGTTTTGTTCATCCCTTTTTTCAAGTATCAAGATTGCTTTCTTTTAACACTTTGTTACTTTCAGGAAAACCATCAGTTAGGATGCCTTTTCATATGCATGTAGAAGAGGGTTTTTATCTCAGTGATTGTCATTTTCACAGTGCTTTCCCCTTCAACATTTAGTTAAATTTTCTTTTAGGCAATATCTGAGACACAACTATAGTATTTAATTTCCAGAATAGCTGTGTGATCTTAAGCGGCATTTGCCGTTTACAAACTTACTGAATTACCGTTGTAGCATACACGGAATGGGTATAATAGAATTTAGAGTTTAGTGCTTGATGTCACGTTTTTTACTAACATAATTTTAATAACAATTGAGACCTTACATTTTCATATGACCTTTATTATTGGGCAATATTCCTTTGCAGATTTAAATAATTGTAGCGCCAGCACTTATGGTATATGCAGATGGGCCTGTATATCTTGTGAAAGTTAATTTTGAGCAAGTTCTTCATGCTGTTCACTCATCATGTAATTGGTTTGATTTATAAGGGTTTTCATCTTTAGGTCTCCTTTCAGCTAGTTGTTTTAGAGCTCCTCCTTTATTTTTATTTTTTATTTATTTGATAATTGATATTTCTCACATGAGTGTTCTTGCATATTTTATTTTTTGGCCTAATAGTTATATAAACAATATTTTACTTTTTTAGGTATTTATATTTTAGCAAACATTATTGCCATTCAAGCGAATACATTTTGGAAGGTATTTATCTGATTTTACTTCCTTATGCTGTCTTATTGATTCATTTATTATCTGTTTTATTATATCATTTGATGGCCTTTCCCCTTCCTATGAAGTTAATTTTGAGCATGTTTTTACTTGATTGGTTTATTTTATCTTAGTCTTATGACTTATTTGGCTATCTATGTCGTTTACAAATATACATTTGTTTTAGTGTGTCCTCCTCATCCCTTTTCATATGGGTTTTTAAGTTTTGATGTGATTAAGTATAAATTTTTTAAAGATTTTTTGTATTTAACTATTTGAAATTATTTATTGCTCTTTATACATTATAATGTATTATCTATGTTTTTTAATGTCATTATTAGTCATTCCTGATATTAATTGTTATAAGTTCATCTTTTATCATTGTTGGTTACGCTTGTTGTTATACAAGTTTTCATATTTGTTTTTGATGTTATAATTTTTTCATAATTTATAATTTTATTATGTATTAATTATGTTTATTTTGTTTCTTCTGAGGTTTGTCCTCTTTTATATTACCCCCTGAGGAAGGCCATTGGCCGAAACACGTAGGGGTCATCAATTAAAGGTTTTGTTCTAAACTACTGCCAGTCTTTGTATCTGTTCTTTGGTTCCTGCTATTTTTACAGATACACAGTTGTCTTTTGGTTTGTTTATAAAAAAAATTATCTACATTTGCCCGTTCCACTCCATTCTTTAATTTATAGACCTCTATCATATCTCTCCTCAACCATCTCTTTTCCAGGTTGAAGAGCCCTAATCTTTTTAGCCTCTCCTCATAGGAGTATTCTTCCATCCCCTTTACTATTTTAGTGGCTCTTCTCTGTATCTTTTCTAATTCTGCTATATCCTTTTTAAGATACGGCGACCAGAATTGCACACAATATTCGAGGTGCGGTCGCACCATGGAACGACACAGAGGCATTATAATATCCTTTTTTTATTCTCCATTACTTTCCTTATGATACCTACATTCTATTTGCTTTTTTGGCTGTAACTACAGACTGGGCGGAGGGTTTTAACATGTTATCCACAATGAAGCCTAAATCGTTTTCCTGGGTGGTGATTCCTAATGTGGAACCTTGCATGGTGTAACCATAGTTTGGGTTGTTCTTTCCTAGGTGCATAACTTTGCCCTTGTCCACATTAAATTTAATCAGAGTTGAAATCAGTGGCCAGGGAAGTGATGAGGGGGTGCAAATGGGGCTGCAGGAACAGATGTCTGTCTGCAGTGGAAGCAGTGATTTTAGAAAGCTGCTCCCACTAATATGTGGAGAGTATTTGTACATTTTTCCCCCACATGCAGCTTTTTAAAATTGCTGGTCCCACTAGACATGAAAGGCCTGATATTCGAAGGGAATTTACATGATTTAAATCCTAGTAAACTATGTAAATGCCTTAGATAGGGATATTCAACAGAACATACATGGTTAGTGCCATTGAATATTCCCATCTATGTCGCCTACATGACTCAATGCTATCTGGTTAGCATCGGGGCGTGTTGTGGGCATTCCAGTACAGAGCAGAGGCAAGGAATGATTCTAACTGGGCAGCAGTGATATGGTATGCTTCTTGGTTAGCAATCGGCACCTTAAGGATAGGCGAGGAAAACCCCCACCTATGTTTAAGACGCCGATAACTAACTGGGCAGCCAGTTAGCCCTAATGGCTTCTTGTCTCTGCGGCAATTGCCAGATATTCAATGCCGTCACCACATTGAATATCTGGTTTAGAGGCCAACAGGGAGGGCTGAGTGCCTCATCAGCGCATAGTCCTTCCAAATGGTGGGCAACAGAAAATCGGGCACATAGTCCTTCCAAATGGGGGCATCTGTTTTACATAAGGCTCTACAGTTGACAGAACCTCTTGCTAAAATGCTATGAGAATTCTCCACATCCTGACTTGAATGTATGAATTTTCCTCTCCATGTACTATCAAAAATCTGCCCTTACACATGCATAAAATGAGATTTCTAAAATTACCCCAGGCATAAAAGTAAGTATGATGACATGCCAGTAACCGGGTAAGGCGGACACGTCGCCTCTCGCCCTTCTAAGCCACCCCACCTAATTTTCCCCTCCAACACTGCATTCAAAACAAAACACATGACAACCATCATGGACTTAAACTGGTCGCAGCTTTAATAACCTTTTTTAACAAATCAACCAATACAAATCGACACATTATAACTCCTCCCCCCCAAGCAGAGCGAGCCCTCACCAGCCATGTTATTAGCAAGGTGACGCCGCATCCGCTTCCGCCGGGTACAGGCTCGACAATTTTCCACACCCTCCCTCTTCCGGCTTCGCCATATTATTAGCAAAAACCTGAGGGATTAACCGGGTCGGGGGTACCCCACCCCCGCCCTCATGCTTGCCACCAGCTCCGGAACCCGGAAACCTCCGGGATCCCGCCAAAAAACACACTCTCCCCCCCCCCCAAGCTGCAACAACCCACTACCCCCATAGCCGAGCATCCCCAAGGAAGGGAGGGCGGGTGGGACGTCCGGCGCCTTCCTGCTCAACCGACCACGGCCGGAGCAGAGCCGAGTCCCCGCACCACCCCCCCCTGCTATCATGGCCCCAGCCTTCTCATTGGCTCCCGCGCGTTTCAAAACGCCACGGGAGCCAATGAGGTCGCCGGGCCGTGCGGTACCCACCCTGTCCTGCGCGCCGCCGGAACGCGGGGGACGCGAGCGACTTGCCGTCCCCCCCGGTTATAAGCGGCCATGGGCACGGGGCCCGCGGCCTTACATTAACCGGGTAAGGCGGACACATCGCCTCTCGCCCTTCTAAGCCACCCCACCTAATTTTCCCCTCCAACACTGCATTCAAAACAAAACACATGACAACCATCATGGACTTAAACTGGTCGCAGCTTTAATAACCTTTTTTAACAAATCAACCAATACAATTCGACACATTATAACTCCTCCCCCCCAAGCAGAGTGAGCCCTCACCAGCCATGTTATTAGCAAGGTGACGCCGCATCCGCTTCCGCCGGGTACAGGCCCGACAATTTTCCACACCCTCCCTCTTCCGGCTTCGCCATATTATTAGCAATAACCTGAGGGATTAACCGGGTCGGGGGTACCCCACCCCCGCCCTCATGCTTGCCACCGGCTCCAGACCCCGGAAACCTCCGGGATCCCGCCACCGGCTCAGGTCAGCCACGACCAGATCCGCCCCCCAAAGGTAAGCTGCGACCAGTCCTCGCCCCCAACCTAATAACTTCCAAGGCCTCCTGCCAATCGATAAGGAGTACATCCACGGGGACAAGTGCACGCCATCATACCCGTAGAGGCCCGCACACTGAAGGTCCACCCTAGGGTGCAGGATATGCCAGCCACCCTGCTCCCCCACCCATCTGCCAATTCGATGGTTAATCTCCGTCACACCCCGTGACGACCGTCGCTGACCCCAACAGGCCGGCCTTGGAATGATATCAGACCAAACCAATATGACACCTGAACATCCCCAACACCACCCCAAAGTCCTTTAGAACTGCACGAATCAACTGTAGACAATGTCCAGGAAACCAGATCAGTGCCACCTAAGTGGAGCAGCAAGATGTCCGGTGTGCCTCCTTAATGCTGGTGGCACCGAAGCAAGGGCAAAAGCTGGATCCACCGCACGCTCCGGAGGCTCCAAAGTCGGTCCCCACTGGGCACATCGCTGCTCTCCGACCAGCCCAGCACCGAAAGGAGTGGCCAATCACCCAAAAAGACGCTCCTGGCCGTGCATCTGCAACAGAAAAAACAGGACAGTTATCACCCCCCCCCACACACACACACCCTTACAAACGGACGTAGTTTTTTGGAAGGGCCGCGACAGTCATCTACATATCCACCGTATCTCCTGTTCAGGCAGTCCAGCAGCCGCAGCACTAGCCGCCGTCCCAATCCGGAAGGAGTGAGGGGCAAACGCACCAGGGTCCCCACCAATCAGCCATAAGGACAGCCGAAGGACCACCACAAACTGAAAACGCAGAAGAACCCGCGCATCCTGATGTATAAAAAGGCTACCAGACGCACGCGTAAGAATGCCTGCAGTAATGCCACAGGACACGAACCCCGAACCGCTGCCAATTCGACCCACATACCACTCCCCGCCTGATACATACCACTCCCCGCCTGATCCGTCTGAGAACAGGCAAGGCGGATACGAACCCCACCCCCGATCCATTGCACCTGACTTAGCTGGACCTCCCACCCATCGCGAATCCAACCCGACTCCGCCACCAAGTCACCCAGCCGAAAAAAGGCTACTGAAAAGACAGTCCGAAAGTGCACCCCTTCCTACTATGACGAAAACACCTGGGGCAATGCGCCGCATAAACGCCGCAGCAGGTCATGCATGATGGGGCGCCGCCAATCACACGCAGAAGGGCAGGATCGTTCCCAACCACGCAAAAGCGTACGCGTTGAAAAACCTCCCACCCGCTCCTCCCCACCCCAGGGCCCGAGCCAAAAAAGGAGAAGCCCGCCAGGTTTCTCCGGACAGTAGTCCCCGACACTCCCGCAGCCTTAGTTGCCCACCCTACTGACCCAGCTCATAAGAGGCCGGACCTAGTACCAAAAGGAGACCACATCGCAGCCGCCCCGTTGATAAGCTACCCACGTGACAAGCCTTAATCACAAGATTCAGCCGCATCAGTATACAACTGCAGATCCGCAGAAGTCACCTCCCGGCCGCAAAATGAGCTAAACTGCACGAAAGAAGCACAGGAAATTGCACAACCCATAGACATGCTCTTATCAAAGTAAAATTGCCCCTCGAAGCAAAACCCCTACAAATGAAAAGGCTGATAGATGCACCGGCAATAAACGGAAGGCTGATCCATATCCACTTTCTCCAGCAAGCACCCAGGCCCACACAGCCTCATCCAAGGAGGCGTAACGTCCCACGCACCAATCCCGAGGAATGTGACCATTGACCGAAGAACCAAAAGGGGAAGGGAAACTGATGTATGAAGTGATACTTTCCCGGCTCCTTCTTTGGAATGATACCCAACAGAGACACCACAAGGTCAGCGAAAGGCTGTTCTCCAAAAGGGCCCGCTACCCTACCTAACTCAAGCTTGGTTGCCAACTTATCCCATACCAGCTGCGCAAAATGCCGAACGGAAGGCGAATACCCGGCCTTGTTCGCCCCTACCCTACCTACTACCGGTATAGGAAACCCCTCCCGAAACTCGTTCTCGAAATTGCAGCTGACCTGGCTCCTCGTAGCTCTCCTACGCCACCGACCGAAAACATCAATCGCAACCGGAGTGGGGGCCAAACTCCACGAGCCTCTACTATTTTGTGCGGGGGGGGGGGGACCGCGGCTCCCCCAACACTCTTTTTGACACATTTGAGTGCTGAGTGGCCCCCATTACAGATGGAGCAAGCGCGACAGAATGTGCAAACATGAAAGGGGCATGAAGAGTTGTTGAACCGCCAGCACAAGTCCCCCGCTCCCCCCCCCCTCCTGGAGTTCCCTGCACAATCGGGGGCACGCCCGCTCGAAAGGGCAGATCCGTCCTCGTGGTGACGGACAATCTACCTTTTTGCCCGCTCACACTTCCGCCTACCGGTCTGATCGCCATCTGCGTCAGCCACAGATTAATGTCCTGCGTTCCCCGGGTGAGCATTTGATTCTCCTCCATCATATCACGGAATCTCTCATCATAGTTGAGCCAAGCCCCAACCCTCATGAGTCTGCGATGCCTCCAAGATGAAATCCGCGTAAGCCAGAAGCATCCCATACTGCTCCGGGTGCGGATGCCCCCATACACTAGCCACACGCAGGAAGGCCCGAGTCCAATTGACCACATTCCGCACCTACGCTTCCTACCAGCCCTGTCATCCTTCCTACGCTTCCTCCGACTGTCCCCTGACCGTTTTCGACCTTCGAGCAAACGAAATATATCTAAGTAGCGACACTTCACAATCTTCTTCCGAAGATTCTTTGGCGCTCCCCCCCATAACACAGAGAAAACCGCCACTGAGGGCGCCGCACCAACCTGTCCGGCACACCCCCCATCACCATTGGCCGTGAGACCATGGCCGAACCAGTCCGAAATAGAACCGGACGAAGACGCAGAGGTTGTATCAGAGGAGGATCCCAAATGCCTATGCCGGTGACAAGAATGCCGCCTCCTCTTGTTCCCACACTCCCCACCCCCCTCGGCTGACCGAGCACCACCTCCCACCACTGCACCATCAACCCGCACCGCAGCGCCAGCAGCCCGCACCACATCGCCAGCATCCCACTCACCAGCCGCAGCCGGCGCCCTCGCGGCAGCCGCACCCGTCGCGGCCACGCCGAAGCCACAGATTCTCCCCCGGTTCCGCCAAGCAAGGGGCCTCCGCCATTGCTCGCCACACCATCCAACCGTCCAGAAGCAGCCATCAAAGGATGTCCCACGTAGTGCCATACTGGAGAAACATGCGGAGAAAAAACAGGAAAAGGCGAAGGGACACCTGCCACAGCCCACAGGGACTGCCACGCCCCCGCCACTCCGCCCTGGGAGAGCCCCGACCCCCCCCGCCAATGCGCCGAAGCAGGCGAGCAACCACCCCTCGAGCAGCCTACAAACCCCCCCAGACTTGCCTCCACCAAACCCGGACCACCCCCTGGCAGGTTCAAACCCTCACCACCCTCCGCAGGCACTGAGCCCCCACCCTGGCCGCCAAAAGACCCGTGGGCCACTCCAAGCCCCGAGATACCTCCCATGCCTCCAGGGAACTGAAAGTAGGCCCAGCACAGGGCTCCATCAGTGCCACCATCCATATGTGAGAACTTTTTCCCACTTATCCATGGAGAAAAACAAACATGAAACACTCAAATATCCTTTTTTTTTTTTTTTTTAATAAAAGCAGGATATGGACAATGCAGTCATGCCTATACAATGATTAGACAATCATACTCCAGCAATAGATACATATATTTGTTCTAGCTGCACAGACCCGCAAACTGTACACAAACTGCTCCGCATTAAAGGAATTACCGCAGCCCACCTTATTTATTAGGTACATTAGGGATTTGAACTCATGACCCCTGCAACATCAGTCAGTGTCTTAACCATTGTGCTGCACTGCTGTTCCGAAACAGCCTCTCCAAGATGAGGAAACTACACAATTAAAAGCCTGCTCCAGTGGTAGACCATTCAAACACCCCAAGAATCTCACCAAAGAATTGATAAGGACTCCCCACATTTTCACACCACAACCCCCTGGCCCAAGCAACACCGAACAAACCAACCCACACTCGGCACCAAATGTTCGCTCCCACTTATTTCTTCAAAATAGCCCTTATATGTCAAGCCTTGATAAAGCAGCAGTGATTCACCCCAAATATCTGCATTTTACCAGTCTCAACATTGGAAAAGTTCCCACAGCAAAACGACAGAGAATGAGAATGTTGGCTGATGTGCATTCCACTGTCCTCAGCAATAACCGTCAATTCTTCTCTGTTTGGGTTTTTTTTTTTTTTTTTTAAATTAAATTCTCCACCACCCCGCACCACACAGCCCACAGGGACCCGCCGCATGCTGCCACAGACAACCCACATGCTGCTAACCAGAAATGGAAACCACCCACCAGGAAGACAAAACCCCTTGCCTCTCCGCCCGGGCCGCCGCCGTCAAGCTGGACCAACCGCCGCCAGGAAAACACCGCCACCGTCGAAACCCCCACCGCTGCCACACTGGACGCCGATCCCCACCACCGAGGCCCCAGCTTCTTTCGGCTCACCAGCAGCAGCTCCCAGACACGTCCGGCGCCTTCCTGCTCAACCGACCACGGCCGGAGCAGAGCCGAGTCCCCGCACCACCCCCCCCTGCTATCATGGCCCCAGCCTTCTCATTGGCTCCCGCGCGTTTCAAAACGCCACGGGAGCCAATGAGGTCGCCGGGCCGTGCGGTACCCACCCTGTCCTGCATGCCGCCGGAACGCGGGGGACGCGAGCGACTTGCCGCCCCCCCCCGGTTATAAGCGGCCATGGGCACGGGGCCCGCGGCCTTACATTTATCCATGCCAGAAATGATATTTAAAGGTGATGTATTGGAGGAATTGAAACAAATTTCTATAAACCAGGAAGATGTAATACAGCAATTTGATAAACTAATGAGTAGCAAATCACCAGGACCAGAGGGTACGCATCCCAGGGTACCGAAAGAACTAAAAAATGAGATTGAAGGCCTACTATTAGCAATCTGTGAACTATCATTAAAATCATCTGTAGTGGGCTTCTGGTTCCAGTGTGGATGTGAGCAGATGACATTGAGTGTGGCTCTGGGCCATCTTATTATAAAACCTTCTAATTTGGCTACTTTGGCGGGTTGTCCCCATCCGAGAGTTGCTCTGGGTGATGCCCAAATCCCTGAAAATGTGACCTGAGAAATCTATCTGGGACCTGTACTCAGAAACTGGAAGAAATGCTGCTGTTGGCTGCAGGTATGGTTGTTGCCCAGATGTTGAAAGATGTAAGGGGGCCGAGTCTTATGGACTGGAGAGTGTGAGTTAATGAACTTTGATATGCTCTCCTATACTGTATGTTGAAGGGTCAGAGGGATGCTTTTGAGGAGTTCTGGGCTCTGTACAGTATGTGGACTCAAACTCCCCCAGAGTACGAGCTGAACTGTGTCTTCTCTTTACGAGGAGTTCTGGGACTGTGAGTTTGGATGGCTTGTGATTTGCCTTCCCCTCCACCCATACCCTGTTCCTACTGGTCACTTTGCCTCATTATGGTTGTTCTGGGGTGTATGGCATTGTGAGCCTCTAGCAGTTTTTCCTTCTTTTTTCTTTTATCTCGCTTTTGTTGGAAAGGTCTTTAACCTTCTGGACTTTTCTCACCCCCCCCCCCCACTCCAGAGAGGTTGGTGGTTTATACCAGTTGTTCTGTTCTTTTTCTCTTTTTTTTTGTTTTCCACATCTTGTGTAACAGTGCTCCCTTCTACACCCAGGGCTTGTTGTTTGTTAGTTTTTTTTATATGTGTTCTCTTTTTACCGTTATGCTAGAAGGTATGACTGTCTCCTACAAGTGTCAATTCATCCTTGATAGAAGTTTAATTTGATTATTGTGAGGAGGGCCTTATTACATGCTATATTTTATTCTATATTATATATATTCTCTATTTTATATTGTATATTCTATATACCTTATACTGAGTTTCATTTTGCTTATTTTGAACCACCCTGCGGGAGTCTTTTATTTGAAGGATATGCTTTGCAGTAGTATGGTCTCCATATGTTGTGTTATGCCTGTAGTAGCGTTACATTGTAATTCTGAAGGTTTGACTCTTGCTTCATGTTAGTTGGTAAGGTTGCAAAATACCAAGAGGATAGACTCTAACGATGTCTGTATGGAAATATCTTCTGTTACTCCTTTCTGTTTTTTCTCTGATGCTTTCCGTGACTGTATTATAGGATGATCTGCTCTCGGAATGTATGTTTTGTTTCTACTTATGTTATCCTCATTTTTCTTAAATAAAGTTACAAAAAAATAAATCATCTGTAATAGTTGAAGACTGGAGAGTGGCCAACGTAATGGCAATTTTTACAAAGGGTTCCAAGGGTGATCCAGGAAAGTACAGATGGGTGAGCCACACATCAGTATTGGACACAATGGTAGAAGCCATTATAAAGAACAGAATTACTGAACATATGAAGGTACATTTTACAAAGGACGTCCAAGTGCAATATGGAAGTCCTAGACAGAACATTTGAAAAAGAAGCAGGCAAATCCAAATTCAGGCAAGATTTCACAAATGTGGACATGCCCGATAACACATCTATGCAGACATCTATATAGATGTCCTCAGAATGATATTAGGGACATAAATGTCTAATAGATTAATGGTCAGAGTAGTGCATTAGATCCAGGGTTCAAATCCCACTACTGCTCATTGTGATCTTGTGCTAGTCACTTAACTTTCCCTATTCTCTATATCCTCCAGGTGTTTTATGGCCAAAACAAGCACTTTCCCAAAGCCTATTTGTGCCTGGAGCAGATCTATGCTTGGAAAGGGTCAAAGACATTCTTAATGTTTATGAAAGAACAGGGACGTCCAAGTCCATTACATTGACCCAAACATGCCTTTGCTACACATCTCTGTCTACTCGGACATCCCTGCAATGAAGATGTCTTTAGAAGCCATTTGTAAAATGGCTCTGGAGACGTCTACGTGATTTTGACATCTAAATCATAACTAAGAGGTATGTTTACTAAACCGTCTTAATGTGCGCTCTGCCACATTATCACGCGATAAGGTACCTTAGTGTGCAATAATGGTGCTTTATCGGGTGCAGAGGTACCTTAGCGTGCGATAACGCATGCAGTGGCGCAAATGAGCGCTGAGGGTGGAGAAAGGCTCCCAGAGGGCGAAGGAAGGCTCCCCAGGGGCGGAGAGAGAGGGTCAATGGGAGGAGAGTGGGAGAGGAGAGGCTCCCTGCACACTAATGCTGTGAAATTGAAGGCTGAAAACTAACGCCAGTGAAACCCTGGTGTTAGAGCTAATTTAAAGGGAAAAGAAACCATTTCCGTCAGCAATGTTCAGCAAAACCAGGGAAACCAACAAAAAGTGATAAGTGTGATACAGGTTCACGGAACAAAAGGGCACATAAACAGTGAAAATGACCAGAAGAAAATGTAATAAAAACATAACCACGCTGGCCAATGGTGATATTAATGGGAAACATCAAAAAACACTCCTGAGAAAGCTCCAAAAAAAGATATGAATTTTGGAAGGGTCTATGCTCCGTCCCCATACAAGATGAATGAGCCCACAGTGAAATTGCGCTGAGCAGGGTTTTCCCTCTCCATTGGGCAGGCTTCCTATGGCATGCACATGTTCCACAACAGCAGGGCAGGCATGTCGGAACGGGCAACTGGACAGATGCTTGAAAAGGGGACACAGAGGGCTGCAGGCGGCACATGCTGTGGTACAGCTCGGCCACAGTGCGGACTAGGGTGATGCCTAGCTGGCCCATAGGAATGCTGAAACAGTAGTGCAGCCAGACAGCAACTGATGAGGGCCCAACATGGGCACGAGTGTGCTTCCCACAGTGTCACAGGGGATAGTACCCAGCAGGTACCCCCAAGGGCACAGAACAGTGGCAGGTGGTGCTGGGGGGAAGCGTGGACAGTTATGCAGGCACCCCTACCCCAGAACCCGCACCATAGGCAGCTGCCTACTGGCACACTGGATGGCCTGAGACTGCGCACCACCAGCACCACCAGCAGAAGGGCATGTCAGCAGGGTGGCAGAGAGGTACTGGTGGTTGAGGGGGCAGTGGCAGCTGCCCAGAGCAGACCGTAGTCTAGCCTTGTGTAGGTGGGTGCCATGCACTGCAACAGACAGGCCCTGTCTGGTGAACAGTCATGGTATCCCCAGGGAATGCACTGTCTCTGTGGCAACACAGTGGTGCAGTGCACACAGCCACTGTGTTCAGGAGCAGAAGGTCACAGGCTCAAGTCCCAGCTGTGGTTCCTGCCAACCCAGCCTCCATATTTTACCCACTACTAAAACGTGCTAATACAGACAGAACCTTTATTGCAGATGACGTAGACATGCCCAAAACACCTAAAGTTTACCCTACAGAGCACAGACACCATAAACATGCGCATTACCTAGAGCAGAGTCTCCCAAATGCAGTCCTAGAGGGCTAAACACCATTCAGGTTCCATGCTGCCTCTAATAAATATGGCTGTGCTGCATTTCTATGCACCGCCCCCATGGAATGCAGATATATCTCCTGCATATTCATTAGGGACAGCATGAAAACCCAAACAGTTTTTGGACTGGAGTTGGGAACCTCTGCCCTAGAGCAGCGACCAACAGGGGCAGACACACCCGCACCTACAGGCTCCATTATCCGAAGCCCCCTGGAGAGGCAGGATGTTGGGCTCTGCGTACATCTCCCAATACTAGCACTTGCATACCTTAGCAATGCCACCCTAAACCTGGGAAAATTGTACACAGCTATCAAAAGGTTGCTATGATAACTGGCAGATAACAATTCCTACGTTAAGCACAATTGGCTCATTGAACTGCATCGTAGCAACCTTTCTGATGTCTGTGGAATGTGCCTCAGGTCTGGTGTCTGACAGAGTGACCCCAACAGTATTGTGTACCATAGCCATGCCTGCACTGTGCCCAGGACTGGTGTGGTGGCCAGAGCTGCCAAACACCTCTATAGTTGCACAATGCTGGCATAGGTGTCGGAGTGTGTGTCTGTTTATCCAGTGTGTGGTGGCTGCTAACACCTTCCTCAGCCCACACTGCTAGCACTGTTGCCAGTATTGGCCTGCCAATGTGCATAATGAGGAGCAAGGTACTGTGGGTATAGCCTGGACAGTGTGGCCTGGCCTGGATGCATCAGCACAGGGCATAGGGCAATGGCTCGGACATTGTAGTGACCGGCTACAACATGCATGGACAGGGTGGCCACAGCATGTCCTGCTGGGAGGTCACTCTCACCCTGACTGAGCAGTGACCATGGCATGGCTAGGCTCCCCCATAGTGCTATATTGTGTTTTTTTTCAGGGAAATATATAGGTTCTCTTCTCTGGGGCCCAATCACTGACTTATCTGCTTGGTGGGTGTGCTCACATCCCAGCTTTTGGGTGCACACATCTCTTCCAGGATCATGAACTGTGGACTAGCTAGCAGACTGTCTGCAGTTATATATGTATGGCTGGAACACCTTGCAGGGTGCAGTGGCTGGTGGCTCACTGTGCTTGCTGCTGAAGAATGTCAGATGGTGTTGGGGGCAGCTGAGCATTTCCATGCCTACTGTCTTCCTACCATTGCCTTAGGGATGTGTACAGCTCTGCATTGGCTGCCCTGTAGGGTGTCTGTTCCCCAGTGTGACTGGGGTTGATGGCCCCCCTCTACTGCCACTGTTGCAGGGAGGTAGAATGTGGATCTGTTGATGGGGGAATCCTGTCTCCCACCCTGAGCCACAGAGGGTGGTGGTACATAATTATAATCTGCCTATGGGTCCAAATGCCCCCTCTCACATACATCATGTTACCATGGCACCAAGATAGAATATGCACTATTCTGGGTGCATCATAGCCCATAAGGGCCAGACCTGATTGACAACTTCAGATAGACACTAATGTATCCTAGGTGTGTTCGCAAGAACTACCTATCACACAACACTGGAACTGATGGGTACCTGTGACATGGCCAATGCAGCCATTGAAGGTGCTGCAGACCTGGTGCTGGCCACCCCACCTCATCCTCAGGGTGAGCACAATACCCACAAAATGTGATGGTCTGTAGCTACTCTGTGCCACTAACACACACCATCGGCACCCCCTACCAGGCTGAGGTGCTGTGGGGTGCATACCCCATCTTGTGATCATCTGTAGACTGCTGATATGCATGTGCTGTGCATCATGGGTACGGGTGGGTTGCCCCTTTCCTGGTAGCCTTAGCAGACTGTTTGTGTGGTGACGTGCAGTCCTTCTGTAGCCAGCCAGGGGTTTACTGGCAGCTGTAGCCCACTGGTTACTTCACTGCCTGTGGAGCCAGAAGTCATGGGTTCTATCCCACAGTGGGGCTATTTGATAGGGCTGTCTGAGGCATTGTCTATTTTTAATGTTCATTAGTGCTGCCAGCAAAAACACCCTCAGAGTACTGTAACCTTAAGGTGCCTCATAAGGCACCCTATAAGGCGCCTTATAGGGCGCCCTATATGGCGCCTTATAAGGCGCCCTATAAAGCGCCTTATAAGGTGTCCTATAGGGGACATTGTAGGGTGCCTTGGCGGACACTGCACTTTCTAATGTGCCCTCTGGAGTGCCTTATAGGGTGCCTTATGCGGCACCTTAGATAACGCCACTGTGAGGGTGTGTTTGCTGGCAGCACTAATTAAAATAAAACTACAATGCCTCAAAAAGCACTACTTAAACAAACAGGGAGATGCCTCAGCCAGCCTTGTTCATTAGACACACTGGGGGATTGAAGTCATGTCCCGTGTACCATCAATCACTGTATTAACCATTGTGCTACACCTCTGTTTCTGTGTTTGCATGTCTGCGCGCCTACTTAAGTTTACCGCGCGTTAATGTGCTTAGCGGCGATAATGTGCGCAGTGCGCGTTATCGCATGATAATCCCGGTTTGCTACATTTAGACTGGAATGCCCACTCCTTTTATGGCATCCTGCACACTATCGCCGGGCGCACGTTAAGACTGCTTAATAAACACACCCCTAAGGTTTTTAAAATGAATGAATCTTAATGGGACAAAGCCATTATGGATTTAGCCAAGAAAAGTCTTGCTTCACCAATCTGCTATATTTTTTGAAGTTGTGAATAAACAGGAAGATAAAAGTGAGCCAGTTGATATAGAGCCCAATTCCCGAGGGATTTGGGCCCATGGACAGCCAGGCGTGCCACTTCTGTCTGTGAGGACGTCCTCAACACAGGTGCCCCTGACATCCGTGGCTCTGGCCAACAATATTCCCACTACTTGACCCAGAGCTGGCCTGCCATGGCCTGGATTAGGCAGCGGGGACTCCCACGCACCCGGCCCTAGCCTCGGGAGGGGGATCCTCCCCGGGCCCATTCATCCACAAAGTGCTACTTATACTGCCTTTGAGGGGGTATTAGCAGCACATCCCCACGGGCCCAGCAGGACGTACAGTGCCATGACCTGAATTGGCCCTCTATATGCTGCCGGGCTGGCCTGCCCCCACTCCGCTCCGCTCCCACCCCCTCCTGTCCTCCGCTGGCTCTCCCTGTCCTGATGTACAGGAAGTACAGGGAGAGCCAGAGGGGGAATCGGCCCGGACACCTTGCGGGGCTGTACGTCCCACCAGGATGTGCAGCCCCGCAACCCACGATTGGGAATGACCTCCATAGTATATCTGTTTTTTGAGAAAGCCTTTGACAAGGTCCCTTATGAGAGACTATTGAGAAAATTAAAAAATAGCCATTTACTATTTTCAAGCACTAATAACCCCAATCCTAGACTTCTGCAACCCAATATATCTTGGCCTAACAAAACAGACACTCAGGCCACTGCAATTGGCAGAAAACACAGCAGCACACATAATAGCTGGCACCACAAGACAAGAACACATCACACCCACTCTAAAAGACTTCCACTGGCTACCAATCAGCTCCTACATCAGATACAAGACAGTCATAAACATATTCAAAATCAAACAACAGTTATCAGCCTTCAGCCTACTACCACTCATACAACAAGACAGCAGCACAAGGCCAAGGAGGAGAGGCACTGCCAACCGCGTCAACACACCAAAAGACTTCACCAAGGTACGCAAGGACACTGAAAAACGAGCCCTATCAAAGGCGGCACCAACACTATGGAACACCCTCCCTGATGAACTACGGTCAACAACAGACATTAAGGAATTTACGAAATTGCTCAGGACGACCCTCTTCATAGAGCATTACGGTGACGTCACCTAACTATGCAACGGACAGTACCACAGCTCAACCACCCTCCTTGTTCGATACAAACATAGTATTGAAGTAAAGTCCTGATGTACATAATATTGTATATAGCGCACATTGTAAATAGAATCAACGACCCTCTACACACACACGCATTCACTGTTCAATGCACGCGCACACTAGACACAGTATGTTGTTGATTGTTTGCTGTGTAGACCACCTTGATTGTAGGATAAGGCGGTATAGAAATCAGTTTAAATAAATAAATAAATAAATTTACTATTCTGGACTGAGAACTGGTTAAAAGATAGAAAGAGAGTAGGTCTAAATGGTCATTTTTGTCAGTGGAGAAAGGTGAATAATGACGTACCCCAGCGTTCTGTGCTGGGCCCGCTGCTTTTTAACTTATTTAGAAATAACCTAGAAATAAGAACACATTTCTAGATGATACAAAATTATTCAAAGTTGGTAGATCACAAGAGGATTGTGAAAAATTGCAAGAGGAGCTTGATAAATTTGAAGAATGGACATTCAAATGGCAGATTAAATTTAATGTGGAGAAGTGCAAAGTTATGCACTTTGGAAAAATCAACACAATACAAGTTTCAACATTAGGAATCTCCATTCAGGAAAAGGATCTGGGCATCATTGTGGATAATACGCTGAAACTCTCTACCCAGTGTGTAGTTGCAGCCAAGAAAGCAAATAGAATGCTAGGAATCCTAAGGAAAGGAATGGAGAATAAAAACCAAGATAACACGATAATGCCTCTGTATCATTCCATGGTGCGACCACATCTCGAATATTGTGTGCAATTCTGATCGCCATATCTAAAAAAGGATATAGCAGAATTAGAAAAGGTACAGAGAAGAGCACAATGATAAAGTGGATGGAAGGATACTCCTTAAAGGGAAGGCTTAATAGGTTAGGACTCTTCAGTTTTTTAAAAAAAAGGCTGAAGGGAGATACGATAGAGATTTATAAAATGAAACGTGGAGTGGAATGGGTAAACGTAGATTGGTTGTTTACTCCTTCAAGAAGTAGAACAATTAGGGGACATGCAATGAAGCTAGAATGTAGCACATTTAAGACTAATTGGAGAAAATATATTTTAACTCAGTGCATAATCAAACTCTGGAATTCGTTGCCAGAGGATATAGTAAAAGCTGTTAGTGTATCTGAGTTTAAAAGAGGTTGGACAAATTCCTAGAGGAAAAGCCCAAAAACCATTATCGAAGTGGACTGGGGAAATCCACAGCTTAAGCTTGGGATAAGCAGCATGGAATCCATCTACCTTTTGGGAACCTGACAGGTATCTGTAACCTGGATTAGCCAATGTTGGAAACAGGATAATGGAATTGATTGACTTTTGGTCTGACCCAGTATGGATTATCTTATGTACTTATGACAGGAATGTGTGTGCGTACTTTCACATGGTGAATGTGTAGGTGTATTCTGGGGAGGAGTTTACGTGGAGTGCAGGCAGAGTCATAATATATGTGCAGATTTTATAAAATATATGCAAACGTTTACACCTCCCCCAATGAATCATAAATGTCGATGGCTTCAGTTTCTGCAAAATTTATCTTAACAGAAACATAGAAACATGATGGCAGAAAAAGACCATATGGCCTATCTAGTTTACCCTTTCATACCAAATACTAAAGTCTCTTTTTTTTCCTTTAGAGATCCTCGGTGTTTGTTCCATGCTTTTTTGAATTCAGATCCTGTCCTCGTCTCCACTACCTCCACTGGAAGACTATTCCACGCATCTACCACTCTTTCCGTAAAGAAATATTTACGCATATTACTCCTGAGTCTATCCCCCTTTCAATCTCATCCTATGTTCCTTCATAGCGGAGCTTGATTTCAATCAAAAGAGGTTATCCTCTTGTGCATTTATGCCATGGAGATATTTAAACATCTCCATAATATCTCCTGTATCCTGCCTTTCCTCTAATGTATACATATTAAGATCTTTAAGTATGTCCTCATATGCTTTATAACAAAGGCTACTAACCATTTTAGAAGACACCTTCTTCACCAACTCCATCCTATTTATGTCCTTTTGAAGGTGTGGTCTCCAGAATTAGAAACATAGAAAAAGACCATGTGGCCTATCTAGTCTTCCCTTTCATGTCAACTGCAATAGTCCCCTTTTTACCTTTAGAGATCCTCTATGTTTATCCCATGCTTTTTTGAATTCAGATACTGTCCTCTTATTCATCACCTCCACTGGGAGACTGTTCCACGCATCTACCACTATTTCCGTAAAGAAATATTGCTGTATATTACTCCTGAGTCTATCCCCTTTTACTCTCATTCATCCTATGTCCCCTCATAGTAGAGTTTGCCGTCAATTGAAAAAGACCCTCCTGTGCATTTATACCACAGAGGTATTTAAATGTCTCTATCATATTGCCCCATCCCACAAATACTCCAAATGAGGTCGCACCAGAAACTTATACAGAGGCACTATCGTCTCCTTTTTTCTGCTGGCCATTCCTCTCCCTATGTACCAAGCATCCTTCTGGCTTTTACTGTCACCTTTTCTACTTGTCTAGCCACCTTAAGATCATCAGAAAGAATCACGCCCAGGCCCCATTTGTGGATAGAAGTACTTCACTCCCTACATTGTACACACTAATATTTTATAAAGATACATAGGCACCATTGTGTCTCACAAAATAGTCTTGAAATAAGTGCCTTTTTGTCCTGTCTACATAGGCGCCTTGTAATAAAACTATGGTCTGTGTGTGTGTGTTGCTTAATGTGCTCTGGACAGTACTGTAAGCATTGACCTCTAAGCTTAGCCTGCAGCTTTGTTACTTTGTATTGTTGCAGTATATAATTGCTTTGATTTAAACATTATGTAAGGCGGAATATCAAATATATAAATAAATTAAACTATACTATACCAGCAGGGAAGCTGAAAAAGCAGGTGCAGTCTCTTGGACCCTACTAGCATGTGTGTTTAGGAAAGATACACTTCGGATAGTGTCCTCAATTGTGTTAGTTTTTGGCATTCCTTGAAAGAAATGGACACTACCCCATGTTAAGATATGTTGGATGTGTCTTTAATCTCTCATATATACTTCTAGGGACCGATATTCATATGCACCACTATAGCACATAGCCAACCTGCCAACCCTTAATCCCGGATATTCAATGCTGGGGTCATATGTGGCCCTGGCATTGAATATCCAGGTTTCCCGTACATGCCTGGAAGCTGCAGTAGCTAACTGGGCAGCAGTGATATTGCATGCTGCCTGGTTAGCTCCTGCGGCTTAAAGATAGGTGAGGTGTTAGTGCCGTTGAACATACCATTCAGTGGCAGTTGCGCTGTTTACAGATCTGTTAACCATATAACTGCCTTTCGAATATCGGGCCCCTAATGCTCATCCCAACACTAACAATGTGCCAAAGAGAGTCTCCTTCTGGACTTTATAAGATGCAATACTATATATATGAGCTACATATCAAAGTGTGGTTGGAAATTCTTCTAAAAACATCCTGTTGGTGATCAGTACAATTGGGACAATGTCTGCCTATCTGTCACGTTTTATTGGTCTCTCATTGCATTTGCTGGCACATGAGGATCTTCTCTTTCACTATACATAGTACAGAAGAGACACTTGGTACAGACACTTCTGCTAGTAACACCAGTAATTAGAGAGATTGTTATCTGTTTTCAGTGAGCACTGTGACACCTTGCTCTCTCTTTCTCTATGTGTAAAGGTGATAGTGTGGAACACAACGGTAGGGTAGTAGATAGAGTATTCTGAATTAGAAGTCAGTGAATGCACAGCAGTGCGTGCTTCTTTTCTGAGAAAAGTGACTGTATTTTTGTGTGTGAGTATGTGCATTGCAACACTGCAAAACTCTGATCCCCACCCACTGGTGATCTGTTTGTTTAGAAGGCCCTTCATATCTAGAGGGAGACATGGAAATCGGGGTGTACATAAGCCTGCCAAAAAGAAAGCTGTACTAGCAAGAGTCCACTACTAGCTGCAGTGGCAAAGATGAGGATGGCCATACAATTAGCAGGAGCAGTCCCATGAGTAAAATCAAGCATGAATTTTTAGGGGAAACCGGCATGTAGACACAGAGGACTGGCTGAAAAGAAGGAAGAGCAGCTATCTGCCTCCGTCTCCACTGTTCTTATAGTGCAGGGCCAGGAGGCGGCACACTGAATGGGAGCGCCATCACCAGTAGTGGTTGGAAGGGCACAGGGACCTTCCTACAGAAGTAAGTGGAAGTACAGTACTAACAGAATTCTCTCCCTACCAATGTTCCTGCCAAGTTGTGCAAGAGACCTCTGTCTGTTCTGTTGCTAGTAGGGGGAGGTGCTGTGATATTATGTTTTCGGTGCCTGCTCCTTCCAACTAACAGTGAGATATTGCAGACCCTCCCCTTCCTGGTATCAGCACGAGCAGAGGACTCCTGTACAGCTTTCTGGGAACGATGCTTCTCACATGTAGGCCATGTCACATTCAGCCCCCACCTCAGTGTGGTAGCTCCTTGCTGCCACAGTAAAACATGCTGACCCATCAGAACATTTTCTAAGACAGACCAAAAGTACAGGCTTCAGTTAGAAGGATTCCATGGCTTGTCCTAGAGCTTCCTATACTGAAAGTAATTTTAGGGAAAAGACAATGGTTTGGAGTCCTCTGTAAAGTCTATAGCACATGGAACAACTGAAAATAAGAGTAATAATTGTCATTATTAGCCAAATACCTTTGCAGTATCACTCAGAAGACCACTTTTGGTTCACAAAGCCAAACATACTGGGGGTTATTTTTGAAACTCTATTTGTGCTTTGGACATCTGAAAATGGACGTGAAGATGTCCAAAGCATGGAGACATCCCCAGAGCCATTTTAGAAGCAGGCTTGGTGGACGTTTCCAGTGCAAGGATGGCCAAGTCTGAAAGGAGGCATGCTGTGGGCATGTTTGGGGTGTTCTCAGAGCTTGGATGTCCTCACCTAATTTCAGTAATGCTCTGGACATCCCAAGATGAGTTCAAGCTTATACCTGCTCCAGGGATAAATAGGCATTGGAAAAGTGCTTGTTTGGTCAGCCAGCCATCTGGAGGGTGTGGCACGCTCATGTCCCCTGTCTTTTCCATTAATACTATCACTACTTTTCATTTGTATAGCGCTACAAGGCATATGCAGCACTCTATATACATATGTAAGAGATGGTCCCTGCTCATCAGAGCTTATAATCTAATCAAGACAGAAACATTACAAAACTGGGGACTAGGGTATGGTAAGATTCCCTTTCACCATTCATGTGTAAGTGAAGAGGTCAGGATCCAAAAGCAGCCTCAAAGAGGCGAGTTTTTAGCCTGGGTTTGAATAATCCAGAGAAGGATCCTGACATACTGTCTTGGATAGTTTGTTCCATACATATGGAGCAGCAAGGTGGAATGTGAAGGAGGTGGCATTGGCAGAGATCTGCCAGAGAAGTGGAATTCCCGAGGAGGGGAAATAAGAGAGGAAAGGTAGTGAGATGCCGCAGAATGAATGCACTTATAGGTCAGCAAGAGAAGTTTGAACTGGAAACGGAAATGGACAGTCAGTGAAGTGATTTAAGAAGAAGGATTTTCCTCCTACTTCTCTGATCGCTCTTTTCAGGTCTCTGACTCTACATTTTCTCCCCCTTTTCCTCTTCCTTCCGGGGTTTCGTAGGGCTCCTTGCTCGCCTCCACTCTATTCAACATCTTTATGGCCCCTCTAACCTTCTTGATTTAATCCCTAGAATGTACCCCATTTCTTTATGCTGACGACATCCAGATCTTGCACACAGTTTCTTCTCTTTCCTCTGACATTACACTATCACAGTCCTGTCTTCAATCAGTTCATCAATGATTCTCCGATAATCACCTAGGGCCAGATATTCATCTGGGCAGGGCTAAGGGCCGTAGCCGCTTAGCCCTGCCCGCCGACCACTTAACCCCAGATACTCACTTCCACAGTGACAGAAGTGAATATAGGGTCTGGCCGCACTGCCCGGTAGCCACCGAGGCTAACCATGCAGCATCAATATTGGATGCTGCACAGTTAGTGCTCGGCGCCTATAAGATAGGCAAGGTTTTTCCTCGCCTATCATATAGACACTGAGCACTAACTGTGCAGCTTCCAATATTGGTGCTGCATAGTTAGTGCTGGCCCCTGCCTATGTTCCGCCCCGGAATGCTCCCGGCACATCCCGATGTTAGCCGGCTAGCATCGGGGTGCGTAGGGGACTTTGTTGGGGATATTCAATGGCACTACCCATGTGCCATTGAATATTTGGTTAGCAGGCATTTACATGGTTAACTGGCTGTTAACCATGTAAATGCCTTTTGAATATCAGGCCCCTAGTCCTTAATATCTCTAAATGAGAGGCTATTGCTTTTCTCTCCCCTGCTGCCTCTCTGCTCCCCCCTCCAGTTATTGTTTCTTCCTCCTCCTTTCTTATTGGGATTCCATCAAGACCCTGGGGGTCATGCTGGATTCCTCTCTTTTCCTTAAGCCTCATCTCGATATCCTTTCTAGATCTGCTTTCTTCGCCCTCCGATGTCTGTGTTCTATACGCTCAACTTTTACCATTTCACAGTTTTCTCATCTTGGCATTGGTGATTCTTCATCTCAGTTACTGTAACACCTTCTTTCTTGGCCTTCCCCAATATAACCTTTGGCATCTTCAACTCATTCAGTCTACCGCAGCTAGAATTATCCACAGAGCATACTGTTTCGGTCATGTCTCTCTCCTCTTCCTTTCCCTTCACTGGCTTCCAGTTTCCTTTTGCATCCATTATAAGAACCTCACCCTGGTCTACAGTGCTCTCTTCACTTCTTGCCTGCCCTACTTGACCACTCTTATTGTCCCATATCAATCCTCTCATTCTCTAATGCTCCTCTAGCAATGCCCTTCTTTCTCTACCATCTCCCTCTGCCCTCTGCTTGGTCACTTCCAGAAACTCTTCCTTTTCCTATGCCAGTCCCTCCCTTTTAAATTCCCTCCCATTATCTCTCTGCACCAAATCATCTTTTCTCACCTTCAAGAAGGGCCTTACAACCTGGCTCATCAACTAAGCTTTTCCTCAGTCCTCCATCCCCTAATTCTTCTCTCCTCCAGATGACCGCCTGCTCTGTAGTTTCTCCTTTCCTTCCTCCCCCCAGAGATGTAAACCCACCCTGCTTTCCCATTCTCACTTCTTTCCTTTCCTGCTCCCCCTTTCTGCTGGTTATTCTACTGGATTGTAAACTGTTATGACAGATCTGGCTCCTAGTGGCATATCAAATGCAGTAAATAAATGAAAAATAGTGACATTGGCAGAAGATTAGCCATGCAGCTGAGTTTTGAACAGATTGAAGGGGAGAGGAGTGATTCAGAGAAAGACCAGTGAGGAGCAGGTTGCAATAGTCAAGATGGGTGGTGACTAGGGAGTAGATAAGGGTCTTAGTAATGTGTTCAGAAAGGAAAAGGCAAATTTTGCTGGTTATAGACAAAGAAATGACAGGTTTTAGCTAACTGTTGGTTGGGTGCAGAGAAAGAGAGCGTGAAGTCAAATACCTATTTTATGTAACTTGAAATCCGGTTTCTTGTTAAATATCCCGTTTTACTATGCAAATAGTTTTACTACTGTTCTGTGTAACTTGTTATGTTATTTGTAAACCGCCCTTGATCTCTGGAAGGGGCGGTATAGAAGCATCAAATAAATAAATAAATAAAATATATGACCTAGAGGTTGTGAGCTGAGGAAACAGGGAAGGATATAGTGTTATCCACAGAAACAGAGAAGGGAGGAAGGTGGTTTTAAGGGGAAAGATAAGGAACTCAGTTTTGGTCATGTTCAATTTCAGATGGCAGTGAGTCATCCAGGCAGGAGTGTCAGATAAATAGGCAGAGATATGGATCTGGATTCCTGGAGAGATCTCAGGTGCAGAGAAGTAGATCTGAGAGTCATCAGGGTAAAGATGGCACTGAAAAGCATGGGAGGAGAGAAGCGCACTAAATGACTGGGTGTAGAGAGAGAAAAGAAGAGATTCCAAGACAGAGCCTTGAGGTACAACAACTGAAAGTGGGACAACATTAGAGGAAGATCCATCAGTACACACACTAAAAATGTGATAGGAGAGATAAGAAGAAAACCAGGACAGAATAGAGTGCCTAAATCTGAAGCAAGAATAGGGTGTCAGGGAAAAGGTGGTGATCAACAGTATAAAAAGAAGCAGAAAGGTCACGAAGGATGAGGATCAAGTAAAGTTCTTTAGATTTGGCAAGGAACAGTCAATGGAGACTTTGACACAAGCTGTTTCTGTAGAATGTAGAGACTGAAAGCCAGATTGTAATATATCCAGAAGGGCTTGAGAGGAAAGAAGGACAAAACAGCATCGGTGAACCACATCTTTGAGCAATTTTGAAGAGCAGGAGAGGCAAGAGATAGGCCAATAATTGGAAGGACAGGTAGGGTCTAGTGACGGTTATGGAGGAGAGATATATCCACAGCATGTTTGAAAGCCGCAAGAACAGTTGCAGTGGAAATTGATAGATTAAGGATATGACAGATGGAAGGGATGTCAGCAGAGATAGAGCTTAGGTTGGAAGAGATCAGAGGAGCAGGTAGTGAGTTTGGAAGAGGAGAGAAGATTTTTGGTTTCCTTCTCAGTGATTTTAGAAAAGGAATAAAGGAGACAAAAACTGAGTGAAGGATTTGGGATTGAAGAGGCAGAAAGGAGGTGGAAGTGACCCTGTGGAGAAATCAAGACTAATCTTATGGCCTTTATCATGGAAACAGTGAGCCAAAGTCTGGGCAGAAAGTGGAGGAGGGGTAGGGGGAGGAGATACATTAAGATGAGAGTTGAATGTTGCAAAGAGACAGCAAGGATCAGAGGCAAGAGCGTTAGTCAGATGTGCATAGTACTATTGCTTTGTAACTGGAAAGAAGTTAACATGAATTTGAATTAAAGTCAAGTGTTGAGAAGGGAGAGACAGCAAGGAACTGCAGAGATCAGGGGCTGGGTAAACTACAGAAAGAAGATTAAGAGACACGCTGACAATATACAAATAAATAACAAGCTATAGTCTAACAAACACAGGAAAATGCCTGAATAAAGCATAAAAGTTAGCAGAGGCTTGTAATGCGTAGTTATTCACCTGTAACAGGTGAACGCTAAGAACAACAGGAATCAGTTTTCACATATGGGTGACATTGGTACTGACAGAGTCCGCATGGGAACGCTCCCCAGCATCCAATAGGAAAGCCTTTGGGAGCACTCCGCTGAGCCTGTGCATCTGCCTTCCTGCTTTCCCAACCCCTCTCCTCAGTTGAGTTTGTTGCTGAGAGGAAGAGAAACTATAAACCAACCCTACAATTCCTAGGGGAGGAGAACGGGTTGTGAAGACTGATTCCTGCTGTTCCCAGTGATCACCTGTTACAGGTGAGTAACTATGCTATCTATAGGAACAAGCAGGAATTCAGCCTTCACATATAGGACTGACTAGCTCCAAGGTACCAGCGGGCAAGGGGAGAGAGCAGTGTGATCCCTGAAGCTAGAGCTTAGAGCCTAAGAGTATGGACACAGTGTGGCTCGCTGGACTGAATTCCAGGAGGCTATTCCATCTCTAATGTAAGTCTGATCTCTTGAAGAAGTCCAGGATGGAGGGTAAGAGTTGAGTTTAAGTTCCAAAGAGGTGCTGGAGTACAGCGTGGTCAAAGACAGCGTCCCAACAGGATTCCCTGTCCAGACAACAATGTGCAGCAAAGTATGAATGGAGGACCAGGTAGCTGCCCGACAAATCTCCTGAATGGATAGTGAATGGAGGTTGGCTATGGAGATTGCCATAGCCCACACATTATGAGTAGTAACGTGACCCCCCAGGGAGAATCCAACTTATGCATAAGCAAAAGAAATGCAATCTGCTATCCATCTGGATAGAGTTATTTTGCCACTGATAATTAATCCAAGGTGACTTGGATCAAAGGAAACAAATGAGAGGATTTTCTGTGAACTTTAGTTCTATCCAAGTAGTAAGACAGCACTTGCTTGCAGTCTAAGGTGTGTAGCGCTGCTTCAGACGGAGCACATGTGGTCTAGGAAAGAAAATTAGAAGGATTTCTGACTGGTTTAGATGGAAGGAGGAGACTATCTTTGATAGGAAATGTGAATGGGTATGGAGAACCACTTTGTCATGGTGGAACCGGGTATATGGCGGATCCGCCACCAGAGCCTGTAGTTCGCTGATGCGGCAGGCTGATGTGACAGCAATGAGGAGGATTACATTCTAGAGTATAGCCTAGCATAGAAGGAAGAATAGGCTAAATATTTTTAGAGTAGAAAGAAAGAAATTCTTTCTGAAGACCTTTAAAATAGCTTTTAGCTTAAATTTAAACCTCTAGTCAGTAGCCTCAGAGAGCTTTTAACTTAAGTTTAAACATCCATCAATAGCCCTGAGAGCTTTTAATTTAGATTCAAACCTCAATCAGTATTCCCAGAGAGCTTTAAGTAAGATTTAAACTTCAGTCAATACCCCCAGAGAGCTTTTAGCTTAAATTTGAACATCAGTCAGTAGCCCTAGAGAGCTTTTAGCTTAAATTTAAACCTCTAGTCAGTAGCCCCAGAGAACTTTTAACTTAAATGTAAATCTCCATCAATAGCCCCAAGAGCTTTGAATTTAGATTCAAACCTCAGGCAGTATTCCCAGAGAGCTTTAATTAAGATTTAAACCTCAGTCAATAGCCCTAGAGGGCTTCTAATTTAAATTTAAACCTCAGTCAGTAGGTCCAGAGAGCTTGTAGCTTAAATTTAAACCTCAGCCAGTAGCCCCAAAGAGCATTTAATTTAGATTTAAACCTCAGTCAGTAGCCCCAGAGAGCATTTAATTTAAATTTAAACTTCAGTCAGTAGCCCCAGAGAGTTTTTAATTTAAATCAAATTAGAGTATAGCCTAGCATAGAAGGAAAAATAGGGTAAATATTTTTAGAGTAGAAAGAAAGAAATTCTTTCTGAAGACCTTTACAAAGAGCTTTTAGCTTAAATTTAAACCTCCAGTCAGTAACCCCAGAGAATGTTTAGCTCAAATTTAAACCTCAGTCAGTAACCTCAGAGAGCATTTAATTTAGATTCCTACCTCAGTCAGTAGCTTTAGAGAACTTTTAACTTAAATTTAAACCTCCATCAATAGCCCCGAGAGCTTTGAATTTAGATTCAAACCTCACTCAGAATTCCCAGAGAGCTTTAATTAAGATTTAAACCTCAGTCAATAGCCCCAGAGAGCTTCTAATTTAAATTTAAACCCCAATCAGTAGCCTCAGAGAGCTTGTAGCTTAAATTTAAACCTCAGTCAGTAGCCCCAAAGAGCATTTAATTTAGATTTAAACCTCAGTCAGATGTCCCAGAAAGCTTTTAATTTAAATTTGAACCTCAGTCAGTAGCCCCAGAGAGCATTTAGTTTAGATTCAAACCTCAGTCAGTAGCCCCAGAGAGCTTTTAGCTTAAATTTAAACAACAGTCAGTAGCCCTAAAAGCTTTTAGCTTAAATTTAAACCTCCAGTCTCTAGCTTCTTCTATGTCTTATCTTGTTTTTGGTGTTCTTTTCTCTTTTTAGTAGCGATTATTTGTTACTACTTGTAACTATACCTGGCTATACTTTATTCAGAAAGGACAGGGTAGGAAGAAGGAGAGGAGGAGTGGCACTATATGTAAAAACTACTATTAAAGCTTTGGAATTACAGAGCTTAAAAGGGATAGAGAAGGCATTGTGGGTTAAACTAGAAAGAGGGAAAGAGAAATCCATTTGCATTGGTGTGATATACAGACCTCCCTCACAAGAAGAAGAGGTGGACAGAGAGTTAATTGAATACATACGCAGCATTGCTAGGAAAGGGGAAGTGCTACTGATAGGAGATTTCAATATGCCAGATGTTGATTGGCACATTCCTGCTGCAGTATCATCTAGAAGTAAGGAGATCCTGGATTCTCTACAGGGAGAACTATTCAGGCAATTGGTAACAGACCCCACACATGAAGAGGCCATACTGGACTTAGTGCTTACCAATGGTGAAAGTGTTTCTGATGTTGTAGTGGGAGATCATTTTGCATCCAGTGATCACCAGATGGTGTGGTTCAGTATTAAGACTAGGACTGTTAGAATCCATTCAAATGTGAGGATCTTAGACTTTAGGAAGACTAATTTTGACAAGATGGGCCAATACCTCAGGGAGTCGTTAGTAGGATGGGAACAGCTGGGGGATGTAGAAAAACAGTGGGCAAAACTGAAAGGGAATATTTTAAGGGCAACCAACCTTTTTGTTAAAATGGTAAATAAAGGTAAAAGGAAAAGGAGACCGCTATGGCTTTTAAAAGAAATAGCTGAAAAAGTGACGAAAAAGAGGGAGGCCTTCATAAAATACAAGAGATCAAAGAGAGAGGAAGACAGGCATCTATATTTGGAAAAACTTAGAGAAGCTAGCAAAGTAGTCAGGAAGGCAAAGATTCAAAAGGAGGAGGAAGTAGCCAATGCAATAAAATGGGGGGGGGGGGGGATAAGACATTTTTTAGATATGTTAGTAAGAAGAGGAAGGGCAAAAGTGGTATTGTCAGACTCAAGGGTGCAGGGGAGAAATATGTAGAAGCTGATAAGGATAAAGCGGAATTGCTTAACAAATATTTCTGTTCTGTGTTCACTGATGAAGAACCAGGAGTAGGACCTCAGAAAACACCCACAAATAGGAACAGAAGCGAGGGACATCTTGAACAATTTTCAAAAGACTGTGTTCATGAGAAACTAGCTCAACTTAAAGTAGACAAAGCGATGGGACCGGATGGGATACACCCTAGAATACTAAGGGAACTTGGGGACGTTCTAGCAGCTCCACTGACTGACCTTTTCAATGCCTCGTTGGAGTCAGAAGTGGTGCCAGAGGACTGGAGAGAGGCTCATGTGGTGCCTTTACACAAAAGCCGAAGTAAGGATGTGGTTGAAAACTACAGGCCTGTTAGTTTAACTTCAGTGGTGAGTAAATTGGAAACGCTGCTGAAAGAAAAAATAGTGAGGTTTCTGGAGTCCAGCGGATTACAGGATCCGAGGCAGCATGGATTCACCAGAGGCAGGTCTTGTCAGACAAATCTGATTGATTTCTTTGACTGGGTGACCAGGGAGTTGGACCGAGGGAGAGCCATAGATGTGGTGTATTTGGATTTCAGTAAAGCCTTTGACACTGTTCCTCACAGGCGACTTATAAACAAACTGAGCACTCTAGGGATGGACCCTAAAGTTACTACTTGGGTTAGAAATTGGTTGGGTGGGAGGCGACAAAGCATACAGGTAAATGGAAATCACTCTGAGGAGAAGGATGTTACCAGTGGTGTGCCCCAGGGATCTGTCCTTGGTCCGATTCTTTTTAACATCTTTGTTAGTGACATAGCGGAAGGGCTGTAGGGTAAGGTTTGCCTCTTTGTGGATGATACCAAAATCTGCAATAGAGTAGACACCCAGGAAGGTGTAGATAACATGAGGAGGGATCTAGCTAAGCTTGAAGAATGGTCTAGAATTTGGCAGCTGGGATTTAATGTTAAAAAATGTAAGGTCATGTATTTGGGCTGCAGCAATCCAAGGGAGCAATATAGTATAGGGGGTGAAGTACTTTTGTCCACTAAAGAAGAGCGGGACCTAGGCGTGGTTGTGTCCGATGATCTTAAAGTAGCTAAACAGGTAGAAAAGGCAACAGCAAAAGTTAGAAGGATGCTTGGGTGCATATGGAGAGGAATGGCTAGCAGAAAAAAGGAGGTGATAATGCCTCTGTATAAGTCTTTGGTGCGACCTCATTTGGAGTATAGTGTGCAATTCTGGAGACCACACCTTCAAAAGGATGTGAACAGGATGGAGTCAGTGCAGAGGGTGGCTACTAAAATGATTAGTGGTCTTCATTATAAAGCATATGAGGACAGACTTAAGGATCTTAATATGGAAAGGCAGGATAGAGGTGATATGATTGAGATGTTTAAATACCTCCGTGGCATAAATGTTCAGGGAGAGAGCCTCTTTCAATTGAAAGCAAGTTCTGCTACGAGGGGACATGGGATGAGGGTGAAAGGAGATAGATTCAGGAGTGATATGCGGAAATATTTCTTTATGGAAAGAGTAGTGGATCCATGGAATAGTCTCCCAGTGGAGGTGGTAGAGATGAGGACAGTAACTGAAATTCAAAAAAAGCATGGGACAAACACGGAGGATCTCTAAAGGTAAAAAGGGGACTGTTGTAGTTGTTGATATGGAAGGACAGACTAGATAGGCCATGTGGTCTTTTTCTGTCGTCATATTTCTATGTTTCTATGTTTCTGTACACCGCCCTGATGTTTCAGCCTGGGTGGTCAACCAAATGTAAAAATAAAGATAAAGATAGGAACTTTAGTGAAGTGGTGGCTAAAGGCTCAAAAGGAGGCTTTAGACAATGAAGTCCCAGGCCACCGGAGGCAGCTTAATGGGTGGCTTGGACAGCAGAAGACCCTGCACAAAGTGTGTGACTAAGAGGTGTGAGGAGATAGGCTGTCCACCCAGTGCTTTGTGAGAGGAGATATTGTAGAAGGGATTCCACCGGGCAGGCAAAGGGGTCAATGCCCTTTGAGGAGCACCAGAGGGAAAACCTTCACTACTTGAAAGCATAAGATTGCCCAGTGGACTCCTTGCATGATGCAAAAAGGATATTTTTGACCTCCTGTGGTAGGTCAAGGTCAGCGAGCACTATCCCTTCAGCAGCCATGCTGTGAGGTGAAGGAAATGAAGATTGGGATGATGAAGCATCCCTTGGTCCTGGGAGAGGAATTTGGGTGCACATCCGAGTCTGAGAGGTTGAGATTGCATAAGGCAAAGAAACAGAGGAAACCACAGTTGATGGGGCCAAAAAAGGGCTATGAGATTCATGGAGCCCTTGTCGGCCTGTAGCTTAAACAGTGTTGTGGGCATCAAGGGGAGATATGAGAATGCATAGAACAGACTCTATCCCCAGCAGAGAAGGAGGGTGTCCGGTGCCTGTCGGTGCAGGGATGGAAGCCTTTTGCAGAAGAGTGGAATCTGTATGTTTTGCAGAGTTGCAAAAAGATCTATGAGTGGGTTACCCACGTTCGGACAATCCAAGCAGCCATCTCCCGATGTAAGGATAGCTCGTTTGGTCGAAGGATATGGCTTAGCCTGTCCGTAAGGACATTTAGCTTGCTTGGGAGGTACACCGCTCTGAGGTTTAATGCAGTATGCAATGGCAAAGAACCAGAGGTGAAGTGCTTCCTCGCATAGGGGAAAGGATCCTGTCCCCCCTGCTTGTCCACATAGAACATGGCAACCTGGTTGTCCGTCCTGACTAATACCTGTTGCCCCGAAAGGTGGGGTTGAAAAACCTAAAGGGCATTTATTAGAGCCCGTAGTTCTAGGAGGTTGATCTACAAAGCAGATTCCTGTTGTGTCCACAGTCCTTGTGTGGTTAGGTCATTCAGATGTGCTCTCCAACCCAGTTTGGAGGCATCAGTTGTCAAGGTGCATCAAGATGGAGGCATCTGAAAAGGTGATCTGCTGAAGAGGTTCTGTGGAGAACACCACCACTGAAGAGACTCGGTCAGTTGAGGAGTGATGTGGATCTTGTCTCTGAGACGCCCCTTTGCTTGCATCCATTGAGAAGACAGAGCCCATTGGGCTTGTCGCATGTGTAGGTGAGCATAGGGGATGATATGGACCGTAGAGACCATGTGTCCCAACAGGCATAGCATTTCTCAAGCTGTTACATGCCTTTGTTGTTGCATTTGTCTCACCAGCTCAATGAGGCGGGCAGAGTGATCTTGAGGAAGAAAAACTTGGGTCTGTTTAGTGTCTAAGAACAGCAGTTTTGGGGTTGGAGTGAGGTGAGACTTTGGGAATTTTAGGTCAAACCCCAGATATTGGAGTACCATAATGATGCGATGTAGGGAGAGTTTTACCTCCTGGGGAGAGTCTCCCCTGATTAGCCAGCGTCTAGGTAAGGGAAGACACAGACCTCCAAAGTGCAGAGATAGGCAGCGATTACTGCCATGCATGTTGTAAATACTTGTGGTGCAGAGGCAAAGCTGAAGGGTAGCACAAGGTATTGGTAGTGGTTCCCCTGAAACATGAAACGTTGACACTGTGCTCAGGATGGATCATTAAGTACGTGTATGCCTCCTTTAGGTCTAGAGAACATAGCCAATCGTGTCTCTGGAGGTATGGGAGTTCCTATGGAAGTCATTTTGAATTTTTCTGGGACTGGTAACTTGATTAGGTCTCTGAGATCCAAGATGGGCCTGAATCCTCCTGTTTTCTTTGGAATGAGAAAATATGGAGAGTAGAAGCCCATCTCTTCTTGAGGAGGAGGAATGTTTTCTGTGGTGCCCTGGGATAACAGGCTGGATGCCTCATCTCTTAAGCGAGTGCTTTGAAGGGGTTGTGTGGGATAGTCCCCTGTGAAGCTGGTGGCAGGTAAAGTTTCGAAGTGAAGCAGATACCACCTTTGGGTGATGTTGAGAATCCACTATTCTGGAGTTATGAGGTGCCATCTATGGGCAAGGGAACAGAATCTGCCTGCTATGTGAAGGGGCTGGGGACTGTCCGGAGGCAGAGGTGCAATGCCCTCCAGAAAGGAGTAAAAAAACAGGAGCAAATTGTGCCTGAGCCACTGGTTGAGGCTTAGATGTTTTGGACTTTTTGCTTTGGTGAGGGCCCTGCTTCTGCTGCTGAGGATGCTGAGGCTGGTAAGCAGCTGCAGTTTATAGGAAGGATACTATCTCTTCTTTTTAGAATAGCAAAGTTTCTTTGGAAGAGCTTTCCTTTTGGAGGGATCCGTCATTTTCCTGGAAAGGCGTTTGAGAGTGAGATAATCTGTCTCAATCTTCCCAGCCTTTTCTCTCTAAGCTTTTTCAAAAAAGGTTTTCTCCCGTACATGGGATGTTAGCCAGCTTGCCTTGGACCCACTGTTCAAGATCTGATACCTGTAATCAGACCATCCTCTGAGCCCCAGTGAAGACTGCTGAAGCTCTACTTGTTCACTCAAAGGCATCAAAAGATACCCTGGTAATAAATTATGAGGTATTTTGACCTTGCCTGATGAGCGTTTGGAATGCACTCCAGTTATCATCAGGAAGCATGGGGGCAAACATCTCAAGGTCCCTGGTGACATCCGTTAGAAACATGCCCATGTATAACATGTAGGAGTTAATCCTAGAGGCCAACATGCAGGCCTGAAAGCATCAATGCCCAAAAGCATCGAGTGTCCTCAAGTCCCTATCCGGAGGCATAAAAGAGTGATTTTTGGAACTCTTTATTTGGCACATTGCTGACTCCACCACCATGGAGTGGTGTGGGAGCTGAGGCTTCTGGAAATCTGAGCACTCTGGAATCGGTACATGGTAATGAGCCTCTTGCTGAAAGGTAGAACCATGAGAGAAACCTCCCACATGCAGAGTTTAAGATCTTGTAAGATGCGATGCACTGGTAAATTAGCCGCTTCTTTGGGTGTGGGAGGGTATTGGAGTATCTCCAAGTCCTTGGTTCCTTCTCCGAGGCCTCTATGATGGCCAGACCTGCTGCCATGTCATGGATGAAGTCTTGGAAAGACATATCTTCTGGTGGGGACCTGCTCCGCTCATGAGGAGGGGACAGGACTGAAGGGATGTCTGGAATTTCCTGGGAATCCAGTGATCCCTTGTCAGAATCGGAAGAAATGGAATCAGAGTCTGATAAAATTTGAAGTATTGGCAGTCTTGTGTTTGACCTTGATACTTCATCGATGTCAAAGGTTGATGCCGATACCGATGCTCAGAGGCATTGGAATTAAGAGCCATGGCAGTGTTAGCCTGTTGGTTCCCGATGTTATCGGTTGGTTCCAATGGAGGCATCGGTCTCAAGAGCTCCACCGAAGCGAGTTTGAGGCCCGGCCTTTGGGCCAATACAGTTGGCTGTAGGCAGGATGCCAAAGCCTGCACTGCTGGAGCTGTCAATACTATCAGTACTGAGGTTGCCAGGAGTGTGGCCAAACTTCTCTCGAAAGTCAGCATGCGCTGGTCCAAGGAGATGGCCAATGTCTGGGTGAAATCACCCACAGGGTTTTGAGCCACCGCCCCAGAACATGGAACCAGTATTCTCCAGAGGTTGATTCCTCGGGAGCGTCCCGGAGACCTTCGTGCTTTGGAGGACAGGTCCTCTCACCAGGGCTGCTTGGCTGGCCGATCTGCATTGGAAGCACCTCTAGGGGAGTCTCAATGCTTATGCTGTGACTTTCCTCTGGTCTTGGTATCAGTCTTCGATGCCGATGCCAATGACTTTTTAGAAATCAGAGACTTACTCTTATGTTTGGACTTGGAAGAGACCTAAGACCCATGAGAGGAGGCCGATGTTCTTGATGACGTAGAAGCTACTGAAATTGAGTCTGGTGCAAAAAGTGATCTATATTGTCTGGCTCTGTTCTTAAGGCCTCTGTCATTTGTTGACAAGAATCTGGTAAATGGTCAGTGCCCAAACATTTCAGACACCAGTCATGTTTATCTGTGATTGATATTGTACCGGCATATTTGGTACAGCTTTTAAAACCATTAGCTGGTTTATGCATTTTAGAAAATATTCTTCAAATCAAAGAGGATATGGAGACCTAAAGGCCCAGTTAGCGGTGAAACCCACAGGAAAAGAAAAAAAAAGAAATAAAAAAATTTATAATTAAAAATGATTTATCGAGGCTGGTGTCAATTCTGACCTGGCCAGCATTGACAGAAAGACAAAGCACAGTATACAACCTCCTGGATCTGTGGAAAACAAAGAACTGAGGAGAGGAGTTGGGAAGGTGGAAAGGCAGAAGTGCAGGCATGGTAGAGTGTTCCCAAAGGCATTCCCACGTGGGCTCCTTTAGTACTGACATCACCCATATGTGAAAACTGCATTCCTGCTTGTTCCTGGAGATTGAAGTTGCTCTCGCCAAGCTGGGAGACTCCAAAGGGAAGCTCAAGAGCTCATGTGCTCTGGGAGATAAGCTTCTACACACAATGACCCAGCAGGGGGAAGGTCAGGTCAGGCATAAATGGCAGTTAAATTGAAAGCAAGCAGATTCAACAGAAAGTGCCCTAGTAATGCCAGGCAAGGTAAAAAAAAAAAAAGACAGACCTTACAGAAGAATAAGCACTCAAACTGTGTAGTCAAATGGTAGAAGGCCAGAGTACAGAGGCAGACGTGTCAAGTGTTTGAGAAGGGAGAGACAACAAGGAATTATACAGAGCAGGAGCTGGGTAAATTACAGAAAGAAGATTGAGAGACACACGAATGATATACAAATAAATAACAGGCTATTTTCTAACAGGCACAGGAAAATGCCTGAACAAAGCATAAAAGTTTGCAGAGGCTTACAAAGAATGTGCTCTCACCAGGCTGAGAGACTCCATGCTGATAATGAACACTGATGAGGACTGAGGACTCATATTATCATTTTCCCTTTCCACTGGATGACCCCTTATGTTAGCATACTTTCCAAAGGGGGACGTCTATGTGGCTCTGAGCATGGACATCCACATCAGGGACATTTATGTTACTAAAATCGGGTGGAGACATAGACGTCCCTGACGTTTCTTGGCACATTCAGTCCTGGACTTTCCCGATTGGACTTGGATGTCCTTTATAAAATGCCACTTCATGTGTGCAAAATAACATGTTCAGATTTTAAATATGGCCACATAATGTTCCATGTCTAATTTTTATATGAATCTGTTATGATGGAGTTATCCATGACTTTTTTAAAAGTCACACAAAGAAGAGAGGCAAGCCAACTGCATCACAAATGTAATAGTAAACAGAGCCAAAAATAGACAACTTGTGGGATCAACAAAGCTCTTTAATGTCAAAACACAATGAAAATTGCCTACAGAGAGAGGTCCTTGTACAGTAGATAGGCCAACAAAGTTCAGTGTGAATCACAATTTATTCACAATCCCACCTATATCTGGAACTAATGAGTAATTCTATACTAACTGAACTGCTCGTAGTGAGCCGTCTTCCTATGGAACATCTGGGTGTCAAGATAAAACATAAAAACAAACCACAAGAATAAAACCAAAATAAAAATAATCTCAAAAAATGGGAAAGGAAAAGAGTGGACCAAAAAAAAGGGAAAAGAGCCATCAAAAAGAAAAGGAAGTCACCAAAGGCCACCATACTACAAATACTTTAAACCACACTGAGTATAGGTAATCAATATGTGGAAATAAAACAATTATTTATTTATTTATTTATTTATTTGTACATTTCTTATACCGCTTCTTCCAGAGATCAGATGCGGTTTACAGGAAACAGAACGACAATAATAATGAGATATTATTATATATAAGACCTCATATCCAAAATTTCGTTATCCCAGGGGCACCAGCACATACCCACTGATGCCCACAATCTGCTATAGCCATTCTATTTCAAAGCAACACAACACCAGTGTCTTCTCAGCTAGATGGGAATATAAAATACATCGTTAACCAGAAAAAATTGTAGAACTGAAAATAAGTTAAAAGGAGTCAGAGCATCATCGGCCCTACCACCACATATTGTACTACCTATTTATTTAAATATATTTTATTATGAGATCCGAATCGTAAGGACTACATGGTCCAAGCCTCTGAAGAGAATGCCATGCTAACATATTCTCTCCATAGACCAAAACAGAACAACCATATTAATAACCCCATGAAGAAGCGAAAGATAAAACCACTGCAGGGCTGTCTAATACTAGCCTTATAGTAAGACAACAGGGGAAAATGCCAGTAAAATAAAACCACACATTAGCTCCTATTTTTCACTTCTTATACTCATGGAAAAAAGAAAGACAGCTTTTCCCACAGCAATTAGTGTTATGCTTACCCACCAGCCTCAAAGGATCAATAAGAAAAACAAAAATCAGCCACATACTTACAGTTACATGGGTGCATTTTTACTAAAGACCACTAATGGTTTATCATGTGGTAAATGGTTAGCACAGGACCACGGTAACAGTTATCTCATATTACAAATGCCAGCATGGGAAAAATCTTATGCTAACCACTTAGCGTGTGATTGGGTGAGGAGAGCAGGTTAGGGTGGGATGTGGACATTGCCCGCACATAGCAATTAGCATATTCGTTATTGCATGCCAGTCACCAATGTTATAGCACAGGTGCACTTACCGTCATCTCAGTGGGTGACGGCAAGTGGACTTATGTTAATTACTGTTGCAGGTTTAGCATGGTGACATTAACTGCATGAGGACTTTCCGGAAATGTGCCCAACAGTTAGTACTGGTTGGCCACACCTCCTATACTAATATTTCACACTAAATGTGTGCTAAGATGCTGATTATTAGCACAGTTTAATAAATATGCTTTACAGTGCCTTATGGAGATCCAGTCTCAGAAATGGCATCACCAAGTAGAAACGTGGCAGAGCTCCTTAAAACTCACTGTTTCCTACCGGTGCTGATGATTAACAGTTCAGCATCAGTCATGACAGAGTACAAACATCAAAAGTAGATAGAAAAAAAAAGAAAAGGAAGTAAAAAGAAAGAAGAACTAGAAAACGATTGAGGAGCAAACAACAACAAAAAAGAGACATTAAAAAAATAAAAATAAAAATAATGAAATAAAAAAATAAAATGATACACAGCCATCCGTAAACATCATAACTGGGAAACAATATATCATGAAAAAATAACAAAATGAGTAACACTTCTCCTTTCACATCAATACTGTGTATGTCTTCAATTTAATCTCTGTCCATTTCTTCTGCCTGTGAAAGAGGTCTGTATATCACACCAATATAAATGGATATTCTATTCCCTCTTTCCAGATTAACCCAGAGTGCCTCCTCCTTTCCTCATAAGCCCTACAATTTTGCTGCTTTAATATTATTTTGTACATGTAATGCCACTCTGTACTTACAAGGCTCTGCCAAGAAAAAAGGAAGACAACATCATGGCCAACTGACTGGAAAAGATCTGTGTTTATACCAATACTAAAGAAAGGTGATCCAACTGACTGTGGAAATTAACGCACAATCGCTCTGATCCCACATGCCAGCAAGATTCTACTGAAGATTATTCAAAAGAGACTACAACCATACCTGGAACAAGAACTACCTGAAGTGCAAGCAGGGTTCAGGAAAGAGCGAGGAACGAGAGACATCATTGCGGATGTGAGATGGATCCTTGAAAAGACTAAAGAATACCAAAAGGATATCTATTTGTGCTTTATCAACTATAGCAAAGCTTTTGACTTTGTAAACCATGAGAAACTCTGGGCTACATTAAGAAGCATGGGTATACCAGAACACCCGATCGCACTCTTGCACAATCTGTACATTGATCAAGAAGCCACAGTTCGAACGGAACAAGGAGAAACAGAATGGTTTAAAATAAGCAAAGGTGTAAGAAAAGACTGCTTACTTTCCCCCTACCTGTTTAATTTATATGCAGAACAAACCATCAGAGAAGCAGAATTATATGAAAACAACAGAGGTGTGAAGATTGGTGGAAGACTCATCAACAACCTTCGCTATGCTGATGATACCACATTACTGGCTGAAAGTGAAGATGATCTGAAACATTTGCTTCTCACAATCAAAGAACATAGTCTCAAAATGGGCCTGCACCTTAATGTAAAGAAGACAAAGATCATGACAACTGGCATAATCAACAGGTTCATCGTTGAAGGAGAAGAAATTGAAATCGTGAACAACTTTAACCTACTTGGATCTACTATCAATAAAGAAGCAACAAGCAGTCAAGAAATCAGACGACGCATTGCTCTTGGCAGAATGGCTATGAAAGACCTAGATAAGATTCTCAAGAGCAGAGATGTCTCTCTCCATACAAAGATTCGACTTGTTCAAGCCATGGTATTTTCAATAACATCATATAGATGTGAAAGCTGGACAGTGAAAAAGATAAACAGGAAGAAAATTGATGCCTTTGAATTATGGTGCTGGTGGCAAATACTATGTATACCATGGACTGCCCGAAGAACAAACCAGTCGGTACTAGAGGAGATCAAACCTAAGCTTTCTTTAGAAGCTCAGATGACAAGACTTTGACTTTCATACTTTGGACACATCATGTGAAGAGAGAGATCATTAGAGAAAGACATCATGCTTGGCAAGATAGAAGGTCAACGCAAAAGAGGAAGGCCAGCAATGAGATGGATAGATACAATAACAGCAGCTACGGGTACCAGTCTGTCAACAATGAGCCGCCTGACTGAAGACCGAACACAATTTAGGATAGCTATCCAGAGGGTCGCCATGAGTCGACTCTGACTCGATGGCACTTAACAACAACAACAACAACAACAATGCCACTCTTCTTTCCTTTCTTCCTACCCTATCCTTCCTGAATAAATTATAGCCTGCTATAATTATATTCCAGTCATGGTTCTTCTGTACGTCCCGGCCCGCTGTGCATCCAGTCAGAACAGAATCGCATCTAGGCCTGCACATGCAGGCTGGGACCTGATTCCCAATGGCCTGCATATACAGCCTCTGTCTGGCTAATGCAGTCAGACTCCTGGATGGAGCTGCGGCGTCATGACGTCCAGTTGCCATGGCACTGTGACTCCATTCAGGAGCCATGATCCCCAGCCCCTGATCACTTTTTTCATTCCCCTCAGCCCGACCCCTGATCTGGCCACCCATGGCCAGGGTCGGGCTGTGGGGAATCTTCTGCGCCCCCTCCACCCTTTGCCATTGCTCGAGCCTACCATCCCCCGACGTCTAGTTCCCCATCTAGTCTGCCAGCCCCAGACATACAGGGTCAACATCAGAATCTACCCTGTACGTCTGGGGCTGCGGACTGCCCACTGCCCACCCTAACTCTGCCTCTGCACTGCCCCCTTCCTGCCGCAGTCTAATCTCCTCATAGAAACTCCTTGTTCGTATGGAGAGCTTTTGGACAGGGATGGCAGGGGGGCAACGTCCATCCCCACCATTCGTGCTTCAGAGTAGACCCCATAGCTTCCAGACATTACCCCTTTTCTCCTATTTCTACAGGGATATTAAATGTTTTACTTACCTGAGGGCTTTTGCTTAGCTAGGGGCTTTGTACACGAATCCTGAAGAACCTAATTTAAAGCTTTCTTCAGTAGGTTAACCAGTCTGCTGCACAAAGTGCTTTGATCCTTCTTGGATAGGTGAACACCATCTCTCTTCAAGAGCCTTTGGAAAATCATCCCATGGTCCAGGAAAGTAAAACTCTCTCTGTGATACCATCCACGCAGCCATGCATTTATTTCCAGGATGCGAGCATTTATCCTCAACAGGAAAGATTGAAGAGAACACCATCTGTGTACCTATCTGCTTCACCCTCTCTCCAGTGCCATGAAGTCACTCTTGATACGCTTAGAGGGAGACTTAGCAGTATAATTTGTGGCAATAATCAGATAATAGTAGGGTTGATGAATCTCACCAAACTCTCCATAACATCTCAATTTTGGCACCTAGCAGACAGCATACTGTACCTCCTGGGACATCATACCTGGTCAGCAGATGTTTGCCTCTGTACCCCTCAGAAGGGAATCACCAACCACTACTATCCTTCGCTTCCTTGTGGTCACTGATTGGGGTTTCTGAGCTCTGCTTCCTCCTATTGCTGGGATGTTCTCACCTACTCTGTTCCAGGGCTGCATACTGTTTCCTCATTTTGAGGGACAATATCGTTGGAGTGTTTATTCTGCAGGCTCTGGTGACCTGTGCCCAGCTTTCTTCTTTATGTAGCATACCATCTTCACCTCTATTGGAGATCTTTGATGCCTCAAGAAGCATTTCAACAATGTAGCTCTCACTATCACAAATGCTTCTCGGCCTCTCTCAGATCCTCCACTTGTTTCATGAGGGATTCAACTTGCAGACATCTTAAACACATCCCTTGCCTGGAATCAGACTGTCCGTCTGGACAAGTGCAGAAACAGTAACAGGGTCAACAGCATTGCTGATACAATTTTTCCCAGCATAGCTGAGTTGTAGATACTCTGGTACCTGTTGCAGCAAATGAGAAAAAAGACCTTCCAAAGACCCTAACTTTTTCTCAGCTGTCCTTTAAGATAAAAAGCAGCTAGCCTCTGTTATGTGAGATCTAACACCTCTGTTCTGATTCCCCTGTGTAGTTCTGCTAGGTTGCTCACACGTTGTTGGGATATGGAGCAATTTCTTATCCCTTCAAGCTACTAAAATCTGATTAATGTTTCTGAGATGTATAATGTGCTCCCTTTGTAGAATTACCTTATCAAAGTTCCTTGAAATTTAACTAATTCTTTACTTTTAGCAGATATCAAAACATGGGAACTAGTTACTTATTAGAATTTTCCCTCCAAACGAAACCAAACACTATCTTAATCAGCCAGCTAATTGGTGAGTGGTTTTATATAGCAAGGTTTCTCACATGGGGGGACTAGGTGGGAGGTGGGAAGGGCAGTGGCTTCAAAAACTAACATTGTAACATAGTATATGACGGCAGATAAAGACCAGTATGGTCCATCTAGTCTGCCCAGTAAGGTGGCAAGAGTAGGTGCACTTGCCACTCCGTGTAGGTCACCTCTCCCCATGCCTTTTGTTTAGGGGTGTACCCACCGCTCCGTGTAGGTCACCCCTATTTGCTCAGATGAGATAGTTATGCTTATTTTGATTTTATCCTGTTGTTATAAAGGGATCCACTGTGTCTTTCCCATGCCATTTTGAATTCTGTCACTGTATTTGCTCCCATCACTTCCATTGGGAGGGCATTCCAAGCATCCACCACCCTTTCAGTGAAAAAGTATTTCCTGATACTGACTTTCAGTTTACCCTCTTGAAGCTTCATGTTATGCCCTCTAGTTTTACAGCTTCCCCGTCTTTGGAAGAGGTTTGTTTGTCCATTAATTAAGCATTAAAACACCACCTCTTTCTCCTGCACTATTCACAGCCTAGTATTCCAACCTCTCCACCACACACCTAGATAGCCATCTATAATTAACAAACAACTCATGCCTTACTGTAGATAAGAGTAGATAGTTGTGCCTTCCCTCCTTCCCTCCTCTTTGAACTGGAAGGCTACACGACATTTAAAAAAAAACAAGCAACAAAAAAGCTTTACCTAAAACAGAAAAATCCCCTTCTACAAACAGCTACAAAAAATAAACCAGTAACTTAAGCAGCAAAACAGTGTTATATAATAAAAGTAGCCCCTCTTTTAAGAACTCTCAGGTAGAGAACTTGTAGCAAAAGCCACAGAATTAACCTTGCTTGAAATGAAGCCCCTTGAGGAATGGCGTTAAGTGCCCATTCACCTGCTTTAAAATAGGGATTTATATATGTCACTAGCATGTAACTTTTCCCATGCCCCGTATAAAATCAGCCCCTTAATATGGAAAGGTGAAAAGTGATGCATTTATCAAAGAATAGCCTAAATTATAGCTACACAATGCTAGGATCTACATTAGGAGTCACCACCCAGGAAAAGGATCTAGGCGTCATTGTCGGCACTACATTAACATCTTCTGCTCACGTGCGGCAGGGGCCTTAAAAGAAAGCATAATGTTGGAGGAGTTACAGTATTAACAAAGGAATGGAAATGAAAACAAAAAATACCATAATGCCTCTGCATTGCTCCATGGTGCATTCACATCTTGAGCACTGTATGCAATTCTAGTCTCTGCATCTCAAAAAAGATATAGCAGAATTAGAAAAGGTACAAAGAACGGCGGCCAAAATGATAAGGAGAAGGAATGACTCTCCTATGAGGAAAGGTAAAGAGGATTCATTTATAGCAAGAGTGGCAGGTGCAACCTTAAACAAAGGCATAGAGGGGGTCATCTGCAAGGAGCAACGGGTACAACCACTCTAGCCAACTTACTGGGCAGACTAGATGGACCATACCGGTCTTTCTCTGCCGTCATATACAGTTCTATGTTACTAAGCTAGGTTAGGGCTCTTCAGCTGAAGAAGAGATGGCTAAGGGGAGATATGATAAAGGTCTATAAAAACCTGAGTGGAATGGAAGAGGTAAACGCCAGTTGATTGTTCCTCTTTTAAAATGTGCAAAGATTAGAGGACACGCCATCAAGTTAAATGTAAGTAGTACATTTAAAACACATAGGACAATATATTTTTTTAACTCAGCGCTTAAGTAATCTCTGGAATTCATTGCAGAAGGATGTGGTAAAAGCAGTTAGAGTAGCTGGGTTTAAAAAAGGTTTGGACAGGTTCCTGGTGGAAAAGTCCATAAGCCATTATTAAGGTAGACTTGTGGAAAACCATTGCATATCCCTGAGGGTAAGCAACATGGAATCTTGCTACTTTTTGGGAAACTACCAGGTATTCCTGACCTGAATTTGCCATTGTTGAAAACAAGATACTAGGTTTGATGGACCATCGGTCTGACCAATATGGCAATTTTTATGTTCTTAAGTAACCACTACCCACCTACACAAAGGACTGATGCCATGTGCTAATTGTGTTATTTCTTTACAAATACCATTTGTCATGTAAAGTATCTGCAGCACTCCCTAGTCCATCAGGTGTTACGTCCTTGGTCACCTATAGATCTCGGTCTAGCACTACATAGGCCTCACTTGTACATGCTCACATATGCCTGCTCTGATAATCCGGTACCTGCCAACTGGCCCTCATGCTATTCCTTGCAGATCACTGGTGGCGCTGAAACCTTACCACAGCCTAAAGTCACAGAGATCTCAAAAGAAAAGTATTCACAAATCATTTGTGAAAAAAGCACTGAGATGCTATAGGGCCTTACTGACCTGGGTCACTAATCAGTCCCAGACACAGAGGGGGTCATTCTGTCCTGCGAATAGCGGGGATGGACGTCCATTCTTGCTATTTGTCCCCTTGCCAGAGGGGGGGGGGACAGCAGGTTCATACAGGAAGACCTAAATGGGGGTGGGAGGGGTTATTCCAGAGGTGGAGCGAGGGCAGGACATGGGAGGGCTAGGCTATGACCCTGGATGTACAGGGCCGATTCAGAGGTCGGCCCTGTACGTCCAGGGCCTCAAATCTAGATGGAAGACTTATTCCACCTCAAAGGTGGAATAGGTCCCACTGGACAAAGGGGAATCACAGCGCAGGACTTAAAGACACAGCTGAGGGGGTGCAGGGGGTTACCTGCAGCCCACCTCAGGCCTGGGAAGGCCAGATTGGGGGTCGGGCTGCGGGAAAAAAAGAGGTTGGTCGGGAGTCTGGCTGAGGTAGCCGGGTATGTGGCTTGATATGCAGGCCAATCAGAATCCGGGCCTGGTCTGCACATCCAGGCCGTAGATCTGATTCTAATCCTGTGGGCATGCCTAGCCCCCGCGGGATCAGAATCGGGTCTACCTCTGTGCGCACAGGGCTGCATAGCCTGAATGGAATTGGCCTCAGAGCTAATAAACTAACAGACGGATATTCAAAAGTACTTGTTCAGAGGTAGATGTTAAAAGTATAAGTGCCCTGTCTGAATTTTCAGTAGTATTGTGGTAGGCGAAGGCCTATGATCCATGAGGTCTGAACTAAACAGACAGGCCTAAGTAGCTTGACCTGTAAATGAAGCCCGTGGAGAGGCCCAAAGGAATTACACATCCCCCAATATGCTGCTACCATAGAATTGAAACTTAACTGAGCACAATTTAGTATAGCTAAGCAGAATCGAAACTTAGAAAATATAGAAAAATGAGTTTAATTGGTATTGATAAGAGAGTACAGCTTCTATGAAATTAATTAACACTGCTGAAAGAAAAGTTACAGTGCCCTGCTTTCCCACATGTTCTAGCTAGCTAAGTGACCTTGGAGGAGAGAAGTATCTAAGTTGGAAGAACTGACCATTGTAATTGAGACTAGAAGGGGGGTAAGCAGATGCTGAGCCCAGACCAGAGTCCTAATTGGATAGCCATATCGGTACCGGGACCAATAGAAGGTGTACGAGGGGTTACCGGGACCAATGAAAAGTTTGCCTATGTCTAGAATGGGAAAGAAAGCTATAAAAGTTGTTGTTTTACTAACAGTCATTGCTCAGCCATTTTGAATGTGATTCTGCTTGAGTCTTGTGCACAAATAAATGATTTGGACCTTCTGAACAGACTCCTCGTATCATTGGTTTGTCTGCGATCTGCTGCTACATATTCTTGGTGCGTTGGCTGGGAAGGTGTGGTAATAGAGGGTATAAAGGGCAATATACCACGACTTTCCGCCTCTACAGGTTTGGTCCTGCCGGGATCGCGCCCTTCCGACGTGGGCTCGCTCCCTGGCGCCACCGGTCCCTTGCATCGGAGGGAGTTGGCCGGACCTCGGCGGGTGCCGGGCCCGGTTGGAACCAACACCTCGAACCCGAGTGAGGGGAGTCCGAGGTCCAACTCATGCGCTTGCTTGGGAACTTTGGGAACCGGATCCGGTGAGCATAATTTTGTGACATGTCTAGACAGATGAGTCAGAGCAGTACTGCAGTTTGAAACTTGAATATTGTAACTTTGGGAACTTGGAATTTGGTATTTGGTAAGAGAGCTTGATCACCTCTCAAGACGGTCCGACTAACCTTGCATGAGTATGCGCAAGGTGAAACTACCGTCTTTTTGTTGAAACCTTGCATGAGTATGCGCAAGGGGACCCTGCATGAGTATGCGCGGGGTCTTATGATTTTGGAATTCGATATAGCCTAGTCAGTTGAGACAGGATTGGGCTGTTTTTGGGATACGTTGCTAGCATGACTGTGTGAATGGAGTGTGAATGAGAGGTCTTGCAATACAGACCAAGCGAAGGCGGACTCCTGAGTAACGCATTTTCTGGTCGGGCGACCGCGTCCAGATCGTAAAAAGGAGGAAGCGACTGTCGTCTTGTCTTGTTATTTGTTTCCCTTTAATGTTTCTAGGGCCGTGAGGACCCCTTACCCACGGCCCGCCTCCCTGTTCCTTCTTGTTTGTTGTTGCGCGCACACATCGAAATGGGAGGGGCGGAGTCTACTAGGAACACTCCGTTAGAATGTATGATCAAACATTTTAGTAAAGGATATTCAGGAGATTATGGACTAAAACTGACTGCCTCACGATTACAGCTTTTGTGCACTAGGGAGTGGCCTGTCATAGACCCTATGTGGCCCCGAGATGGCACATTTAACCTAGGAATTATTCAGTCAGTTCATCGGAAGGTGCGAGCAGCGCACCCCGATCAGTATCCTTATATAGATTCTTGGTTAGGTATTTGTGAAGACCCGCCCCCTTGGGCAAAGCGCTGTTATGAAGAACAGTGCAGAATAATGTTAGCATTAACAGATCAGACCCAGAAAACAGGGACAGCTAAGAAACCTAGCCAGAAACCTGTTCTCGCAGATCCTGAGTCCCCGGGAGCTATGATTAGGCAGTCCCGAGCCCAGCACCCAGTAAGAGTACCACCGCGCCCCGGGGCAGGCCCCCGGGACCGGGAGAGTCCACCCCCTCACCCGCCAGAAGATCAGCAGCCAGATGAAGGGTCCAGCAAAGATGCCGGTCAGTCGGAGACAGAGACTGAGGATAAGCTGGAGTCAGAACAGGAAGATGAAGACGTATCTTCCCTGACAGAGACAGAAAGTGAAAAATCAGTTGTCAGTGCTAGTTCATCAGCTGCAATTGAGGCTCCCCAGACTAGGCGAGTCTCGAAGCTGAAAGCCCCCACCCAGATACCGAAAGCCGCTACTAAGAAGACAAAAGCCATCCCGAAAGTAATAGCCCCCTTGAGACAAGTCCCAGGACTGCCCGTACGGGATGAGCATGATCAGATAGTAGCGGGACCCTTAAGTTTAGTATATGTGCCCTTCTCCACTGCGGATTTGATAAACTGGAAGATACATTATGCATCCTACACAAATAAGCCCCAAGAGTTAACAGAATTAATGCATACAATCATGGAAACTCACCAGCCCACTTGGGCAGATTGCCGTCAGCTCCTGTCTACTTTATTTACTACGGAGGAGCGGGTACGAATTAAGCGAGCTGCTATCGATTGGATGGCAGACAATCCCTTGGTAGAGAGAGAGGAGGCAGGCATAGACAATCGCGAAGCAGCTCAGAAAGAATTCCCTAACGAAGACCCCAAATGGGATCCAAATACTGAAGTAGGATCCAGAGCCTTATCCCGGTTCCGCCAAGGCCTCATGCAAGGTCTGAAAAGGGGGGGCCAGAAAGCTATGAATCTTTCTAAAGTGACTGAAGTTAATCAGGGCATAGATGAGAGCCCAGCAGTATTCTATGAGAGATTGACTGAAGCGTATAGGATGTATACTCCCTATGACCCAGATGCCCCAGGAAGCTTATGCATGGTGAATTCTGCTTTTGTAAACCAGTCACAACCAGATATTAGACGCAAGCTACAGAAACTAGAAGGGTTTGCGGGCATGAATGCAACACAGTTACTGGAAGTCGCTCATAAAGTGTATGTGAATCGTGATAATGAAAGGCAGAAAGAAAGTGATCGACGGATGAAGAAGAAAGCGGATTTTTTGGCTGCGGCCATAGTGGAACAGAAAAGGGGAGGTGTCCCTAATCGAAGGAGCAGAGGAAGAGGGTGGGGCCGAGGAGATAGCCGGCCCCCATTAGGCGCGAACCAATGCGCTTATTGTAGAGAGGAAGGACATTGGAGAAGTGCATGCCCGCAACTCGAAGAAGCCTCTCAGGATGAAGGGGAACACGCCCCTTGGAGAGAAAGAGGGAGAGGCCGACCCCAGAATCGTAGAGGAACCAATCGAGAACAATCACAACGTGAACGTACGGAAGCCATCCAGGGAGTGGCAGCGGCCACAGCCTATTATCTGGATGAAGCAGATTAGGACAGACCGGGCTCCGAATTCGCATTAGGTCTCCAGGAGCCTATGGTCAGTATACAAATAGGAGACCAATTTATGGACTTTATGGTTGATACTGGAGCAGAACATTCTGTAGTAGATAAACAAATAGCTCCTTTTTCTACAAGAGCAGTCACCATTGTGGGAGCAACTGGCGCAAAAGCCACAAAGACATTTCTTCAAAACCGCACATGTAATTTAGGAGGACAGCAAATAACGCACCAATTCCTTTACATGCCAGAGTGCCCAGTGCCATTGCTGGGACGAGATATGCTAGCCAAGCTGCAGGCCCAAATATCCTTTACTGAGAAAGGAGAAATGCAAATGACAGTGAATTCCCAGTCAAAACCTGCTGGACTAATGGTGCTTACTGTTCCTCGAGAAGAAGAATGGAGATATTATAGTATTGAGCCAAGTACTGAGCCAATTATTGATACTTATTTTGAACCTACATTGAAAAGCATTGATGCCCCTCCTGGAGTATGGGCAGAAGGCAATCCACCAGGCCTAGCCAAACACATAGCTCCAATAATTGTGAATCTCAAGCCTAGTGCACAGCCAATACATGTCAAGCAATATCCACTCCCAAGAGCAGCAATTGAAGGCATCCATCGCCACTTGTTAAGGCTACTGGAGTATGGCCTACTCAAAGTTTGTCAGTCACCATGGAACACACCTCTCCTGCCAGTGCAGAAGCCTGGGACAGGGGACTACCGCCCAGTGCAAGATCTAAGGAGAGTGAATGAAGCAGTTGAAACCATACATCCAGTTGTGCCAAATCCCTACACACTCTTAGGATTGATTCCTGCTGAAGCCACCCACTTTACTGTTTTGGACTTAAAAGATGCGTTCTTTTGCATAAGATTAGCCCCAATTAGCCAATTGCTGTTTGCCTTTGAATGGCAGGACCCTGTCTCAGGGAGGCGGGGCCAACTCACTTGGACACGATTACCTCAAGGATTTAAGAATTCACCGACCATTTTCAGTGCTGCACTACAGCAGGATCTCTCAAGTTATCCAGTGGCCCCCGGAAAAAGAGTACTCCTCCAATACGTAGATGATCTACTGGTAGCCGCCACATCTGAAAGTGAATGTATACAAGCCACTACGGATCTCTTGCAACTATTAGATGAAGCTGGATATAAAGTTTCCAGAGCAAAAGCACAGCTATGTCAAAAAGAAGTAAAATACTTAGGCTTTCGTCTGACCAAAGGAAGCCGACAATTAGGACGCGAGAGAAAAGAGGCTGTGTGCAGTATCCCAACCCCAACTACCAGGAAGCAAGTCAGAGCCTTTCTGGGAGCAGCAGGATACTGCCGGATATGGATACCCAACTTTGCCCAGATTGCCAAACCACTATATGAAGCCACCAAGGGAGAAGAAAAATCACCACTGGAATGGGGACTTGAGCAAGATACAGCGTTCAAAACCCTGAAGGAAGAGTTGATGTCGTCACCAGCACTCGGGTTGCCAGATGTCCACAAGCCTTTCCATCTATTCATGCATGAGATGCACGGAAATGCCTTAGGCATGTTGACTCAGAAATTGGGACACTGGGAACGACCTGTCGCATACCTATCGAAACAATTGGACACTGTAGCCAAAGGATGGCCACCATGTTTGAGAGCAGTTGCAGCTACAGCATTACTAGTGAGTGAAGCAGACAAACTCACATTAGGACAGAATCTACGTGTTACCGTACCACATGCGGTACTTGCCCTTATGGAACAAAAAGCAAATCATTGGCTCACCAATTCTCGAATGCTGAAATACCAAAGTATGCTATGTGAAAATCCACAAATACAACTAGAAGTGAGCCATACCTTGAACCCAGCTACCCTGATACCAATCAGTGAGGACCCCCCAGAGAACGATTGTATAGAAGTCATGGATACTGTATTTTCAAGCCGACCTGACCTAACTGATGTGCCCCTAGAAAATCCTGACCGGACTTATTTTGTAGATGGAAGTAGTCTCATTATTGATGGACGACGTTGTGCCGGGTATGCAGTAGTTACCCGGGATGAAGTCATCGAATCATCAGCCCTTGCATCAGGTACATCAGCACAGAAAGCAGAATTGATAGCACTCACCAGAGCACTAGTATTGAGTGCGGGACTTCTGTTGAATGTATACACAGATTCGAAATATGCCTTCACCACTCTGCACGCACATGGAGCTCTTTATAAAGAACGAGGACTCATCACCTCAGGAGGCAAATCAATTAAATATGGCCCAGAAATATTTATGTTATTAGACGCAGTATGGGCCCCGACGCGTGTGGCTGTCATACACTGTCGAGGACACCAAGCGGGAAAAGGAGAAATTGCCCAAGGAAATAGATTCGCTGATGCTTCAGCACGTAAAGCAGCCATGACAGGCCAGATTTCACCACAAGCCATGCCAAAACAAGCAGCATTGTTTCCAGTACCCCTTAATCTATGGACACCACGATATACCACCAAAGAATTGGACTACTACTGTAATAAAGAAGAGGGAGTGCTGAAGGATGGATGGATTGAACTGCCACCTCCTGAGGGCAGTCAACCTCCAGGGCGAATAGTGATCCCTGAATCATTGGGACCAGCCTTTGTCAAAGCTTTTCATCAAGCCACACATTATGGGAAGAGTGCTATGGAGAAAGCACTCAAACCACATTTTTGTATCGCTCTATTGGGAGCCCTGTCAGCCTCAGTAGCTCGCCAGTGTCTAATTTGTGCCAAGAATAATGCCAAACAGGGTCCCACGCCACCACCACGAGTTCAGTCAGGAGGTGTAACCCCCATGCACCACCTGCAAGTAGATTTTACTGAAATGCCAAAAGCCAATGGATATCGCTACTTGTTAGTATTAGTTTGTACCTTCTCTGGGTGGGTGGAAGCTTTCTCCACCAGAACTGAAAAAGCCCGAGAAGTAACTAAAGCTTTGCTAAGAGAGATTATCTCCAGATTTGGAATTCCGGCAGTAATAGGGTCAGACAATGGACCCTCCTTTGTATCTCAAATTACCAAGCAGTTAGCAAGTGCCCTACAAATACAGTGGAAGTTACACACTGCATACAGACCCCAAAGTTCAGGGAAAGTTGAGCGAATGAATAGAACTTTGAAATCTCAGATGTCTAAGCTATGTCAGGAGACCCACCTGAAGTGGCCCCAGGTTCTCCCAATAGCCTTACTTAGAATACGCTCAGCTCCTGTAAAATCATCAGGATTTTCCCCTTTTGAAGTTGTGTATGGTAAACCCCCACCAATAGTGCAGGGTGTTAAGGGTAGTTTGCCACAGATTGGTTCAGAAATAACCAGACAAGAACTTCTAGCTCTTAGTTTTGTTCTGCAGACTCTCCACACGTGGATACAGGACCAGTTGCCTATCAATTTGACGGAACCACTGCATCCCTATAAGCCTGGTACCTCGGTGTGGATCAAAGATTGGAAGAAGACACCGTTGGAACCTCATTGGAAGGGACCATATACCGTCATCTTGTCTACCCCGACTGCAGTAAAGGTAGCAGAAATCGAGTCCTGGATCCATCACAGCAGAGTCAAGTCAGCAGCAGTTCCAGATCAGGACCAGTGGACAGCGGAGCCACATCCTGACATCCCTTTGCGTCTTACCCTACGGAGGCAGCCAGCAGCCTAGATCTCATTGGGGACACTTATGAACTACAGTGCCCTACAGCAGCCAAGTCTTTCGAAGAGGATTGCTGTTCCCAATACAGCAAAGACATTTGTTTTCTTCATCGACTAACTATGCTTTTATAGACTTTCATCAGACCAACTACATTTGGTAAGTTGGCATCATAACGAGACTTTTTGAGGATCTTCAATCAACATTGACACCCGTTGAATTGCTTCATTAGCAAACGGGTCAGCATTGCGCCGAGAGGAAGACAACGTGGTCAAGATTTTCCAGCGGAGATCCAGAAGAACTACAATCAACATGCACCTTTGCTTTTATCTTGCTTTGGCTGCTTGCCTGGGGAATTTTGAACTGGTACATGCTTTACCCCCATGTACTGCCTGTGTTACTACCACTCGGACTGGAATGAAAGTGACTCAGACTTTGCTTTATCATTCTTACTATACCTGTACTGGTACAGTAAGTCGGTGTATTTATAACACCACTGAACTGAATGTTTGTACAAAAGGTAAATCTAAGGTTTGTTTCAATCCACATCAGAACCCATCGTATTATACTTTAGAAATAAGATGGAATGATGCGGATGGAGAGTTACTAAATGCTACACTCCCACTAACTGATCCCACACAGCCTGCTGTTTTGTATTTTGATGCCTGTGATGCCATTAATAGAGATAGTCGTTCAAAGTGTGCCAATTGGGAAAAAGCTTATGCTAATGATGGTAAATATATGTGTCCAGAAGGAGCAATTGGATGGGGGGGCGTGTATAAGTAAACGAGGTGTCGCAGACATATATAGCACGGCACCAGTTAAAGACTATTATTGCCCAAGATGGGAATGCGTGTTCTATGCTACATGGGAAACTGGCACGATAGCACATACTAAAGATAATCGAATGGCTACTTTAACTAAGCCATATGTGAAGGATCCTAAGAATTGTAAGAAAGGTGCTTGTAATCCATTAGAATTGTCCATAGCCAATCCCAGTGTATGGAAACAAGGCTATAAATTCGGATTATGCATTGCAGGTTCTGGATCAGATCCAGGAACCATTGTGTATATTAGACTGAATACCCAAGCCCATCGATCATCAAAGTACCATATACATAACACTTTCTATGAGACCATGCATGTAAACAAGTTTGATATCCCTCACCCCTCTCAGAATTTATTCCTAGAGTTGGCCGGAGCTGTGGTATCCAGCCTCCGTATCACAGACTGCTATTTCTGTGGTGGGACCAAAATGGGTGATCAATGGCCTTGGGAGGCCCAAGAATTGAATTACTCAGTAATCTATAATCAGACAGAGCTACACAAGACTACCAGTGAATGGGTATTAGCACACCCAATAGTTGGGCGATTGTGTTACACTAGAACTGGACCCCAATTTACCTCTAAGGTAGGACAACTTGTCTGTCTTAGCCAGAAGTACTACAATGATACCACAAAACGGACATCTTGGTGGTCAGGAGTTAATGAACCGGAACCCACCAATCCATTAGCAAGGTTCCCCGAGCTTGCCCCTTTATGGACTAACCTAAACCGACATCATAGCTGGCAAGCCCCACCTGGCCTATATTGGATTTGCGGAACCCGAGCATATGCCAAACTCCCTATCCACTGGTGAGGAGCGTGTGTCTTAGGAACTATTCGACCCTCTTTCTTTCTGTTGCCCACAGAACATGGTGAACAACTAGGATATCCAGTTTATTCAAAAAGACAAAGGAGAGCAGCTTTACAGATAGGCAAGTGGGAGAAATGGGATGGTGAGGATTGGCCACCAGAACGAATCATTGCCTATTATGGACCTGCCACTTGGGAACAAGATGGCATGTGGGGATATCGTACCCCAATTTATATGTTGAATAGAATTATATGCTTGCAAGCAGTAGTTGAACTTATCACTAATGAAACTAGCCAAGCACTCACACTTTTAGCGAGACAAAGCACACAAATGCGCACTGCAATTTATCAAAATCGCCTAGCCTTAGATTACTTATTAGCTGCTGAAGGAGGAGTCTGTGGTAAGATGAATCTCACAAATTGTTGTTTAAAGATAGATGATAAGGGTCAGGTTGTTGAAGAAATTGCTGAACACATGCGGAAGCAAACTTATGTGCCAGTACAGACCTGGCATAGTCTTCAGATACCCAATTGGTTTGCATCTATCTTTTCTGGCTTAGGAGGATTCACTACTTTTGCTATGATAATACTAATCTTTCTAGCTTTGTTTTTTATGTTACCATGTATAATCCCATGTTGTATGCGTTCTATTAACAGTGTTATTGAGAACACAGTAGAGCAGAAAACCGCAACTAAGATTTTAGCCTTATGGCACCCTAATCCTATTGCTCATGGTCAAAACCCGACCCCAGTATAATTGAGTGATTTAACTCTCACACCTTATTAGTAATAGGGTGAGATTAATCAAAGGGGGGAATGTGGTAGGCGAAGGCCTATGATCCATGAGGTCTGAACTAAACAGACAGGCCTAAGTAACTTGACCTGTAAATGAAGCCCGTGGGGAGGCCCAAAGGAATTACACATCCCCCAATATGCTGCTACCATAGAATTGAAACTTAACTGAGCACAATTTAGTATAGCTAAGCAGAATCGAAACTTAGAAAATATAGAAAAATGAGTTTAATTGGTATTGATAAGAGAGTACAGCTTCTATGAAATTAATTAACACTGCTGAAAGAAAGGTTACAGTGCCCTGCTTTCCCACATGTTCTAGCTAGCTAAGTGACCTTGGAGGAGAGAAGTATCTAAGTTGGAAGAACTGACCATTGTAATTGGGACTAGAAGGGGGGTAAGCAGATGCTGAGCCCAGACCAGAGTCCTAATTGGATAGCCATATCGGTACCGGGACCAATAGAAGGTGTACGAGGGGTTACCGGGACCAATGAAACGTTTGCCTATGTCTAGAATGGGAAAGAAAGCTATAAAAGTTGTTGTTTTACTAACAGCCATTGCTCAGCCATTTTGAATGTGATTCTGCTTGAGTCTTGTGCACAGATAAATGATTTGGACCTTCTGAACAGACTCCTGGTATCATTAGTTTGTCTGCGCTCTGCTGCTACAGTATTATATATATAGAAGGTAATTCTATAACAGGCCATGGATAGGCGCCTACTTGTCTTTATGAAATATTAGGGCCAGATATTCCAAGGCATTTATATAAATGCCATTCAGTTGAATATCCATGGATGCTGCCAATACATGTCTCGATGCTAACTGGTTAGCATCGGAGATTGTCAGGAGCATCCTAGGGTGGCACTCGTTGCTGACCAGGCAGCGACGATATTGAGCCACTGCCTGGTTAGTGACACGCAGCTAAAGTAAGGCCCCAGCATGGAATATCCAGGTCTACGATTCAGCGCCAGTAGCTAGCTTCTGTGGGAGCACAAGCAACCACCGCTGAATATCGGGCCTCTAATGTACTGTATGTGGCAGAGAACATACCTTGAATGCAAATGCAATCACCTACATCTGCTCACAAGATTAAGGGGTATGTCTACTAAAGGGCATTAAGGGAGCAAGTGTCCTGTTAATGCCTGTAATCGGCACTTTTGCACCCTTAATGCTGTGAGAATGCTGCTTTAATGACCGTTATAGGCTCCTACAGCCAGGGAACAGGAGGCGGAGAGTGGGTGTTAATGGGACAGAAAGTGGGTGTTGACAGAGGGTGCTCCCTTAACTTCTGTTGCATTAGCACTATTTAACGCTGGGAATCCCGAACGCCAAGTAAAAGCTTGTGGAAGCGGTATTTTGAGGGGAGAGAGACAATTTAAACGTCTACAATGTGATGCACAGACAGGGGAGCCCAAGACAGTGATAGTAGTGCTCCATTAACAGCAACAGCATAGTGCCCAAGTATGAAAGGGCACTATGTTGATGGTGCAAATGGGGCAAAGGAGGTGCACATTAGTCATGCAGTGGGGGTTGCTGATGCATAAGGATGATCATGCAGCTGCCCAGGGGACATAGTTATGATGGCTGGCATGACCCCCACAGTGACAGTGACAGCACACAGACATGCTGCTGCTGTTGAAAAGGTTGTAACACTAAAAATTATAGGTCTAATTAACAGAGGATTAACTGCTGTGATATACCTAATATCTTCCAATATGTTTAGGCAATCTACTTAGTTGTATGACTACTAAGCAGAAACTCATATGTATATTCCAAATTTGAACTGAGAGGTCTCAGACTTGCTAGGTACTTAATCCGGAATTAGTCTCTCCGCTGTACCCTTATTGCATCAATGACCTCAGCTCTATGATTTATATTCAAATGAATTCAATATTGAAAAATGCTTATCTTATTGTTGTTATGTGCTCCATATTCAAATGAATTCAATATTGAAAAATGCTTATCTTATTGTTGTTATGTGCCCCAACGCCACATTTCGGCACCGTATTTGCGTTTCACAAAGTTGCGCTTCATCAGGGGGTTCAATGGCACGCTGTAAATAAAATACAACTTCCTTGTAATGCCGTGATGTACAAAATAGCCCAACTAAATATTCTCAGCGAACTTACACATACCTTTAATAATTGCAGAGACAACTCCTGCTAGCGCTGCTTAGTGTGTATCTATGAGCCTGTCAGCTTCAAAAAAACACCACGCATGCGGGTTGACAGCAACCTTTCATTTAAATAATGGTCCCACCTCCGAGGAATTACCTCATAGACACGTTAATCCTTATAGTATTAGCTGCTACTAAGTAAGTTAAATGCATGCTCCCCATTCAATGGCATTATTCAGACCTCCCGGGGTAACTGTTCCTAATCTGCATATCCATCGTTGTTCACAGATCACTAACGTTTGTTCTACAGATTTTCCATTCTGTCCAGTGACAACTTTGTCCAGACAGAAGCATTTGAGGTCTTCATAATTATGTTGATGTGCTAAACAATGTGCCACAATGGGGGCTTCCTGCACTTTACATCGTAATCGGCTGCGATGCTCGTTCATACAAACTTGAAACGGCCGAATCGTTTTACCAATGTATAAGAGATGACAGGGGCACTTGATGCCATATACAACAAAACTGGAATCACATGAGGTGTTCTGTCTCAATTTGTTGTTATATTCAAACTCCAGGATATCCTCAGATATAGAACATATATTGCAATCACCACATGCAATTATTAAAGGTACGTGTAAGTTCGCTGAGAATATTTAGTTGGGCTATTTTGTACATCACGGCATTATGTGGTGATTGCAATATATATTCTATATCTGAGGATATCCTGGAGTTTGAATATAACAACATTAGGTACAAATTGAGACAGAACACCTCATGTGATTCCAGTTTTGTTGTATATGGCATCAAGTGCCCCTGTCATCTCTTATACATTGGTAAAACGATTTGGCCGTTTCGAGTTCGTATGAACGAGCATCGCAGCCGCTTATGATGTAAAGTGCAGGAAGCCCCCATTGTGGCACATTGTTTAGCACATCAACATAATTATGAAGACCTCAAATGCTTCTGTCTGGACAAAGTTGTCACTGGACAGAATGGAAAATCTGTAGAACAAACGTTAGTGATCTGTGAACAACGATGGATATACAGATTAGGAACAGTTACCCCGGGAGGTCTGAATAATGCCATTAAATGGGGAGCATGCATTTAACTTACTTAGTAGCAGCTAATACCATAAGGATTAACGTGTCTATGAGGTAATTCCTCGGAGGTGGGACCATTATTTAAATGACAGGTTGCTGTCAACCCGCATGCGCGGCGTTTTTTTGAAGCCGACAGGCTCATAGATACACGCTAAGCAGCGCTAGCAGGAGTTGTCTCTGCAATTATTAAAGGTATGTGTAAGTTCGCTGAGAATATTTAGTTGGGCTATTTTGTACATCACGGCATTACAAGGAAGTTGTATTTTATTTACAGCGTGCCATTGAACCCCCTGATGAAGCGCAACTTTGTGAAACACAAATACGGTACCGAAATGTGGCGTTGGGGCACATAACAACAATAAGATAAGCATTTTTCAATATTGAATTCATTTGAATATAAATCATAGAAATGAGGTCATTGATGCAATAAGGATACAGCAGAGAGACTAATTCCGGATTAAGTACCTAGCAAGTCTGAGACCTCTCAGTTCAAATTTGGAATATACATATGAGTTTCTGCTTAGTAATCATACAACTAAGTATATTGCCTAAAACATATTGGAGGATATTAGGTATATCACAGCTGTTGAAAAGGTGACATGCAACCATGGAGTGGACAAGGGGCCATCGCACCCTTGGAAGATACCCCTGCCGGCTCCCACCCGCACTGATGCTGTTGAAGAAATCTCTGGAGGGACAGTCTGTCAGCAGAAGTGACAGTATCCCTAAAGGGGGCTGTAAAAAGCAGCTGCCCTTGAAAGGACTGGGGCTGCATGTGTCTACCTCCCCCACCGGAGACAGAAGTGGTGGTAGCCAGAGAGGGGGTGGGCGGCAGTGAAGTTGGGTGGGGGGGGGCAGTACAACCAGGCATGTGTGCTGCTGATGCCCCAACTGGACCTGTCTCCACAGGTGCCTACCTAGCCTGCTGATTGGATGGGCCAGCACTGCACCCCACCCCCACTGACACCATGTTGTCATGTCTGCATGATACGGGTGAGGTGGCGCCAGGTGCTGCACCCCCACCAGCAGCAGACAAAGGCTCTGCCCTGATCCTGTGTGTCGTTTGTGCCTCCACAGTTGTCTGATTCACCGTGATGACAAACAGTCCAGCCACAGGATCAGTGGAGCACTTGATGATCCCACACCACTGAGGACGGATGTAACGACGCATGCCCAAACCCCAGTAGAAGGGGGCATGAGTACCCTGGCAGGCAAAGCTGCACCAGCAGAGATGCTGCCTGCAGCACTGACCCAGTGGCTCTGCCACTATGGCAGGGAGGGATGGAGCGGTCAGCAGGCTGCCCACAATCACCACTGGACCATAGCACCAGTCCAGTTAGGAGAGTGGAGCGCTTGTGCTGTGGATTGCAATGCTCCCCACCCGTACATAGTGAGTGGATATGTGAATGTGTGGGGGACATATGGCCTCTGTGGAAGGGATACTACACAATAGGAGAACAGGGCATGTCAGAGGCAAAATGCCTACCCAACAACCTTACCTGCAAAATGATAACACTGGTACTACTACTATACATCAATCATGAAGTGCTACAAGGCATACGCAGGGCAGAACAAACATATAGGAAGACAGTCCCTGCCCGCAAAATGTACTATCAAGTGATGGCAGACAGTACACTACAAGAGAAGGAAGGGTACAATAGGGGGAGAAGACACTAGGGAAACAAGAGAGGGGGATCCTACAGCAGCCCCAAAGAGGTATGCCATCTGCATGGATATGAAGAGGGAGGCAAATGAGACAGGACATAAGGATAGAGGATGCCTGCACCAGGCATTCGGAGCAGCAAGGTGAAAGGAGGGAAGGCCAGAGATGGCAGTAGAAGGCCAGTGCATAGAGAGTAGGTAGGCAGAGGAAGAGTGAAGTCCATGGGAAAGGGTTGTGGGACAGAGGAGAGATGAAAGATGCTGAGGGGCAGTACAGGGGATGCATTTGTAGGCTAGGCAAGGATGTCTGAGATGGATAAGTACACATATGGGGAGTTAGTGAAACAATATGAGGAGAGGGGTGATATGAGTATCTCGGGACTGGCGGAGGGTGAGCTCTGCACAGATAGATGGGGAGAGAGATGACTTAGGGGGACAAGCAAGGAGTAGGGTGCAGTGGCAAGATGGGAGGTAACTACAGTGTGGACACCAGTTTAATTCTGCGTTCAGAGAGCAAGGTGCTCTATAAGAACCAGGGACCCCTCAAAAGTAGCGAACCCAGTCACTAATTACCATCTGAGGCACATGTGAATCCACATCAGCCAAATCCATCTGCAAGATGTGACATCATGGCCTTACTGCTACACAAGCACCCACCAGGTAAAGGTGCCCATGGCAATTCTGCTTGTTCCACCATGCCATGTGATGTGTGCGTGGTTGTCGCCTGGGCTGTCCCCCTGAGTGGACATATCCCATGTGTTAGACAGGAATGTCAATTTCACCAGCAGCACAGACAGCCAGTGCAGCATACAAAATGAACAACATGTCTCCCTTGCACATCCGCAGAGCACATCTTGTCACACAGGTATGACACAGGGCTTGTAGAGATACCAGCAGACATGGGCAGACCCCTTTGCATGGCTGCATCCACCCTGACAATGACCACATCTACATCCATGGGTTATTAAACACAAAAAGCAGTTATGGGGCTACGCACACAAAGGCAGTGTGTACATGAAAGGAAGATTACTGGTTCAAGTCCCAGTAGTGTAGCATGTCCTTGTGGGTAAACTTTATCTCATATTGCAGGTACAGCACCAGCATATGAAACCCCCACTGACCTGTCCAGAAAGTGGCCACACACCTCTGAGCTGCATAGACAGCCTCCAATGTCTATGCAGAAGGGACCCAGGATATCAATGCTTGACCCAGTACAAGCATTGCGGAACCTGTGTCTTTTGGGGAAACTGCTAGGTACGTATGACCTAGATTGGCCACTATTGGAAACAGGATACTGGGCTTGATGGACCTTGGTCTGACCCAGTATGGAATATCTTATGTTCTTATGTTCTTAATGTCGACACCTGCATAGCACAGTAAAAATGAGTGGGCGTTAACAATGTTCAATCATTTCAGAGCATGCTAATAGCACCTGCACAATGAGCACACATTAGGAATGCTTCTGCAGATAAGGAAGTGGAAAGCAGGAATGCCAACCATCACCTTTGTATGTCTGTGTGTGTGTCTCCAAAGTACTGGGGCCTTCTGCAATGCACAGTGGCCCAAATTGCATAAGCTGTTCCCAGCATTGGTCTTGAAATGTACATGATGAGGAGCCGAGGATTGTGGGTATGGCCTGAAACTGAGAGGTCAGGCCAGGATGTCTATGCATTGGAGGTGGGCTCAATGGCTGGGTCTTTATAGTTCCCATCTGCCACATGCATGGCCTGGAGTTCCAAAGCCTGTCAAGCTGAGAGGGCACTGTCACTGTGACTGAGCTTTGAGCATGTCATGGCTAGGTAGCCACATAGTACTATATAATATCAAGCTGCATTGATGTGAGTGCTCACCCTTTCCTGGGAGACCACATTGCCGTGCTGACTGGTTGGTGTCCGTGCTGTTTGCCCCAAGCCAGGGTGTACATGATTGCTCTGTGCACATGCAGTGTGTAGTTGCCACCAGACTAACCACAGTTGGTCTGTGCATGGTTGAGACAGCCCTGTGATGGGCCTCAAATACAGACTTATTGTAGTGGATTGGTAGCTCATGATGGTTAGATCAGTGTCTGTTCTTGGCCTGCTCACTATGTTCCATTCCGCACCAGGCCCAACCACACTGCATTCTGTCTCTATGGAAACAGCTACCACAACCCTGGGCAGTGACATGAGCTGTTGTATTAGAATCTCAGGACATAGGTCCCAGATGAAACAAGCAGCTCCTACATACTACAGCTATGCAGAAAAACCACATGACTAACATTACACACTAGCAGTGACAGGATCTACAGCAGAACCAGCAAAGTTCATCTCTAGTAGGGCAGGCTCTGGGGACCAGGTGTTGTGCACCCTCCTCACAGTTTGCAGTTGTTATGTGCTTGTGGCAAACACTGTCAGTGCATATTACTGAGCAGCTAGGATGAACCACTACATCCCCCATTTGGTGATCAGCTGCACGAAACTGTTCTGCATGTGCAGTGCATCCTGGGTAATGGAGGGGGCTAACCTAGTCTGGCACACACAGCTGACATTGTAGGCAGGAATCCATAGTTTCTGTGTTTGCAGCCATAGATGTGTAGCCTAATGGTTAAGGCACTGTCTTTGTAAACAAATGATGTGGGTTCTGTTCCCAATTGCTTGCTGTGTGCTATTCTGTTCATTTTCATGCCTGGGATAGTACAGGGTCTGCTGTGACTGGCTGATACACATATTTATGCTTTGTTATGTGTTCTGCCCACACTTTTGGTCTGCACACATGCAATTTGCCAGCATGCCCTTATTGGCTCTGCTGAAGGCCATTGCAGGGGGGGTCAGATATACCCACCCTGCATATGTCAGCCTAATGGTTATGGTATTGGTTTAGGAGCCAGAGTATCTGTATTCAATACCCAGTGTCATTTTGTGTGTTATGATTTATCTGCAGCTTTTTATTTATGGCACAGTCTTCATAGGAAGTCCACAACTCCATTTGACCTTGGGCAGGTCACTTAATGCTTCATTGTCTCAGCAGACTGCAGCTTCTCAGAGTCCCTGTTCATCATACATTAACAATGTTAACAGTGCACTGTACCCTGCTTTGACTGCAATGATACAGTGGTCTAATAGAGGGCCGTTATATACATACAGATATCACCTACTTGTAATATCTGCTTGAGGTATTACATCATGACTGTTTCTGTACTGTTTTGGCTCCCTCACATCTCTGCATTACATGCAGACACATCCTACCCCTCGGATGGCCACCTGCAGGACTCAACTCATGTACCTATGTGCTCCATTTAGGGTTACCAACTTTTTTACCGAGAAAAACCCGACACCTGTGGCTCGCCAGGCTCCACCCCTAGTCCCACCCCTGCCCCACCCCCAGCCCCACCCACAAAAATTACTGAGGATACGTGTAGGCTAACTTTGTTGGTCAGATAATAATTAAACTGGGAACCCCAAAATCCAAACATGAAATGTACAACACTGGAGAAATAAAACTATAAAGTAATTTCCTCTTGCACTAAACAAAAACGCATAGATGTTAGCAATACACACTTCCCAGACCAGACATATTCCAGCTAATAAATTCAAAATAAAAAGTATTTTTCTACCTTCTGTTTGGGCGTTTTATTTTTCAGTTGCAATTGCTCCAGTCACTTTCTTCTGGTTTCTTCGTGTCTTCTGCGAGCTATCCATTTGTCCTTTCTTCTCTTTTAGATGTTTTCCATTCTCTCTCTATTTCTGCTTTAACATACTGATTGTTTCCCTTTTGCTCTTTCCCCCAATTCTTTCCTTATTCCTTTATCATCCGTTTAAATTTCACCCTTCCATTCTCAAGCCCCTCTTACTCTCCCAATACCCAGCCTATCATAGACTTTTCTTCCACACAAAATATTTTCCCCCTCTCCATTCTCATTTCCCATCTATTCTAGTCCTCCCCCAAAATCAGTTCCCTTATAGTTCTAGACCCACCCAGCATCCACTCCCTTCTAATCCCATTCTCCCATGCCCCACATCAGCCCATTTCCAGTCCTATTCCAGCTCTTCATCAGCCCATTTCCAGTGCTAGCCCTCACATCACAGACCATTTCCAGTCCTAGCCCCCCCTCACAGCCCATTTCCAGTCCAAGTCCCCCATCACATCCCATTTGCAGTCCGAGTCCCCCCGCACCATCACAGCCCATTTGCAGTCCTAGCCCCCCCCCCACCATCACAGTCCATTTGCAGTCCTAGCCCCCCTAATCACAGCCTATTTCCAGTCCAAGTTCCCCCTCCCTCCACCATAGCCCATTTCCAGTCCAAGTCCCCCCCCCCCCATAGCCCTTTTCCAGTCCAGGTCCCCCTCCCCATCACAACCCATTTCCAGTCCATGTCCCCCCCATAGCCCTTTTCCGGTCCAGGTCCCCCTCCCCATCAAAACCCATTTCCAGTCCATGTCCCCCCCCCCACATATCCCTTTTACAGTCCAGGTCCCCCTCCCCATCACAGCCCATTTCTTTCCAGTCCAATGCCCCCCCATATCCATTTTCCAGTCCAGGTCCCCCCCTTCACAACCCATTTCCAGTCCAAGTCCCCCTAATCACAGCCTATTTCCAGTCCAAGTTTCCCCTCCCTCCACCATAGCCCATTTCCAGTCCAAGTTCCCCCCCCCCCATAGCCCTTTTCCAGTCCAGGTCCCCCTCCCCATCACAACCCATTTCCAGTCCATGTCCCCTCCCCCCCCAATAGCCCTTTTCCAGTCCATGTCCCCCCCCCAGCCCTTTTCCAGTCCAGTCCAGGTCCCCCTCCCCATCAAAACCCATTTCCAGTCCATGTCCCCTCCCCCCATAGCCCTTTTACAGTCCAGGCCCCCCCCCCCATTACAGCCCATTTCTTTCCAGTCCAAGTCCCCCCCCCTAGCCCTTTTCCGATCCAGGTCTCCCCTCCCCCCATCACAAACCATTTCCAGTCAAATTCCCCCCTCCTAGCCCTTTTCCAGTCCAGGTCCCCTCCCCCCATCACAGCCCAGGCAGTCCTTGGCCTCCCCCCCAAAACCGCGGCGGTCTGAGGCTTTAGAGGGAGCCGGGGAAGCCTGCGCGAGGCCCCGGCTCCCTCTGTACAGCCGCCAGCGTGAAGAGCCTTTTCCTTCACGCTGGCGGCTGTTCCTGTGAAGCCGCGAATGCTGGGAAAGGTTAAAGGGCATTGCCTTTAACCTTTCCCACCAATCGCGGCTTCACAGGAACAGCCGCCAGCGTGAAGGAAAAGGCTCTTCATGCTGGCGGCTGTACGGAGGGAGCCGGGGCCTCGCGCGGGCTTCCCCGGCTCCCTCTGAAGCCCTCCGGGTTGGGAGAAAAGCTGTTTTTTTTGCTCTGGCCGCTCCCGATCTTGCGGCCAGAGCGAAAAAACTGGCTTTTCAAGGGCCGGTTTTGCCTCTGCGCCGGCAGCCGGCCTGGCCATAGAAAAACCGGCCAGGCCGGCTGAAAACCGGCCAGTTGGCAACCCTAGCTCCATTGGCCCAGTTTGAGCAACTCCTGTCCAAGTGCTTTGTGCACATTTTTCAGGAGAGTTGTATGATTGTTGAGTGGCTGGGACAGGTGTGGGATCAACATGTCTGGTAGCAGGCCTTCCACATGGCACTTGCACACGTTTCCCCCATGGAGTGCATACAGTGCATTGAGAAAGTATTCATCCCCTAGGTTTTTGTCCTGTTTTGTTGCATTAGTGTACAACCTGGAATAAAAATGGAGGTTAATTTGAATGTTAGGTAATGGACCTAACAATATAGTCCAAATTGGTGAAGTGGAATGACAATAAAATACCTGGTATATATATAAAAAAAGTAAAAACTAAAAGGTTGTGAGTGTATATGTATTCATCCCTTTTGCTATGAAATCCCTAAATAAGATCTGGTCCAACCAGAAGTCACATAATTAGTTGATTAGGGTCCACCTGTGTGCAATCTGTGTCACATGATCTGTCACATGATGCCTGTATAAATATATCTGTTCTGAAAGGCCCCTGACACTGCAACACCACTAAGCAAACAACATGAAGACCAAGGAGCACGCCAAACAGGTCAGAGACAGTTGTGGAGAAGTTTAGATCAGGGTTGGGTTATAAAAAAAATATCCCAAATTCTGAATATCCCACAGAGCACCATTAAATCCATTATAACAAAATGGAAAGAATATGGCACCACTACAAACCTAAAAAGAGAAGGCCGCCCACCAAAACTTACAGACCGGCAAGGAGGCCATTAATCAGAGATGCCACAAAGACACCAAGGATAACACTGAAGGAGCTGCAAAGATCCTTAGCGGAGATGGGAGTATCTATCCATAGGACCACTTTAAGTTATACACTCCACAGAGCAGGGCTTTATAGAAGAGTGGCCAGAAAAAAGCCATTACTTAAAGAAAGAAATAAGAAAACACTGTTGGAGTTTGCACAATAGCATGTGGCGGACCCCCCAAAAACATGGAAGAAGGTTCTCTGGTCAAATGAGACGAAAATTGAACTTTTTGGCCATCATGGGAAATGCCATGTGTGGCGCAAACCCAACACTTCCCATCACTCTGAGAACACCATTCCCACAATGAAATACGGTGGTAGCAGCATCATGCTGTGGGTATGTTTTTCATTGGCAGGGACAAGAAAACTGGTCAGGATTGAAGGAACAATGTATGGCAATAAATACAGGGCAATTCTTGAGGAAAACCTTTTTCAGTCTGCCAGAGATTTGAGACTCGGACAAGGTTCACCTTTCAGCAGGACAATGACCCTAAACTGCTAAAGCTACACTAGAGTGGTTTAAAGGGAAACATTTAAATGTCTTGGAATGGCCTAGTCAAAGTCAAGACGTCAATCCAATTGAGATTCTATGGCATGACTTGAAGGTTGCTATACACCGATGCAACCCATCTAACTTGAAGGAGTTGGAGCAGTTTTGCCTTGAGGAATGGGTGAAAATCCCAGTGGCTAGATGTGCTAAGCTAATAGAGACATACCCTAAGAGACTTACAGCTGTAATTGCAGCAAAAGGTGGCTCTACAAAGTATTGACTTGGGGGGGGGGGGGTGGATTCCTATGCACACTCCTGATTTTTGTTTTTATTTTGTCTTAATTCTTGTTTGTATCACAATAAAGAATATTTTGCACCTTCATAGTGGTAGGCATGTTGTGTAAATCGCAAGGTGCTAACTCCCAAAACTTCATTTTAATTCCAGGTTGAAATGCGACAAAACAGGACAAAGACCGAGGGGATGAATACTTTCACAAGGCACTGTATACATTGGAGATGGCACCTCAGGTACATTGTCACTGCCAGCCCATATCACATTCTCATCTACTGACATCCTTCCTTTAGCCCATCCATTAGACTCTGCCGGCTAGGTGCAGTCATGTATTCTCCTGCAAGCTGCTACACCGTGGCCCACACAGGTATTGTTCTGCTTGTCACCCTCTCACGTACACCTCTCCTGTACCTGATGTGCACGTCACCACTCCTGCTCCATCATCCTTTGGCTGCACACATTGTGCCACTACTGACTCCGCAGGGGGACATGTCATCCCCATCCTCTACCACTTGCTACCAATGCAACATTTTCCATGAAGGAGTGAATAATCAGGTGGACAAAGGTGAGTCGGTTGATATTGTGTACCTGGACTTTCAGAAAGCCTTTGATAAGGACCCTCATGAGAGACTTTTGACAAAACTAGAGTCATGGGATAGGAGGCAGTGTACTATTGTGGATCAGGAACTGGTTAAAAGATAGAAAGCAGAGGGTAGGGCTAAATGGCCAATTTTCCCAGTGGAGAAAGGTGAATAGTGGTGTACCCCAGGGGTCTGTGCTGGGTCCGCTGCTTTTTGACATATTCATAAATGACCTGGAAAGTGGAATAACGAGTGAGGTTATCAAATTTGCAGATGACACAAACTATTTAAAGTTGTTAAAACCCAAGAGGATTGTGGAAAATTGCAAGAGGATCTTGATAAATTGGAAGACTGGGCATCAAAATGGCAGATGAATTTTAATGTGGACAAGTGCAAGGTTATGCACCTAGGGAAAAACAACCCAAACTATGGTTACACGATGCAAGGTTCCACATTAGGAACTACCACCCAGGAAAAAGATTTAGGCGTCATTGTGGATACCATGTTAAAACCCTCGGCCCAGTGTGCAGCAGCGGCCAAGAGAGCAAATAGAATGCTAGGTATGATAAGGAAAGGAATGGAAAGTAAAACAAAAGATATTATAATGCCTCTATATCGTTCCATGGTGAGACCGCACCTTGAATATGGTGTGCAATTCTGGTTGCCGTATCTTAAAAAGGATATAGCGATTTTAGAAAAGGTTCGGAGAAGAGCCACCAAAATGGTAAAGGGAATGGAAGGATACTCCTATGAAGAAAGGCTAAAAAGGTTAGGGCTCTTTAACCTGGAAAAGAGACGGCTGAGGGGAGATATGATAGAAGTCTATAAATTAATGAACGGAGTGAAACGAGTAAACGTAGATCGATTGTTTACGTTATCAGAATATAGACAGACTAGGGGACATGCAATGAAGCTACAGGGTAAACTATTTAAGACTAATAAAAGAAAATATTTTTTCACTCAACATGTAATCAAACTCTGGAATTTGTTACCGGAGGATGTAGTAAAGGCTGTTAGTGTAGCTGGGTTTAAAAAAGGTTTAGACAAGTTCCTGGAGGAAAGGTCCATAAACCATTATTAAGAAGGGACCCAGGATATCAATGCTTGAACCAATACAAGCATTGTGGAACCTGTGTCCCTTGGGGAAACTGCTAGGTACATATGACCTAGATTGGCCACTGTTGGAAACAGAATACTGGGCTTGATGGACCTTGGTCTGACCCAGTATGGCATATCTTATGTTCTTATGTTCACAGTGCATCAGTACAGCTGCCTCCCACATGCTCATACCACTTACTGTCTGCCATGTAGGGTGCCCACGGATCTGTCGGGTCCATCAGCTTCCACCTGTCCTTCCATCCATTAACTTTATATTGCCTTTCCGTGGGGCTCCCTTATCCAGTGTTAGGTTGATAGCCGTTTTAAGACATTAAGGTGCACACTTGACACCTTAACACCCGATATCCTGTTAGCGCACATTGTGTCCCAGAAAACCCCTTATCGCTGCCCTTAATGCTTGCAAATGCTTGCTACCTTAATGTCCTTTATTAAATATACCTCTAAGTGTGAACTCTGCCCACACTCTACCCATGACACTCTCCTGATTATGCCTACCGGTAAAGTATACTTCTTTATGCCAAAAGCATGTACTTTTTCACTATTCGGTATTTTATAAGAGGTCATTTATACATGTATGTCGCTGCATATATGTGGGAATGACTTAGTGCTGCTGAAAATTCTTACAGGCCATCCAGAACTCTGGAATTCAGCTCATCTATGCAGATAGCTGGAGATACTCGGCCACTATGCGTATAAATAGGCAATTTAATTTAGCCAGCAAGAAGCTCAGCAGTCACTAACTATATATAGAGCAGCAATAAATATATGATTTAATGGCTGCAGGGGGGAGGGGGGAAGGGAGGGGGAGGGATGGGGAGGGGGAGGAGGGAGGGGGGAGGGATGGGGAGGAGTGGAGGGGGGATGGGGGGAGGGGAGGGGATGGAGGGGGAGGATGGGGAGGGGATGGAGGGGGAGGGGGAGGAGGGGAGGGGATGGAGGGGGAGGGGGAGTGGGAGGGGATGGAGGGGGAGGGGGAAGGGGGAGGGGATGGAGGGGGAGGGGGAGTGGGAGAGGGAGGAGAGGGGAGGAGGAGGAGGGGAAGGAAGAGGTGGGGGAGGAGGAGGGGAGGGGGAAGGGAGGAGGGGGAGGGGAAGAGGAAGGGGGAGAGGAGAGGAGAGGGGGGTGTTTGGACCCATAGATGGATTATGTACCACACACAACCCACCCTCTGGGGCTCAGGGTGGGAAACAGGATCACCCACCAATAGATCTACATTTTACCTCCCTGCAATGGTAGCAGTAGAGGGGACCATCAACCCCAGTCCTGCTGGGGAACAGATATCCTACAGGGCAGGCAATGCAGAGCTGTACACATCCACAAAGCAATAGCAGACAGACAGTAGGCCTGGAAATGCTCAGCTGCCCCCCACCACTATCTGACATTCTCCAGCAGCTGCACCCTGCAAGGTGTTCCAGCAAGACACATACTAGCTGCAGAAAGTCTGCTAGCTAGTCCATAGTGCATGGTCCTGGAGGAGATGCATGTACCCAGAACTGGGATGTCAGCATACACACCAAGCAGGTAAGTCAGTGATTGGGTCCCAAAAGGGACCCATAAATATCACATGAGAGAAATACTAAAGAGCACTATGGGGGAACCTAGCCATGCCGTGGTCACTGCTCAGTCAGGGTGAGAGTGACCTCCCAGCAGGACATGCTGTGGCCGGGCACTACAATGTCCGAGCCATTGCCCTATGCCCTGTGCAGATGCGGCCAGGCCAGGCCACCCTATCCAGGCTATTCCCACAGTACCTTGCTCCTCATTATGCACATTGGCAGGCCAATACTGGCAACAGTGCTAGCAGTGTGGGCTGTGGAGGGTGTTGGCAGCCACCACACACTGGATAGACAGACACACACTCCACACACCTAAGCCAGCATTGTGCAACTATAGAGGTGTTTGGCAGCCCTGGCCACCACACCAGTCCTGGGCACAGTGCAGGCATGGCTATGGTACGCAATACTGTTGGGGTCACTCTGTCAGACACCAGACCTGAGGCACACTCCACAGACATCAGAAAGGTTGCTATGATGCAGCTCAATCAGCCAATTGTGCTTAACGTAAGAATTGCTATCTGCCAGTTATCATAGCAACCTTTTTGATAGCTGTGTACAGTTTTCCCATGTTTAGGGTGGCATTGCTAAGGTATGCAAGTGCTAGTATGGGGAGATGCACGCAGGGCCCAACATTCTGCCTCTCCAGGAGGCTTGGGATAATGGAGCCTGTGGGTATGGGTGTGTCTGCCCCTGTTGGCTGCAGCTCTAGGGCAGAGGTTCCCAGCTCCAGTCCTGGAGGGCCAAACACTGTTCGGGTTTTCATGCTGTCCCTAATGAATATGCATGAGATACATCTGCATACCATGGGGGCGGTGCATAGCAAAGCACCACAGCCATATTTATTAGAGGCAGCATGGAACCTGAATGGTGTTTGGCCCTCCAGGACTGCATTTGGGAGACTCTGCTCTAGGTAATGCGCATCTTTATGGTGTCTGTGCTCTGTAGGGTAAAATGTAGGTGTTTTGGGCATGTCTACGTCATCTGCAATAAAAGTTCTGTCTGTATTAGCAGGTTGTAGTAGTGGGTAAAATATGGGGGTTGGGTTGGCAGGAACCACAGCTGGAACTTGAACCTGTGACCTTCTGCTCCTGAACACACTGGCTGTGTGCACTGCACCACTGTGTTGCCACAGAGGCAGTGCATTCCCTGGGGATACCATGACTGTTTGTCAGACAGGGCCTGTCTGTTGCAGTGCATGGCACCCACCTACACAGGGCTAGGCCACGGTCTGCTCTGGGCAGCTGCCACTGCCCCCTCCACCACCAGTACCCCTCTGCCACCCTGCTGACATGCCCTTCTGCTGGTGGTGCTGGTGGAGTGCAGTCTCAGGCCATCCATTGTGTGGGTAGGCGGCTGCCTATGGTGCAGGTTCTGGGGTATGGGTGCCTGCATAGATATCCACGCTTCCCCCCAGCACCGCCTGCCAATGTTCTGTGCCCTTGGGGGTACCTGCTGGGTGCTATCCCCTGTGACACTGTGGGAAACACACTCGTGCCCATGTTGGGCCCTCATCAGTTGCTGTCTGGCTGCTCTACTGTTTCAGCATTCCTATGGGCCACCTAGGCATCACCCTAGTCCACACTGTGGCCCAGCTGCAGCACAACATGTGCCGTCTGCAGCCCTCTGTGTCCCCTTTCCCAGCATCTGTCCAGTTGCCCATTCTGACATGCCCGCCCTGCTGTTGTGGAACATGTGCACACCATAGGAAACCTGTCCAATGGAGAGGGAAACCCTGATCAGCGCAATTTCACTGTGGGATCATTCACCTTGTATGGGATCGGAGCGTAGACCCTTCCAAAATTCATATCCTTTTTTTGGAGCTTTCTTGGGAGTATTTTTTGACATTTCCCATTAATATCACTATTGCCCAGCTTGGTTATGTTTTTTTTATATTTTGTTGGGGTCATTTTCAATGTTTATTTGCACTTTTGTTCCGTGCATATGTATCACACTTATCACTTTTTTGTAGGTTTCCCTGGTTTTGCTGTACATTGCTGACAGAAATGGTTTCTCTTCCCTTTAAAACAGCTCTAACGCCAGGGTTTCACTGGCGTTAGTTTTCAGCCTCGGATTTCACAGTGTTAGTGTGCAGAGAGCCTCTCCCCTCCCACTCTCTGCCCATTTACCCCTTCTCTCCGCCCCTGGGGAGCCTTCCTCTGCCCTCCGGGAGCCTTTCCCCACCTTCAGCGCTCGTTTGCGTCGCTGCACGCATTATCGTGAGATAAGGTACCTGTGCGCCTGAAAAAGCGCCATTATCACGTGATAAGGTACCTTATCGTGCGATAACGTCACAGAGCGCACATTAAGGCGGTTTAGTAAACATACCCCCAAGTCTTTTCTCAAAGTCTTCTAATGCAGGCTCCAAATCATTTTGGTTGTCTTCCTCTGAACTGTTTCCAGCCTTTTTATGTCCTTTGCGAGATATGGTCTCCCAAACTAAACACAATATTCAAGTGAGGCCTCACTAGTGACTAGTACCTCTTACTTTCTGATGGTAATTCTTCTTTGTATGCAACCCAGCATCCTTCTGGCTTTTGCCACCGTCTTATCACACTGTTTCGCCACCTTGAGATCCTCAGAAACAATCACTCTGAAGTCCTTCTCCTGGTCCATGCACACCAACCTCTCGCCCCCTATCGCATACAATTCTCTTGGATTTCTGTTTCCCGAGTGCATGATACTGCACTTCTTCACATTAAATCTTAATTGCCAAGCATTAGACCATTCTTCCAGCTTTTGTAGATCTTTCCTCATGTTATCCACTGCCTCAGGGAAGTCCAATCTGTTGCAAATTTTCGCGTCATCTGCAAAAAGACAGACTTTTCTATTCAGTCCTTCAGCAATATCACTCAAATATATTGAACAGTATCGGTCCCAGGGCCGAACCCTGGGGCACACTGCTAATCACATTCCTTTCATCCAAGTGAGTTCCATTTACCGTCACCTTCTGTCATCTGTCAGTCAACCAACCAATTTCTGATCCAGTTCACCATCTTGGGACCCATCCCCAGGTTGTTTATTGATCAGACTCCTTTGAGGAACAGTATCAAAGGCTTTGCTGAAATCCAGGTAGATCACATCCATCACATGCTCTTGATCTAGTTCTCTGGTCACCCAGTCAAAAAACTCAATCAGATTTGTTTGGCAAGATTATCCTTTGGCAAAACCATCGAGACTAAAAAGATGCAACATCAAAAAAGACACACAAAAATGGATTTCACACAATACCAACTAGTTCTTTTCCATTAATTTGTTGCCAGTGTGAAACCCTGTGCCTTTCTTCAGTCAGATATGAAGGTCATAAAACATTTCCAACTCTCTGTCAAGCTGAACTGAAAGACACAAATCACTCCTGAGCACTCATGACAGCACTCAGCTGTTTCTTCCATCTGCAGAAGCAGCATTCTTATTTTTCGCTTTTTTCCAAATGTTCTCTGCGACTGCATCTTTTTTGCTGCCTTTTTCAGCTGTGGTATTACTGCCTTAGAACATCAGGAGTTAACCCTTTTATTTCTGACAGCCAGTAACTTAAGAACATAAGATATGCCATACTGGGTCAGACCAAGGTCCATCAAGCCCAGTATCCTGCTTCCAACTGAGGCCAATCTAGGTCATAAGAACCTAGCAGTTTCCCCAAAAGACACAGGTTCCACAATGCTTGTATTGGGTCAAGCAGTTTATAGACCTTTCCTCCAGGAAATTGTCCAAACCTTTTTTAAACCCAGCTACACTAACAGCTTTTACTACATCCTCTAGTAACAAATTCCAGAGTTTGATTACACGTTGAGTGAAAAAATATTTTCTCTTATTAGTTTACCCTGTAGCTTTTTGTGCCATCAAGTCAGTGTTGATTCATAGTGACCCAACTACCTCTGGGTTTTCTTAGCAATGTATCACTGGAAGTAGATTGCCAGCCTTTTCTTCCAAGGCAATGGAGAGTAAAGCAACTTACCAAGGTCACAAGGATTGCCAGTGGGAATTGAACCCTTGATCTTTTGGATACTAGACAGTTGCTCTAACCACTAGGCTACTTCTCCAGGAATGTCCCCTAGTCTTTCTATATTCTGATAATGTAAACAATCGATCTGCGTTTTCCCGTTCCACTCCATTCATTAATTTATAGACCTCTATCATATCTCCCCTCAGCTGTCTCTTTTCCAGGTTGAAGAGTCCTAACCTTTTCAGCCTGTCTTCATAGGGTTATCCTTCCATCCCCTTTACCATTTTGGTGGCTCTTCTGCAACTGTAGAATGTAGCACTGTAATGCTGTCACCTGATGATAAGCTTAACATTTAAGAACATAAGATATTTATTTATTTAGAATCAGTGTGGTTTACATGTATACTAGCAGGTACTTTTTACTCCCTTCTCCCTGAAGGGCTCACAAGCTAAGTGTACCTGAGGCAATGGAGGGTTAAGTGGCTTGCCCAAGACCACAAGGAGTAGCCATAGCACTAGAGACCCCAGTCCCTCTGGCCTGAGGTTGCTTGTCCCCATGTGGGAATTGAACCCCTGGCCTCTGGTCTGAAGTAACCTGTCCCAGCCACTGAGCCACTCTTCCCTCCCTGCCATACTGGGTCAGACCAAGGTCCATCAACTCCAGTATCCTGTTTCCAACTGGTCAATCCAGGCCACAAGTACCTAGCAGTTTCCCCAAAAGACATATAAGCAGTGATATCCTGGGTCCCTTTTAATAATGGTTTATGGACCTTTCCTCCAGGAACTTGTCCAAACCTTTTTTAAACCCAGCTATACTAACAGCTTTTGCTACATCCTCCATTAACAAATTCCAGAGTTTGATTACGCGTTGAGTGAAAAAAACATTTCTCTTATTAGTCTTAAATGGGTTACACTGTAGTTTCAATGTATGTCCCCTAGTCTTTCTACTTTTTGATGGCATAGAAGATCGAACTACATTTACCCGTTGCTCTCCATTCATTAATTTATAGACCTCTGTCTCCCCTCAGCCGTCTCTTTTCCAGTTTGAAAAACCTTAATCTTTTAAGCCTCTCCTCATAGGGGTATCCTTCCATCCCCTTTACCATTTTGGTGGCTCCTCTGTACCTTTTCTAATTCTGCTTTATCCTTTTTAAGATACGGCGACCAGAATTGCACACAGTATTCAAGGTGTGGTCGCACCATGAAACGATACAGAGGCATAATAATATCCTTTGTTTTTATTCTCCATTCCTTTCCTTATGATTCATAGCATTTTATTTGCCTTCTTGGCCGCCGCTGCACACTGGGAGGAGGGTTTCAACTTGTTATCTATAAGGATACCTAAATCTTTTTCCTGGGTGGCAATTCCTAAAGTGGAACCTTGCATCGCATAACCATAGTTTGGGTTTTTCTTTCCTAAATGCATAACTTTGCACTTGTCCACATTAAATTGCATCTCTCATTTAAACATCCAGTCTTCCAATTTATCCAGGTCTTCTTGCAATTTTTCACAATCCTCTTGGGTTTTAACAACTTTTAATAATTTTGTGTCATCTGAAAATTTGATTACCTCACTTGTTATTCCCATTTCCAGCTCATTAACGAATATGTTAAAAAGCAGCGGACCCAACACAGATCCCTAGGATACTCCACTATTCACCTTTCTCCATTGGGAAAATTGGCCATTCAGTCCTACCCTCTGATGTCTATCTTTTAACCAGTTTCTGATCCACAATAGTGCACTGCCTCCTATCCCATGATTTTTTAACTTTACCAACTCTCTCATGAGGGACCTTGTCAAAGGCTTTCTGAAAATCCAGTTACACTATATCAGCTGGCTCACCTTTGTCTACCTGTTCATTCATACCTTCAAAAAAATATAACAGATTAGTAAGACAAGACCTTCCTTGGCTAAAGCCATGTTGGCTTTCTCCCATTAAACCATGAGTATCTACATGCTCGGTAATTTTGTTCTTTATAATGGTTTCTACCATTTTGGCCAGTACTGATCTCAGGCTCACCAATCTGTAGTTTCCCGGATCACCCCTGGAACCCTTTTTAAAAATTGGCATTACACTGGCCATCCTCCAGTCTTCAGGTACTACAGATGATTTTAACGATAGTTCACAGATTACTCATAGTAGGTCTGCAATCTCATATTTCAGTTTCTTTCAACATCCTTGGATGTATACCACCCGGTCCAGGTGATTTGCTACTCTTTATCAAATAGTTATAATACATCTGCCCGGTGTATCGATATTTCTTTCAATTCTTCTGTAGCATCACCTTTAAATACCATTCATTCATGGGTAACATCCCTACATCTTCCTCAGTAAAGACTGAAGCAAATAATTCATTCAGTCTCTCCGCTATGGCCTTGTCCCCTCTTATTGCCCCTTTTACCCCTCTATCTTCTAATGGTCCAACAGACTCTCTCACAGATTTTTACTACAAATGTACTTGAAATGTCTTTAATATGTGTTTTTGCTTCAACAGCAAGCTTCTTCTCAAATTCTCTCTGCCTACCTTTTCAATGCCTTGCATCTAACTTGCCAGTGCTTACATTGTTTCCAGTTTTCCTCATTTAGCTCCTTTTTCCATTTCCTAAAAGATGCTTTCTTGGTTAGAACAGCCTCTCTGACCTTACCTTTAAACCATGCTGGCAGTTTTTTGGACTTCCTTCCCTCTTTCTTAAAGCATGGAATACAAGATAGTATTTTTTTATTTATTTAACAGTTTTTTTTACACTGCTTTATCATTTCTGTCAAAGCAGTTTACATTGTGACTTAAAATTGGTAATGTACATTAAACAGGGGTGTTGATAACTTGGATTTTTCTGAGGCAATGGAGGGTTAAGTGTCTTGCCCAAGGCATGCTAGTGGGAATTGCATCCTGATCTGTTGGTGCCCAAGCCAAGTGCTCTAACCATTAGACTACTCCTCCACTCTGACAAGATTGTTTTTTTAAACAACCCCCATGCTTGATGTAAATCTTCAACCTTTGCAGCTGCTCCTTTTAGTTTTTCTTAACTGTTTTCTTCATTTTATCATAGTCTCTCTCTTGAAAGTTAAAAGGCAGTACTATGGATTTCCCTGCCATCTTTCCTCCATTTATGAAATCAAACACAATCGTGCTATGATCACTATTGCCAAGTGGCCCCAACACCCTTATTTCTTGCACCAGATCTTGTGTTCATCTTGTCAGTTCATGAACCAGCTGCTCCAAAAAGCAGTCATTTATTTCATCTAGAAACTTTATCTCTTTAGCATGTCCTGCCGTGACAATGACTCAGTTGATACCAGGGTAATTGAAATCACCCATTATTAATATTGTATTGTAGCTTTTGTTAGCTTCCCTGATTTCTTTGAGCATTTCATCATCCATTTGTTCATTTTGCCTGGCGGTAGGTAGTACACCCCCACTGCCATTGCCCTCCCCTTCTTACATGGAATTTCAATCCATAGAGATTCTACCATGTATTTTGTTTTCTGCAAAACTTTAATCCTGTGTGACTCAATGCCCTCTCTAACATAGACTGCTCCATCAATTTGATCTGCTTTATCTTTGCGATATAATTTGTCGTCCTTCTACTAGGTCTCTGAGATATCATTCATATCTAACCTATTATTTAAGCTATATATTCTAACTCTCCCATCTTATTTTTTAGACTACTAACATTTGCATACAAGCATTTTAGAGGTTGTATTTTATTCATATTAATCTGGTTATCAGTAGGCAGGGGTAATTTTGAATCTTTAAGCTCTGTCTACTCAAAGGGCATTTGGATTATTTTTGTCTTTTTTGGAAAGTCTCTGTCGATATGTCCTAACTTCAATCTTTTGTTAGTATCCTTCATGGATTCATCATTCCAAACCATACACTCTTGGGCGACCGTCGACTTTCCCCTATTATCTAGTTTAAAAGCTATTCTTTCTCCTTTTTAAAGGTTAATGCCAGCAGCCTGGTTCCATCGCAGTTAAGTTGGAGCCCATCCCTTCAGAAAAGCCCCTCCTTTCCCCAGAATGTTCCTCAGTTCTTAACAAATCCAAAACCCTCTTCTTTGCACCATTGTCTCATCCACGCGTTGAGACTCTGGAGCTCTGCCTGTCTTTAGGGCCCTGAGTGCAGAAGTGTACCTTGTATCTGTAAATATCTTTAAAGCTACTTGCTCTCCTCCTGCCAGGGGCCAGCAGAGCTGCTCCTTGTCCCATGGTCTGGAGCTTCTGAGAGCCACAGGAAGTGAGCTGTGGCATCAGGAAAGAGAACCAGCATATGCAGTAGTGAGAAGGACTACTTTGATACTGCGGGAGTATGGCAGATGGAGCATGCTGCTAGAGGCAGTTGTGGCAGCTGCAGCTTCACCGGAGCATAAGGGAGAGGTGCAGGGGAAGAGGAGCTAAAAAACGTGATATGAGAGAGCTGGGAAAGCCACAGACAGTAACTGAGCCATGGAAGAGCAAGTGTGGCTGATGGAAGGCATCAGAGCAGCAGCAGCAGCTAAAGGAGCTACTGCAGTCATGAGACAGAAGCTGGGAGAGTTACCCTTTTCCTTTTGTCTAGAAAGGGATCCTGAAATGGTTTTACTTCTTTCGTACCTGGACATCCAGTGTCACCAAGGCACTACATACTCGTAGAGTTAGCCAAAGCAAAATAATATGCCATTAGAACTGGAAGACACAGGCGATAGCAGTTTCTTTTCCCTTCTTATTAAGATCATGTTTATTTATTTATTTATTTATTTACAGTCTCTTATATACCGCACTATTCATCATCAGCGCGGTTCACATGGAACAAAATGCTCAGTACATTTAACACGTATGAGTTTACAGGTAACAGGGTATAAATAACTTGGATAACCGGTAGGTACCCTGCAGGTGTCTTCAGATCCATGGAGGGTTACAGCATGGGAGCAGAACCATATGACTGGGCCAATGTTACTCAAAGCCAAGGTGGGCTTTGTACTAGAGCTGGGGGAAACTGTGAAGTCACCTGCTTAGACTACATGCACCCTGCATACCTCATACTACAAATATTTTTCAGAGAACTCTCAGGAATTTTGAGTAACTTAGAGTAACTTCACAAGTTGAGATGTTGGTAATTTTATTTACCAGTTTACACATTGGTACCTGGTAAAATACTTTCCTTCCTAGAAGAGTATGAACAACACAGAGGTACAGAAATTTTGAGAAAGCATCTTCATAATTTGAAAACACAGAATAATTGCCATATAGAGGTTCTTATCTGATATTGAGGCTTGCTGCTGGAAACTGTTGAGAAAAGGAATAAGAAAAAAATAGATCACAAGTAGAGATAAAGTTAAATGTTTCTTGTGCTTCATATATCCTGTAAGAAAAACATTATCTAAACCTATAGAGATACATAACCCTTTCTTATTTTTCCATCCTAATTCCTCCTCCCTAGCTACAATAGACACCTTGAGAGGGTTAGATTACCCATTTATTAACACCATAAAGGGGAGGTACTGTGTAGTAGAGTGGTAGGTATTTCCTCTTGATTTAAATGCACTACAGGTGGCCGGGCAGGAGGGGAGGGATGCTTAAAACATCTAACTTCAACTTAGACTCTTGGCACTGTAAAACGGCAGTCTGCTACATCTCTGAGGTTTTACATAAAGAGTGGGTTTTAGAGGGGTGTGGAATGTGCGTAAAATGGTATTTCAACTGATGTCTTGCATAGGCTGCAACAGAGTATGTCCTATACTGGGAGTTGCTAATGACAACTTTTCTGGATACTACCTTAATGATTTCTGTCATGTGCAGATCACCACATCCTGGAAGGGACATAGCATTCTAGGGAGAAACTCAAAATGGAGTCACTCAGTATACAACATACCACATGGGGTGGAGGAGTAGCCTAATGGTTAAAGTGGCAGGCTAAAACCAGGGTTTGAATTCCACTTGTGCTCCTGGGCAAGTCACTTAACCTTCTGTTGCCTCAGGTACAAATTTGCAGGCTGATGCAGAAAGCCAGTGCTGAAGTCACATGCTATTAGCTATGTACACGCTATCACAGCATGCTGATAATGCCAGACTTTAGCACCAGTATGCAGCAAATGAGCTGTACACAAAACTTTGGCATAAAGTTGAAAGGAGGGGAGCCAATGCACGTGCAACCAAGAGACGCGCTACATGTAGCTGTGTGCAAATGCATGTAAATGTCAAAAGCTCACATTACGCACACACCATGTGCAGCTTCTTTTGGCGCTGAGCCCATAATAAGCAACATTATTTTGCCCCAAAACATTTTTCTATAAAATCACAACAAAGAAACCTAACAGTAAATGGAGAATGATATGTCAATCCAAAAAACACACTAGTATAAGAAGCAAAAGACATTTGTTCTTGAATGCTGAACTTTCGCTGATATGCTGAAAGATACATGCAGAAAATGTTCACATTGAAGGTAACTGTTCACCAGTACATGCCCTGAAGGAGTCTTTCCCTACATGCGCAAGATGTTTTAGTCATCTCAGGCCAGGCATAGAGATATTGGCACCCTTGCTGGTTATGTAATCCTCTACGTGTTTCTCTGCATTGTGCGCAGGCCTTATTGGCATCCATTTTAATACGCACGGCTGATTTGCGTATTATTTAAATATGCTTGGTGTTGCTGTGTGTGCATACTTTTCTTTTGCTGTTTACACATGCACCAATATCTTTTCTGCATTTGGCATGGTGGAACTTGTGTGTATAAGTTGCATTCTACACTGTTTAAAATTTCAATTTTTGTTATGGGATAAGTCTATGGTTGTCACAGAGGTATCCCTTACTAGTGACTACAGTGTCCCTAAAGAGACTAAGGTGGTCATTTTAAACCGCTTAGATGTGATTTGGACGTCTGTAAATGTGCATGCAGATATCCAAATCACAGAGATGGCCCCGGAGCCATTCCACAAATGGATTTTTTTGACGTCTCCGTGACGGGAACATCCAGACAGGTAGGGGGTGTGGCAAAGGCATGTCTAAGATGGAGATTTGAACTTAGATATCCTTGATCAATTTAATAATCCTTGGGGACATTTTATTTATTTATTTAATTACATTTATATCCTGCTTTTCACCGGATCAAAGCAGTTCATCTGTGCCCAAGTCCAAATTTAGACCTGCTCCAGGCACAAATGGGCAGTGGGAAAGTACTCATTTTGCCATTAAAATCTCTGTAGGATGTAGAGAAGTTGATGTTTCACTATCCTCTGTACCCTCCACAATCACAGTGCTAAATATTGTGTTATTGTGAAACTTTTCTTGAGTATGAACCACCACTGCATGTCTCTTAGACATCCCCAGCATTGAATACTGATCTGCAGATACATTTGCACTTTTTCAAGACTTTCTGGCTTGGATGTCCCAGATTGCACTAGGACTTCCTTTGCAAAATGTGCCTTTAAGGGGATTATTTTAAGAGACATATTCTCAGTCTACATATTTAAAATCAGGCATTTATATGTAGAAATGGAATCTATGTGTAAATGATGATTTTAGAAAGGTCTGAATTTACATGTGGATGGCCTTATTTCATAGAATTTGCAAGGAGGTGAGATTAGGAAGTGGTCTGTGTGGGTCAAAAATTTACATGTGTATCTCCTTTTCATGTGGAAGCCAATTCCGTAGATGCCCATCCGGGCCGTCCAGACATCCAGAAATCTGGACCTCCTGGAGATGCACCCGATTCTGCTACCATGGGGGCTAGACGGCCCCGCAGGAGCAGAATCGCAGCATAAGGCCTGGACTTCCAGGACTTGCCCCAATTTAGGAACCCCAGATATCCAGAGCTCTGCCTGGCTAGCTCAGGCTGGCTCCTGAATGGAGCCACGGTGCCATGGCACCACGGCTCCATGCATGAGCCACACTGCCTGCTACCATCCTTTTCCCCACATCCTGACTCCCAATCTGGTCATCTGGGGCCTGGATCGGGCACAGGGAACCGCTTGGCCAGCTCACCTCTTTTGGGGGGGGGGGGGGTCCATCTAGGCTGTCCACCGATGTCATGGGGGACTTACCCACCTCTGAGGTGGAATAAATCTCCCGTCTACTTTACCCTGTCCAGACATACAGGGCCTTCACTGGAATAGGCCTTGTACATCCAGGTTGAAGGTCACACCTCCGGCCTGACCTTGCTCTTCCCTCAACCTGTCCCTTCCCGTCCTTCTACAGAGCTCTCCACACATCTCTGCTGTATGTGCGGAGAGCTCTGTGGCTGGAATACGAATGGGCGTTTAGCAGGGATTATACATCCAGATCCCCTGTTGTTTATTCCCCCTCCAAATTGAAATTAGATAAAGATAGTAGCTTCTGTAGCTAATTTGTAGCATTTATATGTGTAGGTTTGCAAATTAGCTGATCTACAAGTGTAGAGGGAGGAGTAGTGTAGTGGTTGGGGCAAATTGCCATAGGCCGGGGGTTCAAATCCTGCTGGAGGACAGCAACCTCAGGCTGGAGGGACTGGGGCTTCTAGTTCCACAGGTGCTCCTTGTGGCATTGGGCAAGCCACTTAATCCTCTGTTGCCTCAGGTACATAACGTAGATTGTGAGCCCTTAGGGGACAAGGGAAATATATACCATACCTGAATGTACACTGCTTTGACCCAGTGAAAAGTGGTATATAAGCATTGCTAAATAAATAAATAAAATAAGTGCTGGCACTTAAACATGGACTCTGCTGTTTCTCCTTGTTGATTTTTGCCAAATAAATAAATAAAATAAGTGCCGGCACTTAAACATGGAATCTGCTATTTCCCCTGTTGATTTTTGCCATGTGTAGACCTGCAAAGTGAGTTGTCTGGCTCCATGAATCTACAAATACGTGGGCACTTCTGCACTATTTTAAACAGGCTCCACTGTTAGCAGATCCCTTTTTAAAAATACTGCTGGAATTGTGTATGTCGCAACCTCAATGTCCTAGTTCCAAACTTCGCATACTGTCTAAAGTGTGCCTTCATACTATGAGGTCAGAAAATATCTCCGACACTCCCCATTGTCTGTAAAGGAATATACTTCTATAGAGTTCATGAGCTCACTTTGGCTCTGGTCTTTTGTTCTCTTCTGTTCTGCCATAGGAGCATTTTGAGGTTCAAGGGAGGAGTTTTCAGGCATCAAGGGATGGGTGTGTTTTCGATTCCAGGAGGCTCTAGAAACTGAACGCACGCAGTTAGATCCTTACTCCTTGGAGTCACCAAAGAATTACCTCAAGTGATTAAAACATAGGGTTTCTGTCTGAGCAGGAGAGAAAGGAAGATGGCTAGAAAGCTGGAAATCACACAGAGTCGCTGGCTGAAAGAGAATGGACAGTTCATCTGCATTGATTTCAGCAGAAATATTTTATTTCTTCTGTTGAAGAAAGAGAGTCTGCGTCAAACTTTACAGGTACCAATAAGGGGAAAACCTAGGGTGGGTCCCTCTCTGAAGAGCCCCTTTGCTAGGGAGGGATTGATGAAAGAGTGTATACAGATTTTAAGTGACTATTTTATTTGGATAATTGGACTTTGATTTTCTGTATGGATAGCATCTTATTCCCCCCTAAAAAGCCCTAGGTGCAGCCAGCAAGTGGAACAGAGACGACACAAAAATAGCTCTAGAAACGAAAACTGTAGTGTGATCCATGCTGCATCTGCCCTCATTACAAAAAGTATAGGAAGCTATAATCTCTTGTAAATCTCTTCTCATAAATAGGCAACTTGTATAAGTAATAAACAGGCTTGCAAAGATTTCGGCATTCGCCCCCACCCTCCTTTAGTGCTTTATGAGTTGAGGGGGTAAAGTTTGAGTTTGACTGCCTTTATCATCCAGAAAAGGTAATGGAATTTGTAACGACCAGCCTGCAGTGTGTTATAGTACTTCTAAAATATTTTTGAAATCATAAACAAATGTTTTGTAGCTGTTAGTGTTTTTGCCTCTTCCATCCTCCTGTTTGCTCAGATTTGCCCAAGTGTTTCAGAGGCAGCCCTTCAAATGAAGGGAAACACACCGCAATGCCTTGTGGAGCGCACTAAGCGGGTGCCAAGCTTAAGTGGGTTGGCAGGCATCTACTTTAAGCCTGTTTTATAATGACACGTAGACACTTACCTGTCTTTATAAAGCACTAGGGTAAATCCTGCAGCAAACATGGCTACATTGCAGAAGTAGACATTAGGCCCTGCTCATGAGCAGGGTTAAAATACCCGCATCTATATGATGGAAGGATGTGTGTAAATGAAGCAACCTACTCATGTACCTTGTGACTCTACCAAAGCTCTGCCCAGACTGTGCCCCCAGCAACGCCTACCGTAAAAGCTTGTGTGTGCATGCCATTGTGTGTGCTTTTATGTCTGGCACAATTTTGTAAGATCTACTGCTGACAAGTCAATGCAATTTCCATCTGTGCTTATCCTTGTTAATGTTAGTTATTACTGGAGGAAAAAGACCTCCGAGTATAGCCTGTGTTCTACTCCATTCAGGTACCATCAAAGCTCTTTTTTGATGGAAGTCAGGATTCATCTTCACAGATTAATCTTCAGGAGCTTTGTTATATGTAAACCGTTTTGACTATGTGCCAGGAAACAAATCACATTGGGCCAAGTGATAGCATCGGCCGGATGCCCTTGTTATGCTACACTGCTAGGGCAAAATATACAAACACCCTGTAATCCCTAAGGAGAGTACCTATCCTAAACAATTTTTTGTCTGAGTAAGGCGAGGGAAGACAGTACTTGAACTGCCCCCAACCAGATGACAAACTCCTTTTTTTCGTTTTAGTTCAGGTTAAAACTTTCAAAAACACGGCACTTAGCTTGATATGTAGCTGTCCAGATAAACAAACCCAGCTTCACAGCACTCTTTCAAAGTTGCCAAACCAGCTGCATAGCACATAGCATGACGTGCACGTTTCGGGGTCTCCTTCCCTGTGTCAAGTGCTAGTTATTCCCACTGCTAGGGCAGGCACACCATTTACCTCACACTGGTCTCTCATCTGACTCAACTTGTCTATGCCGGCTTTAACATTTGGCACCCTGGACAGTTGCCTCTGTTACGAGTGCCTAAGTCTGGCTCTGGTCCAGTTTAAAGCGCTAGAGACAGAGGATCTAGCTGTAACCTGGTGTCACAGTCTTCTCATCCCCCTCTGCCTAATTGAAGGGAAGGGAAAATCTGATTCTCTAGAGATCTGACAAAGCTCTGACCTGTTTATAGCGTTTCTCTGACCAAATGGTGAAATTTTAACCTGAAAATCTCGAAAGTGTCATGACCCTGATTGCAGTTTTTGGCAGGAAGTTCAAAATTTGATCTTCTGTCTGATAAATGTCATTGAGGTCACTCAAACTATCACCAGTTTTAATATGAGTTGAAGGGTGAGATGGGTTTTAAATGAAATTTAGATATGGGCTTCAGAGGTTTCATTTCCAGTGTAATCATTTTAGCTTTTCTGTTACATAAGGGTGCCTAACCAGTCTTACAACAAACATAGTAATTCACAGTGCCTGCTGCTTTCAATGCCAGTGATACATTGTGCTTTAATGCCTGATGTACCAAACTAATGGGTGCAGAACACAATGGTGTTACAAAGACAGCATGACCTTACTAGTACTGTCACGTTCAGCAGCTCACGTTTCCTCACCTTTACTAGCGTCAGATGAAAGAACTGATTAGCCTTTCCTTATCTATCTGTCTGATTTATTACTTGCCCCAATGTTTATGCCCCAAGGTACCCTAGGTGAAGAATAACAATAATTAATAAGCAATATGCAGTAAATCCCAAGTAAATACAACCCTTATAAAGCATTCTACAACATTAAAAAGCAAAACACATAAATAAGCCGACTTACATATAAAAGTAAATAAACATAGATAACACAGGTCTGTGATTAAAAAGCTGTTTGATTATTTTCATCTAATTTCCATGTATTTTGGTGTGCTGAAAACAAATAAAATATTGAAAAAACTCCTAGAAGTCATGATTTGCCACAACATGCAAAATTGTCTTCAAATTTATCAAATTTTTTCAAATTACTATTAATTAATTCAAATTACTATTAATTAATTCACATAATTGCATTTAAGATATAAAATGCCAAAAAAAACCTTAAAGGGGTTGTCCGAGTTATGTAAAAAAAAATATAGCACTGTAAATCTGATGGTCAGCAATATATACATAAGCTAAGCAAGTTTTAAGTCCGTGCTTCTAATGGTAGAAGGGGTTAATCTTTCCTGAAGAATCCACTGGGAGGGAGACACAAGGCAGATAGCAGCAGCTCCAGTCAGTGCAGGGGGCGTGGCCAGCACTGTGACGTCCCGTGTACAGACACAGAGCTGCTCTTTCCTGCATGCCACACTTGTGCACGAATCATCATCAGGCTCTTGGTTCTAGGCTGTTCACACTTTTTCATCGCAATTCGTGTTAGCTCGTCATTCTTCAACCGTTATGGCTCCGTGAAAGTGTATTAATTCGCCAGACAGTTTCTGTTTCATCTGTGGTGAATATACAGTGTTGAAGCAACAGCAGAATATTACAGACTTTGTGAAAAAAAGTATACTTTGCATACTTTGGACTAAAAATTGGAGATCAAGATAAAGTCTGGGCGCCTCATAAAGTGTGCAAACGGTGTGTTGAGGACCTCCGAAACTGGTTTAAGGGTAAGAAAAAATCTTTCCGTTATGGGATTCCTATGGTATGGCGAGAGTAAAAGAACCATAGTGATGACTGTAACTTTTGTTCATGCGATGTGAAAGGGTTTAATTCCAAATGGAAGCATTCCATTTCATACCCCAAACTTCACTCGGCAATTCGTACCATCCCCCATGGCACAAATATACCAGTACACAAGCCCCCTGCTACCTTGGAAGAGATACCTAGCTCCGATGAAGGTGAAGTCATACCTGAACCAGATGACGAATCAAGTTCTGACTTTGAAGATGATACAAGACCAAAATTGTTTTCTCAGGAGGAGATGAATGATTTGGTAAGAGACTTGAATCTTCCCAAAGATGCCGCTGAGTTACTCGGATCAAGGCTGAAAAGCAGGAATTTATTGTTGCCAGGAGTGTCATCTTCATGGTTCAGACATCGTGAAAAGGAGTTGTTCCTTACTTCGCCCAGGAAGACAAGTTGGTTTATTGCATCGATGTCGAAGGTCTGATGGGTCAATTTAAAATCCAATATGATTCAGAGCAATGGCGTCTTTTTATAGATTCTTCAAAAAGAAGTCTCAAAGCAGTTTTACTCCACAATGGTTTTTACGCTTCCATACCTGTAGGTCATTCCGTACACTTGAAGGAAACCTACGAGAACTTGGAATTGGTTCTTCGTAAACTTAAATATGAAGACTGTGGTTGGCAAGTGTGTGGGGACTTGAAGGTCTTGTGCATGCTGCTCGGGCAACAAGCTGGGTATACGAAATATCCTTGTTTTCTGTGTCTATGGGACAGTCGAGACCGACAAAATCACTGGACCAAGAAGAGTTGGCAGCCGAGGGTGCTAACAGTCGGTGAAAAAAATGTCCTCCGAGAAACCTTGGTACCTTCCCATAAAGTTCTTCTACCACCTCTGCACATAAAATTGGGATTGATGAAGCAATTCATAAAATCACTTCCAAGAGATGGAGAATGCTTCAAATACTTGGTCACCAAGTTTCCAGGCCTGTCGGAGGCAAAATTGAAGGAAGGTGTGTTCGTCGGACCAGACATTAGAAGGCTTATAGTTGAACAAGAGTTTGTCAATACCATGACGGATCCTCAAAAAGAAGGGTGGATTGCATTTAAAGAAGTCGTACAGAAATTTTTAGGCAATAACAAAGATCCTCACTACAAAAAGATCATCGGACGAATGCTGAAAGCATTTCAAGCTTTAAGTTGCCTGATGAGTTTGAAAGTGCATTTCCTCCAGTCCCACCTTGACTACTTTCCTGAAAATTTGGGAACTGTGAGTGAGGAACAAGGTGAACGATTCCACCAAGACATTAAAGAGATGGAAAGGAGATACCAGGGAAAATGGAGCATTACAATGATGGCAGACTACTGTTGGATGCTTCAGAGAGACATTCCAGATGCTACTCACAAGCGTAAATGCACCAAGAGGAGCCTCACAAGGAAGAAGAATCGAGTTTAGTGTGTGTAGGTGAGCTCATTTCCGTTCAAAAAAGGATTTTCATGAAAATATTTTAATAAAACTTTAATTTTATAAGTCTTTCCATTTATTTTGAGATATTGCCATATTTAACATAGTTACCTAAATTGTCAGGAAACGTGATGTCCTATGACAAAATGGAGGTCATTTTCAGATTCAGCATACCAAAAAACATAAAGATTACGTGGAATAACCAAAACAGCTCTCGAAAAAAAAATTTTTTGCAGACCTGTGTAATGGAACTATAACATTAGAAACAGTAGCACAATATTTTGGCCCTTCTTCTTTACCCCTCACCAGATTTTAAAAAACCCACTTATATAGCCCTCTTATTCCCGAAGATGTAGTGGGTTTCAGGGCCTGTGAGGCCCATCTCCCAGTATGCCTCCTGGAAGATAAAGGCCTCTGAGTTCACCAAAGGCCATCCCCCCAGCAGATGCATTTAGATTTTTTTTTTTAGTTACCACTATAGCAGGTAGCAGCTAGGCAGTTACATTCAGGCACTGTATGTATTTTCCTGTCTCCAAAGGGTTCACAATCTAGGGTCATACATGAGGCAATTGAGGGTTGGGTGGCTTGAGGCCATGAGGAGCATGAGTGGAACTGAATCCCCAGTCCCTCCAGCCCAAGGCTGCTGTCCCCTAGAAAGATTTGAATCCAGGTCCCTCTGGATTGAGACTACTGCTTCAACCACTAGACCACTCCTCCCTCTGCTGCCCCAGCCACTGCTATGTCCAATGGGAGGGAAACTAACTTCCTTCTGCTGTAAAGATTTTTTAAGGTAAATTTGGTTTTGAGAGGAGGAAGGGGTAGTAGTTATCTATTGGGAAATAGGAAGGAAGGGGTCTTCTGTTTTAAAAGCCTGAGACAAAGCAGCCTAAGGTCCACTGGGTATTTCAATGAATCCCTAGGTAAACAGAAGTGGATACAACTTCTACCTGGTATAAAATTAAACACAGCATCCTTCAGCAAATTTAATGCATTACTATTGGTATTCATTGATTTTTAACAGATTGAAAATAATAAAAACCGAAGGGCCCTTTTACTAAATGTATACGCTTACCACACAATTAGGGACCATACCAACACACGATAAGTGTACCCAATGTGTGCTGATGGGAGCGTGCTCAGCAAGTTCCTGGCAGCTGGCACACGATCACAAACCCTAACACACAGCACGAATAATGAGGATGAACCAAATAACATCCATAGCGCTAGTGATCTAGGGCTGGCATGACCATTAGGTGAACTAGGCAGGAGGTGTCACGGTGTCGTTCGCACTTCCACCCTCCTACGATTCCACTGCCTTTAACAGGAAGAAACTGGATTGGGGGGGGGGGGGCACAAACAGCACCATGGCACTGAAGCAGAAGGTAACTGCAGCTCTGTGGTACCACCCCTTAATGCCAGAACGCCTCTAACATGACCAGCACACTTACCACATGGTAAACCCTTATCGCTGCTGTTACTGCTCGTTAAGCTTTGAAATTTGTTTCCAAAGGATGCTGTAAAAGCAGTTAGCATAGCTGGATTTAAAAAAGGTTTGGACAAGTTTCTGGAGAAAATGTCAATAGACTGTTATTAATGTAAACCTGGGGAAAGCCACTGGTTTTCCCTGAAGGTAAAGTAGCATGGAATCTGACTACATTTTGGGATCTTTCCAAGTACTTGCAACCTGGATTGGCCACTATTGGAAACAGGATATTGGACATCAGAGGCGTTTGGTCTAATGCATCATGACAATTCTTATGTTCTTATGGCTTTTCTACCCTCTCAGAGTGTGGTTGTTGTTCTGTCTACTTTCAAAAACCATGTCCACCTATCTGAGCATCTGAAAATGATGACAATTTACCCTTAGAAAACATGGGAAGGTTATTAAAAAATCACCAGATGCCTTCAGCTAGCAATTTCAACTGGAAAATACTGTTAAGAAATGGAAGATAAGATGTGGAAGACCAAGAACAATCTCTAATAGAACCATCTGAAAACTAGTCAGATTTACAAAACAACCCAGAGGTCACTGCTGTTGACCTGCTGAAAGGTTTAGCTGACCATGGAAGTTTCCCACAGGTCCAGGCATAGCAGTGCTTACAAACTAATCTGCATGGGTCAGTTGTCAAAAGGAAATGTTTTCAATGACCTCATCACAAAAGAAAAAAACTTGACTCATATGAAACTTTCTTGAATGAGTACTTTGGACTGATAAATAAAATGGATTCATTTGGAGAAAAAAAAGGATGAAGCACTTGAAGAACAGAATACCTTGCCAACCAATAAGCATGGGAGTAGATCTATTATGCTTAGAAGTTATGTGGCAGCCAGTGCCATGGGAAATATTGTGTGAGTGGAAGTAAGAATGGATTCACCTAAATATCAACATTTCCTAAAAGCGAATGTGACACAATCAGTGAAAAAATTGAAGCTGAAAAATAAAACAGATATTTCAGCAGGACAATGATCTAAAACATGAAGTACTTAGAGAAAAAAAAGAGGCAGGTTTGTAACAGCCTTCACACGACTACTACCTACTACTTCTCAATTGTATAGTGCTACTAGACACACACAGTGCCGTGCACATACATATGAGAGACATAAGAACATAGGATATGCCATACTGGGTCAGACCAAGGTCCATGAAGCCCAGTGTCCTGTTTCCAACAGCGGCCAATCTAGGTCATAAGTACCTACCAGTTTCCCCAAAAGACACAGGTTCCGCAATGCTTGTATTGGGTCAGGCAGTGATATCCCAGGTCCCTTTTAATAATGGTTTATGGACCTTTCCTCCAGGAACTTGTCCAACCCTTTTTTAAACCCAGCTACACTAACAGCTTTTACTACATCCTCCGGTAACAAATTCCAGAATTTGATTATACATTGAGTGAAAAAATATTTTCTCTTATTAGTCTTAAATAGGTTACCCTGTAGCTTCATTGTATGTCCCCTAGTCTATCTATATTCTGATAACAGTACCTGCTCCACAGAGTTTACAATCTATACTAGACAGACAAAGAAGCAACTGAGGCAGATCATTAAGTGAATGATTAAAGCACACATGGGTGTTAAGCTGGAAATAAGGGGGAGGGGGGGGGGTCAGGATTCAAAAGAATCCTTGAAGAGGTGGGTTTTTAGCCTGAATTTGAATAGAACCAGGGATGGAGACTGATGTACAGACTCAGGTAGTCTGTTCCAGACATATGGTGAAGGAAGCTGGAGTGAATGGAGTCTGGAGTTGGCAGTAAAGAGATGAGCATAGACAAAAGCAATTTGCCCGATGAGCAGAGTTTGCCTGGAGAGGGCAGGGAGAGATAAGAGGAGAGGTAATGATGAGAAACAGAATGAATGCACCTGTAGCCAGTAGGAGAAGTTTTAACTGGATGTGGAAACGGACAGTCAGTGAACTGACTTTAAAAAGAGGGTTATATAAGCATAGCGACATTGGTGTAAGATTAGCTGTGAAATTGAGGTTTGAATGGATTGAAGGGAAGAGAGGTGATTCAGTAGGAGACCAGCGAGCAGCAGGTTGAAATAGTTTAAATGGGAGGTGACTAGAAGGTGGATGAGAATCTTGTTAGTGTGTCCAGACAGGAAAAAGCAAATTTTGCTGATATTACAGAAAAAGAAACTACAGGTTTTAGCTATTTGATGGATTTGGGCAGAGAAAGAGAGAGAAGTATCAAAGATGACCCCAAGATTGCAAGCCGAGGAGACAGGGAGGAAAACAGTGATCTCCAGGAACAAGCAGGAATGATTCTTCACATATGGGTATCTTCGGTACTGACGGAGCCTGCGTGGGAACGCTCCCCAGCGTCCATAGGAAAGCTTTTGGGAGCATCCCACAGCGCCTGCGTGCTGCCTTCCTGTCTTTTCCAACTGCCTCTCCTCAGTTTTTCCGTTTTCCGCAGAGCCGGCAGGATGTATTCCTGTCACCGCAGAAAATTCTTCTTTTTATTTTTTTACTTTTTTGTGGTCGCGTCTGTCTTCCCTCGATGCTACCAGTACCGCCGGTACTTTTCTTTCTTTTTCCTGAAGAATTTCTTCTTTCCTTAGAAATTTTTTCCTGTTTAGTGCCTGACGGTTTCTAGGCCACTAGGCCTCTACCCTTCCGTTATGGAAAAGCCAGCCACTGTCCTTAAGAAATGCTCAAAGTGTGGCGGTACAGATATTTTTTCAGACACTCATACTTGGTGTCTAAAATGTTTAGGTCCTGACCATTGTCCTCTGGACTGTCTCTCCTGCTGGAGCTCAAACAGAAGAAGTCTTCAGAATCGAGCAGAACTCAATACCCGGTTCACATCCCCTTTCATGTTACCAGCTGAAATATCTTCTTCTTCACAGGATCAGGTAACCAAACAACAGTCTGTAAAGACTAGCCAGTCCTCGAGTAGTAGATCTCCTTTCCAGTATCGAGATGGCTTCGGTCTTGCCCTCGAGGACATCTTGGCAACAAAGCCCTGGCGGGAGTCTTCGGGCTCCAAAGCATCAACGGGGCTCTGGGTTGTTCCCGAGGTTCTTACCTCAATGAACATACCTGGGCCATGCTCGGTGGTTGTGGCCACTTCGGGCGGTACCGACACCCCGGCATCGGCTATGGTCATGGACGAAACACTCCTCACCGATGAACGTAGTCTAGCACTCTCGGCTACTTCGGTACCGTTAGAGTTGCTGCAGACTGTTCCTCTAGTATCAGTATTGTTTTCGGTACCGGTACCAGTATCGACATCGGCATCGGTGTCGGTACCGTCCATGCTTACTTCGACAGAATCGCTTCCCTCGATGCCGAGCCTGGACTCGATCTCTAGCATGGAAGATTCGGTACCGACTCGTCTTGGTACCGACCTCGAGCGGTACCAAAGACATCGCTTTAAAGAAAATCCGATGCTTCATCCTTTTCAGTCTTCCGATCCCGATGACTGGGATGAATCCATTGGTACCAAGGCTGATTTTTCCTCAAGTCTAGCCTTTACCCCTCATTTCAAAGAGTCCTCTTCGGGGGAGGTTTCTTTTCAAGCTTTTCTGCTTGATATGGCAAAGTTACTTGCCATTTCTATACCTGGTAAAGAATCCTTACCGGGGAATTCAGAGACACTGCATTTTCCCTGTATTCCAAATGAGGTGATCATGCTTCCAGTGCATCAGATCTTACTAGATCTACTGTTAAAAATGTGGGAAACTCCTTTAATGGTATCCCCACATTCCAAGACACTTGACACTATGTACAAGGTGCCACCTTCTCCAGGTTTTCAAAAGACTCAACTTCCTGATCATTCTATTGTTGTAGAATCAGCAATGAGGCATATTAAGAGTGCAAAGAAGCACTCTTCTTATCCGCCAGGTCGTGAGTCAAGGACTTTAGATGCCTTTGGACTTCGATGCTTCCAGGCATCCATACTTTCAGCAAAACTTACGTCATATATTTTCTATATGGGATTATCTCTTGAAGAAGTCACAAAGAACTTAAAGTTTTTGAACCTTTTCTTCCAGAGCATAAAAGAGCAGACTATTCCTTATTAGTCAATCATGCTCAAAATATTTCTAAGTTTCTTAATCATGCTTCCCTGGACTGTTTTGAGTCTATTAGCAGAATGTCTGCTATAGCCATAGGAGCACGACGCTTAGCCTGGCTCCAAGTTTCTGACTTGGATAGATGGGTTCAGGAAAGGCTGGGAAATACTCCTTGTACTGGTGAAAATCTCTTCAACAAGGAGGCTTTATTTCAAGCTAATCAGTTGAGCACTGATGCTTTTTCTTTCAGAGGATTGTCCAAACTCTCCTCTATCCCAGCTAATAAAAAATCTCATAAAAAGCTTTATTCCCCCAAGGGGAAAAAGTTTTATCCATCTTCTACCCATTCTACAGATGTTTCCAAAGATGGGCAACACCATACCAGACTAAGAAAGTCAAAACCTCAACAGGCTCAGCAAACCCAACAATCGCAGGGTTTCTGATATTTTATTCACTTTTTCTGTGTGAGGTTTAGAACTTGAACCTCCTTCTTTTCAACAGAAGCATCTAAAGGTCATCTCATTCATGCTGAGATATCCGTCATACACTAACTCAATCCTCGGCTCTGGGTGTAGATCTCTTGCTACAAGAGAATCTATCCTTCTAGCTAAAAGCTATTAGGGACTATCATACCCCAGAGATAACAGGCTTCTCTTTTTAAAACAAAAAAGAGAACTAACAATAGGGTGAACTAGAACTTTCACCTTGTCAGTTTTCCTGTACAAGGATATCTCATACTTTTAACTGCAAGGGCACCCTATCCTTTCAAAGACTTACTAAATTGTAAGTCTTTTCAACTCTGTATTAATTTCTATCCCTCTTAGTCCAGACATTTAGGGGTATGTTTACTAAACCGTCTTAACGTGCGCCCGGCGATAGTGTGCAGGTTGCCATAAAAGGAGTGGGCGTTTCAGTCTTAAAGCAGCAAAACGGGAGTATTGCGCGATAATGCATGCTGCTGCGCAAATTATCGGGCGAAGCACCGTAAGCGTGTTAACGTGTGGTAATCTTAAGTAGGTGCCCAGACATGCAAACATAGAAACAGAGGTGTAGCACAATGGTTACTACACTGACTGATGATGCAGGGGTCATGAATTCAATCCCCCAGTGTGCCTAATGCATAAGTCTGGCTGAGGCATCAGCTTTAGCATGTAAGTATTGTTTCTTGAGGCAGTTTATTTGTATTTTAATTATTGCTGCCAGCAAACACACCCTCACATGTCGTAACCTAAGGTGCAGCATAAGGCACCCTATTAGACACTCCATAGGATACCTTATAAGGCACCTTTATAAGAACATAAGAACATAAGATATGCCATACTGGGACAGACCAAGGTCCATCAAGCCCAGTATTCTGTTTCCAACAGTGGCCAATCTAGGTCATATGTACCTAGCAGTTTCCCCAAGAGACACAAGTTCCACAATGCTTGTACTGGGTCAAGCATTGATATCTTCGGTCACTTCTTAATAATGGTTTATGGACCTTTCCTCCAGGAACTTGTCCAAACCTTTTTTAAACCCAGCTACACTAACAGCCTTTACTACATCCTCCGGTAACAAATTCAAGTTTGATTACACGTTGAGTGAAAAAATATTTTCTTTTATTAGTCTTAAATAATTTACCCTGTAGCTTCATTGCATGTCCCCTAGTCTTTCTATATTCTGATAATGTAAACAATCGATCTATGTTTACCCGTTCTACTCCATTCATTAATTTATAGACTTCCATCATATCTCCCCTCAGCCGTCTCTTTTCCAGGTTAAAGAGCCCTAACCTTTTTAGCCTTTCTTCATAGGAGTATCCATCCATCCCCTTTACCATTTTGGTGTCTCTTCTCTGAACCTTTTCTAAAATCGCTACATCCTTTTTAAGATACGGCGACCAGAATTGCACACAATATTCAAGGTGCGGTCTCACCATGGAACGATATAGAGGCATTATAATATCTTTTGTTTTATTTTCCATTCTTTTCCTTATCATACCTAGCATTCTATTTGCTCTCTTGGCCGCCGCTGCACACTGGGCCGAGGGTTTTAACATGGTATCCACAATGACGCCTAAATCTTTTTCCTGGGTGGTGGATCCTAATGTGGAACCTTGCATTGTGTAACCATAGTTTGGGTTGTTCTTCCCTAGGTGCATAACCTTGCACTTGTCCACATTAAATTTCATCTGCCATTTTGATGCCCAGTCTTCCAATTTATCAAGATCCTCTTGCAATTTTTCACAATCCTCTTGGGTTTTAACAACTTTAAATAGTTTTGTGTCATCTGCAAATTTGATAACCTCACTCATTATTCCACTTTCCAGGTCATTTATGAATATGTCAAAAAGCAGCGGACCCAGCACAGATCCCTGGGGTACACCACTATTCACCTTTCTCCATTGGGAAAATTGGCCATTTAGCCCTACCGTCTGCTTTCTATCTTTTAACCAGTTCCTGATCCACAATAGTACACTGCCTCCTATCCCATGACTCTTTAGTTTTGCCAAAAGTCTCTGATGAGGGACCTTTCCTAACCAGGGCTCCACAGATCAAACAAACAGTAAGGATTTGAGGGTTTGTTTGTTTGTTTTATTATATTACATTGCTAGCTCTCTGACTGGGAGCTCTTAAAAGGGTTTTTTGTATATTTTTTAAAGCAAGGTTACTTTCTTTTTGCTGCTTTAGGGGAACTTTCCTTGAGCACAGTAGGTTGCTGAACTCCAGTAACCTCCTGAGGTTTAGAAACTGCTACACCTAATCAGGAGTTAGTGGGCCTCTTTCCTGAGTACAGTTGAAGCCTGCATAAAAGGCTCCAGTGCCCTGCCCTGTTGAGGCTTTCCTAACCAGGGCTCCACAGATCAAACAAACAGTAAGGATTTGAGGGTTTGTTTGTTTTATTATATTACATTGCTAGCTCTCTGACTGGGAGCTCTTAAAAGGGTTTTTTGTATATTTTTTAAAGCAAGGTTACTTTCTTTTTGCTGCTTTAGGGGAACTTTCCTTGAGCACAGTAGGTTGCTGAACTCCAGTAACCTCCTCAGGTTTAGAAACTGCTAACACCTAATCAGGAGTTAGTGGGCCTGTTTCCTGAGTGCAGTTGAAGCCTGCATAAAAGGCTCCAGTGCCCTGCCCTGTTGAGGCTTTCCTAACCAGGGCTCGACAGATCAAACAAACAGTAAGGATTTGAGGGTTTGTTTGTTTGTTTTATTATATTACATTGCTAGCTCTCTGACTGGGAGCTCTTAAAAGGGTTTTTTGTATATTTTTTAAAGCAAGGTTACTTCTTTTTGCTGCTTTAGGGGAACTTTCCTTGAGCACAGTAGGTTGCTGAACTCCAGTAACCTCCTCAGGTTTAGAAACTGCTAACACCTAATCAGGAGTTAGTGGGCCTGTTTCCTGAGTACAGTTGAAGCCTGCATAAAAGGCTCCAGTGCCCTGCCCTGTTGAGGCTTTCCTAACCAGGGCTCCACAGATCAAACAAACAGTAAGGATTTGAGGGTTTGTTTGTTTTATTATATTACATTGCTAGCTCTCTGACTGGGAGCTCTTAAAATAGTTTTTTGTATATTTTTTAAAGCAAGGTTACTTTCTTTTTGCTGCTTTAGGGGAACTTTCCTTGAGCACAGTAGGTTGCTGAACTCCAGTAACCTCCTCAGGTTTAGAAACTGCTAACACCTAATCAGGTGTTAGTTCCCTCCCTACCCACCCTGACTCCCACCCACCCCTAGTGAGCAGTCTTGCTTTATAGGGCACCTCCCCCTTTAACAAATCACAGAGAATTGGACCAGCACATTTTGAATATAATTAAAGAGATTTAACTGCTTTTTCTCTGAAAGGACAGCTGCGAAACTGGCTGGTACTTGGTAGATCTCTCTCTTTTGCTTTAACAGATACCTAAGCTCCACGAACAGAACAATGGCTGGGAAAAATCGTATTGCTAAAGCTGTTGCCCCCGTTACAGCTTCTGCCCCGGTCCAGACAGAGGTCCTAATGCCAGTTGAAGGACCGGTTCCATGTGCAGGGTGCCAGCATGCTGAAGCTCTGAGGAAACAAGTGGAGGAACTCAGAGAGGAGGTGGTGAGGCTGAGGAGCATTCAAGACAGTTAGAAGTACATTGATGAGATGCTTCTTGCAGCAACCAAGCTCTCCATCATAGGAGAAGATGGGTGCCAACAGAATGTCGATGGTTGGACACAAGTCACCAGGGCCTGCAAAATCACCAATCCAACTTCTCCAGCCCTTGAATTGAAGAACCATTATGCAGCCCTGGAAGTGGAGGAGGTGAAAGCATCCCTGGAAAGGGAAGAACCAGAGTTCAAGTACCCCAAAGTTGCAGAATCAGTGACCAGAAGGAAACGAAGGGTAGTGGTGGTTGGAGACTCTCTTCTGAGGGGTACTGAGGCATCCATCTGCCGACCAGACTTGATGTCCAGAGAGGTATGCTGTCTGCCTGGTGCCAAAATCCAAGATGTTACGGAGAGTTTGCCGAGGCTCATCAAGCCCACTGACTATTACCCAATGTTGCTAATCCATGTTGGAACAAATGATACTGCCAGGTATACCTTGGAACGTATCAAAAGTGACTTCATGGCTCTGGGACAGAGGGTGAAGCATTTAGGTGCACAGGTGGTGTTCTATTCAATCCTCCCTGTTGAGGGTAAAGGCCAAGGCAGAGAGGCTCGCATCCTGGAGATGAATGCATGGCTGCGTGGATGGTGTCATCGAGAGCGTTTTGGTTTCCTAGACCATGGGATGCTGTTCCAAGGGTTGCAGAGCAGAGATGGCATCCATCTGTCCAAGAAAGGTCAACGCATCTTCGGTAGTAGACTGGCTAATCTACTGAAGAGGGCTTTAAACTAGATTCATTGTGGATGGGTGAAGAAAGCCCCCAGGTAAGTGAAAGCCCCCAGGTAGGTGATACATTAAATACCTTTATGGAAATTGGTAACAGGGGTAACATATGGAAAGCAGTGTGTATTAATGCCCGTAGCATGGGAAATAAGATCCCTGAAGTTGAAGCTTTGGTGGGAGTGGCTGACTTGGATTTAGTGGCAGTTACAGAAACATGGTTCACAGAAAACCATGACTGGGATGTAACTGTACCTGGCTATACTTTATTCAGAAAGGACAGGGTAGGAAGAAGGGGAGGAGGAGTGGTACTATATGTAAAAACTACTATTAAAGCTTTGGAATTACAGAGCTTAAAAGGGAGAGAGGAGGCATTGTGGGTTAAACTAGAAAGAGGGAAAGAGAAATCTATTTGCATTGGTGTGATATACAGACCTCCCTCACAAGAGGAAGAGGTGGACAGAGAGTTAATTGAAGACATATGCAGCATTGCTAGGAAAGGGGAAGTGCTACTGATAGGAGATTTCAATATGCCAGATGTTGATTGGCACATTCCTGCTGCAGTATCATCTAGAAGTAAGGAGATCCTGGATTCTCTACAGGGAGAACTATTCAGGCAATTGGTAACAGACCCCACAAGTGAAGGGGCCATACTGGACTTGGTGCTTACCAATGGTGAAAGTGTTTCTGATGTTGTAGTGGGAGATCATTTTGCATCCAGTGATCACCAGATGGTGTGGTTCAGTATTAGGACTAGGGCTGTTAGAATCCATTCCAAGGTCAGGATCTTAGACTTTAGGAAGACTAACTTTGCGAAGATGGGCCAATACCTCAGGGAGTCGTTAGTGGGATGGGAAAAGCTGGGGGATGTAGAAAAATAGTGGGCAAAACTGAAAGGGGGTATTTTAAGGGCAACCAACCTTTTTGTTAAAATGGTAAATAAAGGCAAAAGGAACAGGAGACCGCTATGGTTTTCGAAGGAAGTAGCTGAAAAAGTGAAGAAAAAGAGGGAGGCCTTCATGAAATACAAGAGATCACAGATAGAGGAAGACAGGCATCTGTATTTGGAAAAGCTTAGAGAAGCTAGCAAAGTAGTCAAGAAGGCAAAGATTCAAAAGTAGGAGGAAATAGCCAATGCAATAAAATGGGGGGATAAGACATTTTTCAGATATATTAGTGAGAAGAGGAAGGGCAAAAGTGGTATTGTTAGACTCAAGGGTGCAGGGGGGGAATATGTAGAAGCTGATAAGGATAAAGTGGAATTGCTTAACAAATATTTTTGTTCTGTGCTCACAGATGAAGAACCAGGAGCAGGACCTCAGAAAACACCCACAAATAAGAACAGAAGCGAGGGACATCTTGAACAATTTTCAGAAGACTGTGTTCGTGAGAAACTAGCTCAACTTAAAGTAGACAAAGCGATGGGACCGGATGGGATACACCCTAGAATACTGAGGGAACTTGGGGACGTTCTAGCAACTCCACTGACTGACCTTTTCAATGCCTCGTTGGAGTCGGGAGTGGTACCAAAGGACTGGAGAGAGGCTCATGTGGTGCCTTTACACAAAAGTGGAAGTAAGGATGTGTTTGAAAACTACAGGCCGGTTAGTTTAACTTTGGTGGTGAGTAAATTATTGGAAACGCTGCTGAAAGAGACAATAGTGAGGTTTCTGGAGTCCAGCGGATTACAGGATCCGAGGTAGCATGGATTCACCAGAGGCAGGTCTTGTCAGACAAATCTGATTGATTTCTTTGACTGGGTGACCAGGGAGTTGGACCGAGGGAGAGCTCTAGATGTGGTGTATTTAGATTTCAGTAAAGCCTTTGACACTGTTCCTCACAGGCGACTTATAAACAAACTGAGCACCCTAGAGATGGACCCTAAAGTTACTGCTTGGGTTAGAAATTGGTTGGGTGGGAGGCGACAAAGAGTACAAGTAAATGGAGCTCACTCTGAGGAGAAGGATGTTACCAGTGGAGTGCCCCAGGGATCTGTCCTGGGTCCGATTCTTTTTAACATCTTTGTTAGTGATATAGCGGAAGGGCTGTCGGGTAAGGTTTGCCTCTTTGCAGATGATACCAAAATCTGCAATAGAGTAGACACCCAGGAAGGTGTAGATAACATGAGGAGGGATCTAGCTAAGCTTGAAGAATGGTCTAGAAATTGGCAGCTGGGATTTAATGTTAAAAAATGTAAGGTCATGCATTTGGGCTGCAGCAATCCAAGGGAGCAATACAGTATAGGAGGTGATGTACTTTTGTCCACTAAAGAAGAGCGGACCTAGGCGTGGTTGTGTCTGATGATCTTAAAGTAGCTAAACAGGTAGAAAAGGCGACAGCAAAAGCTAGAAGGATGCTTGGGTGCATATGGAGAGGAATGGCTAGCAGAAAAAAGGAGGTGATAATGCCTCTGTATAAGTCTTTGGTGCGACCTCATTTGGAGTATGGTGTGCAATTCTGGAGACCGCACCTTCAAAAGGATGTGAACAGGATGGAGTCGGTGCAGAGGGTGGCTACTAAAATGATTAATGGGCTTCATTATAAAGCATATGAGGACAGACTTAAGGATCTTAATATGTACACCTTAGAGGAAAGGCGGGATAGAGGTGATATGACTGAGATGTTTAAATACCTCCGTGGCATAAATGTTCAGGGAGAGAGCCTCTTTCAATTGAAAGCAAGTTCTTCTACGAGGGGACATGGGATGAGGGTGAAGGGAGATAGATTCAGGAGTGATATGCGGAAATATTTCTTTACAGAAAGAGTAGTGGATCCATGGAATAGTCTCCCAGTGGAGGTGGTAGAGATGAGGACAGTAACTGAATTCAAAAAAGCATGGGACCAACACAGAGGATCTCTAAAGGTAAAAAGTGGACTGTTGTAGTTGTTGTTATGGAAGGACAGACTAGATAGGCTATGTGGTCTTTTTCTGTCATCATGTTTCTATGTTTCTATATGGACGGTAACCATAAGGTGTCTCAGAAGGCGCTTTATAGGGCGCCCTATAAAGCACCTCCTGAGGCACCTTATGGTTACAGTACGCTGACGGTGTTTTTGCTGGCAGCACTAATGTACATTAAAAATAGATAATGCTTTGGACAGCCCTATCAAATAACCCCACTGTGGGTTTGAATCCATGATCTCTGGCTCTATAGGCAATGAAGTAACCAGTGGGTTACAGCTCTATAGCTGCTAACAAGCCCCTGGCTGGCTTCAGAAGGACTGCACGTCATCACACAAACAGTCTGCTGTGATCACCAGGATAGGGTTAACCCACCCGTACCCATGATGCACTGCACATGCAAATCAGCAGTCTACAGATGAACACAAGATGGGGTATGCACCCCCACAGCACCTCGGCCTGGTAAGGGGAAATGACCGTGTGTGTTACTGGCACAGAGTAGCTACACACCGTCACATTGTGCGGGCACTGTGCTCACCCTGAGGGTGAGGTGGGGCGCCCAGCACCAGGTCCACAGCACCTTCCATGGCAGAAAGAGGCTATGCTGCAGCTCCCCAGCAGTGCTAGTGTGTGAGATAGGTAGTTCCTGCAGACACACCTTGGCTACATCTGTATTTCTCAGTCAGGTTTAGCCCTTATGGATCCATAGGCAGGTTATGTACCACCACCCCACTCTCTGGGGCTGAGAGTGGGAAACAGGGTCTCCCACCAACAGATCCACATTTTTCCATCATCCAATGGCAGCAGTAGAAGGGACCAGCAACCACAGTGCTGCTGGGGAACAGACACTCTACAGGGCAGTCAATGCAGCTCTGTACACATCTATAAAGCAATAGTAGACAGACATTAGGCCCAGAAGTGCCCAGGTGCACCCCACCACCCTCTGATATTCTCCTGCATCAAACCTCCAGCCACTGCACGGTGTTCCAGCAAGACACGCTAGTCCATGTTCCTGGAAAAGATGCATGCACCCAGAACTGGAATGTCAGCATATACACCAAGCAGGTAATTCAGTGATTGGGCCCCAAAAGATAACCCATAAATATCACATGAGAACAATGTTTTAGAGCACTATGGGGGAACCTAGCCATGCCGTGGTCACTGCTCAGTCAGGGTGAGAGTGATCTCCCAGCAGGACATGCTGTGGCCACCCTGTCTGTGCAGGTGGTGGCCAGGCACTACACTGTCCCAGCCATTGCCCTATGCCCTGTGCAGATGCATCCTGGCCAGGCCACCCTGTCTGGGCTATACCCATGGTACCTTGCTCCTCATTATGCACATTGGCAGGCCAATACTGGCAACAGTGCTGGCAGTGTGGGCTGTGGAGGGTGTTTGCAGCCACCACACACTGGATAGACAGACACACACTCCCACACTTATGCCAGCATTGTACAACTATGGAGGTGTTTTGCAGCCCTGGCCACCGCTCCAGTCCTGGGCACAGTGCAGGCATGGCTATGGTACGCAATACTGTTGGGGCACTCCCCAGGGTGGTAAACACTGTCAGACACAAGACCTGTAGCACACTCCACAGACATCAGAAAGGTTGCCATGATGCAGCTCAATCAGTTAATTGTACTTAACATCAGAATTGCTATCTGCCAGTAACCATAGCAACCTTTTTATTGCTGTGTACCGTATTCCCGGGTTTAGGGTGGCATTGCTAAGGTATGCAAGTGCTAGTATTGGGAGATGCACGCAGGGCCCAATGTCCTGCCTCTCCAGGAGGCATTGGATAATGGGGCCTGTGGGTGCGGGTGTGTCTGCCCCTGTTTGCTGCTGCTTTACGGCAGAGGTTCCCAACTCCAGTCCTGGTGTGCCAAACACTGTTCGGGTCTTCATGCTGTCCCTCATGAATATGCATGAGATACATCTGCATACCATGGGGGCGGCGCATAGAAATGCAGCACAGGCATCTTTATTAGAGGCAGCATGGAACCTGAATGGTGTTTGGCCCTCCAGGACTGCATTTGGGAGACTCTGCTCTAGGGTATGCGCATGTTTATGATGTCTGTGCTCTGTAGGGTAAAATGTAGGTGTTTTGGGCATGTTTACGTCATCTACAATAAAGGTTCTCCCTGTATTAGCACGTTTTAGTAGTGGGTAAAATATGGGGACTGGGTTGGCAGGAACCACAGCTGGGACTTGAACCTGTGATCTTCTGCTTCTGAACACATTGGCTGTGTGCACTGCACCACTGTGTTGCCACAGAGATAATGCATTCCCTGGTGATGCCATGACTGTTCGTCAGACAGGGCCTGTCTGTTGCAGTGCATGGCACCCACCTACACAGGGCTAGGCCACGGTCTGCTCTGGGCAGCTGCCACTGCCCCCTCCACCACCAGTATTCCTCTGCCACCATGCTGACATGCCCTTCTGCTGGTGGTGTTGGTGGAGCGCAGTCTCAGGCCATCCAGTGTGCGGGTAGGCGGCTGCCTATGGTGTGGGTTCTGGGGTAGGGGTGCCTGCATAGCTGTCCACGCTTCCCCCCAGCACCGCCTGCCACTGTTCTGTGCCCTTGGGGGTACCTGCTGGGTACTATCCCCTGTGACACTGTGGAAAGCACACTCATGCCCATGTTGGGCCCTCAGAAGTTGTTGTCTGGCTGCTTTACTGTTTCAGCATTCCTATGGGCCAGCTAGGCATCATCCTAGTCCGCACTGTGGGCCAGCTGCACCGCAGCATGTGCCGTCTGCAGCCCTCTGTGTCCCCTTTTCCAGCATCTGTCCAGTTGCCCGTTCTGACATGCCCGCCCTGCTGTTGTGGAACATGTGTACGCCATAGGAAACCTGGCCGTTGGAGTCGGGAACCCTGCTCAGCGCAATTACACTGTGGGCTCATTCACCTTGTATGCGGACGGAGCATAGACCATTCCACAGTTCATTTTTTTTTTTGGAGCTTTCTTGGGGGTGTTTTTTGATATTTCCCATTGATATCACTATTGGCCAGCTTGGTTATTTTATTTTTATATTTTCTGCTGTACATTTTCAAGGTTTATTTGCCCTTTTGTTCCGTGCACATGTATCACACATCACTTTTTCGTAGGTTTCCCTGGTTTTTCTGTACATTGCTGACGTAAATGGTTTCTTTTCCCTTTAAATCTGCTCTAACGCCAGGGTTTCACCGGCGTTAGTTTTGAGCCTCGGATTTCACAGCATTAGTGTGCAGGGAGCCTCTCCCCTCCCACTCTCCACCCATTGACCTCCTCTCTCCGCCCCTGGGGAGCCTTCCTCCGCCCTCCGGGAGCCTTTCCCCGCCTTCAGCGCTCGTTTGCGCCGCAGTGCGCGTTATCGCGCGATAAGGTACCTGTGTGCCTTGGAAAGCCCCATTATCGCGCGATAAGGTACTTTATCGCACGATAATGTTACAGAGCACACGTTAAGACGGTTTAGTAAACATACCCCTTAGTCTCTAAGAGTACTACTAATCAACTGGATGGCTTATCCTCTAAGCCATAGGTTTTTCTTCAGAACCTACTCCAGTAACTAGTTTTCATACAGAGTTTTTCTCCCTTTTTTGCAGTTCATCTCCTTCTCACATATCTTTTTAAGGCAGCTGTTCGCACAGAAATTGGGTATTACTACTCCAAATTATGTCTGTCGGTCCTCTCCAACTCATGGGACCTAACTTTTATGCTGCCTTAATAACAGATAAGTCCAAAGGAGATCCAGAACTCATTTGGACTATTTATTGTTGCAGGCATCAGGCTTGTTGACTATTCTTAGCCACATTCAATTATTTTGGTTCCAACAGAATAGATTCGGTTGCACACTGGCAGTTCAATAGCCAGATCTAAGCAACCTACAACATGCTCTCTGAAATTCTACAACAAAGCTCTGCAACTGTGGGCCTTTGCCAGAGAGCCTCAGAGCTACTCCTATAGGTAGCTGGCCAGATACTCAATAAAGCCTTCAGCTGGTAGTCTCTACCAGTAATGGTTCCTACATGACTGTTTTTTTCCTACTTTTACCATATTCCTTAAAATTTCCTTTTAAGGAAAGGTAACCAGGGTTTAGACCACGTGAAAGTGTAAAAAATTGCACCATTCCCTGGTTGTTCCACATCTCACTGGAACTTCCTCAACAGGGATGCATTTTTTTCACTGCAGTTGGTCCTTATTCACTACTCTCCTTCTAATTTCCTATACTTCATGGTAGCTTATGTTACACAGGAGAACGCATGATACTCATATTACCCTCATAGTCAAACATGGTATCCCCTTATATTGCGTCTTTTTCTCCAGCTACTAATTGAAATTGTAGAAGGATCCAGACTTGCTGTCTTAAGACTAAGGAGCTCCCCTGCACCCATTCCCTTACGTCTCGAGACCTGGTTATTTAGGGGATAGATCTTTTCAAGAAGTCTAATCCTATCCCTGTAAGTGAAGAACATATTACCAGTTTCCATGAAACTTTTCTATAGTTCTTCCATATTTAACCAGACAGAGACTCTCCATCAACATTGTCAAGTAGGTTTTAATCCTTCTTAGTGTAGTGTCAATCTCTATGCATCATCTGACTTGAAAAATTTGTCTACTGTCCATTTTAATGCTGCCCCAGCATACCATAAACTTAGTAGACAATCAATTTCTATGTTTTTTTACCAAATACCTTCTTTACCGTTACCTTTTAGGCTATGTCACACCTGAAGCTCTACATGTAAAGTCTTCATCATAAGTGACATCACTTACAAGGACTTTTAATGATCTTCAAAAAATTGGAGGCTCAACGCCTAGTATAAATATCTTCTCTTTCATTGGAATAAAGGGGGTCTTAAAGACCTATCCCCTTTTTTCTGCAAAGGGTATTTTTACCTTTTCATCCAAACCAGTCAGATTATCTCCACTCTTCCTAGGACCTTATTCTGCTCCAAGGACAAGAAGTTCAATTTCTTGGACTTTACAGAAACTTTACCTATTCTCAAAAGTCCAACCTCATTGAACTCCCCCAGTACTCCTTCTAGGGTTAGTTCTAGCCATGAGGACTTCTCATCTCTTCCTGTATTGCAAAATTATTTTTTTCCCCTCTACTTCACATTGGGGGAATTTCTCTGAGGATAATGATCTGGCTTTCAACCACAGACCCTTATTACCCTCAACAAATATTTTGCAATATTTCTGAGTGAGATCCACATTAGATAATTAGGACTCAACTTTTTTTCTAATATTATCATTTACACAAGGGCCCTCCTTGGATACCTTGTTTAATTAAGCTGTTCACAGCATCTCTTTTTCTTTTCTAGTTCAACTCCTACCCTCCATCCCCCGGATGCCTGAGGGTTTTAAGGATAAGCATGGCCCATCTTTAGATTGCAACATGCTGGGGCCTCCTTCAGGCATCTTAGCTTGGGAGTCCCCATATGTGAAGACTCATTCCTGCTTGTTCCTGGAGATAGCACAGTTACTTACCTGTAACAGGTGATCTCTGGGAACAGCAGGAATAAGTCTTCACAACCCACCCACCTCCCCTAGGAGTTGTTCTCTCTATCTATCTTTCCCTTCTCTCTCTCTCTTCCTTTGTCTCAGCTTTAAAACTCAACTGAGGAGAGGCAGTTGGGAAAGGCGGGAAGGCAGCACGCAGGCGTGGTGGGATGCTCCCAAAAGCGTTCTGATTGGACGCTGGGGAGCGTTCCCGTGCAGGCTCCGTCGGTACCTACGATACCCATATGTGAAGACTTATTCCTGCTGTTCCCAGAGATCACCTGTTACAGGTAAGTAACTGTGCTTTATCCACAGAAATAGAGAGGGAAGCGTGGTTCATGTAGATACAGGCCTCACTGAAGAGCCTACAGGTAAAGCTAGAAACCTTTAAAGATAAGATTAATGATTTAGAAGATCGGTCAAGAAGGAGTAACTTATAAATAGTGGGCCTACTAGAAATATTGAAAGAGCTTGAGTTATTTGGATTCTTAGTACAATGGCTGCTTTTTTTCTCTCACCCTTGTTTTTTTTTTTTAAGTTTTTGCCTTGGCTCTTCCTCTGTAATAGGAGGGGATAGCATACAGTTGCCATATATTGATGGGGGAGGATATGAGTATGGTTGTGGGATTACTTATTACTCATTGATATCTGCGTACTAACAGACTAATTTGGGGTTCTTTCTAAACACTGTTATTCTGTTCTATGTTTCATTATTTCTATGTTCTGATAATATCAATAAAGAACAACGGCTGCCACATGAGTTACCAATGGATACAAAGCTGAGCAAACTGAGGGTAGAGTGTGCCGACCGCCTTGGGCCCAGGAAGGAAGATGAAGCCTTACCTAGAGTGGCAATTTTGAAGGTCTTGAACTACTCATATGTACTTAAAGTGGCTTTACTTCAGGCCTATTGGTGGAAAGGCAAGCTCAAATACTTAAACAAAAGCATCTTGAGTTTTTAGGATTATTCTGCTAAATGCTGGCGCTATGCATGCTGTATTCTGCAGTTTGTTGTAAACTAGTGAACAGGAAAATACAGCACAACTACAGATATGGGGTAATGGCATCATTCAAAAGATAAGTGCCCTGGCAGAAGCTGCCAGGAATGACTTCCCTTGTAGGAAGGCACTATGATAAGATCTGTATGTGCGGAGTTCAGAGCGTAATCTGGGGCTGATTTCTCCAAATGGGCTACTTTTGCACATATTATGACAATAAGCCCTGCCCGCCGACCCTTAAACCCAGATATTCAATGCCAGGGTCATATGCAGTCCTGGCATTGAATATCCGGGTTTTGCCACACAAGCCGGGAGCCGCCAAAGATAACCGGGCAGCAGCGATATTGCATGCTGCCTAGTTAGTTCCTGCACTTTAAAGATAGGAGAGGGTTTTCCTCATCTGTCTTTAAGGTGCAGATTGCTAAATGGGCAGCATCCAATATTGCTGCTGTCCGGTTAGTGCCATTCTCTGCCTCTGCTCCACCCCGGAACGCCCTCAACACATCCTAATGCTAACCGGATAGCATCAGGGCTTGTAGGGGACATAGATGGGGATATTCAATGGCACTAATTGTGTAAGTGCTGTTGAATATCCCAATCTAAGGCATTTAAACGGTTTACTGGGCTATAAACCGTGTATATGCCTTTCGAATCTCGAGCCCTTCAATCCTAAGCCAGGGCATGTGGAATATGATTTCAGTCTTTCAGACTTATTGCTAACACTAGGGGGTATGTTTACTGAACCGCGCAATTGTGCGGGGCGCACGCTAATAGTGCATTTTTGTGCCCCGCACACGTGCGCGCTGCACTAACGGGCCCGCACAAGTGCACGGCGCGCTGAAGTGCGATAGAGGCGTGGAAAGGCATTCCGAGGGCGGAGGAAGGCTCCCGAGGGGCGGAGGGACAGGGTCAATGGGTGGAGAGTGGGAGGGGAGAGGCTCCCCGCACAGGAGCGGGGCTGAAATTCAAGCTTAAAAATACCGCGAGTGAAAACCTCGTGTTAGAGCCGATTTAAAGGGAAGAGAAACCAGCAATGTACAGCAAAACCGGGGAAACCTACAAATCGTGAGCAGTGTGATACATGTGCACAGAACAAAATAGCAAATAAAAATTGAAAATGACCACAACAAAATTCTAAAAAAGTATAATCCAGCTGGGCAACAGACCCTTCCAAAAATCATTTCTTTTTTTTTGGAGATTTCCTGGGAGTGTTTTTTGATGTTGCCCATTGATATCACTGTTGCCCATCTTGGTTATGTTTTTGCCCCTTTTTTCAAGGTCATTTTTGAGGTTTATTTGCCCTTTTGTCTCCATACAAGGTGAATGAGCCCACAGTAAAATTGTGCAGAGCAGGGTTTCTGACCCATTCGGCCAGGTTTCCTATCTCCAGGGACTGCACTGTCTCTGTGGCCACAGTGTGGTGCAGTGGACACAGCCAGTGCCTGTAGAACCAGAGGGTCACAGGTTCAAATCCCAGCTGGGGCTCCTGCCAACCCAGTCCCCATATTTTACCCACCACTAAACAGAGATAGTAAAGACACTCCTTTATTGCAGAGAACATAAGCATGGTTCAAACTCCTATATTTTACCCTACACCGCATACACACCATAACAATGGGCATTACCTACAGCCGAGTCCCCCAAATGCAGTCCTGGAGTGCCACAACTCAATCAGGTCATATGTTGTTTCCAAGATAAGGACATGTCAGCATGTTGGCGGAAGGGTACAGGTGGTGGAGGGGGCAGTGGCTGCTAGCCACAGCAGACGGTGGCCTAGCCCTGTGCAGGCTGGCACCGTCCACTGCAACAGACAGGCTCTGTCGGATGTACAGTCATGGACTCCCCAGGAAATGCAGCTTATCTGTGGCAACACAGTGGTGCAGTGCACACAGACAGGGTGTGCAAGAACAGAAGGTCACAGGTTCAAAGCCCAGCTGGGACTGCTGCCAGTCCACATATTTTTCCCACAACTAAACCGTGATAGTAAGGTCAAACCTTTATTGCTGAGAACATACACATGGTTAATACGCCTATATTTTACCCCACCGAGCACAGACACCATAAACAGGCGCATTACCTAGAGCAGAGTCTCCCAAATGTAGTCCTGGAGGGCCACACACCATTCAGGTTCCATGCTGCCTCTAATAAAGATGCCTGTGCTGCATATCTATGCACCACCCCCATGGTATGCAGATGTAGCTCATGCATATTCATGAGGGACAGCATGAAAACCCGAACAGTGTTTGGCATACCAGGACTGGAGTTGGGAACCTCTGCCGTAAAGCAGCAGCCAACAGGGGCAGACACACCCACACCCACACCCACAGGCCTCATTGGCCAATGCCTCCTGGAGAGGCAGGACATTGGGCCCTGCGTGCATCTCCCAATACTAGCACTTGCATACCTTAGCAATGCAACCCTAATCCTGGGTATACGGTACACAGCTCTCAAACGTTTGCTATGAGTACTGGCAGATAGAAATTCCTACGTTAAGCACAGTTTGCTGATTGAGCTCCATCATAACAATCATTCTGATGTCTGCGGTGTGTGCTTCAGGTCTGGTCTCTGACAGTGTTTACCACCCTGGGGAGTGACCCCCAACAGTATTGCGTACCATATCCATGCCTGTACTGTGCCCAGGACTGGTGTGGTGGGCATGGCTGCTGAACTCCTCTATAGTAGCACAATGCTGGCATAGGTGTCGGAGTGTGTGTCTGTCTATACAGTGTGTGGTGGCTGCAAACACTTTCCACAGCTCACACTGCCAGCACTGTTGCCAGTATTGGCCTGCCAATGTGCATAATGAGGAGCAAGGTACCATGGGTATAGCCTGGACAGGGTGGCCTGGCCAGGGTGCATCTGCACAGGGCATAGGGCACTGACTGGGACATTTTAGTGCCCAGCCACCACCTACACAGACAGGGTGACCTCAGTATGTCCTGCTGGGAGATCACTCTCACCCTGACTGTGCAGTGACGACAGCATGGCTAGGCACCCCCATAGTGCTATTATAATATTTCTTTCATGTAATATTTATGGGTTGTCTTTTGGGGCCCAGTCACTGACTTATCTGCTTGTGTGTGCTGCCATCCCAGTTCTGGGTGCATGCATTTCCACCAGCAACATGCACTATGGACTAACTAGCAGACTGTTTGCAGCTGGTATGTGTCTTGATGGAGTGCCTTGCAGGGTGCAGTGGCTGAAGGTTTGATGCAGGAGAATATCAGATAGTGGTGGGGTGCAGCTTAGCATATACAGGCCTAATGTCTGTCTGCTATTGTGTTATGGTTAGGTATTGAGCTGCATTGACTGCCCTGAAGGGTGTCTTTTCCCCAGCAGGACTGGGGTTGATGGTCCCCTCTACTGCCACCATTGCAGGGAGGTAGAGGTAGAATGTGGATCTGTTGATGGGAGACCCTGTTTGCCACCCTCAGCCCTGGAGGAGGAGGGTGCTAATCCTCCTAGGGCAGTGGTTCTGAACCAGTCCTCCTTGAACCCCTAGGCCAGTCGGGTGTTCAGGATAGCCCTAATGAATATGCATGAGATATATATGCATTAGAGATATCCTGCCAACCTGACTGGTTTGTGACCCTCTAGGGCAGGATTTGGAGACCCCTGCCTTACACCTCTGTCATTTAAGATTGTGAGTGGGCAAGGTGCAGATGTCCTAGACATCAAAATGGTAGATAGAATGTGTCACATGCCTCCTCAATTCTCACCACCACCAAAAAGTTGTCTAATAGACAATATTTTGGTGGTGGTGAGAAGCAAAGAGGCATGTGACAAATTCTATCTAACCTTTTAGATGTCTTGGAGATCTGCACATTGCCCACTCACAATCCTAAATGACAGAGGTATAAGACAGGGGTCTCCAAATCCAGCCCTAGAGGATCACAAACCAGTCAGGTTGGCAGGATATCTCTAATGCATATATATCTCATGCATATTCATTAGGGCTATCCTGAACACCTGACTGGCCTAGGGGTTCAAGGAGAGCTGGTTCAGGGCCACTGTCCTAGGGTTCCATAAGAGCAACACCTGGCTAAGACAGACAGCTACATCCAAGGTGTTTCTGCAGAAACTACCTATCTCACACATTAACATTGCTTTGGACCTGCATCATGGCCTCTTTCAGCCATGGAAGGTGCTGTGGACCTGGTCCTGGGTGCCTCACCGCACCCTCAGGGTGAGCACAGTACCCGCACAATGTGACGGTGTGTAGCTACTCTGTGCCAGTAAAACACACGGTCTGTACCCCCTACCAGGCCGAGGTGCTGTGGGGGTGCACATGGTCACTTCCCCCTACCAGGCCGAGGTGCTGTGGGGTTGCATACCCCATCTTGTGTTTATCTGTGGACAGCTGATTTGCATGTGCAGTGCATCATGGGTACGGGTGGGCTAACCCTATCCTGGTGACCACAGCAGACTGTCTGTGTGATGACATGCAGGCTCTCTGCAGCCAGGGGCTTGCTAGCAGCTATAGAGCTGTAGCCCAATGGTTACTTCACTGCCTTTGAAGCTAGAGGTCATGGGTTCAAACCTACAGTGGGGTTATTTGATAGGGCTGCCCAAAGCATTATCTCTTTTTAATGTACATTTTTGCTGCCTGCAAAAACACCCTCAGCGTACTGTACCCATAAGGTGCCTCTGAGGGTGCTTTATAGGGCACCTTATGGTTCCCGTCCATATAAGGTGCACTATACATTATCCTGTGACGCAACCTATAGGGTGCCCTATAGGGGACATTTTAGGGTGCCGTGGCGGACAGTGCACTTTATAATGTGCCCTATGGAGTGCCTTATAGGGTGCCTTATACGGCATTTTCAATTACGGCACGTGAGGGCGTGTTTGCTGGCAGCAATTAATAAAATAAAAATAAAGTGCTACAGGAAACAAAATGTACATTGCAAAGCTGATACCTCAGCCAGCCTTACGTATTAGGCACCCTGGGGAGCAAACTCATGACCCCTGTATCAGCAGTCAGTGCCTTAACCATTGTGCTCCACTGCTGCTCCTCCTTGCATGTCAGCGCACCTACTTATGCTTTTCATTCCTTACACTGCACAGTGCTGCCATCAAAAACAGTGCTATGACCTTGCGGTAACTCATACGGCACCCTATAAAGTGCCCTATAAGCAACATTCTAGGGTGCCTTGGCGGACAGTGCACTTTAAAATGTGCCTTATGGGGCGCCTTATGTTAACACGCTTTGAGAGTGCGTTTGCTAGTAGAAGTAATTAAAATATAAATAAAATGCCTCCTAAAGCAATCTTCCCCATAATAGGTAATGCCTCAGCCAGCCTTGTTCATTAGGCACTGTGGGGGATTGAACCCCTGCTCCCTACACCATTGGTCAGTGTTTTAACCATTGTGCTGTGGTTCTGGTCCAGTGCTTGCACATCAGCGCGCCACCTTATGCCTCCCAATATTAAAATGCCTCCTAAAGCAATAGCACATCACCTTATGCCCATCAGTGTGCTGCCTTATGCCACCCAATATTAAACTGGCTCCTAAAGTAATGCCTCAGCCAGCTGTCTTCATTGGGCACTGTGGGGATTGAACCCCTGATCCCTGCACCATTAGTCAGTGTCTTAACCATTGTGCTGTGGCTCTGCTCTTTTGCTTGCATATCAGCGCGCCACTTATGCCTCCCGCGCAGCTTTCTCATGCGCTAATGTGCGGGGCGCACATGGGCGCCGCGCACCTTAGCGCATATTTAAATCCCGGTTTTTCTTTTTCAGAAAGAAACGCCCACTCTTTATATGGCACCCGCACACTAGCGCGGCCCGCACATTAGCGGGGTTTTAGTAAACATACCCCTAGGTGTAATACTTCCATCATACCAATGAGAGCTTCCTTCTGGAGTTCATAAGTTGCTTTGTTTAGTGTGCGGTGGTACGTGTGGAGGCTATGTGGCCATATCAGTTGCAGAGGTTATTTTACTTGCAATGTCAGGCAGAACCTGTAGAAAGCTAAGATGGTTTCAAACACCCTACAGGAAACATTTGCTGACGTTGAGGGAATTATTACATTTGGATAGCCCTCAGGCAAAGATTAGTAGAGCTGCTTATGGACATTTCAGTGCCTCCCACATATCCTTGGGTAAGGCAAATGGCTAATTCTGGGAGTACATGCTGATTTCTGTGTATGCTGATTTTACAACAATGCCTTCTTCAAATGAAGAGACTGTTTTCAATATAGTTTGCTGTCATAATGGTTAATAGGGTTTTGACATGGTGTACCTGTATGTAGTACTCGACTCTACAGGATAGTTGATGGCAAAAGAGTGGGAAGGGGTAATGAGGGTAGAGGTTGAATATAGGGTGTGTGAGTTTTGCAATGATTTGTGTGTGTGGTCAATGAAGGGGGGAGGGGCGGAGAGAGAATGTACTAGGCAGCAGCATGTTGGGGCCTTTACCATTACACTTTTGCTTCTGGGATTGAAAGCATAGTTTGGGTGGAATCTGGGTAACAGTTGGGCACCTGGGATTCCTGAATCTTTTTTTTATGATTAATTGCACTAACCTTATATGTTAAATGGAACCATGATGACGAGAGGGGCTAAAATTGTTTCTTAGAATGTATCATGTATCAGCTCTCCAGTCAAGATATAAGATTTTTCACTGGTTGCAAAAAATGAAAAGCATAGATTGGCTGCGAGAAATGTGGTTAGATGACTCTGAGCATTCTAAACTACCAGGGGATGGGTGAAGGAAGTCTGTCTTACACCTTCCGGGGAAAGAAGAGTTAGTGTTGCAATTTTAGTGGGTAAGATAGTTAAGTGTAAGGTAAATAAGGCAGTAACAGACCTGCAAGACAGATACATGGTCCTTAACTTATGACTAGGCATGGTAGAGATTTGCTACCAGATAATGCCTATTGCCCCAGCGTTGATGCAGAGAGGGTCATTTTATTTATTTATTTATTTTAGAAGCTCCATTCATGATTTGGACGTCTGACATTGGGCATTAATATGAGCAAATCACAAAGACGTCCCTGGAGCCATTTTAAAAAGCCTGAATATACACAGCCAACACAGCTGGGTTGTGTCTGTGGCATGGCCGGAGCAAGTCAATAAAGATACACATGCAGATGCAATTTCAGACCAGAGCTGCACGTCCATGGCTATACCTACTCCAGGGCACAAATACAATTATTAAATGTGCTTGTTCTACAATTCAGTAACAGTAAGATGAAGAGTGAAATTCCCATTCACTCCTCTGACACTTTTCACTCCTTCGAAGATACCTACCAGTAAGAATAAAAAGCATTTCTCCACATCCTCATTTTCAAAATGGCAGGCCAAGATGTGTAAGGGGGAGAGATCCACGGTCACATTCTGTAATTGGACCACATGAACATCTCTGTCTCCTCTTCTGCAGATGAGCATATATTACACGGGCAAGATATTGAAACCTGGAGACACCCATACCTCTATGCGTCCTCATTTTTGCTTTTACACAGAGGACATGTACATCTTTCAGGGTAGAGAAAGGCCCATTTTACAAGGAACTTACACTTACACTTCTTGGCTGCCCCTCCCACTGTATAGGATGCTTTGACTTGAGCGTCCTGTTTTGTAGCCAGGCATTCTTTTTAAAATACGCCTTCCTGGATCATAGGAGAGAAGTGACTCAATGGTGCCTGAAACTGGAAGATTTGCCTATTATTTTAGCAGATGATCTTAATATGGTCAAATGCCAGACAAGAAAACTGATGCAGGACTCTTCCTATGTTGGGTCAAACGGTGGGAACTAATATACAGGGTGGCCCATCTCGTAGCATATAAGTTATTTAAAAATTCCAAAAAGACAGATATAAATGATTGACAAATTTAAAAAAAAAGATGGCGACCAGAAAATGTCGAAATAAAGACGTTATATATCTAAAAAAGGTAAATAAGTAAACTATTTAAGCTTTTAATTTACAAGATGTTCTCACTTTTTTTGGGCCACCCTGTATATATGGTTAGGATGAAGCAGAGAGAGGGAATTATGGATATGGAGGGGATAGGATGGGAAAAAGGGGAGAGGAATTAGATGATGAGAGAGGGGGAGACACAAGACAAGGCAGGAGAGGAGAGATGGAATACAGGAGAGTGGAAGAGAGAAAGAGAAAGAAAAGAGTTTGTTAGAAACTGGGGGTTAAGTGGCTGGGGAAGGACAGAGGGAGTGAGAGATCTGTGTTAAAGGTTGATAAGTGGTAGGAAGACATAGTTAAAAGATGGAGATTGAGAACTGGATGGTAAGAAGAAGAAATGAAATCTGAGTTGAAAGAAAGAGAAAAATGAAAGAAAATTGAAAGGAAAAGATCAATGTCAGAGATGGAAGGAAGTAAAGAAGACATGAGGGGAGAGAAGTGGCAAATGAAGCAGAGACCTAGAGGATGAGACAAGAAAAGCAGAAACCAGAGACTGGGATCAACATGAATAGAGATAAAATGACCAGACAGCTAAAGGTAGAAAAAATAATTTTATTTTCAGTTTAGTGATTGGACTTCACAGACTTATACTCAACCTGTGCCGCTCAGTGTACTAAAAGCACCTGACTGCCATAGGCAAAAGTGAAACCAGATATTCATTACCAGAATCTGGATCTCCTCTGGCGCTGAATATCCATTTTCAGGGCTGACTGGCACAGCTTTCTAGACAGCGGCAATATTCAGGCACTATCCAGATAGCCAAACCGCATAAAGTTAGGACAGCTATTGAGATGGCTTGACTTTATATGGGCAGTTAAGTAGTTAATGGATTGAAAATTGCTGCTAACTAGCTAAGTGCTGCGACCACTCCAGCTCTGCCCATGGGCTGCCCTGGAACTTTCTGGGCAGTGCCACTGTGTTTAGAGGGGACATTCAGCAGCACCGGCTGGTTAGTGCCGCTGAGTGAACCTGCTAACCAGATAAATCCTTCTGAATACTGGGCTGTAGGAGAGAGATTTTATCTTCATATGTTGCACAGTACAGGGGCATCTGCAGCTCTTTCTGTTTCTCTGGAGTTTTATTGCATGCAGAGTCTCAGGGTTTTTGGGTTTCAATTTAATTTTTGCCTACATAATTTTATTTTTAGTTTGTGTTAATTAATTTTATACTTATTAAGGATCTATCTATATTAATGTGTGACCAAGGCCAGATATTTTGTTAGTATGGAGTTTCTATGTAAGGATTAGTAGTAATCTAACTTATTTGGTTTTCTTGATGTTCTAGGGCCCACTGCAATATTTATGGTGATGCTGGGCCGTTAACGCAGCGGATAGCACACGCTATTTGGGTGCGTTAACAGATAATGCACAGAAATTTCAGATAATGCAGGGATTTTCTGCTTTTTTTTGCAGAAACAGTGTTATCTGCAATAGTGAGCAGTGAAGAGTGGGTGTGTGTACATGCATAAACCGTCAAAGGGGCATGTTTACTAAAAACCGCACAATTGCGCGCCGCACAATAGCGCACTAAAAGCAGCACTTGTGCTCTTAAGCGCCCCGCACACGTGCGATGAACCCCCGTGCAGGTGCGCGACACACTAACGGGCCCCGCACAAGTACGGGCCCGCAAATGTCCGATAGAGGAGTGGAAAGGCTTACGGAGGGCGGAGGAAGGCTCCCGAGGGGCGGAGAGACGGGGTTAATGGGCGGGGAAGGGGAGGAGAGAGGCTCCCCGCACATTATCGGGGCCGAATTTCAAAGCAAAAGGGCATTTAAAGGGAAGAGAAACCATTTCCGTCAGCAATGTACAGCAAAACCGGGGAAACCTACAAAACGTGAGCAGTGTGATACATGTGCACAGAACAAAAGTGCAAATAAAACCCAAAATGACCACCACGAAAATGTTTAAAAATTATACTTCAGCTGGGCAATAGTGCTAGCAATGGGCAAAAATAAAAAACACACCCAGGAAAGCTACAAAAAAAAAGAAATGAATTTTGGAAGGGTCTACGGAGCGGAGACCCTTCCAAAAATCATTCCCTTTCTGTGGAGCTTTCCTGGGTGTGTCTTTTTATGTGTGCCCATTAATATCACTGTTGGCCAGCTTGGTTATATTTTTCCCCCGTTTTCCGCGGTCATTTGCAGGTTTTATTTGCACTTTTGTCGCCAGACACGGTGAATGAGCCCACAGTAAAAATGTGCAGAGCAGGGCTCCCTACTCTTTTGGTCAGGTTTCCTATCTCCAGGGACTGCACTGTCTCTGTGGCCACAGTGTGGTGCAGCAGACAGAGCCAGTACCTGTAGGACCAAAGAGTCACAGGTTCAAATCCCAGCTGTGGCACCTACCAGTCCAGTCCCCACATTTTACCCACCACTAAACAGAGATAGTAACGACACCCCTATATTGCAGAGTACAGAAGCATGGTGCAAACACCCATATTTTACCCAACACCGCTCACACACCATGACAATGGGCATTACCTACAGCCAAGTCCCCCAAATGCAGTCCGGGAGTGCCACAACTCAATCAGGCCATATGCTTTTACCAAGATAAGGACATGCCAGCATGTTGGCGTAAGGGGACAGGTGGTGGGGGGACAGTGGCTGCTAGCCACCGAAGACAGTGGCCTATCCATGTGCAGGCTGGCACTGTCCACTGCAACAGACAGGCCCTGTCGGATGTACAGTCATGGACTTCCCACAGAATCCAGTCAATCTGTGGCAACATGGTGGTGCAGTGCACACAGACAGTGTGTGCAACAACAAAAGGTCATAGGTTCAAAGCCCAGCTGGGGCTACTGCCAATCCTGTCCACATATTTTTAACACAACTAAACCATGATAGTACGGACAAACCAGGATTGCTGGGGACATACGCATTGGTATTACGCCTATCTTTTCGCACACCGATCACAGACACCATGAACAGGGGCATTACCTAGAGCAGAGTCTCCCAAATGCAGTCCTGGAGGACCACACACCATTCAGGCTCATTGCTGCCACTAATACAAATGCCTGTGCTGCATATCTATGCACCACCCCCATGGCATGTAGATGTAGCTCATGCATACTCATGAGGGACAGCAGGGAAACCCGAACAGTGGTAGGCACACCAGGACTGGAGTTGGGAAACTCTGCCATAAAGCAACATCCAACAGAGGCGAACATACCCACACCCCCAGGCCCCATTGGCCAATGCCTCCTGGAGAGGCAGGACATTGGGCCCTGCGTGCATCTCCCAATACTAGCACCTGCATACCTTAGCAATGCCACCCTACACCTGGGTATGCGGTGGACAGCTCTCAAACGTTTGCTATGTGTACTGGCAGGTAGACTGTCCTACTTAAAGCACATTTGGCTCTTTGATCTCCAACATAAAAATCTGTCTGATGTCTGCGGTGCGTGCTTCAGGTCTGGTCTCTGACAGTGTTTACCACCCTGGGGAGTGACCCCCAACAGTACTGCGTAGCATATCCATGCCTGTACTGTGCCCAGGACTGGTGTGGTGGGCAAGGCTGATAAACCCCTCTATAGTGGCACAATGCTGGCATACGTGTGGGAGTGTGTGTCTGTCTGTACAGTGTGTGTTGGCTTCAAACACCTTCCACAGCCCACACTGCCAGCACTGTTGCCAGTATTGGCCTGACAATGTGCATAATGAGCAGCAAAGTACCATGGGTATAGCTCAGACAGGGTGTGCTGGCCAGGATGCATCTGCACAGGGCATAGGGCACTGGCAGGGACATTGTAGTGGCCGGACACCACCTACACAGACAGGGTGACCTCTGTATGTGCTGCTGGGTGTACACTCCACCCTGACTGTGCAGTGATGCCAGCATGGCTAGGCACCCCCATAGTGCTATATAGTGTTTCTCTCATGTGATATGTATGGGTTTCCTTGTGGGGCCCAGTCACTGACTTATCTTGTGTGCGCTGCTATCCCAGTTCTGGGTGCATGCATTTCCACCAGGACTAACTAGCAGACTGTTCTCAGCTGGTATGTGTCTTGATGGAGTGCCTTGCAGGGTGCAGTGACTGAAGGCCTGCTGCAGGAGAATATCAGATAGTGGTGGGGTGCAGCTTAGCATATCCTGGCCTAATGTCTGTCTGATATTGTGTTATGGATGTGTATAGGACTGCTGCCCTGTAGGGTGTCTGTTCACCAGCAGGACAGGGGTTGATGGTCCACTCTATTGCCACCATTGCAGGGTGGTAGAATGTGGATCTGTTGATAGGGGACCCTGTTTTTCACCCGCAGCTGGGGGGGAGAAGGAAGAATGGTGGTACATGGCCCACCTAGGGGTCCATAAGGGGTTCCACTGACTGACGCAGACAGAGTAATCCAGGGTGCTTCTGCAGGAACTACCTATCTCTCAGATTACTACTGCTTTGGAGCTCTGGCATGGACTCTGTCAGCCATGGCAGGTGTTGTGGACCTGGTCCTGGGCGCATCACCGCACCCTCAGGGTGAGCACTGTACCCGCATGATGTGACGGTGTGTAGCTACTCTGTGCCAGTAACACACCCGGTCAGTACCCCCCTAACCAGGCCGAGGTGCTGTGTGGGTGCACACGGACACTTCCCCCTACCAGGTTGGGGAGCTGTTGGGGTGCATTCCCCATCTTGTGTTCATCTGTGGTCAGCTGCTTTGCATGTGCAGTGCATCATGGGTACTGGTGGCCTAACCCTATCCTGGTTCCCACAGAAAACTGTCTGTGTGGTGACGTGACAGCTCTCTGCAGCCAGCCAGGTGCTAGCTGGCAGCTGTAGCCCAGTGGTTATGTCACTGCCTGTGAAGCCACAGGTCATGGGTTCAAACCCACAGTGGGGCTCTTTTAGAGTGTTGTCCAATGTTTTTTTTAACTGTCATGTACATATGTTGTTGCCAGCAAAAACACCCTCAGCGTACTGTACCCATAAGGTGCCTCTGAGGGTGCTTTATAGGGCGCCCTATAGGGCACCTTATGGTTGCCGTCCATATAAGGTGCACTATACATTACCCTGTACCGCAACATATATGGGGCCCTATAGGGGACATTCTAGGGTGCCTTGCCGGACAGTGAATGTTAACATGTGCCTTATGGGCCGCCTTATGTTAACACACTTTGTGAGTGCGTTTGCTAGTAGTGTTAACAGAGATAAAAAAATTAACCTGCCCCCTACAGCACTCATCCCCATAACACATAATGCCTCTGTGAGCCTTCTTCATTGAGCACCTTGGGGGATTGAACCCATGGCCCCTGCACCATTGGTCAGTGTCGCAACCATTGTGCTGTAGCTCTGTTCCTGTGCTTGCACATCGGCGCGCCGCCTTCTGCCACACAAAATTAGGCTCCCTCCTAAAACAATCCTCCCCATAATAGGTACTGCCTGAACCAGCCTTGTTCATTGCGCCCAGTGGGGGGTTTGAACCCGTGGCCCCTGCACCATTGCTCAGTGTCTTCACTGTTGTACTACGGCTCTGTTCGTTTGTGTGCCCAGCAGCGCGACACTTAGCCTTCCCACGCGCTAATACGGACCCCGCACAGTTGCGCGACTTGCACAAGTACGGTCGCTTTCTCCCGTTTTTTTTTTCTTTTTTCTGCCTGAACCGCCCACTCCTTATATGGCACAGGCACACTAACGGGGCCCCGCACAATTTCAGAGTTTAGTAAACATGCCCCAAAGTAGCAGGCAGCGCGGGTGCTTTTTATGTCACCTCAATAGGTTCAATAGGTGGCGTTATGTGCAATTTCGATGCATTATCTTCAGGGAAGATGCTGTGCATGCTCCCAAAGATACACAGTTTTTGCGGCCAAGGCCAAGCTATCTGCACTTTTTTTGCTGCGCTTCAGTAAACAGACTTCTTAGAGTGCTGTTCTTTCCCAGTTAAGCTTCTTGTATGAGATTTTGCAAGTTGATGCTGTTGTAGTATGCTGGATTTTCCCATGGGCGTAGTTTGATGGGTGAGGGGGGCATTGTCCCTCTCCAAACAAGATGCCCTGATGGCTGCAATCCCTTGTTTGCCTGCAAGGATTCCATCTCCCGCGGGCAGAAGAGAACAGCACTGCTGTGATCGCGGCAAAGGTCTCTTCTGTCTGCCCATGGGAATCCCATCCCCCACAAGCAGAAAAGAAGAGGAAAGACCCCTTTGATCTGCCTGCGGGAGATTGGATCCCCACAAGCAGAGAGGCTGCATTGAGGCTGCAATCACAGCCTTCCTCTTTTCTCTGCCCACAGGAATCTGATCTTCCGTTGGCAGATCGAAGGGGTCCTTGCCACAATCAGAGCCATCCTCTTCTTTTTTGCCCACAGAGGATGGGATCCCCATGGGCAGACAGAGAAGGGGGAGGCCACAAAGGCAGCCTGCAAGAAAAAACGGTTTTGTTAAGGGGCTGAGGAAGTGAGCTAGAGAAGGCAGGGAAAGTTTAATGGGGCAGTGGGCCTATTAAAAACAGAGGATGGGGGATTTTAGGGCAGGGGATGGGAGTGAAGGTGGAGAGTTTGGAGGATAACAGCGGAGAGGAGTCAGCAATAGAGGGGTTGGAGGAGAATGGAAGGGTGCAAACTGTTGCCAGAAAGTGTGTTCTCTTACCCCCAGAACACATACACAAACACCTCACCTCCATACCACACACTCACACACATAGACACCCCACCTTTGCACGACGGACATGCACACACACACACACAGGCACCCAATCTCTACACAATAAACACACACACAGGTACCTCACCTTCACACCACATACACACACACATACAGAGGCACCTCTGCTACTATGACTACTACTACTAATAATCATTTGTATACGCAGCGCTGTACATATAGATGTAAGACACCGTCCCTGCTCATCAGAGCTTACAATCTAATCAAGACAAAACACATAGTGAAACTGGGAACATAAGTAGTGGACAAGAGAGTGAGGAGCATCAAGATCCAAAAACGGATTCAAAGAGGTAGGTTTTTAGCCTGGATTTGAATAGGGCTAGAGAAGGAGCCCAATGGGTTGTTTGTTCCAAACATATAAAGCAGTAAGATGGAATGAACGAAGTCTGGAGTTGGCAGTGGCAGAGAAGGACACAAATGAAAGGGATTGGCACGAGGAGCAGAGTTCCTTAGGAGGAGTGTAGAGTGAGAAGAGAGGAAAGGTAATGAAGAGGTAGTGTCAGTCAGTAGGAGAAGTTTGAACTGGATGATGAAACTGATAGGGAGCCAGTAAAGTGACTTGAAAAGAGGGGCTACACCTGCAAACAACATACATACACACACGCATACACATGCCTTATCTCTGAACCATTCTCACTCATATACACATGCAAGGGCATCTTACTTATGAACCACACACACACACACACACACACAGCTACATCATACCTCTGCACCACACACACACACACACATACCCAGCTCTGCAGCATACACAAACATGCACTGCAGCCCTGTACCCCATCCCACCCACCAAACAACACCCACTGCTACATCCCATGCACAGACAGGCAGACCACCATTGTACTACACACATGTACAGATACTAAAATATTTGAAGCTATAACTGTTATTATAACATGAGGAAAGATCTACAAAGGTTGGAAGAATGGTCTAATGCTTGGCAGTGAAGATTTAATGTGAAGAAGTGCAGTGTCATGCACTTGGGAAGCAGAAATCCAAGGGATTTGTATGCGATAGGGGGTGAGAGGTTGGTGTGCAAGGACCAGGAGAAGGACCTCGGAGTGATTGTTTCTGAGGATCTCAAGGTGGCAAAACAGTGTGACAAGGTGGTGGCAAAAGCCAGAAGGATGCTGGGTTGCATACAGAGAGGAATTACCACCAGAAAGGAAGAGGTACTAATGCCACTGTACAAGTCGCTGGTGAGGCCTCACTTGGAATATTGGGTTCAGTTTTGGAGACCGTATCTCGCAAAGGATATTAAAAATCTGGAAATGGTTCAGAGGAAGGTGATCAAAATGATTTGGAGCCTGTGTCAGAAAACTTACGAGAAGAGACTTGAAGACCTAAATATGTACACTCTGGAGGAGAGGAGGGACAGGGGAGATATGATTCAGACCTTTAAATACTTGGAGTGTTAATGAACAGACAAACCTCTTCCAAGAAGTGGAAGCTGTAAAACTAGAGTGCATAACATGAAGCTGCAAGGGGGTAAACTGAAAGGCAATGTCAGGAAATACTTTTTCACTGAGAGGGTGGTGGATGCTTGGAATGCCCGCCCGATGGAAGTGGTGGGGGCAAATACAGTGACAGAATTCAAAATGACATGGGACAGACAGAGTGGATCCCTTTATAGCAACAGCATAAAATCAAAGTAAACATAACTATCTCTTATATCTCAACAAATAGGGGTGACCTACACAGAGCGGTGGGTACACCCTAAACAAAGGCATAGGGAGGGGTGACCTGCATTGAGCAGCAGATGCACCTACTCTTGCCATCTTGCTGGGCAGACTAGATGGAACATACTGGTCTTTATCTGCCATCATATACTATGTTACTATATTATCTGTATTTCTGTTTAAAGATGTTGCGCAGTATAGGAACACTGGTGCTGTCTCGTGAGACTTGAGAACATGAGACCTGTGCGAGACAATGCAGGGGAGGGGGCAGAAGGAGGTTACAAGCACTGATTCCTAAAATTTTGGCTTGGCTCCTAAGTCCACACAAAATTTGTCGAGGCCTGTAATAGAGTCACAGCTCATTTGGAGTTTTGGCGGCAGTATATGTTTCACAGCTGCACAATTAAAGTCCTCACTATGTGCACCTCTCTGCTAGCTGCTACTTTTCATTTGCTAAGCAGTAACATGAGGCACAGTTCTCTCTAATCACATGCAGGTATGGCCGCTTCTGAGCAAGAGGCACTACGATTGATAGATGGGGAAAACTGTGGGTAGAGGCTGCACTGCCTGCATATAGGATCAGAGAGGCCTGTGCGTCCCAAGCAACTGTTCAGCAAAAGTGAGATAAAGTGTTGCACACCTCCTCTATTTCTTGTGTTCACTGAATACAGAGCCTAGCTTGTTGAGGTTTCAATTTAATTTAGTCTACATATTTCTACTTTGTTTATTCTGTACTTGGTGAAGGTCCATGCACAAGAGCAAGTGTTCTGTTAGCATGGTGTTTGTCATGTGGGATAGTCATGGTTTAATGGCAGAAAGCCAAAATGGATTTAGCCAAGGAAAGTCTTGTCTTACTAATCTCTTATATTTTTTTGAAGATGTGAATAAACAGGTAGATAAAAGGTCAGCCGGTTGATAGAGTGTATCTGGATTTTCATAAAACCTTTGCCAAGGTCCCTCATGAGAGACTCTTGGTGAAATTAAAAAGTCATGAGATAGGAGGCAGTGTACTATTGTGGATCAGGGGCTGGTTAAAAGATAGAAAGCAAAGAGTACGGCTAAATGGCCCATTTCTCCATGGGATCTGTGCTTGGCCCTCTGCTTTTTAACATATTCATAAATGACCTGGAAATGGGAACAACAAGTGAGGTGATCAAATTTACAGATGACAAAAAAATTATTGAAAGTTGTTAAAACACAAGAGGACTATAAAAAATTGCAAGAGGACCTTGATAAACTGGAAGACTGGACATCCAAATGGCTGATGAAATTTAATGTGGAGAAATTTAATGTGGATGAAATTTAATGTGGACAAATGCAAAATGTGCAGTTAGGACAGAACAACCCAAACTATGGTCATACAATGCAAGGTTCTATCTAACTTATCAATGTAAACCACTTTGATTGAAGGAGAAGGTAGTATATAAAACTGGATAAATAAATAAAATAAATAAATTAGGAATCACCATCCAGGAAAAGGATCTTGTATCATTGTGAATAATACATTGAAATCTTCTGCCCAGTGTGCAGCAGCAGCCAAGAAAGTAAATAGAATATTAAATGAGCCAATAAAGATAAAGATAAAGATAGAATCTGGGAATTAAAAATAAAGGAATGGAGAATAAAACAAAGGATATTATAATGCTGTTGTTATCGCTCCATGGTGCAACCGCACCTTGAATGTTGTGTGTAATTCTGGTCGCCGTAACTTAAAAAGGATATAGCAGAATTAGAAAAGGTACAGAGAAGAGCAACAAAAATGGTAAAGGGGATGGAAAGACACCCCTACTAGAAAAGGCTTAAAAGTTTAGGGCTCTTCAACTTGGAAAAGAGTCGGCTGAGGGGAGATATGATAGTGGTCTATAAAATAATGAGTGGAGTGGAAGAGATAAATGTAGATCAGTTGTTTACTCCTTCAAAAAGTAGAAAGACTAGGGGGACATATAGCACATTTAAGACTATATGGAAAAAATATTTTTTCACACAACACATAATCAAACTCTGGAATTCATTACCAGAGGATGTAGAAAAAGCTGTTAGTATAGCTTGGTTTAAAAGAGGCTTGGATAAATTCCTAGAGGAAAAGTCCATAAACCATTATTAAAAAGAACCAAGGAAATCCACTGCTTACCCATGGGGCAAGCAGGATGGAATCTGTACACCTTTTGGGAACCTGACAGGTACTTGTGACCTAGGTTAGCCACTGCTGGAAACAGGATACTGGGCTTGATGGACCCTTGGTCTGACCTAGTATGGCATATCTTATGTTCAGGATTCCTTGGATGTAAAAAAAAATTTTTAGTGTCAAGACAGTGTTAACTCCTGATGACCCAGCTGCCTCTGGGTTTTCTTGGCAATTTATCACCAGAAGTAGATTGCCAGCCTTTTCTTCTGAGGCAATAGAGGATAAAGCGACTTGCCCAAGGTCACAAGGAGTGCCATTGGGAATCAAAACCTAGCCACTAGGCTGCTCCTCCATTCCTGGGTGTAGAATATATGTTCTAAAATAAAAAGCGAGAAGCACAGCACCGTTTATAACACCAAAATAAAATTAGATGTGGTTCTTGCTTTTTCATTTTGTTCCTTTGTTTGTGATCACCTGGCATCTCCTTTGTTTTTGCAGAATATATATTTACTTTTAATAGCATGCAAATCCAGTATGCAGTGTCACGGGTCAGTATGTTTTACATTAGATTGCCACATAATTAAGCTGCCACAATTTTTGCTGCATAAAAACAGCATTACAAAGTTGTTGGGTTGTTTTTTTTTAACTTTATATAGCCTTGGAATACATTGTTTGCTTATGCTCTGTCAAACTAATCATTTATAAACAGTCCTATCATTTATAAATAGTTCTTCTGATTATTGAAGAAACAGATACCTGTTCATGATGCAGAAACGGACAAGCTAACACATTCAGATAAATGCTTACCTTGAGGCAGAACTAAAATGAGATAAGTTTGAAACGTGTTGGTTTTTGAAGGCAATGCATTGTTTTTAATACACTGCATGATCACTTAAATTAGAATAAACGGACTAGTTGATGGGCGTTGATTAATAGCAACCTCATTATTATGTCTGACAAAAATTGTTCATATTATTTATAAATCATTAATTTGACGGAGCATAAGACATAATATAGGATATTGAATTTACACTAGGTGGAACTTTTTACCTATATTATTGGTCCAATAAGTTGGTATATGCTTTATTCTTGGGACAATCACCTGATTGGTGTTATGAGTGAGGGGTTCCTGTCTAGCACTCTGGGGTGGCCTCTCCATTTTGGCTGCTGGATGTGCTGATCTTGTCTAGTTCTTGGATACAGTGACTCTTCCTAGTCTGACAGCAGAGGCAATTGAAACACTGAACACCCCTGTGATGTTTAAAGAGATACTGTACTGTACAGGAAGCTACTCAAAATCTTAAACCTCATAAAGCTCCAGGATTTGATAGATTTACAGGGGACTTCTATTAACTGCTCAATATGCAGTTCTGTGGACCCCTTGAAGACTACTTTAGAACGTGATTGAGTAGGGTAAGTTTCCTTCCAGAGTCAATTTGGTTATGATAACAGTCATTCCCAAACCAGGTAGCGACCCGACAAGGGTTGAATCATCTCATCTCATTTCTTTACTGAATTTACTGCAGATTTAAAGCTATTAGCAAAAATTATGGCAGACAAATTGGCCGTAATGATTCTTAAATTAATACAGGAAAATCAAGTGGGGTATGTTCAGGGTAGATAAGCTTCACGTGGAGCTGATTTTGAAAGGAGCACGTCCGGGCCCTGTGCACGTCTACAGACAGGACATGCACGCAGAGGCCCGATTCTACAATCCAGTATAGACATGCACATGGGGTTGTAGAATCGGTTGTGGCCATGCCCAGCGAAGCACATCTAACTTGCGGTCTATCAGGCTATCTTGCGCCATGTAGGCCGTGCACAAACTGTCCGTGTAGCCCCAGCCATACTATGCACCTGTAACACCGAAAACATCCCCAACCTCATGTCCTGCAGACCACGTGTGACCGGAATCAGGAAGAAGCCCCCCCCCTCCCCAATATAATGCATAATACACACATCAAAATGGCTACCAGGCAGCCCAACCTCAGAAAGGTAGAGACGAGGCTGCTGGTGACTATGGTCTTCGAGCAGGAGGAGACTCTCCTCCCCACTGGGCAGAGGTGTCCAGCCCACACAGCAGCACACAGGGGCTGGGAACATATCAGAACCACCCTAGCCCAGTAAGTATATCACAACACAGACATGCAAACCTGGAAGCAGAGAGAAGTGGCAAGCTAGAGCAGCACCCAAGTTGGCACAGAGACAAGCATGCACCAAGGTGAAGAGGAAGGATAGGGGCAGTCAGGATCTTCCCCAGGCAGAAAGCAGACAGGCTGCAAGTGACAGGATAGCAAAGCACAGACAGAGCAGCCCGACAGCAGAGGCCCAGGAAACAAGGGAGAACAGGATGCATGCAGGCCCACAGTGAAGGCATAGGGGAACACAGAGACAGATGGAAGGGACACGCATAGCAGAGAGCAGTCCCAGAATGTCAGCCACATCCGCAGGTCACACAGATGCCCCCTGAGGAGGCAAAATAAAAGAGCCCTATACATACCCCAAGGCAGGAGGCAAGCCCTGGACCCCAAGCACTGTGGTCTAGGGCCAGAGCCAGCAGGCTACAGTTGTCAGTGCTCCCAAGCCCTAGGAAAAGAGAGAGCATGGCAAGTCAGAGGGGAAGCCCATTGTGAATGGTAGAGATGCAAATGAAGTAGTCCAGGCAGGAGGCAAACCCAGGGCCCCGAGCACTGTGATCTAGGGCCAGAACCAGCAGGCTACAGCTGTCAGTGTGCCCAGACGCCCCAAAAAGAGAGAACATGTCCCTGTGCATGTACACCAAATGCAATGACCAGCTGACGCTCCCCCTCCCCTCCCCAGTATGGAACGGCAGGGTAACGTGCCACTGAGAGCAGATGAGGACAGGGTACATGACGGGCATGTGCAGAGAGCCAGCAGCACCACCACAATGAGTAGGCAGGTCTGTGCTCTGGCACGGGTGAATGATAAGATGTGTCTCTTCCCACAAACGTTTCCGGATCCTGCATGACACGGAGGCCTACCATGTGTGGTACAATCCACCACACATGCCTGTGGCTGATACAGTATATCTGGCAGCAGCTGCAGGAGGAGCAGGGTGAATAGTCATGCAAATACCCTGTCCGAGCAGCAAGCTGACAAGCCTCCCAACACTAAGGTGGGCCAACACATGTAAGAGCAGACACTACTGTGACATGGATATCACAAAAACAGCATGCTCCCACCCCAGGGTCCCACAATACATAGTCCCAATCCACACTGCCCCACCCCTTGCAGAGATGGGACATGCTGGAACACCCTATGTGTGTGGCTGGCCCCCCAAAAACCATAGTTGTGAAGCTAACCATGAACTCTGTCCCCCACAGTGGCAGCACAAAAGGACATCCCACCCCATCCCCAGATGGCTCTACCCCTGACACTGTGGAGGACACCAGTGCAGATACACTCCCCAGCCCCAGCAGGAGCAACAGCAGGGGCAGCAGCAGTGTACTGCAAAGCCCCATCCTCCTGTCCAGCCCAACAGCATCTGTGGATGAAGAGGAGGATGATGAGGGGCCGGTAGGGGAGGCAGCATTCTTCCCATCCTCCTCTACTGAAGGGGGCACAGCAGATGGCAGTGGGCATGGGGGCCTACGTCCCACAGTACACCCGGGGGTATAGTGTGCAGCAGGGTGGTGGTCAGGTCCCACAGGTGCCATGCACAGAAGCCCCAGAAACAGGGGGTGACCTCTGGACCCTCCAGCTCCTGGTAGAGGGGACATGTAGCGTGGCAGGGTGGGCAGCTGGGGATGCCCCATGGAGTGTGTTGGGTGAGGCTTTAGCGACACAGACTGAGGGGACAGGCAGGGGTGGCGAGGGTGTGGTGGTTGAGTGCATGTGGGAGAGTGAGTGGTTGGAAGGTGGTGGTGAGGGTGAGGTGTCTGTGTGCATGCCGGGGGAGCGTGTGGGGTTGTGTGAATAGCAGGATAGGGGGAGCGAAGGAGAGGGCTTGGGGTACATGCATGGGGAGCATGGGGGGGTGAGTAGAAGGAGGGGGGAGCAAGGGTGTGTGAATATGTATGCTGATATTTTTAATTTATTTTATGTTATTATTTATTGTTGAGGTCAATAGCCCCTGAAGAAGGCCTCTCGGCCAAAACACATGTCAGGTTGACCTCATAGACTTTGAATAAAGATCTCTTTCCATGGTTGGTCTCTTGTCCTACTTGTTTTTGCCCACGGCTGCTGCATCAGGGACACACACATTGCACAGTCCACCTGTCCCTTGGCCACTCATCACCCACCCATTGCCCGCTGGAGGTGGCACACATCTATGGATTGTCATGGGGCACGGGACAGGCGCATGGTGTGCCACATACACATACATATTACATCAGTAGTTTTTATATGTATTGAGACTTTCTTTGTTGTTTTATCACTAGACATTATTTATTATTCATTATTTATTTGTACTTTTTACATTTTTATCATTGGGTCTTATGATTTCATATTGATTTTAATATATATGTTGGTATTTTTAATTGATTTTATGTTATTATTTATTGTAGAGGTCAATAACCCCTAAAGAAGTACTCTCGGCCGAAACATGTGTTGGTTTGACCTCATAGGTGTGAATTAAGATCTCTTTCCATGGTTGGTTTCTTGTCCTGCTTGTTTTGTGCCTGGAGATGCTACAGGAAGGGTGTCCCCCTTGCTTCTTCTGCAGAAGCTGTGGGAGCCATGGCATGGATGCCCATGTCCAGACATAGGAGCACGCACACAGTGCAACATCGGTGAATGCCCCCGAACAAATGTCACACCATATGCAGGTTCTGGGAGGGCATGTTACATGGCTGGGCAGACACTGCACACCTGGCAAAATGTAGGCAAAAATAGTAGTGGGGTTGGTCCTGAACCCACGAGCAGGCCACATACCAGTGGGCCACAGCATAGCACAGCTATGAGTAATGTCACAGGCAGGTAATGTGCATGATGCATAGGGGCATGGCGTGGACACACAGGCCATGTCTGGATGGTGCAGACATGCACAGGCCTATGGAGGCTCTGGCATGTACCCCATCCCCTTCCCATTTGCTGGCATGTTCTTTGATTGTTATGGGTGGGGTACATATGTCAAGCAAAGTGTGTCTGGACAAGGCTAGCACACGCCACTACACTCTGTCTGGATGGTGCACCCACGTGCATATCTGCTTCGGTATCAGGCTCATTCCCGTCACCCGTGGCTGGCATTGGTTCATCGGGCAGTGGCTGCCTGTCCCGCAGGGCAACGTTATGGAGCATGCAGCATGCCATGATGATCTGGCACATCTTGCAAGGCTTGTAGAGCAGCTCCACCCCGGACCGGTCCAGGCAGTGGAACCGGCACTTCAGCTGACCGAAGGTCTACTCTATGATACCCCATATGGTCTGCTGCACATGGCTGTACCAGTGCTGTGCTGGGCTGCTGGGGGGGGGGAGCATGGGGGTCATCAGCCAGTCATGAAGGAGGTAGCCCCGGTCACTTGCATTGGGAGACAGAACAACAAACTGTTAATCAGCTGGTGTGCCAGTGAGGGGGCCATGTGTGCCGGACACATAGGGGACTTTGGTCAGCTGATTGTGCTGGAGGGAGAGAGTTCCAGAGCAGTGGGGCAAAATAGGAGAAGGCTCTGCTTCTGACAAACTGAGAGCTTTTTCTAGCCATAGTTGGAATGATAAGGGTATTAGCCAAATTTGTCCTTCTGGATCTGGTTTCCGGTGTCCAATGTAGGAGGTTTTCCAGCGATGAAGCTGAGATCTGGTGAAGGATTTTAAATGAAAGTAAGAAGGCTTTGTATTTGAGTCGGTTGTTAATTGGTATCCAATGTAGCTGTATTAGGAGGGGTGAAACATGATCATATCTGGATGCTCCATAGATGGTTCTGGCAGCAGTATAAAAAGCCATTTATAACGGATGGAGTGAATATGCTGGTAGACCATGAAGTATGATATTAGCATAATCAAAGAGTGGAGTGACCAGGGATTGGAATATAGTGCAGAAGTCAGTAGGTTCTAGTAAGGGTCGGAGCTGGCGGAGTGATCTTATTTTGAGGTAGATAGCCTTCGTGATGTTTCTTATGTGGGTTTTCATATTTAGATGTTGGTCCAAGGTGATACCAAGATATCTAACCTCTTGATTTGACTTCAGATAAGCATTCTTAACCTGTAGGTAGAATGGTGGGATGAAAGTTGAATCCTTTGTGATGAACAGTACTTCTGGTTTTTTATAGTTTACTTTCAGGTTACGGGTTTCTGACCAGGTAGATACTGCATTAAAGCAATCTATGATTCCAGTGAAGTTGGGGTTATTCAGTGAGAATGGGGTGTAAAGAAGCACATCGTCTGCATAAATGTGGTAGAGTATGCCGAAGGATTGAATGACAATGCATAATGGTTGAATATATATATTGAATAGCAGGGCTGAAAGTGATGAGCCATGAGGAACTCCTTGGGATTGTTGAAATCGAGTTGATGATTGTGTACCAATGCGTACCTGTTGTTGGTGATCTGAAATATAAGAACGACACCAATCTAGTGCTGAAATTTGAATGCCTTTAAGTTGAACTTGGGTAAGCAGGAGGCTGTGTGCTACTGTGTCAAAGGCTGAGGCGATATCTAAGAAAATAAGGACAAAGCCTTGTTTTGTATTGCTCATGCCTTTAATCAGATTGTCAAAAAGGGAGGTAAGTAAGGTCTCGACACCATGATGTCGACGGAAGCCGTGCTGATGAGGATCCGGAGGAGATAGGAGTCAATGTGGTCTTGGATTTGCTGTTGCACTATTTTCTCAATTATTTTGGTTAGGAAGGGAAGACTCGAAATTGGACGGTAGGAGCTCAGATCACTAGGATCTAATTTGGGGTTTTTTAGAAGTGGTTTTAAGGTGGCTGTTTTCAGAGGTGTTGGCACTGTACTCTTGGTGAAGGAAAGATGAACGATTTTGGAGATGAAAGGACTGAGTTCAGCACAAGCAGACTTGATCCAGTGGATTGGGCATGGATCAGTAGGTGAGGTGGTGGTGTTAAGTCCTTTTATTATATTTTAGATTTGATCAGTAGAGTAAGGGTAGAAGTCGGACAATGCAGGTATATTTTTGTTATTTGGTGAAGGGCTATCTATGATGGGCTCTATTGGATGATTGGTGGTCATCTTGTTTTTATTATGAAAGTATTCGGCAAAGTCTTGTGGGTGAGGCAAGTTATCTGTTCGGTGGACCAAGGTATCCTTAGTGAGAGATTGGATTAATCGAAAGAGCTGACGAGGCCTGTTGAGTGATATCAGGATTTTAGTATGGTATTCCTTCTTCCTTGCTATGATAGCAGCTCTGTGGACATGTAAAGCCTTCATATAGTTATCTCTGTCATGTGGATGTCTTGAGTTGCACCATTTACGCTCAAGTTTCCTGAGGTTGTGTAGGGAGTTTCGTAAGTCTTCTGTAAACCAGATAGCTGAATGTGGTCTCTTTGACAGAGTAAACTCCTTGCGTAGGGGGAGTAGAGCTGCTTGGCTCAGGGTTGAATTTCAGGAGTTTATAAAATCATTTAAATCAGAGGAGAAGGATTAAATTTGAGGCAAGGTTTCATCTAGGAATGCATCTTTGATGAATGGTTTGAAGCAACGCTGTGGTGGTGAGGTAGTCTTGGTAGATGAATCTGGGATGGAAGCAGGAATTTGGAATATAATAGCTTTGTGATCTGACCAAGGGACTGGATGAATTTGAGGCTGGAAGGGGAAATTGGAGCCATATAAGAGTGAGGGAGCAAAGATTAGGTCCAAGGTATTGCCTTTAGAGTGGGTAGGAACATGTATTAGTTGCTCATATTTAAGTGCAGCCATTGCGTCCAGAAAGGCTGCAGAGTTTTTGCTTGATAAAGCTGGGAGATTGAGGTCTCTCATGATCCAGAGTGGTTTTGAGTTTGAAGAGTGATTACAGGCAACATCAAGGGGTATGGAGAGGTCATCTGTACATTTGGAGGGAGCCCAATAGATCAATGCTATTGCCAAATACTTGTTTTCAATAATGATGGAGTTCAGATTAGATGTGTTGTGGGAGTTAAGGAATTAAAATTGCAGGTCAGACCTAGCTAATATCATGGTACCCTCTCCTCTTCTGTTGGGTCTTGGACACAGTTATATAGATCATAGTTGGGGAGCTTTTGTTGATTGGAAATAACAGCATATGTGTCTGTGAGCCATGATTCTGTGATGAGGATTAGGTCACGTTTATGATTATCCACGTAATCACCAATAATAGGCCATTTATTCCGGCTCGATCTTGTGTTTATCAGCATACATTTCATTTCTTGTGGTCTTCTGTCTTGTGGTTCTGGTATGTGGCCTCACTCTGTTGCGGTGGCTGGAGAGTGATGTGTATGCCGCCCACCACACCTAGGACTGATGGGAACCCTGCCATAGGATAGAATTCCTGCATGATCTGGTGCTGGTCCTGCTGCATTGATGGGAAGAAGATGTTCAAGAACTATGGTGGTTTCTACCCTGGTCATCTGTACAGGCCCGCCTTCAGTGGCTTCGAGTGGACACTCATCCTCACTACTACCTGCTCAACAGCACACTGTGCATTATGGGCATGCAATAGTGCTGTTTGCAATGTTGTGTGCCCCTATTATGGGGGACCCTTATCTTTGCCACCCTTATCTTTGGACATTTGGCTGTGGTGGGCCCTCTCTGTCTTTGCCTGCCTCATCACACTGCCACCTGGTAACACTGTGCTCATCCATTTGGTCCAGGTACTGGCCAGACTTTCATGTTCCACCTGCACTGCTGCTGCTCAAACCAGCTCCCCCCCCCCCCCATGCACACCTCAGACCACACACACACTCTATCTCACTTTCTGTGACAGCAGCATGATTCTGCAAGGGGCTGTCTGGTACCTGTACATATCAGCTATGACATAACATATGCACATGGGGTACCAGGGCTACATATCCACTCTCCTGTTCTTACCCCAAAAGGTATCCTTTCCCTGTTCACATCCATACTCTCCCTGACTCTGCAGTCCCAACATTATGTGCCTAGTTTTGTTGGTATCCCGTGGATTGTCTCCTTTGTCACATACAGCACATAGGAGCATGGCATGATTGGACACTGGTATTCTTCTTTTTATTGCTGCACGTCTGTTTAGTTATGTTCTTTGCCCTACAACAGTCCCTCAGTTCTGCTCCCTGTACCTTCTGCATATATCTTGTATTTGTCCTGTCTGCAGAGGCGCCACTTCAGACCCGACCTGTCACATCCATTCACTTCTATGGGATGTATTGCAGGACAGAGCTGAATTTTTTTCTAACTCAGAGATTTATACTTGGTGTCAGCAGGTCTAACATAGACGTTTCCGGATTACACCTCATACGTACATGGTCCTTTCGGGAATAAGCTTTCTGTGTCTCGACGGCTTACCATGCTCCTATTCCACCCTCTCCCACCTATGTTCTTAACTCCCCATGCTAATGCCCAGGACGTGTATGTCAGTGGTGTTTCGGAATATGATGGGGGATGTATTTGGCACACTTCGCTGCCACACACAGGCAACCCTTATTCATGTTCTAGAATGACCCCCATAATGTCCAGAAGATCCTGATGGCAATGGAGAAATGCAGAGAAACTGATAGCAAGGTCTTGACAACAAGTAGTGATGCTAAGAAAGCATTTGATAAGCTAAACATGAGATTCTTATTTGCAGTTCTCTAGAAGTCTGGTATAGGTGGTTATTTCTTAGCCTCCTTGGAAGCCTTTTATCCACATCCCCAAGCAACTGTCCTAGTCAATTGCAGAACCTCTGAAATTTTCCCACTGTGCTGTGGTACCAGGCACGGTTGCCATTTATCATCCTTCTTTTTTCTTTTGTTCATTGAGCCCTTGTTTGCAACATCTGAGGGGGCAATGAGGGAATTAAGGGGGTAAGGATAGATCACCAGGTAATTAAAGAACTGGCATTTTCTTAATATTGATTGAACAAAAGTTATCCTTGCAACGGGAGGGTTAAAATTACATTTTACTAAATCTGAAGCCATCACAATAAATTTGAACAGTTTCCTCTTAAGAAAGCTGGTCTAGTGATACAATATTTGGGAATTACTCTGCTGTGAGAGTTGTAGGACTTGTATCTGGTTAAAAGTGGGAGATTGTAGAGAGAGATCAAACATCTTCTGCAAAACTGAATGCCTTCTTTTCAAGATGATGATTGGCCTAATTGGCTCTATGTGATGCAAGCTGTGTCCCTTTTGTTATGACAAAGGGATGTCCTTCAGGATATGCTAGAATGTTTTCTCTTAAACGAAAGAAAAGACTATTTGTTTAAAGCTTTTGGAAAAAGGATAAATAGAAAGGGAGACACGTTTGCCAAACTTGCATATTGTAATACTGTTGGCAATCTAAGAAGAGACTGTCTATGAAATATTCTAGTTACCCACTTCTCTTTCGAGAGAAGGGGTATATGCATCCATAGGATCCTTATTTTGTTCTGGATGGAAAGGCTCGCCGGCTACCTATATCTTTAAAGCTAAGAGTGTTAATTAAACCTCTTCATCAAACCTGAGACTGGATTTGAAAAAGAAAGGAACTGAGTACTGTAATGGGGAAAAGATATCCTGTGATAGGAAAGCAGAGGAACCTATGAGTAATAGGGCTGTTTCTAGCAGGAAGGAAGATATCAGGACACCCAGTTGCCAAGAGCAACATAAACATTCCCAGCCACGAGGGAAGGAACCCTGCACAGCTGATAGGAATTCCCCAGCTCTTAGCTCTAATAGCTTTCACCTGGGAGGGGGAAGGGCTGGAGTAGAGCCTCAGAAAACGTATAAGGGACGTTCATTAGAGAATAGGGGTAGCAATAGTGGCGGTAGTAGGAGCAGCAATAGCAGGAGCTGGAGGAGGAGTTCTGACTTTGGCTTTGGTAGCTCCGGTAACTCCAGAGAAAGCAGTTTGGAAGATTCCGTGAAACCAGTAACTGGAAGCAGGAGAGACATGCTGAATGAGAACCAGCTGGATACTGAGTGCAAGCTGAGGTTTGAATCTGGGAAGCAACGTCTGCTTTGGGCTGGTAGGAAAACTGATGTGAGTGACTTTAATTCTGAATGTGAAAGAGAAAGGCAGATAACAGCTGATAGTCTTAATTGGAGGAGAAAGGCTCAAAAACCTTTTAACCAAGCCTCCAAACAGATACCTTATGGTGAAGGCATTTATGAGGAGAAAGTACCAGTCAGAATAACTGGAAAGCAATTACAAGCCTCAAGAAAGAAAGAATATACGGTGCCAGACATCTGTATGTTGGAAGAGGGTGCCAAACAGCCTAAGCATAGAGAAAAGCCTCTGAGGTTTAAACCCCTACTGAATGAAGCTGTGCATAGCTTTTCTCCTGCCTCAAACCAAGAAGGTGGGCTAATTAACCAAGGTAGAGCTGCTTACAAGTCTTTTTCACCTAGAAGTTATAAAGGACATAAGTCTTATTGGAATTGCATGCCAAGATATGGTGACTCTGACCCTTACCTGATGGAGGAAATAGTAGGGAGGTCAAGGGAGCTGGCAGAGGAGAATAATCTGCCAACACACTATAGGCAACAATGTTATGCAGATGATAGTCAGATTGAATCAATGATAATTGATCCGCCAGAGCCTGAATTATCTGACTACCAGATGGACTGTAATTTGGCTGTGATAAACGATAGGTTTTCATTGTGCTGAAGATATACGATGCTGGAAGTGATTTAACTGCTTGTTTAAAAGCACCAGACTTTACTTTATCCTTTTTGCCAGAGTGTATGGCTTTTGTTCTTTTGTTACCTGTGTTATAATCCAAACCCCGGGAGGGGAAATAAAACCTTGATTTGACCTTACCACTCGGGTCTCAACTATCTTATTGCAAAGGAGCCCAACTACAATCCTTTCAGTAAAAGGTCCCCCTGTAGCCCAACCAGTATACTACACTGCTGGCCGAGCAGGGTGTGACAGAGAAATGGCGTAGTATGTTCAGATTTTTAAAAACACAGTAAAAAGGACATTATCAAGAAAAAGGATTAACCTGAGAAATCAGGAGAAGTTCGGCTATCCTGAAGGAAAGGAGAGAAAACCGGACCGGACTACAGATCCAGACCTGATTTGGAGCTACCCAGGAGATCTTTCTCAAGGCAAGATCCTGCACTGTGCTCAGGTACAAGTGAGGGGGCACGGGTGTAGAAGGATCTGTGAGAAAGTATCCAATTTCTGTGCTAAAGTGGGAGGCATAGATCTTCTTTTGGTACCGCACTTGGTGGGCTTTGTGTTGTTTTTGTTTTTACAGATACAGCCATCCTAATGGATCCCCAGGACGTAAAGAGCTGGATGGAGGCTCAGTGGAGGGTCCAGAGTGAGCAGGCCCAAGGGATCCAAGAGAGAACTATAGCAGCCATGAATGCTCAGCAGCAGCCGTTGCTGGAGCTACTGGGAGCCCTGCTGCAGAAAAATGCGGACAAGGACGAGAGTATTCCCTCATTACAAGTGGGGGTAGGACTTAATAGTTGTGGTGCAATGGCACCAGGACAATTTAATAATAATGAGAATTTTGATGATTTTGCTGATGCATTTGAAAAGATAGCAGAATCAGCTAAATGGCCAGCTGACCAGTGGGCTGTCCGCTTGGCTATGACTCTAACGGGTGAGGCATTAGCAGCGTACAAAGCATTGCCCGCTGATCAGGCGTCCAATTACCTGAATGTAAGAAATGCTGTAAGAGACAGGTTGGGTTTAACGCCCATCCATTACAGGCTTTTATTCAGTGAATCTAGGCTTAGGCCTATGGAAACACCGAAGGCACTATTTCAGCATCTAAAGGGTCTAGCGCTGAAATGGCTCACTCCTGAAAGGAGAACAATAGAGTCAGTGATAGATACCATAATTATGGAGCAGTACCTTGAAGCTGTACCGCCTGAGGTAAAAGCATTTATAGTGCTCCAAAAATGCAGTTCCACTGAGGAAGCGGCTGAACTCTCAGAAAGATATTTTGAGGCAGAGTTAGCCGGAACCTCAAAGGAAAAGGTATTAAAAGTAGCTGGCATTGGTAAGCTGTGGGGCTTAGAAAAAACCTCTAGGAGAGAAATGTGTGACCAAAATACAAACAGATTTCTTAAGAGAAAATGTTATAATTGTGGTCAGTTAGGACACATACCGAAGGATTGCACCACACGCACTAGCTTAATATCAGGGAAGGAGACACCCCTAGAGGAGGGATTTCTACTGCAGGTTTGTATAGAAAGGGTGGAAGCTCTGGCCCTGCTGGACTCCGGCGCAGACCAGAGTATGGTCTCCCAGAAGTTATGGAAGACCATCTCTGACCGTGACCAATCTGCCCGAAGCCAAGCAGACGGCAGAGTAAAAGTAAGGTGCGTACACGGCGCGGCTTCCTATTACCCTCTATATGAAGTATCCATACAGGGGCTAGGCTCTAACGAAGATATGCAAATTGCAGTAGTACCAAAACTCCCTTATGATATGGTTCTAGGGCGTGATTGGCCTCCATTTGTTAGGGAAATGGAGAAGGGTCTTAAGGAAAAACCGGACCCAGCCCTGGAAGAAGCCCCGGGAGTGGGTAATATGCAGTCCGAAGTCCCTAAGATAGAAGCCATGGCCACGAAAATGCCAAGTCCCTTATTTGGAAAACCCCATAAGGGTAATGTCCCGTCCCAGCCCCAGGTACGTGATAGGTCTTTACCGAAGAAAAAGTTTGTTTTGCAGTTCACTAAAACATCACCTCAGGCCCAAAGTCCACAAAGGGCTTCGGAAGCCTCTGCAGGCTATGACCTGTTCAGTGTGGAAAATGTAGTAGTTCCAAAAGGGGGGAGAACATTAGTTGATACGGGCTTGCAAATACAAACTCCTGAAGGGTGTTATGGGAGAATAGCACCACGGTCAGGTTTGGCGGTTAAGCACTTTTTAGATGTGGGAGCCGGGGTAATAGACCCCGACTATCAGGGCCCGCTCAAAGTCCTACTTTTTAACTTTAGCAAAGAAGACTATGAAGTAAAGGCAGGTGATAGGATTGCCCAACTAATCTGCGAGCGGGTAGGCTTTCCAGACGTAGTGGAAGTACCCTCGCTGACTTCCACAAGTAGGGGAGCGAGTGGTTTTGGCTCGACTGGGAAGCGGGAGGTAAACAGCTTGACAGCTTTGGCTGATGAAAAAAAGGAAGAAGACCTAGGACCGCAGCCTGCTGATTGGAGGGAACATCCGAAGCCCATAATTGGTGCGGATTTGTCCCCGCAACAAAAAAAGGAGTTAGCGGTGGTGTTGGGAAGGTTCTCAGACGTCTTGACGACGGTGCCTGGGCAGACAAATGTTGTGGCACATGAGATCATTACAACACCGGGGAAAGTAGTGAGACAGAGGCCGTATAGGTTACCAGAGGCCAAGAAAAATGAAGTTATTTCCCAAGTGAAGGAAATGGTAGAGATGGGAATAGTGGAGGAGTCCAGAAGCCCCTGGTCGAGCCCCATTGTCTTGGTCCCAAAACCCGACGGTACCCTCCGTTTCTGTATCGATTTCAGACAAGTCAATAACATCTCCCAATTCGATGCATACCCAATGCCCCGAATTGATGACTTGCTGGATCGGTTGGGCCAAGCACAATATTTAACCACGCTCGACTTAACCAAAGGGTACTGGCAAGTACCACTAACTAGGGATTCGAAGCCCAAGACGGCATTTAGTACGCCAGTGGGTTTATACCAGTTCCGCCGTATGCCGTTTGGTTTACACGGTGCAGCGGCTACGTGCCAACGACTGGTAGACCAAGTATTAAGACCTCACCAAGACTACACGTTAGCCTATATGGATGACGTCGTCATCTATAGCCGCAAGTGGAGAGAACACTTATCCAGGGTAGAGGCAGTTTTGGGGGCCATACGAAAAGCCGGGTTAACCCTAAACCCGGGAAAATATCTGTTTGCCAGTAAAGAGGCCAGATATTTAGGACATGTGGTGGGGAACGGATTGGTAAAGCCTATGGCGAACAAGGTTGATAGCGTTCGGAATTTCCCCAGACCATCTGACAAAAAACAGGTGCGTAGCTTTTTAGGCCTCATCGGTTATTACCGCAGGTTTATCCCCAAGTTCGCGGAAGAAAGTGCTATATTCACCGAAATGCTTAAAAAGAATGCACCCAATTCGGTGAAATGGTCCCCAGAAGCGGAAAAGGCTTTTATATCTCTTAAAGAGAAGCTTTGCAAAGCTCCGGTCCTGAAAGGGGTTGATTTTACATTACCCTTTATAGTCCAGACTGACGCCTCAGAGACCGGGTTGGGGGCGGTTATGTCCCAAAGGTTTGATGGGATAGAGCATCCGGTCACCTATCTTAGTCGAAAATTATCCAGTGCAGAAAGAAAGTATTCCACAGTGGAACGAGAATGCTTGACCATAAAATGGGCTGTGGAGGCATTGAGGTTCTACCTCACCGGCCGCAGATTCCTCCTGGTCACGGACCATGCTCCACTAAAATGGCTCAGTCAAATGAAAAATAACAATGCTCGTTTGACAAGATGGCACTTGGCACTGCAAGCCTTCAGCTTCGACGTACAGCATAGGCCAGGACGACTACATGGCAACGCAGATGCATTAAGCAGGATTACAGGCTGGCAGACTCAGGGAGCCGCAGCCTGTAATATCTTAAGAGGGGGGATATGTAATGGGGAAAAGATATCCTGTGATAGGAAAGCAGAGGAACCTATGAGTAATAGGGCTGTTTCTAGCAGGAAGGAAGATATCAGGACACCCAGTTGCCAAGAGCAACATAAACATTCCCAGCCACGAGGGAAGGAACCCTGCACAGCTGATAGGCATTCCCCAGCTCTTAGCTCTAATAGCTTTCACCTGGGAGGGGGAAGGGCTGGAGTAGAGCCTCAGAAAACGTATAAGGGACATTCATTAGAGAATAGGGGTAGCAATAGTGGCAGTAGTAGGAGCAGGAATAGCAGGAGCTGGAGAAGGAGTTCTGACTTTGGCTTTGGTAGCTCCGGTAACTCCAGAGAAAGCAGTTTGGAAGATTCAGTGAAACCAGTAACTGGAAGCAGGAGAGACGTACTGAATGAGAACCAGCTGGATACTGAGTGCAAGCTGAGGTTTGAATATGGGAAGCAACGTCTGCTTTGGGCTGGTAGGAAAACTGATGTGAGTGACTTTAATTCTGAATGTGAAAGAGAAAGGCAGATAACAGCTGATAGTCTTAATTGGAGGAGAAAGGCTCAAAAACCTTTTAACCAAGCCTCCAAACAGATACCTTATGGTGAAGGCATTTATGAGGAGAAAGTACCAGTCAGAATAACTGGAAAGCAATTACAAGCCTCAAGAAAGAAAGAATATACGGTGCCAGACATCTGTATGTTGGAAGAGGGTGCCAAACAGCCTAAGCATAGAGAAAAGCCTCTGAGGTTTAAACCCCTACTGAATGAAGCTGTGCATAGCTTTTCTCCTGCCTCAAACCAAGAAGGTGGGCTAATTAACCAAGGTAGAGCTGCTTACAAGTCTTTTTCACCTAGAAGTTATAAAGGACGTAAGTCTTATTGGAATTGCATGCCAAGATATGGTGACTCTGACCCTTACCTGCTGGAGGAAATAGTAGGGAGGTCAAGGGAGCTGGCAGAGGAGAATAATCTGCCAACACACTATAGGCAACAATGTTATGCAGATGATAGTCAGATTGAATCAATGATAACACAGGTACACTACCAAAAAACTGCCTCCAGTTTTGCAACTGATTCCTATAGATTTTGGGGTGCTGAATCCAGGAAAAATAGCCAAAATGTTCCATCACGTCACGTTTTCTTGCAAAATTAGATTTCTTACCCATATAAGGAATGTTCACATAATTTCTTTTTAGCCGACTGCAGTTTATTTTCTTGGCCCAAAATAGAGGTTGTAATGGTTAACTAACTAGAAACACTCCCTCATGATATTTTAGAGTGTTTTGTATTCATTTTATACATTTATTTATTTATTTATTTATTTATTTACTGCACATTTATATACCGCTACTTCCAGCGATCAGCAGCGGTTTGATTCATGTTCGGGGATTGTCAATCAAGACTGGGGGGGGGGTGGTATGTACAAATAACTGGGGTCACAGCACACATGGTTAGCGTCTTAGGGGGTGACTTATACATTCTTACATCTATATATACATATTTACATAATTATACATATAGCAGTTTTGAATACTCTCTCAGTTGATGGTCATAGCTGATTGTAATGACATCGAAATAGGTGAGTTTTTAGCTCCTTCCTGAATTTGGTGATGTCCTTGATTAAACGCAGCTCACACGGGAGGTGATTCCAGATAGTTGGTGCAGAGAATGAGAACGCTCTACGACTCGTACTTGTTTTCACTGTTCTGAAGTTGGTGGGGACTTGTAGGTTGCCTGAGTTGATAGTTCTTCTGTCCCTATTTGTAGGTTGCGTGCTGATTAGTGATGATAGGAATGATGGGGATATGTTGTTTATTAGTTTGAAGGTGGTCACTAACATCTTGTATTGTATCCTATCTGCAATTGGGAGCCAATGTAGCTCTATCAGGATGGGGGTAATGTGTTCAGTAATGCCTGTTCCCATTATGATCCTGGCCGTCACGTTTTGGGCCATCTGAAGTATATTTAGTGATTTTTTAGGCAGACCTTGAAGGATGGCATTACAGTAGTCTAGGTGTGGCATTATGAGGGCTTGTGCTACTGACCGAAAATCACTGGGCTCAAGTATTTTCCATAGTGGTTGTATCACTCTAAGTTTATGGAAGATGGCTTTATTTGTTTTGCGTAGGTGTGTCTCCATTTTCAGGTTGCAGTCGAGTGTTACTCCGAGATATTTGATTTCCTTCTTCGTGCTATACGTGTTGTTGCAGAGGGTGATTGTGGGAGGGGGGTTGAAGTTTGGTTTGCTGGATATATACATGACTTCTGTTTTCTTATGGTTAATTGCCATGTTGTTGTTTTGTAGCCATCTTAACATCTCCTCCAGACAATTTTCGAGCGGAGTATAATGAGGGTCCCCGGTATCTAGTTGCGTGTACAGCATAATATCATCTGCATAGATGTGGTATTTAATATTATGCTTTTTGAAGATGTCACAGAGGGGTTGCATGTAAACGTTGAACAGTAATGCCGATAGGGCTGAACCCTGGGGTATGCCCTGCGTTTGAGAGAACGGTTCAGCTTTCTCCCCGTTGAATTGTACCTGCGGCGTTCTGTTCGTTATGTAAGAGGAGAACCATTTGAGGGGGGTTCCCATTACTCCTATAGATTCCAATTTATTGAGGAGGATCCCATGGTGTACAGTGTCAAAGGCGGCAGAGATGTCAATGAAAATGAGTATAAACATTTTCTTTTTGTCTTCTAGGCCTTTGAGGAGATTGTTCATTAGCGCTATCAAAAGAGTCTCAACTCCATGATTTCTTCTGAACCCGTATTGCTGCGCATCTAGGGTATCACAGTCGTCAAGATGTTCTTGAAGTTGTATGAGTACTGCTTTTTCAATGATCTTTGCGAGGAATGAAATGCTGGAGATGGGGCGGTATGATGTCGGATCTTCCTTATTGAGCGAGTTGTTCTTTAGTATTGGTCTTATTATTGATTGTTTCAGTTGGGCAGGCGTTATTCCTTGACTTAGCGACTGGTTTATGATGTGGGATATTTGCTGGTTTATTTCTGTTTTTGCTGCTTTGATCCATGCCGTTGGACAGGGGTCAAGTGGGGAGGTGGTGGTATTTATTGAGGTTAGTATGTTTATGGATTGTTGCATATCGATGGTGTGGAATGTACTCCATGCCTGTTTGGGCGCATCCTCTGTTCGTTGGCATGGTGTGTGTAGATAGAGGGTGGAGCTTTTGGTGGTGAGCTTGCTTTCGTAGTGGTTTGCAAGCGTTTGTGGATGTATGGGGCTACCTTGATGTTCGGGTTGGGCTGTTTTAGTTAATGATTTAACTAGTTCAAAGAGTTCACGTGGTTTGTTGATGGCTTTGCTTAGGATGTTGGTATGGTGCATCCTCTTGGCTTTGTTTACCTCTTCCTTGTATTTTGCGAGGAGGTTGAGTTACACAGATTTGAGGTCGTTGGTTTTGGTAAGTCTCCACTTCCTTTCGTGTTTTCTAAGGTCTCTTTTCATTTTGGTCAGCGTTATGTTGTACCAAGGTTCTGATTTGTGTTTGTTTGCGTTTGTTGTGAGTTTCTCTTTAGGGATCGCCATGGCTTGAATTCCGGAATCCCAGCTATGCGTTAATTCATTGAGGTCTGTTTTTCCCAAGTCTACGTGGGATTTGATGGTCTTGATGAGACATTCCATATTTGGTTTGTTAAATCTTCTTTGTTGGGTTGCTATTCTTCTTGCCTTTGTGTCTTTAGCCACGGTAGGAAGCTTTATCCGCATATTGATTTGGTGGTGGTCTGACCAGGGTAATGGGATGATCTCAATCAGGGGTTTTTCAACGTTGTTGTGCTCTCCTGTAGGTGTGAAAACCATGTCTAGTGTGTTTCCCTTTTCATGGGTGGGCTCTGTTATTAGCTGTTGATACCCTAGCTGGGTCATAGCCTCCATGAAGGTGTTTGCATGTGTGGTTGTTGTTGATGTAAGGTTAAGGTCCCCTAGTATGATCTGGAATTTTTTTGGTTGCGTTGAGGATATGTTTTCTAATGCTGAGGCAAGAATCTCATGTTGTAGTGAGGGGGGTCTGTATATCAAGCAGATGGATACCGCAGTGTTTTCTACCTTTAGGAGGTCTATGTTTGCGTTTGAGGACTGATATGTGCTTATGAATTGCAGGTTGTCTTTGGCTATTATGAGGATCCCTCCTCCCTTCTTGTGGGCTCGGGGACAGTTGTAAAGGTTGTATCCAGGTTTGCTGATTTGATTTAATATGGCTGCATCGGTGTCGGTGACCCATGTTTCAGTTATACATAGGATGTCTGGTTTCTCGTCTGTGATGATGTCATGGATTATGTGGGTCTTGTTCCTGATGGAGCGAGCGTTGATGAGGGTGATATTACATGATTTGTGTAGCGCTTGTGTAGCCAGATTGTTAGTGGCTTGTGTCGGTGGTTGGTTGTGTGTGTGGGCCAATGTTGCTTTAGGTCTGTGGCGCCTCCAATTTCTTGTGTGACTGTTAGTGTAGGTCTTGTGATTCCCTGTAAGTGTTACTATGTCTCTGTTGCAGATGTATGGTGTGAGTAGGAGAGGTTGCGGCATTTGCAAGGTGTAGAGGAGGTAGAGTGTTGTGCATAGGTGTGATTGGTATAGGTTTGGACTGAATGTGTATGCATGGATTAGCGAGAGCAGGCATATCCCAATGTATAAGAGCAGAGCTTTCATTTTTATAGCTATGTATTGTAAATTTTTCAGTGCAGTTTAGCCTGCCAGCTCTGTTAGAACTCCTGGTAACTATATTAGGAGCAATATGAGGCGTAGTTATTGACAGTAAATGATGATATAGTTAGCACTAGCACGGCTAAGAGTACTTGCAGGGTAAAGTGTCAACGGTAGCGGGTGCACGTTTCGGTAGCAGGTGTAGGTTTCAGGGGTATGTAGTAGTTTTAGTGACAGTGTCAACGTTAGGAATAGTAGCAGTATCGACAAACAGTATGAACATTAGTAGCACTATGTAACAGTATAAACGAATAGCACTATGTAAAAGCACTATGTAACAGTATAAACAAATATTGCTATGTCACAGCAGTATGTAGCAGCCCTATGTAGCAGCAGTATGTGGCAGTATAAACAAATGTCACAATAGTAGCAGAACAGGCAAACAATAACAGCACTATAGTAGTAGCCTAATCAACCAGTATGAACATTAGCAACGGTAACAGCGTAACATTAGTATCAACATTAGCAACATTTGTATTTATATGTGGACAAATCTACTAATGTGCTCATTGCTTGGTCTTACTAGGTTTTACTAAGTTTAAATTGTCACAATGACGATGGAAGGGATGGTGGCAGTTATTAGTAGTGGTGTCGTAGATCAGTCAGAAGATTTTTTTTACGGATTAACCCTTTACTATATACGTAGCTGCACCCCTGTGGATGGTTTTCACAGTCAGGTTACCACAGTTTCCACAGTCTGGATTTAAGTGTCAGTTGTGTCTCAGTTGTGTCGGTTTGTAGGTAGTGGTTAGCAGTAGTATTCTTTTAGATCTTGAGATCTACTTACGTGGTGTTGGTCCACAGTGTGGTGGGCTGTGCAGAATGATGCCGGAGGTGTTGATATTCCTTGTTTTTCAGATTCGCTGAGGCCAGGGGGGGTTCGGGATGCTAGGTTGGTGGTGTCGGCGAGCTCACACCCATCTCTGGGGGCTCAAGCCAAGGGCGATTGTGATCCCGTTGTCATTGATGTATGGGCCTTTCCCGTTGCGATGCCTTTCCGTGGAGTGGGCCCCGCCAATGGCCACCGCCTAAGGGCCACGCCAAAGGGCCCTCTGGCGAGGCCCTCAGGCGCGGGCCCGCCAGGCGCGGGCGCGCCCTGTAGGGACGCCGCTTTTTAAGGCCCTCCTGGGAGCTCAGCTCCTCCTCTCCCACTGCCCCGATATGGGCAGGAGCACCTCCCACTGCCCCGATTGGGCAGGAGTGGAGGTAGTGAGCAGCTGGGTGTTTTGTGCGCGAAGCGGCTCCCTCGGTGTAGGGACGCCGCTTTTTAAGGCCCTCCTGGGAGCTCAGCTCCTCCTCTCCCACTGCCCCGATATGGGCAGGAGCACCTCCCACTGCCCCGATTGGGACAATTGGGAGGCGGAGGGCTAAATCCAGTACTCGCTCTGGCGCATGTTCTTTCCTGTTCGCCTCGCCTCGTTCGCTCGCTCAAACACGGTGGTTGCGACATGAACGTTCCTGTCAAATTTCAGTTTCTTGCAAGTTCATTATTACCTTTTGTTTGCTCAGTCGTAATCCAGCTTTATTCCGAAGTGGTTCACTACAGTTGTAGTTTGCAGTGCTGTGTATTTGTGATGGCTCACAGAGCCAGAGGTTGCGTCAACTCTCCGGACAGTTTTTGTTTTATTTGTGGGGAATATACCGTGAAAAAGCGGCAGAGGAACATTTCTGCATTTATTAAAAAAGTATATTTCGCCTATTTTGGTTTGAAGTTAGGCGATCAAGACAAACCGTGGGCTCCTCACAAAGTGTGCAAGACATGTGAGGAAGATCTACGCTTATGGATGAAAGGTAAAAAACAAGCATTTCGTTTTGGAATACCTATGATGTGGCGTGAACAAAGAGACCACAGCAGTGACTGCTATTTTTGCTCTTGCATTGTGAAGGGATAGAACTTAAAAAATAAGAACGTAATAAGTTACCCCAACCTTCCCTCAGCAATTAGGCCTATGCCTCATAGCAACGAAGTACCTGTGCCTGAACCACCAAAATCTTTGGATCATATTTGTGTGGACGGTTCTGATCATGATGAGACTCATCAGATGGCTTTTCCCGATGAGTCCAGTACTTCCGAGTTTGAAACTGAACCAGATCCGAAACCTGAACTTTTCTCTCAAGCTGAATTGAATGATTTAGTCCGGGATTTAGGACTCCCAAAAGATGCTGCCCAACTGCTAGGTTCTCGGCTTAAACAGAAAAATCTATTGTCACCAGGAACAACTTTTTATTGGTACCGCAACCGCGAGACACAGTTTTTGAAGTATTTCAGCAAAGAGGAAGATTTGGTATTTTGCAATGATATATACGGAGTGATGGAAAAGTTTAAACTGAAGTATGATCCTGCTGAATGGCGGCTGTTCATTGATTCGTCAAAAGACAGCATAAAAGGTGTTCTTCTTCATAATGGCAACACATTCGCTTCAGTTCCTATTGCTCACTCTGTTATTCTCCAAGAAAAATACGAGAATTTGGCCCTGATTCTTCAGAAGATTCGTTATGATGAGCATAAGTGGATGATTTGTGGAGACTTTAAAATTCTATCCATGCTATTAGGGCAGCAATCCGGTTTCACCAAATATCCCTGCTTCCTTTGCTTGTGGGATAGCCGGGCCCGCGACCTACACTGGGGGAAAAAAGACTGGCCAATTCGGGAGTATTTGAGACCCGGTGAGAAAAATGTTCTTCATGAGAGCTTGGTACCTCGTGATAAAATTCTATTACCACCTCTCCACATTAAGTTGGGTCTCATTAAGCAATTCATCAAGTCCCTTCCAAAAGATGGTGAGTACTTTCGGTACCTTTGCTCAAAGTTCCCCCGACTTTCTGAAGCAAAGCTAAAGGAAGGAGTGTTTGTTGGCCCTGATATAAGGAAACTCATTTCAGATGGAGCATTCGCTGAAACGATGTCTGAGAAGGAAAAAGAAGCCTGGGATTCCTTCAAGGATGTTGTTCTCAAATTCTTGGGGAACGGGCGGGATGAGAACTATAAGGATATTGTTGCCAGGATGCTCAATGCCTTCAAAGAACAAGGCTGTAACATGAGCCTGAAAGTCCATTTCTTGCACTCCCATGTGAACTACTTTCCCGAAAACCTGGGGGCGTACAGTGAAGAACAAGGTGAAAGGTTTCACCAGGACATCAAGGACGCAGAGAGAAGGTACCAAGGAAGATGGAACACCACTATGATGGCTGATTTCTGCTGGTTGCTGCTGCGGGAAACCCCAGATGAAAAATACGCCAAGCAGCGCACCAAGAGAAGCATTCGGGGGAAGAAGAAATGGGCCCACCAGGAGATTGATTGACCCAAGAATGACTTTAAAATCTAAACTGTGTTGACAAATATCGTGTTTTTACTAAACTTTGAAATAAAAATTTGCTAGTTATTACCACAGTGTCGGATCTCATTTATTAGAATTTTATTTTCACACCATCGGGTGTTTGTCTTCATGTATTGCAATGGTGCGGTATGCGTTTTCTATTCTTATATACATACCTGTACAACATTTTTTGCACATTTCTTTGCTTTGCTTTGTGTCTAACCTCGCTCTTATATGCTCAATGTTTGTGCACATGTATGTGGCTGTTTTAAGTGCAGACAATTTTGCTACCATCACAGTGTGTTTTGTTGACATTACTCTATTCTTATGTGCTGCCTTGTTACAATTTTCTTTATTCTTATTTGAATAACTACTAAACAATTAGTATAAAGAATTCATCCAAGAAACTTTATCTCGATCGCACTCAATCTGAAACGTTCACCTCAAACTGCTAACCCAATGTAGCAAAAAATCTGTACGTGATGGAGTAAATTGGTTACCAGATTTGGATTCAGCGCACCAAAAAACGTAAAAATCAATCGAAACATTAGAGGCAGTTTAAAAAAAATTTTTTTTAGTGTACCTGTGTAATTGATCCGCCAGAGCCTGAATTATCTGACTACCAGATGGACTGTACATTGGCTGTGATAAACGATAGGTTTTCATTGTGCTGAAGATATACGATGCTGGAAGTGATTTAACTGCCTGTTTAAAAGCACCAGACTTTACTTTATCCTTTTTGCCAGAGTGTATGGCTTTTGCTCTTTTGTTACCTGTGTTATAATCCAAACCCCGGGAGGGGAAATAAAACCTTGATTTGACCTTACCACTCGGGTCTCAACTATCTTATTGCAAAGGAGCCCAACTACAATCCTTTCAATAAAAGGTTCCCCTGTAGCCCAACCAGTATATACTACACTGCTGGCCAAGCAGGGTGTGACAGTACTCAGATTACTCCCTGACTGACATTGCAAGGTAATGCTGGATTTCAGGTGGAACTGGATAATATAGTCTTCTATAACCAGACAACTGGATAGCTAACATGATAGAGCAAGAAGGCAGAGTGATCCAGTATCAAAACTTGGTGGAGAAATTTGAATTATCAGAGTTTAAATTTGACTCAGGGGAAGGAAGATGGTCGCTGAAGTGAGAGGATGAATGCCTAGGCACTCTATTTGAGAACCAATTACTTACTTCTGTGGGGATAAGTAAATGGAAGATAAAGCTTATCCGGCTGAATCCTTTCTTTCTTCGCCTTCTGGTTCCATGGAGTGTTTTTGATCTGTGGTGTTAATCCAAGTGAAACTCATCAACAGCTGCTAGAGATGTCCATAATGCACTGGAGGCATCTTTTAGCCTGGAGCAGCTTAGTCCAGAAGGAAGCTCACTTTGGCACAATGCAAGTATTATGGCAAGCTCTAGCTGTAAATTTGAGAGAGTGAGATAATACTCCACATACCCTGGCTAAGGAGTGAGGTTCATGACTGTCATGGTATGTGCAAATCTAACCCATTTGGATAAATTGCCCTGGTACTACAATTTATCATTTCCAAAGTGCTACTGGGTTATGCAGAATTGTAAAGACACTTGAAAGAGAGGCAATCCTTGTTTGAAAGAGCTTAAAATCTAGTCTGATAGTATTGCAATGCTTGGGAAGGGCAGGTATGAAAGGAAAGGGGGGAAGGCAGGTGAGATACAATGTGGGGCCAGCAGTGGAATAGAGATGCCATTCTAGGATGATTACCCCTAGTAGTCCAACCAACCTAAACAAATAATTCTTTCAGAGGAGAGTAACTATAGTTGGGAGCTGACATCTGCTCTTTCCCAGTTGCACTCCATAGAGGGGCAAAGGAAGGCAGAGATGGTAAAAAGTTGTGGAACAGGAGACAAGTAGCAAATAAAGCCTACAAAGCAGAGCAGAAGGTGCATATTCTTCCCTGCTGGGAACTATATGGAGCTGGTTTTCATAGATACAAAATTTGATGAATCATCATATGTAGGATTTGCATCAGAATCATCAAGTATTGAAAGTTTCATGGCTGAACAGTGTCTGGAACATTTAGTTAGTATGCTAAGTGGTGAAGAATTTGTAAGTGATACTGGCATTACCAGTGCCAACAGCACCCCTCAAGTAGAACAGGGTAGAGAGTGGGAAGGATGCCAGTGGCCTTTCATCCTCTCTGTCCTCAGCCCCACATCCAAAAGTATCAGAAGAAAGCAACAGTCTCCCACTCTCCCCAAATTAAATATTTATTTATTTAGAAGATTTGATATACCGCCATTCAGTCTAATGATCATCAAAGTGGTTTACAATAGCACAACACAATTAGTCCTGAAAATGATTATACATACAAACACAATAGGAGGGGGATGAGTAGCACCACAATCACAATATATCATGCCTTAGTTCTGTGATACAAAAGGAGAGACAGGAATTGATACAACCACACAGTCTGACCACATGAGAGAGGAAATCTTGTAAAACATCAGGGGTATACAAGTATTTTGAAGTCCTTCAGTATCTGAGGTATGCAGAATGCAGTTACTGTAAGAAGCCCATTAGGAGAGAGAAGCTGATGGGCCATTTTACCAATAGTGGCATACAGCATCATATGTAGAAATAGTACCATTTCAAGCTAGGTTTAAGAGAGAGCACTGGTCCTAGGTTTGAGAGTTCATCTTTTTGTCTGCATCTACTGTAAATTATGTGTGACTAAGGCCAAATATTCTGTAAGCATGGAGTTTCTATGCAATAGTAACTGCAGGAATCTTGCTTATTCAGTTTTTTGAATAGGAGCCCTAAAGCACACTGTGGGAAGGCAGACAAGGTTTCCCCACAGATAGCGGATGTATACAGACCGACATACGCCACAATAGAAATCAGATGCCATAGCCAGAAGGACATACTACTACTATTATTACTACTACTACTGATGATTTGTATAGCACTACAAGACATACGCAGCGCTGCACAGACACACACAAAAGATGATCCCTTCTTAGCAGAGCTTACAAGACAGACAGGTTACATCTAGGGGGAATGGTAATGAAACACAAGGGCGATTAGGTAGATCAGATCCAAAAGCAGAAGCGAAGAGATGAGCGTTCAGCCTGGATTTGAGAAGGGCCAGAGAAGAAGCCGGATGTACAGACTCAGGTAGTTTATTCCAGGCAGAAGGAGTAGCAAGATGAAAGGAGCAAAGTCTGAATTTGTCAGTAGAAGAGAAGGGCACAGATAGAAGCAATCTGCCAGAAGATCGGAATTCCCGAGGAGGGGTGTAGAGAGAGATAAGAGAGAAAAGGTAGTGCAGAGCAGCAAAATGAGTGCACTTATAGGCCATAGGCATGAAAAGGGCATACATTTGTTGCTCAGCAATATTATGCATCCTTTGGGGAACTGCAATGTTAGTTTCAGGTTTTGTGCACTTGCTAAGGGTCCAGCCATAGCAGTTTAAAGTGTGTTTAAACAGGAATCATTGGGGCCAGTTCCTAATGCGAAGTACCATTTGATGCAAGGTATGTCCTGACATTCATGTTCATATTTATATTCTCTTATACCATATTAGGGTGCGCTTGGATTGCCTAGCACTTTTCAGAGCATGAAACAGACTGGTCTATAGTTTAGATTAGGGGTCTCCAAGTCAGTTCTGGAAAACCACAATCCTGCCAGGTTTTTGGGATATTCCTAATGAATATGCATGAAAAATATTTGCATACACTCCCCCCAATGTATTTGAAGTTATCTCATGCATATTCATTAGGGATATCCTGAAAACCTGACTGGTTTGCAGCCCTCCAGGACTGGATTTGGAGACCCCTGGTCTAGGTTGCAGCAACAGTCATTTCTCATTGGTATTTATCTCTAGTGTGCATCAGCAAACTACTGTCAGTGTGAAGGGCAGCTTAGGAGATGCACGTTTTTACCAAGGAGGCCTGGCGACCACAGATACATTGCAGAGACATGTGGGACCCAAAATGTGCAACTTTTCAGACTTTGCTGGGCATGGGGACATCCATAATATTGATGGGGGAAACGTTTCTCCATTATATCACCTGTGCACGGGCTGCGTGCCAGATGCATGCATGGATCGGCTGAATAGCCCTTTGCCCATGTCATGCTGGACACATCTATCTCCCTGATTCCGGACCCGCGGGCATGTCTAGACCTGTGGATGCGGAATTAGGCCCGTTTTCAATTTAGATGTGTCCGTGGGCCAGACGTGCATGTTATCAAATCTCATCCACATTTCTAGTGCTGGTGAGGGTTTATATTGTTGCTACTGAGATGATATCAGAATCAGAAATGTTTTTGGTATGTTGATCTCTATGAAGAAATGTGCTAATTCTGCTGTTCATCCATTGTTGAAAGACGGGTTTCTTTGGACACAGGCTATATGCTCAAAACCATAAAGCTAGAACCATGGCACTGTTTATAAGACCAAAATAAAATTAGTTCTAATAATTTCATTTTGTTATTATAAACTACACTGTAGTTTTCTCGGGGATGGTAGGAAATAGGGGAGAGTGCTGGCATCAGGTTTAGGGAAGGAGGTGAGGGAAAATGTGCTTTCCCCTTGCTAAGTGACATCAGTCTGAGTGGGGGCACTATGAGAGAAACGTCTTACGGTACTGGTGTATTTCATTAAAAGTCTTTGCTGTTTGATATGCAGGTTTCATGTCCAGGCTTTTTTTTAGATCACCATAATGAATATGCATGATATATATATATATATATGAAATGATATGAAAATGTCACCCTCCCCCAATCTGACTACCCCACCTTTTGTCACCCCAAATGAAACATTCAAATTACACCCATGGGTTTAAGAGGCTGTTACATAGAAACATGATGGCAGAAAAAGACCATATGGCCTATTCATTCTGCCCTTCCATATCAACTACTATAGTCCCTTTTTCTTTTTAGAGCTCTTCTTTGTTGGTTCCATCTTTCTTGGATTCAGATACTGTCCTGGTATCTACTACCTCCATTAGGAGATGATTCCTTGCATCTACCCCTTTTTCCATAAATAAATATTTCCTCATATTAATCCTGAGTCTATCCCCTGTCACCTTCATCCTAGTCCCCCTCATTGCAGAGCTTTCTTTTAAATTTAACGAGCCTCTTCTCCTGTACATTTATGCCATGGAAGTATTTAAACATTTCTATCATATCTCCCCTCTCCCACCTTTTCTCCAAAGTATACATATTGAGATTATTATTATTATTTTATCTTTATGCAAATTTACAATCCACCACTAAGAAACAGAGCAGAATCAGCAGAAATTTAACCAACCAACCAAAGAAAAAGCACGACAAAAAGAAAAGGAAATAAACTGTCTGCTCACACAAGCTCCCAATAGGAGGAGAGAGGCATACGAAAATTAGGAAAAAATCTTATCAACCACAACATGCAAGAAAGGAGATCAGGATACTACCCAGCATAAATACCTTCACAGACCTTTTGACGTAGGCTGAATGGATGCCTCAAGGTGACATGCATTGATGAAAGAAACTAGCTGGGAGGGCTCATAAAAAATATATGAAGCAGAGTGATGTTCTATCAGATACTTATATGGATGTTTCAAAAAGAAGAGCCCCCACCCCCTGATGGAGGACCTCAGGGCGTTGGAGAAGAAATTCTCTCCGACATCGCTGGGTGTCCCTGGCCAAGTCAGGGAACATATGAACCAATAACACACAGAACATCAAATTCCATTTTCTTACAGACATTCCTTGTCAGATAATAAAACAAAGGTTATAATCAATGTTGAGGGAACTGGTGTTTCTTGTTGAGTTGACTCCAGCATTGCAGTAACATTCAAAGCATCAACTTGTTGATCCCTAATTTTCAAAGCAGTTTCTGCCTTCTTACCCAAAGGTAAATAATATGCCTTCACCAAGGGCGGCATTAATTCAGGAGACACAGACAAAGGGGCTTGTTTACAAAGCCGTGGCTCTGATAATGATTGGAAACCGCTACCGCGGCTTTGTAAACAAGCCCCAAAGTCTCTATCAGGTCTCTGAAATTGTAAGATATCTGGGAAAAATTTTAAATCGTAGATTATTTGCCCAAGATTGATTCTCCAGCTGCTCCAACTTTGCAGTAATAAAGGAAGAATTCTTAATAAAGGGATTTGTCTGATCTTCTAGTGCTATTACTCTAGTCGGTAAGTCAGAAACTTCCAACTGACATAGATTAATCTTACCAAATGATTGTTCTATAACCTCCACATTAACGGAGGCCAAAGAAGAAACTTGAAGTAGCAATGTTTTCCCCAGAGAAACAATGGTTTGCCAGATAGCTTCCAATGTAAAGTTCGTAGGTCTTACAAGTGAGAAAGTCATGGGTTCACCTGAAGAGACCACGGGACCTTCGATCACTGCTCCCGCCAAGACTCCTTCCAATGCCTTCGCAGGCACCTCCAGGGGTTGGGCAGCGTGGAACAGCTTCTTTGAACTTCTTTGGGAAATCGGGGCTCCTGCATGCCGTCCTGGTACCATGGTGATGGAATGCCATGGCACCAGGGCTCCAAGCAGGAGCATTGGGAAAGCTGCACAGGGAGGGAGATGGATGTGCAGCGGCACAGAATCAGGATATGTCCTGCTCGTCCAGGCCCTTTGCACCCCATTCTGCTCCCTCAGGAATGTCTCCCGCGGGTGAAGTATTGGGTGCAAATCTGTCCCGTCCAGCTCTTGGATGTCCAGACAAGCCAGTCATGCCCCGATCTCAATCAGGCCCTAAAGGGGTATCCTTCCATCCCCTTTACTATTTTGGTGACTCTTCTTTGTACCTTTTGTAATTCTGCTATATCCTTTATAAGATATGGCGACCAGAATTGCATACAATATTCAAGGTACGGTCGCACTATGGAACGATACAGAGGCATTATAATATCCTTGGTTTTATTCTCCACTCCTTTCCTTATGATTCCTAGCATCCTATTTGTTTTCTTGGCTGCTGTTGCACACTGGGCAGAGATTTTCAATGTATTATCCATGATAACGCTAAATCCTTTTCCTGGGTGGTGGTTCCTAATGTAGAACTTTGCATCATGTAACTAGTGTGGGCTGTTCTTTCCTAGGTGCATAACTTTTCACTTGTCCACATTAAATTTCATCTGCCATTTGAACATCCAGTCTTCCAATATATCAAATTCCTCTTGCAATTTTTCAAAATCCTCTTGTGTTTTAGCAACTTTGAATAAGTTTGTGTCACCTGCAAATTTGATCGCCTCACTCATTATTCCCATTTCCAGGTCATTTATGAATGTTAAAAATCAATGGGCCCAACACAGATCCCTGTGGTACTCCACTATTTACTTTTCTCCATTGAGAAAATTGACCATTTAGCCCTACTCACTGCTTTCTATCTTTTAACTTTTTAATTTCGCCAAGAGTCTCTCATAAGGGATCGTGTCAAAGGCTTTCTGAAAATCCAGATACACCATATCAACTGGCTCACCTTTATCTACCTGTTTATTCACACCTTAAAAAATATAACTAAAGACAAGACCTTCCTTGGCTTTCCATTTTGGCTTTCTCCTATTAAACCAGTGGTTCCCAACCCAGTCCTCAGGTACCCCCAGGCCAGTCAGGCTTTCAGGGTATCCATAATAAATATGCATGAGATAGATCTGCAAAAAATGAAAGCAGTGCATGCAGATCTATCTCATGCATAATCATTAAGGATATCCTGAAAACCAGACTGGCCTGGGGTACCCAAGGACTGGGTTGGGAACATTGGCCGTTCTCCAGTCTTCAAGTAGTACAGATGATTTTAATGATAGTTCACAGATTAATAATGATAAGTCTGGAATCTCATATTTCATTTTCACCGCCCTTGGAGATATACCATCCGGTCAAGGCAATTTGCTACTCTTTAGTTTATCAAATAGTTGAAATACATCTTCCCGGTTTATCTAAAATTGTTTCAATTCTTCTGATACATCACCTTCAAATACCATTTCAGGCATGGGTAACTTCCTTATATCTTGTTCAGTAAAGACCAAAGTAAATAATTCATTCAGTCTCTTTGCTATGGCCTTGTCCTCCCTTAGTGCCCCTTTTACCCCTCTATCATCTAATGGTCCAACTGGCTCACAAATATTTTGCTATGAATGTACTTGAAAAAGTTTTTATTGTGCATGTTTGCTTCCACGGCAAGCTTTTTTTCAATTTCTCTATTCAGCCGCCTTATCAATGTCTTTCATCTAACTTGCCAGTGCTCTTGTTGTTTCCTGTTTTTTCCATTTCCTGAAAAATGCTTTTTTGGCTACAACATCCTATCTGCCCTCACCTTTAAACCATGCTGGCAGTTTTTGGCCTTCTTTCTTTATCTTTATTTTTATTGCCATTTGATATACCGCCCTAGGCAGCAAGGCATCAGAGTGGTTTACAAAAATTTAAATTAAAAATAAGGAAAAGGAAAAGAATGCCAATCATATATAGGACAGGACAGAAAAGAAAGAGAATGAAAATGAGAGCAATGGGCTTCCACCTTTCTTGAAGCATGGAATACATGTGGTCTGGGCTTCCAAGATAGTATTTTTAGGTTTCAAACATTTTTATTGAGGTACAAAATGCCACAACCAATTTAAAACCAACCATACAAAAGTGGTAACAACTGCGCCCAATAAGGATACAGAAAAAAAAAACCCCATGGAGTACACAGTTCATACCACCGTCTCTAGAGCAAAGAAAGAAAACATTTTTTATCTTTATACCGCCCATACCTCCCCAACCTACACTCCTATACCTATACTTCCACCACCCTGCCTCCCTCTGAAACCCCCCCAATTCCCCCTCCCCATTATATAGTGTACAAATACTGAAAGTAGTGATGGTCAAAGTAACAACAGGGCTCGTGAGAGAGTCCCTTTGGCAATTTACCAGGTGCCAATAGTGGAAGTGGAATTTGGGCGACTCAGCTGTACTGAGCTAGCATCAGTCCCTGATCAGAGAGAGGAATCTATCCCAATACCTTCCCTACCCCACTGCTACTACCCTTCCCACCCAACCCCCCAAATCTATTTGTGAGAGAAGACACAACTTGTGGTTCAACCATTCTGGCAGAACAAAAGTGAGACGATCAGTTCAGATTAAGAATCTGACTGTGGGCCCTTGGGGTTAAGGATTGAATATAAGATCCCCACACCTCCAAAAACTGTTCCCAGTGGCATCCACTATTCTACATTTCCACATGCTCCAGTAGCATAAGCCTAGGCAGCTCATTATGCCACTGCCAGTAGGTCGGCTCAAAAGGATAATCCTCCATGCCAACAGAAAGGCCTGTCCCACTCAACACCTAGCGAGGTCATCCAGGTCTTCGAGAAGCATATAAAGACCAAGTACCGCCACCTGCGGTAGATTCTGGATCCTGGCCTCCAATACAGCCCCGACATAGCAGTGAACTCTCCTCCAAAAACATGTTACCACTGGGCAACTCCAAAACATATGTCCCAATGTAGCAGTAGGCCACGCACACCGCAGACATGCCACTGACACACAAACATCCAGCTTTAAAGGCCCTATTGGGAGAAAAGTAGATGCGCTGCAGACCTTTGTATTGCATATCCTGAAATTCCACACAAGGACCCGCATCCAGCACTGCCTGGAAAACCTGAAGAAATTCAGTGCCCATGAGCCAAACACCATGGTCCTTACCCCAGACTTCCGCTAAGCCACTCTCCACCACTCTACTCTCCATTGCGAGGAAGGTCTGAAGTAGCACAGAGATCCATGTTCGCCCCCCATTACCAGAGTGCAGCAACTCCTCCATTTTCGAGCAAATTGAGCCCTTTAGGTCCACCGCCCAGCCCGTGCAAATAGCTGCATGCTTGTTTATACATGAACACATCATGAAAAGTAAAGCCATAGCTGAGCTGCAGCTCCCCAAACTTCATGGAAGTCCCACTCTCATTAACTAACTGCTCCAGCCCTCAAATACCACGTGTTTCCCAGCCATGAAAAGCTGTACCCTCTATCCCAGGCAGAAATCACCATTACCATATAACAGAAGGTAAGGGGAAACCCCTGCATTACACAATAGATGTTTGCACATTACCCTCCATACCCACTGCATCGGCTGGAACAAAACATGAGACCGCAGAGTATGAAGATGCCACAAGTTGCTGGTACGGAGAAGATAGCAAAGAACCACAGGGGCAGCTGCTGCCCTCTCCATTGCCAAAGGGATGTAGTCAGAAATGCCCCACAACCAAACCTGTACCAAGGAGAGCAACAGGTACCTGCACACTAGACAGAGAACCAACCAAGCAGGTACACAAAGACTGGCAACAATTCAATTCAGGTGGAAAATCTTTTTATTGGGTCCCAACGCATTTTGGCTAGGAAGCCTTCTTCAGGGGATCTTTTAAAAGAGAACACAACTCAAAAGATAATAACAACATATGTAAACATTCAAAAGCATAAATTAATTAATTGACATGAATCAATTAAAAAATAAAAATTATATACATAAAAAACATAAATTTAATCAAAACATTCAGCATAAATATAAAAACCAATTATAAAACATATATAAGATGTAGATCCTTTAAACGAAATGTAAACATAATAGCAAATATGTTAAAAAGAAAAAAACATTGAAAACCATCAAAGAATCATAAAAAGTGATAAAAAATGTGGAACAACGAATTACAGAAATATAAATATAACTAAAAAACAAAATCATATAGTCAAAATAAAAATATAAGAAAGTGAAAGTAAAAGAGAGGGATGAGGAGGACGCAATCACAGGGAAAGGCAAAGAAATACCTTATTTCTGTCACGTAGTACGCTAAAAAGCACTAAAAATAAATAAATAAATAATTTATTATTAGAAAGAACAATAAATAGATAATTATAATGTTAAACTAGAACAATGACGGCATAAAAATACTAAAAGTTATCATAAAACATGATGCGTGAACGTTATTATATGGCAATGCCATTAAAAAAATTTCAAATATGAGAAACCGCATAACCAAAACTAAAACTGTATAAAAACTAAAGTGTAGAACATCTGCACTTAATTTAAAAATCTCCATAGCTTATAATATGATACTTGTCTAGTGTTCTTCTAAGAAATATCATCATTTACTAAACCAGCATCCACTATGAAATTAAATGACGAGCACTTGAAAAAACAGATAGAGATGATAAACAATTTGGAAACCTCTTAGTACATAAATAAATAAATACTTAAACTACAAGATAAAAGTAAAACCCCTAGGATATGAACCTGAACATTATTACCCAATTTCATAAATTACCATTGTTCAATAATTGGGGATGACTTTAAAATTCACTGTTTCAAACTAAAGCACTCCACAAGTCAAACAAGACATTTTCAAAAATATATCCTTTAAGAAAAAGATTTTTGTTCAATGCTCCCCACACTATCCGCTTGTACAGAAAGAAATCACTTGCAGGAATAAAACTTTATAGCCTACTTATGTAGAGGACTAATGCCAGATAAATCAAAATAATCTTCAAAATACATTGTTTTAAGATCAAAGCATTTCATAATTGAAGCGTTTTTAAGGGACAAGGAAACACCAGAAGAACCTTACCATCCAATGCACCCTGCGCTATTTTGCTTGTTCAAAGTGAAACGCCCTACACTTCAACTTCCCAGAAAAACTAGCAATTTCCCGCTCTCATAAGATAAAGGATCATAAATGCACAAACACGCAGTGCAAGGGAACTTATTTTAAAAATTACCTTTGAATGAAATTAAGGGGTATGTTTACTAAACCGTCTTAATGTGCGCTCTGCCACATTATCGCGTGATAAGGTACCTTATCGGGCAATAATGGCACTTTATCGGGCGCAGAGGTACCTTAGCGCGCGATAACATGTGCAGCGGCGCAAATGAGCGCTGAGGGTGGAGAAAGGCTCCTGGAGGGCGGAGGAAGGCTCCCCAGGGGAGGAGAGAGAGGGACAATGGGTGGAGAGTGGGAGGGGAGAGGCTCCCTGCACACTAACGCTGTGAAATTTGAGACTGAAAACTAACGCCAGTGAAACCCTGGCATTAGAGCTGATTTAAAGGGAAAAGAAACCATTTCCGTCAGCAATGTACAGCAAAACCAGGGAAACCTACAAAAAAGTGATAAGTGTGATACATGTGCACGGAACAAAAGGGCAAATAAACAGTGAAAATGACCAGAAGAAAATGTAATAAAAACATAACCACGCTGGCCAATAGTGATATTAATGGGAAACATAAAAAAACACTCCAGAGAAAGCTCCAAAAAAAAGATATGAATTTTGGAAGGGTCTATGCTCCGTCCCCATACAAGGTGAATGAGCCCACAGTGAAATTGCGCTGAGCAGGGTTTTCCCTCTCCATTGGGCAGGTTTCCTATGGCATGCACATGTTCGGCAACAGCAGGGCGGGCATGTCGGAACGGGCAACTGGACGATGCTTGAAAAGGGGACACAGAGGGCTGAAGGCGGCACATGCTGTGGTGCAGCTCGGCCACAGTGTGGACTAGGGTGATACCTAGCTGGCCCATAGGAATGCTGAAACAGTAGAGCACTAATTTTCCACGTCAGTTTCCAGAGGGTAAATAGACTGAATATTATACAAGTGATCCCTCCACGTAATTAGAATTGTGTACTCTAATAACGATCAGTTTTTCAACATCTCAAAAAGCATATCATGTCTTTTACTGGCTGTATAAATAGCTGCAACCCTTAGTCATATGTATCAAAAAGCAACTATTAATAAAGGGATTATAGAATGCAAAGACATGTGATAAAGAAAAAGGGGTACATGAGTCTCAGACTTCTCATGGCACTGGCAAACAGACAAAGTCCAAGCCAAAGTGCCCGTTTGCATCAACGACCCATGTATGTTGTACCCCTTGCAAGATTAATGAGCAGCCAGACAGCACCTGATGAGGGCCCAACATGGGCACGAGTGTGCTTCCCACAGTGTCACAGGGGATAGTACCCAGCAGGTACCCCCAAGGGCACAGAACATTGGCAGGCGGTACTGGGGGGAAGCGTGGAAGCTATGCAGGCACCCCTACCCCAGAACCCACACCATAGACAGCCACCTACCCACACACTGGATGGCCTGAGACTGCGCACCACCGGCACCACCAGCAGAAGGGCATGTCAGCAGGGTTGCAGAGGGGTACTGGTGGTGGAGGGGGCAGTGGCAGCTGCCCAGAGCAGAGCGTGGCCTAGCCCTGTATAGGTGGGTGCCATGCACTGAAACAGACAGGTCCTGTCTGACAAACAGTCATGGTATCCCCAGGCAATGCACTATCTCTGTGGCAACACAGTGGTGCAGTGCACACAGCCAGTGTGTTCAGGTGCAAAAGGTCACAGGTTCAAGTCCCAGCTGTGGTTCCTGCCAACCCAGCCCCCATGTTTTACTGACTGCTAATACAGACAGAACCTTTATTGCAGATGACGTAGACATGCCCAGAACACCTACATTTTATTTATTTTATTTATTTATTTAATTCTCTTATATACCGCGCTATTCTGCATCAGTGCGGTTTACATTGAACAAACTGAAATTACATTGAACAGGGCATTATAACTTGGAGATAACTATTTTACAGGGAACATGGGCTATGGAGGGTTAAGTGGCTTGCCCAAGACCACAAGGAGCACATGTGGGACTAGAAACCCCAGTCCTTCCGGCCCAAGGTTGCTGTCCTCTAGTGGGATTTGAACCTTTTTTACCCTACAGAGCACAGACACCATAAACATGCGCATTACCTAGAGCAGAGTCTCCCAAATGCAGTCCTGGAGGGCCAAACACCATTCAGGTTCCATGCTGCCTCTAATAAATATGGCTGTGCTGCATTTCTATGCACTACCCCATGGTATGCAGATATATCTCATGCATATTCATTAGGGACAGCATCAAAATCAGAACAGTGTTTGGCCCTCCAGGACTGGAGTTGGGAACCTCTGACCTAGAGCAGCGGCCAACAGGGGCAGACACACCCACACCCACAGGCTCCATTATCGGAAGCCTCCTGGAGAGGCAGGATGTTGAGCCCTGCGTGCATCTCCCAGTACTAGCACTTGCATACCTTAGCAATGCCACCCTAAACCTGGGAAAACAGTACACAGCTATCAAAAGTTTGCTTTGATAACTGGCAGATAGCAATTCCTACGTTAAGCACAATTGGCTGATTGAGCTGCATCATAGCAACCTTTCTGATGTCTGTGGAGTGTGCCTCAGGTCTGGTGTCTGACAGAGTGACCCCAACAGTATTGCATACCATAGCCATGCCTGCACTGTGCCCAGGACTGGTGTGGTGGCCAGGGCTGCCAAACACCTCTATAGTTGCACAATGCTGGCATAGGTGTGGGGAGTGTGTGTCTGTTTATCCAGTGTGTGGTGGCTGCTAACATCTTCCTCAGCCCACACTGCTAGCACTGTTGCCAGTATTGGCCTGCCAATGTGCATAATGAGGAGCAAGGTACTGTGGGTATAGCCTGAACAGGGTGGCCTGGCCTGGATGCATCAGCACAGGGCATAGGGCAATGGCTCGGACATTGTAGTGCCCGGCCACGACCTGCACCAACAGGGTGGCCACAGCATGTCCTGCTGGGAGGTCACTCTCACCCTGACTGAGCAGTGACCATGGCATGGCTAGGCTCCCCCATAGTGCAATCTTCTATTTTTGTTCAGTGTTCAGTGAACTATATAGGGTTTTTTTTTTTCTGGGGCCTAATCACTGATTTATCTGCTTGGTGGGTGTGCTCACATCCCAGCTTTTGGGTGCACACATCTCTTCCAGGATCATGTACTGTGGACTAGCTAGCAGAGTGTCTGCAGTTATATGTGTATGGCTGGAACACCTTGCAGGGTGCAGTGGCTGGTGACTCATTGTGCTTGCTGCTGGAGAATGTCAGAGGGTGTTGGGGGGCAGCTGAGCATTTCCATGCCTACTGTCTTCTTGCCATTACCTTAGGGATGTGTACAGCTCTGCATTGGCTGCCCTGTAGGGTGTCTGTTCCCCAGAGTGACTGGGGTTGATGGCCCCCCTCTACTGCCACCATTGCAGGGAGGTAGAATGTGGATCTGTTGGTGGGGGAATCCTGTCTCCCACCCTGAGCCACAGAGGGTGGGTTGGGTGGTGGAACATAATCTGCCTATGGGTCCAAACACCCCCCCATCACGTTACCATGCACCAAGACAGAATATGCACTATTCTGGGTGCATCATAGCCCATAAGGGTCAGACCTGATTGACAACTTCAGACAGACACTAATGTATCCTAGGTGCGTTTGCAGACACTATCTATCACACACACTGCCACTGATGGGTACCTGCGATATGGCCTATTTTAGCCATTGAAGGTGCTGCGGACCTGGTTCTGGCCGCCCCACCTCACCCTCAGGGTGAGCACAATACCCACACAATTTGACGGTCTGTAGCTACTCTATGCCACTAACACACACCGTCGGCACCCCCTACCAGGCTGAGGTGCTGTGGGGTGCATACCCCATCTTGTGAACATCTGTAGACTGCTGATATGCATGTGATGTGCATCATGGGTACGGGTGGGTTGCCCCTATCCTGGTAGCCACAGCAGACTGTTTGTGTGGTGACATGCAGTCCTTCTGTAGCCAGCCAGGGGTTTGTTAGCAGCTGTAGCCCACTGGTTACTTCACTGCCTGTGGAGCCAGAAGTCATGGGTTCTATCCCACAGTGGGGTTATTTGATAGGGCTGTCCAAGGCATTGTCTATTTTTAATGTACATTAGTGCTGCCAGCAAAAACACCCTCAGAGTACTGTAACCTTAAGGTGTCTCATAAAGCGCCCCATAAGGCACTTTATAGGGCACCCTATAAGGTGCCTTATCAGGTGCCTTATAAGGTGTCCTATAGGGGACATTGTAGGGTGCCTTGGTGGACAGTGCACTTTATAATGTGCCCTCTGGAGTGCCTTATAGGGTGCCTTATGCGGCACTTAGGTAACGCCACTGTGAGGGTGTGTTTGCTGGCAGCACTAATTAAAATAAAACTACAATGCTTCAAAAAGCACTACTTAAACATACAGGGAGATGCCTCAGTCAGACTTGTTCATTAGGCACACTGGGGAATTGAAGTCATGTCCCCTGTACCATCAGTCAGTGTATTAACCATCGTGCTACACCTCTGTTTCTGTGTTTGCATGTCTGCGCGCCTACTTAAGATTACCCCGCGTTAATGTGCTTAGTGGCATCTCGCACGATAATGTGCACAGCGCGCGTTATCGCGCGATAATCCCTGTTTGCTACTTTTAGACCGGAACGCCCACTCCTTTTATGGAATCCTGTACACTATCGCCAGGCACACGTTAAGACTGCTTAGTAAACATACCCCTAAATGTTAACAACGAAAAAAAAACCCAAAGGATCGCCAAAGAAAAAGAAATACTGGATCTAGTATATATTAGACTTGTAAAAATGAAAGTAAAACACTGATTGACCCCTGATGAAAATTGAGGAGCCAAAAAATGAAATTATATTAAAACTAAGGCATACCATGAATCAAAAGAAGACATTTTCAAAGATGATTTGTCATACAATGCGCCCCACACTATCTGCTTGTCCAGATTGAAATCACTTACGAGCATAAAACTTTATTCTCCAGGACCAAGCAGGAAGTTAGTCCTCAAATATGGGTGACATCAACGTCGATGGAGCCCTTGCGGAGCATTTCCCCAGCTTTCTATGAAAGCCTTTGGGAATACTGCACGCATGGGGGTCCGCTTCCCGCCTAAAGGTGCCATCTTGCTCAGTCTTTCTTTTTCCATGGAGCCCAATGGACATCCGTCCTTGTCACCCTGGTTAAAGTTAGATTTTCTTTGCGATTTCGTCGCGATTCCTGTCCGGATCGATGCTGGTTCCCCTTCCCGCCGGGTTCGGTACACCAGTATCGAGCCCGTCTTCTCTTTTTCGGTTTTTGCCCTTAGTGGCTGGCATTCGCGCCCTTTTTTTCTTTCTCCCTGGAAGACCGGTCTTTTGACCTCGCGGGGGCCCTTTTTTCCCCAATGGCTTCCAGTGGTTTCAAAAAGTGTGATCGGTGTAAGAAACTGATGTCTCTCACCGACACACACGACTGCTGCCTTCGGTGCCTCGGCCCAGATCATGATCCTAAGATCTGTGGCCCATGTGGCAAAATGTCCACCAAGGCACTGCGAAGTCGACAGCATCAGAAGGAAAGGCTTTTCTCGGAATCGGCCTCCGGCCGGGCCCAGACCTCGTCTGAGGCCTCGACGTCTCAGGAGTCTGACCCCGAGCATCGCTGGGGCTCCTCAGACAGGTGGTCCCCCGATCGGGAACGAAAGAGGAAGAAGCGGCTCGTGAGGGCGGCATCGGAGGAGGTCCCTGGTCCCTCGAGGGCCAGGTCTCGGACCCTTGGAACAGGAGAAGCCATCCAAAATGCCTCGTGTGGAGCCGGAGTCTGCTGGACACGTAAGTCCTGTTGTCCTCGAGGACTCTCCTCCCAGGGAACCGACGTCGGGCCCGGCGCTGCTGGGGCCCGAGTCGGTGGCTGCTGAGTCTCCTGAGCTTGGACTCAGGCTGACAGCCTTGGAGTGCAGACTGTCTGCCTTCATGGATCAGCAGCAGGTGCTGATGGCCAGCCTCGCTGGTGCATCTGCCTCGACCACCGGGACATCGACGTCGAAGTCAACCCTGGAGACCGAGCCAATACTCGAGACCATGAAGGCTCGAAGTCATCCTCGGTCATGGTCTCCCTCGACCTCCCACTCGGGACCGAGGGCGTCAACACCGGTGCCTTTGGCGTCAGGGCAGGTGCTGCCGGGACCCACGTGGTCGGAGCCTGACTCCTCTACGGACGAGTCAGCTTGGGAGACGGAGGACGAGGAGTCCCCCGACACCTTTCGGACTCGGTGCGTCCTATCGGACTCGCCGCAGTCCGAGCCCCGGAGTAGATCCTCCCCGGAGGATACTCAGTTCTCGGAGTTCGTCAGGGATATGGCCACAGTTTTGATGATTCCAGCGGACCCGAGGAGGAGCCTCGAGCCGAGGAGCTCGAGGCCCTCCAGTATGACTTTCCTCCGAAGGAGGCCTTTACTGTGCCGGTTCCTCCGATGCTGGAACGGCTCCTCTTCCATATGTGGGAGGCACCGGCCTCGGCGCTGGTTCTGAGCAAGTGGGTCGATTCCATTTATCGACTCCGGAATAGCCCTGGCTTTCAAAAGGCGCAGCTACCTCACCATTCCATGGTGGTGGAATTGGCCATGCATCGTTTGAAGAGCCAAAAGATGCACTTTGCGGTGCCCCCTCCCCCCCCCCCCCCGGCAGGGAGGCCCAGAACCTGGATGCATTTGGTAGAAAGTGCTTCCAGGGCTCGATGCTTGCTTGCCGTGTCCAATCTTACCAGCTGTACATGGGCATGTACTTGCGGGACCTGGCGAAGGAGTTTGCCGGGTTCTCTGCTGATCTCTCTGGGGATCCTTTGCAGAGGTTCAAGTCCTTGTCCTCGGGGATTCGGGAATGCTCGAAGTTCAAGTCCCGAGCAGCCTACGACGGCTTTGAGGCTTCAGCCCGTGTAGCGGCAGCCGGCATCACGGCTCGACGCCAGACATGGCTGCAGTCGTCGGACCTCGAGCCATGGGTACAGGACAAGTTGGTCAATGTCCCTTGCCGAGGTGAAAACATTTTTGGCAAGCCCATGGCCGGGAAGGCTGCTGAGCTCGAAACTGAGCACCTCACTCAGACAAGGCTGTTCCGGAAAACTTCTGCCCCTTCTCAGAAAAAGAAGGGCTCGGGTAAAAAGTCCTTCTATCCGAGGAAGGTGACTGCCTACAAACAGTTCCCACATTACCAGGCCTCCCCAGCTCCCCAGCAGGGTCAGCAGGCCAAGGGGCAAGGACATAGGCCCCATAGGCAGAAAGCCCCCAAGCCTCCGGCCCCTGCTCCCACTCAGCAGGGTGGGGGTTTTTGACTCCCAAAGCATAGTCTCTCCGTCTCTGCTGTCCCATCCCTACACAGGAGGTCGACTAGCCCTGTTTGCCCACAGGTGGCCACCCATTACAGGTGACAATTGGGTGTTAAGCATAGTCCACAAGGGCTATATGCTCCATTTTCACCAGTTGCCTCCTCCCTACTTCCCAGGAGAGCCTCTAAGGCCTCCTCTGCACACAGACCTCCTCCTTCGAGAACTTCAGGGTCTGTTGCTGGACAAGGCGGTGGAGCCTGTGCCTCCCCACCTACAAGGTCACGGTTTCTACTCCAGGTACTTCCTAGTACCAAAGAGAACCGGAGGCCTCAGGCCTATTCTCGACCTCAGAAATCTCAACAAGTTCCTGGAGAAAGAGAAGTTCAAGATGCTTACTCTTGGAACATTGCTGCCCTACCTCCAGCAGGGAGATTGGCTATGCTCCTTGGATCTAAAGGATGCGTACACTCACATCCTCATTCATCCAGACCACAGAAAGTACCTCATGTTTATAGTGGGAGGAAACCATTATCAGTACAGAGTACAGCCTTTTGACCTCACCTCCGCCCCAAGAGTCTTTACCAAGTGCCTGGCGGTGGTGGCGGCCTACTTGAGGAATCAAGGTATCTTTGTCTTCCCCTACCTGGATGACTGGCTCATGAGGGGTCAGACATGCCAGGAGGCCAGACAAGCCACCCTCCGAACTATCTCTCTCCTTCAACACCTGGGGTTTGTCATAAACTTCGCAAAGACCACTTTGCTCCCCTCCCAGAACCTAGAGTTCATAGGGGCAAGGCTGGACTCCCTGCAAGCAAAGGCTTACTTGCCATAGGACAGAGCCCAAAGACTGATGGACTTGGCAAGCCAGTTTCTCAACATGCCACTGGTTTCCGCCAGACTCTGTCTGAGGCTCCTGGGCCACATGGAATCGACAGTGCATGTGACTCCAAATGCCCGGCTCCACATGCGACCTGCCCAGTGGTGCCTCAGAACTCAGTGGACACAAGCCACAAGAAGCCTCAGGGACAGAGTATGGGTGTCCAAACCATTCCTGAACTCCCTACGCTGGTGGCTGCACCCCCCCCCCCCCCGCAACACTACAGGGGGTGCCTTTTCAGATACCTGTCTTCACAGTAGTATTAACTACCGATGCCTCCTTACAAGGCTGGGGAGCACATTGTCTGGACAAGTGCACCCAGGGCCTGTGGTCTCCCTGGGAGGCCACACAACAGATCAACCTACTGGAACTCCAGGCTATTCGCTTAGCCCTCCAAACCTTCTCTCAAACCCTGGCTCACCAGTCTGTCTTAGTACAGACGGACAACCAAGTGGCCATGTGCTATGTGAACAAGCAGGGCGGCACTGGGTCCAAGCTCCTGTGTCAGGAGGCACAGGATCTTTGGTTGTTTGTGCTCAAGCACAACATGTTTCTCAAGGCTGTTTACCTCCCTGGTCAGGAGAACTTCCTGGCAGACAGGTTGAGCAGAATTCTGCAGCCTCACGAATGGCAACTGCACCCATTAGTGGTTCAGAGAATTTTCCTGAAATGGGGACTACCATCCATAGATCTCTTTGCCAGTCCCCTGAACCATCAGTTACCCAGGTTCTGCTCCAGGCAACCGCATCCCATGAGGTTGGCAGCAGATGCCTTCCTGATTTCCTGGTCCCAGGGCCTCCTGTATGCATTTCCTCCCATGCCTCTGGTGGCCCGAACCTTGTTCAAGATTCTAAAGGGCAAGGCCTCAGTACTTCTGGTAGCCCCCAGGTGGCCGAGGCAGCCTTGGTTTCCACTTCTGCTTCAACTGGCAGTGGACACCCCACTATCTCTGGGGTTGAAACCCGATCTTCTCTCTCAGGATCAGGGTTCTCTTCTGCACCCCAACCTCAAATCTCTCAATTTGATGGCCTGGAGGCTGCAAGGGTGGTGTTGGCTCCCTGGGGCCTGCCTCAGGAAGTTGAGGAGGTGGTCTTGGCCTCCAGGAAGCAGTCCACCAGAAAAACCTATGCCCTGAAGTGGAGAAGGTTCTCTTTGTGGTGTCAGCAACGCACAGAAGATCCTTTCTCCTGTTCTGTGCCAGTGGTGCTTCAGTACCTGCTGTATTTATCCAATCAGGGCCTCAAGTCCAATTCTGTTCGGGTCCACCTCTCAGCTCTAGCAGCTCACCACTCAATGGTGGAAGGACACTCTTTATCGATTCATCCCTTGGTGTCCCGGTTCCTCAGAGGTTTGCTCTTGCTCAAGCCTCCTATCCGTCCTCCAGCCCTTGAGTGGGAGTTGAATGTGGTCTTGCAGCAACTGACTCACCCACCCTTTGAGCCGATGGCTACTTGTCTCTCTGCTTCCTTTCCTGGAAGACTCTCTTTCTGGTAGCCCTAACCTCGGCCAGGCGAGTGAGTGAGCTCCAGGCCCTGCTCTGTGATAGGCCCTACACTCGCTTCTATAGGAACAGGGTAGTCCTTCAGACTCATCCTAAGTTCCTTCCAAAAGTTGTCTCCTCTTTCCACCTCAACCAGGAGGTGGTTCTTCTGACATTCTTCCCTAGGCCTCATGCAGGCCAGGCTGAGGCAGTCCTGCACACTCTGGACTGTAGAAGGGCCTTATCCTTCTACCTTGACCGTACGCAGGGGCATAGGAGGGCTACTCAGCTCTTTGTGTCTGTTGATCCTAATAACTTGGGGTTATCTGTGTCCAAGCATACCTTGTCCATCTGGGTGGCTGACTGTATCACCTGGGCTTACAGGGCAGCTGACCTTTTCTTGCAGGGTTGGGTCATATAATCATCTGTGTTTTAGATGTCTTTTAACTTATCCCCGTCTGTGTGTATCGCTTGTCAGATGGGGATAAGTTAAAAGACATCTAAAACACAGATGATTATAAGATAAGTTTCAGTTCTTTACTGCACCCGCACAAGTATTAAAACAGTATTGACTTTAAGAAGCCAAACATAGAGATCAATATGGACTGAATGTTAGCATGAAACTTATCATGAACTGTGGTCATTGATGCGAAGTTAGCACGACTGGGAGACAATCCCATGAAATGTGCTGGTAACAGTCTGAGACCCAGTTCTTATCAATCTATCAGTAAGAATTAAAGAAAATAAGTGGTTAAGTACCGCTCAAATGTGAGAAGAAGCCAGTAGCTTGAAAGCTCCGCAACTAATTTAGTAATAGCCTTAGATGCCATTGAGGATTGTATTTTGTATATCTAGTAATCAGCTGAATCCTCTCAAAAGATTAGACCTTTAACATTTAGATAGACATGTCCTGGCAAACAACAAGGCAGCATTTCTAGCACATAATTAACTTTGGGCATGATAGTCATTTTAATAGTCTCCAATCGACCCCACCAGGACAAAACTAGAGGGGTCCACTGAGTGACCATGTCTCGCACTTTTGCGATTAACATATCGGCATTGTACGTTATCGTTTCCTCCAGCGGATAACAATAATGCACCCCTAGATACTTTACCATTTTAGCCTCCCACACAAACGAAAAGTGTTTCAGGTCTTCCTTATGAACATACGAATTAAGTGGAAAGGCCACTGATTTTGACCAGTTGATCCTATATCCCGACAGCTGTGAATATTTCTCTATTTGTTCAAGAACATTTGGCACTGACTTTGGATCGGTAAATAAGAGCAGATCATTGGCATAAGCCGAAAGCTTGACTTCCCCACTACCAAGCTCTATCCCCTTGATTCGTGAACACTGACGAATACTCAATGCTAGCGGCTCCAGTGCTAAATTGAACAGCATCGGGGAGAGAGGGCAACCCTGTCGGGTGCCCCTTTCCAGTAAGATTTCACGAGATTGCCTGGAGTTCACACAAACCTTTGCGATCGGTTGGATGTACATTGCCTTAAGCAACCTAATAAAACCTTCCCCTAGTCCAAACCACCGGAGAGTCGAGAACAGGAAAGGCCACTCCAAGCGGTTGAAAGCTTTTTCAGCATCTAACGACAGCCCTACCAGTGGGCTGTCAATGTTGCCAGCGCCTGCCAAGACATGGCATAGCAGCCTAGCATTATCCGCCGTAGAGCGTCCTTCTACGAACCCGCACTGATCTGGATGTATCAACTGCGAGACCACCGCAGATAGTCGTCGAGTCAGTACTGTTGCATATATCTTATAATCCGCATTTAATAGGGATATTGGACGATAATTGTTTACTAGTTGAGAATCTCTGCCTGGCTTTTCTAAGACAATCACATTTGCCAGAGCAAAGGCACCAACCGACTCCTCCCCCCCTCCTATCCTCGCAAAGTATTGTTGCAGATAAGGAATCAAATCCTTGGCAAACACCTTAAAAAATTCAACAGGGAGCCCATCTGGGCCCGCAGCTTTACCAGAAGCCAGAGAGTTTATGGCTTGCTGGATCTCCGAACAAGAGATCGACCCTTCCAACATTTCCGAGCTATCCTCGCTCAACACAGGCCTATGTAGCTCACTAACAAATTTATCAAAAGCCTCTTGAGAAAATGCAGTTTCTGTAGAATACAGTTGGGCAAAAAAAGACCTAAAAATCTCCGCTATGCCCTCATCATCAACAGTGAGCTCTCCCCCCGTGGAGTCCCTTAATGCCGCAACTCGACCGGCCTCACGGCGTGCTTTAAGAGCATTGGCCAACAACCTCCCGGCCTTGTTGCTCTCCCAATAGTAGGCACTTTTTTGCCCCTTGATATTTCGCACAACTTCATCCGAAAGAAACTCATTATATTTAAAGCACAGGTGCTGCAAGCGCTGTAATATGCAAGGGTCCGATCTGATTGCTAAGACCCGCTCCCCAGCTTTAATTTGCAGCTCCAGGGCACGGCGCTTTTCCTTCCAAAGCTTTGCTCGAGATATGCCAAAACTAGTAATAGAAGCTCTAACAGCAGCTTTAAAACCTTCCCACCATGCCCAACCCGCAGTATCATGCGGAGAGTTAAACTGAAAGTAATCAGCTATCGCAGTTTTCACTGTCGCGCGAAACTCTACATCCTCCAGCAAAGATCTATCAAAGAACCACCTCGGAGACCCAGCATCTAGCTTCCCATCATCAATCAAAAGTAAAACTGCCGCATGGTCCGATATATGTGCCGCATGTATTCTAGCTGTTATCATATTTGGCATCAATTTCCTAGAGATTAGAAGAAAATCGATCCGCGACAAAGACTGATGCGGTGGAGAAAAGAAAGTGAAATCCAGCTCGTTCGGATGCTGCAACCGCCAAACATCTACTAACCCCATCTCCCTGATCAATGAAGTAAGTATTATCTGCGCCCGAGGGGCCCTAGATGACCTAGGAGGCTTCCTGTCAATCAGGGAGTCAAGAGTTTGGTTAAAATCTCCGCCTACTAACATATTCTCATCCTTAACCCTATGGACTTCCTTGGCCAAAAAGTTGAAAAATTCAGGACAATCACCATTGGGTGCATAGACATTCATAATGGTCAGCTCCAAAGAGCCTATCTGGAGTTGCACCTTTGCCCATCTCCCCTCCTCATCTGAACGAATATGCTTTACATTAGGAGCAAGGGCCTTTTTGACTAAAACAGCCACTCCATTGCGTTTACCCACTGCAGCTGAAAATGCCACCAGCGTGAAGGATTTGATGCTGAGTTTCAAGGATTCCTTCCGATTTAAATGAGTCTCTTGCAAGAGGAAAATATCCACATTCTCTTGCTTTCCATAAAGGATTATTTTCTTCCTCTTGATGGGATTATTGATACCTTTAACATTTAAAGAGAGAATTTTAATAGGAGCCATTTGACCCAGCTAACAGTCTGAAAAAGGCCCTCCCGCTGAAAGTGCCAATAACAAATTGTCCAGATCTCGACTTCCCCGCTGAACATACCATAACATCCACCCTGAAACATAAACATATCCCACCTCTCCCTTCACACACATACCCCCAGATCACAACGATGCCCCATGTCCCCACATACCAAAAAATTACCCTAGTAAGCTCCGGAGATACCTTCCCTAAGAAAGAAGAAAATGGTGAGCCCATGGTAAGCAGGCTGGCCCCGGTAGGGCAATGTCATCCCCATTACTTAGCTGACCCCTAGGTGGCTAGACAACATACACTAAAATCAGCCACTCGGGGGCTCCGCCCTAACCCACCCCTTATCCTGAAAATATAACAGACCCACAAAACAATTCCCACTTTCTACAACCCAAACACATCCTCATTACAAAACTACTTAGTATTATCCATTCTTTAAAGGAACATCCAGCGCTGTCTCCGCTCCTTCACCGCTATGAACAGTCGCCAAACCCCCGCACCATTGAACGCAGATCACTGTTCATCTCATTACAGACGCTTCTTGCTCGTCCAAGTACAATTGTAAGGCTTCAGGATCCTCGAATGTCCTTGTCTGGTTATGGAGCATCACACGCATTCTAGCCGGATACATAAGGCCGAATCTAGCCTGCAAGCCTTGTAGTCGAGGACGCAGTGCCAGGAGACCCTTGCGGCGGTCCACGGTGCTCTTGGCAAAATCAAGAAAGAAAAACAGCCAATGACTCTCAAACTCCACCGGAGACCTAGAGCGCACAGCATCCAATATTAGCGCCACATGTTGATTACCTGAGAGCCCGCAGTATAATTGGTCTCGGCTTTTAATTATGAAGCTGAATCTGCGTTGGAACTTTATGTGCCCTATCAATCTCAAAGGGCAATTCAAAATTAAGCTTAAGTACCAGTGGAATCATTTTTTGTACAAATGCAATCATATCTTTCCCCTCTGCTCCCTCCGGCACACCAACAATCCGAACATTGTTTCGACGAGCCCGGTTATTGCCATCCTCGAGCTCTTTTTGCAGCATGCGGATTTGCCGCGCTTGCTTGTCCACTGCCCGCAGCCGTTCTTCATGGGCCGCCACCTTGTGCTCCAACTTCTCTTGCCGCACTGAAAGCATCTCCATAGTGCTCCGCAGCTCCCCAAGCTCTGCCCGCATCAATGTTAAAGACTCTCCATTGGCCTTTACCATCTCCTTCGTCCCCCTTATTTCAGCCAGGATTTCTTGCAGGCCCTCCGGTTGCGAGTGCGTATGTTCCCTGGCAGCCACCATTTTCTGCGGAGAGATGGGCTCCGGCTTGGAGCGCTTCGCACTGCCAGACTGCGACGCAGCAAAATCCAACCTCGCTGGTTTAGGGCCAGACATTCCCCTTCACGCGCCACTTATCGCCCAGTCACTTTACAGATCAATAGCCAGCAATAATCAGGATTCTTTATCTCGCCCCACCGGAGCTCCGACTTAACCGTCCGTCCCGCTCAGCATCAGGCTCCGCCCCCCTAGCCCTCTGTGTCTTAAAGATAGGCGAGGTTTTTCCTTGCCTATCTTTAAGGCACAGGGGCTAAGTGGGTAACATTGAAAATCTCTGCTACCCGCTTAGCTTCAGCAGCTGCCGGTGCATCCAGTTTAACCCAGATTTTCACTTCCGAAGATTTGGAAGTGAAAATCCAGGTTAAGGGGGTCGGCAGGCAGGCTATGCACCAATGCGGCACATAGCCTGCCTAACTCAAAATCAGTCACAAAAACTATAGCAAAGTAAAATATGACTAGTATGAAAAATATGAGAGACAAGGACTTTAGCATTCAACCATGCTCACATGGGGAAAGGATGAAGGCTGTAGCATTCATGGTCAACACTCTGGTTACGATAGTCTGAGCCCTCACAGCAGGCCCAGGGAGGCAGAATGAACCATTCCAGGCCAGCCTTTCTTATAGAGAGTGTCTTGACTAACACAACCACAACACTAACATAACACAAAGACATTTCTCAGCTAAGACATCCAATCATTTTGAGTGGAAAGTAGCAGGTCCAAGTCACAAACAACACATGCTCCCAACCAAGCGCGAGCCAACCAACAAGGCAGGGCAGATCACTCAAGTTGACAAGCTAGCACCTCCACCAAACTCGCAAAGTGCCGCTTTCGGCCCTGATGTATGACCTGCAACTGGGCAGGATATAAGAAAGCAAATCAATCCCTCGGTGCACCAGTTGGCCACAGACTTCTGAGTACACCTTGTACTTCTTGCTAACCACCATTGAATAATCCTGGAAGATGAGGATTTTTTTGTCTCCCCTGGCACGTATTATGTTGGTCTCGAGCAGCGCAAAGCACCAACTCCTTTTAATACTAGCTATGAAAGTGAGCGATGACAACTCACGGTCAAGTATCACCTTCTCTCCGGGGTCCAAGATGGTGTGTTTTTTCGGTCAAAATTTTCCCAGGCTGGCCTTCTAGGTGCAAATTCAAGGGTAGCTATGTTTCCACAAACCATCTCAGTTCAGAGTCAGACACAGCCTCCTCAATGCCCAAAAAATGCAGGTTTTTGTGTTTCCCATGATTCTCAAGATCTTCTAACTTGTCAGCTTGCTGCTAGAAATGCTCTTCGAGGTGTTTAATGGTAGATGCCTGAGCATGATTGGCGTCTTCCATATCAGAGACCTGCTGCTCCACAAGCCCCATCCTGGCATGGAATTCAGTCACAGATTGAGCTATCTTGGAAATCTGCTTGGAAAGTCCCAAGAAACGATCCTCCAGCACCCAAACCACAGCAACAGAGACCTCTCCACCATGCCAGCAGTCTGTTCCGCACGTGGGTTGGAGGACACAACATCAGCCATCTTGCCATACAGTAAGCAAACTTTTTCATTTCTCAGTGATTTTGTCACCATGGGGTGTCAGGCAACAGGCAAATGAAGCCAGTCAGTACTCAAGCTCTTCATGGCCAGATTAGTGCAGGGGGGCAGGGAATCATTTCAAGATTGCAGAAATTCTAGGTGGGAAGCCCCGGAGCCAAAAGGATAACAATCTTCCCAGCTCACTGCATCATGTGACCCTCCCCAAAATAGTATTTTTAAACAATACCCATGCTTGATGTAAACTTTTAATCTTTGCTGCTGCTCCTTTTAGCTTTTTCCTAATTATTTTCCTCATTTTATCAGTCTCCCTTTTGAAAGTTAAAAGGTAGTACTGTAGATTTCTTTGTCATCCTCCCTCCATTTATTAAATCAAATGCGATTATGCTATGACCACTATTTCCAAGTGGCTCCAACACTGTTCTCTCTTATTTGTCTTCTTATATGTTTATTTCCTTTATTTAAACCTTTTCTGACACTTTTTATTTATTTTTAATGTTCCTTTAGCTTCATTTTTATTCATTTTCACTTTTAGTTTTTCTTTTGAAACTGCTCCCAAGGGTTGGGTTGGCCTTCCCGACCTGATTTGGGTCCTTTTTGAGTTTTTTTAGTGCTATATTGTACTTTATCATTTTTTTCATTCCTCCGGCTTTCTTGCTCCTCTCTGTGACACCCCTCCCAATCTCTATTATAAACTGGAAATGTCAGCATTTTCAAATTATTTCAATGTACAACTTTAGATTCTCCAGACTTTGAACAGATTTCATATACCATTTTGCCAGGTTCAAATACTCTTGTGACAATGTAAGGAGTTCTCTCTCATAAGACAGCAATTTTATGGCAATCTCTAAATTGATGCCTCCATAATTTCTTATTTATTTATTTATTTAATAGGTTTTATATACCGCTTTATCCTTTAATCAAAGTGGTTTACAAAGAAACAAAGTATTACATCTAAACATGAGCTATATCAAACACTTAGGGGTATGTTTACTAAACTATCTTAATGTTACCGGCGTTAGTTGCAGTCTTACTGTGACAAATGCCATATATGGTAGTGGCGTTCCAGTCTTAAGGTAGCATTTCGGAGTATCGATAAAGTCCGCTATCGCGCGATAGAGGAAGCTGTGGCACGTTAACGTGTGTTAGCCTTAATTAGGCGCGCTGACCCAAAAGCATAGCAACAGAGGTGTATCACAATGGTTAATGCATTGACTGCTGATACCGTGCTCATGAGTTTGATCCCCCAGTGGGCTTAATGAACAAGGCTGTCTGAGGCATTGCCCTCTACTTTAAATCAGTGCTGTCTGAGGCATTTTCTTTTTTAATGTAAATTAGTGCTGCCAGCAAACACACCCTCACAGTGCCGCAACCTAAGGTGCCGCATAAGGCGCCCTATAAGGCACCCCAGAGGGCACATTATAAAGTGCACTGTCCACCAAGGCACCTTATAATGTTCCCTATAGGGCGCCTTATAGGGTGCCTGAAGACTTTTCAGAGTAAAGCCAGGATTTATGAAGTGGTTGGATCAAAGCCCTCAGAATGTCTGACTGCTGATATAGCTGCGCATGAAATGAGAGTCAGAAGCTGTAAAGATGTCTTACACATTGGAACATGGAATGTATGAAGCATGAACCAAGCAAAGTTGGAGGTGGTCAAGAATGAAATGGAATGTGTACAACTTGATCTGTTGGGTGTTAGCAAACTGAAATGGACTGGCATCGGGCACTTTGCATTAGAAGATCACATGGTCTACTATGCTGGAAATGAAAGACAAAGAAGAAATGGTGTTGCATTTATAATAAAGAAGAAACTTGCAAGAACTGTAATGAAATACAATGCAGTCAGTGAATGCTTAATCTCTGTTCGTCTATGAGGAATGCCTATCAACACAACTATAATTCAAGTATATGCCCCAACAACAGCTGCAGAAGGGAATGAAATTGAAGAGTTCTATGAACAAGTACAAGCTGAAATTGACAGAACATGCAAACAGGATATCCTGATAGTCATGGATAACTGGAACGCAAAATTGGCAACAAAGAAGAAGACAAAGTAGTGGGAAACAGAAATGAAGCTGGAGAAACATTGATAGAATTCTGCAAGACCAACGATCTATTCATCTCAAACACCTTCTTACAGGAACACAAGCGGCGACTGTACACATGGACTTTACCCAATGGATTGTATAAAAATCAAATTGACTACATCTGTGGAAGTCAACGATGGAAAAGCTCTATAACATCAACAAAGACAAAACCTGGAACTGACTGTGGTACAGATCATCAACTATTAGTATGCAAACTCAAGCTAAAGTTGAAAAAGAGCAAACCACTCATGAATGCAGCAAAATATAAACTTGAGAATATACCACTGGAATTTAAAGACTGCCTGCAAAATTGATTTGTTGCTTTAGATACAAATGACAGAACTCCAGAAGAGTTATGGAATGACATCAAGAAGGTTGTGTTGGAAGAAAGCGAGAAGTATCTACAAAAGGTGAAAAAGAAAAAATTGCCAAAATGGATGACGGTAGAAACTCTGAAAATTGCCCAGAAACGCAGAGAAGCTAAAGCCAGAGGAGAAAGAAAGACAATCAAAGAACTCAACAGAGATTTCCAACGTGCAGCAAGACAGGACAAGGAAAAGTACTACAATGAAGCATGCAAGGAAATAGAAGCAGAAACTATTTCCTAAAGCTACGAGAGTAAAAGAAAAAGTTATAGCCTCGAAAAAGTGTTACAAGGTGCTCAAGGTTCTATGTTGAATGATGCTGAGAAGATCAAGAAAAGATGGAAGGAATATACAGAGTTTTTATATGATAAAGATCAAGTGGACCAACAGCCGTTTCAACCTGTACCTTATGATCGGGAACCATTGGTGATGAAAGAAGAAGTTGAAGCAGAATTGAAAGCCTTATCAAAGAACAAAGCACCAGGCATCAATGGCATTCCCATAGAAGTATTACAGCAATCTGATGCAGTTGTTACCGTACTTACAAGGCTCTGCCAAGAAAGTTTTGAAGACAACATCATGGCCAACTGACTGGAAAAGATCTGTGTTTATACCAATACTAAAGAAAGGTGATCCAACTGACTGTGGAAATTATCGCACAATCGCTCTGATCCAACATGCCAGCAAGATTCTACTGAAGATTATTCAAAAGAGACTACAACCATACCTGGAACAAGAACTACTTGAAGTGCAAGCAGAGCTCAGGAAAGGGCGAGGAACGAGAGACATCATTGCGGATGTGAGATGGATCCTTGAAAAGACTAAAGAATTCCAAAAGGATATCTATTTGTGCTTTATCGACTATAGCAAAGCTTTTGACAGTGTAAACCATGAGAAACTATGGGCCACATTAAGAAGCATGGGTATACCAGAACACCTGATCGTACTCTTGCACAATCTGTACATTGATCAAGAAGCAACAGTTCGAACAGAACAAGGAGAAACAGAATGGTTTAAAATAAGCAAAGGTGTAAGACAAGGCTGCATACTTTCCCCCTACCTGTTTAAGTTATATGCAGAACAAATCATCAGAGAAGCAGGATTGTATGAAGACAACAGAGGTGTGAAGATTGGTGGAAGACTCATCAACAACCTTCGCTATGCTGATGATACTACATTACTGGCTGAAAGTGAAGATGATCTGAAACATTTGCTTCTCACAATCAAAGAACATAGTCTCAAAATGGGCCTGCACCTTAATGTAAAGAAGACAAAGATCATGACAACTGGCAAAATCAACAGGTTCATCGTTGAAGGAGAAGAAATTGAAATCGTGAACAACTTTAACCTACTTGGATCAACTATCAATAAAGAAGCAACAAGCAGTCAAGAAATCAGATGATGCATTGCTCTTGGCAGAATGGCTATGAAAGACTTAGATAAGATTCTCAAGAGCAGAGATGTCTCTCTCCATACAAAGATTCGACTTGTTCAAGCCATGGTATTTTCAATAACATCATATGGATGTGAAAGCTGGACAGTGAAAAAGATAGACAGGAAGAAAATTGATGCCTTTGAATTATGGTGCTGGTGGCGAATACTGTGTATACCATGGACTGCCCGAAGAACAAACCAGTCGGTACTAGAGGAGATTAAACCTAAGCTTCCTTTAGAAGTTCAGATGACAAGACTTTGACTTTCATACTTTGGACACATCATGCAAAGAGAGAGATCATTAGAGAAAGACATCATGCTTGGCAAGATAGAAGGTCAACGCAAAAGAGGAAGGCCAGCAATTAGATGGATCGATACAATAACAGCAGGTATGGGTACCAGTCTGTCAACAATGAGTCGCCTGACTGAAGATGGTACACAATTTAGGATAGCTATCCAGAGGGTCACCATGAGTCAACTCCGACTCGACGGCACTTAACAACAACAACAACATAGGGCGCCTTATAGGGCGCCGTATGAGGCACCTTAAGGTTACAGCACTGTGAGGGTGTTTTTGCTGGCAGCACTAATTTAAATTAAAAAAAGGAAATGCCTCAGACAGCCCTATCAAATAACACCACTGTGGGATCAAACCCATGACCTCTGCCTCTACAGTCAGTGAAATAACCAGTGGGCTACATCTCTACAGCTGCTAAAAAAGACCCTGGCTGGCTACAGAAGAACTGCAGGTCACCACACAAACTGTCTGCTGTGGTTACCAGGATAGGGTTAACCAACCCGTACCCATGATGCATTGCACATGCAGATCAGCAGTCTACAGATCATCACAAGATGGGGTATGCACCCCCACAGCACCTCGGCCTGGTAGGGGGAACTGAACGTGTGTTACTGGCACAGAGTAGCTACAGGCCAACACATTGTGGGGGTACAGTGCTCACCCTGAGGGCGAGGTGGGGCGCCCAGCACCAGGTCCACAGCACCTGGCTTAGCTGAGATAGACTATGCTGCAAGTTGCCATTAGTACCAGTGTGTGATAGGTAGTTTTTGCAGACACACCTAGGATACACCTGTGTCCATCTGTATTTCCCAGTCACATCTAGCCCTTTTGGACTATGATGCACCCAGAATAGCACATATTCTGTGTGGGTGCCATGGTGATATGATTTAAGTGATGGGGGGTGTTTGGACCCATAGGTGGATTATTTAACACCATTCAACCAGCCCTCTGGGGCTCAGGGTGGGGGACAGGATCTCCCACCAACAGATCCACATTCTACATCCCTACAATGGTGGCAGTAGAGGGGACCATCAACCCCAGTCCTGCTGGGGAACAGGCACCCTACAGAGCAGTCAATGCAGATCTGTATGCATCCATAAGGCAATGGCAGTCAGACAGTAGGCCTGGAAATGCTCAGCTGCCCCCCACCACTATCTGACATTCTCCAGCAGCAAGCACAGTGAGTTGCCAGCCACTGCACCCTGCAAGATGTTCCAGCCGTACACATACTAACTGCAGACAATCTGCTAGCTAGTCCATGTACCTGGAGGAGATGCGTGCACCCAAAACTGGGATGTGAGCACACACACCAAGCAGATAAATCAATGATTGGGCCCCAGAAACAAGAACCCATAAATATCACTTGAGAGACATACTATATAGCACTATGGGGGAACCTAGCCATGCCGTGGTCACTGCTCAGTCAGGGTGAGAGCGACCTCCCAGCAGGACATGCTGTGGCCACCCTGTCTGTGCAGGTGGTGGCTGGGCAATACAATGTCCCAGCCATTGCCCTATGCCCTGTGCAGATGCATCCTGCCCAGGCCACCCTGTCCGGGCCATTCCCACAGTACCTTGCTTCTCATTATGCACATTGGCAGGCTAACACTGGAAACAGTGCAAGCAGTGTGGGCTGAGTAAGGTGTAGGCAGCCACAACACACTGGATAGACAGACACACACTATCACACTTATGCCAGCATTGTGCAAATATAGAGGCTTTTGGCAGCCCTGGCCACCACACCAGTCCTGGGCACAGTGCAGGCATGGCTATGGTACGCATTACTGTTGGGGTCACTCCCGGGGTGGTAAACACTGTTAGAAACCAAAACTGAAACACACTCCACGGATAAGAGAAAGGTTGCTATGATGCAGCTCTATCAGCAAATTGTGCTTAACTTAGGAATTGATATCTGCCATTAATCATAGCAACCTTTTGATATATGTGGAACGTATTCCAAAGTTTAGGGCAGCATTGCTAAGGTATGCAAGTGCTAGTATTGGGAGATGCTGCTGCACGCCGGGCCCATCAGCCAGACTCTCCATGAGGCTTTGGATAGTGCAGCCTGTGGATGTGGGTGTTTATGCCCCTGTTGGCCGCTGCTCTAGGGCAGAGGTTCCCAACTCCGGTCCTGGTGGGCCAAACACTGTTCAGGTTTTCATGCTGTCCCTAATGAATATGCATGAGATACATTTGCATACAATGGGGGCAGCACACACTAATGCAGCACAGGCATATTTATTAGGGACAGCATGAGACCTGAATGGTGTTTGGCCCTCCAGGACTGCAGTTGGGAAACTCTGCTGTAGGGATTGCACATGTTTATGGTGGCTGCTCTGTAGGGTAAAATATAGGCGTTCAGGCATGTTTATTTTATCTGCAATAAAGGTTCCGTCTTTATTACCATGGTTTAGTACTGGGTAAAATATGGGGAAAGGGTTGGCAGGAGCCACAGCTGGCACTTGAACTTGTGATCTTCTGCTCCTGAACACACTGGCTGTGTGTACTGCACCACACTGTTGCCACAGGGACAGTTCATTCCCTGGGGATACCATGACTGTATGTCAGACAGACCCTGTCTGTTGCATTGCACGGCACCCACCTAAACGGGGCTAGGCCATGGTCTGCTGTGGGCAGATGCCACTGCCCCCTCCGCCACCAGCACCCCTCTGCCACCATGATGCCATGCCATTATGCCGGTGGTGCTGGTGGTTCGCAGTCCCAGGCCATCAAGTATGCCGGTAGGCAGCTGCCTATGGTGTGGGTTCTCGGGTAGGGGTGCCTACATGGACATGCGCACTTCCCCCCCTCCCCCCCCGCACCACCTGCCAATGTAATGTGCCCTTGGGGGTACCTGCTTGGTAATCTCCCCTGTGACACTCTGGGACACAAACTCGTGCCCATGTTGGACCCTCGTCAGTTGTTGTCTTGCTGCTTTACAGTTTCAGCATTCCTATGTGCCACCTAGGCATCTGCCTAGTCTGCACTGTGCCCCAGCTGGACCACAGCATTTGCCGCATGCAGTCCCCTGTATCCCATTTACAGCATCAGTACAGTTGCCCTTGCCTACGTGCCCACTCTGCTGTTGCTGCACATGTGCGCGCCATACCAAACCTGCCCAGTCTAAATGACAGAAACCCTGATCAGCACTATTTCAATGTGGGATCATTCACTTTGTAGGGGGACAGAGCATAGACCCTTCCAAACATGATATCTTAATTTATACGCTTTGTCAGTAGTGTTGCTTTATGTTTATCATTAATATCACTATTGGCCAGCTTGGTTATTGGTATTTTAGATGTGGTTGTAGTCCTTTTATATGTTTATATGCCTCTTTGTTCCCTGCACATGTATTACAACTATCACTTTTCTGGGTTTCCCTGCCTTTGCTGCACATTGCTGACTGAAATGGTTCCTCTTTCCTGCAAATGTGCCTTAACGCGAGGGTTTCACTGGTGTTGGTATTCAGACCCGGATTTCACAGCGTTAGTGTGCCTAGAGCCTCTCCCCTCCCACTCTCCACCCATTGACTCCTTCTCTCCGCCCTCTGGGAAGCCTTACTCCACCCTTCAGACCAGGATTTCACAGCGTTAGTGTGCCTTAACGCCGCCGCTGCGTTATCGCATGATAAGTGACGTTATCATGCGATAACATCACTTATCGCGCGATAATACCACCGCTGCGACGTTAAGACGCTTTAGTAAACACACCCCTTAATTACAGTAAACATAAGATTGCATTAGGTATTTGTGTCAGAGCTTAGGGTGGAGAGGGTGCATGAGAGGAGAGGAGGCGAGTTTTTAGTTAACATTTGAGAAGAGTGAGCTATTTACAGGGAGGGAAGAATGTTGGTTAAAGAGCTTTGATGAGGATTCTAGGGACCTTATTTACAATGAGAGGAGTGAGCTATATACAGCGTGGGGGTTCGTGAGTTAAGAACTTTACTGGTGGTAGGGGGAGGGAAGGGAATATGTTAAGTGATGGCTCCGTAGTAGTCGGTGAATAGAAAAGTCTTTAGGTTTGTCGTGAAGTCTTTGGCGTCTGTAGTAGTTCTAATTTCCTGAGGGAGGGAGTTCCAGAGGGAGGGTGCTGCTAGGGGCAGTACCCTCCTGGATGTTGAGTTCATGGTTTTGAGGTATGAGGCTGGGGTCGGGATGATGTCCATCGTCAGTCTTCGTCTGGGTCTAGTGTTGGTTTTAATGTTGATTAAGTCTTTGAGGGTGTCAGTGGCCAGGTTTCGTTGAATCTTGAATAGGATGAGGGCTGTTTTGAATTTGATTCTTGATGTGAATGGGAGCCAGTGTAATTGGCTCAGGATTGGGGTGATGTGCTGGTGTTATGCGGTTCCTGTAAAGATGCAGGCTGCTGTGTTTTGTACCATCTGTAAGGGTCGAATGGTTGAGGTGGGTAGACCAAGGAGTATGGCGTTGCAGTAATCCAGTATGGGTGTTATTATTGCTTGACAGATTGTCCTGAAGTGGTCTTGGTTTAAGATGGACTTTAGCCTTCGTATGATTGCCAGCTTGTGGTATGCATTCTTAGTGATCCTGGCAATGTGGGAGTGGAAGTTTAGATTCCTATCCAGAATTACACCCAGATACTTTATCTCCTCTTTGACTGGAATGGATTCGTTTAGTAGGTCGATGTGCTGAGGGGGAGAGAAGGTGCTGTTGTGTGACATGAATAGAGCCTCTGTTTTTTTTAAATTGATTTTGAGGTTGTTGTTGGATAGCCATCAGGATATATCGTGGAGGCAGTTGGTAATAGGTGTGTAGTCAGGCTTTTCTAAGTTGATTTGGGTGTAGACCATGATGTCGTCTGCATATAATGCATATTGAATGCCGTGTTGTTCATTGACGTTGCAGATGGGTTGGATGTATAGGTTAAAGAGTAGGGCGGATAGTGAAGATCCTTGAGGTACTCCTTGCATTAATGGAAATGGAGATGATGAGGTTGAGCCAATCTTGACTTGCTGTTGTCTTCCGTTGAGATATGAATCAAACCTTTTGAGTGTAGTATTGCATAGTCCGATGGCCTCTAGTCTTTTGAGGAGGATAGGGTGGGATACAGTGTCAAACGCTGCAGTTATATCGACAAAGATGAGGAGGAAACCCATCTTAATGTTGTTTAGTCCTTTGATGAGTTTGTCTAGTAGCAATGTAAGCAGATATTCTACATTGTGGAGAGGTCAAAATCCGAATTGGTAGGGGTCCAGAGGTGCATGGGTATCTACATGGTCTTGAAGCTGTCGGTATACCGTCTTCTCCAGGATCTTGGCTAAGAAGGGGAGACTAGATATTGGGTGATATGTTGTTGGGTCACAAGCCTTTTATCAAAATGGCGTTTCTGAACTTCATTTTAATGGACTGTTCTCCAGCAATTCTACATGCCATCTCCAATCTTATAAGCAATGATCCAGTCATCCAGAGTGGAAGGATTATTTTCATCCATATCTTCATTCTATCTCCAGGAACAAGCAGGAATGAGTCTTCACATATGGGTACGTCGGTACCAACGGAGCCTGCGCAGGAACGCTCCCCAGCGTCCAATCAGAAAGCGTTTTGGAGCATCCCTCAGTGCCTGCGTGCTGCCTTCCCGCCTTTCCAACTGTCTCTCCTCAGTTTTCGTTTTTCCGCGGAGCCGGCAGGACATCCTCCTGTCACCGCAGAAATTTTTTTCTTTAAATTCTTTAATTCTTGTTTTCCTGTGGTCGTGGCTGTCTCCCCGACTCCACCGGTATCGCCGGTGTTTTTTTTTCTTTTCTTTTTATTTAATCCAGGGAATTTTTTTCCCTCCGTTTCAGTTTTAAACTTTGGGCCTTCAGGCCTCTCCATTATGGAGCCGCCTCCTTCTTTTCATAAGAAGTGCCTTAACTGTGGCAGTGCAGTATTGTTTTTAGACTCCAAGTCATGGTGTCTAAACTGTTTGGGTCCTGACCATCCGGAGCCATTAGGCTACCATATTATGAGAAGAGATTTTCCTTTTCGAGTTTTCCTCGATACCGAGTTCCCTTCCAATGGCAGGGCACCGACCATTTCTCCTTCTCTACAGAATCAGGTAACCCACAAACAGTCTATTCAGACTAGCCAATCCTTGAGTGGTAGGTCTCATGCACAGCATGATGACGGCTCCGGCCTTGCCCTCAAGGATCCTTTGGCTTCAAAACCCCGGCGGGAGTCTTCGGTCTCCAAAGCCTTTCAGGGGTTTCAGGTTGTTCCTGAGGCTCACCCCTCACAGAACATACCTGAGCCATGCTCGGTGATGGCATCCGCTTCGAGCGGTACTGATACCCCGGCATCGGCACTGGTGTTGAGTGATCCACTCTTTACCAGGGATCGTCATCTGGTTTTCTCGGTACCTTCGGGACCACTCGATACATCCCGGATTGACTTTCCAGTATCGGTATCACCGATACTACCACCGATGTCGGTACCTTCCAGACATGCATCGATAGACTCGCTTCCTTCGATGCCGAGTCTGGAATCGATTTCCAGTCTGGAAGACTGGGTACCGACACGTCTCGGATCCGATGCTCACCGATTCCGGATGCTCGGTACCGAGAGTAGTTACCAGAAGCCTTCGGTTTCCTCGGTACCACTTGAGCAGCCTCTGATGACTGCTTCGATGTCGGTATCGTCTTCGATTCCGGCACAGCTGCCGGTATCGGTATCGGTGCCGATACCTGCAGTAGCATCGGGGTCAGCTCCTTCCATGCTTCTTTCACCAGAGTCGCTCCTTTCTATTCCTAGTTTGGAGTCGATACCTGGCATGGACGATACAGTACTGACTGTCTCACGTCATGACCTACAGTACCAGCATCCATCCCTTAGGGATCCTTTTCTGCACCGGGCAAGTGCCTACTCCGGTGCCCAGGCCAGTTCTTCAGATCTAGCCTGTCCAGGGATGGCTTCTGTTGGAGATCCTTCTTTTCAGAATTTTCTCCTGGACATAGCAACATCCCTTGCTATTCCTACCCCTGGCTATGATCCTGCTCAAAGCTCTCTTTGTTCTGGAGAAAAGGAAAATATAATGCTTCCTTTACATCATTCCTTGCAGGATCCTCTTCTACGAATGTGGGAAGCACCTTTAAGGGTTTCCTTACCTTCTAGAGCAACTGATCTTCTATATCAGGTGCCCCCCTCTCCAGGGTTTCAAAAGACTCAACTTCCCCATCATTCCATTGTAGTGGAATCAGCAATGAGGAAGGTAAAAAGCAAGAAGAAGCATTCTTCTTACCCGCCAGGTCGTGAATCTAGAACACTGGATGCCTTTGGAACGTCAAACCTTCCAAACATCTATGCTGGCAACAAGGATTCTCTCATATATTTTTTATATGAGTCTATCCCTTCAGGAAGTCACAAAGAAATTATCCCTTTTGACTCCTTTTCTATCAGAGCCCAAGGCTGCAGACTATTCCTTACTTCTTAGTCATAGCCAAAATATCTCTTGGTTTCTTTCTCATGCTTCCCTAGACTCTTTTGAGTCTGTTAGCAGAACCTCTGCTATAGCCATAGGGGCACGACGTAGAGCCTGGCTCCAAGCTTCAGACTTGAACAAATGGGCACAACAAAGACTGGGTAATACTCCTTGCACTGGAGAAAATCTCTTCAATAAGGAGTCTTTACATCAGGTTGCTCAGTGCTCCACTGACTTCCCTGTTTCTGAAGGCAATCCTAAGCCTTCTCCTTCCCCAGTAGGTAGGAAATGCCCTACCAAACCTTCTTTCCCTAGGAGAAAGAGGTTTTACTCTTCTCCTGCCCATCATTCAGATATTCCCAAGTATGGGAAGCCTCGTCCTGGTCTGAAGAATCCAAACTCTAGCCAGACTGAATAAACACAGCAACCATGGGGTTCTGATTAATATTTTTATAACTTACAGTTATCTTCTTTTCAATAGAGGTTTTTCACTGTTTTTTCATTCAAAACTCTACACAGGGATTCCTATTCTCAGGACATCCTTTTGCTCTTCGGTATGCTGAGCTGTCAGGCTATTCATGTCTATGGGTCACAGGGTTTTTCCTCTTTTTCCTAACAAGAACAGAGGTTTAACAACTATCACATGATAGTTTTTCTGTACCAACATGAATTTTTCCCTTCCGGGGACTTACCATACGGTAAGCCATTTTTTCAGCTCTTGTATCTCTACCCTCTCCTCCAGGTTTTTCCCCTGTAAGAGGGGTACCATACCACTGAAAGACTACTTGTCTTTCTTTCCACTGCGGAGTTTTTTCTCTGGGGTGAACTCCCTTCTTTTATCTGGGCAGCTCATCAGACAGGGGCAAGATTCTCCCCTTCTTCAGTCTGTTCTCTCTGTTTAACACAGAAAAATTCTCTCTGCTGTCCTATTCAGTAGCTGCCCATGCAGGAGTTCCAGTGATTTGACTACTGATACTTTTCCACAAGTTCCAGTTTTGTCTTCCGCCACTTTTCGGTCTGGCCTTAGTAGTGATTCCAAGACAGTACTTACATCTTTCTTGGGAAATCCTTATCACTACAGGCTTCTAACACTACCTTCTATCCTTGCCACTCCAATCCTTTGGGTTTGGCAGCATAGTTTACTTGGCTGCTGGTTTTTTCCATCAGCCAGTTCTATCTCCCAATTCTCCTGCATAATGCTCTCTGCAATCCTACAGAGAAGCTTTCCACTATGGGCCCTTGCAAGAGAGCATGGAGTTTTTTCTCTAATGACTATCCATCATGGTCGAAAAAGGCTTCCTCAGTCATCTCCCATGACTGTGAGGGTTCTTCACTCCCTACTATCTCCTTTTCGTACAAAGGATATAAGCCTTCTCCGTGTGTAGGTTTAAAGAGTTATCCATCTCCTACAAGGAATATGCTCTTTTTTCCTTACAGCTTATCCTCATGGTATCCTAATCCTCCATGGACAGCACATATTTAACTAATAATGCATGATACCCCTTCTGTCCCTCCAGTGGGTCAACCTGGTATCTCATCCTATGCGTTTTCTGTCCATTTACCATGTGAGAGTTCTACAGGACTCAGGACTTGCTGTTTACAGACTGTTATTATCCTCTGTAATTCATGCAACCATCCTGGTTATTTCACTGGATAGCATTCCTGCGCCATCTTAGCCAGGGGGAATAGATTCTCTATATCTCTTATCAAGTAGGTTCCATCTTCTTGTTATTAGATGAATCTTTCTCCTTCACATCTCCAATGTGAATGTTCTTATGAGCATATCTTATCTGCTTAGTTGCAGACATTTATCTTAGACATATATATTCATGTATGTATATATCTCTATATACTTCTCTATAGATATATATGTCTGTAAGCTGTGTGTGCATATGTTATGCCCCTCCAGATCTCACTATAGACATATATATATATATATACCCCTATATATATATATACATATACACACACATATATATATATATATATATATCCCTATATATGTGTATCTGTCGAAATGCTTCCCTATAGGTAGATATGTATTTACATACTTATCTCTCTCACTGTCTATGCTTATAAAGGCTTTTACCTTCCTATAGGTTCCAGACACTGGGCTTGCATATGTCCATACTGTCCCTCAGTATGTCTAGGGTTTTATGCACACAACCACTACTGTGGTACTGACAGCTCTTACTTTAACCCTAGATTTAGGTATCCCTGAAGCTCCATGCTTCAATATCTTTCCCATCTCTCACCAGTTAGGAAAGACAGGGTGGATCTTCAGTAGATCTGAGGTTTCAACCCTTCAGACATCTGTCCTCCTTGGGAATACGGGTTTTCCCATACCCCTACTTCCCTCCAGGACTGGGCTAGTTCATCCAAATCGGTCAGTCTTCCTCTTTTGCTCCTAAATGTTAGTAACTCTGTAGCCAAAAGAGTTCCCAGCTTTTTCCATAAAGCTTCCACTAAAGACCTGCCGTTTTTTCTACTACCCCAGCTGACACCTGGGTCACCTGTCAATTTCAGATTGCGACCTTCACCTTCCCTTCAGTGAGGTCACCTTGAAGATTCCTCTACTGGACCTCCAGTAGACTCCATCAGCCTCTCTACTTCCTGCAACCCAGTAGGTGAGGTCCATATTGTGATTGTTCATTTCAATATTTTTCATGATAATTATCATACATGCAAGGACTCCTTACCTGTAGTCCTTAGGTTAGCTATTTTTCCACAGCTCCTCTCTTTTCAACTTCTACCCTCCATCCTCAGGATGCCTGGCCATATGAGGGGTAGCATGTTCCAATCCTCACCATGCTAGGGCTCCAGGCATCTTAGCTTGGTAGTCCCCATATGTGAAGACTCATTCCTGCTTGTTCCTGGAGATAGCACAGTTACTTACCTGTAACAGGTGATCTCTGGGAACAGCAGGAATAAGTCTTCACAACCCACCCACCTCCCCTAGGAGTTGTATCTCTCTATCTATCTTCCTTTCCTCTTTCTCTCTCTTTGTCTCAGCTATAAAACTCAACTGAGGAGAGACAGTTGGAAAGGCGGGAAGGCAGCACGCAGGCGCTGAGGGATGCTCCCAAAAGCTTTCTGATTGGACGCTGGGGAGCGTTCCTGCGCAGGCTCCGTCGGTACCGACGTACCCATATGTGAAGACTTATTCCTGCTGTTCCCAGAGATCACCTGTTACAGGTAAGTAACTGTGCTTGACTAGTAAATCCCATGGTAGATGGGAGTCTCTACCAAACAAGTAGAATGGTGCATATCCAGTCAATAAGTGAATATGACTGTTGTAGGAAAAAATGAATTCAGGCAAATGGTTAGCCCAATTATTCTTTTTCTTGTCTGATAGAGTCCGTAGCATATAATGCAATATTCCATTAAAATACTTGCATTTTACATTTCCTTGGAGATGGTATGTCGTTCTGTGGCTTTCTGTCATTTTGTATATTATACAGAGTTCTTTGATTATCTATGATTCAAAATTTCTTCCCTGATCAGAACATAAGAACATAAAATATGCCATACTGGGTCAGACCAAGGGTCCATCAAGTCTAGTATCCTGTTTCCATCTGTGACCATTCAGAGTCTGAAGTACCTGTTGGGTTGTCAAAGTTATACGCTTTCCATGCTGCTTGTCCCAGCAGTAAGCAGTGGATTTCTCCAGTCCTCTTTAATAATGACTTATGGACTTTTCCTTCAGGAACTTGTTCAAACCTTGTTCAGCTTCAGTAACGAATTACAGAGTTTGATTATGTGCTGAGTGAAAAATATTTTCTATGATTAGTTTTACAGTTGTGATTAACATTATTGGCACGCTTGCATTTTAGGTATGTTGTATACAATATCTTGAGAAATATAATTGGAAATATTCCAAATGTATGTCATCATACTATTTTAACAGCCTGTTCAAATGTATACAACAACAAAAAAAAGATGTCTGTGCAACTTAGACATAGTAATTTTTGATAAAAAAAACAAAATATGACCTGGAAAGGATTAATGGCACCCTTCACTAATATTTGGTTGTACAACCCTTGAAAGTGATAACAGCCTCCAAACATTTCTTGTAGCCATCTATAAATTTCATACATCTGTCTGCTGGTAGTTTCTCCCACTCCAACTGTGATTTGTTCTAGCTCATGAATGTTTAAAGGATTCCTTTTACGAATGACAGATTTCAGCTCTTTTCAAAGGTTCTTGATTGGATTGAAATCAGGGCTCATTGCTGGCCAGTTTAAAACAGTCCATTTGTTCCTTTTTAACCATTCCTTTGCAGTTTTGGAGGTATGCCCTGGCCCATTGAACCACTGGAGGACCCACAACCTTTAATTCAGACCCAGTTTCCCGACCTTAGGCAGTACACCCCGCTCCAAAATACCCCATCAACATACTCCAGGCCTCCAGCTCCTAAGGCAGCAAAACAGCTCCACACCATGGACCTCAACCACATTCAACTGCAGGAAGGGTGTTCTCCCCTCCACAAGCTTCACTTCCTTGCCTGCAAATGCACCGCTGATCCACACCGTCAAACATCCTAAGCCTGGCTCCATCCAAGGGTGTTGAAAGAACTGAAATATGAGATTGCAGACCTGCAATTAATAATCTGTGAACTATCATTGAAATCATCTGTAATACCTGGAGGATGGCCAACGTAACACCAATTTTTAAAAAGGGTTCTAGGGGTGATCCAGGAAACTACAGACTGGTGAGCCTGACATCAGTACCGGGAAAAATGGTAGAAACCATCATAAAGAACAAAATTACTGAACATGTAGATAGTCATGATTCAATGGAAGACAGCCAACATGGCTTTAGACAAGGAAGATCTTGTCTTACTAATCTGTTATGTTTTTTTGAAGGTGTGAATAAACAAGTAAACAAAGGTGAGTCGGTTGATATAGTGTATCTGGACTTTCAGAAAGCCTTTGGCATCAGAGACTTTTGGCAAAACTAAAAAGTCATGGGATAGGAGGCAGTGTACTATTGTGGATCAGGAACTGGTTAAAAGATAGAAAGCAGAGGGTAGGGCTAAATGGCCAATTTTCCCAATGAAGAAAGGTGAATATAGGAGTACCCCAGGGATCCATGCTGGGTCTGTTGCTTTTTAACATATTCATAAATGACCTGGAAATGGGAATAACGAGTGAGGTTATCAAATTTGCAGACGACACAAAACTATTTAAAGTTGTTAAAACTCATGAGGATTGTGGAAAATTGCAAGAAGATTTTGATAAACTGGAAGACTGGCCATCCAAATGACAGATGAAATTTAATGTGGAGAAGTGCAAAGTTATGCACCTAGGAAAGAACAACCCAAGCTATCGTTACACGATGCAAGGTTCCACATTAGGAACCACCACCCAGGAAAAAGATTTAGGCATCATCGTGGATAACATGTTAAAATCCTCCACCCAGTGTGCAGTGACGGCCAAGAGAGCAAATACAATGCTAGGTATCATAAGGAAAGGAATGGAGAATAAAACACAGGATATTATAATGCATCTGTATCGTTCCACGGTGTGATCGCACCTTGAATATTTTATGCAATTCTGGTCGCTGTGTCTTAAAAAGGATATAGCATTATTAGAAAACATACAGAAAAGAGCCTCCAAAATGGTAAAGGGGATGGAAGGATACCCCTATGAAGAGAGGCTAAAAAGGTTAGGGCTCTTTAACCTGGAAAAGAGATGGCTGAGGGAAGATATGATAGAGGTCTAAAAATTAATGAATGGAGTGGAACGGGTAAACGTAGATCGATTGTTTCCGTCATCAGTATATAGAAAGACTAGGAGACATGTAATGAAGTTACAGGGTAACCTATTTAAGACTAATAAGAGAAAATATTTTTTCACTCAAAGTCTAATCAAACTCTGGAATTTGTTACCGGAGGATGTAGTAAAAGCTATTAGTGTAGTTAGGTTTAAAAAAGGTTTGGACAAGTTCCTGGAGGAAAGGGCCATAAACCATTATTAAAAGGGACATGGGATATCACTGATTGACCCAATACAAGCATTGTGGAACCTGTGTCTTTTGGGGAAACTGCTAGGTACTTATGACCTAGATTGGCCACTGTTGGAAACAGGATACTGGGCTTGATGGACTTTGGTCTGACCCAGTATGACATATCTTATGTTCTTATGTACCCTCCCAGAAGGACTGCGGCCGCCCATAGTGGGCCTGGGCAAAGATCATGTGCATCTCCCATGTCTGTTCCTAAGCAGTGGGATCCTTTCCAGCCTTCATCCATGAAGGTCCCTCCACATCCAGTGCATGGCACATGGCACAAACTGAACCCATCACTCCAGACTGCTCCAGGCCAGCCCCAAGCTCCCTGGAAATTGCATGTAGCGGCCTCCCAACAGCCTGTACCACCCCTCGAATACTTCCTGGATCAACCCTCCCCCTTCCTCCACATCATGGGAGGCCCCCAACAGCTCCAGGAGCAGAAAACTTCACAACAACATTGAAAACTGTACACATAGGAATCCCAAGGTTCCTGGAGATGACCCTGAGCCCCTCCCCTGTCGCGCGATGTATGGTGACAATGGCCCCTATGACTGTCCCAGGCAGCTCTCCTGTCCCTATCACTGCAAAAATGGAACACAGAGTGAACACGGCCATTTCAAACATCAGAGCCACCCCTCCCCATGTCCCCGTTTAGGGGTGAACCCACCACTCCATGCAGGACACTCCTATTTGTTGAGAAATTAGATGGTTCAGTTTATTTTAATTTTATCCTGCTGCTGTAAAGGGATCTACTGTGTCTGTCCCATGCCATTTTGAATTCCGTCACCGTGTTTGCCCCCACCACTTCCATCAGGAGGGCATTCCAAGCATCCAACACCCTTTCTGAAAAAGTATTTCCTGACATTGCCTTTCAATTTACCACCTTACAGCTTCCAGTTATGCCCTCTAGTTTTACAGCTTCCCCGTCTTTGGAAGAGGTTTGTTTGTTCATTATTTCCCTTTAAGTATTTAAAGGTCTGAATCATATCTCCCCTGTCCCTCCTCTCCTCCAAAGTGTACATGTTTAGGTCTTCAAGTCTCTTCTCATAAGGCTTCTAATGCAGGCTCCAAATAATTTTGGTCGCCTTCCTCTGAACATCCTCCTGGCTTTTGCCACTGCCTGGTTGCACTGTTTTGCCACCTTGAGATCTTCAGAAATTATCACACCAAGGTCTTTCTTTCTCTTGATCCATGCACACCAACCTCTCGCCCCCTATCGTGTACATTTCCCTTGGATTTCTGCTACCCAAGTGCATGACTCTGCACTTCTTTGGATTCTTTGGTTTGTCGTGAAGTCTTTGGCGTCTGTAGTAGTTCTGATTTCCTGAGGGAGGGAGTTCCAGAGGGAGGGTGCTGCTAGGGGCAGTACCCTCCTGGATGTTGAGTTCATGGTTTTGAGGTATGAGGCTGGGGTCTGGATGATGTCCATCGTCAGTCTTTGTCTGGGTCTAGTGTTGGTTTTAATGTTGATTAAGTCTTTGAGGGTGTTAGTGGCCAGGTTTCATTGAATCTTGAATAGGATGAGGGCTGTTTTGAATTTGATTCTTGATGTGAATGGGAGCCAGTGTAATTGGCTCAGGATTAGGGTGATGTGCTGGTGTTTTGCGGTTCCTGTAAAGATGCAGGCTGCCGTATTTTGTACCATCTGTAAAGGTCGAATGGTTGAGGTGGGTAGACCAAGGAGTATGGCGTTGCAGTAATCCAGTATGGGTGTTATTATTGCTTGACAGATTGTCCTGAAGTGGTCTTGGTTTAAGATGGACTTTAGCCTTCGTATGATTGCCAGCTTGTGGTATGCATTCTTAGTGATCCTGGCGATGTGGGAGTGGAAGTTTAGATTCCTATCCAGAATTACACCCAGATACTTTATCTCCTCTTTGACTGGAATGGATTCGTTTAGTAGGTCGATGTGCTGGATTAAATCTTAATTGCCAAGCATTAGACCATTCTTCCAGCTTTTGTAGATCTTTCCTCATGTTAACCACTCCCTCGGGGGAGTCCACTCTGTTGCAAATTTTCGTGTCATCTGCAAAAAAGACAGACTTTTCCATTCAGTCCTTCAGCAATATCGCTCACAAATACATTGAACAGTGCCGGGCCCAGGACCGACCCCTGGGGCACCCCGCTAATCACCTTCCCTTCATCCAAGTGAGCTCCATTTACCATCACCCTCTGTCGTCTGTCAATCAACCAATTTCTGATCCAATTTACCATCTTAGGATCCATCCCCAAGCTACTGAGTTTATTGATAAGCCTCCTATGAGGAACAGTATCAAAGGCTTTGCTAAAATCCAGTTAGATGACATCCATCGCATGCCCCTGATCTAGCTCCCTGGTCACCCGGTCAAAGAACTCAGTCAGATTTGTTTGGCAAGATCGTCCTGCATCTCTTTACCAGATTTCCACAGATATTGTTGTATATTTGCTGATTCCATCACTTCTGATGTATCCTTGGGCTTTGGCAATCTGGATAAAAAATCTGGATAAAACATCTCGAAACGTAGCTCTACTAACTGTGCTATCCACTGTTTCTCTGTTGCTCTCACAGTTCACCGCACAGCTCCAATCAGCCACAGCAGAAGAGAGCGGGCAGGTGAGCTCTCCCTACTCCCTACCGCTGGGACCTATCAGCTGCCACAAGACTTTTAAAAGCAAGGGCGTGAAGGTGCCATCACACCACCGCACAGCTCCGATCGGCCGCAGCAGAAGGGAGCAGGCAGGTGAGCTCCTCCATGCTTCCCACTGCCGGGACCCATCAGCATCTGCAAGGCTTTTAAAAACAAGGGTATGAAGGCATGCCCGCACCTAGTGGGCCCGCGCCTGAGGGCCTCGCCAGAGGGCCTTTTGGTGTAGCCCTTAGGCGGGGACCTGAGGCGGTGAAAACACCTTCAGCTAACTGCAGAAAACAACCACTGCAGCACCCCAGCCAGCCAAAGGAATGTAAGTCACATACGCTTTAACTTGATCTAATGCCACAGCTCATTTCTTACTACACACTTCCTAATTCAGCATTACCCCAATGCGCTGCAACCCCCTTGAACCTGTTAACTAATTTTCCGTTACAATGCACACTGAGGTACCTGGCTTATAACTCACTTCTCCTCTGCTCTCTATAGCTACTTTATATCCATGTTTACCAACCAGACTGCTACATTGTTGTTATTGTTAAGTGCCGTTGAGTCGGTGTCGACTCATGGTGACCCTATGGATAGTTGTCCTAAATTGTGTTTGGTCTTCAGTCAGGCAGCTCATTGTTGACAGACTGGTACCCGTAGCTGCTGTTATTGTATCGATCCATCTCATTGCTGGCCTTCCTTTTTTGGTTGACCTTCTATCTTGCCAAGCATTATGTCTTTCTCTAATAATCTCTCTATTCACATGATGTGTCCAAAGTATGAAAGTCAAAGTCTTGTCATCAGAGCTTCTAAATAAAGCTTAGGTTTGATCTCTAGTACTGACTGGTTTGTTCTTCGGGCAGTCCATGGTATACACAGTATTCGCCACCAGCACCATAATTCAAAGGCATCAATTTTCTTCTTGTCTATCTTTTTCACTGTCCAGCTTTCACATCCATATGATGTTATTGAAAATACCATGGCTTGAACAAGTCAAATCTTTGTATGGAGAGAGACATCTCTGCTCTTGAGAATCTTATCTAGGTCTTTTATAGCCATTCTGCCAAGAGCAATGCACTGTCGGATTTCTTGACTGCTTGTTGCTTCTTTATTGATAGTTAATCCAAGTAGGTTAAAGTTTATTTATTTATTTTTATTTATTTAAGAGGATTTATATACTGCTTTTTCCTGAAATGAAAGCGGTTTTCACAACAACCAATCAAAGTAAAATATCAAGGTGTGTATGCATGCAGTGTTAACATGGGGGAGTGTAAGAGTGTGTGGTGGCACTGATTTAGAGGTAAGCTATTTACAGAGTGCGCTATGTACAGGGGGATATATACATGGATAGAAGGGGGGAGGCGGACGGGGGTTTGTTATGGAGCCCGAGGGGCTATTGGGCAGTCTAAGTGATGTCTCTGTAGTGCTCGATGAAGAGCATAGTTTTGAGCTGTTTTCTGAAGTCCTTGATGTCCATCGTCGAACGTAGGTCATCCGGGAGGGAGTTCCAGAGAGTGGGTGCAGCCAGGGAGAGTGCTCTTCTTGAGGTGTCTTGTCGTACTTTGGTGAATGCTTTGGGCATATTGATGGAGTCTGAAGTGCCTCTCCTCCTTGGTCGGGTGCTTGTGTCGGGTCTTATGAGTGGCTGTAGGCTGATTGCTGATATTTTGTGTTTGATTTTAAAGATGTTTATTATTGTCTTATGTCTGATATGGGAGCTGATTGGGAGCCAGTGGAGGTGGCTGAAAATGGGGGTGATGTGATCTTGTTTTGATGATCCAGTTATTATGTGGGCTGCACTGTTTTGTGCCATCTGCAGGGGCCGGAGAGCTTGTTTTGAGAGTCTGAGGTCAACTGGGTTGCAGAAGTCTAAGATGGGGGTGATAAGGGCTTGACAAATGGTGCGGAAGTGATCCCGAGAGAGGATTGGCTTGAGGAGTCGGATTGTATGCATTTTGAGGTATGCATTTTTGGTGGTTTTGTTGATGTGTGACTGTAGGTTTAGTTCTCTGTCGAGCGTCACTCCTAGGTACCTTACTTCGTGCTTTATTGGTATTGTGATGTTGTTCAGCTTGATGGTGGGTGGTGTGGTGAAGGTGGTGTTACGGGTGATGAGTAGAGCTTCTGTCTTGTGGTTTATATTTAGGTTGTTTTCTTAAAGCCAGCTCGTCATTTCTTGAGAACAGTCTGCTATTTTGGTGTAGTCTGGGCTGTCGAGATTGACTGGGGTGTATATCATGATGTCTTCTGCATAGATTGTGAATTGTATCTTGTAGTCTTTAATGATATTGCAGATTGGTTGAATGTAGAGGTTAAATAAGAGCGCAGAGAGGGTTGATCCTTGTGGTATGCCCTGATTGATTTTTAGTGGTCGGGAGGTGATGGGGCCGCTCTTGACTTGTATTTGTCTTGCCGTGAGGTATGAGGTGAACCACTTCAAGGTGGAGCCGTGTAAGCCAATGTCCTGTAGTCTTGATAGTAGTGTGTTGTGGTCCACAGTGTTGAAAGCTGATGATATGTCTATGAAGATCATGATGATGCCTCTCTTGATGTTGTCGATTATTTGGATAAGGTTGTCAAAGAGGTATAACAGTAGTGTTTCAACATCATGGTTTGGAAGTTGTCCACGATTTCAATTTCTTCTCCTTCAACGATGAACCTGTTGATTTTGCCAGTTGTCATGATCTTTGTCTTCTTTACATTAAGGTGCAGGCCCATTTTGAGACTATGTTCTTTGATTGTGAGAAGCAAATGTTTCAGATCATCTTCACTTTCAGCCAGTAATGTGGTATCATCAGCATAGCGAAGGTTGTTGATGAGTCTTCCACCAGTCTTCACACCTCTGTTGTCTTCATACAATCCTGCTTCTCTGATGATTTGTTCTGCATATAAATTAAACAGGTAGGGGGAAAGTATGCAGCCTTGTCTTACACCTTTGCTGATTTTAAACCATTCTGTTTCTCCTTGTTCCGTTCGAATTGTTGCTGCTTGATCAATGTACAGATTGTGCAAGAGAATGATCAGGTGTTCTGGTATACCCATGCTTCTTAATGTGGCCGAACGTTTCTCATGGTTTACACAGTCAAAAGCCTTGCTATAGTTGATAAAGCACAAATAGATATCCTTTTGGTATTCTTTAGTCTTTTCAAGGTTCCATCTCACATCTGCGATGATGTCTCTCGTTCCTCACCTTTTCCTGAACCCTGCTTGCACTTCAGGTAGTTCTTGTTCTAAGTATGGTTGTAGTCTCTTTTGAATAATCTTCAGTAGAATCCTGCTGGCATGTGGGATCAGAGCGATTGTGTGATAATTTCCACAGTCAGTTGGATCACCTTTCTTTAGTATTGGTATAAACACAGATCTTTTCCAGTCAGTTGGCCATGATGTTTTCTTCAAAACATTCTTGGCAGAGCCTTGTAAGTACGGTAACAGCTGCATCAGATTGCTGTAATACTTCTATGGGAATGCCATCAATGCCTGGTGCTTTGTTCTTTGATAAGGCTTTCAATGCTGCTTCAACTTCTTCGTTCATCACCAATGGTTCTGAATCATAAGGTACAGGTTGAAATGGCTGTTGGTCCACTTGAACTTTATCATATAAAAGCTCTGTATATTCTTTCCACCTTTTCTTGATCTTCTCAGTATTATTCAACATAGAACCTTGATCATCTTGTAACATTCCAGTTCGAGGCTGGAATGTTTTCTTTAACTCTCGTAGCTTTAGGAAAGCCGATCTTGTTCTTCCTCTAATAGTTTCTGCTTCTATTTCCTTGCATGTGTCATTGTAGTACTTTTCCTTGTCTTGTTTTGCTGCATGTTGGAAATCTCTATTGAGTTCTGCGATTGTCTTTCTTTCTCCTCTGGCTTTAGCTTCTCTGCATTTCTGGGCAATTTTCCGAGTTTCTTCCATCATCCATTTTGGCTGTTTTTGCTTTTTCACCTTTAGTGGAGACTTCTCGCTTTCTTCCATCACAACCTTCTTGATGTCATTCCATATTCTTCTGAAGCTCTGTCATTTGTATCTAAAGCAGCAAATCAACTTTGCAGGCAGTCTTTAAATTCCAGTGGTATATTCTCAAGGTCATATTTTGCTGCATTCATGAGTGGTTTGCTCTTTTTCAACTTTAGCTTGAGTTTGCATACTAGTAATTGATGGTTTGTACCACAGTCTGTTCCAGGTTTTATCTTTGTTGATGTTACAGAGCTTTTCCATCGTTGACTTCCACAGATGTAGTCAATTTGATTTTTATACAATCCATTGGGTGAAGTGCATGTGTACAGTTGCTGCTGGTGTTGTTGGAAGAAGGTGTTTGAGATGAATAGATCGCTGGTCTTGCAGAATTCTATCAGTCTTTCTCCAGCTTCATTTCTGTTGCCAAGTCCATATTTTCCAAACACTTTGCCTTCTTCTTTGTTGCCAACTTTTGCATTCTAGTCACCCATGACTATCAGGATATCCTGTTTGAATGTTGTGTCAATTTCAGCTTGAACTTTTTCATAGAACTCTTCAATTTCATCCTCTTCTGCAGCTGTTGTTGGGGCATATACTTGAATTATAGTTGTGTTGATAGGCATTCCTCATAGACGAATAGATATTAAGCATTCACTGACTGCATTGTATCTCATTATAGTTCTTGCAAGTTTCTTCTTTATTATAAATACAACACTATTTCTTCTTTGTCTTTCATTTCCAGCATAGTAGACCATGTGATCATCTGATGCAAAGTGCCCGATTCCAGTCCATTTCAGTTCGCTGACACCCAACAGATCAAGTTGTATATGTTCCATTTCATTCTTGACCACCTCCAACTTCCCTTGGTTCATGCTTTGTACATTCCATGTTCCAATATGTAAGACATCTTTACAGCTTCTGACTCTCATTTCATGCGCAGCTTACATCAGCAGTCAGACGTCCCGAGGGCTTTGATCCAACCACATCATAAATGCTGACTTTACTCTGAAAAGTCTTCAGCTCTTCCCCAGTATCTAGTTGAGTGCCATCTGACCAGGGGGTCTCATCTTCCAGCACTATAGCGCAATTTGTTTTGTTGTGACCATCCATTGGTTTTCATGGCAAGATACAGAAGTAGACTGCCGGGCCTTTCCTCTGTGCAGTTTAAGTTTAGTGTTGTTGCCGTTGTCACAGAAATGTGATCCTCTGCCATCAACACTATCCCATTCTGCTGCTGCCCAGATGGGTGGTTTGTCTTGGTCTGGCACCTCAGCTGATACCTGTCCATCTTGGGAGACCCTGCCAGTTGTTAAACTACCGATAGATTAGCTCTCAGCATCACAAGCCCTCACAGCACAACAAGCTGCAAACCAAGTGAGGCTACATTATTGCCAATCCCCTGTCTGATTCAACAGCATCTGCAGCCACCATCTGCTGCCTGAAGAGGAGCCCTTAGGTGAAAATCTTATCACTGCACTACCACCAATATATGCCAATAATGTATGAACAAACAGCTAGCAAACCTACAGCTTCACCAACTATCTGAACAACCAAAGAACGAGCTAAAAGATCCAGGTGGAACGGCCTTCACGCGCCACTTAAAGCAACAGACACCCTCCAATTCCTCTACCATGATTATGGCTCACTACAAACACCTCATTTATGCTCTAATAATAGCAATGCTGCTACAGTGGCAAACCACCCCCAGCCAAAGCTTTACAAAGTCTTTAATTCTCCTCCCACCAGCCCATGTCTCATACATCACCCCCTGGCAACCCCCTAACATCAAAACTAATAAGAAAGCTCACTACCTCATAAACATAAAATCCACTCCTGGCAAAAAATCACCTCATACTAACCCCTTTCTAGAGGTCCCTGTCACATGCACCCTTCTCAACACAAGATCTATACGAAACAAAACATACACTATCAGTGACTACCTAGAGATACACAAAACAGATATTCTATGCATCACTGAATCTTGGCTAACTGAAACAGATCAAGTCATCCTCAATCAAATCACCCAAGCCACCTACTCTTCCTTCAACTTCCCCAGAAACTATAAAAGAGGAGGAGGTGCTCTTATCCTAGCAAAAACACAATTTAAATTTAAAACACTCACATCTAGCAGCTCAGATGATTCAAACATAATAATCATAGCCGACAACTATATCACAATAAGCCTCACTTACAGAACCCCCACTGCAAAAAATGATGAACTATCCAATGTTCTCGAAACAGTATGTGCAAACAGCACCCCTCAAAAAACCATCATAGCCCTGGGAGACTTTAACCTTGGAACGTCATCTGTACTATCATTAAAATCATCTGTACTATCATTAAAATCATCTGTAATACCTGAAGAATGGATGATCGCCAATGTAACACCAATTTTTAAAAAGGGTTCCAGGGGTGATCCGGGAAACTACAGACCGGTGAGCCTGACATCAGTAATGGGAAAAATGGTAGAAGCCATTATAAAGAACAAAATTACTGAACATGTAGATAGTCATGGCTTAATGGGAGACCGCCAAAATGGCTTTAGACAAGGATGGTCTTGTCTTACTAATCTGTTATGTTTTTTTGAAGGTGTGAATATACAGGTAGACAAAGGTGAGTTGGTTGATATAATGTATCTGGACTTTCAGAAAGCCTTTGACAAGGTCCCTCATCAGAGACTTTCGGCAAAACTAAAAAGTCATGGGATAGAAGGCAGTGCACTATTGTGGATCAGGAACTGGTTAAAAGAAAGCAGAGGATAGGGCTAAATGGCCAATTTTCCCAATGGAGAAAGGTGAATAGTGGAGTACCCCAAGAATCCATGCAGGGTCCGCTGATTTTTGACATTCATAAATGACTTGGAAAAGGGAATAACGAGTGAGGTTATTAAATTTGCAGATGTCACAAAACTATTTAAAGTTGTTAAAACCCATGAGGATTGTGGAAAATGGCAAGAGGATCTTGATAAATTGGAAGACTGGGCATCCAAATGGCAGATGGTATTTAATGTGGACAAGTGCAAAGTTATGCACCTAAGAAAGAACAACCCAAACTATGGTTACACGATGCAAGGTTCCACATTGGAACCATCACCCAGGAAAAAGATTTAGGCGTCATCGTGAATAACATGTTAAAATCCTCCACCTAGTGTGCAGCGGTGGCCAAGAGAGCAAATAGAATGCTAGGTATCATAAGGAAAGGAATGGAAAATAAAGCAAAGGATATTATAATGCCTCTGTATTGTTCCATAGTACGACCGCACCTTGAATATTATGTGCAATTCTGGTCGCCATATCTTAAAAAGGATATAGTGTTATTTAACATCAACATACAGTCCATATGTGAAATTATCAAAAAACATAAAATCCAGTATAGATTATATGCCGATGACATCATGGTATACGCTCTGTTGAAATACACAATCCTGACCTCTCAACCATAAAGGTGTGCGTGGAAGACATGATCATCTGGATCAACAACAACAACTTTTCCATAAACTCTAAAAAAGACAGAGGCACTCTTTATCACAAGGGACAACTCATTTGCCCCACCACAAACAATCAACATACAGCAAAAAGCAAATAACAGTAAAGAGAGAAATCAAATATTTAAGAATCATCATGGACCAACCCCTCACCATGCAACCTCACATAACAAGAACTACCGCGAACACCTACCATAAAATGAAGATAATAAGAAGGCTTAAACCAATTCTAGATCATGATCGCTTCTACACCATCTGCCAAGCAATCATCACCCCTACACTTGACTATTGCAACTCGCTCTATCATGGACTCCCAAAGTAAACCATCTTACCACTTCAAATAGCAAAAAATACAGCAGTACGACTCATCACAAGAACACCCAAACATCATCACATCACCCCCATACTTGATCAGTTAAACTGGCTCCCAATACATTCCCGCATTAGGTACAAATCAACCTTAAACATTTCAAAATCATCCACCAATCCTCAACTGACGTCCTACAAGACAGCATAACAAGAGACACAAGTACCGAACCAAGGAGGAATAACAATAAACATATGATTATCACACCCCATGGATACCATAAGACTATCCAAGCGACATCTGTAAGGGCGCTCTCACTGTATGCTCCGTCACTATGGAACTCACTCCCAGACGACATGCGTGCAACTACAGACATTAAGACTTCAGAAAAATTGAAAACTCTTCTCTATACAAACCATTTGGGACACATCACTCAACCACCTGAACAAGATCCAATCCACCATTTGTGGACCCCTAGCCATGGACCAACAACTCATTTAACACCACGCACTAAACTGTATATAGTTATGTCATACACACCTGACACTGTACTTAGTTAATCCTGTTACCTCCCACTTCTCCCCCTCCCCTGTTTAAGCACTCTTGTATACTGGTTAAATGTTCTATGTATAATGTTGATTTACAATGTAAACTGCTTTGATTGAAGGATAAAGCATTATAGAAAAATGGTTAAATAAATAAATAAATGATGGTCTGTTCTCATGAAGAATTTTCTGTAGGCCAAATACTCCTTAATTTTCCAATAGCAGCCCATTTCAGCACTAGCAACTCCAGTTTGAAAGCATTATATCTTGTACATAGTTACCCTGTTAACCCTGTATATAACCCGTGTTTATTGTAAGTCCAGTGTAGGCCTGCCTGCGCTGCACAAATCTGTTATCTGTAAACCGCACTGATTTTTAAAGAACGTGGTATAGAAGAGACATTAAATAAATAAATAAACTATAGTTTTGTTTATTGTGTTCAGATAATCTAAGACCATAACTTGCATATGCTATAACCTGTTCTTATCCATTTTGGATTTGACTCAATATAGCACCTAATCTATGGAAACTCATATCAGTTGTGAGAATGAAGGTTTGTCAAACCATGGAAAAGTTAATGGAGCTGTAGTTAACTTTTTAATCAGGGTCTTCAGTCCACTTGGAAGAGATTGGTTTGGTGCAGCAACTTGAGCGAAAACAGAAACAAGTTTCCAATAGTAGCTTGCAAATCCTAATAAACATTGCAGTTCTATAGTGGTCTTTGGGACTGCCCATGTTGTTAATGAGCTAACTTTATCTGGGTCTATTCTCACTCCTTCTCCAGAAACCACATGTCTCAGATATTTCACTCTTTTAGATAGTAAACAACACTTCATAGGTTTCAACTTTAATTCATGCTCCACCAACTTATGGAACACCTTTTCAAGTCTAAGTAAGTGTTCATCAAATCCAAATGAAAATATTAAGATATTGTCTAGATAAATCAGTAGAATCTCAAACACTTTGGGGTATGTTTACTAAACCGTCTTAATGTTAACGGTGTTAGTTGCAGTCTTACTGTGACGTAGTAGGCGTTCCGGTCTTAAGGTAGAATTTCGGGTTATCGCGCGATAAAGTCCGTTATCACTCGATAGAGGGAGCCGTGGCACGTTAACGCGCGTTAGCCTTAATTAGGCGCGCTGACCTGCAAACACAACAACAGAGGTGTAACACAATGGTTAATACATTGACTGCTGATCCAGTGGTCATGAGTTTGATCGCCCAGTGGGCTCAGTTAAAAGACTGTCTGAGGCAATCCCTTTTCCTGCTTGTAACAGTCAGACACATCCCAACAATTTGCACTGCCAGCCAGAAAAGCCTCACCCCAGTGCCTCAACCTAATGCACCTTTTAGGGCGCACCAAAAGGCACATAATAAAGCACCACGTCATCCAAGTTAGGTCATAATATGCTCCAGAGGGCGGCAGGAAAGGTTGGCACCCTCCAAAGGCAGCATATAAGGCGCCCCATAGCTGGCCAAACCTAAGGTGCCGCGAAAGATGCCCCAGGGATGCCAAGGTGACACAGGAGATGGTGCCCAGGGGCACAAAGGTGCCCCAAAGTCACAAGCATGAAATGTATGGCTCAAACACAGATGTAACCATAACACTGCACAGAGCATCAAGGAAAGGCAATGAACAAGTGATGGAAGGAAGTAGATGACGGAGCTCATGGACTAGCCAAATCTGCGTGCAGCCAATGTGGCAGCAGGTAAAGTGGACAAACATATCAGGGGCATCTGTACCGATGTACAGGGTGATGGTAATGTACAGTGCAACAATGACAGTGTGTGGCAGAGGATGGGGATACATGTCCACCAGAGGAGGTAGAGGTGGCAGGATAAGTGCAATGACAGGAGGACAGAGGAGAGCAGTGCCATGCAGAGCAGACACAGGAGAAGCAAGTATGAAAAGCCGCAATTCAGAAAAGTGTGCCAGTGCAGGATATGGGGTAGCAGCCTGCACATTAGGGCAGGACGCCACACAGCTGGCACACACACATAGACGGACAGAAGGATGGATGGCAACAGTGATGAGGGTATAATGTGGCGGCAGAAAGATCTGCACAGATATGACTGTTACACGAATGAAACGTAGTTGTGTAGGACAGCCATAAAAAAAAAGGGGAACAGAGAGGAATCCAACCCATGACCTCTACTACTGAAGTCATTGCATTAACCATTGTGCTACATCACTATGGGAACTATCATACCAATGGCTGGCTACAGAAAGGGTGCACATCACCATAAAACTGTCTACTGTGGCTATCAGGATAGGATAGAACCAACAGTACCGATAATGCAATTCACATGCAGAACAGCAGTCTACATCTGCTCACCAGATGGGGTATGCACCTCTACAGCACGTCAGCTTGGTAGGGGGGAATGACCGTGCGTGTTACTGGCACAGAGTACCCACAGGCCATGCCAATGTGCGTGTTCTGTGTTCATCCTGAGGGTGAGGTGGAGTGGCCAGCACCAAGTCCTCAGTACCTGGGTTGGTTGAGGTGGGCTGTACTGCAGGTCTCCATCAGTTCCAGTGTGTGACAGGTATTTGTTGCAGACACCTTTAGGAGGTCTCTGTGTCTATTTGTAATTGCCAGTCATGTCTTGCCCTTGTGGACCATGATGCACACAACATAGTGCATATCCACTGTGCTTGCTATGGTCACCTGTTTAGGGAGCAGGGATGTGTCAGGGCTCACATGGCAACAATGTACTTAGCAAACTGCCCTCTCTGGGTCAGGGTGGGGGACATGATCTGCCCCCAACAGACCCGCACTCTCACCCTTTGCAAGGGGGGGAAGTGGAGGTACATTAGGACAGGCTATGGGACCAGCAACGCCAGTCCTGGTGGCGAACAAACAGCTGCTGAAGATCTGCACTTGGGACAGGGCCACTGGCAGATAGGTAATGGGCCCAGTCAGCTCAGCTACCCCCCCATTACAATCTGACATTCACCAGCAGAGGGCAGTCAGTATGCACCTGCTGCACCCTGCAAGGTGGTGCAGCCATACAGATGCTAACTTCAGACAGCCGGCTAGCTAGTACATAGTGCATTTTCCTGGAGAAACTGTGTGCACCCAAACTGGGATGTCAGCACACACACACCATGCAGATATGTCAGTGATTGGGCCCCAGAAAAGAGAACCCATAAATATCACTTAGGAAAAACACTATACAGCACTATGGGGGAACCTAGCCATGCCGTGGTCACTGCTCAGTCAGGGTGAGAGCGACCTCCCAGCATGACATGCTGTGGCCACCCTGTCCATGCAGGTGGTGGTCGGGCACTATAATGTCCCAGCCATTGCCCTATACCCTGTGCAAATGCATCCTGCCCATGCCACCCTGTCCGGGCCATACCCACAGTACCTTGCTCCTCATTATGCACATTGGCAGGATAACACTGGAAACAGTGCAAGCAATGTGGACTCAGTAAGGTGTAGGCAGCCACAACACACTGGATAGACAGACACACACTCCCACACCTATGCCAGCATTGTGCAAATATAGAGGTTTGTGGCAGCCCTGGACGACACACCAGTCCTGGGCACAGTGCGGGCATTGCTATGGTACCCACTACTGTTAGGGTCACTCCCCAGGGTGGTAAACACTGTCAATCAGTGTCCCTTCTAAGGCTAAGAAGAAAAGTAAGGGCGAAAAGCGCCAAGAGAGACACCATAGAGCTCAACTGAGGGCAGGAGTAGAAGATGGGCAGGGTTTGCCCTGAGTACCTGCCGACCTTGTTAAAAAATTCCCGTCCTTTCCGAAGGAACAGAAGGCAGATCCAGTGTTAAAGCACGCCTTTGAATTCGCCCAGACGGGTAGGGACGTGCTCCCCAGATTCCTAATGGAGGAAAACATATTGTATAGGGAGAGCAACAATCCCCAGACCGGTGCTGTTAGGAAGCAATTAGTGGTTCCCACTACTTTTAAGGCCGTCATCTTGAGACTGGCCCACGACCACCCCGTTGGGGGACATAAAGGAGTTCAGGGTACGCTCGGTCAGATACTGGACTGTTTTTATTGGCCAGGGGTGTTCAGAGAAACAAAACGGTTCTGCAAGGCCTGTCCTTCTTGTCAGCGGGTAAGTGCCGCCAAGCCCATAGGAGTTCCTATGGTACAGACCCCTACAATAACTGAACCAGTACGCCGGTTGGCGATGGATATCGTGGAACCCCTCGTAAAGACCCCTAGGGGATTCCAGTACATCCTGGTAATAATGGACCATGCCACCAGGTTCCCCTCGGCGATCCCTTTAAGAAACATCTCAGCTAGGTCCATAGCATCAGAACTAATCAAGTTATTTTGCGAGGTGGGATTCCCAAAGGAAATGCTGACCGATAGGGGGAGTAGTTTCGTGTCAAAATACCTAGCCCAGGTATGGGATGCTTTCGGCATTCACCATATAAAGACCGCTGCTTATCATCCACAGACCAATGGTCTTGTGGAGCGCTTCAACCAGACCCTCAAACAGATGTTAAGACGGGGGCTGGATGGAAAAATGGCTGACTGGGACATTATGCTCCCATTTGCCTTATATGCCAGTAGGGAATGTACCCAAGCCTCATTAGGAGCTTCTCCTTATGAGCTGATGTTTGGTCGTACCCCAAGGGGAGTCCTGGATATTTTAAGGGACCAGTGGGTCGAACCTGAAGGGGAAGTAATGGGGGTACCTCAGTTCCTTTGCGAGCTTAGAAGTCGCCTACAGAGGGCTTCTCAAGCTGCGGAAGGGCATTTGCAAAATAGTCAGCGATATCAGAAGCGATATTATGACAGGGGCAAGAAACCATGGCAACTGGCCATAGGCGACAGAGTGGTGGTAATGGTTGCAGACCCTGGGCCAAAGTTTGAGGCCCAGTGGAAAGGTCCTTATACGGTTGTAGAGCGTAAAGGACCAGTATCATATATCGTAGAGAATGACAGGGGACGTTCTCAGGTGTACCATATAAATGTGCTAAAACCTTGGCAGGAGAGAATGGCAGCAGCTAGCTGCTCCAGCATAAAAGTCAAGAGTAGGTCAGTGATTGCGTGTTGTAAGGAACCTTGGCAGGGGAGCGAAGCAGCAGGTTGCCGATCCAGCATGAAGGTCAAGTGTCCAGCAGAGATTACGTGCTGTGTGAACGGCTGTTCCCCATCCCGTAATATCTTAAGGGGGGGGATATGTGACACAGTAGGCAGTATAGAGCACATGGAGGTAAGAGAAAATGAGGCACTTACCTCAGATTTAGCTGAGCAGCAAATACATTCAGCACAGGAGAAGCCAAAAGGCATTAGAATGAATTTTCCTGGTGATAGTCCTGACGTAGTTAGAAACAGAAAGCCTCATCAGGAACACCTGTTCACAAAGACCCACGTAGCGTGCAGGGAAGGGAAGCATATAAGTTGCTGGCTAGAACCAGGAAAGGCCAGCAGGGGCAGCGACTCAGGAGGACTGAGCAAGCAACCAGTGAGCACGTGTCATGCTGAAGGAAGTTTGCCGGGAGAAGGAAACAGTAGGTCTGACCCCAGAGCAGGAAGCAGCCAGGGACGTGGTCAGGACCCTGCTAGGTTGGATTGTGGTTGGAGAGTCTGGGAGAGAGCTGTCAGGAGCCCAGAAACAAGAACCAGAAACACAGTTAAAAGGTAGGAACCTTGCTTTTCTGAGGAAAAGGCTAAAGGCTCTGTGTGTTTTAAAGGGGAAGGGCATGGCACTGGAAGTGACTTTGATGTTGAAAGATATCCAGTGATTCCACCAGGTTGGAAGAGAAAGGAAAGCCAGAAAGAAGCTATCACCATACCAGGCATTCAGAGCCCTAGGTTTGAAGAGCACTTTTTGGGAAAAGTAATCCATGCACCACAGGAGGGTTTTCAGGAAGCCAGCACATGTAAAGAGTGTGACCCTTATGCTATCGGGAGTGAATCCGAATTAATGCAGTGGGAGAATAACAGCTGTACTCCTGACCCGGTCCCTATGGATTGTACAATATGTTTTTCAGATGATGTCATATCTTTATGTTAAGCCTGTGGAAAGCAGCCATGTGCTAGTGTCAAAGGAAAAGAAGATATTTTTCTTTGTAGCAGTTTCTTTTTTGTTTTCTGCTGTTTTGTTTGTGTTGTATCCAAAGAATATCCGTTTGGGACGAGGAATAAAGCCCTGACATTCTTTTGCCTTACCATTTGACTACAAGACTCTTTTTGGTAGAAAGGCAGCGTGAACTTCAAAGCCCTAGGCAGCCGCCTAATAGGGCTCAAGGGAGGTCTATCATACAGACCCCATCACAAATGGCGTAGTTGTTGCGGATTATTCAAAAAGGAGTGTGCAACCGTGACGTAGCAGAGGACAGCGCAGAGGAATTGGACGTTGGGACACACCCGGAAGGTTTCAGACCCTGAAGGAAAGACAAGCACCTTCTCAAAGTGCGAATCTCCACCTGGCTCAGGTAAAGGTATATGGGCACAGGCTGGGAGGATTCATGTGAGAAGGAGTAGCTTAAAAAGGGAAATAAGACTAGGCACAAAAAACACTAGTAGTGCCGCACTTGGTGGTTGTTCTCTGTTTGTTTTCTAGAGTGTGTGAGCCTGGAAATGGATGTCCAGGAAGTCCTGAGATGGATGAGCTTACAGTTCGACAAGCAGAGATAGCTAGCCCAGCTGAGCCAGGAGCAGGCCATGGCAGCCTTACAGGCCCAGCAGAAGCCCCTGACAGAACTGTTGCAAGCTCTGCTAGAAAAACGGAAAAAAGAAGAAGCACCGCCAGAGCACTTCTGTGGGGTAGGCCCACAGAACTGTGGGGTACTGACATTTGGACAAATGACTAAGGATGATAACTTTGATGATTATATTGAGGCATTCGAGAGGGTAGTTCTCAATGCGCGTTGGCCTAAAGAGCATTGGGCAGTTAGGCTGGCCTCCTCCCTAACAGGAGAAGCCTTATCAGCTTATAGAGCTATGCCCGCTGCTCTGGCTACAGAGTACGAAGAAGTGAAGAGAGCAATACGTGACAGGCTAGGCCTAACACCTGCTGTATATAGGCGTATGCTAAGGTCAACCAAACCCAAACAGGTGAAACACCTAAGGCACTATGCCATAGGGTGCGCAGTCTGGTTTGGAAGTGGCTTGAGCCAGAGGGGAAGACTCTGGAAGGTATAATAGATGCAATTGTATTAGAACAGTATTATGAGGCAGTTCCTGCAGAGGTGAAAACCATCTTAACCCTGCAAAATTGCCAGACCTCAACCGAAGCAGCGCACTTAACAGAAAGGTTCCTGGAGGCCGAATGGGCTAAAAAGCCACCAGGAGGTGCTGAGAGTAAGTTGAGGATGGTTAATTTTGGGAAGGCAGATAAAGAGCCTCGGATGGGTGCGCGGAATGTGAATGAGTGTTTGCCCAAGAGGGATGGTAGGAATGCTTTGTTGAAATGTTTTAAATGTGGGGAAATGGGACACATGAGAAAAAATTGCATCTGGCGAACAGCACTGATAACAGGTGATAAAAGAAATATACAGGAAGGATTCCGTATAGATGTGGAAGTGCAAGGAGTCCCTGCAAAAGCTTTGCTTGACTCAGGAGCGGACCAAAGTATGGTTTCAAGAAAATTCTGGCAAACCATACAGGCCCGCAATGGTTCCACCCCGAGTCAAACAGAAGGAAGGACCAGGATAAAATGTGTACATGGGACCTCAACATATTATCCTCTTTATAGACTGAAGGTTAAGGGATTAGGAACCCGGAAGGAAATCCTAGTGGCATTTCAGGCATGTTTATTTTATCTACAATAAAGGTTCAATCTTTATTAACACGGTTTAGTACTGGGTAAAATATGGAAGCAGGGTTGGCAGGAGTCACAGTTGGGACTTGAACTTGTGACTTTCTGCTTTTGAACACACTGGCTGTGTGTACTGCACCACACTGTTGCCACAAAGACAGATCATTCCCTGGGGATACCATGACTGTTCATCAGACAGACCCTGTCTGTTGCAGTGCGTGGCACCCACCTAAACGGGGCTAGGCCATGGTCTGCTGTGGGTAGATGCCACTGCCCCCTCCGCCACCAGCACCCCTCCGCCACCATGCTGCCATGCCATTATGCCGGTGGTGCTGGTGGTGCACAGTCCCAGGCCATCCAGTGTGCCGGTAGGCAGCTGCCTATGGTGTGGGTTCTCGGGTAGGGGTGCCTACATGGACATGTGCACTTCCCCCCCCCCCCCCCCCGCACTTCCTGCCAATGTTATGTGCCCTTGGGGGTACCTGCTGGGTAATATCCCTTTGACACTGTTCGGACATACACTCTTGCCCATGTTGGACCCTTGTCAGTTGCTGCCTTGCTGCTTTACAGTTTCGGCATTCATATGTGCCACCTAGGCATCTGCCTAGTCCGCACTGTGCCCCAGCTGGACCACAGCATGTGCCGCCTGCAGCCCCCTGATCCCATTTACAGCATCAGTAGTTGCCCTTTCCTACGTGTCCACTCTGCTGTTGCTGCACATGTGCACACCATAACAAACCTGCCCAATCTAAATGACAGAACCCCTGATCAGCGCTATTTCAATGTGGGATCATTCACTTTGTAGGGGGACAGAGCATAGACCCTTCCAAACATGATATCTTAATTTATGCGCTTTGTCAGTAGTGTTGCTTTATGTTTATCATTAATATCACTATTGGCCAGTTGGTTATTGGGATTTTAAATGTGGTTCTGGTCATTTTATATGTTTATTTGCCTTTTTGGTTCCTGCACATGTATCACAACTATCACTTTTCTGGGTTTCCCTGCCTTTGCTGCACATTGCTGACTGAAATGGTTTCTCTTTCCTGCAAATGTGCCTAACGCGAGGGTTTCACTGGCGTTAGTGTTCAGACCCGAATTTCACAGCGTTAGTGTGCCTGGAGCCTCTCCCCGCCCACTCTCCGCCCATTGACCCCCCTTCTCTCCGCCCTCTGGGAAGCCTTACTCCACCCTTCAGACCATGATTTCACAGCGTTAGTGTGCCTTAACGCTGCCGCTGCGTTATCGCGCAATAAGTGACGTTATCACGCGATAATGTTACATTATTGCACGCATGATAATACCACCGCTGCGACGTTAAGATGGCTTAGTAAGCATACCCCTTGGTCCAAAAACACTGTCTGCATGAGGTGTTGGAAACTTGCTGGGGTTTTACACAAGCTGAAGGGTATACGGGTCCACTCATACAACCCAAATGGTGTGGCAACAGCAGTCTTGGGGAATATCCGGTTCATCCATCACCATTTGGAAATATCCAGATGTCATTTCCAGCAAAGAAAATAAATTTGCTCTTCCCAGAACATCCAGGGACTCATCAGTCCTCGGAAGAGGATAAACCTCATTTACAGTCACTGTGTTGAGCTTCCTGTAGTCACAACAAAAATTCACTCCTCCCTCTTTCTTGTGAATTACCACAGCTGGTGAAGCCCATGGGCTTACGCTTTTCCATACTATGCCTTGTGAAACTAGTTCCTGTACATGCTGTTTGAACTCTTGGAAGATATACCGAGATACCCTTCTGTAAGGTTATTTTATTGGATGAGATACACTAGTATTTATAGAATGAGTAATTAAGTCAGTGTAACCAATATCCATATCATACTTTGAGAAACCCTGATCGTATCTTTGCAAAAGCAATGTCAGTTCTTGCTGTTGCTGCCCTGTTAATTCATTCCACTGGATTTCCAATGAGGTTAGCAATTCATTTATCTCTTTGAACATGCTTCAGATGAATCAGTGACCTGAGCTTGAATTAAACATTTATTAAGTTTTCTTATACTGCTTTATCATTTCAGTCAAAGCAGTTTACATTGTAACTTAAACTTAGTAATGTATATTAAACAGGGACATTGATAACTTGGATTTTTCTGAGGCAGTGGAGGGTAAAGTGACTTGCCCAAGGACACAAGGAGTGCTAGCGGGAACTGAATCCTGGTCTTTTGGTTCCCAAACCAGTGTGCTAACCATTAGGATACTCCTCCACGCCATATTCAATTACGAGGTCATTCTGAGCCGCGAATACTGGGGATGGACATCCCGTTGAGACATCCATCCCTGCTATTCTGCCACCTCTGCATTCCCGGCTAACCTCCCTGTACAAACAAGATGTTTGTACAGGAAGGCTAGATGGGAGTGGGAAAGAGGCAGAGTTAGGGCGGTCAGTGGGCGATCCACGGCCCCATACATACAGGGCTGATTCTGATGTTGGCCCAGTACATCTGGGGCCGGCAGACTAAGTTCTTCTAGACAGCAGGGGACAGCTGGCCTGGGCGGCGGAAGGGGTCGGAGGGAGTGCAGATGATTCCCTGCAGCCCGACCCTGGCCTTGGGAGGCCAGATTGGGGGTGGGGCTGCAGGGAATTGAAGAACAGGTCAGCAGCTGGGGATCGCAGCTCCTGAATGGAGCCACAGTGCCATGGCAACTGGGTAGGGGCCTGTACATGCAGGCTGGCCAGAATCAGGTCCTGGCCTGCACGTACTTGCCTAGTTGTGATTCTGATCCCTTGAGGCTAGACATGCCCCGCGGGATCAGAATCGCTTCTGCCTCCTTGCATCCGATTCCAATTGGGTGCATAGGGGCATGGACATCCTGAACGGAATGTGGCCCTTAGTGTTTAGTTCAGATTGTAGCTAAAAAATCTTGGGCGCACAAACTTGTTCTGGATTGATTACTTTGGCCACACAAATTCTTGAAAGTAAATGCACTATATTGTATCAAGCATTCATAATCTGTACAGGGACAGCTCCCCTTTTTGCAATGGTTAGAACACTAGCAACCAAAATATAGGAGGGTAATCACATTGCTTCGGTTGGCACAACAGCTACTTGACAATTTCCCACTGGCTGTAGTTTAAAGCATTTGCCTTTAACAACCCTCTCATTTAAAGTTGATATTGTCATGCCTTGACTTCCAGTCAATTTTACAAATCCTACACTTGCAAGTTGTTCTATAATTTCTTGTCTGTATTGTCGCACTATCTATTTCAAACGCCTCATGATGGTCAAGTAAAACTTCCCATTGACTCTCTGACCCCTTGGAACAAACTCATGATGAACAATGCCCTTCCAATAAAAAAAACAATCAATATCACCTTCACATTTGATCGACTTTGATGTGCTTTTTTTTGGTTGCGGTGATGATTCTCTTCAGTTTGTTCAATGTAAACCGCACTGATGCAGAATAGCGCGGTATATAAGAGAATATAAATAAAATAAATAATACCCTTTGCGACAATTGCACTTTTGCTTTGATATCATACCCATACACCCATGTTTTATCACCTGTTATGACATGTTTCAGAAAGTTTTCATCATCATTTCTACGATCAAGCAACTCCTGACTGACTGTGACACAATTCACTTATTGCTCATCTGTCAAGAGACATGGGACAAATTTTTCAGCAACATGATGCATCTGAGGATTTTCAGTCACAATTGTGTGACACAAACTTGTACTGATGCCTACTTCTTCAACAACTTCACGGATAGTTAGGCATCAATTTTCATGAATCAAAACATGCACTTTTTGAACATGATCATCCCATGATTCAGAGGGAGGAGTAGCCTAGTGGTTGGGGCAAGGTACTTCAGGCCGGAAGGTCAGGGGTTCAAATCCCACTAGAGGACAGCAACCTTGGGCCAGAAGGACTGGGGTTTCTAGTCCCACAGGTGCTCCTTGTGGTCTTGGGCAAACCACTTAACCCTCCATTGCCCATGTTCCCTGTAAGTATTAGTGTGTTTGTGTCTCATATCCCCATGTGTTAAATGTATCCCCCAATTGTGTTGTGACCACTTTGATTGAAGGATAAGAAGGGATACAAAACTGTCTAAATAAATAAATCATCCTGTCCAGTTTTGGGATCGTCTTTGATGGACGTTCTACCTGATTTGAAACATTGATACCATTTGTAACATCATATACGGCTTAAACAATCCACTCCATAAGCTTGCTGCAATATTTGAAAATTCTTGATAAAGGTTTTTGTCAATTTCACACAGAACTTCACGCAAACGTGTTGCTCTTCAAGATCCTCCATATTACAACTTGCAAAAACAAATCGCAAAAAGCACATGAGATGAGTTTACTCTACTGCATGTAGTCCACAATTAATTCACGTTATGTGATTGAGCAAGTGGGAGGCTAAAGCTCAAAGCCACCACGACACATCACCATTATCACGAGACTACTGTGTTGGCTCACTGGCGCCTACTTTAGCAAGTTTGGTTTCTTTTTGGACAGACCTCATACTTCCTTTTTTCCCAATACACAAATTAGTTGTGTCAGATCTTTGAAAATACCTTTGAGATCTTGCAAGATGTTCATGGCCATTATAACAGGAATAGGTTCACCCTTACCGGTAAAATTTTGTATTGTTTCAATCTGAACAGTGAATATGCACTTTGATGGCACTATTTGTTCTATACATTCGGTCTCTGCTTCAATGCAACCTATCACAAACAATTTCATCCTGTTAACAGTGGTTAGTTTAATCCAATTTGCATTATCATCTCTTTCTGGGCTGCAGCAATCCAAGGGAGCGATATAGTATAGGGGGTGAAGTACTTTTGTCCACTAGAGAAGAGCGGGACCTAGGCATGATTGTGTTTGATGATCTTAAAGTAGCTAAACAGGTAGAAAAGGTGACAGCAAAAGCTAAAAGGATGCTTGGGTGCATAGGGAGAGGAATGGCCAGCAGAAGAAAGGAGGTGATAATGCCTCTGTATAAGTCTTTGGTGCGACCTCATTTGAAGTATTGTGTGCAATTCTGGAGACCGCACCTTCAAAAGGATATGAACAGGATGGAGTCGGTGCAGAGGGTGGCTACTAAAATGGTTAGTGGTCTTCATTATAAAGCATATGAGGACAGACTTAAGGATCTTAATATGTACACTTTAGAGGAAAGATGGGATAGAGGTGATATGATTGAGACGTTTAAATACCTTCGTGGCATAAATGCACAGGAGGAGAGCCTCTTTCGATTGAAAGCAAGCTCTGCTACGAGGGGACATGGGATGAGGGTGAATGGGGATAGATTCAGGAGTGATATGCGGAAATATTTCTTTATGGAAAGAGTGCTGGATCCGTGGAATAGTCTCCCAGTGGAGTTGGTAGAGATGAGGACAGTATCTGAATTCAAAGAAGCATGGGACAAACACAGAGGATCTCTAAAGGAAAAAAGGGGACTGTTGTAGTGGTTGATATGGAAGGACAGACTAGATAGGCCATATGGTCTTTTTCTGTTGTCATGTTTCTATGTTTCACTTTGGAAATTCTTCTTGAAAAATTCTTCTGTCACTGTTGTTTCATCTGATCACATATCAAGGAAACATGTATGAACACCATTATTTTTTGCTTCAATCACTGGACTGTTTCCAAATATATGCTCTGAAAATATTCTCCAGAAGATGCTCTCTTCACCATTTGCATTCTGATGCATGATGTAGAAGTTGAAGATTTTTCTTGGTCTTGGACTGTTGTTGTTCCCACAGCTTTTTTGGGTTCATCAACTGAAGGTCTCGTTCCCAGAGTTTTCTCGTTTGCTAAGGCAATTTCATTTAAAGTGGGCCAGGTTCAGCTCAACTGAAGCATACAAATTTGGTTTCTGTCTCACAGTTTCAGATGAACTTTTATCAATGAAATTTGAATGAACTTCTTGAGGTTGTCTTGTCTTGGCTCCAAAATACATATCTTGTTTCTTCTCCATTCTTTCAAGACAAGACAAGACACCATGTTGCCACTGAGACAGTGCATTTTCTGGAGATACCATGACTGTTTGTCAGACAGAGCCTGTCTGTTGCAGTGCACGGCACCCACCTAAACAGGGCTGGGCCATGGTCTGCTGTGGGCAGCAGCCACTGCCCCCTCCACCACCAGTACCCCTCTGTCACCATGCTGACATGCCCTTCTGCTGGTGGTGCTGGTGGTGCGCAGTCTCGGGCCATCCAGTGTGCCGGTAGGCGGCTGCCTATGGTGCAGGTTCTGGGGTAGGGGTGCCTGCATAGATGTCCACGCTTCCCCCCAGCACCGCCTGCAAATGTTCTGTACCCTAGGGGGTACCTGCTGGGTACTATCCCCTGTGACACTGTGGGAAACACACTCGTGCCCATGTTGGGCCTTCATCAGTTGCTGTCTGGCTGCTGTACTGTTTCAGCATTCATATGGGCCACCTAGGCATCACCCTAGTCCGCACTGTGGCCCAGCTGCACCACAGCATGTGCCGCCTGCAGCCCTCTGTGTCCCCTTTTCCAGCATCTTTCCAGTTCCCATTCTGACATGCCTACCCTGCTGTTGCGGGACATGTGCATGCCATAGGAAACCTTTCCAGTAACAAGGGAAAGCCCTGATCAGCGTTATTTCACTGTGGGATCATTCACCTTGTATGGGGACAGAGCATAGCCCCTTCCAAAATTGATATCTTTTTTTTTGGAGCTTTCTCGGTAGTGTTTTTTGATGTTTGCCATTGATATCACTATTGCCCAGCTAGGTTATGTTTTTTTTCCAGTTTGTTCAGGTCATTTTCAATGTTTATCTGCCCTTTTGTTCTGTGCACATGTATCACACTTATCACCTTTGATAGGTTTCCCTGGCTTTGCTGTACATTGCTGATGGAAATGGTTTCTCTTCCCTTTAAATCTACTCTAATGCCAGGGTTTCACTGGCGTTAGTTTTCAGCCCCGAAATCCACAGCGTTAGTGTGCAGGGAGCCTCTTCCCTCCCACTCTCCACCCATTGACCCCTTCTCTCCGCCCCTGGGGAGCCTTCCTCTACCCTCAGGGAGCCTTTACTCCGCCTTCAGCGCTCGTTTGCGCCGCTCAGCGCCGCTGAGCGCCACGGAGTGCATTAGTGCATGATAAGGCACCTTATCGCACGGTAATGTGCCATTATCGTGCGATAAGGTGCCTTATCGCGCGCTAACGTGTCAGAGCGCACATTAAGACGGTTTAGTAAACATACCCATAGTATAGCATTTTGCATGAGATCTGGAAATGAAATTTCAAATTTTTCCTTTACTCTCCTCTTCATTTCATGTCTTAAACTGACATCTCTTAATCTGTTGACAAACTTTCCTTTTAAAATTTTATCTGGGTCTCCAATATACGACTTATCTCTGTCAAGTACTTTTGAAAGTTTATCTTGCAAAAAATATGCAAAATTCCATATGGTCTCTCTAGGTTGTTATTTATGATCAAAAAATTCCTGTAAACTCTCAGTTACTGGTACTCGATCTTCATAGATCTTTTTCAGAACTTCCTAATTCCAGTCTGTATTATCCTTAATTCAGACTGGAATTTCACAGTTCCATGGGCTTGACCTTTGAAATGATCTTTCACAATCTCCATTTGATCTTCTTCTGGAAGTCTTGGAATGATGCTTCCAATGACAGATCACCTGACTTCTGAAGTTTTCCAAAATAAATCTGGGATTTTCTATTCTCGGGATGTATAAGGTTGCAGTTCTCATTGCAGCTGGTTGTTCTTGACCTTGCACGCGAGCCTGCTCAGCAGTGTTGGCCATCTTCTCAACAAGTCCCAGGATATGGATAAATGCAGTTCTCTGTGTGTCTATTTTTGCTTCCTAAATCTGAAGTTTAGTATTAAGTTCTTCCAATTGTGCTTGCCAATCTTCCATGTTCTTGGCTTGGGATAACAATCAGAGTAGAGGACAAAACCAGGTAGAGAAACCATACAATAATAACATTTAATTAATTCTTTTTCTTTATTCAAAATCCAATGAATTCTGGAGCTTCAAATATCCTTCTAATTTAAAGACTATCCTGTCCTCTCATATAATATCCTATCCTATCAATTCCTATCCTATCTGTGACACCAATTCAGTAAAATGGGGGCTCCACCAGGGTATTACCCTAATTTACCTTGAGGTTTATGAGTGTCATGGGTGGCTGAGTTACCTCAGGTAAGCCACCAATGGAAGCTCCCAGCTTACAGAGAAATACCTTTTTTTTTATAATGCACTCTATAACTTCATGAACCTCAAATCTAAAATCAGGACTTATGAATCACTTAAACAAGTTTTACTTTTGAAATATGTTCTACTTTTAATTTAAAAAGGTGGTATAAATTCAATTTTTGTAAATAAACAATAACAGTTTTTATAAATATTTTAAGGGGACAAGCTTTATCTTTAACAATGTTTTCAAGTGTATTCACACACACATTGGTATGCTGCACTGTAATACAGTCAACTATATTCTATGACTAATTCTTTAAATACTTTATTCTTCATCAGTGGTACAATATGGACCCTTTCAACAACAGGCAAGTATTAATTGACCTATTAAATCTTAAAGTTTCTTTACTCCTTAAGAATGGAGAAGTTCTAACACTGTCTTTTATATATACTCTTGCAGGTGAATGGATATTACCCTTCAGGTATGGAACTCTGTTGTTTCAAAAAATATATATACTAGTGCACTAATGTGTTAAAAAAAAAGTCACTGTGGAGTGAGTCACTTATCTCAATCTTCTTTTTCCAGGTCTTGCAGCTTTCTTGAACATTGAGTGCCTTAGGGGTATGTTTACTAAGCAGTCTTAAAGTGCGCCCGGTGATAGTGTGCAGGATGCCATAAAAGGAGTGGGCGTTCCGGTCTAAACGTAGCAAACCGGGATTATCGCTCGATAACACGCGCTGCGCACATTATCGTACAATGGATTGAGCTATGCATGTTAATGTGCGTTAATCTTAAGTAGGTGTGCTGACGTGCAAACAGAGCAGCAGAGGTGTAGCACAATGGTTAATATATGGACTGATGGTACAGGGATCATAGGTTTGATCCCCCAGTGCACCTAATGAATAAGGCAGGCTGAGGCATTACCCTTTACGTTTAAGCAGTGCTTTGTGAGGCTTTTTATTTTAATTAGTGCTGCCAGAAAACACACCTTCACAGTGCCGTAACCTAAGGTGCCGCATAAAGCGCCCTATAAGGCACTCCAGAGAGCACATTATAAAGTGCACTATCTGCCAAAGCACCCTATAATGTCCCCTATAGGATGCCTTATAAGGCACTTTATAGGGCGCCCTATAAGGCACTTTATAGGGCGCCCTATAAGGCACTTTATAGGGCGCCCTATAAGGCACCTTAAGGTTACAGTACTCTGAGGGTGTTTTTGCTGGCAGCACTAATTTACATTAAAAATAGACAATGCCTTGGACAGCCCTATCAAATTACCCCACTATTGGATCAAACCCATGACCTCTGGCTCCACAGACAATGAAGTAACCAGTGGGAAACAGCTCTATAACCACTAACAAACCCCTGGCTGGCTACAGAAGAACTGCACATCACCACACGAACATTCTGCTGTGGTTACCAGTATAGGGTGTGATAAGGAAGCTTATCATAGCTCAGGAAGGAGCTATAGGAAAGGTTAAGTGACTCTGAACAAGCAACCTGTCAGTTCTGGTAGAAATAAGAAAACAGAATTTTCCCATAAAAGACTACCAGTCCCAGAATGCACCAGGTTTCCAACAGCCATTAGAGGAGCTGAAGTGAGGAAACGTGTGTTCAATCAGGAGGGCTATGAGGTAATCCCCAAGCACTCATCTCAAAGGGCAGGGCCTGATTCAGCACAGCTGCGCTGTGTTAGGGGGGAGCACTCATCTAAGCAGAATAAAGGTAGAGTTTATTCTACAGAGAATTATCATCATCATCATCTTCATGATCAACTTGGATATCCTCATCCTCAGTTTCATCTGGAGGATCATCAGAAGCAGAAGCCAGAGCGGACGGACAGAGAGGGCAAGAAACCCTTTGGAAGAAAGAAGAGAAAAGCCTTTGGGAGGTCTAGAGGAGTCCAGAGCAGTACGTATACTGGGAGGCATTCCAAGGGCCAGCATACACCATTGGACTGGGGAAAACCAGAGGAATGGTGCTGCAGAGCTAGGAATCTCCAGACGGTACCTGTGAGGGAGACGGCTGCACGTGGAAGGGACCCTAAGACCCGTGCCAGAAGGTATGTGAAGAGAGATCCAGTGTCCAGGGATCTGGATTGGAAGGCTGGACATAAGAACTGGACTACATACTGGCCAGGCTATATAGAGAGGAACTCTAACAGCAATGGAAGCTCAGGTATGAACACTGATCTATGCCCTAGCTATACCCTTGAAAGACAGCAGGGAAGCAAGTATTGTCCTGAAAGTGCTCCATTGAGAAATTCCTCTGTGCCAATCCATGATATTGAACCCATGATTGTTGAAGAAGGGGGAGAGGTTGCAGATGAAGGCTGTATTTACATGGATTGTTCTCTGTCTAAACTCCTTTGGTGATTTTCTGTTACAAAGTACAGCAACCATCACAAAGAATTACAAACTTGTTCTTTAATCTACTCAGAAAAGCTCCTGAGTAGGATTTTTAGCCACGCAGTAGAAAGCAAGCCAGCTAAGGGGTTTCAACTGGGTAACTGCTAGCAATTGAGCCTTACCTAATTGCTTGTGAGCTCTGAGGGAATCACTTCTGAATCTATGTGGGAAGATATAAGAAATTAACCTGAAAAGAACAGTTTTTCCCTTCTTTGTGGATTTTGTTTGTTGTTTGATACACTGTTAAGAAAATATTAGCTAAAGCCTACAGAAAAGACCAGTTTGTTACCAACCAGATCTTTATTCTTTTGCTTTGATTGCCTGGCAAGTTCAGATGTTGTTTTCCTGATTTTGTTTTTCCAAGTTAAACACTGAAAGCAAGTAACCTGATTTATGTGCTACCAAGCATATCTGTGTTGGGAGAAATAACCCCATAAATAAATATCTTATTGGCTTTACCCTTAAGCACAACTAATTATTGTGAGCAGCTGTGTCTGGTGTGAATGAACTGCATTGCCCACAATCCCTTGCAAATCATATAGATATATGCACTTGCCAAGACTGTGAACATTCTCACCCAGGCAACCGTCTGACAAGGGTCAACCCACCCGTACCCATGATGCACAGCACATGCAAATCAGCAGTCTACAGATGATCACAAGATGGGGTATGCACCCACAGCACCTCATCCTAGTAGGGGCAACTGACAGAGTGCACTCCCACAGCACCTCAGCCTAGTAGGGGGTGCCGACAGTGTGTGGTAGTGGCACCGAGTAGCTATACACACACACACACACACACACATGTCCATGTCTGCCCATAGTTGTCAATCAGGTCTAGCCCTTATGGGCTATAATGCACCCAGCAGAGGGCATATTCTGTGTTGGTGCCATGGTAACATGATGTAAGTGAAGGGGGGGGGTGTTAGGACCCATAGGCAGATTGTGTACCACCACCCAACCCACCCAACCCACCCCACCCTCTGTGGCTCAGGGTGGGAGACAGGATCCCCCACCAACTGATCCACATTCTACCTCCCTGCAATAGTGGCAGTAGAGGGGGGGACATCAACCCCAGTCCTACTGGGGAACAGACACCCTACAGAGCAGTCAATGCAGATCTGTACACATCCATAATGCAATGGCAGAAAGACAATAGGCCTGGAAATGCTCAGCTGTCCCACACCACCATCTGACATTCTCCAGCAGCAAGCACAGCAAGTCACCAGCCACCCCACCCTGCAAGGTGTTCCAGCAATACACATATGACTGCAGACAGTCTGCTAGCTAGTTCACACTGCATGCTCCTGGAAGAGATGTGAGCACACCCACCAAGTAGTGATTAGGCCCCAGAAAAGAGAACCCATACATTTCACTTGAGATAAATACAATATAGCACTATGGGGGAACCCAGCCATGCCGTGGTCACTGCTCAGTCAGGGTGAGAGTGACCTCCCAGGAGGACATGCTGTGGCCACCTTGTCCGTGCAGGTTGTGGCCGGGCACTACAATGTCTGAGCCATTGCCCTATGCCCTGTGCAGATGCATCCAGGCTATACCCAGAGTACCTTGCTCCTCATTATGCACATTGGCACGCTAACACTGGCAACAGTGCAAGCAGTGTGAGCTGAGTAAGGTGTTGGCAGCCACCACACACTGGATAGACAGACACACAATCCCACACCTATGCCAGCATTATGCAACTATAGAGGCTTTTGGCAGTCCTGGCCACCGCACCAGTCCTGGGCACAGTGCAGGCATGGCTATGGTGCGCAATACTGTTGGGGTCACTCCCCAGGGTGGTGAACACTGTCAGACACCAGACCTGAAACACACTCCACAGATATCAGAGAAGTTGGTATGATACAGCTCAATGAGCAGATTGTGCTTAACTTAGGAATTGCTATCTCCCAGTAATCATAGCAACCTTTTGATATATGTGTATCGTATTCCCAGGTTTAGGGTGGCATTGCTAAGGTATGCAAGTGCTAATATTGGGAGATGCACACAGGGCCCAACATTCTGCCTCTCCAGGAGGCTTTGGATAATGGAGCCTGTGGGTGCAGGTGTTTCTGCCGCTGCTCTAGGGCAGAGGTTCCCAACTCCAGTCCTGGTGGGCCAAACACTGTTTGGGTTTTCATGCTGTCCCTAATGAATATGCATGAGATATATCTGCATACCATGGGGGTGGCGCATAGAAATGCAGCACAGGCATCTTTATTAGAGACAGCATGGAACCTGAATGGTGTTTGGCCCTCCAGGACTGCATTTGGGAGAATCTGCTCTAGGTAATGCGCATGTTTATGGTGTCTGTGCTCTGTAGGGTAAAGTATAGGCGTTTGAGGCATGTTTATGTTATCTGCAATAAAGGTTCCATCTTTATTACCACGGTTTAGTAGTGGGCAAAATAAGGGAACTGGATTGGCAGGAACTACAGCTGGGACTTGAACCTGTGATCTTCTGCTCCTGAACGCACTGGCTGTGTGTACCGCAGCACACTGTTGCCACAGGGACAGTTCATTCCCTGGGGATACCATGACTGTTTGTCAGACAGAGTCTGTCTGTTGCAGTGCACGGCACCCACCTACACAGGGCTAGGCCACAGTCTGCTGTGGGCATCAGCCACTGCCCCCTCCGCCACCAGTACCCCTCCGCCACCATGCTGACATGCCCTTCTGCTGGTGGTGCAGGTGCTGCGCAATCTCAGGCCATCCAGTGTGCCAGTAGGCGGCTGCCTATGGTGCGGGTTCTGGGGTAGGGGTGCCTGCATAGATATCCATGCTTCCCCCCAGCACTGCCTGCCAATGTTCTGTGCCCTTGGGGTTACCTGCTCGGTACTATCCCCTGTGACACTGTCGGAAACACACTCATGCCCATGTTGGGCCCTCATCAGTTGCTGTCTGTCTGCTCTACTGTTTCAGCATTCCTATGGGCCAGCTAGGCATCACCCTAGTCCGCACTGTGGCCCAGCTGCACCACAACATGTACCGCCTGCAGCCCTCTGTATCCCCTTTTCCAGCATCTGTCTAGTTTCCCGTTCCGACATGCCCACCCTGCTGTTGCGGAACATGCGCATGCCATAGGAAACCTGTCTAATAACAAGGGAAAACCCTGATCAGCGCTATTTCACTGTGGGATCATTCACCTTGTATGGGGACAGAGCATAGACCCTTCCAAAATTAATATCTTTTTTTTTTGGAGCTTTCTCGGGAGTGTGTTTTGCTGTTTTCCATTAATATCACTATTGGCCAGCTTGGTTATGTTTTTTTTACATTTTGTTCAGGTCATTTTCAATGTTTATTTGCCCTTTTGTTCCGTGCACATGCATCACACTTATCACTTTTTGTAGGTTTCCCTGGCTTTGCTGTGCATTGCTGACGGAAATGGTTTCACTTCCCTTTTAATCTGCTCTAACGCCAGGGTTTCACTGGCGTTAGTTTTCAGCCCTGGATTCCACAGCATTAGTGTGCAGGGAGCCTCTCCCCTCCCACTCTCCACCCATTGACTCTCTCTCTCCACCCCTGGGGAGTCTTTCTTCACCCTCAGCGCTCGTTTGTGCTGCTGCTGGCTGCCCCAGAGAAAAGACCCCATATATTTCACTAACAAAAAATACAACATAGCACTATGGGGGAGCCTAGCCATGCCGTGGTCACTGCTCAGTCAGGGTGAGGGTGACCTCCCAGCAAGACATGCTGTGGCCACCTTGTCCATGCAGGTCATGGCCGGGCACTACAATGTCCAAGCCATTGCCCTATGCTCTGTGCTGAGTCATACAGGTCAGGCCACCCTGTCCAGGCTATACCCACAGTACCTTGCTTCTCATTATGCACATTGGCAGGCCAATACTGGCAACAGTGCTAGCAGTGTTAACAGCCACCACACACTGGATAGCCAGACACACACTCCCCACACCTATGCCAGCATTGTGCAACTATAGAGGTGTTTGGCAGGCCCGGCCACTGCACCAGTCCTGGGTGCAGTGCAGTCATGGCTATGGTATGCAATACTGTTGGGGTCACTCTGTCAGACACCAGACCTGAGGCACACTCCACAGACATCAGAAAGGTTGCTCTGATGCAGCTCAATCAGCCAATTGTGCTTAATGTAGGGATTGCAATCTGCCAGTTATCATAGCAACCTTTTGATAGCTGTGTACAGTTTTCCCAGGTTTACGGTGGCATTGCTAAGGTATGCCAGTGCTAGTATTGGGAGATGCATGCAGGGCCCAACATCCTGCCTCTCCAGGGGGCTTTGGATAATGGAGCCTGTTGGCTGCTGCTCTGGGGCAGAGGTTCCCAACTTCAATCCTGGAGGGCCAAGCACTGTTTGGGTTTTCATGCTGTCCCTAATGAATATGCATAAGATACTTCTGCATATCATGGGGGCGGTGCATGCACACACCCATGTGTGATATGGCCTCACTCAGCTATGGAAGGTGCTGCGGAGCTGGTGCTGGCCGCCCCACCTCATCCTTAGGGTGTGCGGAATACCCACACAATGTGACGGTCTGTAGCTACTCTGTGCCACTAACACACACCGTCTGACCCCCTACCAGGCTGAGGTGCTGTGGGGGTGCACTCGGTCAGTTCCCCCTACCAGGCTTGGCGCTGTGGGGTGCATACCCCATCTTGTGATCATCTGTAGACCGCTGCTTTGCATGTGCTGTGCATCATGGGTACGGGTGGGTTGACCCTATTCTGGTAACCACAGCAGAATGGTTATGTGGTGACGTGCAGTCCTTCTGCAGCCAGCCAGGGGTTTGTTAGCAGCTGTAGCCAACTGATTACTTCACTGCCTGTGGATCCAGTGGTCATGGGTTTGAAATCATAGTGGGGCTACCTGATAGGGCTGTCAGAGGCAATGTATTTTTTTACTGCACATTAGTGCTGCCAGCAAAAATACCCTCAGTACTGTAACCATAAGGTGCCCCATAAGGCACCCTATAGGCCGCCTTATAATGCGCCTTATAAGGTGTCTTATAGGGGACATTATAGGGTGCCATGGTAGACAGTGCACTTTATAATGTGCTCTATGGATTCCCTATAGGGTGCCTTATGTGGCATCGTAGGTTATGCCACTGTGAGGGTGTGTTTGCTGGCAGCACTAATTAAAACAAAAAGAAAATGCCTCACAAAGCAATACATACACATAAAAGTCAATGCCTCAGTCAGCCTTATTCATCAGGCACACTGGAGGATGAAACCCATGACCCCTGTGCCATCAGTCAGTGTATTAACCATTGTGCTACACCTCTGCTGCTGTAATTGCAGGTGAGTGCACCTACCTAAGACCAATGTGTGTTAAAGTGGCATGCCCCCCCTCTAACGTGTGATAATGTGTGCCACGCACATCATGGTGCAATTGCCACGGTCACGCCAGAACGGCCCCTCTCTGTATGGCACCCTGCACAGTATTGCTGGGTGCACATTAAGATGGTTTAGTATACATACCCCCTGGTGTAACTGCTCAGCAAGCCATTGCTATGTGAATAGGCATAGCACACTGGTTAATACAATGCCCTAAGAGCCTGTGGTGATGGGTTCAAGACCCAGGTGTGCTGACAACTATAGAACTGCATAATAAACAAATTTTGATTAAATAGGCCAGACACATCACTGCAATGTGTGGCAGCATCATAGATAGTGTTTGCGGCACCATATCCTGTGTAACAGCTGTGGCATAGGCAAGGGTACATTGGGAGCGTGCCTCATTGATGAGTTGCGTTGCGATGCGGCACATTCCGTGCTTGCGTGCGTGGGAAAGGCTTTCCTCAAAATGGCTACTCGTTCCTGTAAGCCAGCGTTTACTCGCAGGGAGTTAAGGCACCTTGCAGGGCTCATTTGCAACAGGCAAAGCAAACTTTTTCCTGGCTCCTCGAGGCGACAGGACCTGGAGCGTGTATGCAGGGCCTGGGACTGTGTCACAAGGCGCTACAATTGTGTTGCGGACTACCCACGAGAGGTAAGTGTATGGGGGCAGGTCAGTATATGCACATACAAATCCAGTGTTGATTGTAGCTGTGCATGCTGCTGTACGTAGGCAGTCTAACTAGTTTATGTCTAGTAGTTAAACACACCTGATATGCTGTCTATGTATTACATCAGAGTTCTCTGCCCCAACCCCAGGAGGCTAAGGACCTGCTCAGAGAGTCCCAGATGTCATACTGGTGTTATGGCATCTGCTGCTGATGAGGTGTTAAAACACACCATACCACAGGCATCCCATACATCTCCCTAAAGAAGTGTGGCAAACATCATGCTGATATGGTAGGGTCCACATATGCAGGGTCACGCATCTGCCCTACACCTAGGGGTCCCAGTACGTGCTCCAAATGATCTGTCAGTCCCCCCCCCCCCCCGGTGATATGGGTGAGTGTGCGTCCACAGGTTACAACATCCCCCCTATTCCCAGGAGCCCTGAGAGCCCATCAAAGTGGGCTGTCATTCACCCTGGTGATATGGGTGTGTGTGCCTATGCAGTTTGCAACATCCCTCCTATCCCCATGAGCCCTGAGAGCCCATCAAAGTGGGTTCTCAGTCACCCTGGTGATATGGGTGTGAGTGCCTATGCAGTTTAATACATCCCCCCTATCCCCAGGAGCCCTGAGAGCCCATCAAAATGGGTTCCCAGTAACCCTGGTGATGTGGGTGTGTGTATCTATGCAGTTCAAAACATCCCCCCTATCCCCAGGAGTCCTGAGAGCCCATCAAAGGGGGTTCCCAGTCACCCTGGTGATATTGGTGTGTGTGCCTATGCAGTTTACAACATCCCCCCTATCCCCAGGACCCCTGAGAGCCCATCAAAGTGGGTTATCAGTCACCCTGGTGATAAGGTTGTTTGTGCCTTTGCAGTGTAAAACATCCTCCCTATCCCCAGGAGTCCTGAGAGCCCATCAAAGTGGGCTGTCATTCACCCTGGTGATATGGGTGTGTGTGCCTATGCAGTTTACAACATCCACCCTTTTCCCAGGAGCCCTGAGAGCCCATCAAAGTGGGTTCTCAGTCACCCTGGTGATAAGGTTGTTTGTGCCCTTGCAGTGTAAAACATCCTCCCTATCCCCAGGAGCCCTGAGAGCCCATAAAAGTGGGTTCCCAGTCACCCTGGTGATAAGGTTGTTTGTGTCTTTGCAGTTTAAAACATCCCCCCTATCCCCAGGAGCCCTGAGAGACAATCAAAGTGGGCTGTCATTCACCCTGGTGATATGGGTGTGTGTGCCTATGCAGTTTAAAACATCCCCCCTATTCCCAAGAGCCCTGAGAGCCCATCAAAGTGGGCTGTCATTCACCCTGGTGATGTGGGTGTGGGTGTCTATGCAGTTCAAAACATCCCCCAATCCCCAGGAGTCCTGAGAGCCCATCAAAGGGAGTTCCCAGTTACCCTGGTGATATGGGTGTGAGTGCCTATGCAGTTTAAAACATCCCCCCTATCCCCAGGAGCCCTGAGAGCCCATCAAAGTGGTTCCCAGTCACCCTGGTGATAAGGTTGTTTGTGTCTTTGCAGTTCAAAACATCCCCCCTATCCCCAGGAGTCCTGAGAGTCCATCAAAGTGGGCTGTCATTCACCCTGGTGATATGGGTGTGTGCCTGTGCAGTTTAAAACATCCCCCCTATCCCCAGGAGCCCTGAGAGCCCATCAAAGCGAACTGTCATTCACCCTGGTAATATGGGTGTGTGTGCCTATGCAGTTTACAACATCCCCCCTATCCCCAGGCGTCCAGAGACCTGCTGAAGGTGTCCTGTCAGTCACCCTGGTGCTATGGTGTATGTTGCTGATGATGTGTGTTGTGACAACCCACCCCCAGGAGGCCTGAGACCTGATTGCAACGGTGGGTATTGCAGCTGTATATCGTGGTAGGTTATGCTGGGCCGTTCGTACATCCCCCCTAGTCTGTGGTGCCGTCACCTTATTACACAAGTCTGTGACAGATCAGGATGGTATGGTGGGTGCAGCTGTGGATGTGCTTTACTCAACCCCACCCCCATGAGCTCGGAGAAATGATTATGGAGGGCTGGAACAAATCCATACATCACAGACCTGTACACTGATGCAGAGGGAGGATGCAGAGGGAGGAGTAGCCTAGTGGTTGGGGCAAGGTACTTCAGGCCGGAAGGTCGGGAGTTCAAATCCCACTAGAGGACAGGAACCTTGGGCCGGAAGGACTGGGGTTTCTAGTCCCACAGATGCTCCTTGTGGTCTTGGGCAAGCCACTTAACCCTCCATTGCCCATGTTCCCTGTAAGTATTAGTGTATGTGTCTCATATCCCTGCGTGTTAAATGTATCCCCCAAATTGTGTTGTGACCGCTTTGATTGAAGGATAAGGCGGTATACAAAACAGTCTAAATAAATAAATAAATAAATAAATAAATCTGCCCACTCGCCAGGATCACGTACATGATTGCATATGAACATGACAGACTCTGGTGTAAGGATACATGCACCTGTTGGGGTTGCACAGCACTGCCTGAACCCCAGATAGGGGCACAGATGTCAATAGGGTATTCCATTGTGTTGGCCCCTGCCCCTGCTATTGCAAGCCACAACTGCCCTACTCACACAAGGCCCCACTCATGACCCTACAGGTATAGTGGACAGCCAAATGGCATGGCAGTGGCCCCTGGCAAGGTGCATAGGGCCACCCACCCTCCACTCCATGTATGGACACAGCACCCATGCGTGTGAGGATCTTTATCTTTATCTTTATTAAAACATTTGATAAACCGCTATGGCCAAGGCATTAAGCGGTGTACAATAAAATAAAAATAAAAGTCAACACTGCAAAATTAAAGAAAAGAACGCCATAAAATAATAGGAAAGCAAAGAGTCAAATAGGTACATAAAGACTGGGCAGAAAGAAGAAATCGAGACAAAGACAGTACAAGATAAGATTATTAAAAATACTACAAAACCAAACACATACTACAAGCAAAGACAAAAGGACAGACAAAATGACAAGGACAGCATATTTCAGGGATGGGAATCAGAGGGAAGGTCAAAGGCTTGTATAAACAGGTGAGTTTTGAGTAGTGACTTGAAATGCGGGTAGGAAGATTCTAATCGGAGGGAAGATGGTAAAGCATTCCATAAAAGAGGACCCAAAAAGAAGAAAGCCTGTGGTGATGGGTTCAAGACCCAGGTGTGCTGACAACTATAGAACTGCATAATAAACAAATTTTGATTAAATAGGCCAGACACATCACTGCAATGTGTGGCAGCGTCATAGATGGATATCATGTTGCCATTGGGGTTGCGTCGGATGCTGTGTGTAGGTCAGGAAATACAAATGTGTCTGTCAGACCACATAAGAGGGTTAGGGGGCTTCCCTGGACACCAGCATGGCCAAACCACACGTGGCATGGTGCTGCCATGTCATGCAAGGGGAGCATAGGAACACGGAATGTTGTGTCCAGGGTGCTACGCACAGTACACATAGGTGTCACTGCACACATGCCCAGACCCGCAGCCACACATGCAGGTGGCACTGTCAACCGTTATTACATGACACACAGAGCAGCGGAGCAGGAGCAGCACGATGCTCCTCACAGATGTCTACTTAATGTTGGCCACCCACCATAGATAATCCATCATTGATGCTTCCACACATTGTTTCCCCCCCCCCCCCCCCGCAGGTCGAGGACCTCCATAAGAAGGGTAGAGAGCTCCGGCTGCACCACCCCGAGTACCTTGCCTGCCTCCAGAGAGAGGCGATGGCACAGCGTGCAGGTGAGTATTGCGCACATTGCTGCCCAGTAATTACTGTCACAAGCCTGTGTGCCGCCTGAATATGTACATGTGTTATGTGACACACATGATAGTGTACTAATGACTGTCACCCTCCACAGAGGGCGATGGCGATGGTGATGGTGTAGGCCCCTCCACGGCCAGACAGTCTCTGAGGCACCCCCCTGACCGCCATGCAACAGAGGAGGAGGAGGAGGTGGTGGTGGAAGGGGCCAAAGAGGTGATGGTTTTGGTGCGGGGGAAGAGGGGGAAGGGGGGGGAGTGTGGAGGGTGGGTGGGGGGTGGCAGGGGGGAGGTGGGGGGCATTGGGTGGGGGGAGGGTGGTAGCGAAAACAGGGCAGCACAGGGCACAGTGGGTTCCCGCCATCCACTGCCTGTGGTTCCAGGGGATGGATGGATGGGTGTGCAGATGCCATCCAGGGTCACACACACGTCACATGCACATGCCACCACACAGACACATGGCACCATGTGTGTGTGTGGTGGCAGGTGTGTGTACGACCTGCATGTGTCCCTGGATGGCGTGGAGCAACGCCTCCATTATCTGCAACACTCAGTCCAGTGGATGGCGGGATCCATTCAGTGGATGGCCTCCAAGATGGAGCATCTACTCTGTCGGCGGCCATCCCCTGAAGGGCGTCCCAGGAGTGTCTGATGGCCCCTGTGATGCCCACACATGTGCCCTGTGCTGTCCTGTGTTCCATCACCCGACAGGACAGGTGGGTCTTCAGGGCCTGGACAGTCCGCTGACACAAACTGGACACTGGGTGTAATGGACCCTCGTGTGACCCATTGTGTGGGATGTTAAGTTACGCATTACATATATTTGTAAATTTTGTTGAGTTATGTTTTTTGTGCATTATAAATACAGTTTCTTTAGAACATCACAATGGTCACGTGTAGCCCTTACAGACACACTATGGATGTAAGCATGGGACATGTGTGTAGATAGGTATGTGTATGCAAGGTAGACAGGGGTATCATAGATGGACTTGCTCCACATGCAGTTCTGGAGGGTGACCAAGGTTGACCCTGTAATGTGACAATGTAGAGCATCTCCTCAAATACCTAGGCACGTGCATGCTGTGTGCAATGTGTGTGAACCATTTCCGATACACCATGTGTGTGTGTCAGTTGTGGAACAGGCAAACTGCTATATCTGTGCATGGAGGGAAAGAGGTACTGCCAACCCAGGAGATGCCCAGGGGGATAGCTGTTGAGGGTGGCCTGGGACAAAGCATGTCACAGGGATGGGCGGTGGGTGACCATATGTACTTGCAGGAATACATAGCCAACCTACAGAAACCACCCATGTCTGCCTGTGGCGCATGCCAGTCTATGTGGGAGGGCAGCCACGAAGGCCGTGTTGCAGCCAGGGATGCTGGTCTCACATGTGTGTCCACTGTTTTGGGGTATGAGGGGTGACAGATGGTGGTAGATCCTAACACCAGACATGTAGCATCATGATACTCTCCCTGTACAACTATGGAGGATGGGTAAACCCACACGCAGGGGCCCTGTGTCTGGAACCTGACACAGTGCATGACACACACAGCATGCTACGACCTCTGTGCACTGCTAACGGGCAGTACAGATACCCCACCATGGAGGGGCATGGGTGCGGGCCATGTGGTCAGGGAGACAACATGCATTGCAGGCTACGTAGGGGACCATAGTGCCACACATTGGAACCATACACAAAGGATGTTCAGGATAACGATTGTTTATTGCACAAAATCATAACCTGCGTGGTCTCCTGTGCATCCCATGCCTCCCAGGGCCCACCCCACCCCTCTGTGCTGGCGCTGGTCCTGGAGCCTCCGGGGCCAGTGCTGGTGCACGCTGCCGCATCTGGGCTGCCATGTCCTCCAGGGCACCCGCAATGCATAGGAGCGCCCCCGTGCCAATCTCATTGTTGGCCCGCAGCAGCTGAAGCTCCCTTGTGTTAGCCTCAAGATCAACATGGAGTTGATGGAGTGCCCGACGAGTGCCTGTGGGTGGGACAGAAGGTGATATGTGAGATACGTCACCAGTAGCCAACTGTCACACATACACGGCACGCATATCCCATGGAATCAGTCTGCAAAACATTCATGCATACCACGGCTACAAATGCATAACCATGGATGGACCTGTGTGTCCCATGAGCCCTTCACATGCCTGGAAGGGGTCCTGCTGAGGGGTCATGGGAAGCACAGAGCTCACACATGGCGGTGTGGCAGGTGGATCATGTGCAGCTTAGTCTGCACACTGGTTGTCTGAGATAGGTCAGATGACGTGAGGGGTCAGTGCACACACATACAGATATATATTGGGTTTGTGATAAGGAAGCTTATCATAGCTCAGGAAGGAGCTATAGAAAAGGTGAAGTGTCTCTGAACAAGCAACCTGTCAGTTCTGGTGGAAATAAGAAAACAGAATTTTTCCATAAAAGACTACCAGTCCCAGAATGCACCAGGTTTCCAACAGCCATTAGAGGAGCTGAAGTGGGGAAACGTGTGTTCAATCAGGAGGACTATGAGGTAATCCCCAAGCACTCATCTCAAAGGGCAGGGCCTGATTCAGCACAGCTGCGCTGTGCTAGGGTGGAGCACTCATCTAAGCAGAATAAAGGTAGAGTTTATTCTACAGAGAATCATCCTCAGATTCTTGGAGATCCTCAGTTTCATCTTCATGATCTTGGACATCTTCATCATCTGGAGGATCATCAGAAGCAGAAGCCAGTGTGGACGGACAGAGAGGGCAAGAAACCCTTTGGAAGAAAGAAGAGTAAAGCATTTGGGAGGTCTAAAGGAGTCCAGAGCAGTACGTATACTGGGAGGCATTCCAAAGGCCAGCATACACCATTGGACTGGGGAAAGCCAGAGGAGTGGTGCTGCAGAGCCAGGAATCCCAAGACGGTACCTCTGAGGGAGACGGCTGCACTTGGAAGGGACCCTAGGACCCGTGCCAGAAGGTATGTGAAGAGAGACCCAGTGTCCAGGGATCTGGATTGGAAGGCTGGACATAAGAACTGGACTACATACTGGCCAGGCTATTTAGAGAGGAACTCTAACAGCAATGAAAGCTCAGGTATGAACACTGATCTATGCCCTAGCTATACCCTTGAAAGACAGCAGGGAAACAAGTATTCTCCTGAGAGTGCTCCATTGAGAAATTCCTCTGTGCCAATCCATGATATTGAACCCATGATTGTTGAAGAAGGGGGAGAGGTTATAGATCCAGGCTGTGAATACATGGATTGCTCTCTGTCTAAACTCCTTTGGTAATTTTCTGTTACAAACTACAACAACCATCACAAAGAAATACAAACTTGTTCTTTAAATCTACTCAGAAAAGCTCCTGAGTAGGATTTGAGCCAAGCAGTAGAAAGTAAGCCAGCTAAGGGGTTTCAGCTGGATAACTGCTAGCAATTGAGCCTTACCTAATTGCTTGTGAGCTCTGAGGGAATCACTTCTGAGTCTATGGGTGAAGATATAAGAAGTTAACCTGAAAAGAACAGTTTTTCCCTACTTTGTAGGTTTTGTTTGTTGACTGAAGCACTGCTAAGAAAATATTAGCTAGAGCCTACAGAAAAGACCAGTTTGTTACCAACCAGGTCTTTATTCTTTACTTTGATTGCCTGACAAGTTCAGCTGTTGTTTTCCTGATTTTGTTTTTCTAAGTTTAACACTGAAAGCAAGTATCCTGTTTTATGTGCTACCAAGCATATCTGTGTTGGGAGAAATAACCCCATAAATAAATATCTTATTGGCTTTACACTCAAGCACAACTAATTATTGTGAGCGGCTGTGTCTAGTGTGAATGGACTGCATTTCCCACAATCCCTTGCAAATCATATTGATATATGCCTTTGCCAAGACTTTGAACATTCTCACCCAGGCACCCGTCTGATAGGTTACAGCTCCCTACAATGCTGGGGCACACTGCAGATCATGTTGGCAGAACATGCAGCTTAACAATACCCATGGAGGGGTGTCTGTAGGGCAGGGTGTCTGGGTGGCATAGAGCAGTGGTTCCGAGTGTCTGCTCACCTGCGGATTATGGCCATGCACAGTATGTGTGCGCCTTGACCCCTCAAACATGCTGTCACTCGCATATTGTCAGACGGCTGCCTGGGTGAGAATCTTCACAGTCTTGACAAGTGCATATATCTATATGATTTGCAAGGTATTGTGGGCAATGTAGTTCATTCACACCAGACACAGCTGCTGACAATAATTTAGTTGTGCTCTTGGGTAAAGCCAATAAGATTTTTATTTATGGGGTTATTTCTCCCAACACAGATATGCTTGGTAGCACATAAATTAGGTAACTTGCTTTCAGTGTTAACTTGGAAAAACAAAGTCAAAATCAGGAAAACAACAAATGAAAAGCTACAAAGCAAGAAACAAACTGTTCTTTTCAGGTTAACTTCTGATTACTTCCCACATAAATTCAGAAATGATTCTCTCCTAGCTCACAAGCAATTAGGTAAGGCTTAATTGCTAGCAGTCACCAGCTGAAACCCCTTAGCTGGCTTGCCTTCCACTGTGTGGGTCAAATCCTGCTTCAGGAGCTTTTCTGAGTAGATTAAAGAACAAATTTGTATTTTTTGTGATGGTTGCTGTACTTTATAACAGAAAGTTACCAACGGAGTTTAGATAGAGAGCAGTCCATATAAACAGGATCCTCATCTGCTATTATTCCCCCTTGTTCAACAAGCATGGGTTCAATATCATGGATTGGCACAGATGAATCTCTCAATGGAGCATTTTCAGGAGAATACTTGTTTCCCTGCTGTCTTTCAAGGTTATAGCTAGGGCATAGATCAGTGTTCATACCTGAGCTTCCATTGCTGTGAGAGTTCCTCTCTATATAGCCTGGCCAGTATGTAGTCCAGTTCTTATGTCCAGCCTTCCAATCCAGATCCCTGGACACTGGATCTCTCTTCACATAACTTCTGGCACGGGTCTTAGGGTCCCTTCCACGTGCAGCGTCTCCCTCACAGGTAGCGTCTGGAGATTCCTAGCTCTGCAGCACTATTCCTCTGGCTTTCCCCAGTCCAATGGTGTATGCTGGCCCTTGGAATACCTCCCAGTATACGTACTGCTTTGGACTCTTCTAGACCTCTCAAAGGCTTTTCTCCTCTTTCTTCCAGAGGGTCTCTTTCCCTCTCTGTCCGTCCGGTTTGGCTTCTGCTTCTGATGATCCTTCAGATGAAACTGATGATCAAGCTCAAGCTGCTTCTCAGGATATCCAAGGTGATCATGAAGATGGTCATCTGTAGAATAAACTCTACTCTTATTCTGCTTAGATGAGTGCTCCCCCCTAATACAGCGCAGCTGTGCTGAATCAGGCCTTGCCGTTTGAGATGAGTGTTCCATCCTAGCACAGCGCAGCTGTGCTGAATCAAGCCCTGCCCTTTGCAATGAGTGCTTGGGGATTACCTCATAGCCCTTTTGATTAAACACACGTTTTCTCACTTCAGCTCCTCTCATGGCTGTGGGAAACCTGGTGCATACTGGGACTGGTAGTCTTTTATGGCAAAATTCTGTTTTCTCATTTCTACCAGCACTGACAGGTTGCTTGTTCAGAGACACTTCACCTTTTCTATAGCCCCTTCCTGAGCTATGATAAGCTTCCTTATCACAATATTCATCCAACACGAGGGTGAAACACACCTGGCGCATGATTCCCCTCCCTCAACACATACACATTCAGCTATGTTATTTATTTATTTATTTATTTTATTTTTATTTATTTAACTGCATTTATATCCCGCTTTTCACCGGGTCAAAGCGGTGTAACACGTAACATAGGACGGGGTAATTTTTTGGGTGGGGCCATCACCAAGGTCAACAATTAATGATTTGGGTAGACATAGACATAATTTACTCCTGTTGAATCTAAGTATTAGGTCATGGTGGTCAAAAGATGTTCACGGAATAGGATTGTCTTCAGCTGTTTCCTAAATGATGTGATGTCAGCGTTGTTCTTGATGTGACTTGGTAGAGAGTTCCAGAGGGATGGAGCATAAAGTTCGAATGCTCTGTTGCAGGTCCGTTGTGTGGATTTGGTTCTTTTGTGGGGGACAACGATAGAGTTATTGGAGGAATGTCTGATTGATCTGTTGTGGGATGGTCGAGGCAATAAGGGGTGTAGTGAGGTGTTCTGTGTGTGGTGGATTGTTTTGTGGATGAGTAAGATAGCTTTGTACTTGATTCTTGCTTGCACTGGAAGGAGGTGAAGGTCTCTTAGGATTGGGGTGATGTGGTCCCGTTTTTTTGCATTTTGAATAATCCTTGCTGTAGTGTTCAAGGCTGTACGGAGGGAGTTGGTGTGCGAGGCAGGAAGTCCATGATAGATTATGTTGCAGAAGTCCAGGTGAGGGAGTGTCACAGCTTGCATTACTGTCCTGAAGTCGTGATGTTCTAGGAGGGGCCGGAGGCGTTGAATAGTTTTGGCTTTGTGGAATATCATCCCGGCGGTTTTTGTTGATTTGTTGTTTGAGGGTGAGAGCTTGGTCAATGATGACGCCTAGATATCTTATTTGAGGCTGGATTTGGATTTGTGTGGTACCCATGTTGAGGTGGGTAGGTGGTTTGAAGTCCGGTTCTTTCGTTACTATTAGGGCTTCGGTTTTCTTTATGTTGATGGATAGATTGTTCTCCTGTAGCCAGTTGGCCACGTCGTTGAAGCAGGCTGATAGCTGTTCGTTTTTTGGGTTGGTGGTTGTAATTGGTGCGTAGAGCATTATGTCGTCCGCGTAGATGTGGAAGTTGATGTTGTGGGTGCGTATGATTGAGCATAGTGGACGGAGATAGATGTTGAACAACATGGCAGATAGGGTGGATCCTTGGGGTACTCCTTGTAGTTGTTGGTAGGGGGGCGAAGTTGCAGAGAGGGTGCGAATCCGTTGCTGTCTGTTAGTTAAGTAGGATTTGAACCATTGGAGTACAGTGTCTTTGATTCCAATTGTTTGTAGTCTGTGTATGAGGATTTCGTGTGAGATTGTGTCAAAGGCCGCTGATATGTCTAGGAAGATCAGGATATATCCCGAATCTTTTTCTTGAGTTCCGATGATGAGTGTGTTCATTGTCCTCGCCATTCCCCATGTGGATGTTGCCCAAACACCCATGGGGATCATTGTGAATGATGTTATCCACCTTCAGCATCGCGCCGTACAGAGGCACTGTGGGCCCTCAACTCTGCAAGGATGGTGTCCATTCGCGTCGGTGCTGCGCCTGCTGAGCCTGGTGCCTGCGTGCGGTGGGGGCTCCCCTCAGGTTCAGAAGCTGACACAGCCTGTGTGTTGCTGTCCCCGTCCCCCACTGTGGCACCCTCATGGCTGGCCCTGTCCTGTGGCTCAGGCACCTCAGGGCTAGCCAGTGTCTGATCCCCCTTGCTCGTGTCACCGGACACTGCCGCCTCTGGTCCCTCCACACCCAGAGGCCCTGCCACGTCCTCCTCCTCAGGCGGCTCCATGATACTGTAGTCACCTGGGTTGTGGAAATGTATACACATCACAGATAGTTTTCACAGTCCACCTATGTACACGTGTATAGTACATCCACCCCACAATCGAGTGCGTGGGGGTGCCCTGTATGACATATTCAGAGCAGATGTGAATAGGGATGGCATCAGAAACACATGTGAGAGGGGGGTAGAAACATGGCAACTGATAGGGGTGTGATGGAGTACAGCACACCCATGTGCCCCATGCATAGGTGAATGGTGAGGCTGCAGAGACAGGTATGGGGGGTTGCTTGCCGATGGCTGACGCATAGACAAAGGGGATTGCAGGCATGGGCTGAGAGCATAAAGGTGTACATAGCAGACCTACCTGCCCGAGGATGAGCGGTGTCCAGGGCCTCTGGCAGCCACTGCAGGTATATAGGGCCTAGACGGTCGGCCAGCTCCTGCTCCAGGGCCGTGAGGGTTGGGGTGAAGGGGCTGCCCCCACCGGTGCCCATGGCATGCTTCCTCTCGGCAACCATGTGTGCTCTCACTCCTCTTTTAATATCATTAAACCTCTTCCTGAGGCAGTCAATGTCCCTGGTTGGCCCCCCTGCCTCTGCCACCGCCACCTGCACCTCCTCCCACACCTCGTTGCACGTGGCCACAGTGGTGCGGCTGCTGAGCCGCCCATACAGGACATCATAATGTTCCAGGACATTTGCCAACAGGATGTGGTTCTCCTGAGGGCTAAACCGTACAGCCCTCCTCTGTTGGGCAGCAGGCACCGGTACCCGCTTTCTCTTGGCAGTGGGGGTCCCCTGTGTGGGCTGGGACCCACCCGATGTGCCTGCTGCCTCCCCACCAGCGCCACTAACTCCTCCCTGCTGAGCAGGCGGCCGCCCCTCCTCCACCCCAGCCATGTGTTGCTGCTCCAACACCCTACGCTGTTCCCCCTCCCCCTCCCTATGAGCCATCCCTGCCCCCCCATGCTCCCCCTCACGCCTATCCGTCGCCCCCTCCCTGCTGTCTTCCTCCCACCTCTCCTGTCACCTCCACCTGCTGCTCGCCTCGCCACCAAACTCTACACCTGCCTCTGCCCTCTCAGACACCTCTCCAACTTCCACTGACTCTCTCCACCAACGCTACCTCTCCAAACACTATCCAATACTCTGTCTCTCTGTCTCTCTCTGTCTCTCTCTCTCTCCTACACAAACCCTCAACATGACACAGGTGTTTGAGTATATATATAGGTTTATTTTCCATTACGCGCGTTGTGCATGCGCAGTTGTGCAAGTGTGGATGCTGCACGCATTGCACATGCACCGCGCAGACGCTGGTGCATGCGCAGGACACGTCATACATGCACAGTGTGCATTGGGCGTGGCGATTACGCAAAGTCTAACGCGTATGCACAATGCATGTCCCAGGGTGTCGCACGCACGCATCTCCCGTGCCCCTGCATCGCATGTGTAACGCATGCAACAGATGCACCCGTGTACGGGCGCATGCGCAACGCAGGTACGCTCTCTAAATACACATGAAGAACTGTGTCATATTGTGGGATTTGTTTAGGAGACTGAGAGGCTGTGTGTTGATAGTTAAGCTTGTGGAGAGTCTAGGGAGTGTGTACTGTGTGTTTTGACCTGTTTGTGAGTGTTGTCTGTATTGTGTAGCTGCCTGTGTTTGTGTGGTGTGAACGGTGTGTGGCTTTGTTAGTGAGGTGAGTGTCTGTGTTTTTGTGTAGTTGAGAGGCTGGCTGTGTGGAGTGTATGGCAGCCTTCGTGATTGGTGCGGTTGCAGAGGGGGGTGAGGAGGGGCTGCGGTTGCCTGATGGGGGGAGATGGTGTCGCTGTGGCTGCAGCACAGGGCATGGGTGGGGACCCGCTGCAACACAGACCTGCAGCTGTGGGGGCAGGCCAGGCAGAGGCTGTACCCGCAGAGGGCAGGAGATGTGCCAAGGTGCAGGCTCGCCAGGCTCACCTATACAGGCCCGGGGCGCAGCTGCAGGGCATGTGTGAGGACCAGGTCATCTCCCTCTACCGCCTGAGCACAGGAGCTATTAGGGAGCTATATGAGGATCTAAGACCTGACCTCGAGCCCCTGACTGGTCGGTCAAATGCCATACCGGGTTTGGTCAAACTCCTTGATGCCCTACATTTCTTTGCCTCTGGCTGTTTCCAGTCATCTGTGGCCACAGTGGGTGGCATGAGCCGCCCTACCGTCTCACGGTGTCTCCACCAGGTACTGCGTGCCATGGTCAGCCGGGTGGGGAGTTACATATCCATTCCCCACACTAGGCTACAGTGGGGGACCCTGAACCAGTCATTTGCGGCGTTAGCCGGGATACCACATGTGATGGGAGCTATTGATTGCACACATGTTGCCCTGGTCCCACCTAGAGACAGGGAGGTAGTGTTCCGCAACCGCAAACACTATCATTCCCTGAATGTTCAGGTTGTATGTGATGCAGATATGCATATTCTGAATGTGGTCACCAGGTTTCCAGGGTCCACCCATGACTCCCATATCCTGCATCGCTCGGCACTATTCACTCAGTTTGAGGAAGGACGGTATGAGGACTGTCTATTGCTGGGTGTGTATTTATCATTTCTGCCGAGCACATGATGTCCATGTGACTAGCCATATGTGCAGATCTATGTCTTGGAGGTGTATCCCTCATTGTGTGGATCTGTCATATGTCTGTGTGTGTTATGAGGTGGGGGGGGGACTCCAACCATGTCTTGCTATGGAGCTGTGTTCTGATAGGGTGATGGATGCTAGCATTTGTGTTGTGGTGACAGTTTATGTTGTTTCCAGACCGTACACCTACCCCGTGTCGTGTGTGTCTGACCTTCTCTCCCTGATGCATAGTTGTGACCTCCCATCATGTGATGTCATATGTTAATGGCAGGATGTGGTATGCATTTGTTTCGCAAGTATTTACCTGTGTCAAATTGTGTGGACATGAGCTCCTGCTGTAATGTCACACATTTCTGTTTTTTGCAGGTGATGCAGGATATGGGTGTTGCCCCTGGTTGCTGACCCCTGTGCGTCATCCACGGACATGTGCAGAGAGGAGGTACATTGAGGCCTATGCCACCAGCCGCTCCGTCATTGAGCACACCTTTGGCGTTTTAAAGAGTCGCTTCAGGTGTCTGGATAGGACAGGCGGGGCCTTACAATACAGACCACAGACTGTGGCAAAGATCATTATAGCCTGTTGCATCCTGCACAACATTGCTCTCAGGCACCATATCCCTGTCGAGATTAATGAGGGTCTGGAGGATGACCCTGTGTGCCCCCTGCACATGCCCGTGGCGACACACGTGAGGGCACAGCGGTCAGGCGGCAGCTGATAGCAGAGTTCTTCTCATGTAAGTACCTCATATGTTCCCACATACATCTGTTTAGATATGTGTGTGATGCTACTACTAGTTACCCTTTTCTAATACGATATCATTATGATACTGTACTGCACTGACATGTAACTGAGACGGGCTAGCCCTAACAGTTTCACAACTACACATGCCTGCTACACATCAGATGTGGGCAGGGCACAACAGCAGGTGGAGGTGGATTATGTGGGTGTGACGTTTGAGGCTTGGGGGAGGTTTTTGGCTGACATACCTGGGTTGTGGCTGCATGTGATAGTGGCTTACGTGCAGCCGCAAGTGGTTAGTTTTGATACTGTGCGTGCAGCAGGATGACAGGCATGTGGTATGGCGTTATCAATGGGGTAGCAGTCCATGGATAGGGCCAGTTGTCTAGCTGTGTGTGCTTGTCATTGAGTGGTTGGAGCTGCTTGTGGGGTTGTTATGCTCTGATGTGCATGGTGTGTGTTTTGTTTTTTGGTATGACGCTACATGTGATACGTACCTCTGTCTACATGATCTGTGGTTATTGCATTACTGGTATGTGATATCCTTGAGGGACATTAATGCCACCCCGCAGTGTGCCTGAATATAGGGGTCATCACGTAGCCCTCACATGGGATACTGGGAAGAATAGGGAACCTGTGAGGTGTCCTGCCAGGGGGGGTACTATTGTTTTACTTTGCAGGGATGTAGAATAGCTATGCTGTGCAGTGTTGCATATGTACACACTGACAGAGATTATTCATGCCAGATCTGCAAGGTATAGGTTACTGTGGACAAGTTGTGGGCAAAATATGGGGGTGTAATGATCTTTTGGTGCTATTGCCAGGGTAAGCAGGGCAAATCTAGCTGATGACATATTGACATATACCACACCACTCGCATACAAGCTGGGTGGGTGTGTAGAGGAGGAGAGTGCAGTCCAATACAACAACTACATTGGCAGCCCTAGAGACGGAGAGTTATGTCTCCACAAACAAAGAGGCTCTGATGGGGGGGGGGGGGTGATGTAGGTGCACATATAGGCTATCCATGCTTTGCCATCACCATTTTCACAGAATAGTATGACATGCAACCATTATGATCCAGTCTCATACACACATCGGGGTGTGGTTGTGCATACAGAACTCAGCCGTTGAAATATATACTTTCAGCTCATCATCACACAGCTGTTAATGTCGGTGAAGGCATGGGATATACACACCACAGACATGTATATGGTCAGAGGATGAGGAGGTGCCCCTGCATAGTTCCCTGTGTTACAGGAATTGACAGCGGGGTAGCTGACAACATTGAGACACCAGACCACACAGTGAAAGGCATTGGGGGATATGTGAGGGACACTGGATGTTACTGCAGCCTTGGATTGCTGCAGGGACACACTATTGAGGAAACTCTTCTGTCCACCCTTTTGTACATCAACAGAGAGGTGTGAGTGTGGACAGACTGAGTACTGACCCATGTAGTTTGACAGTCACACGTCAGAGATATCTTTCGCATGAATGGAATCTGTACAGTGTGTTGTTGAACAGTCACTCTGTGCATGATCTTGGGGTGTCTGTGAGCTGAGGACAGGAAGGTGCAGTGAGTGCTGCACAGCTAGAACATTACATATATATGTTTCCCTTGTGTTTCCGACTCCACAGGACATACCTGTTGCAGCTCCTGGTGCAGGGGTGCATTGACAGGTGACTGTAGGTCATCCAACATGCAGTGGTCTGGGGTAGGTGGACCTACAGCTACATTGTCTGTGACAACAGTCAGGGGAACCACATGTTCTCAATGATGCGTCATATTGTACATGTGATGTTGCTTACCTATTGCCCTTGCACCACCATAACCCATATCTTGGTGTCGGCACACATATCCCCATGTGTTCCTGTCCAGTTTGTCTTTTGCAACACTGTGTCTGTGACACATACAATGGAGCTGCATGTGTGTGGGTGTCCTACGTTTTTGGGTGGTGGGCTACACATACAGCCTTCCGCAGACATTGTAACATCAGCCAACACCAGTATATCATTGGGTTGCACAGGGCCTTTAGATCCACCAATGTCCAATTGTGCACATACCAGCCGTATGCTACTGCTGGCACACTCGCATTAACATACTGTGTGGGTGTGTTCCTTTGGGGGGTGTGGTTGATGATACAGTGTGCAGGCATATTACATTATCATGTGGTGTGAGGGGTCTGTACACCTGGGGGGCAGTGGTGACTGTGCTATCTGTACCTTACTGCTGTTTACCATGTGGCCATTTTGGACATATATTGTGTGTAGTGATCAGAACCATGTCTTGTGTTGTGACATATGGCTGTTAAACTGCATTTTTGTATCGCAGATCTCGCCATAATTTGGACATGCATCAAGAGTGGCTTGACATGGTGACATGGTGATCCTACACATTTTGATGACATCAGTTCCCTTCACTGTGACGTGTTTTGGCCTTTGAGTGACTGAGGGGATCCAAGACATACCCTTGCTACATGCACATGGTAGGTTTCACCTTTTTCTCTGGCAAATGACATCAGCCGTCACATGTTGATGATTTACTGTGTGGAACATAGTTATCTTCAGTTGGCTCTCTGTCCACAAACACTGATGCACATGGGGTGGAGCTGCAAAACGCCTGTGTGACATGGCCATGGACATGTAGATCATTATGTGACAGCCGCATCAGCATTTAGAATTCCACATGTGAACAGCATGCAGTGTTTTCTGTGCTGTGATCATATTATCTTTTCCTGTGTGTTGTTTTAGTATGTGCATATTCCTGTTTGACTCTCTCCTATTTGTGCTGATGTTGCAAGCAGCATAACAATACATCATTTATCCTCCTCTGATACAGGGCGAAGAACAAACTGGACATACCTACTGGAGTGCATTCAGCATCGCCATCATCCACCTTTTGGGGGACACACCACCATGGAACAATCCCTGGAATATGCTGGCATGGGATATTTGACCTTTGCGAGTCGGACACATGCCTAGGATGGACATTATTACATTTTGGTGTGCTGCCTTTGCCATGACAGACCTGTCCAACAGACTGTTTCTGGTGTGCTATGGCTGGGTGTTGTGTTCATCGCAGGGGACACACATGACCTTTCCAATACTCTGACATGTTGTGATGTGACACTTGACTATGCTTGGCCAGGATTTCAAGGACAATCTTGACCTGACTTGTTGTATTGCAGCCCCACTTTGCACTTTGGACACTGTGTACTGGTCCCCACATGCGCAACAGGGACTCACATTGTTGCTGTATGTTGAACATTCTTCATATGTTGTGTTTTGGACATGTGTGTGACATGGACCACAGGAAACGCTCATCTGTTTGGTTCACATGACACATACAGCCATGCGTGTGGAAAGGCGGAAGCAATGGAGAGGTTCTGTTGTCTATGTCCACATACTCTCCACTTGGACATGGTACAGTTTCTGCCATGACAGCACTTTGCTGCACACCAACAGCTTAGATTGATGTTGTCACTCACCAAGGTTGTTTGCGTGCATGTGTGGCATCACTGTATCATGTTGATACGTCCACGGTGCACATGCATATGAGTGACTTCATTGGGGAGGCACAGCATGTGTCAATATGGCTTTTGTGTGGCTTACGGTGTAATGTTTGCTGTCACCTTCCATCTGTGTAAACTTATTTTGGGCTTGCTTATTGTACAGACGTGATGCTACACATGTATTTAGGAACCTTGCATTGGATGTTTGCACACTCCTATTTATCCCCTGGGATAGCGACACTCACATTGCCCCATTATATTTGTAATGTCACAGTGTGAGTGTCCATTGTGTTCCTTCAGTTGTGCATTCCATGTACAGTTCCACACCAGCCACTGCAGGGGGACCTTCTGCATAGTGTTATCTCTGCATGTATCTGCAGGTGGTTATTTTGCAATTGTCTCTGTGTTCATGTGGCTTTGCTACCTGTTAGCATATCCTCATTGTGCGTTTTACATTTGTTTAGGGTTACATTGTTGCAGCTTTTGAACCTAACGCATTATTTGACAGCTGTAACATATATTTCCATATGTATGTTTTAACCTTCAGGATTTTACAAACATATTTGTTTCTCATTTGTGTGTCTCTTGTGTTGGCAGATAGATATGGTTTAGGGAACAGATCATGATTGATGTGTGTGGGGCCCTCATCATGAACTACATGCTGTTTACATGCACACATATGTACATAACACATTTGTGGCGTGCAGCAGCATGTTGTGTGTGGGGGCCAAATGCATATTGCACACCATGCACCTGATGCACATTATCTCTCCTGCCCCTCATTTGTTGACGTGACAGTGACCTTTAGGTAGGATGTGGGTTGCTGCCCTGCTAAATGTTTGCTACGTCTTTCACCAGGGATCTAATAACCTGGCTATTCTGATGGCGGTACCTATACTATCTGTGATGACTACCCAAAATAAACATATGTCTCTGACATACATTTGTCTCGTCTACTGCTTGCCCACACTGACACTTGTATCTGCTGATTTCCTGGTCATATCCATGGCCCACCTGTGCTCACATCCTTATATGGTGCCAACTGTCTATGTGCCAGGCATTTACCACATCACTGCTTGTTGCAGGTTCACATACACACCTTCCCTTTGAGGTACTATTTTGTGATTTTGTTCATAGTGCCTGTTTGGGATAGTGGTTACGGAACTGTGTTATAGAACCATAGGTTGCAGGTTTGCTCCCCAAATGGGTTTCTTTTGTACAAATATTCATTTGGCCTAACATAACCATTAAAGACCTGCTGCTTCTTCACCTATGCACACACACTTCCATCTCTTCACTGTACACCAAGGTGTGCCCTCTGTTCTGCCTATCCTTCATATCCTGGCTGTTACATATGTCTCTTACTTGATGGGGTTTACATGGCAGTCCGCTTGGGGGATTGGCATTGCTGCAGTTCAGCTGGTCTGTGGCACGCCAGTTTGCTGCTTCGATTCTGTCTTGTGTTCCATGGTTTCCCCTGCTCCAACATGGCATCCCCTTCCGCCCTTTGGCTTTAGGTTCTTTTCTCTTTTGCATGCTGTATCCACTGCATAAGATCTTGATTGTGTGTGTGCGTATAGGTATATTTGTATGTTGTCCCAATTACAGACTGTGATCTGCTGTGTACACCCCATATCTGCATGTGCATGTGATGGTGTTTAGGTTTGGTGGTCTGCCTCTTATGGCAGCCATCAGGCTTCTTGTGTGATGCCCTGCAGTATTCTTGTATGCAGCCTTTGCCAATGATCTCTGGTTGGTGGTCTGGCCTACCGGTTTGTGCATTGAGGCCTGTGCTGGTGGTTATAGGTTTGATTTGTGTCTGTTCTGTTTCATTTGCTTGCCTGTGCTGCACAGCTACATTTCATCCCTGTGACAGCCATATCTGTGCAAATCTCTATTGTTAGCACATTGTACCCTTATCACATTTATGAACCATCCTTGTGTCCATCTAGGTGTGTCTGTCAGCTGTTTGCCATCCTACCCTGCTGTGCAAGCTGCTAACCCACATCCTGCACATGTACACCTTTCTGCATTGCAGCTCTCCCTGGTTGCCTCTCCTGTGTGTGCTGTGCATGGCACTACTCTCCTCTGTCCGCCTGTCATTGCACGTCTCCTGCCAACACTGCCTCCTCTGGTGGACACGTATCCCCATCCTCTGCCACATTGTCCTTGCTGCACTGTACATTACTATCACCCTGTACATCAGTACAGCTGCCCCCGATATGTTTGTCTGCTTTATCTGCTGCCACATGGGCTGCATGCAGATGTGGCTGGTCCATGGGCTCCGTCATCTATTTCCTTCCATCACCTGTTCCTTGCCATTCCTTGTTGCTTTGTGCTGGGTTCTGCGTACATCTGTGTTTGAGCAATACATTTCATGCTTGGGACCTTGGAGCACTTTTGGGCTGCTACTGAGGACACCCAGCATTGTAGATGAATTTGCATAGGCCCTGGTAGCATCAGCTGGTGCATCTCAGTGGAGCGCAAAACTCACCCCAGCTGATACCACTGTACCATCCCTCTCAGATACCAGGCTCCCAGGCCCCTCAATGCTTTAAAAACCAGGAGCAATACCTTGAAATCACACCGTTGTCTAATAGGGAGCCGCAGAACTCCCGCTTATCTAGCATGGGATCTCTTCCAACACTGAGCTCACTGGAACCCAACAGAGGCCATCGTTTTACCACTGGCTGCTTCAGGGATTGAGCCCTATTTGTTTTGACCCTGAAGCAATCAGTGGCAAAACAAAGGGCTCAGTTGGGTTCCTCTGAACTCAATGTTGGAAGAGAGCCTATGTTAGGTAAGTGAAAATATTATTAATTATTGATAATTTCTAATGTGCAAAAAAACATAAAAAATAAGAGTTTTGGACCAATGATTGAATTACTGTTCATGAAATAGCTCGAGCTGAATGATAAAATTCCAAGGTCCTTTTTCCTTTCAAAAAGAATTGATTTTTTGATACAATTAACTGTGTAAGATTAAGAAGTGTTAATTTTGAAAGGATTAAGTATGTTTAACATTATCCATGAAGAGTTCTCTTCATTTAGGGACTGACAATTTGACTAGGGTACATAACCTCTGTGTGATTTAAGACCCTTTTTAGATAATGCATTAAGGGAGGAAGTTGAATGTGCAGGCTGGGAGATTTACAATTGCCCCAGTAGTTTAGAAAAGGCTCTGCCAAATGCAGAGCCTTTCATAAAATACGTAGACGGATGTTGGCAGATAGAAGGGTATCTGCTGGCATATCCAGCAGAAGCAACAATTTTACCAAAATGCACATTGTCAAAAAGCACATCCCAGTTTGCATCGCTGCAGGTATCGCATTCCAAGTTGGGCCCGCTAGCTCTAAATGTGGCTGGTGGTGGGTCAGGAAATCCCCACCCCATTCCCTCTTGATATCACCCCCCCTCCCCCCTCCCACCCGGCATGAATACCAAGCTCCTTCACCCTTCCAGAATCCCCCCTAATATATGTACCCAGACTCCTCACTCTTTCCAGATCCTCTCTGATATCAGCATCCAATCCCCTGATCCCTCAGCCTCTGGGTTCCCCCTTACATCAGCATTTGACTCTGATCCCCTTTTCAACATGAGTACTCAGATTTCCCAACCCTCTCAGATCCTCCTCTGACATGAGCACCTAGATTGCCCAACCTCCTGATTCCCCTGAATACCCAGACCAACTGCCTTCCCCCACCTCCTACCAAGGGACTCCCTGTGTCTATTAGGGGGCAGGAGAGATCCTCAATTGCCCCTGCTCTGTGGGGCATTCAGGTTCAAAATGGTGCTTCTGACCCCTAGCAGTTGTCTTGTATTATCATTAGAGGTAAAGCTGCCAAGGGTCTGAAAGCTGGATGTTAATGTTGGGGGAGAGATCTGGGGGTTGGGGTCCATACTTATATCAAGGGGAATTGGGGAGAGAGGGTTGGATTCTTTTATCAAGGGGTATCTGGGAGGGGTGAAGGGTCTGGGACCTCATGTTGGGAGCGGTCCAAGAGGATGATTAGATCAGTATTTGCAGCTGCCTCTTGATTTAGATCCCAAATCTAAACTGGGAGTATGCACTTGTGTGTGCCTTGGGGCAGATGCAAACGTTAATGTGGAAATTATTTCAAATAAGAACATAAGAACATAAGATATGCCATACTGGGTCAGACCAAGGTCCATCAAGCCCAGTATTCTGTTTCCAACAGTGGCCAATCTAGGTCATACGTACCTAGCAGTTTCCCCAAGGGACACAGGTTCCACAATGCTTGTATTGGTTCAAGCATTGATATCCTGGGTCCCTTCTTAATAATGGTTTATGGACCTTTCCTCCAGGAACTTGTCCAAACCTTTTTTAAACCCAGCTACACTAACAGCCTTTACTACATCCTCCGGTAACAAATTCCAGAGTTTGATTACACGTTGAGTGAAAAAATATTTTCTTTTATTAGTCTTAAATAGTTTACCCTGTAGCTTCATTGCATGTCCCCTAGTCTTTCTATATTCTGATAAGGTAAACAATCGATCTACGTTTACCCGTTCCACTCCGTTCATTAATTTATAGACTTCTATCATATCTCCCCTCAGCCGTCTCTTTTCCAGGTTAAAGAGCCCCAACCTTTTTAGCCTTTCTTCATAGGAGTAGCCTTCCATCCCCTTTACCATTTTGGTGGCTCTTCTCTGAACCTTTTCTAAAATTGCTATATCCTTTTTAAGATATGGCGACCAGAATTGCACACAATATTCAAGGTGCGGTCTCACCATGGAACGATATAGAGGCATTATAATATCTTTTGTTTTATTTTCCATTCCTTTCCTTATCATACCTAGCATTCTATTTGCTCTCTTGGCCGCCGCTGCACACTCTAATAGATGTGTATTCTCATTGTAAAAAGGAAATATACTTTTGGAGGACTGCCTAAACCAGGCCCCTACCACCAGGGCTGACTCTAGAGTTGGTTCAAGATCTTGTTGCCCTAGGTAAACCTCAAGCCTAGCTCCTCTCAGGCTGTCAGAAGTTATTTAACATTGAATACACTGCTCTTTGAAGCTGCCATCCCAGGTGGCTGCCTTGTTTGCCTAGTGTTTGGGCCGACCCTGCCCACCACTCCCCAATAGAAAGTTACAGTATGCATCCTGGAAATCTACACATACAAGTACCAATTTTGTATTGGTAGCTAATATTGGCTACCAATACAAAGCAGAATCCTATACAAAACACTAACAACAACCTTCAAGGCTCTAAACAATATGGTCCCACCGACCCTAAAAAATCTCATATCTAAAGAATCAACCAATAATCTACATAGAAGAGACGAAACAAACAAATTAAGGACCCCAAAAGAATACATAAAAGCTAAAAAGACAACAAAAAAGCATTTCCCCATGTGGCCCCCATTATCTGGAATGACCTCCCAGAGGAAATCAGATCAATAAATGAGATCAAAGAGATCCGTAAGAGTCTAAAAACACATCTGTTTAAGGCACACTACGGGCTATCAACAAACTCCCTCTCCCAACAAGAAGACGGATAATAACACTGTTTGACTGAGTGACACAAAATTGACATGATCCAACACCTTCCACCCCTAAGATTTTACACTAGTTTAGAAATGTATAATATATTTTTACATCTTATGTAATGCACTCATACCCCAATTGTATATAGTTACCAAAATGTTATTTGCTTTTGCACAATTTTCCTTTGTTTTAGGATGTTCCTTGTAAATGATTACTGACTGTTTTGTTGTATAATAGTTACACTGTTTCAGACGTTCATTGTAAAACAGACATCAGCCTGTTATATTGTTGTTAAATGTAAACCGCACCTGATCTCTGGAAGGTGCGGTATATAAGCGGCTGTTAATTAAATTAAGTAGCAGCTTTCTAAAATATATATTTGCATACGTATGTGATCTACATGTGTAAATGCTTCTAAAATAAGGGCCTGTGTCTATGGGTTCCATCACTACCTGGAACCCAAAATGAATAATGATAAGTGGGTAATAATTATGTATTGTCTGTTAAGTGCTTTGGATGAACCTTCTATGTAAATGCAAAACCACTCAGTATCCAATACGATGAAATGTTACAGTATTCTCAGTAGTACTTTCACATTAAGGATGGGTAAACTGTGCTGGTTATGGTTAACGAGTATAAACTATGCAATGATTTAATCTAGGTCTGTTGACTCTACTCTTAGTAGGACAGACCAGAGGACAGAAACTGAGCTCGTTAACGATAAATTCAGTTTTAAATCAAAGGCAGTTTTATAGTGACAGCAGTAACGCTGTGGGGGATGTTTGCCTTTAGGTATAGATAAAGTACCTTCAACAACAGTATATAAATGTAAGCTGGACATGGGTATTAGTGAACACAGAAAGATTTGTTAGGAGCACCAGAATTCAGAGAGCAATTAACAGCTGAATGCCACAAATAAATGTCATCTTTCAATCTAATTACTGTGTAAATCAACCTGGTCTAGCTGCATCAAGGGCTGTGGCTAAGCTCACCAGATTTTGATGATGCTTAGGGGCTAGAAGGATACATTTTGATCTTCCAGGTTAAACTACTATCAGACCTGGGTCAGAATCAAGTCCACCCCATTCTTAAGCTACCCTCATCAGATTTTAATGAGTCGTGACTAAGACCCTAGCAGCTGTAGAAAACGTGTTCTTGTTATGCACTTTCAGGGATATGCATGGCCCTGGACACAGCATGTATTCATTTATTTATTTGAGAAGTTTATATATCGCATTTCCAATGTTCAATATGGTTTACAAATAACGGAGCAGAACAAAACATCAGATGGAATGTGTGAACATTATAATAACAATTACTACAAAAGCAACCAATATAATCATGCAGGGAACAGTTATGATCAAAGGCATTATAATAACATATATACAGTATATAATATATATACAGGTACCAGTTGAGTGTATTGGTGTGGAGATTGGAGTGGTGTGTATGTTTGTTAGTGAGGGGTGAGGGTGGGCTATATCTTAGCTTGCTTTATTTATGGGTTAGTGATATTGTTTGCTTGAACATATTTATTGATACTGTTTGCTTGCTTATGTTATTCCCTGAAAGTGCATTTGGAACAGATGCGTTTTAAGGAGTTTCCTGAAATCTCTGGAGTCTGTGGCTATGCAGATTTTTGCAGGGAGCAAGTTCCATATCATTGCAGCATACAGTGAAAAAGCTCTTTCGCATGTGGAATGGTTGCATTTTGTGAAGTTCGGGTGTGAAGCCAGGAGGTGTTCTGAGATGCTTCTCCTTTGCCTGTTATCGGGGAGTTTTTTTTATTATGGTCTGCAAATATTCAGAGGACTGATCATGGAGGATTTTAAATATTGTGACAACGTTCTTGTATTTGATTGTCTATTAGCGGTAGCCAGTGAAGTTCTTTCATGACAGGGGTCATGTGTGAGCCCCTAGATGTCCCGAGAGTACCCTAGCCGCGGTGTGCTGAGCAAGTTGTAGTGGTAATAGATGGGATTTCGTCAGTCCTTGGAGAACTGTGTTGCAGAAGTCAATATGTGGAAGTCTCATCACTTGGAAGGCAGTCCTGTAGTCGTGTGGTTCCAGTAGGGGACTAAGCCGTTGTAGAGTCCTTATTTTATTGTAGATTTGTTTTGTCAAATTGTTGATGTGGGTCTTTAAGGTAAGTTGCTGGTCAATACTTACACCAAGGTAACGTACCTCGGATTTGACTGTTAGTTTTATTTGATTGACCTTAAGTGTCTTTGGTGGGTGTGAATGAGTGATCTTTGCAGATTTTCCATTTTGTTATGGTTAAAGTCAGGCCTTGTTGGGATAGCCATAGGGCAACTGAATCAAAATGATGTATGATGGGAGTGAAATTTGGATCTGTGATTGAGAATGGAGCATAAAACATTATGTTGTCCGCAAATAGATGGTATAACATATTATGTGACTGGAGGATCTGGCAGATTGGCTGGATGTAAATGTTGAATACTAATGATGACAGAGATGAGCCCAGGGGGTACACCACAGTTCTGCGGGAATGGGTATGAGCTTTTGTTGTCAGATTTTACATAAGAACATAAGATATGCCATACTGGGTCAGACCAAGGTCCATCAAGCCCAGTATCCTGTTTCCAACAGTGGCCAATCTAGGTCATAAGTACCTAGCAGTTTCCTCAAAAGACACAGGATCCACAATGCTTGTAGTGGGTCAATCAGTGGATATTCTGGGTCCCCTTCAATAATGGTTTATGGACCTTTCCTCCAGGAACTTGTCCAAACCTTTTTTAAACCCAGCTACACTAACAGCTTTTACTACATCCTTTGGTAACAAATTCCAGAGTTTGATTACACGTTGAGTGAAAAAATATTTTCTCTTATTAGTCTTAAATAGGTTACCCTGTAGCTTCATTGCATGTCCCCTAGTCTTTCTATATACTGATGACGTAAACAATCGATCTACATTTACCCGTTCCACTCCATTCATTAAGTTATAGACCTCTCTCATATCTCCCCTCAGCCGTCTCTTTTCCAGGTTGAAGAGCCCTAACCTTTTTAGCCTCTCTTCATAGGGGTATCCTTCCATCCCCTTTACCATTTTGGTGTCTCTTCTCTGTACCTTTTCTAATAACGCTATATCCTTTTTAAGATACGGCGACCAGAATTGCACACAATATTCAAGATGCAGTCGCACCATGGAACGATACAAAGGCATTATAATATCCTTTGTTTTATTTTCTATTCCTTTCCTTATGATACCTAACATCCTATTTGCTCTCTTTGCTGTCACTGCACACTGGGTGGAGGGTTTTAACATGTTATCCAAAATGACACCTAAATCTTTTTCCTGAATGGTGGTTCCTAATGTGGAACCTTGCATCGTGTAACCATAGTTTGGGTTGTACAATTGGGTTGTAACCATAGTTTGGGTTGTACAATTGGGCTGTACAATTTGTAAGCGATCTGTCAGATAGGATTGGATACAGCCGAGTGCTTTGTCAATGATGCCAATGCCGTATAGTGTTTGTAGGAGAATCTCATGACGTATGATGTCAAAGGCTGCTGATATGTTGAGGAATATGAAGATGAAGACCTGTTTTGGTTTCTCAATTCCCTTGATTAGATGGTTGATGAGGGATATTAACAGTGTTTCCTCTCGGTGTTTAGCGCGGAAGCCATGCTGATGCGGGTTGAGTGGTGCGTTTAGGCAGATATAGTGTTGCAGTTGAAGCATAAGAAAGTTATGCCCCAAAGATTTTTCTAGCTAGGTTCCTGGTTAAGGGAAGACCCAGGGGAAAAGCTAGGGGGTTCCACGGTTATAAAAGGTCTTGATTTGGAGAGAAAGGAGTCTTTTGCTTTTTTTTGCCTCCCAATAGCTAGCTGAGTGCTCTATTGCCAGGGGCCTCGGGCCATGTAGAGTGGGCCCCTCAGAACTAACCCAGTCATGGAACAAATGAAAAGAAGGATAAACTCCTTGTAGAAGGGAGAGCTGCCCTAAACTAACCTCAAACTTGTGCACAAAATGTCTGGAGGCTCTTCCCTCAGGAATTTATTCCTGCCACCCAGACACAGTGAAGAGCCCGCTCATAGCCTGGGGTCTGGCACCTGTAGAAGGGGGGGGGGAGATTCAGAGCACATGAGTTCCAAGGACAGAGGAATTCTCTGAGATCCATTGTGAGCAATTAGGAGACACAAAGTTCATTTGGGAGGCAAGTGCTTGATATTATCTGACATTATTGGTGTGAAGAGCCTGGTAGGTTAAAGACCAGAAGAACTCCCAATAGTTGTGAGTAGAGACCTGAATGTGCCTCCTGTGAATAGAATTATCCCTGAAAAAGGATAATTCAGATGCCAGAGAACAGAAGACATTTATTCACATAACTAGCCTAAATGGAGAGTGCTAGGACTGGCCCTTCCACTAGGTGGACTAGATATATGCTTAAGGCAGCAGAATTTGGGGAGCAGGTAGAGGCATGATGACAGCATTGAAGCAGTTGAAAGCCAATGCCCTGGCAATGATGGGCCTCTGAGCACATGTGAATATTCAAGGCCTACTGCACCCCACTCCCTCTAATAGGAAATTTGTGCTGTGTGCACTTCTTTTTGCAACTGAAGAATGGGCTGCAGGTAAGGGGTGGCAGCATGGGAAGTGGATGAAGGGAAGATAAGGCCCAGCAAAGGTAAGGGAAAAGGGAAAGATGCTGAACATAAGGGAGAATGTAGGAAAGGGCAGGAGAAATGAACATCTGGACTGGGAGGGGAGGAGAGATGCTGGACATTTGGGTGGGGGGTGAGAGAAAGATAGAAGAGATGCTGGACACCTAGGTGTGGGGGGTGGGAGAATGAGAAGGGGAAATGCTAGACACCTGGCCCGGGAGGAGGGGGAGAGAAGGAGAGATGCAGGACACCTTGGGCAAGCAAGAAACTGATACTGGACACTTGAGGGGCTACAGAAGAGGGGGCAATGCTAGGCACCTGGGGGATAGGGAAGAGGGGAGAGATGTTGGACACAGTGAGGGGGCTAGGGAATGGAAGGTGACTGTTGGACTATGGGGAGAGAGGTAGAGAAGTGAAGATGCTGGGCATGAGCAGGGGGCAGGGGAGAGATGCTGGACAGGGAGTAGGAAAGGGAAGGGGGATACATTACTCAGGGAGTAGGGAAGGGTAGAGGAACTGTTGAACAAGGGAAGTAAGGAAGAAAAGATAATGAACTAAGTTGAAGAGTTGGGGAAGACATGTAGAAATGTTGGATAAGGAGCATAGGGAAAGGAAGCAAGAGGAAGAAGCTGGACACAGGGCATAGGGAGGGAGGGTGAATGGAGAGCGGGAGTTAGTAAGAGGCTGGGAAAAGAGGGATATGGAGGAATGGAATGGCAGGGATGAGGGAGATGAAAAGATGTAGGTAGATGCCGTAAAAAAGGGAGACATGATTGAATGGTGAGGTGGTGAAACTGGAGTGGATTGAAAGCAGAAAAATAAATTAAAGAAAGCTCAAATTGAAAGATCAATGTCAGAGATGTATATAGGGAAGGAAGGGAAGGCAGGAGGAGACAAGAGAAATGGAAAATGGACAAGAGATCCTGAGAACAGTTAAAAGAAAACAGAGAAAAGCAGAAACCAGAGGTTGGAAGCAAGGTGATTAGAAAAATAAAATGGCCAGACAAAAAAGGTAGATAAACAAATTTTATTTTTAGTCTAGTGATTGGAATGTGCCAGTTTTTGAAATTTATATCTGCTATCTTTATATTTTGCACAGTACAGGGGAGAACATATCCTTCTTTCTTTTTCTCTGGTCTTATATCGAATGCAGAGTGTAGCTTCTTAGGAGTTCAGTTGAATTTTTGTCTACATATTTCTGTTTTTAGTTTGTAGCAATTCTCTACTTGGTGAGACTGTGTGCTCAACATGTGTGACCAAGACCAGGTATTGTATTAGCATGGATTTTCTATAATGGGATCTGTAGTAATTCAGCTTGTTCAGTTTTCCCAGTAGGTACTGATACTCTATTTTATTTATTTACATTCTCTTATATACTGTGCTATTCTGCATCAGTGCAGTTTACATTGAACAAACTGAAATTACATTGAACAGGGCATTATAACTTGGAGATAACTATTTTACAGGGAACATGGGCTATGGAGGGTTAAGTGGCTTGCCCAAGACCACAAGGAGCACCTGTGGGACTAGAAACCCCAGTCCTTCTGGCCCAAGGTTGCTGTCCTCTAGTGGGATTTGAACCCCCTGACCTTCTGGCCTGAAGTACCTTGCCCCCAACCACTAGGCCACTCCTCCACTCTAGAGCTCAGTGCAATATTTAAGGTGTTACTCTCTCCTGGGTAGGCTCCTTGTTGCATGAGTTCTGGTCCTGAATGACTTTTGTAGGGTTTTGTATTACTTCATAATATGTCTGGTCCTGGAGAGGTTCTATGTTGCTGTTACTGAAATGAAACCAGAATCGGGCATTTTTTTTTTTTTTGCATGAGGAAATGTTCTAGTTCTGTTCTGCACGCATTGTTGGTTGAGTAAGATACTTGCCGATGAGAATATATATTTACAGTTAATACCATGACAGTCTGGTGTGCAGTGTCAGGGGTCAAAATGTTTTATACTACAGTCCTAGGCTTTATAATTTAAGTGCTACAGTTTTTTTCTGAGTATAACCAGCAAGTTCAATGCTGTCATTGCTTTACTGTATAGTCTATGAATATATGTTGCATTCTTTTTTCTTGGGGAAACCATCTGGAGAGTATTCTGAGTGAGGATCCTCTTTTATGTGTGCCTTGGGGGAAGGCACTATCTCATCCCCTGCCTTAGCAGCAGATTGCCTTGAGCCACTCACCTGGGGTGGGGGACAGGCGAGCCACAAGGCTGAAGATTTGCCTAGGGCGTCAGATATCATTGGGCTGTCCTTGGAGAGTACAACAACCTTTTGTTTCTGTTAAGTTCAAGGAGTATAGTAATCCATGTTCCAGCTAGTAAAGAGAGGTTTCAGTTACAACCTTAGTGCGTGCTGTGAAGCTTCTCTGTAAGAGGACAGAGGGAAAAGGTGTGCAGTGCTGACCTGTGAGAGGGTTATCCATACTAGGGCCTTGGAGACAGAATCTCCTCCTGCCCCTCAGAACCCTACAAAATACAAAAAAAAAAAGTTATGTAGCCCCCAAATGCACCTAAGCAAAAAGGGGTTTCTTGGTGACCTGGCTACAAAAGGTTAGCTGTGACCCCTCAAATTCAAGAAGGGCCAAATTAACATTAAACTGGGTGGTAATGCCTCATCAGGCCATTAATGTCACAAACAAGTACAACCTTTACTACACAAGGCATCCATGCTAAGTGCGGGTATCAGAGCTACCAAGTTACTCAGTTCCAGGATGAAGATTTTTTGACCAATCCGGCTTTTGAGCTCCCATCCCAGAGTACTGTGTTATTTGTAGACCCTGATTCAACTCAATGAAATCAGTGCTGCAAGTGCCCTAGTGCATCAGGATAGGGTTGCCAGACATCTAGGACTGGCCTAAAATCTCCCTACTGGAACTGAGTAAGGGCAGCACTGTTGTAGTGAGAGTGGGAAAAAGCAGGTGCCACTATCGCCCTGCCCATCCTCACACCCACAGCTAATGAAAGGGGGGGGGGGGTATTTAATTGCAGAAATACTAGCTTCAGGCCAGATGGTCACATGACTTCTATAGTAAATACTGTAGAGGTAAATCAGCACTGTATTAAGGCACATCACATAGGGCCCCCTAAACCTCGTGGGCCCTAGGCTATGCCTACTTTAAAGCAACCCTGGATCAAAGGGACTCATCCTGCAAATTCAAGTTTCAGAAAACACTTTGTGGTCAGAAGAGGGCAGACAGACCAGGGCTCTGATAACGAGCGTGAGGTATGAGTGACAGAGGGGGCTTCATAGTAATTTGTAGCTTTATTCTATAGGTGCAGCTGGCACTCACGCCCTTCGCTTGCCCCCAAACTCAGAGCAAGTCTTCCTCGTAGAGAACGTTACAAAAACCAAAGCCGAAAACCCGAGAGCAAAGAAAAGTGAAATGAAGGAAGGCAGCGATCAGCCCAAGCGGCTAAAGGGAGGTAGCTGGGTGCGTGAGCCGGTGTCCGGAGGCCCCAGGCCACTGCTAGCGAAGGGCTGGGTGGTCCTCTCACCCCGCCCGCGGCCACTCCCCCTCCTCGTGCTCCCGCGGTGCCGCGCTCGGCCTCTCCCCGCCCGCAATGCCAGGCCGGCCGGGGACGGGGCGCTGTTCCCGCGGGGCCTGCGATCGCCGGCACCGGGCGCCGAGCCGCTGCTGCTGCTCCTGCTCCGGAGCCGAGGGTGGGGAGTGGGGGAGGAGGCGAGGGAAAAGGAGGCGAGAAAGCGCAGCTACCAATCCCCCTGCTCCCCCGGGACAGGAGGCTGCAGGCAGCTCCTTCCCTGCCTCCTCCCGCCGCCGCTGCTGCTACTGAGCAGAGCTGCTCTCGCCTCGCAGCCGCTGCCAGCGCCTCGCTCTCTCCCGCCGCCAGCCAGTTCGCCCTCGGCTCGCCGATTCCCTGCCCCGCTGCCCCCGCAGATGCTCCTGCTGGAGGCGAAGCCCGGGTCGGCGCCCGCCTGCAAGGAGGGACACGGTCGCACTCGCAGCGCCCCCAGCAGTGCTCGAGCCCTGAGCGCGCAGACCTGGGGATCGCCTCGGAGGAGGCGCGCGTGGCAAGCTTAGGGGCACCGGCGCTTGCGCTCTTGACCAACTTGGAAAGACTTTGGCATCTTTTGCTAAGTTGCAAGGGGGAAAAACCTCAGACCAGAAACTGACAGAAGCCAACGTGTGTGCGGATCTTTGATTTTTTTTGGGCTGGGAGTTGGAGGCGTTATCCCTACTTTTTCTTCTTTTGGGAATTTTATATTGGCATTTTTCTCTCTTTTGCTCTGAAGAGATCTTAAAAGCTGTTTTGATGTTCTCGATCCAGGATAGTCTCCCCAGAGGAGGGCTAACCATGAAGGAAGAACCGTTATCCGGCGGATTGACCTCGGTCAGGTCGTGGATGCAGAGCACTGGGATACTGGATGCCAACACTGCAGCTCAGAGGTACAGTAAGGGCAACTCCTGCTTCGTGGTCCATGCTCACAAATAGTTACATAAAAGAAAACACAACCAAAATAACAGCTCTTTCCCTTCAGACCCCAAAGTTTAGTACCCTGAAAGTCAACCTCTTGATAGCTAGCGTGCAAATGCGTTTTGCAGAGTTTTTGCCCTTCGCTCAAACAGTTTTCCGATACGTGTAAGCAGTCAGTGGAAATCAACTTTAAAAAAAAGAGATGAACTGATTTCAGCAAGAGGCATGTAGTATGGCTAAGAATTAGACTATTGAATCAAAGTGTATGTTTTCAGATGAGCAAAAGTAAAAACCACAAATTAGCAGCATGGACTTCTAATATGTGCCCTGAGCTTTTTTCACTGGGGTTTAATATCACTATTGAACTTGATTGTTCCTGGGGATAATTACCATCTTAGGTAGACCGCTTCTAGTAGTAAGCACAAGAGGAAAAAACTTTTTTTGTGAAGTTATGACAACAGAGGAACTTTGAATAAACGCTTTATTATATGTGTGATCAGCACATTGAAATAGATGAGTGTGAAGTGGCACAGGGATCATATAACAAAAAAAATCTAGTCTTGAATTTCTGCCTTCCATAACAGTTGGAAAGCATTTGAAATGAACACCCCCTTCTGACCTGGGACTGCAATATGAGTTGAATACAGTGTAGTGTTTTACAGTTGACAAGCTGTGCCCCATTCTTTTGCCAACATCCATAGTTTTTGCAGCTGAAAGTCTGTAAATCTGATTGTCAGGGAAACTTTGCCACTGATTTGCCTCAGCGGAAACCTTTCATTGTGTCTTTCTGAGTCTGTGTTCTCCAGACAGCTTAAAACAGTAAACCAGGCAGATGTCAGTCTTTATACAGAATAGTTGCTGTACATATAGAGAAACCAATCCATCCCTTTTTTTGCCTAGTAATATGCTTGGCAAACAATATCCAGCCACAAATGGTGCTAAGTTTATACAGTTTCTTATCCATTTTCTGTTGAAATTTAAAAAAAATACGATTCAATAACTCAGGGGAGTGGTAGTTTGTTTTTCTGAAGCAAGTTATTTGCTGGCAAATCTAGCTGAAGAGAGTTGAGACAAATATTATGCTGAGAAAAATATAGCTCTGATATTTCCATCTTTCTGTCTAGGGGATTGTTTCTACCCTTCAGACAGTAGAACATAACTAAACTTTAAGTCTAAGGGTTATTGCTGATCTCTAGCTTTTATTTCTTTAAGTAACAAAAGATAGCCTCATCGCTGACGAAACAATGATATTCCATTCGTAATTGGAGATCCTTTCAGACGCTGTGCCCTGCAAATAGGGATAGACAAAATCAATATTTATTGATAAGATTCCTGGCAATAAGGCAAATAGCCTGATTTTCTAAATAAATTACTTTCTCCTCTGCTGAGACAGATGTATGTGTTGGTTAGGGATAAAAAGAAAATGACCAGGTTTCCCCACAATAAGGTCATGCTGAAAGAGGGGTTTCGTTTACTTTCAGAGCTCAGCGAATATTGTTAGGAAGGGATTGGTGAGGTCTAACCCTGTACTACATTGTCAGCTGTACAACACCCTTAGAGCCTACCCCTAAACAGGCCGCCTTTTCACCCAGGTGAGCTCTGGGAGATTTCTGAACAGCACATTCAAATATACTATTTTACTTAGACTTTTATTTTGTAAAAGGTTACAAGGTGGATCACCAAACTGTTTACAGAATAGTAGGATGCCTAGCTCAGTTGTCATGACACATTCATAAAAATAAATGTTTCCCGGTCCAGACATGGGAAGCCACCCTAATGCCTGAACGCTTCTTCAGCGGACAAAAAGTTTAGTTGCAAATAAGGAATTCTTAGTGAATTTTATTTCACCCTACTCTGTCATTGCTGCCCCATCTGTTTCTGAAATGCTGAAGCGTGTAACGAGCGCCTACCATGTGATAGAAAGAGCTTCTACGTCCACATCTATAGCATATGCATATATTCACCTATATAGGACTGTCCCGTGGCACAGCGGTGAATTATGCTGAGAGGGGAAAAACATTTTAGCTTTCTCAAGCATAGCATAGTGGAATGCTAAGATTTCCTGTAGAATAGCTAGAATAATCCAACCTTCACAGCACAGATGCCAGGAGAAATGTTCTATGATCTATAGCATACCTGAAGAAATAAGGGGATCTGTTTTTAAATATCCTCCCTTCATTTGTATTTTACTTCTTTGTGAAATTTTATTTATTTCTTTATTTTTTGATAGTGCAATCAACTTAGTTTGAGCTTAATCATTGAGACCAAGGTGAAAAATGAACATTCTATGAGATTTTATTTTTTTAGATTAAAGTTAAATGCTAGGTGCTTAAAAAGACTACGACTGTAACTGGTCATTTTTATTTCAGCTTCTCCATAAAACCTTTTATTTAACAAGTTATTATTGGAATCTCACTGCAAACTCTTAGGCAAAGATGTATGAGAATACAAGGAAATGTCATTAATTTACTATTCATAGGGAATAATAAACAAAATAATACAAGATGCAGAAATAATAAATTATGCACATTTTTGCATTTGTAGCTTCAGGGCAGAATGTGCTATGAGGGCTTTAGTTAATAGTTTATATTATTTTTAAAATACACCAAGCTGATCTGATACTGTTATCTCTGTTATGGGGATCCAGCTGATGTTTCTGCATCCATTGGGAGCACCATAGGAAGGAAATGGGCTTAAGGGAACTGCCACAATATAAATAAAACAAACAGATAAATAAAGAGGTTCACCATGTCAGGGGATTCAATGTGACATGGTTCTTAAACATATTACAGGGACATTGGGTACAATGAGATCTAGTCTAGAGATGGAGAAGTCTGTAGCTCGGACTATTTGTAAGAGCAGGCTTTCTTCTCTGGTCGCCAATTTGCACAGCTCTCTGTGAGTTCCACGCCAGACTTATAAAGCTAAACCCCTTATGACGGAATTTGGAATAAGTTAGTCAAATACACCTTGCACATTCTTTGGGTGTCCTTTGAAAGGGAAGATAAAAATCAAAAACTTGAAGAAAAGATATTTAAAAGTATAGTTCAGAGCATTACAATACAGCTTTTTCTAAATACTTTACAGGCACAGATAATGTTATGATGAATTACAATGCAAGAAATCAATAAATATGGAAGAGTAAACCTAAAATTAGTGTTCTTGTGCAGGGGAAAAAGCCTTGAGATTGTATGTGGAGAGAGAGACTAGCTGGTCCTTCTGGAGAGATGGTGCAACTGTAAGGATGGGCATTTCAGGCTCCTGAAAATTATAAATGTGCACGAATTATCACACGCACAATTTTGATGCACGTGAGCAAAAAAGCTGTAGCACGCAGAGCAGACACACAATTAAGATAGATCTATGCCAAAACATGAACAAACACACGGAAATTGCTGAAACTTTGTTTTAAACGACTAGCCAAACTTCATTTTGGCTCCGCACATCTCTAAGAGATAAACGTTCCTTTACTAGAGACTAGGACATAAAGTAGGACAGAGAGAAGATGGGAGTTAGGGACTGGGGAAGATAGTGAGAAGAAACAAAGTCTGAGAACTAGCTATACAGTGCTATGTATTTTTTGTATGTGCTATACAATTTGATTAATATTAACAGCTAAACAAATGCCATTCTGTGTATCAAATTAAAGTAAGTATTAATAGAAGCCTTGCCAGATGTAATGGGGAAAATGTTTCATAAATGTCATTCAGGTACCTGGTGATTTGCTACCAATTCCTAATGTCTTATACCACAACATTTCATAATCCAAGTTAAAAACAAAACCCCAGCTATATCAGTTGCCCCGAATGCTGACGCTGGGCATGGGTGTGATACTGATATTGCGATGTGATGCAATATTTGTTTCTTTCTAAAATAGGGAGCCGGTATATCTGCTGCTATCTTCCTGCCTTTCTTCTAATTTGATTTTCTTTGGACTTTCAAAAAGTATCAATGGTGCACCAAAGGGGATACGGGGAGATGTTTCCTGCATATTGTCAGAAAAATAATATAGGGGGTTGTTCTCTTAAACAGAGGTTTTTGATATGATCAATGCTCATGGCCAGACATTTGAAAATGCAAGACTAACCATGCTATGCTCCCTTGTAAGAAAAAAAATACAAATAAATAAATAAATAAATAAATAAATAAATAAATATATATATATATATATATATATATATATATATATATATACACACACACACACATACACTTGTCTATCCTAAATAAAGTTAATAACATTTTTCCAATTTAGTTCCGTGTCTCCAGTATTCTGCGTAGTCACTCTGGAATGTTTCTTAGGTGCAGAAGTAATTGCAGCAAACAGGCAAATCTCCGTTGGCTTTTTTTTTTCTACCTAAGTGCTTCTATTATTCCTTACTCTGAAATAAAATTAGCAGAACTCTTCATCCATCTTCTTTAAGTCACACCAAGGTTTTGCTTTAAAAAAAGGACTATTTTACTACCCTGGTGCACTAAAAGCTCTCAGTTCCAGGACTCTTAGGAAACTAAGACTAGATCCCTTTTTGCACAGGACACAACCATCGTGCTGGGTTTCAAACTGTACGAATATGGTTATCTACTCTGGCGCACTCAGCACACCATAGTAGGAAAATATTGGCGAGATCAGTGCTAGCATCCAAATTCCAGGGCATGCATTATTAGCTCCATTAAATGTTTGAAAGGTACTATTAAATACCATTCCTTTTGTTTTTGGCATCCGCACACTTCTTTTATTTAATCCGACTGCTAAGTTTGGCAGTGGTAGAGTACACTTCTGCACTCCTGAACTCATAAATCCGAAAGATTTTCTGAAAAGGCAAGGAAGCCCTTCACATGTGGTAATTGGACCCGAATGAGGTTCAAGACCCATGCCAACCTTCATGGGAAGGAAGGACAAATATTTTCACTTTTAAATTTCATCCTCTTTGGAGCGGCGTCTTTTCTTGAGAGGTGTCAGAATTTCCTATAACATTAGCTCTCTTGTGTTTGTCTAGCCTTACCCTGCATTGTATTCATATCCTTTCACGTTTCTAGGATAGTGTGTGTAACAGCAGTTACTCTGAAGGCTGCTTCTTTTGTAGTTTTTTGCCATTTAATTCACCTGAGCTTGGCGCTGTAAAACACAAAAGGGACCCCTGTCAGGAGAGGGAGGATAGGAAGTCCCTGCAGCGTAGAAAAGGGGAGTACGAACTGGCGAGGCAGGTGGCAGGCTGGGTAAAAATGGGGACACTGAAGAAAACACAGATAAATGAAAAGATTGCTAGAAGCCGAGATCTACCTGGGAAAGGATTAACATTTGTCCTTTTATTTCATTCAGTTTGCTGTGTCTATATTTGGTGCGGTTTGGCAGCTTAGCAGATCAAATACAAAAAGAAGAGATCATTGCAAGCTTTCTAGTTATTTTTTGTTTTCTTAAATCATTGAGGAGGATTGTGGGGAATGGAGGACTGTGTCAAAATTTGACTCTTATGAATTAAGAGCCTAGGTCTTGTGGGTTGGATGGAGGCATGTGTGTGGGTGAGAGTCTTAGATGTAAGTGAGTGGGGGCAGATCATTGGCCCTAATTAGGGGATTAGTATGTGCATCAGTTCAGCTGTAGCTCTTTTTAACTATAGTCTTCTGCTTGCAGGGGTCTGATTTTTTAAACCCAGAATACCCTCTAGTACTGATTAACTCTGAATCTGTCACCACATACTTTTGATATTATTATATACTATTTGAAAGTTGAGCCGCTAATGATGTGTTCTAGTGTTTCTGTGAGGCAGCTCGAGAGAGGGCCCAATTCATCATAAAGTTCTTCCTAAACACAGAGTTGGATGAACCCATTAATAAATCAGGGCCAGAGTTCAATAAAATTGATATTCAGTTTAAGATAAACAAAAGTTGTATCAGACGTGACTGGAGCCCAGCAGTAGAAAGGCTCCAACTTGGTTTCTCCAGATACAATGGGAAGATTTCCGTCTGTACGTGGTGGTTATGCCTGTGGAGAAAAAGGGTGAGGCATGACAAACAGCTTGGTGCATCAGCTCACCTCAGAGCATGTGCTTTCCTTCCCCCATCCTTTCAAATGTCCCTCCAGGGTCAGATATTGATGCAGAAAACCATGCAAATGACCCTAATTGAATGCAGTTCCCATCAGAGCGGCTCCTCCCTAAATGCATCTTGCTGCCCGTCTGTTTGTCTCCATGTAACCCGAAAGCCGATACTTTTAGTGGGTAATAGCTGACTCCTGGAGCTATTGGAAAATGTAGCATAGATGTTTTCAATTATTTGCTGAAGTTGGTGGTTGAGTAAATTTAAGACCACATCACCAAGAGGGCAGGTGTTCGTATTCAGGAGGATCCTGCCAAACCCACGTGTCAAGTAGGAATATAAATAAAACACTTCAGTCAAAAATTACCGCACAGTACCGTGCAGCACAATTTTATTTTTTTATGTGCTCTACTTCCTGCAAATGTGTTCCAAAATGTTTTTCCCATCCCAGGTAAATGCCCAAGCAATTAGAATTCAGTAGATCCTTCCTTTGGATTAGACAAAATCACAAAGGTTTCTTAAATTTCTAGCCGCTGCTCTATATTTTGCCACTCTATGAGGTGATTTTTGAGAGGTGATTTAAAGAGAGGTAGAAGAGAAAAGGAAACTGGAGTGAGTCATTCCAGGCTTGAGGGGTGGCAACAGGACAAGATCTGCTGCAAACTGTGGATAGTTAGACTGCAAAGCAAGACAGCAAGAAGATGGAAGTTGGAAGGACAGAAGACATAAGAAGGGTTGCATTTATAGAAATAAGGTTTAACATTGCATTTATAGAAATAAGGTTTAACAGACAGGCATGAAAAAAATCTTAAGATAAATTAGCTATAAGGAGAACTTAAATAGCTATAAGGATTAAGATGCAACTCAAGACACATCTGTTCTGTTTAGCTTTTAATTTACCACTAGAATCTAATTGACTTGCTATACCTAACCCAAGCATTTAGGCGTCCTTGGTCATTCCCTTATGTTTCCTTCTCTCAACCCAGCCTTATGTGGCCATATCCTGTCGTGTCTTCTTTCCTATCAAACTTTGGAGTGCCTTTCTGACCTTTGTAATTTTTATTTTATTGTAAACTGCCCTGCTGTCCCCACGAGGGGCAGTATATCAAATTTTAATAAATGAAATTAAGCCTTTAAAGTGATGAAAAGGCAACGGTGTTCCTTGAGGATCAGGGGTTTAATATGAATTTACTATAATTATGGAGGAAACGCATACTTAAAGCAGAAAGTGAAAAAGTGTTTTGGTGCAAAATTAATTCCAATGGCAGCTGTATCATTGACCAGAGCATGCAATATTTGCTGTGGTCTCCCATCGCATGCATTTTTGGCTTTGGCATGCCCAGTTCGGCTTACATGTTTAGGAGGAAGATTTTTTCCAGAAACATTCCCAGTGTCCTCCCTGTATTGGCCATTGATCCATGCATTTTAAAAATCACACATATTTTCTTCTTCTTTCTATATTATTCTGTATTATTTCCTAGAAATTTCTAGCCGCTGCTCGATATTTTGCCACTCTATGAGGTCTAGAACAGTCTACATATCTTTTTGACTAGTTCCTTGTTCCACTGATACAGACAGATGAACATGCTGTAGCATGAAGTGAAGTGAGATAAAATTAAAATTATTATATTTACTGAAAAGTTTGGAAAAGATTTTAATAGGAAAGTGATGTTAAAAAAAGTAAAATAATGATATGCAGGTGCGAGAAATAAAGTATTTAAGAGGTGGGATACACATTTTCTTTTTCAGTCATTAGACAGAATTGACGCAACTCACAAATGAGTATCACATGCTTACTTACATACAGAATTGGGCTACATTCCCTCCATCAGTTTTTCTTTCTTCCTTTAACTCTGTTTGAAGCAGTCAGGCCCCCATTGTGAGACAATCAATTGGTATTGTCAAGGTTTCCAAATTCTCAAATCCAAGAAATTCCATTGTGTCAGAAGGCAGACAGAGTGGCCTACAGACCAATATTTTTCTAAGGCAAGGGATGAAGATGAAAGTGAATAGAGAAATAGGATTATCTGCTTATGTTGGACCAATAGGAAACTGAAAACCAATCATATCAAGCATGCAGAGGTGTTTACTAGTGGCATGTTTACCACTGGGTTTGCTGTGTGTTAGGCCCGCCATGCCAAAAGGTAGCATGGGGCCATGGCAAAAATACCATGCTATCTAGTTAGCACACGATAGGGTGGGTTAAGGATGGAGGGTGGGCACTGATGTGGAAGTACGGTGCACACTAACCGTGGCTGTAGCTCTTAGCGCAGGTGCACAAAATGCTACCTGAGTGGGTGGCATTAAGTGCACCTGTGTGCTGGTTAGCATAGTGTCATGCAGTTACAGCATGCTAACAGCAGAGGGGCAGATGCACATGCCCTCTGAGATTAGCACGGGCCTAGGTGCTAGAATTGCGGCCCAATTGCATGCTAACTTAGTGCACTTTAGTAAACATATCCCCTAGTCTAAAGACGTATTCTGATCTGGAAGTGTGAACATCAGGTGTAGAAAAAGGCCCTTGTGGGTGAAGTGCAGGTGTGCAACATTTACTGCTGATCTGTTTGAGAGAGTTCTCCAGCAGCCAAGCCCTGCTGTCAGTATTGCAGTACATACGGATTTGTTCCCAGCTAATTTTTCCTTCTGAGAGGAGATGGCTATTGGGTAATAAAATCCTCAGCTGAGCCTGTATCATGTTGTCTTTAAGTTGCCTTTTAAAACCTGTGTCATATTAGCGGAGAGCGCTGGATAAGAGGCGTAATTGCATTAGGCCTTCTAGTTTCTTGAGCTTCTGAGAGGACCCAGGAGCTCAGGATGCTACTTTACTGTAACAGGCATTCACCAGCTTCATTTACTGGGAAATGCTGTGATTTGCTTTAATAATTAATGGTAGCCAGTCAGAGTACTTTGAGCAACTCGGTAAAGATAAAAACAGATGCAATTATTACTGCTACGACAACGACGGCGACCAGCTCTGTCCTCCTTCCCCCTCCTGCGAACTCATCTTTTATCTGATGAAGATTTGGCAAAATAACATCAAATAAATAGCACAAGAGAGCTGCAAAAGTGCTTCATAAAAAACTCTACAAAATGCCTACTATCAGGCAATCTTGTCAGTTGTGTACAAGGTGGCTCTGTGGTCTCCTGCTGTTTCCTGAGCTGCACATTCATTGGTGCAGGGATTCTCATGACCTGTTTGCTTAGACGTGGCCATTCCATTCCTTTAGAACTTCGGTGACGGACTTGGCTAGCTCCCTACTTTATTTGTTATTCTGAGGTTTCATGTCATTGTATGCCGTTCTCAGCACTGTGATATATCATGAAGCATCAATCTATGGTGCTGCCTAAAAATGACACAAAAGCAGTAGAAGGAATTGTAAAAACAATGGTTCAAGCAATGTAGTTAGTGGCTAGTTCACTTGAATGCATGGAGATAAAGGTTAACAAACAAACAAACAACTTAAGGTGATATCTTTTTAACTGGCTAATTTTGTGGCTAGTTTTCAGCAGCTGTTTCCTTAGACAGAGTCAGCTCCTGAAAGCTAGTCAAGACATGTATTTTTGGTTCAATAAAAAGATATCACCTTAAGTTTGATTTGTTAACCTTTATTTCTATGCAGAACTAATGATGATGATAATCTCTTTGCCGAACTAGGCTACACTGGACATCGAAAAGAAAAAAATGTAGAAAGAAGGAATTGTTGCCGCTGATGATGGCTCACCTAATCTGCCCAATTTCCCTACATTCTGCTATACCATGTGAAATCTGTGATCTCTGGCCTTACCGTCGCATAGCCACTGCTGAGGACATTCATTCCTTCCCCCCCTGCTTCCTTCAGTTTCATCATTTGTTTTTGTCTCTACTGTTCCACGCATCCAGTAAATCTCTTTGCTCCTTATGTGCCTATAGAATGATTGCTCTTCTCTTCAAGATAACAGGAACACTCCATGCTTTAGCAAAGTCATTGTTCCTTCATGGGATACCTTAGGGGCACATTCATAACTCCACAGAATCACTTCTGCTGTACTCCCTGGCAGACAAATTCTAGGAGAAAGAAAAAAAAAAGATGGGGCTATATGAAACCGCACTAGAATCAAGTGCTAGTGATAAAAGTGGCTATCCGTTTCTCAAAGCAAATATTATAGCAGTGTATATATGGGTTATCTATATTGCCAATATGTTACCTGTGACCTCACCCAATTTAATAAATATTTTTGGAACCCTGGGTCTAGATTTAAAATACATATTCACACACACACACACACACACACACACACACACACACACACACACACACACACACCATAGTATATATTCCTAGTGGTAAATTTTAGTCGATTTCATTAGAATGGCATTCTATATAATAAAATTAATTGAACTGAAATGTACTTAAAAAGGGAAATTTGCCTAAGCACGTGCTTTATCTGATTTCTCTACTATGGGGAGCTGACTCTTATTCTTTGTAGACTGCATATCACAGGTTGCGTGTTGTTATTATATGGAAAACTGCAACTAGACACTTCTGCCTTTGCTAGAAAGTTAGTCAGATCTTCAACCTTAGGCCTTTTTATTTTATTGTTTTGGACGTGAATTTAGCTAATGCCTTTTCAGTAGTATAAAGCTGGCTAAATGCAGGTTCGATAGGTATTTTCTCACTGTTGGCAATTTTCAACAGTATAAAAACATTTATTTATTTATTTAACTCGTTTTATATACCGCCTTTCGACACGTCAAGGCAGTTTACATCGAACAGCAACTTAGTTTACATCGAACAGGAGAGAAAGTATCATATATGGAACAATAATTTTCAAACAGCATTTAGGGACTGGTTCAATCCGTGCATTTTTCCTAACAAAGAAGGTGCTGGTACTCATATACAGGGCTCTTGCATTAATATACGAAGACCATGGCTCAATAGTACCAGTGCTCCATACCATAATGCACCCCCTCAAAAAAGCCCTGGGTTCAATCTGTTCTTCTATTTGATTGATGGAATGATAACTTCTGCTAAATTGTATTGTTTGGGTTCAGTCCCGAAGGAAGGTCCACCGTGGTTCTACTCGGTGCCTTATTGAAAATGACTGGAACTCAATGAAGGACACAGCATTTTCAGTAGGGTAACCCTCAGAAATGCTAAACACTTTTCATTTCCTTCCTGGTTTGAATTATCTATGACAAATAAATATATAATGTTTTAAATAATATTGTGTCCCCCTTTTGGCACTCTATAACCCTTAGCTAGCTACAGTCAGTCTGGGTGCACTGTTCCAGTTGAGCATATACAATATCTTCTTAAAGTATTTGGTGGTGTAATGGATGGTAATTTAAAAAAAAAAAAAGATACCAGGCTAGGTCCAGCAAGGGTTTCACTTTCTACTCCAGCTGCAATGGAGAAAATGCGGAGAGTTCAAAAAGATTCCATGTTAGTGTCAAAAGGCTTCAGGCCAGCCACCTGTCATGACGTGACAGAAAATCACCACTGGGTATACTATTTCTTTTAAGATGTAGAGGAGCACTTTTTCACTGGAATTAGATAAGTCATAGGATTCTTTAACTCTTCTTATTAATTAGAGTTGAAGACTGTTCTTGAAATTTATCTGCCATGAAACATCAGTGACCTTGTAGATGAGTGTCGTGATACTGCAACATACTCATAACCGGGTGTGGAAGAGTTTTGTGTTCATGGACGGTAGTTGCCCACCATAAGATGATTCCCTGGCAGAAGTGTAGTAAATAAAAATACAGAAACATAGCCAGCCACTAGGCGAAAAAAGAGTATTGCTTAGGGACCAGATAGTCTGTTGGTGGAATCCAGTTTTCTGCTCTGTGGACAGATAGTTTATATGTTACAGTAGAAGCATACACGTCTGTTGGCGAGTTTTATGAGAATCTGATTGCATCAAACCTGTTTGCTAGTGCTCCAATGCATCTTTAGGTGCCTTCTACCAAAATACTTGAAAAGGCATAGCCCCTTTACTTTACAGTTTGACACTAGTAAGGAGAGGGCAGTCTTCTGCTAGTGCAGGGGGGAATTTTAGTTCAGGAATTAGAAGTGTGTTTAAGCAGCATTCTCTGTGCCACATGTGTCCTGGCCTTCACTAACCAGATACCACCCAGCTCACAAGCCTGTTCCGCAGCAGAGTGAGTGGAATAGAAGAACAGGTACGGTGTGGAAACCATGACGGCAGACATAATAAGAGAATTTATTATCTTCAATATTGTCACAAATTACCACAGGAAAGCAGTGTACAAAAATTAAAACAGCAATGATATTTGCGTATCACACATAATCCAAAACTAAAAAAGACCAACATCAAACATTGCATAAAATGAACAATGATCAAAAATTAAATAAAATATTCAACTCTGAACACACAAAATTAAAATTTCTGAATGAAATAAATAAGCAGCCAGAAATTCTTACAAAGTCCTAAAAGGCCAGGTTTTCTAAATATACCAGAATTAAACTATTTGTAGCTCATAAGGGAGTTGATCTGACAGGGCTGGTACTGCAGATTTGAAAATTTGGATCTTAATTCTAGTGTGCTTTTATATCACGCATGACAGAGCTGTTAGATTTGACTCTTAGCTTGTTCTCAAACAGCATATTAGCTAACACCAAGAGAATCAGTCGCGCAGACAGGAAGGACCTGCATCCGTCAGGGCCTTAAAAATCAACATTAGCAGTTTAAATTTTATTATGGGGGGCAATTTCTCCAGTTGGGTTAGTTTTGCAGATACAGTGACAGTCAAGAACCTCGCTGCTAAGTCAGGGTATGTGGAGTATGGTCTCAGTCTCTCAGATTTACTGCTAATTCTTAACGTAATACTTGCATCGTGCCAAAGAACGCTTCCTTCTCAAGTTCATAGGATGTAATATGTATGCAGCTTGTCCTCTTAATAACACTCCCAGTTCGATGGTAAATATTTCTGTATCTTTCTGCCACATGATTTTTAGTCTTTGACTGCATTTCTTGGTACTTCAGAATCTTCTCTCCTCTCCACATGATTCACAGAATAATCACTTGGAACCGACACCTCTATTATCAATGCCGTTCTGGTATTTTTTTTTTTAGCACTGTGTTGGGTTTCCTTGCATCCTGCTTCTTATCTGTTAGAATGTGAATGTCCCAAGTTATCAGAATCTCTTCATTGTACCACTAATTATTTGTATAGCGCTGCAGGGAGTATGCAGCACGGTATGTATAGATGTAAGACACAGTTCCTGCTCATGAGAGCTTACAATTTAATCAAGACAGAACATGTGGAGGCCAATTCTGGTCTGGGCATCCCCGGGCTGTCCGGACATTCAGAATCTGGACGGACCTGCATCCATTTCTGTTGCCGCCGGAGCTGGACGTGCCCGTGAGAGCAGCATTGAGTGCAACGAGCCGGGCACGCAGGTGTGCCCCGATTCTGGGCCCCGGACGTCCCGCCAGTTCCCCGGCTAGCCCAGCCTCCATGCAGGAACTGCGTTCCCCGGCGGATCCAGAGAAACTCCTTTCCGTGCCATCTGACCCGGGATGGGCCATGGGGAACCCCTTGTACCCCTCACCTTCATTTCCTGGCCCACGTCTTCTATCCTCCTCCATCCAGGAGGATTTATTCCACCTCTGAGGTGGACTAAGTCCTCCATGCAAATGGCCAATCCTGGACATAAAGAGCTGACCTTGGAATTGGCCGTGTACATCCAGGGTCAGGGTGCCACCCATTTGCTCCTTCTCCGGCTAGCCCTCTCCTGCCCACAAACAGAGCTCCCCGCACAGCTAGGATCTATGTGCGGGGAGCTCTGACACCACACCAGCGTAACAGAGCTGGATGTCTTGATCGGACGTCCAGTCCTGCTAAACGTGGCTCTGAATCGGCCCGATAGAGAAACTGGGAGCTAGAGTATGGTTAAGATACACTTAAGCAGTGGACAAGAGAGCGAGGAGCATCAAGATCCAAAAGCAGCTTCAAAGATGTGGGGTTTTAGCCTGGATTTGAACAGGGCTAGAGAAGGAGCCTGATGCACAGACTCAGGTGCATCGGGCTCCTTGTTCCAAGCATATGGAGCAGCAAGATGAAATGAACGAAGTCTGGAGTTAGCGGTGGCAGAGAAGGGCACAGATAAAAGGGATCAGCCAGAGGAGCGGAGTTCCCGAGGAGGGGTGTAGAGTGAGATAAGAGAGGAAAGGTAGTGAGGAGCCGCAGAATGAATGCACTTGTAGGTCAGTAGGAAAAGTCTGAACTGGACGCAGAAACTGATTCTCTTACGGTCATGATCCCAGAACGTTTCCGATATAGCGATGTTATGCTGTTTGCAATTTTTACAATGGATGAGGCGTGTCACCTTGTGTCTTTCTGTATAAAACCTTTTTGCCATCAGAACTTGGCAAACATCGGCAAGATGAGTGATCATTTCCAGCACTTTCTTGCAGAATCTGCACATGATTGTTTTACCAGTCTTCTTTCTGCTTGCTATGAGCCATCTCGTCTGCAATCCACTATCCTGGGTGCCAACTCTCAGTCTCTCATCCTTAGGTTTCTGTAGTATTCTGGGGGGGGGGCAATTTTTTCAAATGGGTGAGTTTTGCGTATACCATGACAGTCATGAACCTCACTCCTAAGCCAGGGTATGTCAAATATGATCTCCGTCTCTGAAATTTACTGCTAATGCCCAGTGTAGTACTTGCATTTTCCCAGAGAGAGCTTCCTTCAGGAGTTCATAAGGTGTAACATATATGGGTAATTTGTCAAGATGTGGTTGGAAATTCTTCTTAATCAGGCCTGTGGCTCCCAATATAATGGGAAATATTTTTCTGTATCTTCCTGCCACATTTTCTTGGTCTCTGACTGCATTTCTTGGTACCTCAGGATCTCTGCCCTCTCCACTATGGCTTTAAGAGGGTGACTTAATCGGCATTGTGTATCAGGTGTAACTTTTTTTTTAACAAACATGCTGTTAAACCATTATAACAAGCATTACAGTAGCCCAGATAGAGTATGTAATTACAAGAGAAAGTCACCCTGTTAATAATTCCATGCCTTCTACTCTGAGAGAGAGAGAGAGGGTGCAATAATCTGGCATTTTCTGCTTAACGTTTCAGCAGGAATGAAACAATTCTAGCAAATTCAGTCTCTATATAAAACCAGTAGAAAGTGTGACATTTTGGATAGTCTCGGCCCTTCCCACTTGCATTTTTTATAGGGAAAGTGCTGATTCGGCACACTTGTAACCTCCTACTCCTTCAAAACACCGCCAACTTTGAAAATGGGTCAGGCTAGAGGCCCCTTCAAGACCCCACCTCCACCAAAAGTTTGGTTCAGCTTAATCTAACCCTTCAAAGGTTATTAGGAGAGAAATGCAAACCAAATTGCACACATTTAGTACATTACATAAGCCTCTCTTTATATAGAACCAAAGCTGAAAGCTAACTTACCTGGGGGCCCATTAGCTAAGGGGTGGTAGGTTTTTGCACTTATCACACATTTTGCATAAAAACTATGGCATGTTAAGTGCAAAAGTGCGCTTGCCATGGGACTTAGCATGTAATAGCTGTTATGTCTACATGGTAACAGTTACCGTGGCCCGACGATCATAGATTCCGCATGCTAAAATGCACATTAATCGCTTAGCGCGCATTAGTAATAGGGCCTCTTACTTTCTTACTTTCTTTCCTTTTTTCTTTTTCTTTCATCATCATCTGTTCTCTCTTTTATTGGATTTGTATTTCATTTTTTCTATTTCCATAAAGTTCTCTCTTCAGTTTCTTTAACCTTCAGTCCAATTTTTTCTTTCATGTTTTTAGTTTCTTTTTTATCTTCAGATGATCTTTACAGTTTGTTTTTTTCATTCTGTGATCTGCATACTGTCTTAATTTTTCTGCTGTGTCCAAGTGATTGTGATATTTGTTTTCATTTTTTTAGCTGTCATGTGAAGGGGAATTTTAGAAAGATTTTAGAGGGGAATCCCAGCATCTAACTGAAGGTGTGGAGAATCAGACCCATATGTTACAAGAGATTCTGCTAAACATTGAACCCCTTGTAAAATAGCTGCAGGACTGTGTGGGAATGCAATGCACATCCGGCAGGAGCAACAATTTTAGGAGGCTGCCTGTAGGAAAAGAAAGTTATAGAAATCTTCCCCACGTAAATGTGAGAGCAGCCACCTAAAATCACTGCACCAGCACTACAGATCTTGCCCCTCCGTCCCAGGACTGGCTGCCCCAACCAGTGATGACCCCCCACAGCAACAACCCCACCCCCACAGTGGCAACAACCCAATCCCTCCCTCATCCCCCACCTCGCAGTAGCAACAACCTGATCCCCTCTCCTCCCCACCAGTACTGCGAAATTACCACTAGAGGTCATCAGTACCATTTTGAAGAGCGACCTCATGCATAGCGGGAGTGAGTGAGCTCTGCATCTGCTCCCACTGACCACCAATGCCACGGCGTCCAAGGACAATCATCGGGGAGGGGGGGGGGTAGGGGGGCCTGGACAGTAGAGATGGGGGCTGTGGTAGCTGGGCCTGATCTTTTTCCTTTTGATGGGGGACCTTTGTGAGAAGGGGACTGGACCTGATTGCTTGGTGGGGTGTTGAGATCAGAGCGCCACTGCAGAGGGGTGTGATTAGGTTGTTGCTGCAGGGGGGTTGGGAGTGGGCATTGGGCTGTTGCTGCTGTACAAGGGTGGGGGATCTTGTGCTGTGTTGGTCATATCTGGTCAGGGGCAGCCAGGGGACCACCTCTGATATCAGCATTTACATCTTCCCTTGTCAGCAGGCACTTATTCATGTCTGGGAGTTGGTGTAAATGCAGACGTCCACGTTTTTCTTGCAGACTTGTATTCACATTATAAAAATGGGGAATCCGTGTCTGCATGGTGGGCCCTACCCACTCCACTCCCACTTTCGGCCCCCCACCACTCTCCCTAGCTCTGTAGACATGTTGAGCATTCCCACATCTGAAAAAAAGAAGATTCTGAGATGGCATTTCAGTCTATACTTCTCAATGCTACTTTTTGGACATGGGAATGATTCTAAAATAACCCCCTAAATTTGCACATTTGAAATATTTCTGTGCTCCTTCTCTCTCTGTCTCTTTTTCACACACACGTCTATATCTAAATATAAATATAATCTAGATATATCAATATCTCTCTTTCTCTAGATATTTCTGATGGTCAACCAAAATTTGATATGTAGAATACTACAACAAAAATGGAGCGTCTAATAGCTAGAACATGTGCAATACTCTAAGATGAAGAATAATATTTTATGATGGTATCAATGTAGATATTTTAATTTATGGATTCTTTTAAGACAGTACCTTTGTAACCAGAAGAAAGTATGGCTAGAACAGGAGTATTAACCTCTCTCTCAAATGGGAAAAGAGTCTGTACAATTTAGAAAACTTGCTAAGAGATAATTAATTCAAGAATGTTTTTCAGATTGATGTGAAACCTAGTTTCAGGTTGTATATATATATATATATATATCAGAAAGTACAACTTGGAAGTTCTGTGAGAACAAAAGGTACTTTTGTATAAGAGATATTGGAATCTAAAGGAGAAAACAGAGCTGAAAATGCACCTTTTATTACTGTTATTTTGCGAGATGTGTAAATAAATTCTTTGAACTCAATTGTCATATGAATATGCTTTACACAAAACCATTAACTTCAAATTTGTAAGGAAAACCAGTAGAGAGATATTGCTTATGTATACATATGTAGATACTTAACATATAAATGTGACTAGTATATGAAAGGTATATAAGACTGATTAGCATAAAGGTTATTCAAATTGTCTGCACAAAGAGTCTTAGGGGTATGTTTACTAAAAGGGCAGTAAGATAGCAAGTGTGCTGTTAATGTGTTATTGGCACCCGTGAATGAAAAGCACTGATAACGCTGGATTAACTTTCAGAAGTGGGGCCCTTAGTGTTAAAGGGAAAGGAGGTGGAGAGTGAGTGTTAATTGGGTGGAGAGTGGGCATGGATAGCATATGTTCCTTTAACACCAGCACTGGGAACCCCAACGCCATCTGAAACCTCACAGAAAGGGCTATTTCTGAGAGGAGAGAGCTATTTCAGTGTTTGCAATGTGTTCCCTCCATCAGAGTTCCCAAATCTGTGACAATAGTGCTCCATTGGCAGCAATAGCATGGTGCCCTATTAAGGATGGGCACTATGTGTATGGTGCCAAATTGTGCTAATAGAGCTTGCACACTTAGCAGATGTTGATACTGGTGGAGCATCAAAGGAGTCCTAAGGGGCAGGTAAGAATGTCAACCTGCACCACTTTTGGACAGCGGGGTTATGTGTGAGTGTATGTGTGTGTGTGTGTATGTCCAGAGTAATGTGAGCCTCAGCAGTGCACTGTGCATGCATGTGGTGCCCAGGTGTTATGCCTGGTTATACAACATGCTGCAGGTCAGTTATACAGCAAACCCACATACTGTGTGAGACACCATTCACAAGCAGAAGGTTGGTCTGCAGTGAGTAGTTGCAGCCTGTTGCTATGATGCTGTAATGCATTCTCAGGTACACCATCGACAAGGTCCACACAGCATCCCCCTATACTTAACTCCCAACATGACACTGTTGTGCAGCTCTCAAATAGTCTGCTGGCTTGACTGGAGTGAGCAGGGGGATACGTGTATGTGAGTTGCAATCCTCACCTCTGACTCAACCTCCAGGCCTTAGGATATACCAATTTGCACAGGTGAGAGGCCAGATTAATGCCAACTGCCATAACAGCTGTATCTGTGGCAGCAGTGGCAGCCCACTTGGTGCAATTGCAGCTAGGCACAGGGGGATGCCTGGCCTCTGTGAATATCCAATCTGTTCACTTAGTTGATGACACTGGCAGGAATCAGTGATTTACCTGAATGCACGATGCTCTTGTCCTATGCTGCATTTGCAGAGTGCAAGTGAAGGGACTCTTTGCTCCATGCAGTGTATGTACATACAGGGAGGTACATCTTGGGCAAATTCGCACACAAGAAACACCACCTCAACACTGTCTAAAGATCAGTGCTATAGCATCCAGCAATACATTACCTATTACCCCAAATAAGAGTACAAATGCACCTGTGTGCCTGATTGTGACAGTGCGACACTGACCTCTGAATGGCATGTGCACACTTCCAGCTGCTAAAATGTGGTACAGGATGTCATTTGGCCTCTGCATCACTCGCCACCATATGGGAAGGCAGTGCCTGGAGGTGAATGCTGGGGTAGGGGTAGGGGTACATGGAACAGTACCATACATGTTTAGTATGTGCCCTTTGTAGGTGGCATTGCTGGCCAACCTATGTTCACATGGCCAAAGCCTATGCGGGAATACTAAGTGTCCGCATGTGTTACATCAGAGGGCTTGCATGACAGCCTCACTAGCTCCCCCTGGGCACTGAGTGTGACAGTCACAAGGATGATGTTAGAGTACAATAAGGCAGGATGTGGTGATGTATGTGTCACCAGCAACTGTTCCAACATCCAACCCCATATCCAACATGCCATGATTTCACGCGCACTTGGGTGGGGGGCAATCCATCTGCAACATGGGAGCGTGCATGTGCTGTACTGGCCAGGTTGAAGCATCCATGGCTAGGGAATGACATTATCTGCGAGTACAGGCATGGACCTAGGTTCAATGCTCACTGATAAGAGCTGTGAAGAGGGACATCGTATTTGTGTATCTGACAGATGTAGCCCACTGTGGTCCAGCAGGCACTTGCAGCCTGTTTCTGGACCACTTTCCACTGTTCCTTGCATTGCATGAGCTGTCCCCAAGTCTAGGATAAAAAAGGTACATTTTATTTATTTATTTATTTATTATTTATTTATTACAATTTCTTATATACCGCACTATTGTCAGCGCGGTTTACATATAACAAAATGACCATAACAAACTGTTTGGCTTCACATAGAACAGGAGTAACAACTTGGGTAACATGTTTTGCTTTACAGAGAACAGGAATAACAACTTGGATAACATGGGGGATGTAAACTGAACTAACTAATTACATATGTACAATGAGATTGATTGCTGAGGAGTTAGGGTGTTACATGTGTACAGTAGGGTTGAGATGTTATCTGGGAGGTGAGGGGGGGCAGTTAGGTAGGGGATAGGTTCTAATCTGGTAGTACTGTGTAAATAAATGGAATTTGAGAGCCTTTCTGAATTGTGTTAAGTCAGTAATTGTACGGATGCCTGGGGGTAATGCGTTTCCAACATTTTGGGGCATAGATACTGAAAGCCCTGTTAGATGTGCGATAGTGTACTTTGTTGAAGCCTTTGGGATTAATAGTGCATTTTGTGGATAGGGATCTCCTTGTTCTGTTGGGAGGAGTGAGTTGGATGATATTAGTTAATGAAGGGGAGGTGATGCCCATGGATGGATTGAAAGTGAGCAGCAAAGATTTTGAATATGAGCCTTCCTTGAATGGGGAGCCAGTGTAGCTGTATTAGGATGGGTGTTATATGGTCACTCTTGCTGCTCCCACTAGACTCTAGCTGCGGCATTCATGGCAAGTTGCAACGGGTTGAGTGTTGATTGAGGGAGACCTTGAAGAATAGCGTTGGCGAAGTCAAAGTGTGGTAAGATCCGGGATTGGTATACTGTCGGAAGTCTTCGGTGTTCAGAAGGGATTTGCAAGTGTCTAAGGACCGGATTTTGAAATATATGGCTCTGACTATGTTGGATATATGGGTTTTCATATTTAAACCGCTGATCAGGGTGACTCCTAAGTACCGAATTGTTGATTTGGTTTGGAGCTCAGCCTCATTGGTCTTTAATGAGGTGGAGGGGCGAAACTCTGGTCTCTGGTGATAACTCAGCACCTCAGTCTTTTTTGTGCTGTATCCTAAGATTTTGGGACAGAAGCCATTCGGAAACTGCGTTAACATTCAATCATGTGGCGAAAGGTCCATTTGCTCTGTGTAGAATGCATGAAGAGAGGATGTCATCGGCGTAAATTAGACAGTCGACCTTGAAAGACCCGATTATGTTGAAAATGGGTTGCATGTAAATATTAAAATAAAAGGGAGGATGAGGGAAGATCCTTGTGGGACGCCCTGTCGTTGATGAAGGGTTCGGAAGATCCTGCTCCTGATTTACATGTTTTGCCATCTTGTCTTCAAGGTATGACCTGCACCAGTCGAGGGCGATGCCATTTATGCCATTTTCTTTTAGTCGTTCAACAAGGAGACCATGGTGTACAGAGTCAAAGGCTGCCGCGATGGCTATGAAGATGATTGCGAAACCTTGTCGGATGTTGTCGATGCCAGTGATGATTTTATTAAAGAGGAGGTAAGTAGTGTTTCGACGCCGTGGTATTCCCTGAATCCATGTTTGACGATGGTCTAGTGGGGAAGCTGAATCTATGTGGTCTTGAAGTTGCCTTTGTGCTTCCTTTTCGATTATTTTGGCTAAGAGAGGTTATGCTGGCTATGGGTCTGTTAGGATTCAACTTTGCTTGGGTCAAGTTTAGGGTTCTTCAAGAGAGGTCTGATTGATGTTTGCTTGAGTTGCTGCAGGGAAGGATCCAGTTGTGAATGATAAGTTCATCATTTTGTGATAAGTGGGCTTAGTTCTGTCCGTAAATTTTAATCCAATATGCGGGGCAGGGGTCGGTTTGAGCAGTTGTGGTATTGAGGGCAGCATAGTATCTTCCACAAGTTTCTTGATGGTGTGGAGAACTTAGAAAGGGAAGTTTTGGACTAGGGGTGTCTTGTGCTGTGAATGTGGTAATTTTATCCGTTTGAAGTAGCTTGGATTGTAAATAGTGGCATACTCTTGTGGGTGGATCACTTCAGGGGTACATTTGGGGATGGTTCCTTAGTGAATGATTTGACTAGTTCAAAAAGGTCATGTGTTTGTTTAGAGATCTCTTGAGAGTGTCGGTATGGTATTGTTTTCATGTTAGTTAGGATAGCTTCTCTGTGGATTGCAAGGTGAGTTTTGTATGCTGAGTGGTCTTCAGTGGAGTGGGACCGCCTCCATCTTTTCTCTAGTTTCCGTAAGTGTGACCGGGAGACCTGCAGTTCAGGAGAGAACCATGGGGAGTGTTTTACTTTCTTTGTGATATTGTTCTTGGTATGTTTTTGCGCAATGGAACTAAGAGACTTGTTCCATGCGGAGATTAAATTGTCAGGTTGAGAGTTTGCATTGTTGAGTAGCGGAAGCATTTCTGGCATTATGATATCTTTATTGAAGGCTTTGACGTTCGAGAAGAAGTGTTTGTTGGGTTGCCTGGTGATTCTTGTTGTTTATTGAGCTGTTGTTGATAGGTATGATAAAATTGATCAGTTTGTGATCTGACCATGGTACAGAGGTGAGAGATGTCACAAGTTCTTCATTTGGTTCTTGTACTGACAGGGGGACAAAGATCATGTCAAGTATGTTCCCTTTATTATGGGGGGTTCAGTGATGATTTGTCTGTAGCCCAGGTCATTGATTGCTTCTAGAAGGGTGGTGGCATGACTGGAGAGAAGAGATGGGGTTGAAGTCTCCTAGTATCCAATTTGATAGGTTGGGGTTGGAGTGTTGGCTTGCTATGTCGAGATGTTGCAGAGATCATCAGTTGAGGATGAGGGTGCTCTATATAAGAGGTTGACGGAGCAAATGGTCATTTGCAATGGATAAAAAATCAAGTTATTGGTGCTGGAGGAGTCTGTTGTATGAAATGCAGATCGGTTTTGGTCAAAATAAGGGTCCCTCCTCCTCTTTTGGCTTCTCTATGATGGGAGTGGACTGTAAGTTGTTGGGTAAGTAGTTGGTTGAGGATTACATTATCTGCGTCAGATACAAGTTTCAGTTACCAAAAGAATATCCAGGTCGTGGGAAGCAATTAAGTCGGTTATAACTGGCCATTTCTTACGAATTGATCTTGCATTTATAAGGGCGCAGTTAAGAAGGAGAGTGGGTTTCTCTGGTTTCGTTTGTTTGGAATGTTGGAGGAGCTGAGGATTCTGGGTATTGCCTAAAGCAGAGTTGTTTGTACAGGATGTGTATGTGTCAGAAGGTTGGTCAATGGCTGAGCCATCTTAGCATGGGTCTGCCACCGGCTTGACCTGGGGTGCACACATCTATTCATGATGAGAGGCCACTCTCACTCTGACCGAGCTGTGACAATGAATGCACATGGTGTTATATAGGGTCAAGTTGGAGTGATATGTGGGCTGTTTCTTTTGAGACAGTCCAGTTACTATAGAGGCTGCTGGTTGTCCATGCTGTTTGTACAGAAACATGTGCAGGAAGCACACATTGTCCCTGCATAGCAAGCAAACAAGGGAATACTGTGTGGCTTTAAACTTCAATTTATGTGCCTAAAAGCTCTTGAAGGGGTTTTGGTTTTCATTTGTGAAAGCTAATTCTTGTTTTGTATACTGCAAAAAAGGAATTTTTTTGTGGTATTGGGCAAAGCTCTGTCAATTAGTTCATTGTTTTTGCTCCAGCTATCTATTTATAGCTAGTTCTTTGAAGCCACTGACCTCAGCAAGTGTTTGGTCCCTCCCTACCCACCTCAGCTCCCACCTACCCCCATCTCCCACCCACCCCATGTGAGCATTTTTGCTTTATAGGGCAACTCCCTAGACACAGGGACTTAGAACAACCTTGTTAGAACACACTTAAAAGAGGTTAACTGCTTTTTCTCTTAAGGAACAGCTGAGGGACAGGCAGAGACTTTGGTAGGTCTCTCTCTTTTACTTCAACAGGGACCAAAGCTCCTCCAACTGAACAATGGCTGGGAAAAATTGCATTGCTTAAGCTGTTGCTCCCATTACATCTTTTGCCTCTGTCCAGACAGAGATCCCAATGCCAGTTAAAGGACCGGTTCCATGTGCAGGATGCCTGCATGCTGAAGCTCTCAGAAAGCAAGTGGAGGGGCTCAGAGAAGAGGTGGCGAGGCTGAGGATCATTCAAGACAGCAAGAGGTACATTGATGAGATGCTTTTTGAAACATCCAAGCTCTCCAACAGAGGTGAAGATGAGAGCCTACAAAAGTTGGACACAAGTCACCAGGGCCTGCAGAATCACCAATCCAGCTTCTCGAGCCCTTGAATTAAAGAACCATTATGCATCCCTGGAAGTGGAGGAGGTAAATGCATTCCAGGAAAGGGAAGAACCAGAGCTCGAGCACCCCAAAGTTGCAGAATCAGTGACCACAAGAAGTGAAGGGTAGTGTTGGTTGGTGATTCTCTTCTGAGGGGTACTGAAGCATGCATCTGCTGACCAGACTTGATGTCCAGAGTAGTCTGCTGTCTCCCAGGTGCCAAAATAGGAGATGTTATGGAGAGTTTGCTGAGACTCATCAAGCCTACTGACTATTACTCAATGTTGCTCATCCATGTCAGCACAAATGATACTGGCAGGTATCCCTCTGAGCATATCAAAAGTAACTTCATGGTTCTGGGACAGAGGGTAAAGCAGACAGGTGCACAGTTGGTGTTCTCTTCAATCCTCCCTGTTGAGGGTAAAAGCCAAGACAGAGAAGCTTGCATCCTGGAGATAAATGCATGGCTGTATGGATGGTTTCCTGGATCATGGGATGATGTTCCAAAGACTGCAGAGCAGAGATGGTGTCTATCTGTCCAAGAAGGATCGACATGTCTTCAATAGTAGACTGGCTAACTTACTGAAGAGGGCTTTAACTAGATTTGTTGTGGATGGGAGAAGAAAGTCCCCAAGTAAGTGAAAACCCCCAGGTAAGTGAAACATTAAATATCTCTATAGAATTGGGTAAAAGGGGCAATATCTGGAAAGCGGTGTGAGTAAATGCCCGGAGCATGGGAAATAATATCCCAGATGTTGAGGCTTTAATGGAAGAGCTTACTTGGATTTAGTGGCGGTTACAGAGACATGGTTCACGGACAACCATGACTGGGATGTAATTATACCAGGCTTTATAACCTTGGGCCGGAAGGACTGGGGTTTCTAGTCCCACAGGTGCTCCTTGTGGTCTTGGGCAAGCCACTTAACCCTCCATAGCTCATGTTCCCTGTAAAATAGTTATCTCCAAGTTATAATGCCCCGTTCAATGTAATTTCAGTTTGTTCAATGTAAACCGCACTGATGCAGAATAGCGCGGTATATAAAAAAAGAATATATATAAAATATATTTTTTCAGGAAGGATAGAGTAGGAAGAAGGGGAGGAGGAGTTGCACTAAATGTAAAAAATAATATTAAAGCTATGGAATTACAGGGCTTAAAAGGTAGAGAGAAAGCACTGTGGGTTAAGCTAGAAAGAAGGAAAGAGAAATCCATTTCCATTTGCGTGATATACAGACTACCCTCACAGGGAGAAGACGTAGATGGAGATTTAATAGAAGACATATGCAGCATTGCCAGGAAAGGGGAAGTGCTACTGATAGGTGATTTCAATATGCCGGATGTGGATTGGCACATCCCTGCTGCGATGTCAACTAGAAGTAAGGAGCTCCTTACAGGGAGAACTATTCAGGTAACTGGTAACAGAACCCACACATGAAGAGGCCATACTGGACTTGGTGCTTACCAATGGGGAAAGTGTTTCTGATGCTATAGTGGGAGATCATCTTGCATCCAGTGATCACCAGATGGTGTCGTTCAGCATTAGGACTAGGGCTGATAAAATCCATTCAAAAGCGAGGATCTTAGACTTTAGGAAAACTAACTTGCCAAAATGGGCCAATACCTCAAGGAGTCGTTAGCAGGATGGGAACAGTTGAGGGATGTAGAAAAACAGTAGGCAAAACTTAAAGGGGATATTTTAAGGGCAACCAACCTTTTTGTTAGAAAGGTAAATAAAGGTAAAAGGCAAAGGAGGCTACTATTGTTCTCAAAAGAAGTATCTGAAAAGGTAAAGAAAATGGGGGAGACCTTCATGAAATACAGAGAGAGGACAACAGGCATATGTATTTGGTAACATTTAGAGAAACTAGCAAAGTAGTCAGGAAAGCAAAGATACAGAAAGAAGAAGAAAAAGCCATTGCAATAAAATGAGGGGATAAGATATTTTTCAGATGTTAGTGAGAGGAGAATGGGCAAAAATGGTATTGTTAGACTCAAGGGTGAAGGGGGGAAATATGTAGAAGCTGATGAGGATAAAGTGGACTTGCTTAACAAATATTTCTATTCTGTGTTCACATATGAAGGGCCAGGAGCAGGACTTCAGAAAACACCCACAAATAGGAATAGAAGCAATGGGGATCTCAAACGTTTTTCAGAAGATTGTGTTTGTGATGAATTAGCTAAACTAAAAGTAGACAAAGCAATGGGACCAGATGGGATACACCCTAGAATACTGAAGAAACTTGGGGACATTCTAGCAGCTCCACTGACTGACCTTTTCAGTGCCTCTTTGGAGTCGGGAGTGGTGCTAGAGAACTGGAGAGAGGCACATGTCCCTTTACTCAAAAGCGGAAGTAAGGATGTGGTTGAAAACTACAGGCTGGTTAGTCTAACTTCTATGGTGAGTAAATTATTGGAAACACTACTAAAAGAGAAAATAGTGAGGTTTCTAGAAACCAATGGATTACAGGATCGGAGACAGCATGGATTCACCAGAGGCAGGTCTTGTCAGACAAATCTGATTGATTTCTTTGACTGGGTGACCAGGGAGTTGTACCAAGGGAGAGTCCTAGATGTGGTATACTTGGGTTTCAGTAAAGCCTTTGACACTGTTCTACACAGGTGACTTATAAACAAACTGAGCACCCTTGGGATGGACCCTAAAGTTACTGATTGGGTTAGAAATTGTTTGAATGGGAGGTGACAAAGGAGAAGGAGGTTACCAGTGGTGTACCACAGGGATCTGTCCTTGGTCAGATTTTTTTAAACATCTTTGTTAGTGATATTGTGGAAGGGCTGTCGGGTAAGGTTTGCCTTTTTGCAGATGATACCAAAATCTGCAATACAGTAGATACCTAGGAAGGAGTAGATAACATGAGGAGGGATCTAGCTAAGCTTGAAGAAAGGTTGAGAATTTGGTGACTGAGATTTAATGCTAAAAAATGCAGGGTCTTGCATTTGGGCTGCAGAAATCCAAGGGAGCAGTATAGTGTAGGGTTTGTGGTACTTCTGTCCACAAAAGAAGAGCGGGACATGGACGAGATTGTGTCTGATGATCTTATAGTAGCTAAACAGGTAGAAAAGGCACGGCGCAAGCTAGAAGGATGCTTGGGTGCATAGGGAGAGGAATGGCCAGCAGAAAAAAGGAGGTGATAGTGCCTCTATAAGTGTTTGGTGCGACCTCATTTGGAGTATTGTGTGCAATTCTGGAGACCACACCTTCAAAAGGATATAAACAGGTTGGAGTCAGTACAGAGGTTGGCTACTAAAATGGTTAGTGGTCTTTGTCATAAAGTATATGAGGACAGACTTAAGGACCTTAATATGTATACTTTAGAGGAAAGGCAGGATAGAGGAGATATGCTAGAGATGTTTAAATACCTCAATGATATAAATGTACAGGAGGAGAGCCTCTTTTGATTGAAAGCAAGCTCTGCTACGAGGGAACATAGGATGAGGGTGACAGGGGATAGACTCAGGAATAATATGCGGAAATATTTTTTTATGGAAAAAGTGGTAGATGCGTGATATAGTCTCCCAGTGGAGGCGGTAAATATGAGGACAGTATCTGAATTCAAAAAAGCATGTGGCAAACACAGAATCTCTAAAGGAAAAATGAGAACTATTGTAGTTGATAGGGAAGGGCAGACTAGATAGGCCATGTGGTCTCTTTCTGAAATCATGTTTCTATAGTACAATGTTGATGAGATAGATTGCTGCATTCCCCATATGGTCATTAGTTGCATATGTGTGTTCAGATTGTGCAGTACATCATGGGTAATGAAGGGGCTAACCAATACTGGCATCCAGGGCCCCATTTACAGCCATAGTGGTGACTGTGATCACTGGAGCATTGCCCAGTACCTATTTGTTTTCTTTGATAGTGGTAGACATGTACATGGCACCCCCCGTCCCAAGGAGGGCAGGATGGTCTGCGATGGACCACAGGGGTCATGACTGTGGTTTGCGTAATGTGTATTTGCAGGTGTACCTATTTCGCAGTGTATAGCAGGTTATTAGGGACTGCATGCCCTGCAATGTGCTGCCTCAGGGGTTAGTGCCACACTGCCGTGCAGCGGACCTCGGCATGCGACTGTTGATTGGTGTTGGCAGTACAGTGGAGGAAGAGCATCTTGACCTCACATATGGCTTGGCCTTTGGACAAGGGATGTATTCTGCAGCTGTGTGTCTGTTATGCAGCTAGTGTACTGAGTGGGCAATGCAGTGTGTACTGCATGTGTGCCGCTTTAGTCAGGCCCTGGGTGTAGTGTACCACTGTCTCAGAGTGTGCCAACCATGTTGTTGCATGTCCTGGGTTTCACCAATTGCAGGCAGGGACCTGTAGTCTCTTTGGTTCCAGTCAGTGCTATAGAGAAGAGTGTGGAAGTGTAGCTTACTGTTAGAGCACTGGCTCAGTAAGTGACAGACCAGGGTTTGACTTCCACTTGTTCTCTCTGTGGCTGTGGGAAACTCACTTCATTATACTGCCAGAAACAGTCCTGGGTCTGCATTGACTGGAGGACACACATTCTTATACTTTTTTATGTGTTACAATAGAACATTGGGTCTGCAAACATGGCATTGCAATCATTGCCATCTAGCATGACTTTATTTGCTCAGTGTAGCTATTTGCAAAGGGCCAGACATGTTCACTCTGTGGATGTATGACACATGAGTTGTACATGATTGGAATATTTCATCATAACTGTGACTGAACATCTTTGGCTCCATCACATGTATGCAGTACATGCATGCAGATCCCACTCCTGGGATGGCCACCTGCAGGGATCATCACACGCCTTTACTTGCTCCATATGGCCAATATGAGAGATACTTGTCCAGTTGTTATATGCACATGTGTCAGGAGGATTGTACGGTGCTTAGAAAAGCTGTCACAGCTGTCATACCCAAATAGTTGGTATTGGAACTTCCCCATAGTACAGGTACACTTTTTTCACACACACTACAACTGCATTTGTGCGGTTAGATCTAGTGCATTGGGGCAGCGAGGTCATACTGCATGCTCATCTACCGCATCCAGCCTTCATCCCATCCATCAGTATATGCCCTTTGTGTACAGTCATGTATACTCCTGCCAGCTGCTATGCCATGGCCTACACAGGAATAGTTTAATCATTTGGATGTATCATTCACACCTCTCCTGTGAATGATCTGTACATCACCACTCCTGTTCAGTCATCCTTTTACTGCCCACATCATGGCAATAAAGGCTCCGCCAGGGGATACTTCTTCCCAGTCCTATGCCACACACTGATATTACAGCAGATTATGTGCGCACCCCTCACTGATACAGTACAGCTGCTTCCTACATGCTCATTCCTCTTACTGACTTATACTTAGGATACACATGGATCTGACAGGTCCATCAGCTCTTTCCTTCCATCCATCACCTAAAATGTGACTGTCATAGGGGCTCTCTTATCCTGCGTTACTGCCATTTTTGGGCATTATGGTGTATGTTTGACACCTTAACGCCTGATGTCCTATTAGCACCTGATAAGTGGAGCCGAGCAACCTTGCCGCCGGAACACCTACTGCGCGCTCCAGCCTTTACTGCACGATGACACCCTTACCACTGTCGTTAGCGCTTGCTAGCCAATGCACCCTTAACACTCATTAGTAAACATACTCCTTAGTCATCAAAGTTACTAATGGGGAGTTCAGTACTGTATAAATAGATAAATGCTTGGTCCATATTTTAAAATATGTTACATATGGGTATCTAGTATGATTTAAGGAACCTCTTATCAATTTTAAACTGATGATTGATCCATATTTCTTTGAAGAGCACTGTATAATTATGTGAAAGGAAGATAGAGGATATTTTTGGTCCCAGCTTGTTTGTTTTTTTTTAATAACAATTTCTAGCCAGCCAATCCACAATTCTTGGCAGGTAACAAACTAACATAACAAATAATATAATATTGGATAAACACCCAAAAAACATTGCTTCCTCTAGTACTCTCTCACCCTCCCCTGGCTTGTCTTGTATCATCCACTCAGTTTTTGTGCCTTTTCAAAGAGTGACACTGTCTAAGTGACATAAACATGCGTGTCTGATTCCACTGAGAAGGTGTCAGTGGTACAGAAGTGCCGATAAACTTTGCTTGGGATTTTTTTTTGTATCCTCAAAGAATCGCTACTTAATTGCAAAATAAACACCTACATTTACAATTTATAAGCACCTAGAAGCCCTGGTTATGATTTTTACTTATTGCTATATTTCTGGTTATGTTCTATTTTAAGTGATTTGCTTTGAGTATACTGTATAGAAGTGACCCTTAAATAAATGTGATCAGATAAAAATAGGTGTAGTGATGTAATAAAAGGGGAGTATAGGATATCAAGGAGCCTCTTTTTCAAGCGGTTTTTGAAAACTGAGTATCTTACCAAATTGAGATGAACTGATGAGAGGCCCTTAACAAAGGTAGAGGTGAGGTAAAATACACTGGGAAGGGAGTTAGGTCTGAGTGTTGGATTACCGATAGGAATTTGCATGTTTAGCTACTGAGAATCGTAGCCTTTCAAAGATGGAAGAAAATAAAACAGACTTGGATAAAGAGTGATATCCTGCAGGTGGTTAAGCTTGAATGGTGGAGAGTTGGGTTATACCCTTAGCTAAAGCAGTGTAGACAGAAACAACTGAGCAGCCAGTGTGGACCAATTTGTCCTTATCTGCTCTCTACTGTTTATTATAGGACATCAGTAGTATGTATGTGGCTAGATTGAGAGAGACAGATATAGATGGATACTTACATAAATTCATAGTTTCAGCTCACTCACTCAGGAAATGACTTGGACGCATCGTCATGTCTATTCATGCATCATCTTCAGCACTGGGTGAGGTTGCCGCATGAAGATAAAACATAATGGGGTTGATATTCAAAAAGGTTTATGCAGTTTGTGGAACCTACAAACCGCATGAGCCCCGGTGATCCTGATATCTGGTGGCACTGGCCAGGGAATGCTCCTAAATATCCTCACAGACATCCCTGGAAACGTCTGGTTATTTGTGGGGTGCTTTGTAGGTGGAGCAGTTGTGGTCTACTCAGCAGTGATATTTGGCTGCCAACCAGATAGCTAAGCTGCATAAAGTTAGGACAGGTCGATGGCTTTCCTAACATTCTGCAGTTTTGCTATCTGGCTAGTGGCTGAATATCACAGCTGACCAGACAGTAATTCGTCTCTGCAGTGCAACTGGATATACAGTGCTGGATGATGCATAGGCTTTGTCACTGGATATCTTGGGTTTAGTTTCGGCGGCGACAGCCAGGTGTTTTGAAAACGCTGACCACTACCACTGAATATCGATCACAATAAAATGATTTTCTTAAGAGTGTAGGTGGAAGTTGAATGTGTCCATCATGCTAACTAACCAAGAGTGGCAATTCTTTCTCACTAGAACTTTATTAACAGGCTTAATATGGGTTTATGCCCAGAAAGCCTTACAGTGATAGAAGAGAAGCAGTGCTATGTACAAATAATCTAGATTGCGAGCAAACCAGAGCAAAAAATGATTGAGAGATTATAATTTAAAACTTGGTAGCTGAAAGAAGTAAATTTTCAGGTTGGGATACGATCGTGGTTGGGAGAAGGAGAAGATACAGTATACGAGTATATTCAGTCTTATTTGGAGATTACAATGTGACTGATTAGTCAAATAGGAAAAATAAAATCTACAATATTAACTGAAGACAATATCCATTGGAAAATATGATAGCTACTGTAGAACTGTTGCATGCGGGAGTCGTATCAAGGCTGATTGTTCATCATTGCAAATACAGCCGTAGTTCCATACTACACTCAAGAGACAGACATGTTTAATATTGCTTTTAGCATAGCATACTGGGAAGCGAGGAAAAATCAGATAAGCAAACTACTGATGCTTTGTCTAAAGCTATGAACACAGCAAGAGATTGTCTCGGTAGCTTGGTATCTTTCCATTTTAGTGCATGACTATAGTCTGCTGGAATTGCATAAGCCTTCATTGAGTGCTGTGCAAAAATGCATATAATCCAAGGTTCTGCAAACCTGTACATTTAAAAATATACTTGGAAGGAATAAGTCAGGCTGATATTCAAACCCCTTATCTGGACGTCCAACTGGAGGCGATCTGGATAGGGGCACAGAGCAAAATATTCAATGGCACTATCTGGATAACGCTACTGAATATCTTTACAGACTGCCCCAGCACTCTCTGGTTATTGCAGGGCAGTCTATGGATGGAGCAGGGGCGGAGCCGATGCTTTCCAGGTAAGCACAGGCACTTATTCTATTAAGCTGACCAATACAGACTGCCCCAGATAACTTAGGCCGCATGAAAAGTTATCCAGATAACTTAGGCCGCATGAAAAGGTGGTCTAAATTGCTTTCCAGATAAGTGCCGGCTAAAATAATCATGATCTCCGGATAAGTGCCAGCTGTTATATGGATACTCCGCGCCAGCTAGTGTCTGGTAGTGCAGCTGAATATCCTGCCAATATTTAAGCGCCACGGCTAACTCTGTGGCGCGTTGAAAATCAAGCCCAGTATTTCTATCCTAACAGATTTAAACAGTTTCACTTTGAAGATAAAATAATTAGACTTTGGGTCTCTTCCGAGTGGAAAATTTCCAGGATTTGATGGTGGTACTGAGAAATGTTTGAAAAGATTTGCACACAGGCTGGCTAATTTCTTGCTAGATAACTTTTATCATGTTTTTGAGTTTAATGAACTTTTCCTCTACCATATTTTAAGCCATAATATGTATGAGATACTTACACTAGCGGAAAAAATTGTGGATACACCTGTAAAATTTGAGCTCTCCGCGATAATATCTGTCTTACTTATGTTAATTAAGTATTCTATATATTAGATACTCTATGCAGATTGTTGCCATAACATTTGGGAATGTATTACAAACGAATATCATCAACATTTATCAGAAAAAACTTCGATTTGGAGTCAGAAAGCATGGGACCAACACAGAGGATCTCTAAAGGCAAAAAGTGGACTGTTGTAGTTGTTATGGAAGGACAGACTAGATAGGCCATGTGGTCTTTTTCTGTCGTCATATTTCTATGTTTCTATGTTTCAGACAAGGTAATTGATGTTTTTTTCTCAAGAAAATGATATTTTTCATGAAACTGTCGATCCACTTTAAGCAGGTTTTATGCAGAATCTCATGTATAAGCTGATGCTTCAGATAATGTGTGCTATACTGCCAGGTGTATACAAGCTGTATCAAAGTCATATTTGTGCTTTTGTTATGTTTACAAATTTATTTATTAGTGAAAATATTTAAAAAAAAGACAAATGCTTAATAAAAAGTTTCCAATTTGGAATATGTTGTTGTATTTTGTAGATTAAGGATGGCAGCAACAAAGAGGGTTGACTGGTCTCCTAAAAAGAGAGCAACAGCCATTACTTTGAGAAATGAGGGGTACAGCTTTCGTGAAATCGCTCAGAAGATAGGCCATGTACAAAAATTGTGTGCTCGCTTCAAAGTCACTGAAAGTGTTGCAACTTAGAAGGGAAGAGAAAGGAAAAAGTCTACAACTCCAAAAACTGACAGAATGATTTTTAGGCTGGCTTTAAAAAATTGTAAATCATCTGCCAAGGACATCAATCAGGAACTTATGGATCTTGGTCCGTTACTGATCGAACTGTTCGAAACAGGCTACTCAACGCCGGTCTGAGGGCAAGAATTCCAAGAAAGAATATTCAGAAAAGGTTTCTTTTTTGGAATTCTTGCCCTCAGACCGGCGTTGAGTAGCCTGTTTCGAACAGTTCGATCAGTAACGGACACACCAAGATCCATAAGTTCCTGATTGATGTCCTTGGCAGATGATTTACGATTTTTTAAAGCCAGCCTAACATTCTGTCAGTTTTTGGAGTTGTAGACTTTTTCCTTCCTCTTCTCTCCTGAGTTGCAACACTTTCAGTGACTTTGAAACGAGCACACAACTTTTGTACACCAGATGCTGTCACTCCATGGCCCATCTTCTGAGTGATTTCACGAAAGCTGTACCCCTCATTTCTCAAAGTAATGGCTGTTGCTCTCTTTTTAGGAGACCAGTCAACCCTCTTTGTTGCTGCCATCATTAATCTACAAAATACAACAACATATTCCAAATTGGAAACTCTTTATTAAGCATTTGTCATTTTTTAAAATATTTTCGCTAATAAATAAAATAAATTTGTAAAAATAACAAAAGCACAAATATGACTTTGATACAGCTTGTATACACCTGGCAGTATAGCACACATTATCTGAAGCGTCAGCTTATACATGAGATTCTGCATAAAACCTGCTTAAAGTGGATCGACAGTTTCATGAAAAGCATCATTTTCCTGAGAAAAAGACATCAATTACCTTGTCTGACTCCAAATCGAAGTTTTTTCTGATAAATGTTGATGATTTTTATTTATTTATTTATTACAGGCTCTTATATACCGCTCTATTCAGCATCAGCGCGGTTCACAATATAACAACAGACCATTTGTAATATGTTCCCAAATGTTATGTCAACAATCTGCATAGAGTATCTAATATATAAAATACTTAATTAACGTAAGTAGGACAGATATTATCACGGACAGCTCAAATTTTACAGGTGTATCCACAATTTTTTCCGCTAGTGTACATGTAAAATGTGAAAGATTCAACAGTTGGAGGAGCTTTAAACTGGCTATTGGTCAGCTTAATAGAGATAGGGGGCATATTCAGTGTGGTGGCTAAGCTAGTTAAAAGAGCCTAGTCGCTGCCACTTTCTTTAAAAACAGATATTCAGTGGTGGAAAATATCCGATTTCCACATGTTGAGTATCTGGATTTGCTAGATTGCGGCAATGTTCAGCCATTAACTGGATAGTGAAACTGGCTAAAATTAGAACAGCTGTTCAGATGACTGAACTTTTAACTGGTTTGCTATCCGGTTAGCGGTTGAATATTTCTGTTAACTGGATAGCAGTTGTCACTACCCCCAGTTCACCTACAGTTTTAACCAGGTGATTTTCTGGCAGTCTGTGAGTCTATGGCATGTTCAGTGTCTCTAAACGGTTAGTGCTGCTAATATCAGGCTGACCACGTTTTAACCAGTTAACAGGTCTGCTAATCGGCTAAAACATTTTAAATATGTCCCTCATAGGTTTCTATTACATAACAGATATCACAGAATTGATGACCACTATAATTTATGTTCTACTATCTTCTGAAGTGTACAAAGAATTATGCAGAAGAATGTGTGCTCATGGATGAAGTGGGCTATCCATAGATCCTACCTGAATAACTTTTTTGAGCTTGATAAATTGGAGTAGATCAGACATATACAGATATGTGATCATTTGCTCAGTTCATGAATTTTGCCAATTCGAGGCCTACATGGCCAGAAAAGATTTTTGATAGGATAAAACCATCTTTTTTATGTGGAGGCACATTCTAATATGTGCGTCCATGCTACTGTGCGCCCGATCGGAATCGAGAGGCACAGAGGTAGACCCATTTCTGATCCCACGGGGGCTAGACATGCCCCATGAGATCAGAATCGGGTCTATGGTCTGTATATGCAGGCCAGGCCTGATTCTGATCGGCCTGCATGTACAGACCCCTGCCTGGCTAACTCAGTAAGGCTCCTGAGTGGAGCCACAGTGCCACGGCATCCCATTGCCATGGCACTGCAGCTCCATTCAGGAGCTGTGATCCCTGGCTGCCGACCACAAGTTCCTTTCCCCACAGCCCGACCCCTAACCTGGCCTTCCATGGCCAGACTTGGGCTTCGAGGAACCCCCTGCACTCCCTCACTTCACTGGTGCTGCCAGGCCTTGCCATCCCCCAATGTCCAGGGGCACTTATTCCATCTACGAGGTGGAATAAGTCCCCCATCCTGTCTGCAAACCGCAGACATAAAGGGCCGACTTCAAATTCGGCCCTATTTGTCCGGGGCCATGGACCGCCCATTGCCTGCCCTCACTCCACCTCCGCAATGCCCCTTCCCGCCCCATCTAATCCTCCCTGTACAAACTCCTTGTTCGTATGGGGAGGCTTTTGATGGGGCTGGCAGGGGGCGAATAGTGGAGATGGACATCCCAACTATTCGCGGGACAGAATGACCCCCATACTGCATGAGATTTTTTTCTAAGCCTGGTATGAGAATTTTTTAAGCAACAGTGTAACACTTGTATTCTCCCAATCTCCACCAATTTAATGGATGTGCTTCCTAATACTAGCAATGGCTCCATTCAAAAGCTCTGACTGAGCTATTCGGGCAAGGCCTGTACGTGCAGGCTGACCTGAATCGGGATCCCGGCCTGCACATACAGGGCTAGACGTGCCTCGCTGGATCAGAATCCCAGTTAACTCTGTGCATCAAGTTCCAAATGCACAGAGGGCTGGGATGTCCAGGACTGAATTGGGCCCATTGTGTCTACCCACAAGATAACCAGGAATTTACATTGACTCAATAGCACGTAACAACACCAGCAACAGCATCTTCAGGATAGTCAATGCTGTGTGAAAAAAAAAGACAGTTTTCTGAGTTGCCAGATGAGTGGGTTATGCTCCCCAGCCAGTAGGTGGAGACAGACTTGAGCAACTTTCAGCGAGAAGAGAATGGAATCTTCCATCACCAGGAGCCCCTACTGCAAGAAGCCCCTTTCTTGAGGGAGCAAAAGAGGGGATGCTGCCAACAGGATCAAGAGATCCGCATACTGTGAATAACAATTCAGATCTTGGAATAGTTCTATTCTTTTCCATATGTTTTGATGCTTTTTTTGTTGGCTGTAATTTTTCTCAGATGGCCAGAGATCTCACCTATTTTGGATTAAGATACACACGCCAAACACCGAGCATGAGAAGGGCTAACTTGGAGGCATAGTGGTAGTACTGTGCACTAACATGCACAAGATGTGGACCCAATTCTTTGCTCATGTCTTTCACTCCTCAGGCTGGCTGGGGTTGATGATGCTGCATAGGAGTTTCAGTTATTGTGCAATGGTGACTGCTAATGGCTGGTCTTAGGACCCATTAATACAGGGTTGTAGAAGGAGCCCTGGTTTGTGGCTCTAGGCCAAGAGGAAGGGGATATAAAATATGGGGAAAAAATCCCTGGTAAACCTCTTGGTAATTGCAAATAAAGCTTATGGTACTATTCCTTATCATCCTGCTAGACTGGTGCAGTGGGTTGTGCTCCGCAGCCAGCAGATATGAGCAACTTTGAGTGATGTCATCCCTTGGTATATCCTCTGGTACAGCACTAAGAGAAGCCAGTATTATGTACCTGCAGGAAGTGGCAAGATATGTGTGGGCTGGAGCAGCAGTGCAGCCAGGTCTGTCTCCTCTGGCTCAGACTACAGTCATGTGACCTGTATGCTTGCAGCTCAGGTATGCCGCTGTCTTCTTGAGCCAACAGCTTGCTCTGTGTCTAGTGCTGCTACTCATGGGTTCCTAGCGCATGGTGGGTGGAAAGTGAATAGGAGGATTCCATGGGACTCCTGCGGTGGGTAGTAAGTTTGGGCCCAGGGCCCCCCTTTCCTCTTGCTGCCTTCTATCTGCTTACTGAGTTTGTCTTTGATTTTTTTTCCTTTCCCCATTGAATTGAATGGGCTGTATTTGGCTGTCTTTGTTGCCTGCAACAAAGCAGCTGTAACTTAAAAATAAAAAAAAGCTATTCTTTTTCTCCAATAGCTAGGCCTCTCAGGCCTGTAGGGGTGTTTGGCACAGCCCTCAAGGGTTTCTCCGGCTGGTCTGACAGGTACTGGGATTCCCTTTTTGGAGTACATTTTTTGCCATGGTTTTTAGTGTCTTTTTTTGGAGGGCCTTTTTTGAATTTTCGTCCTTTGGCTGTTGCAGGGCTTAAATTTGACCTGATGCAGTCTGCGGCCTTTAGCAGTTTTTCCTTCAGCTGCAGTTCTTTGCCAGAGGTGCTGTAGGATTGCTTCGGGACTTTTTTTTTACATGTTTCAGACACCATGGTGCCTCGTTTGTTCTCCTCTTGGAAGGCTCTGTGGCCAATGTGAATGGTGGCATGGTCCCTGCAGAAGAGGGGGCATGGTGGACCAGCTGTAATCTAAAGCCAGCTGGCCCCTGATGGTCCTTCTGTGCCCTACTTACACGCAGCTTGCACAACAGCTTTGGAAACAGCTCATGGTCTGTTTTTAGTTGTTACTATTGGCTTAGCAGCCCCCTTGGTGGCGGTCTTAAGGCTCAGTCCTCCTCCCTTTTGGGGGACTTGGAGCCTTAAACATATCTGTTGCTGATGACAAGGACTTCCACTTTGTCCTTCACTCTTCCATTCCTCTTGGAGCTCAGCCTTATTCCTTATGGGGGTTGTCTGGAATGTGGAGGAGGAATCTTTTTTTACCCCAGAGAGTAAGTTTGAGGGAATAAGAAGGAATTCCCTCCTGGATGGTGAGAATCTTCCATAATTCACCTATCCCATGGAGGGGACCTTCCTATTCTAATTCAGGACACCATGGCAGCTTGCATATTACTGAGCCTCCTCCATACAAGCTTTGCAAATTGACATAATTTGGAAAGTACCCGGTCATTCCTCTTCCTGAGTCTAAAAGTCAGCTCATAGTCTCCCAGTGTGAGATACCCAAGTGGGGACCTGGAGGCCCTAAGGTCCTTTATCAGCAGTGACTGGACAGCCCGGAGGCTGCAAATTTGAAGTCTGGCGCAGTGTATATGGGAGATGCCCTGTATAACTTGATCAGGATCTCCTCCAAGGCTATGACATTGGTTATAGTGGCTGGATGATAGCTTTGGCTTCACAATTCATTGACTGATGCTTCCTTGAAGGGCAGTTTGCTGTTTGGGGAAGACATAGAAAAGTTAGTGAAAGACCTTGGAGAGGTTCACCCTTAGAGACTTCCTGAAAACAGGGCCGGAGATGCTAGTAGTGTAATCCTATTGGTCTCGTCTGAGGTTAAATCATTTGGGGAGTAGTTTTAATTGTTTCTCTCGGGGTGGACTCATATTATGTCAGACCAATGGGTCCTTGAGGTCCTCAGTCAAGTTTACATGCTAGAGTTTGCAAAGCGTCTGCAGGATGTCTTTTTGGGGTCTCCTTTCAGCTTCTTGATCAAGCAAGTAGCAATTGAGAGAAACGCTTCAGCATCTTCTGGAGTTGCTCATACCATTAAAGAGCAGGACCAGGGGTATTATTCAATCTACTTTGAGGTACTCAAGAATGGATCCTTCAGGCTTTTATGGATCTGAAGGCGATTAATGCCAAACTCCGAGTTCTTCACTTTCGCATGGAGACTATCGGGTTGGTCATTGCATGGGTCTGTCAAAGGGGGTTTCCGACGTCCCTGGATTTCACTAAGGCATACTTCCACATTGCCATCTGGAAGCAGCACCAATGATTTCTTTGCTTTTGCATCCTGGGCTGCCATTTCTAGTTTTGGGCTCTACCTTTTGACCTGGCTGCAGCTCCTCACACCTTCTTGAAGGTCATGGTGGTGGTGACAGTGTTCCTGCACAAGCAAGGGATCCAGGCTCACCCATACCTGAACAAATGGCTGATTTGGTCAGGCTCCTGTAAGAAGTCTAGAGATGATACAGCCCTGGTGATTCAATGTCTAGAGTTGGTTATTACTATCCCAAGAACAGCCTGGTTCCTTCCCAGGACTTGTAGTATTTTGGGGCTTGGTTAAACACTCTTCTGGGTTGAGTGTTCCTCATGCAGGATAGGTTACTTAAGCTGTAGAGCCAGTTCATGGGGTTTGTGCTCAGTCATCCCCCCAGGCTTGGGACTACCTCAAATTCCTAGGTTCTACGGTGTCGACCCTGGAGCTAGTCCCTTGTGTTAGGGTGTACTGCCGTGTCAATGGTCTCCCTATTCTGAGTTGCTTGACCAGATCCATCCTCTCCCTCATGAGATCCAGGAGCAACCGGCGTGACTGCAGTCTCACCACCTGGTGAACAGGATGCCCCTGGAAGTGCTGTGCTGCATGATAGTCCCCATGGATGCAAGCCTGAAGGGCTGGGGAGCTCACTGTCTTCAGTTTGCTCAGGGATTCTGGTTCCCTCAGGAGAACTTCTGGTCAATCTACTGGTTAGAGGCCAGAGTGTTCTGTCCGGCGCTACTGAAGTTTTGGTTTCACCTTGTGAGCCAAGGAGTCCGTATGCTCTTGGACAATGCCACAGCTGTGGAATACATCAGAAAGCAAGGTGAGTCTCATGGTACTGGAGTGGCTCTTGAAATGGCAGAGCTGTGCTGTTGGGCAGAGGAGTACTTGATTGCTCTGTCCGCAGTCCACATAGCAGGAGCTGACAACATGCAGCTGAATTCTTAAGTTGGAACTCTGTGGATCCCAGTGAGTGGGATTTAAGCTGTCATGCTTTTGACCTCATAATGCAGGTGCGGGGCCTTTGAATATTCAACTTGGTGGCCACATGTTTGATGGCCTGTTATATTTTTTGAAGGTGTGAATAAACAGGTAGACAAAGGTGAGCCGTCGGTATAGTGTATCTGGATTTTCAGAAAGCCTTTGACAAGGTTCCTCGTGAGAGACTCTTGGCAAAATTAAAAAGTCATGGTATGGGCAATGGGGATTCGGGGATCCAAGATCGCGGTGGAGTAGGACGCAGAGGAGAGAGCTCTGAGGAGGATCGCTGTTCTGAGCTGTCTCCCAATGCGGAAAAAGAGGAAGCAGTGGAGCCAAAAGCCCTCAGGCATGCTGCCACCTTCAGCAGAGTTGTTGCAGTCATCCATCACGAGATTCTGCCTTCCCTCGGCGTCGGTCATGGCCTGGGCTGATCTTCTGGGTTTCTCGGTGGACCAGAGCAGTGGGGTGGATCTTAGCCCCATTCAGATGCTGCCACCACAACCCGGAAGTGTTTCTTTCAATGGGGGAGAGCGTGTGGCGGTACCCCAGCAGAGAGAAGCCTCCGGCGTTCCTAAGGGTGGCCCCTCGAAGCAGGTGTTGGTGGTATCAGTGGCTGGGAGTAGAGCCATGGGGTTCTCTCCCAAGGAAACTTCACTTGGAGAGCATGTGAAGACCAGCACTCCAATGGTCCGATGCTTTGGTGGCTTGGAAAGACCTGTGTTGGTTACATTAGACAGATTATAGGAAGCTATTTCCTTGCTCCAGCAAGCCCTTCTACCTATCCTGGGAACTTTATCTCAAGAGCTTGCATCATTAAAGGTCAATGTTTGTGGGTGGAGGCTAATATGGCTTAGCACACTGCACAGATGACCTGACTGGAATCCAAGGTGGAAGATCTGCATGCCCTTAGTGGGACTCATTTCAGGGAGTGTTTGGTCCAGGCATGGAGGATTGAATTTATGGATAATCAACTACGGCGGAACAATTTGAGATTTTTGAACACTCTCCTCGCTCGCCTTTGATGTCACCTGTCTAGACCTGGTCCGTAAGTACTTTACTGATGTCCTACAAATGCCCACTGAGGCGTTTCCCCCTATTGTGAGGACACAATATGTTGTGGCCATGCGAGCTGCCCAGGGTATGGTTTTGGACTTGGGGGGGGGGGGAGCTTCTGGACCAGGACAGTTGGATCTTTCTGGTTTTCTGGAAAGCTCCCTGGAAGTGGTGACTAATCGGACCATCTTGCTAGTGGACTTTGCCTTTGAATCCACCCGCAACTTTGTCCTACATTTATATTTTCGGAAAATGTCTGTTTCTCAGTTTATGGGGTTAAAAATGTCTATATTTCCTGATTTGGCTAGAGATACCCAGAAGAGGCGGAGGGACCTTTTGGCTTTGCGCCAGCGAGTCTCTGGTCTGGGTGCTCAATTTAGATTAAAATATCCATGTAAATGTGTTGTATTGTATCAGTCTAAGCAATTTCTTTTTTTTTTTAACCCCAACAACTTGTTCAATTTCTGCAGAGTAGCGAGAATGTTGGGGGGGAATGAGTTTTCTGTACCGGCTGCCATGCTTTTCTATCCTTGCTCCTGGTAATATCTATTTTTCCTTAGTAGTTGTGTAGTACTCCTCTATCTTTTTCTGATACTGGTATCTTTATTGTGGGTTTTTTTTATTGTGGAATAGGGTTTTTTTTGTTATTTTTTTCTCTTCTTATAATTAATTGTGTTATAAAGTTTATGTTTCTGATATTATGCATTCAGAGGTTTTTCTGGCTATGTTTGTTAAAACCTTATAAATAAAAAATTTAAAAAACAGTCATGGGATAGGAGGCAGTGTGGATCAGGAACTGGTTAAAAGATGGAAAGCATAGAGTAGGGCTAAATGGCCAGTTTTCTCATTGTAGAAAGGTGAATAGTGGAGTACCCCAGGGATCTGTGCTGGGCCTGCTGCTTTTTTATATATTTATAAATAACCTGGAAAGGGGAATAACAAATGAGGTGATCAAATTTGCAGATGACACAACCTTATTCAAAGTTATTAAAACACAAGAGGATTGTGAAAAGTTACAAGAGGACTTTTATAAATTGGAAGACTGCACATCCAAATGGCAGATGAAATTTAATGTGCACAAGTGCAAAGTTATGCACCTAGGAAAGAACAACCCAAACTATAGTTGCAAGGTTCCACATTAGAAACCACCACCCAGGAAAAGGATTTAGTTGTCATTGTGGATAATACATTGAAAACCTCTGCCCAGTGTGCAGCCACGGCCAAGAAAACAAATAGAATGCTAGGAATCATAAGGAAGGAAATAGAGAATAAAACCAAGGATATTACAATGCCTCTGTTTCATTCTATGGTGTGACCACACCTTGAATATTGTGTGCAGTTCTGGTCGCCATATCTTAAAGAGGATATAGCAGAATTAGAAAAGACACAGAGAAGAACCACCAAAATGGTAAAGGAGATGGAAGGATACCCCTATGAGGAAAGGCTTAAAAGGTTAGGGCCCTTTATCATGGAAAAAGAGATGACTGAGGGGAGATACCTCGTATGATAGAGGTCTGTAAATTAATGAATGGAGTAGAACGGGTAAATGTAGATTGATTGTTCACTCTATGAAAAAGTAGAAAGACTAGGGGACATGTAATGAAACTACAATGTAACCAATTTAAGAGTAATAAAAGAAAATATTTTTTCACTCAATACATTATCAAACTCTGGAATTAAGCTGTTAGTGGAGCTGGGTTTAAAAAAGGTTTAGACAAGTTCCTGGAGGAAATGTCCATAAATCATGATTAAAGAGGACCTGTAAAATCCACTGTTTGCCCCGGGACAAGCATTGTGGAACCTATGTGCCTTTTTGGGAACCTGCCAGTTACTTGTGATCTGGATTGGCCACTGTTGGAAGCAGGATACTGGACTTGATGGACCTTGGTCTGACCCTGTGTGGCATTTCTTATGTGCTTATGTGATGAGGCAGCGGCGAAACTAAAACAATGCTAGGTTGCATACAGAGAGGACTAACTACTGTAGCAGAAAGGAGGAAGTATTAATGCCCCTTTACAAGTAGTTAATAAAGCCTCACTTGGAATATTGCGTTCCGTTTTGGAGACCATACCTTGCAAAGGATATTAAGACATTTGAAACAGTTCAGAGGAAGGTGATCAAAATGATTTGGAGCCTGCACCAGAAGTCATTTGAGAAGAGACTTGAAGACCTGAATATGAATACTCTAGAGGAGAGAGAAGATGGAGGGGGGTATGATACACATATTCATATACTTAAGAGTATCAATGAACAAAAAGACCTTTTCAAAGACGTGGAAGCTGTAGAACTAGAGAACATGAATTGAAACTGCTAGAAAGTAAACTTAAAAGCAAAGTCAGGAAATACATTTTCATGAAAAAGGTGGTGGATGCCTGGAATTCCCTGCCAATGAAGATGGTAGCGGCTAAAACAGTGATGAATTCAAAAAGGCATGGGACAGACACAGAGGATCCCTATATAGTAAGAGGATGAAATCAAAGCAAACTGCTAACGTTTGCACTTCAACAAATAGAGGGAGATAACCTGCACAGACCAGTGGTTACAACCCTGAATAAAGGCATAGAGGGGATAACCTGCATGGATCAATGGGTGCCACCCTAAATGCATAGAGGAGGTACCACTCTAGCCTCCTTATTGAGCAGTTTATGTGGATCATATTGGCCTTTATCTGCCATCATTTACTATGCTAATAGTAACATTTATAGTTTCTGACTTTTTCAATCTTGCTTATTCCTTGGGAAGTATTAAACTGTCTTCGCTCAGAGCTGCACCAGAGGATGTAGCAAGTGATGACATCACTTAAAGTTGCTCAAGTCTGTCTCCACCTGCAGGCTGGGAAGAATAACCTACTTATGTGGACTGGTCTAACAACATTCAAGGAAAGAAAATTACCAGGTATGTAAAATTTCTCCTTAGTCCAACAGAAGTCATCTCTGTTTTAATTGAAAGCCCAAAAGAGCAGAAGCTTTAATGCATGATATACTCAAATAATGAGATATCTTTATGTTGCTTTAGTTACTGGCCTTGAGTAAAAGACAGATATAGGCCCTGGGCCTCTGTACTCCATCAGACCATAATTAGTGCTGGTAGTACATGAGTCTAAGCTAATGTACATCTTAATGCACTTATTATCATTAATGCCATTAGTATTCAGGCCCCTAAAGCTTATCCCTGGACACTAACAACAGATCCCTTTAGTAGAAAAATGTGATACCTTTCTAGTCAGGATAGAATTAATGTTACTGAAAAAAGTCTACTCCCCATTTCATTTACGTCTTGTGTCTAATATTTTCCAAAGTATCTAATTCAAGAGCTGCTAAATATTTTGAAAATATGCTAAGTTAGAAGGTAGCCTCAAGAACCCAAGTGAATTTAATGTTAAACATACAATTAGTACTTAACACTTCTTTACAGGTTACAGTGTGTTACATATTTGAGACTAATGGTGATGGAGCTTTCAGAGCTATTCACACCATGAATATGTTATCAAGGGGCTGTCAATGGTTGCATTTGATGAGACAGCCTTTATTTTCATAAAATAATTTAACAAGGGACTCCTGCGAGCCCCCTTCAGTACATCACAGTCAGATGACTGGAACTGCCCCATAAAAGTGCATGAAACATGATTAGTCCTGTTCTCAAAATGACTTCTCAATCTTGTATTCTATGATAGTGAAAATGTAATGAGAACAGGAGCTTAAAAGCTTTGGTTCAAGATGCAAATGGAGTAATGAGATATTTGTATATTTTTGGTGGACAAGGGCAAGAGCCAAACTTTAGTTTGGAGATGTTAGCAGGGTTCTGTAAAGAAAAAAGAAAACTGGAGTGTGAATGAGACTAGAGATCTTTGTTTGCTTAAAAAAATACATTATTATTTATGTGAAGTCACATTTTAGATAGGACACGAAGATCAGAATTGAGACATCATAGTAATATAGGATATGACGGCAGATAAAGACCAGTATGGTCCATATAATCTTCCCAGTCAAAGTCAAGATGATTGCAGTTCTGACAGTATCTGAGGAACAGCTCTGCTAAACGTGGAGTAGTTTCTGAACTACACATTCATGTACAGCAGGAGGAGCCATTTCAGAAATATACACTTGTGGAAAAAATTGATGGAGAAAATCTGGCAAGTTATATGTGTAAGTGCCACATTAAACAACAGACACATGTAAATGTTGGCACTTAGACATGTGTCTAAGCCATTTTGCAATCCGAGATGTGTAGATGCTCCTACTCACCTACAGAGGGCTCTCTTTACCTCAGTTCATTTGGAAAGGGAAATAAACCTTGAGGGGTTCAGGGGGATATCTCTCTTAATCTCTACTGCAAAGAGAGGGGCAAACGGAGTACTGTTTACATACTGTACATATAGACTTGTATGTGTGTATTGACTGATTTTACATATGTGAATGGTGAATAGCGATTCTAAAATAACCCCTTAGTGAATACAAATCCATGAAATAGGTGTCAGGGTATTCAGCTGCCGAGTTCAGTTTTGTTACAATACTCCTAAATCTAGTAAGATGGAATCTCACCACACTTGATCCCACACACCAGCAAGATTCTACTCATGACCACAATCAGTGGAGATTACAAGAGTATCTGGAATGAGAACTGCCTAAAGTGCAAGCAGGGTTCAGGAAACGGCGAGGAATGAGAGACATCATCATGGATGTGAGATGGATCCTTGAAAAGGCAAAAGAATACCAAAAGGCCTTTGATTCTGTAAATCATGAAAAATTCTGGGTCACATTAAGAAGCATGGGTATAACCAGAACACCTGATAGTTCTAATGCAGAAATAGGAATAGTAGACAACACTAACCTGCTTGGATTAAAAATCAATATAGAAATGCAAGCAGTCAAGAAATCCAATGATGCATTGCTCTTGGTAGAGCAGCAATGAAGGACTTAGAGAAGATTCTTAAGTGTAGAGATGTATCTCTGCATACAAAGATTTGACTTGTCCAAGCCATGGTATTTTCAGTAATGTCATATGGATGTGAAAGTTGGCCAATGTAGAAGAAAGGAAGAAAATCAATGTCTTTGAATTATGATGCTGGCAAAGAATACCGTGTATACCATGGACTACCCAAAGAACAAATTAGTCAGTACTAGAGGAAATCAAACCTAAACTTTCTTAAAAAATTCATATGCCAAAACTTTGACTTTCATATTTGAGCATGCCACGTGAAGAGAATTCAACACAAAAGAAGAAGGCTAGCAATGTAATGGATCAATATATTAACAGCAGCTATGGATGTCAGTCTGTCAATAATTAGCAGTCTGACTGAAGATCAAATATAGTTTAGGACAACTGTCCACAGTGCTGCCATGAGTTTGGAGTGGTGGAGTAGCCTAGTGGTTAGCACACTGCCTTGGTAACCAAAAGACCAGGGTTTAATTCCCACTAGCACTCATTGTGACCTTGGGTAAATCACTTAACCCTCCACTGACTCAGAAGAAAGGCCTGGCAATCTACTTCTGGTTATATTGCTAACATGAGGAGGGATCTAGCTAAGCTTGAAAAATGGTCTAAAATTTAGCAGCTGAGATTTAATGCTAAAAATGTAGGATCATGCATTTGGGCTGCAACAATCCAAGGGAGAAGTACAGTATAGGGGGTGACGTACTGTCTGTGAAAGAAGAACGGGACCTAGACATGATTGTGTCTGACGATCTCAAAGTAGCTAAACAGGTAGAAAAGGTGACAGCAAAAGCTAGAAGGATGCTTGGATGCACAGGCAGAGGAATGTCCAGCAGAAAGGAGGTGAAGCTCAGGTGAAGCTCGTTACCCAAATCAGTCATACACTAAGGACCTGAGATTAATTAAGCTTCAGGTGAACAAGGTATATTAAACGTATTAGGTACAGTTTTATTAGTATAAATATCCATAGCAACCCTCAGTAAGTAAAGAACTTAAAGATCTAAACACAAACTTAAAACTAAGATGCAGACAGCAGTCCAGCAGCGAGATGGGGGCTTTCCAGTCTTTTGCATTGAGTATCACATGTATGATTTTCTCCCAGTTGGTGAGAGGTCTTACGTGTGCACTAGGTTTAAGGAGCTCTTTGCTCTCAGGGAACGAGTCCATTCTCTAGAGGCTAGAGTAGCAGACTTGGAAAACATAAGAAAGACAGAGAGGTACATAGACGAGACCTACAGGGATATAGTCCTGAAGTCCTACCTCGAGTCTGGCAGCATCCCTGTTGCCATGGAGGAGAGAGGTCACGTGACAGGAGAGCATCACCCTGGTGTGGCAGGAAGTGATCCTGTAACTAGGACCTGTCCTCCAGGTGATGTAAAACCCTCTCGCACCAAAGAAGTTTCTCCAGGGCCATGTGCCCATGAGGGAAGGGTTAGGACAGCCGTTACAGTTGGTGATTCGATCATTAGGCATGTAGATAGCTGGGTGGCTGGTGGATGTGAGGATTGCCTGGTAACATGCCTGCCTGGTGCGAAGGTAGCAGACCTCATGCGCCACCTAGATTAGGTCTTAGATAGTGCTTTGGAGGAGTCTGCTATCTTGGTACATGTCGGTACCAATGACATAGGAAAATGTGGTAGGGAGGTTCTGGAGGCTAAATTTAAGCTTTTAGGTAGGAAGTTGAAATCCAGAACTTCCAGGGTAGCGTTCTCCAAAATGCTTCCCATTCCACACACAGGACCCAAAAGGCAGGCAGAGCTCCGGAGTCTCAATGCGTGAATGAGACAGTGGTGCAGAGATGAGGGTTTTGGATTTGTTTGGAACTGGGGAACATTCTGGGGAAAGGAGGGGCTCTTCCGAAGGGATGGGCTTCACCTTAACCAGGATGGAACCAGGCTGCTGGCATTAACCCCCACTTAAACCCCTCATCCCCACTTAAATAGCGAGAACATCAGCAACAGTGGCAATCAGGCAGGCAAGCCCTCTCAACAGGTGTCCCTAACACTGTAAACCACCAAACAGTCTCCTTTTCTTGCGACACTCTTCATGTAAATAGTTTCCCCTGTTATCCAGGTTCTACTTCCTGTTAATTGTAAGACCAGACATATGTAATTTTGATGAACGTTTCTGTTTCATGTAAACCGCGCTGATGTCAAATAGTGCGGTGTATAAGAAATGTTAATAAATAATAAATAATACTAAATTAACCTTTAAAAAGGAGATAGAGCAGCTTTTAAACTAGATAATAGGGGAAAGCCAACAGTCGTCCAAGAGCGGATGGTTCGGAAGAATGTATCCTTGAAGGATACTTCCAAAAGCAGAGAGGTTCCAAAAAAGAGTAAAGTAGCCCAAATGCCCTTGAGTATGGAGGAGATAGAGCTTAAAGATCCCAAATTACCCATGTGTACCAATAGCCAAATTAATATGAATAAAATACAGTCTCTAAAATGCTTGTATGCAAATACTAGAAGTCTAAAAAATAAGATGGGAGAGTTAGAATATATAGCACTAAATGAGAGGTTAGATATGATTGGAATATCAGAGACATGGTGGAAGGAGGACAACCAGTGGGACACTGTGATACCTGGGTACAAACTATATCGTAATGATAGAGCTGATCAACTTGGTGGAGGGGTTGCGCTCTATGTTAGAGAGGGCATTGAGTCAGAAAGGATTAACGTTTTGCAGGAAACAAAATTTACTGTAGAATCTCTATGGATTCAAATTCCATGTAAAAAGGGGAAGGCAATGGCAGTGGGGGTGTACTATCAACCGCCTGGCCAGAATGAACAAATGGATGATGAAATGCTCAAAGAAATCAAGGAAGCTAACAAAAGTTACAGCGCAGTAATAATAATGGGTGATTTCAATTACCCCGGTATCGACTGGATCAGTGTCACGGCAGGACATGCTAGGGAGATAAAGTTCCTAGATGAAATAAATGACCGCTTCTTGGAGCAGCTGGTTCATGAACCGACCAGAGGGGAAGCCATATTAGACCTAGTCCTTAGTGGAACACCAGATCTAGTGCAAGAGATAAGGGTGTTGGGGCCCCTTGGCAATAGTGATCATAGCATGATCGCCTTTGTTTTAATTAGTGGAGGAGGAATAGTAAGGAAATCCACAGTACTACCTTTTAACTTTTGAAAGGGAGACTATGATAAAATGAGGAAAATAGTTAAGAAAAAACTAAAAGGAGCAGTTGCAAAGGTTAAAGACTTACATCAAGCTTGGGTGTTGTTGAAAAATACTATCTTGGAAGCCCAGACCAGCTATATTCTACGCTTTAAGAAAAGTGGAAGGAAGTCCAAAAAACTGCCAGCATGGTTTAAAGGGGAGGTCAGAGATGCTGTTGTTGCCAAAAAAGAATCTTTCAGGAAATGGAAAAAAGAGCCAAACGACGAAACCTAGAAACAGCACAAGCACTGGCAAGTCAAATGCAAGGCATTGATAAGGCAGGCAAAGGGAGAATTTGAGAAGAAGCTTGCTGTGGAAGCAAAAACACGAAATAAAGACTTTTTCAAGTACATTCGTAGCAAAAAACCTGTGAGAGAGTTAGTTGGTCCATTAGATGATAGAGGGGTTAAAGGGGCACTAAGAGGCGACAAGTCGATAGCGGAGAGACTGAATGAATTCTTTGCTTCGGTCTTTACTGAGGAAGATGTAGGGATGTTAGCCATGACTGAAGTGATATTTAAAGGTGCGGAAGAATTGAAGGAAATATTGATACATCGGGAAGATGTATTACAACTATTAGATAAAGTGAAGAGTAGCAAATCACCTGGGCCGGATGATATACATCCAAGGGTGTTGAAAGAACTGAAATATGAGATTGAAGACCTGCTATTAGTAATCTGTGAACTATCATTAAAATCATCTCTAATACCTGAAGATTGGAGGATCGCCAATGTAACACCAATTTTTAAAAAGGGTTCCAGGGGTGATCCGGGAAAGTACAGACCGGTGAGCCTGATGTCAATACCGGGAAAAATGGTAAAAACCATCATAAAGAATACAATTACTCAGCATGTAGATAGTCATGGCCTAATGGGAAACAGCCAACATAGCTTTAGAGAAGGAAGATCTTGTCTTACTAATCTGTTATGTCTTTTTGAAGATAACCAGGTGTATCACAAAGGAGCAAATAATCACGTAGAAAAGAGACCCAGTCCAAAACGTGATTAATATGGAAAAGACAAAACTTTTATTTATTGAACCATTACCACCCATGGTTCAATAAATAAAAATTTTGTCTTTTCCATATTAATCACGTTTTGGACTGTGTCTCTTTTCTACGTGATTATTTGCTCCTTTGTGGTACACCTGTTTATTCACACCTTGGTGCGAATAAACAAGTGGACAAAGGTGAGTTGGTTGATATGGTGTATCTGGACTTTCAGAAAGCCTTTGACAAGGTCCCTCATCAGACACTTTTGGCAAAACTAGAGTCATGGGATAGGAGGCAGTGTACTACTGTGGATCAGGAACTGGTTAAAAGATAGAAAGCAGAGGGTAGGGCTAAATGGCCAATTTTCCCAATGGAGAAAGGTGAATAGTGGTGTACCCCAGGGATCTGTGCTGGGTCCGCTGCTTTTTGACATATTCATAAATGACCTGGAAAGTGGAATAACGAGTGAGGTTATCAAATTTGCAGATGACACAAAACTATTTAAAGTTGTTAAAACCCAAGAGGATTGTGGAAAATTGCAAGAAGATCTTGATAAATTGGAAGACTGGGCATCAAAATGGCAGATGAAATTTAATGTGGACAAGTGCAGAGTTATGCACCTAGGGAAGAACAACCCAAACCTATGGTTACACGATGCAAGGTTCCACATTAGGAACCACCACCCAGGAAAAAGATTTAGGCGTCATTGTGGATAACATGTTAAAACCCTCGGCCCAGTGTGCAGTGGCGGCCAAGAGAGCAAATAGAATGCTAGGTATCATAAGGAAAGGAATGGAAAATAAAACAAAAGATATTATAATGCCTCTATATCGTTCCATGGTGAGACCGCACCTTGAATATTGTGTGCAATTCTAGTCGCCGTATCTTAAAAAGGATATAGCGATATTAGAAAAGGTTCAGAGAAGAGCCACCAAAATGGTAAAGGGGATGGAAGGATACTCCTATGAAGAAAGGCTAAAAAGGTTAGGGCTCTTTAACCTGGAAAAGAGACGACTGAGGGGAGATATGATAGAAGTCTATAAATTAATGAACGGAATGGAACGGGTAAACGTAGATCGATTGTTTACGTTATCAGAATATAGAAAGACTAGTGGACATGCAATGAAGCTACAAGGTAAACTATTTAAGACTAATAAAAGAAAATATTTTTTCACTCAACGTGTAATCAAACTCTGGAATTTGTTACCGGAGGATGTAGTAAAGGCTGTTAGTGTAGCTGGGTTTAAAAAAGGTTTGGACAGGTTCCTGGAGGAAAGGTCCATAAACCATTATTAAGAAAGGACCCAGGATATCAATGCTTGACCCCGTACAAGCATTGTGGAACCTGTGTCTCTTGGGGAAACTGCTAGGTACCTATGACCTAGATTGGCCACTGTTGGAAACAGGATACTGGGCTTGATGGACCTTGGTCTGACCCAGTATGGCATATCTTATGTTCTAATAGGTGATAATATCTCTGTATAAGTCTTTGGTGTGACCTCATTTGGAGTATTGTGTGCAGTTCTGGAGACCGCACCTTCGAAAGGATATAAACAGGTTGGAATCAGTGCAGAAGGTGGCTACTAAAATAGTTAGTGGTCTTTGTCATAAAGCATAGGACAAACTTAAGGACCTTAAGTTGTTTACTTTTTAGAAAAAGTGGGACAGAGATGACATGATTGAGTTGTTTAAATACCTCCATTGAATAAATGCACAAGAGGAGAGCCTCATTTGATTGAAAGCAAACTCTGCTACGAGGGGACATAGGATAAGAGTGAAAGGGGATAGACTCAGGAATAATATGTGGAAATATTTCTTTATGGAAAGAAAGACCGAACAGCGAATTAACGTGGCCGGGCACAGCTGAGGCAGCGACAGGCCAAGGGTTAACCTTGGCGGGGGGCAGGGGGGGCTGGCGGGGGGGGGGACGGGTCGCAGTGAAATACAAAAAGGGCGAACGGGCTGCGGCCCACCCTCTTTCCCCAATGGCTGAGCGGCAGCGGATCTCGGGGGGGGGGGGGGGATTAATCAAGAAGGAAATGGAATGTATTGGTTGTTATGTGTGCAAATTAATATGATGATTATGCTGTGGCCAACAGTTTTTACTGTTATTTCCAATATTGTAAAATAAACTAATTTTGTTCTTTTGAAAATAGCAGAGTGCATGTGATATGTACAGTGGGGAGGGGGGGGGGGTGTACGAGTAGCTACCCGAGGCCGTCATGCGGTTTGCCCGACTGTGGTAGATGCATGGAATAGTCTCCCAGTGGAGATGGTAGAGATGAGAACAGTATCTAAATTCAGAAAAGCATGGGACCAAAACAGAGGCTCTCTAAAGGGAAAAAGGGGACTCTTGTAGTGGTTGATACGGAAGGGCAGACTAGATAAGCCATGTGGTCTTTTTCTGCCGTCATGTTTCTATGTTTCTAAATGAAGTCTCACCAGAGACTTCTACAGAATCACTATCACTTCTTTTTGCTCCTGGCCATTACAAGCAACTACACTCCTCTCTCCTTCCTCTTTAATTGAAATTGTATTACAAAACCTTTTTGGTATGATATTTACCACTTGTGGGAGGGGAAAAATGTCCTGGCATCATCTTACTGTCATTTCAGTGCCCCCAGTCCCTCTTATCTGATCTCTGATGCATTTTCTCAAAACTCTGAACCATTTGGAAGAATTAGCCAAGTACCTTTCTGTGGAAATTACCAGGTTTTTTTTCTTCATGTTTTTCAGCTATGAGTGAAGATCCTTTTTCTAAAGTAATAAGAGCTGCAAGAAATGTTCATAGGATATAAGTAATATGCTGGTTAAGTTAGAGCACAATAAAGCAGTGATGTGCATTTTCAGCTGCCCAGCTCGTGTCAGGCTCCTATACCACACAAAATACCCCCTGCAACACTATTAATATAATATAAAGCACCTAGGAGTGAATTTCCTATTTATATGCACTATAGGGCAAATTTTCAGACTTTGCACACTGGAAAATTGAAAAGCTTGCACCTGCTATAGTTTTTCCATGTAAACTTGTGTACATAATTTTGAAATCGCAGAAGTGTGCCTAAAAGTGTCAAGGATACTTCCTGTGTATGCATGTAAACGTATGTGTATTAGTGCTGAGGGCCTTTCAGAGAATCAAAGAGTACTGGGCCAGTGCCAATTAGGAGGCTCCAGTTCAGTTAAAAAGTATTAAACAAGTAAACATTTTTTTGAAAGAGAGGCCCCTTTTCTGTGTGAGGCCCCAACAAAATGATCTCTGCTGAATACTCCCACCCCTTTGATAGGCTGTGGTTGCACTACATACATTTATGTGCATATAGGCCATTTTGGCATACAAATTCCTGTTTTATATGCTGAAAAGCCTTTGAAGATTGCTTCCTATAGTCATTAAGATAAACCACTAGAGAAGCAAATTTCCCCATCTGGCAAGGCAGGGTTTCTAATGGCTCCTCCCCCATGTCTAATATTTCTGTACATCCAGAAGATATGGTTTTCCTGTCCAGTCTGTATTTCCTCACACTCCCAGACTCATCTCTGGAGTGGAGGAGTAGCCTAGTGATTAGAGTTCTTGCTTGGGAACCAAGCAACCAGGGTTTAATTCCCACTAGCACTCCTTGTGACCTTGGGCAAGTCACTTAACCCTCCATTGCTCAGAAAAATCCAAGTTATCAATGTCCCTGTTTAATGTATGTTTACCAAGTTTAAGTTGGAATGTAAACCACTTTGATTGAAATGATAAAGCAGTATAAAAAAAACTGTTAAATAAATAAATAAAATCTCTGCTGCTCTAATCAGATTCTCTGTTAACACAGGATGGGTCTCATTTCACTGATCAGTGCTTCTTCCTTGTTCTTTCCTTGGCTAGTTTGGGTAAGGAAAAGGAGGCATTAATATCTTCTGAAATATGATTACTACTGTCATCAAAAATATATCCTCACAAGGAGACAAATAAACTACTAAATAATACATTTGGAAAAACCCTTCTTATTATAGACAGAAAATCAAAAGAAAAAACTAACAGATAAAACATCGTAGTCCAGATACAATAAGAGCATCAGTGGATACACGGATGTAAGAGGAAAAGACCTCATAAACCTCAAGGCCATAACATGACCTAAAAAAACAGGGCGAGCCGACCAGTCTATAAATATATTAGAAATGGTAAAGCTCGAATCATCAATGGTCTGAAAAACCTCTTATTGAAATCAACAGTGTATATAATTAGGTTTTCAAGTCATTAACATGAAGCATCAAAAAACAAATGTCACACAAAAATGCTATTACATTGTGACTTTGAAATATACAGGGAACAAACATCCAGCTTGAAATAAACTGGGAACAAACATCTAAAAAGCTGCAGAATAATCTCCCAAGGGCACTTAGCTTAGCATTTCCTTTTGCGTTGCATTGCATTACACTGGTAACAATCAGCATACAGCATATAGCCAGACCTTCTGACAGACATCAGAGCCCTGACACCGGGTGTTTTGCCGTTCTCAGCTTCTTCAGGGAGCCCGACAGCTGTAATGACCAAAAACAGGAACTGGGAAAAACCACGAAAAGCAGCACTGTGCAACGATGTTAGCCATCTACTGTATAAACAGCTATAGACAGCCAAAAACAGCAGTGAGGAGGTGAGGTTTCAGTCTGGATTTGAAAAGGATCAGAGAAGGCATCTGACAAACAGTCTTGGGTAGTTTGTTCCAAGCATAAGGAGCAGCAAGGTGAAAGGAACGAAGTCGAGTTAGCAATAGATGAGAAGGGCGGAGATAGAAGCGATTTTCCAAAAGAGCAGAGTTCCTGAGTAGGGGTGTAGGGAGAGATAAGAGAGGAAAGTTAGTGAGGAGCTGCAGAGTGAATATATAGGTCAGCAGGAGAAGTTTGAACTAGATGTAGAAACGATTAGGGAGCCAATGAAGTGACTTGAGAAGTGGAGTAATATGAGCATGACGAAGCTGGTGGAAGATTAGACGTGCAGCAGAGTGTTGAACAGGCTGAAGGGGAGACAGATGATTCAGAGAGAGATCAGCAGGGAGTAGGTTACAATAGTCTAGACAGGAGGTGACTAAGGAGTAGATAAATGTCTTAGTAGTGTGTTCACAAAGGAATGGTCAAGTTTTGTTGATGTTATAGAGAAAGAAACAGCAGGTTGTAGCTGTCAGATGAATGTATGTGGAGAAGGAGAGAGAGGAGTCAAAGATGACCTCAGTGTTGCGAGCTGAGGAGACAGGGAGGGGTAGAGAGTTATCCAGAGAGAGTGAGAAAGGAGGAAGGGGAGAGGAGGGTTTAGGGGAAAAATAAGAAGTTCCGTTTTGGCCATGTTCAATTTTAAGTGGCAGTGAGACATCCAAGCAGCAGTGTCAGAAAGGCAGGCAGAGATCCTAGCCTGGATTGCCAAAGAGATTTCAGGCATAGAGAGGTAGATCTGGGAGTCATCAGCATAAAGATGGTACTGAAAGCCATGGGAAGAGATGAGTGCACCAAGGGACTAGGTAGAGAGAGAGAAAATGAGTGGACTCAAGTCAGATCTTTGGGGTGCACCAACTGAAAGTGGGAGAGCAATAGAGGAGGATCCACCCGAACAAATACTGAAAGAGTGATGGGAGACATAAGAAGAGAACCAGGATAGCACAGAGCCTTTAAAACCAAGTGAGGACAAGGTATCAAGGAGAAGGTTGTGGTCAACAGTGTCAAAAGCAGCAGAAAGGTCAAGAAGGATAAAGATAAAGAACCTTCAATTTAGCCAGGAACAGAGATTTTGGCAAGAGCCATTTCAGTAGAATGTAAGGACAAAAGCCAGGTTGTAAAGGATCCAGGAGGGCTTGAGAGGAGAGAAAGTCGAGATAATGGTGGCAAACTGCACATTCAAGTAGTTTAGAAATGAAGGGGAGGAGGGAGATGGGTCTACTGGTCAACCAAGTTTTACAAAAGTCATGTTACTGAAATAAAAATAGTCATTTCTTATCAATTTTTATATGCTGAACACGAATATGACAGTGAAATTGCAAAGTTGGCTCTAGATTTTTTGTAATCTACAATAATTAATGTTTACATCACAAAATGCATGTCAATAGTAAATAAAATAGGCCTTGGGTTAATACCTGTAAAAAACCAAGTCATAGACTACTTCTTAGATTTTTCCGCCTGTCTCTTGTACAGCTGTTCGGGAGCTTCTCTGGGGAGTGTCCAGCAGTAGTCAGCCAGCATTGTAGTTGACCATTTTCCCTGGTATCTTTGCTCCATCGTTGCGATATCCTGGTGAAAACGTTCGCCCTGTTCATCACTAACCATACCACAGTTGTCAGGAAAGAAATCGAGATGGGAATCAAGAAATGGATCTTTAGAGACATATTGCAGCCAAGTTTCTGATATTGCATCAGCATGTCTTCTACTAATTCCTTGTAGTTTTCTGCCCTAACATTCCCAAGAAAGTTTGTTGACACTAGGCGAAAAGCATTCCATGCTTGTTTCGCATCACCCTGCAGCAAGTTGTTGAACTGGTCATCTTTGAAGAGCTCTCGAATCTGAGGACCCACAAAAACTCCCTCTTTAATCTTTGCTTCGCTGAGTCAAGGGAATTTTTCATGCAGTTATTGGAAAGCTGGCGAAGTGCGGTCCATGGCTTTCACTAAGTTTTTCATCAAACCTAGTTTGATGTGAAGGGGTGGTAGCAGGATTTTGTGAGCCTCAACCAGAGCTGGGTGCTGGATATTCTTCTCTCCAACTGTTACATTTTGTCTGTGATTCCATTCCTTCCACAAGTAGTGCCAATCCCTTGCTCGGCTATCCCACTCACATAAGAAACACATGTATTTTATATATCCCTGCTGCAGCCCCATTAAAAGGGCAACTACCTTCAAGTCACCACAGAGGTGCCAGCTGTACTTGTTATAGCTAATGGAAGTCAGTAGATGCTTTAATTTATCGTATGTCTCTTTCATGTGGATGGCATGCGCTACTGGAATAGATGGAAGACGGTTTCCATTGTTCAAAAGCACAGCCTTCAGACTCAGTTTTGAAGAGTCTATAAATAGTCTCCAGTCTTGTGGGTCATGAGTGATTTTTAAGGCATTCATGAGGCTTTCAATATCGGAACAGAATACCAGATTACTTTCCTTTCCGACTGCGTATAGTACACTGCTGACTTCAGATGGCTTCAGCAGCCGTCTGGCAGTAGGATTGCATTGCATCAGAAAATGACGTAATCAACTCTGGATGATGTGTGCATGCTGGTATTATGCAATGTGATGCAATATTACATCATTCATGGCTTATTTGGGATGTTGTTGATGTCCTACTGGATAAATTTACACAGTGAAATGTCAAAAATGAACTACATACAATATCTTCAAAACGAGAGCCAATAAAAGATTTTAAATGTTATATTTGTGTTCAGCTCACCAAGATACTACAGATTAGGGCCTTTTAAAGTCAGTAACGATTTCAATGTTGACCAGTGATAGTTAGAAGGACAGGTAAGGTCTAGTGAGAGTTTCTTGAGGAGAGGTGCAACCACAACATGCTTGAATGCTGCAGGGACAGTTGCAGTGGAGAGCGATAGGTTGAGAATATGAGAGATGGAAGGGACAACAGTAGGGGAGATGGAGCTTAGGAGAAGGATAGGAATAGGATCAGAGGAGCAGGTAGTGAGTTTGGAGGAGGAAATAAGGTATGTGGTTTCCTCTTTAGAGATCATAGAAAAGGAAGAGAGGGTAACAAATTTAGGAGGGGAAAGTTGGGAGTGAGAAGGTGAAGTAGCTGACATCGTGGGAATTGGAGTGTGATCTTTTGGATTTTGTCATGGAAATAGCCAGAGTTTGGGCAGAAAGGTAGGGAGTGGTTGGAGGCGGAGGCACCTTGAGGAGAGATGTGAGAGTTGTAAAGAGACGGCGAGGGTCAGATGCAAGAGAGTTAGTCAGATCGACATAATAGCACTTGTTTGGCAAGTGCTATGACTGACTGGAAAGAGACAAGCATGAATTTGAAGTGTAGAAAGTCCACAAGGATTTAAGCCAAGTGGGCTCAGCTGAATGGGCACAGGAATATAGATAGTGGATAGTGGAAGACAGCCAGGACTGGGGTATAGAATGCCTCAGAGGATGTGGCATGGGCGGAGCAAGAGCATCCAGAGAAGAGCAGGACTAGCCCCGCAGTACTATCTCAGCATTCTGACAGAGGATGAGAAATAGATATACAAGTGCGTAGTGATTTATAAATGTGTGTAAGCTGAAAGAAATAGGGAATTAAGAAGACGATAGCTATGCAAATTATATGCATGAAAATAACTTTTTCCTTCATATGCACTTACCTGCGTTTCACAATGCACATGCACATGCACCTACACGTGTATTGAAGCCATTCTGCAAACTCAGACATGTAACTGCTCTCAATTAATCACTGAGGACTCAAGATTTACCATAGTTTAATTTGTAGGAGGAAATAGGGAAAGAGAATTGGATTTAACTCACACCTTTGTCCTTGGGAGTTCAAGGCAAGTTACATTCAGGTACAGTAGGTATTTATGGTAACTTACCTTGTCGTGCTGTGAGGGCTTGTGTGCATCAGTGATGCTGAGAGCTAAGCTATTGGTAGCTTAACTACTGGCAGGGTCTCCTAAGATGGATAGGTCTCGGCTGAGGTGCCAGACCAAGACAAGCCACCCAACTGGGCAGCAGCAGAATGGGATGGTGTTGGCAGCGGAGGATCACGTTTCTGTGTCAACGGCAACAACACTAGAATTACCTGCAAGGAAGAAAGGCCTGACAATCTACTTCCATATCTTGCCACGAAAACCCAGTGGATAGTCACAACAAAACATTGCACTATAGTGCTGGAAGAGAGACCCCCTGGTCGGAAGGCACTCAACTGGCTACTGGAGAGGAGCTGAAGATTTTTCAGAGTAAAGCCAGCATTTATGATGTGGTTGGATCAAAGCTCTCGGAATGTCTGACTGCTGATGTAGCTGCGCATGAAATGAGGGTCAGACGCTGTAAAGATGTCTTACATATTGGGACATGGAATGTACGAAACATGAACGAAGGAAAGTTGGATATGTCAAGAATGAAAAGGAACATGTAGAACTTGATCTGTTGGGTGTCAGCGAACTGAAATGGACTGATATTGGGCACTTTGCATCTGATGATCACATGATCTAATGTGCTGGAAATGAAAGACAAAGAAGAAATGGTGTTGCATTTATAATCAGGAAGACACTTGCAAGAACTCTTACAAAATAGAATGCAATCAGTGAATGCTTAATTTCTATTCATCTACAAGGAATGCCAATCGGCACAACTATAATTCAGGTATATGTCCCAACAACAGCTGCAGAAGAGGATGAAGTTGATGAGTTCTATGAAAATGTACAAGCTGAAATTGACAGAACATGCAAACAGGATATTCTGATAGTCATGGGTGACTGGAATGCAAAAGTTGGCAACAAAGAAGAAGGCAAAGTGGTTGGAAAATACGGACTTGGCAACAGAAATGAAGCTGGAAAAAGACTGATAGAATTCTGCAAGACCAACAATCTATTCATCTCAAACACCCAGCAACACAAGCGGTGCCTGTACACATGGACAATGGATTGTACAAAAATAAAATTGACTGCATCTGTAGAAGTCAACAATGGAAAAGATCTATAACATCAAGAAAAACAAAGCCTGGAGCTGATGAACTGATCACCAACTACTAGTATGCATACTCAAGCTAAAGTTGAAAAAGAACAAGCCACTCATAAATGTAGCAAAATATGATCTTAAGAATATACCACTGGAATTTAAAGACTGCCTGCAAAATTGACTTGTTGCTTTAGATACAAATGACAGAGTTCCAGAAGAGTTATGAGATGATATCAAGAAGGTTGTTTTGGAAGAAGGTGAAAAAGCAAAAATGGCCAAAACTCTGAAAATTGCCCAGAAATGCAGAGAAGCTAAAGCCAGAGGAGAAAGAGAGGCAATCACAGAACTCATCAGAGATTTCCAATGTGCAGCAAGACAAGACAAGGAGAAGTACTACAATGTCGCATGCAAGGAAATAGAATCAGAAACTATTAGAGGAAGAACAGGAAAGGCTTTCCTAAAGCTATGAGATTTAAAGAAAAAATTCTAGCCTAGAAATGGAATGCTACAAGATCCTCAAGGATCCATGTTGAATGATGCTGAGAAGATCAAGGAAAGAATATACAGTCATTAAAGGTGTGATCAAAAAGTATTCAGACTTGTTGTGTAGCTATATAACAATACATTGCGCCATGTTGCTATTAAATATGCAGTGATCTAGTTATGTGCTCTGCATGTGCAAGAGTGTTGCATGGCTGCAGCACACCTGTACTTTTTTTAATCACATGATTTGATGTCATGTAAAAGCAGTTTGTCAGATTTACAATGAGTGAAAAAATTGAACAGCAAATTGAATTAAATTCTGTCAGAAACTTGAAGATTTATGCAAAGAGACTTATGACAAGTTACAGCAAGTGTATGGCGATGAATGCATGAGTCGTGCTTGAGTTTATGACTGTTAGAAATGTTTTCAAGATGGCCACCAAAGTGTTGACAGTGATGAATGTTCTGGAAGGCCATCTATGAGCAGGAATGAAGAAAAGTTGAAGCAGTGCGTGCTGCGATATCCTCAAATTATCGACTGACTATCAGGGAGCCTACTGAGGACATGGACATCAGTTTTGGGTCGGTACAGTCCATTAGTACTGCTGATTTGGAGATGAGACATCTGTCTGCAAAATTCGTGCCAAAGCTCCTGTACCCTGACCAAAATGATTGAATGTCTGCTGCCAGGGAGTTGTTGTAATGCATTGAAAATGACTCAGATTTAATCAAAAATATAATTACTCATGATGAATCATGGATTTATGGTTATGATCTGGAAACTAAGGCTCAGTCCTCACAATGGAAGACTTCAGACTCTCCCAGACCCAAGAAAGCCCATCAGGTGAGGAGCCATGTCAAGGTCATGTTCAGTTTTCTTTGATTAACAAAGTATTGTTCATCATGAGTATGCTCCAAAAGGCCAAACCATCAATAAGGAGTATTACATCCAAGTTCTGACTTGTTTGAGAGATGTAGTTAATCATAAGAGGCAAGAGCTGCACAGGAATGGTCAATGGTTGCTTTGTCACGATAACGCCCCAGCTCACACATCACATCTTGTCCAGCAGTTCTTGGCCAAACACCAAATTGAGCAAGTCCATCAGCCTCCGTATTCACCTGACCTCGCACCCTGTGACTTTCTCTTGTTTCCAAAACTGAAATTACTACTGAAAGGAAGGAGATTCAATGACTTGGAGACCATAAACAAAATTCGATACAGCAGCTTCACAGTATAATGAAAGAGGCATTTCAAAATTGTTTCCAGCAGTGGCAGGAACACTGGAGCAAGTGTGTTTTATCGGAAGGGGACTACTTTGAAAGAGACTGAGTGAAATAACTGTCAGTGTTATACTTCTTGTGTTATTATACGAGTCTCGATACTTTTTGATCGCACCTTGTACACTATAAAGATCAAGTGGACAAACAGCTGTTTCAACCTGTACATCATGACATTGGTGATGAAAGAAGAAGTTGAAGCAGCATTGAAAGCCTTATCAAAGAACAATGCACTGGGCATTGATGGCATTCCCATTGAAGAATTACAGCAATTGGATGCAGCTGTTACTATATTAACAAGACTCTGCCAGGAAATTTGGAAGACAACATCATGGCCAACTGACTGGAAAAGATCTGTGTTTATACCAATACTAAAGAAAGGTGATCTAATTGACTGTGAAAATTATAGCACAATTGTCTGATCCCACATGTCAGCAAGATTCTATTCAAGATTATTCAGCAGAGACTATAACCATACCTGGAACGAGAAGTGCCTGAAGTACAAGCAGGGTTCAGGAAAGGGCAAGGGACAAGAGACATCATCAGGGATGTGAGATGGATCCTTAAAAAGACAAAAGAATACAAAAAGGATATATATATATGTGTTTTATTGACTACACTAAGGCTTTTGATTGTGTAAACCATGAGAAACCCTGGGCCACATTAAGAAGCATGGGTATACCAGAACATCTGATAGTTCTCTTGCACAACCTCTACATTGATCAAGAAGCAACAGTTTGAACAGAACAAGGAGAAACCAAATGTTTTTTTTTTATACTTTAAATTTTTATTCAAAAAAGCGTATAATATACATGAACATGATCACTTGCCCCGGCTAATCCCCATACTCCCTATAAAGTGAACCGGCTGTCCATCCCTTCCTTAACACAAATATTTCTAACTCACCCCGCTCTTAACAATTTGTATATCAACAGTTACCCTAACCACTATATACATAGACAGGTCCTCTCATGAAGCCCATGAAGAACCACTCAGCAATTAACCGTTACAGACTTTTTTACCCCCCCTCGTCCCCCCTCTCCCCCCATGTTACCGAACCCCTGTTCATGAACGCCACCAAGTCCTACCAATATACTATCCTCCAGTATCCCTTATCATCTCCCCTCTCCCCCTCCCTCCCCCCACCCCTCTACCCCCCAGCTTCCCCTTCCCTTCCCTTCCCTCCCAACCTACCCCACCCCAAGAACACCACACAACTGACCCCACACCTCCTCAAACCGAGCCACCCTCTGCCTCCTAGCTGCAGTTAATTTCTCCATCTGCACCACCTGCCTAAGCCTCCTCTCATATTGTTCCACCGTGGGCATCTCTTTTTGTTTCCACGCTGCTGCCACCTCACATCTAGCAGCACACAGGCACGCCAACACCTTCCTACCCCCCATCTGTGCCCCACTATCCCCCCACCATGACAATAAAAAAATACTGGGCTCCAGACCCACCTCCACCCCTAATTTCTCCTGCATCCATCCTCTGATCAGCCGCCAATACCCCTGAGCCTTTACACAACTCTACCACACATGCCAAAAGGATCCCATCTCCCCACACTCCCGCCAACAAATAGGTGACACCCTCGGATATATTCTGTGTAATCTCTCCGGTGTATAGTACCACCTCAGCATTACCTTAAAGCAATTTTCCCGGATCCTACTTGAACAGGGCCCCCACTTTATCTGATCCCATACCTTTTCCACTCCTTACTCGACAGTCTTCCCCATATCCCTCTCCCATTCTACCATATACTTATGTTTCCCCACCCCCTCCCCCTGAACCCCTTTATATAATCCCGATATCATCCCTTTTGACCCTCTCTTCCCATACCAAATAGCCTCTACTCTAGAAACCTCCCTTCCCATCCCTGCCCTCCCCAGCATCTTCCGAAGAAACGAACTCACCTGCATATACGCAAATCTGTCCACCTCTTCCAGGCTAAACTCCTCCTTCACCTCCTCAAAGCTCCTCATCTCTCCCTCCTCCAACAACTGGAAACTACACTCCAACCCTTTCCCTTTCCAGATATCAAATCAACCACCTTCCCAACCGGGTGTAAAGGCCTTCCACCCCCTCCATGGTGTCATCACCGAGAACCCCGTCCCCCTACTAGCTACCTCTGGCCCCCGAACTTTATCCCATACCTTAACCACCCGTCGCATCGCCGCAGAACCCCTCCCTAATTCCCCTCTCTCCCCCTTCGACGCCCAAACCCAAGCTGCCAAGTTCTGCCCCCCCTAACCCGCCATTTTTCCAAACTCACCCAGGGCCTCTCCTCCCCTCCCTCTCTTCACCCCATTACATGGGCTACCTGTGCAGCCCTATAATACGCCTGCAAATTAGGGACCCCCAATCCTCCCTCCTCCTTGGCTGCATACATCACCGCCCGCGCCACCCACGGAGGCTTCCTCTTCCAAATATAACTAAACACCCGCCTCTGCAGCGCCCTCATCGCCCCCTCCGGCACCTCCACCGGTAAAGCGTGGAACAGGTATAACAATCTAGGAAGAATATTCATTTTAATGGCAGCAATTCTGCCCAGCCAAGAGATTTCCATCCGCATCCACCCCTCTAAATCCCTATGAATATTTCCTAGCAAGCTCGGATAATTAGCCTGATACAAATTCTCGTACTTATCCCTAAGCTTTACCCCCAAATAGCCCAGAGACCTACGAGCCCATCGCAATGGATATAATCATTTCAACCTCTCCTCCAGCTCCCTATCTAAACTTACCCCCATCACTTCTGTTTTATCGACATTCATTTTAAACACTGAGACCACCCCGTACCTTTCCACCTCCCCCAGCACCTCCGGCAAAGATTCCTGTGGGGAGCTAATGTATAACAAAATATCATCCACATATAGTGAAACCTTATGTTGTTGCCCCCCTCTTTCCAAACCAACTATCCTGTCATTCTCCCATATGCATACTGCTAACGGCTCCACTACCATCGCAAACAGCAGAGGGGATAAAGGGCAACCCTGATGGGTCCTCCTCCCAAGTGCAAAAGCCCGAGAATACCTCCCATTGATCTTCACCCTCGCCCTAGGACCCTGATAAAGACCTTTCACCCATGCCAAAAAATTTGGCCCACACCCCACCCTTTCCAACACTTTCATTAGAAATCCCCAATGCACCCTATCAAATGCTTTCTCCGCATCAATTGACATCAACAGAAGTTCCTCCCTCTCCTGCCTGGCCTCCCAGATCACCCCTATCGCTCTCTTTATATTATCCACCGCTTGTCTCCCCATAATAAACCCTGCCTGGTCTACGTTGATTATCTCCGGCAACCATCTCGCCATCCTCCCCGCTAAGATTTTTGCCAACAGCTTGACATCCACATTAAGAAGGGAAATTGGCCTATACGAACTACACTGTAAGGGATCCTTCCCTGGTTTCAACAAAACAGTGATACCCGCTGTTAACATTCCTTCTGACAGCTCCCCCCCTTCATTTAACATTCCATTGAACACCCTGCAAAGTAAACCCCTTATCTCCCCCAGGAAAACCTTATAAAAACTCTCCGTCAAGCCATCTAACCCCGGAGCCTTCCCCCCTACCAACCCTCGTACTACCATCTCAATCTCTTCCTCCGAAATCCCAGTCTCTAAGTCCCTCCTGGCCTCCTCCGGGAACTCCACCAGCTTCACCCCTTCCAAATAGTCCACTATATCCCCCTCCTCCCCCCTCCATTTCCATATATAACTCCTGATAATACTCCCGAAACTGCTCCCTTATTGCCTCCTCCCCTCTACAGACCTTCCCATCATTCCCCTCTATCTGATATATCAGTGCTGCCCCTTTTTGCTGCCGTAACCGTCGAGCTAGCAAACTGCCCGCTTTATCACCAAATTCGTAAAAGACCTGTTGAGCTCTCTGCAATGCAAATGCCACTTGTTCCTGTTGCATAGCATGCAACTCGGCCTTCACCCTCTCCATCTCCTCCCTATCTGCCTTTACCCCAGACTCTTGATACCGCTTCTCAGCCTCCCTAACTGCCTGCCCCAACTCTCCTTCCTTCCTTTCCCTCTCCCGTTTTCTCCTCGCCCCCCACATTATAAACCTCCCTCGCACCACCGCCTTCAACCCCTCCCATACCATCACCTCCGCCACTTCCCCAGTATCATTAAAACGCAAGTACTCCCGTATCACCGTCCGCACATCCTCCACAATCTTTACATCCTTCAGCAACTTCTCATTTAACCTCCAGAATACCACCCCTCCCTTTTCTAACCGCTTAAAACAGACTTCTACCACCGTGTGGTCAGTCCACCCTACTGGAAGAATACCCCCCTCCTGCACCTCCAGCATCTACGCCTTATCCACCAATAACAGGTCTATCCTGCTCCAACTGACATGCGGAGCCGAATAGAAGGTATATTCCTTCCCTGCCAGATGCAGCGCCCTCCAAGAATCCACCAGGTTATATTGTTTCATCAGCTTTCATAAACCTTGCCTATTCTTTCGCCCCCCCATCCTCCCCCTTCGAATTCCTATCTACCCCCGGGTCTAATACTAAGTTAAAATCCCCCCAACCACCACTTCCCCCCCCCCTTCTATTAGTCGTCCGACCTCTTTCCAAAACCCCCCTTGACTGCCATTTGGGCCATACACTGCCACCACCACAATTTCCTCTGACCCCCACCACCCCTTTATCCCAACTACTCTCCCCTCCCCATCCTGAAAATGCACCCCCACTTGAATCCCACACCCCGCCCTCACCAAGATGGCCACCCCCCCCCTTTTTTGCTCCCTCCCTATTACAGGAATAATATTGCACGGGGAACTGCTTATGCCGCATTCTCCCTACATCTCCCCTCCTCAAATGAGTTTCCTGAATTAAGACCACATCCCATTGATTTTTCAATACCTCCCGGAACAGCATCCCCCTTTTAGCTGGCGAAATTCAACCCCTTAGCATTTATCGAACCTATCCGTAGCATCACCTTTCCAACCCCCCCTCCCCCACCCATTTACTATTACTGTGTTGTCCCCAACCTCCCCCACCCCTCCCCCTCCCACCCCTCCCTCCCCCCCCACCCTCCCGCCCTCCTCCCCATCCCCTTAACTTCTCTCCCTCCTACCCTTCCAGAACGCTTAGTCCTATCCCGACACTCCATTCCCCCCCTCTTTATCCAACACACACCCCCAACACCCTCCTCCCTTTCCCCTTCCCACCTCCCCAACCTACAACAGAGCTTACCCCCAAGCCCCCCTCCCTCTCAATAATCTTCCCTCACCCCCACAGCCCTATTAGTCCAGTGTCCAAATTCCTGAGTAACAGGGCTCTATCGCCCCCCACTCAATCTTCATATGTGCATCCCAGCCATTCCCGCCAACTCCACCTCTCATGTGTCCTCCTCTGCCGCGGGTTTCCTCTGCTCCTGCGATAGCCGCTTCAATCGCTTTCCTTTCTCTCCCATTCGCTGCCACTGTGAACCCATTGGCTGTTTACTTGTTGCTGCCCTGAGTAGTCTCCGCTGTTCCCGCTCCACCGCTTGGGGAAGAGCCTCCCACCCCATTTCTCTGAGCATGTTCCACGCCTCCTCCTCCGATTTCACCCTCTTATTCACTCCATTCACCGAAATCAGGACCCCCAAAGGGGAACAGCCATCTGTATCGCCACCCTTTCTTTCTCAGATACGCTATAACCCCTTTCATCAGTCTCCTCCGTTCCAATGTGCCTTTGGACAAGTCATTAAACACTTCAATTTCATTCCCTTCCCATGTAATCCTTCCAAACTTCCGTGCCGCATTTAATATTTGCTCCTTGAGAGGGAAACTGCTCAAGCAGGCTACAATATCTCTTGCCTGTTTCTCCCTTCTCGGGCCGAGACTCCTATGCGCCCGTTCTACTCCAATGTGCTCCACACATGGTCCAGAGTCCTCGCTCAACTGCAAAATATGGCTGCACAGCTTCTGCACCACTTGCACACAATCTCTGGCTGCAGTCTCGTCCGGGAACCCCCAGATCCACAAATTGTTTCTACGCGCTCTATCTTCAATCTCCTCTGTTTTCTCCCACAACTCCTTCTGCTGGGCCTTAAGCATATTCCGCAGTTCCACCACATCTCTCACCTCCTCCTCACACTGCTCCATGTGGCCTTCCAAGTCCTTCACTCACTGCCCCAAGCAGCCCACCTCCTTCTGAATCTCTAGCAAGGTTTCTTTCACCTCCTTTCGCATGGCTTTAATCTCTCCTCTCATTTCCACTTTAAACTCTTGGAGCCACTTCTTCAACGACACCTCCTCCTTCCCCTCCATGTCCGCTCCATCCTCCTCCTCCGAACTCCCAGCGCCATCTCCCTCCTCTGAGTCCCCCATCTCCTCCTTCTCCATCAGCGCCCGCCGCACATACGGTGACTGAAAGCTCACCAGTTTTTTCTATGCCGCCATCTCCGTGCTGGGTGCTCGCTTCCTTTCCACGTTTTCACCCGGGGGTCCCATTAATTGCTCTCCACTCTCGGGAATCGGACGGAGCTAGGCTTCTATGCCGCCATTAGCTCCGTGACATCATCGGAAGTCAAAAATGAATGTTTTAAAATCAGCAGAGGTATACAACAAGGCTGCATACTTCCCCCCTACCTGTTGAATTTATATGCAGAACAAATCATCAGAGAAGCAGGACTGTATGAAAACAACTGAGGTTTGAAGATTGGTGGAAGACTCATCAACAATCTTCGCTATGCTGATGATACCACGTTACTGGCTGAAAGTGAAGACGATCTGAAACATTTGCTTCTCAAGATCAAGAAACATAGGGGTATGTTTACTAAATTGCGTTAGTGCGATTCGCGTTAGGAGCCGCGGTAGAGACAGAAACCCCAAATAAGGACATGGGCGGTACATCATTTTCGAGAACGCGCCGAGAAAGCGCGTTACAAGGCGCCATAAATGAACGAGCGCTACAGGGCACGTTACCGCGCGTTAATCTTAAGAAGGCACGCAGGCATAGAAGTACAGCAACAGAGCAGTAGCACAATGGTTACAATGCTGACTGATGGTACAGGGGTCATGGGTTCAATTCCCCAGTGGGCCTAATGTATAAGGCTGGCTGAGGCAGCACCCTTTACATTTAAGTAGCAATTGTTGAGGCATGTGACGTGTATTTTAATTAGTGCTGCCAGCAAACACACCCTCACAGTGGCATACCTAAGGTGCCGCATAAGGCACCCCATAACGCACTCCATAGGGCACATTATAAAGTGTACTGTCCGCCAAGGCACCCTATAATGTCCCCTATAGGACACCTTATAAGGATGTGAACAAAGCCCTGGCTGGCTGCAGGACTGCACGTCACCACACAAACTGTCTGCTGTGGTTACCAGGATAGGGGTAACCCATCTGTACCCATGATGCACTGCACATGCAAATCACCAGTCGAGAGATGGGCACAAGATCGGGTATGCACCCCCACAGCACCTCGGCCTTGTAAGGGGAACAGACCGTGTGTGGCACAGCCACAGAGTAGCCACAGACAGTCACATTGTGCGGGTACAGTTCCCACCCTGAGGTTGAGGTGGGGCGCCCAGCACCAGATCCACAGCACCTTTCATGGCTGAAATACGCCATGCTGCAGGTCCCCATCAGTGTGTGATAGGTAGTTCAGTTAGACACACCTAGGATACATCTGTGTCCTGCTGTATGTCTCGGTCATGTCTAGTCCCTATGGGCGATGCTGCACCCAGAATAGTGCATATCCTGTGTTGGTGCCATCGTTACCTGCTGTAGGTGAAGGGGGGGGGGTGTATGGACCCATAGGCAGATTATGTACCACCACACAACCCACCCTCTGGGGCTCAGGGTGGGAAACAGGATCATCCACCAATAGATCCACAGTCTACCTTCCTGCAATGGCAGCAGTAGAGGGGACCAGCAACCCCAGTCCTGCTGGGGAACAGACAGAGCAGTACACATCCATAACGCAATAGCAGACAGACAGCAGGCCTGGAAATGCTCAGCTGCCCCCCACCATTATCTGACATTCTCCAGCAGCAAGCCTCCAGCCACTGCACCCTGCAAGGTGTTCCAGCAAGACACATACTAACTGCAGACAATCCGCCAGCTAGTCCATGGTCCTGGAGAAGATGCATGTACCCAGAACGGGGATGTCAGCAAACACACCAAGCAGATAAATCAGTGATTGGGCCCCAAAAGGAAACCCATAAATATCACATGAGAGAAATACTATATAGCACTATGGGGGAACCTAGCCATGCCATGGTCACTGCTCAGTCAGGGTGAGAGTGACCTCCCAGCAGGACATGCTATGGCCACCCTGTCTGTGCAGGTGGTGGCCAGGCACTAAAATATCTGAGCCATTGCCCTATGCCGTGTGCAGATGCATCCAGGCCAGGCCACCCTATCCAGGCTATTCCCACAGTGCACATTGGCAGGCCAATACTGGCAACAGTGCTAGCAGTGTGGGCTGTGGAGGGTGTTGGCAGCCACCACACACTGGATAGACAGACACACACTCCCCACACCTATGCCAGCATTGTGCATCCATAGAGGTGTTTGGCAGCCCAGGCCACCACACAAGTCCTGGGCACAGTGCAGGCATGGCTATGGTACGCAATACTGTAGGAGTCACTCCCCAGGGAGGTAAACACTGTCAGACACAAGACCTGTAGCACACTCCACAGACATCAGAAAGGTTGCTATGATGCAGCTCACTCAGAAAAGTGTACTTAACCTAGGAATTGCTATCTGCCAGTACTCATAGCAACCTTTTGATAGATGTGTACCATATTCCCCGGTTTAGGGTGGCATTACTAAGGTATGCAAGTGCTAGTATTGGGAGATACACGCAGAGCCCAATGTCCTGCCTCTCCAGGAGGCTTTGGATAATGGGACCTGTGGGTGCGGGTGTGTCTGCCCCTCTTGGCTGCTGCTTTACGGCAGAGGTTCCCAACTCCAGTCCTGGTGTGTCAAACACTGTTCGGGTTTTCATGCTGTCCCTCATGAATATGCATGAGATACATCTGCATACCATGGGGGTGGCGCATAGAAATGCAGCACAGGCATCTTTATCCAAGGCAGCATGGAACCGGAATGGTGTTTGGCCCTCTAGGACTGCATCTGGGAGACTCTGCTCTAGGTAATGTGCATGTTTATGGTGTCTGTGCTCTGTAGGGTAGAATGTAGGTGTCTTGGGCATGTTTATGTCATCTGCAATAAAGGTGCTGTCTGTATTAGCACGTTGTAGTAGTGGGTAAAATATGGGGACTGGGTTGGCAGGAATCACAGCTGGGACTTGAACCTGTGATTCTCTGCTTCTGGATACACTGGTTTTGTGCTCTGCACCACCTTGTTGTCACAGAGTCAGTACATTCCTTGGTGATACCATGACTGTTCGTCAGACAGGGCCCATCTGTTGCAGTACACGGCACCCACCTACACAGGGCTAGGCCACGGTCTGCTCTGGGCAGCTGCCACTGCCCCCTCCACCACCAGTATCCCTCAGCCACCATGCTGACATGCCCTTCTGCTGGTGGTGCTGGTGGTGCGCAGTCTCAGGCCATCCAGTGTGCAGGTAGGCGGCTGCCTATGGTGCGGATTCTGGGGTAGGGGTGCCTGCATAGGTGTCCACGCATCCCCCCAGCACCGCCTGCCAATGTTCCGTGCCCTTGGGGGTAGCTGCTGGGTACTATCCCCTGTGACACTGTGGGACACACAGTCGTGCCCATATTGGGCCTTCAGCAGTTGCTGTCTGGCTGCTCTGCTGCTTCAGCATTCCTATGGGCCACCTAGGCATCGCCCTAGTCCGCACTGTGGCCCAGCTGCACCAAAGCATGTGCCGCCTGCGGCCCTCTGTATCCCCTTCTCCGGCATCTGTCCAGTTGCCGTTCCGACATGCCCGCCCTGATGCTGCGGGACATGTGCATGCCATAGGAACCCTGTCCGATGGTGGGGAAAACCCTGAGCAGCACTATTTCACTGTGGGCTCATTCACCTTGTATGGGGACGGATTATAGACCCTTCCACGATTTATATCTGTTCTATGGAGCTTACCCGGGGGAGTGGGGAGGGGTTGATGTTTCTCATTGATACCACTAGTGGCCAGCTTGGTTATGTTTTTTTTCCAGTTTGTTGGGGTCATTTTCAGTGTTTATGTGCCCTTTTGTTCTGTGCACATGTATCACACTTATCACTTTTTTTAGGTTTCCCTGCCTGGGCTGTACATTGCTGACACTGAAATAGTTTCTCTCCCCTGTAATGTGCATTTAACGGCAGGTTTTCATTCGCGTTGGAATTGAGCTCTTGAGATCAGCGCGTTAGTGTGAAGGGAGCCTCTCCCCACCCACTCTCCGCCCATTGACCCCTTCTCTCCGCCCTTTCTCCACCTTCTGCGGTGTTTTACCGCGCCGCGGGAGTTTACGATCGTTAACTATGATTAACACGCGTTATGTAACGTTAATGATCGTAATCGCGTCATAACGCGCTTTATGATGCGCTAACGATTGTTAACATTACATAACGCGCGTTATGTACGATTACCGCAGTTTAGTAAACATACCCCCTAGTCTTAAAATGAGCCTGTACCTTAATGTAATGAAGACAGAGATCATGATAACTGGCAAAATCAATTTGTTCATCGTTGATGGAGAAGAAATTGAAATAGTGAACAACTTTAACCTATTTGGATCAACTATCAATAAAGAAATGACAAGCAGTCAAGAAATCTGATGATGCATTGCTCTTGGCAGAAAGGCAATGAAGGAGCTAGACAAGATTCTCAAAAGCAAAGATATCTCTCTCCGTACCAAGATTCAACTTGTTCAAGCCATGGTATTTTCAATAATGTCAAATGGATGTGAAAGTTGGGCAGTGAAAAAGCTAGAAGAAAATCAATGTCTTTGAATTATGGTGCTGGCGACAAATACTGTATATGCCATGGACTGCCCAAAGAACAAACCAGTCAGTACTAGAGGAGATCAAACCTAAGCTTTCTTAGGAGCTCAGATACAAGACTTTGACGTTCATACTTTGGACACATCATTCGAAGAAAGATCATTAGAGAAAGACATTATGCTTGGCAAGATAGAAGGTCAAGGCAAAAGAGGAAGGCCAGCAGTGAGATAGATCGATACAATAACAGCAAATGTGGATGCTACTCTATCAGCTATGAGCTGCCTGACTGAAGACCGAACACATTTTAGGACAACTATCCAGAGGGTCACCATGAGTCTACACCGACTTGACGGCACTTAACAACAACAGGTATTTTCCTGCCCCTGGAAGGCTCACAATCTAACGGGCCAATGTAGAAAAGTTTAGTGTGGCATTTGTTGGCGCTTTTCCTGCTCTAGGCTTGCTGTCCAATGCTGAAAGCAAGTTGGCACCAGAAAAATGCCAAAAAAACAACCACGCTAAACTACAGTGCAATTGGCATGAAAATGGCTGCATAAGTAATTATTCCCGATGTAAAAAACTGCGCTGAAACTTGGCACAGTTTCTTACACTGTTTTCCAACACTGGATCTTCACACCAGCTTCGGGCAGGTGTAAAGATTCAGCTGGGAGCAAAAGTATCATCTGAGGTGAAGTTTGAGACTTCACCTCAGATGATCCAGGTACTGGGGAAAGCCCCCAATGCCATCAGAATATTGTCGGGGGGGCCAGTGTCATCCCCCCCCGACACCAAGTCCCTGACAGAAACTAAATCTCCAGTGGCCTAGCAACCCCAATCCCCTCCACCCAATAAATAAATTTCCTGGTGGTCCAGCAGCCCTGATCCCACCCACCCAATAAATACAATTCCTGGTGGCCTGGTAGCCCCCTTTTCCCTCCCGGTACCTTAATATGGAGCAGGAGCGTTGCCCATATGCTCCTGCCCCTGTGCCGCATTCTTGAAAAATGGTGGCCCCTGGCCGTGTGGGGTGCATCTCACTGTTAAGTCAGTGTCAAACATTACCTCAGAGGACGCTGTTTCTCAGGGACAGCATGCCAAACTTGCGCCAACTTCTGTGCATATGTATTTGGATTGCTCTCCCAGTTTAACGCTGAGCTTTTGCACACTGGGTAGTTTGAATATTGCATTCCAGCGCGAAGAATCAGTGTTAAAGTTATTCTATGAAATCCTGCACTAGAGCTTTAAGCATTGCCTTCTAGTGTAGGGATTCTGCATCAGCCTGTAAGCTTGTACCTGAGGTCATGGAGGGTTAAGTGACTTGTCCAAGATTTGAACCTGGTTTCCCTGTTTTTAGTTCACAGCTGTAACTATTAGGCTACTCCTTCATGTCCTATAGAAAAGGGCTAGTTGAAATGAGCCCTTTCATGTCAAGGAGCAGGTGTAAATTCAGATTCAGTTGATTTTTGCCTTAAACGTGCATAGCCTTTATGAAACAGGGTACATATGCACTCTTTTGTCATGCCCATGACACACACCCTTGCAACTTGGATATGATTGGGGCAGACACGTGCAAAATGAGGACCTTCTAAAATGGCATGTTGCATGAGGATGCAGTCTGCACATGTATGGGCTGGTATATCTACATGCAAAACACACTTAAGATTGCTAAAATAATCCATACAGCCTTCTCTATAGTCGCTTACTAAAGATTATTTAGTGGAGGACTAGCCTAGTGGTTAGAGCAAAAAGCCTAATACAGAAGACATCAGGGTTCAATTTCCACTGACACTTTTTGTGACCTTGGGCAAGTCTCTTACCCTCCATTGCACTGGAAGAAAAAGCCTGGCAATCTACTTCTGGTCATACCTTATCAAAAAAAACCAGGGTCTGCTGAGTTGCCATGAATCAGCATTGACCTGATGACACTTAAAAAAAAAAGAGAAGAAGATTATTTACAAATAGGATTGTCAGCAGGCTGATCCAGTCCTGATTTGGAAGGGAGGAGTGGCCTAGTGGTTGGGGCAAGGTACTACAGTCCAGAAGGTCAGTGGTTCAAATCCCACTAGAGGACAGCAACCTTGGGCCGGAAGGACTGGGGTTTCTAGTCCCGCAGGTTCTCCTTGTGGTCTTGGGCAAGCCACTTAACCCTCCATTGCCCATGTTCCCTGTAAGTATTAGTGTATGTGTCTCATATCCCCTCGTGTTAAATGTATCCCCCAACTGCTTTGACCTGGTGAAAAGTGGGATGTAAATGCAGCTAAATAAATAAATAAAATTTTCTTAGGGCATGCACTAGAGAAATCAGAACTACAAGTTCTTGCATGCAGTGAGGCAAAACCAGGACTCAATCAAGCTGTCTTGAAAATCTGTAGCCAGTTGACAATGACAACCATTAAAAATCCACTGTAAAGCAGACATACAACAGTCCAGGGGTCTCCAAACCTGTCCTGGAGGGCTGCAATCCTGCCAGGTTTTCAGGATATTCCTAATGAATGTGCATAAACACCCAAAAATCACAGACCAAAAACATTCATTCATCAACCATACACTACATCCACTCCTCAAATTATTTATTTATTATTATTATTTTATTACAGTTTCTTATATACTGCGCTATTTAGAATCAGCGCGGTTTACATCATAACAAAACGACCATAACGACAAACTGTCAGGTTTTACATTGAACAGGAGTACAAACTTGGATAACTGGGTTAACTATATACATAAACTATCTACACTGCAGTGTGAGGCATTTCTAGATTGGGTCATTTCTTGGAGGGGATATCTAGTTCAGTTGCTGTCTGGGAAATATTGGCAGAAAAGGTATGTTTTGAGAGCCTTTCTGAACTGATATAGATTGGTAATGGCTCTAATGTCAGGGGGTAGGGTGTTCCAGCATTTTGGTACATAAAAACTGAATGCCCTGTTTGTGGTGTTCGTGTTGGACTTTGTTGAAGCCTTTGGTATTGCTAGCAAGTTTACAGCTGATGTTCTTCTTGCTCTGTTGGGGGGGACCATGTGGATTCGATTCGTGAGTGAGAGGGATGAGGTGCCTTTGATTGCCTTAAATGCTAATACAAGGGATTTGAAGGTGATTCTCCCGTGAATTGATAGCCAGTGTAGCTGTTTGAGAATAGGAGTCACGTGGTCGTTTCTGGATGCACCGTAGAGGACCCTTGCTGCGGCATTCATGGCCAACTGTAAGGGGGTTAGTGTGGATTGGGGGAGACCTTGTAGGATGGCATTTGCAAAGTCAAAATGCGGCAGGATCAGCGCTTGATATATGGTACGGAAATCGTCTGGGTCCAGCAGGGAGCGTAGGTGTTTGAGGGAACGGATTTTGAAGTAGATGGCTTTGACTACGCTGCTTATGTGGCGTCTCATGTCTATATGTTGGTCCAGGGTAACTCCCAAATATTTTATTGCATCTTTAGTTTGCAAATCAGCTTCCTTGACACTGACGTGGGATGGGGGCGTAAAGTTGGAGTCTCTGGAGATGAAAAAGGACCTCTGTTTTTTTATGCTGGATACGTAGGTTCTGTGTCTGGAGCCATGTTGAAACTGCATTGAAACAATCTGTGAGTGGGGTCAGGTCCATGTGGGTTGTGGAGAAAGGCATGTATAAAAGAATGTCTCTGCATATATCATGCAGTTTACGTTTGAATGATCTTATGATATTGCATATGGGCTGCATGTAGATATTGAAGAGTAAGGAGGATAATGAGGATCCTTGAGGTTACCCCTTGTGTTTTGATGGAAGTGGCTAGACTCTTCTGATCCAGACTTCACATATTGCCATCTATCGTCCAGATAAGACTTGCACCATTTTAGTGCCTTGTTGCAGACACCTTTTCTTTTAGTCTTCCCAGGAGGATTTCGTGACTCACGGAGTCAAAAGCCGCGGCGATGTCTAGGAAAATGAGGACAAACCTTGATGGATGTTGTCAATTCCTGTGATGATATTGTTTGATTAGACCAGTGAGTAGTGTCTCAACCCCATGATGTTCTCTGAACCCATGTTGGCAGTTATCTAAGGGAGCAACAGAGTCTATGTGATCTTGAATTTGCCGTTGTGCTTCCTTCTCAATTATTTTGGCTAAGATGGGGATGCTACATCAATAAATGGAAACTACCATAATATACCATAACCATATACACAGACTGGTGGAAAAAAGACTACAATCTTAGTTTTAAATTTTTTTCAGGGTAGGAGAAAAGCCTCAGGACAATAGATCATCCCTCTATGTGGCTAACAAAAGCCATGGGGGAATATACCAGCTCCACATCATAGGCTGAAAAGCTCCATCCACATATTTTTAGTAGGATAAAATTTCTCAATTATTAATCACCGTTAATATAAATATAAATTACAAAGTCACAGATGGTACTCTGAGGTGCCTCAGCAGTAGCACTTACTTGACCTACAATATAGCATTAGCGGTATTCATTAAACAGCAACGGAGCTCTTAGTCAATATAACATTAGCGGTTTTAGTTAAACAACAACAGAGCTCTTAGTCACCAAATACGGATAAACAGTACCTATGGTGGGAATGCATTAAATAACATCAGAACCTTAAAATACTTCACAACATTGCTCACACATTTTACTTAACTGCCAACAGCCAGTTCACAGCGAAGCATTTCCTCCCTCCCTCTAGAGAACACTGTCAGAGACGCCAACAACGGAGACCTTCTACAACAATAACTCGGTCACCAAACTGCAAAACCATCTTCGAATAACTCAACAAAGATCCTTGTTTCGCTTAGAATAAGCTTCTTCAGGAGTTACATGTATCGCCAGAATCCTCTGTGCCAAAGTTCAACATCAGACATCCAAACATTTAAAAATCTGATGGCACCCAATCAGAAGCATCTTCAGACTGACAGGGATTGCCCGGAAATATTTAAAGAAACAAAGGGGTTTGTGCACTCGGAATATATAGGAACCCAACAATGATATAAATTAGAGGAAAACACCCCAATCTATTTTATTATTTAAGCCTATTGTCTCAAGAGTATTTAATTTGAAAATCTGTCGTTGTTCTTGCTGTACCAATATTTTTCCTCGATCCTCTCCCCGGGCATTACTAGGCATGCAGTCAATAACGCTGCATCGCAGATCTTTATACCCATGCTGAAACTGCAAACAATGTTGTACAACTGGAGCTTCCTCCCATGCTTTCAAAAGATTGTTCTTGTGTTGTGCTAATCGCATACGCAACTGCCTCACTGTCTTCCCCACATAATACTTCTTGCAGGGACAGTAAAGAACATAAATTAGAAATGCAGAGGTGCAGGTGGTTAACCAATGATGATAAATCATATAGCCATTAATATTGGAAATGGAATCTTCCACCATAATTTCACAGAAAATACAACAGCCATATTTGAAATGGCCCGTGTCTCCAGGACAGGGCAAAACTCGAGGCACTGCTGGGAATAAAAAATCTCTCGAATTACGTCCTCAGCTATATGTCATTCTTGGTCTTGTGCCCGATAAACTGGGAAGAACTGAAAGTACTGACCAATGAGACCGTATAGAAGTAGCTACTATATTAGATGTTGCTGAATATTGCAGCACACAAGTAATAGGCTCCACCTTAATCCCATCTATAGATACTGATGGACAGGGGGCCAATAGCCACATGGTGGTCAGAGGAAGCCCATTCATATGCCTTGTGTAGGACAGAGGTGGGATAGTCATGGTCTTTAAATTTAGTTAATAGCCTTTGCGCCTGATGATGAAATTCAATATACGTAGAGCAAATACGATGACACCGTATTAACTTTGAAAAAGGGAGGCTACTCTTCAGATGAAACGGATGAAAACTGATACTGCAATAATATATTTCTATCTGATGGTTTTGTATACAATGTAGTCTCTAAGGTGTCACCAACCTTCAATACACACACATCCAAAAAATGGATATCTGTCTGATGGCAATACATCTCAAAGGAGATTGCAGCAATGCATGCATTCAAATAACAGAAAAACTCCTGTAAAACCTCATATGTACCGCTCCATAGAAAAAAATATCATCAATATAGTGCCAGCAGGCAGTAATATAGGGAGCATAGATTGAAGAATATATCCAGCATTCTTCAAAAGCATTCATATATAAACTGGCTAATGATGGTGCAAATGTAGCTTCCATGGCTGTTCCAGAGATCTGCTGATACAGATCCTGTCCATACATAAAGAAATTTCTTGTCAATGCCATCTCTGCCAGTTCTACCAAAAAAGAAGTGGGTACCCGATGTGGCAGAGGTCTTATATCCCAAACAGCATGCAGCACATCTCTAGCTTCATTTTTAGGGATAGAAGTATATAAAGAAGCAACATCAAGAGTTACCAACCACTGTATTGAAGACACCAAAGCAATCTGTTGTAAATTTAATAAAAAATGTGCCGTGTCTTTCAAAAAAGATTTCATCTTTGGGACCTCATCCTGTAGAAACACATCCAAATACTTCCCTACATATTCAAGTAAGGAATTATTATTGGTCAATATTGGTCGACCAGGTAGATGATCCATAGCTTTATGAATTTTTGGCAAAAGGCAGAGAACTGGAATCCAAGGAAAGGCTGGATTCAGAAATTCTCTCTCCTTAGACAGGAACCCAGTGGAAACAGCCATCTCTGTCAACTGTTTAAGCTTACTCTGCAGCTTGCTTGTAGGATCTACTGTTAATTTACAATAGCAAGAGCTATCACTCAATTAGCAACAGGCCTCTGCATTGTAGTTTATAGTGTCCATAACAACAATCACACCACCTTTGTCTGCTTGCTTAATGGTTATATGTTTATTTATTTATTTAGACAGTTTTGTATACCGCCTTATCCTTCAATCAAAGCGGTCACAACACAATTGGGGGATACATTTAACACGCGGGGATATGAGACACACACACTAATACTTACAGGGAACATGGGCAATGGAGGGTTAAGTGGCTTGCCCAAGACCTCAAGGAGCACCTGTGGGACTAGAAACCCCAGTCCTTCCGGCCCAAGGTTGCTGTCCTCTAGTGGGATTTGAACCCCCGACCTTCCGGCCTGAAGTACCTTGCCCCAACCACTAGGCTACTCCCCCCTATCCATCTTCAGCTTTTGAAGTGCTCAAACCTCCAACTGTTGCAAATTGGATTGATAATACTTATGCTGATGTTCTAACTTTGCTGACATTGAACCATGACATTTCTACCCTCAGTCAAATTGTTGCGTTTCAACTCATTCTGGAGTAAAGGAGTCCTTGAGGATCTACATCATTGCTGATGTCTTTGCAAAATCTGTCCACTGTAGTGTCCTGAAGATTGAGTTCCCTCCTTATACAATAGAACCCCAAAGATTCTGTCTCGGGACTCCTCGGAGCTACTGGGCACCCTCTCAGAACTAGAATGACAGCATCCCAAAGCATTTGCTCATCCCAAAGAAGTGTTAGAGTCTTGACAGACAAAAAATAGGTTTGTAAACAGAGTGCAGGTTTGTACTTTATCGTATCCATTGGAACGGATGGAGACATGCCTAATTCAGCAGAGCTTCACTCAGAACAGGGAGTTTCTTTAAACATGGTTGCAGGCAGAATGAACTCTGCTGCAGTTGGGATTCCCTTCTGTGCAGGTATACAGCAGGGCTCACAAACAGAACAGAAAACAACCCTCTGCCTCAAAAAACAATAAGCTGAAGTTTTCCCTGTCATGGGGGTAATTTTATAACCACCTGCACTAGTGAAATGTATGCTCTTATTTTTTACTATGTGGATTCTGTCAAGAGTTTTGGAGCAAATGATGCACCTACTTTTGCTTCGAAAATTAGTCCAGGAAAATTATGTGCACTCATTTACATCTGCTATTTCAGGCCTGCGGTAAAATTCTAAAGTCTGCATATCACTGTAAACCCTTCCCCAGCCCTGTTCTCAAGAATGCCTCCTCAATCTGCAGGTCATATTAGTTATATACAGGCTGCAACTGTGCACATGGGGAAGGGGAACATGTTAAAAGCATTATAAGATTTATGCAGTGCAGTATAGATACATATGAGTCAGTGCCTTCTGTGTTCAGCTTACCATCTAGTCAAGATAGACAAAAAACATTATTTGTGATAAATCAGGGAAAAGATTTAAAGTCTTAAAAAGATACATTTTAGATAAGATATGGAGAGGGGAATTAAGATGTTCAGGTCGGGAGATGCTGGGGACCTTGAGGGTAGGGAGGGAAAGAGGAGATGCCAGATTATTAGAGGGGGCTGGGGTGAGGTTAGGCATGGAAAGGGATGATGCTAGATAAGAGGGATATGGGAGGAAAAAGGATGCTGGACATCGAGGGAGTAGTATCATAAGATTATCACTAGGGGTCATAGACACCATTTTGAAATTTGGGGCAGGAATGAATCAGAATCACTACTATTCCCACTAGATACCAGGGATCCTGGTAAGGCTGGGGATGGGATTGGGGGATGGGATCTTACAGAGGGCCATAGGCTGTGTTGGGTGGGGGAGTATCTTGATCCATGAAGGGGAATGGATTTTGGGCAGGGGGAATCTTGCTACCTGCATTGGTATCAGGTGGGGGGGGGGGGTGATCTTGCTGCTGGAGAGGGTTTGGGGTCGCTTGATATGGTGGGATTGGATGGTAGGAGGGCTTGAAGGATGATAGGATGCTGGGGGGGGGATGTAGGGGGGCTGACCTTGGCATTTATACCTGTCAATGCAAGCAGATACTTTTATTTATTTATTTGATGTCTCTTTTATACCGCGCTATTTAAAACCAGTGCAGTTTACATACAACAGTGAATTATACATTGTGGCCTAGGCTGCGCTGTATTTACAATAGAACAGGTGATCTAACTTGGACAAAATCAGGTAACTATATACACTTGGGGATCAAGAGCCCGGCCCGGGTGGGCTTTTCATGCCTCAGGACAGCTGTTAATTCCAATGTCTAGATTTTTCAATATTGAATTGTATTTCTTTTATAAAATGGGGAATACACGTTAATATGCCCAAACTACCCCTTTGAAATTTAGAGGTGGTAAGCAACCCCATGCATAAATAATGGCTTGCTAAAATCGCATTTACATGTGTAGTTCAGTCTACACTTGTAAACTCTGAGATGCGCACATGGGGATGTTTCTGTAATAATGCCCAAAATGTGGGCTAATAGATATTATATAATTGAAGACAGAGAACATTTTATCAAATAGGGTAAAACTCTAAGAACTGAATATTTTGCCCACAAAACAATCTATCCAATTGTGACCCAATATCACAAGCCCTTGCAACAGTAGAAGATTTTTCTCCGGAGATGTCTTTTTAAGGGTAGACTAGCTCTGGAAGCTGCATAAGGAATTATATTCTCGAGGCATTTTCTTGCTGGGCTGGTGGGGGGAGGGGGTGCTAGAGAGTTGCCTAGATCCTTAAAGGCCTTATTTTAGAGGAAAGGGGTATTTGTGCCGTGGTCTGGCTACTCCTTTCTGCCGAGCTGGATCTCAGGGCGCATAAAACTTTTTGATTTACTTGGGTCCCAGATGCTGATCTAGGCCTCAGATAAAGGAAATGGAGTGAAGGGGAGTGCTGTCCCAGCTTCACCTCAAACTCACGAACAGAGATTTTGGAGGTTGCCCCAAGGAATTGTTCTGACCCCCAGGGCTGGCTGAAGGTTATCTGATGCCCAGACAAACCTTCAGCCCTGCACCCCCTCCCTCCTTTACAGGGCTGCTGAAGGCCCAACTCCTCCCCCCATAGCCCAGCCTATCCCCTTTCCTACCACACTCTCCCTAGATATTCAGCATCTCCCTTTTCCTTCCCTACTCCAAAGGTATCCAGCATTTCCACACCCCTTGCCTATTCTCCCCCACCCCCATAGTCCAATATCATTCTCTTTCCCTTCCTTCCCTTATGGTGTCAAGTATCTTGCTTTCCCCTTCCAAATGCCAGGATGTCAATATTCTCCTCTTTCCCTCTCTACTCCTTAACTCCAGGTGGCCAGAAATTCTCTTTCTCCTCCCTCCTTCACCTCTCCTACTGCCACCATGACCCTTCCTCCACTGGGGTCTGAGTTGCAGTGAAATGAATGGCAGCACAGCACGGTGCAGGCAGGGGCGGCCCAAGGGGGGTGCGGGGCCATGTGCGGAGACTCGGTGCAGGGCCTCATTTGCATAAATATTTGCATAATGTTACCATACACTAACTTTTAGTAAACAAGCCTCTTAATGAGTGTATGGATAAAGAAAGACTAAAAGATTTCTACATTACTATAATCCAGTGCCAACAGCCAGGCACATTAGGAACTACTACAAACACTGCCCATTTAGAACCCATATTGAATTCCAGAAAAAAACCTTCTTCCTGGGTTTAAATAAAGAGCCAAACACCAATACCCAGTGAAAGAAACCAATTAAATAAATTGAGTTTTGGCGGAATGGCCAGCACAGTAGAAAGGATAAACACCTTCCACCACTGTGGCCCGTCCTTTTTAATCATATAAGAATCTTTTTTTATAAAAAACAGCACTTATCCAAAATTGGCTGATACTTAGCTTGTGTAGAAAAACAGGCTTTTAGAACCCATAGCAAACCCACCGTATCGTAACAGCACTACCAGGACTCACAAAGCACCAGACCTTACCTATCAAAAGGCAACACTGCAAATATTAAACCAATACATTTCAGAGAATAACAATACATGACCTACTGGGGAAAGAGAACAAGGGCAATGTCAAATAGGAATTACATAAACAGAATACCTCAGCTCAGTTAGACATGCAGAACATAGACCATCTCCAAACAAGGAATCAGAATTTAGAAACAGGAAGGCAATAATTAAACTGGGAACCTCAAAAGCCAAACTTGGAATGTACAACAACACTGTACAAATAAAACTATACATTCATTTCCTCTTGTGCTAAACAAAGTGCAGACGTTAATGATGCACATTTCCCAGAGCTGACATATTCCAGTTATTGCATTCAAAATAAAGAGATATTTTTCTACCTTTTGTGCATTTTTTTTTCAGTTGTAGTTGCTCCAGCCACTTTCGTCTAGTTTCTTTGTGTCTTCTGCTAACTCTTCATCATCTGCTGTCCATTTGTCCTTTCTTCTCTCTTCTAGTTTTTTTCCATTCTTTCTCTACATCTGCTTTAACATACTAATCTTTCTTCTTTTGCTCTTTCCTCATTCCTATTTCATTCACTCAAATTTTACCCCTCCATCCTCAATCCCCACTTACTCTCCCAATACCCGGCCAATTGTAGATTTGTCTTCCCTCCCACACAAAATATTTTTCCCCTCTCCATTTCACCCTCCCAGCTCCATCCCATTCTAATCCTCCCCCAACATCAGCTCCCTTCTAGTTCCAGCCCCACCCAGCATCCGCTCCCTTCTAGTCCCCATATCAGCCCATTTCCAGTCCTAGCCCCCCATCAGCCCATTTCCAATCCTATCCTAGTCACACCATCAGCCCATTTCCAGTCCTAGCTCCCCCATCCATTTCCAGTCCTATCCAAGTCCCTCCATCAGCTCATTTCCAAGCCCAGCCCCCCATCAGCCATTTCTAGTCCTTTCCTAGCCCCACCATCAGCCCATGTCAAATCCTAGCTCCCCTCTACTCAGCCCATTTCCAATTCAAGCCCTCCATGAGCCTTCTTCCAGTTCTAGCCCCTCCATGTCCATTTCAATCCAAGCCTCCACCACAGCACATTTCCAATCTTAGCACCCTCCAACAGCCCATTTCCAGTCCTATCCTAGCTCCTCCATCAGCCCATTTCCTGTCCTAGTTCCCCCCCACTCAACCCATTTCCAGTCCTAGCTCCCTCCCCTCACAGCCCATTTCCATTCCAAGCCCCATCAGCTTTTTGCAGTTCAAGCCCCCCTTCCACTCAGCTCATTTCCATTCCAAGCCCCCGTCACCATCAGCTATTTGCAGTTCAAACCCCCTTCAACTCAGTCCATTTCCAGTCCTAGCAACCCCCAGCCCATTACCAGTCCTAGCTCCCCCATAGCCCATTACCAGTCCTAACCCCCCCATCAGTCCACTTCCTGTCCTAAGCCCCCCTCAGCCCACTTCCAGTCTTAGCCCCCCCATAGCCCATTACGCCCTAACCCCCCCTCAGCCCATTTCCAGTCTTAGCCCCCCCCCCGTAGCCCATTACCAGTCCTAACCCCCCCCCCCCCAATCAGGCCACTTCCAGTCCTAACCCCTCCATCAGCCCATTTCCAGTCTTAGTTCCCCCCATTGCCCATTACGAGTCCTAACCCCCCATCAGTCCATTTCCAGTCCTAGCCCCCCCATAGCCCATTACTAGTCCTAACCCTCCCATCAGCCCACTTCCAGTATTAGCCCCCCCATAGCCTATTATCAGTTCTAACCCCCACATAGCCCATAGCCCATTACCAGTCCGAACCCCCCTCCCCCCCTCAGCCCATAGATTTAAAAAAACCCCCCAAACAAACAGGCTGCTGCTGCCACCGTGGCAGCGGCAGAATCAAGCATCCCACAGGGCCCCCCTGCCCGGCAGAGCCCTCCCGACATCAGCTCTCAAAGCGTGGGCTTTTCAGAGCCGTGAAGGGAGTTTCCCTTTCTCGTGGCTGTGTTAAGCCCGCCGGGGCTGATGGGAAGCAGGAAGTCCCATCAGCCCTGGCGGGCTTAACAGAGCTGCGAGAGAGAAACCCTCTCTTCGCGGCTCTGAAAGCCGCCGCTGATAAAGCTGATGCCGGGAGGGCTCTGCCGGGCAGGGGGCGGCCGCGCGTGACGCTTGATTCTGCCGCTGCCATGGCGGCAGCAGCAGCCAGTTTTTGTTTTTTTTTTAATCTGTGGGCTGATGCAGAATGTTGTTTGCGTGGGGCCCCCTGAAACGCGGGGCCCTGTGCAAACAACATTCTTGCTCAATGGACGGGCTGGCTCTGGGTGCAGGGCCTTGAACACAGGCTCACACTCAAGCACTGCTGTGTCCCACCCCTCTGATGCAGACTTTCTGTCAGAGGGAGCAGGAAGTGGCAGGGCTTGAGCGTGGACCTGAACGGAAAGAGTCTGTGCTGCGCTAACAGCCGAATTAAAGTGCTGCTCTCATGACCAGTGGGGGTTGTGCCGCTGCCCTCCAGATACTGCCATCTTTTTAAATTCTGAATTCAAAATGACTCCCAAAAGTTTAATTTCTTCCTTTAGCTGCAACTTCATTTCTGTGAATATATAGCTTGAATACTTGATCTTCTAAACCATAACAATTCAGATTTAACGTTTTTCCTGAACCAACAATTCCACCTTATTCAAACAAAAATTAATTTTTCTTTACTCTCAGAATATCTTCTCAGCATATTACAAAATAATTAAATGCCATCTGTATAGATGTAATATGGCATTCCACATCGATGAATTAAAAGTGTAAAGGGCACATATTGATATTAAACAACACCAGCGATGATGAGGCTCCTCGAGGTACTCACATTACCACCTCCCATAGTTTGGAAATTGTACTACTCCAATGTACTTGTGTCCATTTCTCTAAGTGTGAACAGAACCACTGCTTGGAGGTCACTCCCTGTCCAAGATCCTGTGAACATGTCATGAAAATTCCCTGGTCAATCATATCAAAGGCCAAGCCTTTAAATTCAGAGCAAGGATCACACCGTCCTTCCATATTTCTACTCGTTTTGTTCACTAGTCCCAAGAAAGTGGTTTGGGCACTGCATCCCTCGCAGAAGCCAGTTTGTTTTTGTGGAAGAAGTGTATTTTGTCTACATAGGACGGTGGCCTCATGATCACCTCTTTTTCAACCAGTTTCTCCAAAAAGCAGAAGCAGGGAGCTAGGGCAGTAACTGGTTACTTCAAACCTTTGGTTCGATTTATTTTTAGGGATTGGGCATGATACTATTTGTTTCAAATGTTTAGGAAAACTATATTTTTTTAGTGAAACATTTATAATATTCAGTAATCGAAGGGAGAAACCTTCCTTCACCTCCTTAGTTATTCCTACTGGAAGAATATCCAGAGGCGACCCACTGGGTTTTCTTACATATTGTTTCCAAAAATTATTTTTAACCCATCTGACTCCAAATTCAATAATCTCATCTGGTTTTGCATATACATCTCTAACAGCTTTCTTCTTTCCCCACCTGTTCTCTGTCTCCCCTTTCCTCCCATCATCCTCACCTAATTTATCTAAAATAACTTCTATAGCTGATCCACTGTTCCTCATCTCTGTCTCAAAGAATATAGCAAATCCCCTAGCTTTATCCTCATTATCTATAGCATTATCCACTTTCTTAAATCCCCCCCCCCCATAGGTACCTTCCTCAAAATAGGTAAAAGGCTGTGGCAACTATTAGGCAAACTAGGCAGCTGCCTAGGGTGGCAGTTTCTTGGGGCGGTGGCAAAGAGCAGGGCATTCAACGCTAAACAATACATTTTGACCACTGTGGGGGCGTAAAGCTTAAGGTTTGCTTAGGGCGCCAACACCTTGAACCAACTCTGAGGCCAGCATTGATTATATACAATATCAAAAAATTCATGAGCTTGATTTGATGTTTCTGCCAGATAACATGAAAAAAATCACATTTTAGACATATCATCATTTTTATTATGCCTCCTCGCTGCATTCAGTAACTCATGATCTTCTGATTTTTGACACTTTCTCTCCAACCTCCTGTTATATAGCCTTATTTCCTTTAATTCATCCAAGTACCCTTTTTATTTACTTTGGTATTCACAATTTTGAATGACATGAGAAAGAGGTTTGTGGGGAAGGCAAGTATCTGATACTGCCTGAGGTGATTGGTGGGGAGAATAGCCTGATTGGTTAAGGATTCATGATACCCCCGAAAATGTGAATAAGGGTCAGTGTGTGCCTGGAATGAGTACTGTTATCCCTGGAATGGGGGAAACTGACTGCCGGAGAGTAGAGGAAAGTTATTAAGCTCACTAGGAAGGGGAGAGTGTAAAGACCATTTGCTGCTATTTTACAAGAATTAAATTGCTACCAAGCAGGGCTAGCCTAACCATCATGCAAACTAGGCGACCATCTAGGGCAGCAGCATCTGAGGAGGGGGGGGGGAGGTGCGGCAAAGAGCAGGGCATTCAAAGCTAACCAATAGATTTTGACAGCTTGGGGGCATAAGGCTTAAGGTTTGCCTAAGGTGCCAACACCTTCAGCCAACTCTAGGGCCGGCCCTGCTAAATCTACGATTCATCCAGTAAAGTGGAGTTTTAGTTAGACTCCAGTGTTTGATGTGGATCTTTTCATAAAATGACAGAGGAGTAGAGTGAAGGGCTGTCATAGAGTTTCCCGCTATCCCCTACCCCTGTGGATCCTATAAAAAAACAAAGGGCCCTTGTTACTAATACTTAGCTATCTGCCACATAGCCCCGTGCAGCAGATAGCTTGAACTATGAATTGATTTCAAATGCTGCTTCTTATTTGTGTTTACTCTCATTTCCTGTGGTCACTATTTTTTATTTATTTATTTAACAGGTTTTATATACCGCTTTATCCTTTAATCTAAGCATGAGGCATGACAGCACAGCCACTGGCCTGCACATGGACTGACAGCAGCCCTACAAAGCAGTCACTGAAAGATTGTTTCAGTGGAATATGTACTCTGAATCACCCTAATAGGTTTCTTTTATGAGTAAGTGCAGTAAAAGAGTACTGTAAATAATGGCAATAAACAGCCATTGGCCCATCCATTTTGCCTATTCTAGAGAGTTCTCTCTGGTTCCCTACCATTTTGTTAGATGAACACATAGATTTCCAGTAAAGAAAGGAATTTCTCATCTGTCCTTTGCACCTTCCACCCTGCAACTTCATATCATGGTCCTTTGTGCTTGAGTTTCCTTTTCTATGGAAACGTTCACCTTCCTATACTTCATTGAAGCTTGTCAGATATTTTGAACATTTCTACCTTCTTCCCTGCAGTGACTAAATTTTGGTTATATTTTGCCTGCCTTTGTAGGGTTTGTGTTGCAGGGGTTATATCATTTCAGTAGCCCCTTTTCTGAGTTGCCTCTGTCTTAAGAAAAAGCTGCTAAATTAAATTAAACAGTATTCGCATGACAGGGAGCATAGAGAGAGCAGGTCTGGGAGGTCTGTGTGCTACTGAGCAATATTCTAGCAAACAGCCTGCAGATTGCTGAGCATGTGACCAGAGGAGGTAATGACTACACTATAAATGTTCTCTGCAGGTTATGAAATATTAACTCAGTAATAGTCTGTCTGTCTATCCATCCATCCAAACCTTGTACCTTTGCTATACTGAATGGATTCATAAAGCCAGTTTACTTTCTCTAGAAGGGACTCATTAGTAAGCTCTTCAGAGCTGTGGAACATTTAGAGCCTATGTTCGTAATTCAGTTTTTTAAAATTGCACTGCACGTAAAGGATGGGCATGTGTACGTTAGGGGGATTTGAAAATGCACTAAACAGTGCTGACTGTGTAAATTATGCTTTTCTGCGCTCTCCTGCCTGCTGCTATTCTGTTTCCACCAGTGATGTCATCGCTGTAGTTTTATGTGATGATGTAATTCCGAACTGACAACAAGTCACCTCTGGGTTTATGATTTTGCTGTTCATCCCTTCCCTCTGCATGCATCTTGGATCACATCAGAGCTAGCTGGAATTGGTTCACAAATGTGAAACAGCCCTGGCTTGTCCCAGATTCCCATTTTGCTCTCTTTCTTGGGCTTGGATATGGGCGGCTCTTACAGTATCTGATGCTGATTGCTGTGAGACTGTGGACAGAAGCAATGTTTCCACCCAACTGCACGGGAGTCCTCTGCCTGCGCTGTTGCCAATAAGGGGAGGGGCTGAGATGTTGCTTGGCAGGAACATAGGCCATAAATCAGAAGAAGTAAGGTGGGAGAAATGGTGAACTCGCAAGGCATTCCCTGCACAAACTTTCATGTGGATGATAGGGAAATCTAGGCCAATCCTCAGAAATTAATATTTCAATCCGACCTAAGTCAAATGTGGCCCTTGAAACCAGAAAACAACTTGAACCATACCAGCCACATCTGACCTGCTGACCAGGGCTAGTCATAGTCAGTTGCTTCATCTCTAGGTCCAAACTGTGGCCCCAAACATGCCTACACATAGGTCATGGAAATGAATGTACCGCCTTCTCACTGTGTACACTTTTACGTGTGTATCTTGTGGGATAATTTTATGAGGCCTTTTTACTCATATAAAACCGGGTTTGTGCATGAAAAATCCTTTATAAAATTACCTCCATGCATGTAAGCACATATTTCATATAATACATTGTACATTGTAACTCCGCCCCAGATTCTCCAAGACTGGGCCTCCAAGAATGCCTGTGTCAGGCATGTAGAAATCAGCACAATCTTGTCGGTGTAAGTCCTTGCGTGTGTATATTTGGCTGCTTCCAGAGGCAGAAGTCCAAATTATGGGCTCCAAAACAACAATTTTGAAAGGGCTTCAGATTGCGGGAGGTCCACTTCACAAGATACAGGAACAGCTGCAAGTGGGTGCCCTTCTCCCTTGGGGCCCCCCTGCAGTGCAGGGGCTGCTTCAGCAGAATTTACGCCACTGGCTGCTTTATTTAATTAGAGCCATTCTCTGCATGTAAAACATATTTAACATGTGGAAAATGCTTTATGTTGTGATGTCACAGACAGTGGATTGGTAATTCCGCAGGGGCATCAAATGGGGGAAAAGGTTCATTAGAAAACAGAGTGTCTATCACTGTGAAACCAATGTCCTTCTAGCTAGTGAAGATATTTTTTTAAGAAAATTATCCAGAAAATCATGATCTTTCATTATTATCCCAAATCCCTGCATATGGGAAGAATTTTTCTTCAATCAGGCTTAAGTGAATCCTTATTCAAGTTTGGTAAGTGTGGTTTGATATAATCAAGGTGTAAGTAATTAGGACCTGATTTACTAAGGCAATTTTCCTGTCTGAGTCTATGGGAAAAAGGCAAGACCTAAAGAACAGATTTCTCCCATTTTGTGCCTGTAGGGAAAGTGATTAATATTGTATATATGGACTGAAGTTTTCAATCTAATCAGAAACTAAGTTTTTATTACCCTGATTTTTTATCAGATTGCTTCCATGTGATCACAGTTCTTAATCCATTTAACCCCACCCCAAACTGGAAATGCTCAGATTACAGGCAGGTTTAAGTCCCATTTTTTATTATTTTGGTTGGGTTTCTTCTGGTATGTTTTTGGAGGCCAGAAAATGTGTTTTCTTTGGATAATGATTGTCTAGTCCAAAAACAGAATTCAGACACTCTTTTTCTTTACACATAACATATGTAGTAACATAAAATAAATGATGGCAGATAAGGACTAGCATGGGCTATCTAGTCTGCCCAGCAAAATGTTTAGGGTTGTAACTACTGCTCTGCGCAGGTTACCCCTGCTCTACGCTTTTCAGTTGCAGTTGTCCAGTCTCCACAATTTCTAATTTTTCTCCTTATTTTGCATAAAAATTGAGACTTTGGTCTGCTCTAAATTTTTCAGTTCAATTCAGAACAGAGGGCTATAAGTTCTAGAATGCGTCGGGATGGGTGTTAAAATGCCTAAGTTTGTCTGTAGTCTCTCTTATATAATTAGTAATATCGGGACCATGTAGCCGGCATGAAGAAGATAGCCTTTCAGAGCTGTTGTTGCTGCCGCCCACTTTTCCAGTGTGATGCAAAAGGCACACACTTTACATTTTGGGGGTAATTTTAGTTAATATAGATATGTCACAATGTAAATAAGTTATGCTTTCTAGCATGTCCCGCATGCTACCCTTACCTACCACAAGTTCTCTGTAACGTTTGTTGAGTTATACTGTAAACCACTTTGATTTTATGATAAGGCGGTATATAAAGCTTGTTAAATAAATAAAATAAATAATTTTCTATGCCAGCATATATACGTAAAATGCCTCTTAAAAATTACATCATGGGTAAAGATACGTGTGAGGATAAGCTTGCACATATTTTTGCGTGACTTTGGTATTGGGTGTGTTCACAGATGGATTTTCGGTGGAGCACGGGCAGAGTCGTGATTCTTCGGGATTTGTGCTAGTATTTTATAAAGATACTTAGGTGCCTATATGACTTTATAAAATAGACCTAAAGTAGGCACCCACTTGTCTTCCCCACATAGGCAACTGGTTATAAAACGGCCATCTTCATCTCTATTGCGTATTTGCTGAAGTGTGCAGATGGCAATATCGCTGGCAATAATGAAATGTATCTGGGAATCTCCTGAAGATCATTGATCTCATTCATATGAAAGATCAGGGATGAGCAGACCTGTCAGAAGAGGTCTGTGTCTGCAGTACTCTTGGCACTGTTGAAAATTTACTAGGATTGAGTGCCTAACCTTATGCTCAAAATTTCACTAAATGCCTAAATTTACGGGCATAGAAAGTGAGTGGCATCTGGGCCACCTGGGGCAGATTTAGGTCAGAGAAAAAAGTTAAGAGGTTAGAGCTGATTTTCAGCAGTAGGCTCCTAAATTAGAATCATAAATCTAGGCATATGAATGGAAGGCTTAAATTTATAGGTATATCTTTTAAATTAAGATTCATTTTCAGCTGCAAACTAAGGGGCCCTTTTACTAAAGTGCAGTACGATTTTTCACTTAACTGTGCGTTTTGCACAAAAACTAATGTGTGGTAAGTGCAAAGTCTGTGCGGTAACTTCTGGGGGTGTGGCCAACATGTTCCTGGCAATTACTTCATTGATACACATCCCAATGCAACATTGATGATGCCAACTACTATGTTCTCATGTCCACTCTCTGCCCCTAACCCACTCCTTCTGCTGCCCCATTGCTCAAATTACAGTTACCAAGGGAATTAGCGCAGGGGAACTGCAATGCCTGCATGGTAATAGTTACTGCAGCCCCATGCTGACAGTTAACCGCACAGTGCATGTTAGTAAAAGGGCTCCTTAAGCTCTGAGGTTTGGCTGAAAATACGTCACAAACATAAAAGCTCAGCTTGTTTTGAATATTGGGGCCTATGGAGGTCATTTTGGAAGCCCTATTTGTGCTTTGGACGTCTGAAAGCGGGCATAGTGACGTACAAAGCACAGAGACATCTCCAGAGGTATTTTAGAAGCTAGCTCTGTGGACATCCAAGCTTGAATGGTTGCATGCTGGAGATGTGGCTACAGCATTTCCAGGAACCTGGACATCACTGCCTAATCTCAGAAATATCCTGGACATCCAGATTTGCGTCTAAGTTTAGACCTGCTCCATGCACGAATAAGCATTAAGAAGGTGCTCGTTTTGACTGAAAAACATCCAGTGTGTTGAGAAGATAGCACTCCATCCAGGGCCAGCCCGTCCACTAGGCGGCTGGCTCGGGTGGGCAGCAGGGGCAGCAGCACACATGGGTGGCCTCGCTGCCCCCACCAGCTGTTGCTGACGATTCCGTTTGGGGGGAGGCGGGCAGTGGCAGCATTTCCAAAAGTTGCTGCTTTTGGAAATACTGCCACTGGCCTCCTCCCACTCGCGAGATGGAATTGGTGGAAGCAGCAGCAGCTGGGGAGCAGTGAGGCTGGGGTTGCTGCCTAAGGCAGCAGAAACCCTTTGGATGGTTTGACTCCATCAGATAGCAGCAGTGGGGTTTGAACCCTGGCTTCTGTAGTCTTAGCTCTCTACGCTAACCATTAGGCTGTTTTAAGGTATGCAGCTACTAAAATACTATTCTGGGAAGGTCTGTGTAGACGCCCCCACGGACGTCCATATTGGGCACATTGTTGTTTATGGAATCGTGTCTTGACCTGGATGTGCCTGCTTATTTTTCAGACATTCTGTAGTTGTAGATTGCACTGGGGCGTCTTTTCTAAAATACCCCTCCACATGTTTACTGGGTCTCCATCCATTTTGAATAATGCACCTGAGCTCCATAAGGAGCAGGCATTCCTTCGAAAATGAATGTTTCCGGCTGAAGTCTTTTGGGAAACAGAAGCATTGCACATTTATTTATTTAACAGTTTTTCTATACCGCTTTATCCTGTGGTCAAAGTGGTTTACATTGTAACCGAACAGTATACATTGTAACAGGATAATCAACTTGGAGAATACATTTAACATTAACTTAAATTAGTATATATAGGGATACATTGTTTACATTAGGTAGTAATGGGAGGATGAAGTAGGTAGGGGGGAGTTCACTTGGGAGGGAGAGGGGATTATGGATTTGGGATTTGGTTGATGGCTAGGTGTGTGATGTTGTCTGTGATACAGTCTTTGAAGATGTGAGTCTTGAGGGCTCTTCTGAAAGTTGTTATGTCCTTTGTGGCCCAAAGTTGATCAGGGATAGAGTTCCATAGGGACAGAGCAAATAGGGAGAAGGCTCTTTTTGATGTGGTGGAGCTGGTTTTAGTAAATAGTGTTGGTATGCTTAGCATGTTCTGTGAGCCAGTTTGTCTCTTTCTGTTGTCAGGTGTCTCTTGAAGCAGTGATTGCAAATGTGGCAAAGATAGGCTATTGAGGATTTTAAAGATTGTGAGGATAGATTTGTATTTTATACATTCAGTTAGTGGTAGCCAGTGTAGTTGTTTGAGCAGGGGAGTTATTTGTTGTGTTCTGTGTGTGTTGCAGAGGAATCGTGCTGCTGTTTTGAGAGCAAGTTGGAGCAGGTGGATGGCTGTTTTTGGGTAGGCCTTGGAAGATGATATTACAGTAGACAATATGTGCAAAACAGTTTCTTGGAGGACTGATCGCAAGTCATGGTGGGTTAGGAGAGGTGTTGGATTGTTTTGAGTTTGAAGTAGATGCTCTTTGTGATGTTCCTTATGTGTCTTGGGGCAGTTTCTCCAAATGGGTTAGTTTTGTGCATATGCTTTAGTTTTGTGCATACCATGACAATCATGAACCTCACTTCTAAGCCAGGGCATGGGGAGTATGACCTCAGTCTCTAAAATTTACTGCTAAGGCTCGGTATAGTATTTGCATTGTGCCAAAGAGAGTCTCCTTCTGGAGTTCATAAGATGTAACATGTATGAGTAGTTTTTCAAAATGTGCTTGGAAATTCTTCTTTATCGAGCCTATGGCACCCAACACGATGGGAAATATTTCTGCATCTTTCTGCCAAATTTTCTTGGTCTCTGACTGCATTTCCTGGTATTTCAGGATCTTCTGCCTCTCTATACAATATACAGAGTAGTTGCTTGGAACTACCTCTGTTATCATTGCCGTTCTGATGTTTTCCTCCTTAACCACTATATTCGGCTACCTCGCATCCAGCTTTTTATCGATCGGAATGGGAGTATCCCAGGTGATCATAACCTCCTCATTCTCTGTAATTCTCTTAGGGTCATGATCCCAGTACTTTTTGGGCACAGTGATGTTGTGGTGCTTACAGAGTTTCCAATGGATGAGGTGCGCCACTTTATTATGTGTCCTGTGAAGGAGAGGCATTGATCCAGGGTGATTCCTAGGTAGCATTCTTCCGGTTTAATTTGGATTTGGGTCCCATCAATATTTATGGTGTTTGGTGGTTTGAAGTCACTTTCTCTGGTAATGTAAAGAACTTCTGTTTTCTTGAAGTTTATAGCCATGTTGTGTTTTGTGAGCATTTTGTTATGGACATGGTATCCGAGTTGGATGTGTTGATGAGTGTGTAAATCATAACATCATCAGCGTAGGTGTGGTATAGGAAATTGAATTCTTTTATGACTATGCATATTGGTTGAAGAAAGATGTTGAATATTAATGAGGAGAGTATGGAGCCTTGAGAGACTCCTTGAGGTTGAGTATATGGGGCTGATTTAGTGGTGCCTGTCCTTACTTGGAGCTGGTGGTCTTTTAGGTAAGACTTGACCCAGATGAGAGGAGTGTCTGTTAATCCAATTGCTTGCAGTAGCTGGATGATTAAGTTGTGTGGTATGAAATCAAATCCTGCTTTTATATCTAAGAAAATGAGCATGAAGCCCGTGTTGGGTTTGTCAGTGCCCCTAATGCGATTGCTTTTTAGCCCCGTCAGCATGGAACCAAGTAGGAGGTGGAGAAAGGAACAGGACCAATCCCTTGCAAGCTGTTTCCCAGCTGGTTGATCCCAGGTTGTCTAAACGTGAAACTAAAACAGGAGCTACCACAGCCACCATTTTGCAGTTAGGCACTTGTTTCAGAACTTTTAGAAATTCAGAAAAAGGTGCTATCTGTTCAGTGTCAGTACACTCTTAATATTGGGCTTCTGTTTTGTGTACACTGTGTACCGTGCTAGAAGCTGCATGTATTGAGCCCTAAGCTTAGCTTGCAGCTTTGTTGCTTTAGACTGGTACAATATTTTGGCAAGGCATCTGGGAGCAGACACAGTCCCTGCCAGAGTTTTCTAGCATGGGTCTTTAGGAAAGGTACACTCTCTGACAGAGATTGTCTGTCTGTGTTTCATTGCTCCACCTGCTCTCTTGATTACACTGGAGTGTTTTAGCCCTAAAGAGAAAAGCATTACGTAAAGGAAAGAAAAAGTGAAAATCGTCTCCCATGCCCCTCGCTTGATGATTGGAAGCTAGTTGCCACTGCTGCTGCTGATGCCCAGCTTGCCTTCTTGGGCCTACTGGCGTGTTTTGGACCCAAATAAAATAAAAATAAAATTTTTTTATCTTCCTCTGCTCCTCGTTGGATGTTTTAGGATCTTGTTGCCACTTCAGATGTTATTGCTGCCTGCTGCTCTCTCACGCTCTTTATTCCACCTTTTCCGTTCCCTTTACATGGTACCCTGGGCTCTTCATGCCACCATTGGTGCTGTTTGCTTTATTTTAGGTGCTTTGGGTTGTTGGTACCACTGTTTGTGCCTGTGGTACTTTAGGGGTTTTTGTGTCATTGTTGGTACTATTTTGCCTCCCTCATGATGCCTGGAGTGTCAGTGCCACTGTTAGTGCTGTTTTGCCCTTCCCTCAATGCCTTGGGATATTCTGCCACTAGCAATGTAGCTTTGGCCCTTTGAGAATGCCATGGGATAGTAATGTCATTGCTCAGCGACTTTATCCCTCTCGCTGTGCCATGGGGCATCCTTGCCAGTGTTAGGCCACTTTCCTCATCCACTCTTTGTGCCATTTAACCTCATCCTTGGTGCCTTGGAGTCTTGCTGTTTCTGATGCTGATGCTTGTCTGAAAATTTCATAAAACTCTGATGGGAAACCCTGATGTAGATGGAAAAAAAAAAGACAAATTTCTTCCCCCATTAACTCTAATGGAGACAAAATAAACGTCAGAATGAAATAAGTTGGAAAATGCAACAAATGAAATGACAGAAAAAAGTAAATGAAATTTTTTTCCCATGCACACCACTTAACTTTGTTCCCATGGGACACGATTATGCTGCCTGTCTTGGTGCCAGCTTTAGCATTTTGGCAAGCCCAGGCACAAAATAAAAGTTGCTACAATCTCGCTTCCCATCAGTGCCTTGCTGTGGCCATCACTGGAGAATCTTTCATGTTCATTTGTCACATTTCTCTGGGAGCTGCAGTGAGTGGACAAGCAGCGCTGCAATCTGTATGGACAGTAGCCAGTAGAAGTAGGGAGGGGAGATAAGGGTGTTGCACAAGCGAAGGAGTGAATGGATTATGAGAGCTTTAGCCTGGGTGAGACGTGGGCAAGAAATGGAATGATAGGTGGTAGAAGTGGTGGGTAGAGACCCAAGGAAGTAGCTTCACAAGTGAAAAGGAGACTGAGAAGGAGGTGCAAGAGGGGAGAGAGAGTGCTGCTGAAGATCTTTGCTGACTGCCTTGGCACTATCCGGAGAGTGCTAGAGTGGAATTTGGGTGGGGCTTGGGTGGTACTGTCACTATCTGGGTAATGCTGGCCATTATCTGGATAGTGGCACTTTTCAGCTACCATCCAAGTAATTTATCCAGATAATCTAGGCCAGGTGTTCCCAACCCAGTCCTAGGGACACACCTAACCAGTTAGGTTTTCAAGATAACCACAGTGAATATTTATGAGAGAGATTTCCATGAACTGGCTTCATTGTATTGTATGCAGATCTTTCTCATGCATATCTATTGTGGTTTTCCTGAAAACTTGACTTGAGGACTGAGTTGAGAACCACTGGTCTAGGCCAGGGAAAAAGCTGGCAATCTATATAAATTATCCAAATAATGGCTGGAGATTGCTCTGATCTGGATTCTGCCACAGAATATCCTGTGGTTAGTAAACACTGTGGCTGACCATCATGACGTTTAACTATCCCTATCTTTTAAAATTTACCCCAAAGTCTTTACTAGGTGAAAAGCTCAAAGTTAAAAAAATTCTGTTCAAATCTCATGAATAAAAGTAATGGGTGTTAAAACCCTTTGGCTCACTCCTCTGGAACCTTTGTTTCAGTCCTTTCTCTGAATCCTTTGGTCTTTTCTTTTTCTCTGAAGCTCTGGACTCCCTCCTCTCCAGCTGAAACCATGTGCACGTTTGTTCAAGCAAGAAAGATCTGTGCTTCTCTTTCTTCTGCAGTCTCACATATAGATGCTTCAACTTCCGGAAATTGCAAGACAATCTTCACAAGAAAATCCAAATTCCTCCTCTTTTTCTACTGCTGGATTCTTTGAATCCATTAGGGATGTGTGTGTGGACAAATTCCCCAAAATCTCCTTGTCTCTCTGGCTCACTGAGCTTCTGCTGTTCAATCCATCTTGACTCTCAAGATCATCCCCTGATCGTCCAGCCACTCCAACCTTGAGTGCTGACCCTACCCAGGAAGGTTTCAGAGCAAAGACATGCTTCTAAACTTTAGAACTTCTACCCTGAAAACCTCTGGCCACAGGACCTCACTCCAGTAAGTCTAATGGATCCAGCTATGAACTCCATCCCTCACTAGGAAAGAGAAGAAAGGGAACTTTCCCTTCTCTGCTTTTGTCCCTTGACTGGGCTGACACTAGGGAAACAAATGCCCCTGGTGTCAGCCCACTCTTCTGCTCGTGCCATGACCATCCTACAGCAGTTGCATAAAAACTGCAAAAAGGCCAATATCTCTTCTCCCTATGTCCCAAGACTCCTTTGATGAATAGGACCCAACCCCCTCAGAAGCAAGGCACTGAGTCTTCTTGAGCCACAAAACCTTAGTAGAAAGAGAGAAAAAGACAAAATCCCTCCCATTCACAGGGATTTATATTCTTACATGAAATCATTGCATTTTATGATCTCCTCCTAGGCATCCCTGCTAGGGGAAGTCATCTGCACGTATACTCCCATGTAATACATTATTTCTTATCATCCTGCTAGACCATTCCAGATGAGTGGGTTATGGTCCTTTGCTAGCTGGTGGAGGCAGACTTGAGCAACTTGAGCATCACTAGATATATACACTGGTGCAGCACTGAGAGAAGCCAGTATTTATCTCCAGCAGGTGGCAAGGTGTTCGTACTAGTGCAGCAGTGCAGATAGGCCTAGATCATGGTGCTGTGGCCTGTATGACTGAGACCTGTAGGCCCAATGTTGTACAGAGCTCAGGTATACCCCGTCTCCTTTAGCTGGGAGCTGCCCTCTGTCCACTGCTGGTACACATGGGTTCCAGCACTGGTAGGCCAGAGAACAGCAGAAAGACCCTGTGGGGCCTCAGGGAGGGCTTGGTAAGTTGGGCCCAAGCCCCCCTTCCCTTTTGATGTCCCTTATTTGCATGCTAGTGATTTTTTTCTATTGGACCTCATTTGGCTCTCTGCACTGCTTGATAAAGCAGTTGAAAAATCAGTCCGGCCTTGGCTTCAGCAGTGGGGTCTCCTTTCAGCCTCCTTTTTGTGTGGCCTGTGCCATTTTTTTCAGCAGTTCTTTTTTACTTTTTTTTACTTTTGCCAATTGGAGCATTGCAAGCATGCCTGGTGTCTGTGGTTCTCATCAGATTTGCTCTGTGGTGGGCTGCTTTTGCCCATGTGCAATAGGGTTGCACAGGGCCCAATATGTTTGGCATAGTTGGGACACCATGCCGATTCTGATGCCTCCTCTGGGCCCTTGACATCTTTCCCTCTTGTTGGGCTGGCAGCCTCCTAGGGGGTTAGCTGGGCAAAAGAGTCCAGGCCTGAAGAGGCCTCGAGCTCAGGCCAGCAGCTTCCCCAGGCCCCTCAGGGCCCTAGGGTTCTTTATCTGCTGGTTTCAAGCAGCAGCTGCTGAAACAGCTCATGGGCTGTTTTCAGTCCTTTCTTGCTCCTTGGCAACGCCCCCCTATGCGGGGGTCCGAGGTCCAAGGCTCTCCTACAGGTGATTCTGGGCCTTTGGGTGGCTCAGTCATAGCCAGTAAGGGAGTTAAGTGCCCGGAGACACTCCTCCACCTGTGTATGCCTCCAGGAGCCCTGCCTTATCTTCTGCAGAGGGTGGTTAGGATAGTAAAGTGGACTCTTCTTTGGAAGGTAAATCTGAGGAGGACGGAGAGCTTCTCATGGCAGAAGATGGGGTCTTTTTCACAGAGAGGACCTTGCAATGCTGATTGAGAATGCTATGGCAGCCTTATACATTGTGGAGTTTGCCCTGGTACCAGCTTACAGGTGTACCCTGTTTTAGAAGCTCTCAGGTGTCCTTCTGGCTTCTTTCCTTTGCTTGAGCCAATGAGGCAGCTCCTGGTCTCTCAGTGGGAACATCCAGAGCTTTGTCTTAAGTGCTCTAAGGTCCTCTCTAGGTTATATCCCTGCCCCAGAGCAAGCTGGATCAGTTTTTTGGGCTCCCTCGGATGGATGTCCTCATCATAGCTATGACGAAGCTCAAGGAATCTTATAGGAAGGTAGAAACCCTCCTTAAGAATGTCTTTTATGGCCTTGAGTTTCCAAGTGGACTTGTATGCTATCTTGCTGGCCAGAATGCTGCTGTACTGGGTTCAGCTGCTTCCATTCAACCTGAAGACTGCCATATTGAAGTCTGGTGCTGCATACACGGTGGATGCTTTTATGAGTTGTGTACATGGTGGATGCTTTTATAAGTTGATCAGGATTTCCTCCAAGTCTATGGCATCAGTGGTTGTGGTGAGGCAGTGGCTTTGCCTGCATAATTGGTCTATCGATACAGGGGGTCATTCTATCCCACAAATAGCGGGGATGGACGTCCCATTGGGGAATCCATACCCGCTATTCATTCCCCTGCTGACACCGGCAATATCCTCCCTTTACAAACAGCGAGTTTGTACGGGGAGGCCTAGACGGAGGTGGGAGGGGGCATTCCGGAGGAGGAGCGAGAGTGGGGCATGGGCAGGCCATGACCCCGGACGTACAGGGCTGATTCAGAGGTCAGCCCTGTACGTCTTGGGCCTTGAATCTAGACAAGGGGGATCGTAGCACGGGACCTTGGGATACAGGTGAGGTGGTGCAGGGGGTTCTATGTAGCCTGACCCAGGCCTTGGAAGGCCAGATCGGGGGGTCAGGCTGCGGGGAAAAAAGAACTTGGTCGGTGGCTGGGGAATGCGGCTCCTGAATGAAGTTGCGGTGCCATGGCGACAGGACACCATGGCATTGCGGCTCCATTCAGGAGCTGGCTGATGTAGCTGGGTATGTGGCTGGGCATGCAGGCCGATCAGAATCAGGGCCCAGCCTGCACATCCAGGCCATAGACCTGATTCTGATCCTGCAGGTACGTCTAGCCCCTGTGGGATCAGAAACCGATATACCTTTGTACACCCTGCTTCTGATCGGCCGCACAGGGGCTGCACGGCCTGTATGGAATTGGCCTCCATGCCTCTAAGTTGTGTTTGAACAAGTTCTCCTTTAAGGGCAAGTGGCTCTTAGGATTTCTAGAAGTTGGTGAAAGAGCTGGAGGAGTTTCATCTCAAAGCTTCTGGAAGACAGACTAAGAGATGTTTGATTTGCATCTTGAAAAGTCTCATGAGGAGCTTGGAAGCACTCTCAGAATGCTGAGAGTCCAGGTATGCCTGATCCTTCTCTAGGCCTAGGTCCTGGAAGGGGCAGTATTTTTGAACTCTCAGTGTTCCCAAGATTCATCAGCCACCGCCCGTGCCACTACCTTTTCGCACTGAGATCCAGTAAGTCCCTTCCAAGGTACAGCTGGTTGGAGGTGGCTTGTGCTGTTTCTCTCGGAGTGGACTCAAATTACTTCAGATCAATGGGTTGTTGACGTTCTGAGGCAGGGTTACACCCTAGAGTTTGTGGAGCCTTTAAGTGACGGCTTTGTAGAATCATCTTGTGGCTCCCTAGTCAAGTGGGTTGCAATCAAGAAAACTCTTCAGTGCCTTCTGCAGTTACAGGCAATTTTACCCATGCCTTCTGCAGAATAGAGTCAGGACCATTGTTCCATCTACAGTACTTTGTGGTGCCCAAGAAGGATGGTTCCTTCTACCCTATTCTGGATCTGAAGGCAGTCAGTGCCTTACTCCAAGTTCCTCATTTCCACATGGAAACCATAGGTCAGTTATTATGTCAGTTTAGCAAGGGGAATTCCTTTACCTTGCTAGATCTTGACAAGACATACTTCCATATTCTCATCCAGGAGCAGCACCAGTGGTTTCTCCAGTTCTGCATCCTGGGCTGTCACTTTTAGTTCCAGGCTCTGCCCTTTGGCCTGACCATGGCCCTTTGTACCTTCTTGAAGGTCATGGTAGTGACAGCAGCATTTCTGTGCAAGCAGGGAATTTATTTATTTAGACAGTTTTGTATACCACCTTATCCTTCAATCAAAGTGGTCACAACACAATTGGGGGATACATTTAACCCAAGGGGATATGAGACACATACACTAATACTTACAGGGAACATGGGCAATGGAGGGTTAAGTGTCTCGCCCAAGACCACAAGGAGTACCTGTGGGACTAGAAACCCCAGTCCTTCTGGCTCAAGGTTGCTGTCCTCTAATGGGATTTGAAGCCCCAACCTTCTGGCCTGAGGTAACTTGACCCAACCACTAGGCCACTCCTCCCTCCAGTTTACTGATACTGGATGATTGGCTGTTCTTGTTGGACTCTCTGGTGATGTCCAGGGACAATACAGCCCCTGGTGATTTATTGACTGAAAAGACTTGGGTTGGTGATGAACTATCCCAAGAGCAGCCTGCTTCCTTCCCAGGACTTGGAGTACCTCAGGGTTTGGTTCAACACTCACCTGGGACAGGTTTTCCTAATGCGGGAGAAGTCCCTCGAGCTTCGGAGTCAACTCAGGGCAGTTTGCCCTCAGTCAGCTCTAAGGACCTGGGACAACCTTCAGGTCCATGGCATCAACCTTGGAGCTGGTTCCTTGTATCAGAGTACACACACCCTCTGCAGAGGCTGTGCTAACCCTCTGGTCTCCTTTTTCCCAGTTGTTTGACCAGGCCCTTCCTCTTTCCTGGGAGATCAGGGGCCATTTGCAGTGGTGGTTGCAGTCCTGCCATCTGTTGGATGGAATGCTGCTGGAAGCACTGGAGTGGGTGATTGTCAACTTGGATGCCAGCCTGAAGGGCTGGGGTGCGCAATCCCTGTGCCAGTTGGCCCAGGGACTCTGGTCCTCTCAGGAGGCTTTCTGGGTTATACATCTCTTGGAGTTGAAAGCGATCTGCCTAGTTCTGGAGAGAATTCAATCTCTACTGATAGGCAGAGCAGTCCAGATGTTCTCAGACAATCCCATGGCAGTGGGACTCTCAGTGTTGGGGTGGGTCTTAAAATAGCAGAGCTGTTTTATTGGGCAGAGGAACATCTGATTGCCCAGTCTGCAGCACACATTATCGACATTGACAATGTGCAGGCTGACTTTCTAAGTTGGAACACTGTGGATCTGGGCGAGTGGGAGCTCAGGCCTCGTGTGTTCAGCCTTATAGTGCAGAGATGGGGCCTTCCAGTTTTCAACTTGTTAGCCACTCAAAAGAATTCCAAAGTGGAGAACTCTTTAACCCACAGCAAGGATCTGCAGACAGTGCGCTTGGATAGGTGGCTGTATGTCTTCCCTCTGAGGCCCTTGGTGAGCCATATTCTGCTCTGAATTCGGGCCTACCCAGGCCTAGTGATTCTAGTGACCCTGTACTGGCCTTGCAGACCATGGTATGTGGATCTCTTCAATCTGTTGTTGGCTACACCCTCTTGTTGCTTCAGGAGAAGGGTCTTCTGTGGCAGGGTCCCACATGATGGAGGATCCTGGTCTCACTTATAGTATGTCCCTGCCCTTGAGAAGTGTAGGGTGTCCAAGAAGGGATACTCTGGAGCCATAGTAGACATCCTGCTTAAAGCTCAAAGGGCATCTGCATTCTTGGCTTATATTAGAATCTGGAGAGTTTTCGAGAGATGGTGTTCCTCTCATTTTCTGAAAGCTATGAAGGCAGACACAGTCACTGTGTTGTCCTCTTTACAGTCTGGTCTGGACCAGGACTTAGCCTTGAGCTCTCTCAAGGTTCAGATGGCGGCGCTGGTGTGCTACAGGGTTTGCATCTAAAGGATGTCATTGACAGCATGCTCTGATGTCTCCTGCTTCTTCAAAGGAGCAAACAGATTCAGCCACTGGTGCATCCAGTTGTTCCTCAGTGGAGCCTTTCTCTAGTGTTAAAGATGCTCAAGGGGCTTCCATTTGAGCCTTTTCGCAAGGCCTCTCTCAAGGTTTTGACCCCTAAAGTGGTGTTCCTGATGGCCATAGCATCCACTAAGCGGGTGTCAGAGCTGCAGGCTTTGTCCTGCAGGGAGCCTTTCTTGGTCATCTCAGTGGCTTCTGTCTCCTTATGGACTGTGCTCAAGGATGATGTCCTCCTTTATCTTAATCAGAATGTCATTCTGTCCTCCTCCTTAGAGGATGATCTTCAGAGGGACCCTTCATTATGTCTGGTGAACATGCAAAGGGTGTTGATCAAATACCTGGAAATTACCAGTTCTTTCTGCTGGTTGGATCATCTCTTTGTTCTCTTTGGGAGCCTGAAGAAGGAGTTGGCAGTGGCCAATATTTTATTGTCCACTGGATTAAGGAGGCCAATGGATCAGTGTACTTTCTGGCTGGCAAACAGGTGCTCAAGATAGTCAAACTCACTCCACTAGGGCCAGAGCCTCCTCCTGGGCAGAGTCCACCTTGGTGTCTTCTCTGGGCACCTTCATGAAGCACTACAGGTTGCATGTGGGAGCTGGAGTGGGGGGCACTTTTGGCAGGGCAGTCCTTTCCAGAGCATTGTCTCCCTCCCACCCAGGCTTCTAATGCTTGGGTACATCCCACTCATCTGGACTGGTCTAGCAGGATGATAAGGAAGAAGAAATCTTACCTGATCATTTTATTTTGTTGAATCTTGCTAGTCCAGTTCTTAACCCACCCTGGAAAATCCCTGCTGACTTTTGATTGCATTGTCAGTATCAGTGCCTGATGCAGTGCTAATTTGGGTTTTTTTTTAGTGCCATCAACTCATTGCTGACTCCTGGCAACCCAGCTACCTCTGGGTTTTCTTGACAATGTATCACCGGAGGTAGACTGCCAGGCAATGAAAGGTAAAGTGACTTGCCCAAAGTCACAAGGTAAGAGAGCCTAATCCTTGCTCATTTTATCTGTTGTAAAGTTGAATTGTTGGTTATTGATGTCATGCACATGTGTTATGAGTTTTTCTTAGTTTTTTAGTTTATTGTTTGGGAAGTGTCATACTGCCTTCTCTCAGTGCTGCACCAGCCTATATATACCTAGTGATGACATCAATGAAAGTTGCTCAAGTTTTCCTCCACTTATTTATTTATTTATTTATTTACAGTCTCTTTTATACTGCGCTATTTGACATCAGTGCAGTTTACAATGAACATTAAACTACACATCTCAGTTTAGTGATTTGTGCTTACAGTGAAACAGGTATAATAACTTGGGTATACATTAAACAGGTTACTTAACAGGGAAAACATGATAAATATATACAAGCCACTTTATGCAGCTATATATTGGGTTATATGAAACTGCATAAGCTTATCATGGTGGGTGGAGGGTAAAAGTGTGATTGCGAGTGTTCAGTCTAAGAATGTGAGATGCATGAGCTTGAGGTGCTGCCTCGAGGTGTGAAAGTAGGTGGGTGTGAGGGGGAGACTGAGACATCATAGTGATGGAGAAAAAGGTGGTTTCAGTGCCTTCTTGAATTGGGAGAGATCACTGATGTTTCTGATAGTCGTTGGTAGAGCGTTCCAGCAGGATGGTGCAAAGAAGGCAAAGGCTCTAGATCTAGTGACTTGGGAACACTTCGTGCTTGCCTTAGGTAGTATCAGGGTATCTGAGGCATTCAATCTCCTTACTCGGTTAGCAAGGGAGCAAGATTACTCGGCTAGCAAGGGAGCATAACCCACTCATCTGGACTGGTCTAGCAGAATTCAAGGAAAAAAATATCAGGTAAAATTTCTCCCTTGCAACCCAGGATAGACAGTATCCTTGCAGGGCATAAAGATATATATGAGGAGATGCTGGGGGAATGAAAAGATTAGTATGGGAGCCTCTTACAACTCTCTACATGAAAAATAGGAAAGAAAAGGTAATGGAAAGGACCATTTTCAAAGGCATTTCTTTACATAAAACAAGATTTTAGGCATAAAAACTGAGTTTTAGAAAATTTTGCATCACATATTCATGTACAGTTATGTGTGTATAGTCCACACACACACACAAATGTGCACAAGGAGAGGAAAGGCTTAAAAGGTTACGACTCTTCATCTTTGAAAAGAGACGGATAAAGGGAGTTATGATAGAGGTCTTTAAAATAATAAATGGAGTGGAAGGGGAAATGTTGATTGGTTGTTTACTCCATCAAAAAGTAGAAAGACTAGGGGACAAGCCATGAAGTTACAATGTAGCACATTTAAAACTAATCAGAGAAAATATATTTTCACTTAACACATAATCAAAATCTGGAATTTGTTATTGGAGAATGTAGTAACAGCTGATAGTGTAGCTGGGTTCTTAACAGGTTTGGATGAGTTTCTGGAGAAAAAGTCCATAAACCATTATTAAAGAGGACTGGGGAAATCCACTGCGTACCCCTGGGACAAGCAGCATGGAATGTGTAGACCTTTGGGAACCCGACAGGTACATGAGATCTGGATTGGCCACTTTTGGAAACAGGATACTGGGCTTGATGGATCCTTGGTCTGACCTAGTATGGCATATCTTATGCTTTTAGGTATTCCAGGGGCAAGGTTGGGGCAACATTGCACTTATGAGCATAGTTTTGAATTTGCAGGTGCATGTATTTTTCCCAGAGTCAATTGTCAAAGGACGTGTAAAGTGTATGGATATAAATACTTTCAGACTTTACACATATGCACATTGTTTGAAGCCTTCCCTCACAGTGTGTAGCACTCCTTCAAAGCTGCTGCTAAAAGTCAGGAAATTGTTTAGATATTATATCACATGATATTGTGTATTACATGATTTTATTTTATTAATAACAGATTTTATTTGCAATGTATGATTAGAGAAGTCTAACTGTTTAGATATTATATTTGATAGGTGGTATATTAAATAAAAATAAAGCTTGAAACTTGAAACTTATCCTCATGCAAATAAGGAAGTGAAAATCACGGGCATGCAGAGTTTCAAATTTATCATATAGGAAATTCATTTTCACTAGGATGACTTCCAAACCCTAGGATTAGCCTTCACCTCTCAATCTGATCCTGATTAATTTACTCGGAAGAAAATGATCATGCCTCCAGATAGACATATGGATTTAATCACTGAATAGGCATATTTCCCATAGAAGTTGAAAAGCACGAGAAGGAAGTAATGGCCTCATATTTCAGTTAGGCTTCTAAATTGGCCTCTTTGAAAATGTACTAGGTCTGAGTTCCTAATTTCATACTCACACTTTTCACTAAACTCTTAAATTTAAGAGTATAAAAAGGTAGGTGGCAACAGGGGCAGATCTAGGGAGGTGAAAAAAAAGTTGGCCTTGCTAACCAGATAAGTGGTTTTGAATATTGGGTTGAAGGAAGGATTTGAGAGTGGAGAGGGGGGAAGGGGAAATGGAGGTGACCCAGTGGAGAACTCAAAACTCATCTTGAGGACCTTGCATGGAAATAGCCAAAGTCAGTAAAAGAGACCCCTATGGGGACTCTGACAACCACTTTGGGTATTTCCCAAAAACATATCTTTAAAGGTGCTTAAAGGCACCAAGTGGAGTGGAGGAATAGCTTAGTGGTTTGGGTAACATCCTAGTACCCAAGAGGAGATCTGGGTTTGATTCCCACTAGCAATCCTTGTGACTTTGGGCAAGTCACTTTACTCTCCATTGCCTTGGAAGAAAAGGCTTGGCAATCTACTCCTAGGCATACCTTGCCAAGAAAACCCAGGAGCTACTGGGTTGCCAGGAGTCAGCATTGACTTGACAGCACTTTAAAAAAAGGCACAGATATCTTTTTACAAGGCAGGGTTCCATTGGTGATATTGCATCAGAGCTACATCAGTGTATCTCAGTATATAGCCTCCTCATTGTAATCATTTCTCTAGGATCTCAGACATCTTTTGGGCCAATATTCAAAACAAATTATATATTCGTGTCAGTCAGCGGACGTTCAGCTTGACTATCCATATATTTTTAAAACTTATATAGATAGTATCAGGCCATTTTAAATCGCTAAACAGCCCAATACCGTCTCTATAAAGGGCCAGGTTCGGGGGAAGGGTGAGAGAGGGTATGGAATTGTCTACATAGTGGCAATATTCATTTGCTGTCCAGATAAATTATATGTTTTGTTTAAGCCTGCTCAAGAGCAGGCCCAAACTAAATGGATAATGCCAATACAGGGACCGCGCTGTCTGTATATTCAGTGCTGCTACTGTACCTGTGGGACTAGAAGTGCTGAAGGCACCTACATCGGCATCGGTGCTTAACTTCAAATGACTACCCTGCCAGCTGGAAATCTGGCTCTTTGTTTTCCGGAAGCTTGTGTAGGAGGGAGGAGCCTTTGCCCCAGGGATGTGCTATGCTGTAAAGCACATAAGCATAAGTGAAGGGTTATTTTATAACTGGTTGTTAAATTGAGTTGCCAGGTAGCAGCTGCTTTGGGGATGTTTCAGAAAGACTCAGACGCCTGTGTGTCTTTTGTGAAACAGCCTCACTAAACCTACAGAAGTCATGGCTAAAATGAGGCCTTCTACATTTACCCCTGCTTAAGAGTCGATGTAAATTTACATGCTGAAGTAGGCCCAGAAGTAAGTATGTTATAACCTATGCATGTATATTGTGACTACACCTGCTCTCACTTAGATTTCATCCCTGAACTGGTTTCTACGAGGGCCGCATAAAAGTCCGTGCCTTCTTGAAACATCATATGCTTTTATACGCTTATACCACGAGGTGTAATCTTATAAGAGGCTTTTTATGTATGCAGGAAACTTTATAAAATGATTCCCATGTCAGTGTAACACATGTTTAGTTCATTTGCCTGTGCAGCACATCTTATCCCAGAATGGAGGGTCTGGGGGAAATCCGGATCCTCTAAATCCCCCAGACCCTCTGCATCTATGTAATACTACCTTAAATCAAATTAGGCTTTTACCCACTTAGTGGTGGGGATTTAAATGAGGATTGGAAGTGATTCAGATGTGGCCCAGCATTAGTGTGCAGCACTGGCCAGGTTTCTATTCCAGCAACAAAAGTATTCTTAGACTGGGGGGGAGAGGGGGATCTGACTCGGGATCTGGATCCAGGTCTAGATCCACAAGATATAACTTAGTCATAAGAACATAAGAACATAAGATATGCCATATTGGGTCAGACCAAGGTCCATCAAGCCCAGTATCCTGTTTCCAACAGTGGCCAATCTAGGTCATACGTACCTAGCAGTTTCCCCAAAAGACACAGGTTCCACAATGCTTGTACTGGGTCAAGCATTGATATCCTGGGTCCCTTCTTAATAACGGTTTATGGACCTTTCCTCCGGGAACTTGTCCAAATCTTTTTTAAACCCAGCTACACTAACAGCCTTTACTACATCCTCCGGTAACAAATTCCAGAGTTTGATTACACGTTGAGTGAAAAAATATTTTCTTTTATTAGTCTTAAATAGCTTACCCTGTAGCTTCATTGCATGTCCCCTAGTCTTTCTATATTCTGATAACATAAACAATCGATCTACGTTTACCCGTTCCACTCCGTTCATTAACAGTAGAAGCCCCAAAAGGAATTTTACTTAGAAACCCCAAAGTGCATGAATTGACGCATTATCATGACGACTGCGTTTAGCATGAAATGCAGATGTGAATTAATGTGAAGTTACTTATTTGTTAAATACGTGCAGTATGTGCTGTCATTACATGACGTCGTCGTGTGTTTATTGTTTGTAATGTCTGAGTAAAACTGTAAACAGTGATTGAGATGTGCCACCTAGTGAGAACATGAATTTATACTTAGAAGCCCCAAAGTATGTCAGTTGACGCATCCAAAACAATTGAGTGCGTCAATTGACGTACTTTGGGGCTTCTAGGTATAAATTCATTTTCCCGCTAGGTGGTGCGTCTGTCATTAATTTTCGATGCACATATTTGAACATTTTGACCTTGCTAACAAAGTCATGGAACATGATTGACATGGTTCTAGCAGTGGCGCTGGTATACAACTTCGAAGATGCATTTGCGTCAATTGATGCACTTTGGGGCTTCTAGTGTTAATTTATAGACTTCTATCATATCTCCCCTCAGCTGTCTCTTTTCCAGGTTAAAGAGCCCTAACCTTTTTAGCCTTTCACTGCTGGAGTAGAAACCTAGCCGATGCTGCACACTAGTGCTAGGGCATGTTTAATTTGCCACCAATCCCCATTTACAACCCTGCCACTAAATAGAAAAAGCCGGATCCTCGATGGATCTGATTTAAGGTAGTATTACCTAGAGCTGGGGGATCCAGAGGATGCAGCCTTTACTCGGATCCAAGTATGACTCGATAGTAATGCACAATGTACCTGGGGGTGCTATTATGAGTCTCACATATGTTAGCATTTGCTCTGTGACCCCCCAGTGCTTGAAAATATGATTTCAGACTTCTCAGGGAATAATGTGGGACCTTCTGGACGTATAATTGTGCTACTGCATTGTGTTTCATGCAACTTTGCTTCTTGTAATCCACCTTGTTCCTTATCTTAAAAAGAGGCAGAATATGGAGTGAATATCATGATAGGGGGTATATAAGAAATGTTAAATAAATAAATAAATAAAAAATACAAATAACTAAATGAAAACATAGTAGCTCTTTATCACAAAAGCTGGTAATAATAATAAATTGTGTATATATGATGATTATAGATATGCAAAAACTAGGTTTTTCATCTTTGTGGCAAAAAATTGTGGTTGCTATGCTAGTCCACTTGGGTATGTAGAAATAAAGTCTAATAAGAAAATTGATACCATTTTATTGGACTAACTTAACACATCTGTGACAAGTTTTCAAAAGTTCTCCTCCTTTCAGCAGAGAATGCAGTTCTCCTTTCAGTGAAGAGAGAATGCAGTTACACGGGGTTTAAATATTGTACGGACATGCAGGTCTAATGCCGTCTGTATAAGCCTTTACAGCTCAGTCAAAGGAAGGGGGGAGGGAATTGACAGAGGTGACGAGACAGTGACATTTTACAGTTGAAAGGCCCCATAGCTGATAATAGATGAAAAGTCAGAGCCCCTATTAAAAGCTTCTTATGCTTGTTTCAAAATGTTAACCATCCTAATTTTGAGCGTTTCCCATGCTTGTGTGCTTTTAAAGTTTCTTTTAATTACTCTGATCATGAGTTTGCTAAAAAGAGTGATCTTCCTCTGAGAAATGTTCACCTACTGAGCTGTCATTCTGATTTCTCTGTAATATTTTTTTGTGTCTATGAAGATTGATTCTTTTCTGAAGTTTTTTGCTTGCTTGCCTGATGTGGCATTCATCTTCACGGTTTTTACATTAGGTCATGTGCACTGCATTTGTAGAGAAACATAAATATGAGCCTTTTATTTTTAATGTTTTTCCTTATGTAGGTGGCTGTTGCATCATGGTATCTTTCAGGGTTTTGTGCTATATTCTTTTGTTTGGGATTCTGCTTGGAGTTTGTTCGTTATACATTTCTGTTTCAGGTGAGGTGGTTACCAGATGGCTTGAACTGAAAGAGAAGGGTGTATTGCTTTCAGTATTTCATCCTATAGTAGTAGTGACTGAAGTTTTTTTGGTTTCCTTAGGTATGCTCTTGGTTAATGTTCCTATGAATGGTACTCACTCTGACTGCTTTGATGGAACAGTCCATATTGAGTCTGATTGTGGGCCGGGATTCATTGAAGGGTTTGTGAAATGGTTTCCTTATCATTCTGCTAGATCAGTCCAGACGAGTAGATTATGCTGCGCAGCCAACAGGTGGAGGAAGACCAGAGCAACTTTCAGTGATGACATCACTAATACAGTATATAAATTGGTACAGCACTGAGAGAAGCTAGTATTGTCTGACATCAGGTGGCAAAATGTGGGGACTGGTGCAACAGTACAGATAGGCTTATCTTCCCTGGTTCAGATCATGGTCTTTTGGTCTGTATGATTGAGTCCAATGTTTGCTTGGAACTTGGATATGCCCATTGTCTCCTTGAGCTGATAGCTGCCCTATGGCCAGCACTTTTACCCACAAGTTCCAGCACTGCTGTGCTGGAGAATGAGCAGAAGGACCCCACAGGGGCCCAGAGAGGGGTTGGTAAATCTGGATCCATGAACTTCCTTCCATCTCATTGTCCTGTATCTGAACTTTTTGCTCTCTTTTTCTGTGTTTTTCAAATGTTTTAATTTTGCCCTTTTTCTTTAATTTTCTCTCTTTCTGTGCTTCTTGATTAAAGCAGCTTTAAAAAAACACACAAAAAGCCCTTTTGAGGCAGTTGGGCTTTCTCAGGCCTGTGTGTGTAGGTGGCTGGGGAGGCCTACAGCTGGCCTGGCAGGTGCAAGTATTCTCTTACCAACTGGGGGTTCCTTTCTCGCTGAGGTTTTGTTTTTCTTTTGGGCTTTTTTCTTGGCATTTTTTTCTTTTCATCACGTTTGAGCTCAGCTGTGAGGCTGGGTTCTTGGAGGTGTACTGTTTACAGCTCCCACTGGGTGAGCTCCACGGCTGGCTCTAAGTGTGATGGAGAAACCTTGGGCACATTTTTCAGGAGCAGCTCCTGTAACGCCTTATGGGTTGTTTCAATCTTTGATGGATGTGTGGTACTCCCCCTCGAGGGATCTGGGGTCCTGACCTCCCCTACAGTAACTCATGGTCCTTCAGGTTCTCCCCCTCTGGTGGCAAGGGGGTGAAGCCTCCCTGCTCCTCATTTTTGCCTGGCCTTTCTTCTAAGAGTCTGGCCTGGTTTCACCTGGAGGAAGGATAGACAGAAGAGAAGGATTCTCTGTCTCTTTTGGGGCAGTTGGTGGAAGAAGGAGAGACACCCCTGGCAGAGGTTGAAGATCCATCAGTGATTCATCTGTTTCACAGGGAGGACCCTCCCTGGTTCAGGATGCTATGGTGGCTCTGCACATGGCAGAGCCCTATCCTGGAGGGGTTGCGATGACCCTTCAGCTTCTTTCCCCTGCCTGAGCCCTCGCAAAAGCTCATGCCCTCCCAGTGGGAAACTCCGGAGCTGGGGCTTAGAGGCACTAAGATCCTGACTCAGCTGCATCCTCTGCTCCAAGGGGAAATGAAGCAGTTTTTTGGGGACCCTGTGGTAGATGCCTTGTCATAGAAGTGACAAAGTACACAACCATTCCAGTGGAAGATAGGGCTGCACTGAAGGAAACTCATGATAGGAGAGTGGAAGCTCTCCTCAAGAATGCCTTCTCAGTTTCAGTTGTGAGCACTCAGATAGTGCTTTGTGCAGGCCTTTAGGCCCAGGCACTCTTGCATTGGATCTAACAATGCTGGACAGCCCAGAGATGGTGAAATTGTAATCAGGAGCATCATTTTTTGTGGAAGCCCTGTATGAATTTATCATGAGCTCCTCTAAGGCCATGGTGGCTTCTATGGTGATTCAAAGGTTGCTCTGGCTCTGGAATTGGATGGCACATGCAGCATCCAAACTGAAACTGAATAAGCTTTCCTTTAAGGGCAGGCTGCTGTTGGGAGAGGACCTGGAGAAGCTGATGAAAGACCTTGGTGAAGCTCATCCACAGAGATTCCTGGAAGATAGGCCCAGAGGGTCCAAGGGTTTTCCTTGAAGGGTATGTGGGCACCTTTGAGCTGTTAAGAGCCATAGCATGGCCTCTTCCTTTTATGGTCCTAAGCTCAAGAAGGGTCAGCCCTTTTGGGAGTTCCAGTAGTCTCAGGACTCAGCAGGGACCTCCTCAAGAAGAGGTAAGACTGTGCAGTGAGATCTTGCAGCAGTCAGAGGACATTTCTGGCTGTTTTACTCAGATTGGTCTCTTGAGTTTGCAGACCCTCTCCAAACACACCTTTCTGGAGTCTCCTTGTGGTTCCTCGGCCAACAGAGTGGCAGTCAATGAGATTCTCCAACACCATTTACAGTTGCAGGCTATCATACCCTTGCCCTCTGCAGAGATAAATCAGGGGTGGTATTTCATTTACTCCATGGGCCCCAAAAAGGTGGGTCCATCTGGCCCATTTTGGATCTGAAGGTGGTCATTGCCAAACTAAGAGTGCCCCACTTTCGCATGGAGACTATAAGGTTGATCGTTGCATCGGTGCTGGCAAGAGGAGTTTCTAACTTCCTTGGACTATCTGAGGCATGCTTCCATATTTTCATCAGGGAACAACATCAGAAGTTCATCCACTTCTGTGTTCTGGGCCACCATTTTCAGTTTCATGCCCTGTACTTTGATCTGGTCACAGCACCTTGTACCTTCTTTAAGATCATGGTGGTGATGGTGGTGGTGATGGTCTTCCTGTACAAGCAAGGGATCCAGGTTCACCGGTATCTGGACAACTAGTCGATCCAGTCCAGCTCCATGGAGAAGTCCAGGGAGTACATGGCTCAGGTGATCTGGTGGCTGGAGAAGCTGGGCTGGGTGATCAACTATCACAAGAGCAGTCTTGTTCTCTCCTAGATTTTGGAGTATTTTGATGCCCACTTTGACACCTGCATGGGCAGGGTGTTTCTCACCCCGGACAGGTTTAGCAATCTGTAGTCACAGCTCTAGGGCTTTTGTACTTAGGCGACACACAGAGCATGGAATTTCCTGCAGCTCCTGGAGTCGTTGACCCTGGAGTTGGTTCCTTGAGCCAGGGCACATATCTATTCCCTGCAGGGGCACTTTCTGGCTCTCTGGTCTCTTTGCTCCCAGATGTTCAAGCAGCGCCTGTCTCTTCCTTGGAAGATAAAGGGAGAATTGGCCTGGTGGCTACAGTCTTACGCTCTGATGGAGGGATGTCTCTGAAGGCACCAGATAATCACCACAAATGCCAGCCTTCTGGGTTGAGGAGCACATTATCTGGATCAGTTTGTACAGGGTTGCTGATCCCCTCAGGAAGCCTCTTGATCGATCAATAGGCCGGAGACCAGGGTGATTGGCCTGGCTGTAGAGAGGATTTGGTCCCTCCTGGCGGGCAAGGTGGTCAGAGTATTCCAGACAATGCCATGATGGTGGAATATGTCATTGAGCATGGCGGAACTTGCAGCACTACAGTGGCTATGGAGGTGGTGGAGCACTGCTATTGGACAGAGGCTTATCTGCTGGCCTTGTCAACAGCCCACATAGTGAGCATCGACAATGTGCAGGACAACTTCTTGAGGTGGAAGACCATGACTCCAAGTGAGTGAAAATTAAGCCATCATGCATTTGATTTTATCTGTGGAGGTGGGGTCTACCAGTGTTCAACCTAATGGCTACCCAGGAGAATACCAAAGTGCAGAACCTTTTCAGCTGCAGGAAGGCTCCATGGGTATCCTGCTGCTGGAGTAGCCAGGAAAGGCCTCCTATATGTCTTCCCTCATGGCCCTTGGGGTGTCGAGTTCTGCACATTACAACTTCAAGAGACTCTACAAAGCTAAGATTTCTAACTTAACTATTTGGCTGGTTTTTGATATAAAATGTCCTTGCCTATTGCTTACCTATTTTATTCTCTTATAATACCTCTTAGGCACTGTGGTATGTTAGGGTAACTGCACCAAGGGAGGGGGTTGCATTGCCTATATATTCGTCATATAGATTGACATCTGTCCTCCAATTAGGTGTAACACCCCCTCCCTCTTTTCTCCTTGTCCTAGAACTGCTTTATAACTATCGTAATTAGCTTGTCATGTGTTCAGTGCAATAGCTGTGGTGCCTTCATGCTAAGAAAAATCATTTGGAGCCTAAGAACTTGCCCTCTATGTCTCAAGTGATCTGCTGTGGATAAAAAATTGATTCTATTAAGGGAAGAATTAGCTGCAATTAAACATACCTCCTCTAGGGTACAAATTGAAAAAAAATCCACCACCGCTCCCACAAAGAATCAAACAGCCCAGGAACAAATGGATCAAAGTGGGCTCCGGTACATTGCGACCTGTAACACGGAGACACCCTCTCCAACAAGAGTTATAGATGCATAATGCCTTCTCTGCCTTAGATAATGAGGATGCCCAATCTGTGGAAACTGAAGGGCCCTTAAATGAGAGAGTCAATGCCCAATCTACTGATAATGCACCAAATATGAAGAAAAAAATCACAAAATAGAAAACTACTACTACTTGGAGATTCCATCATCAGAGGTAACTTGTAATTTAATTCAGTAACTTGGGAACATAATTCAAAGGAGAGAGGATGGTCAAATGCCTCCCAAGCTCTTCAGCCAGCAGGAATACAAACCATATTGTTGGTGTAATTAGTGCAGAAAGTGAGCACTCCAAAATTGATGTTGTCATCCACTTGGGCACAAAGGACCTGGCTGGAAACAGTGCCTCTGCAGTTCAAAGGGATTTCCAGACTCTGGAAGAGAAACTCAAGCCCATTGTTAACACTGTAGCATTCTTAGAAGTTCTTCCTGTTCTTGGTAAGGAGGCAGAAAGGCTGCATCGCATAATCAACTTTAATACATGGCTCCAAACCTGGTGCAAAGAAGGATTTTGATATATTGGCGACTGGGGAAATAGATGGAACAACAAGAGGCTATACTGTGTGGATGGACTACATCTCTCTGCCACAGGGAAAAGGATCCTAAGTGAAAAATTCAGGCATTATGTAGACAGGCATTTAAACTAGGAAAAGGGGGTGATGGATGGAGAAGAATAAGTTCAGGGTGCCACTCCCAGCAAAAACATAACAACATTGGAAACAGCCACACTATTAACCCACACACAAGCGGGAAGAGGCATACAGAACAAAATCCATGCAAAATACAGGCAAATCAGTAAACAAACACTGGAAAGCAATGAGCACAAATGCTCGCAGCCTAGCCAACAAAGTTCCTGACCTGGAAACTCTATTGGTGGAAATGGACTTGTACATTGAGGCCATTACAGAAAAATGGTTTAACGAGTCGCATGAATGGGATATAGCCATAGCTGGCTTTGATTTATTTAGAAGATATAGAAAAGGCTGGAAGGGAGATGGAGAAGCCCTATATGTGAAAAGCAGTATTAAAGCTGCTGAAATGCAGGGGACATGGGGAAAGCAGAGGCGCTGTGTATTGTGTTGAAAAGAGGAGATGGCACTATCATCCATACTGATGTAGTCTACAGACCTACAACTCAAATCGAAGAAATGGATAGAGATTTGATTACTGATATTGCAAAGGTAGCCGTGAAGGGGGAAATGATCATATTGCGTGGCTTTAATCTACCTGATGTGGATTGGAGTATTCCTTCTGCAAATCCGGAAAGAAGTAAAAAAATTATGGATGCCTTCCAAGATGCTTTGCTAAGACAAATGTGATGGAACCGACCAAGAAAAGTTTGATGCTGGATTTAGTACTCACCAACGGAGATAGCTTGTTGATTGTCCGGGTTGGTGCCCATATGAGCAGCAGTGATCATCACACGGTGTACGTATTTTGAAATAAAAACCAAGGCAGAGTCCAATTACAACAAGCTAAAAGTCCTAGATTTCAAAAACGCTGTCTTCAGTAAAATGGCCAAGTGCCTGAAGGAGGAGTTGACAGGGTGGGAGGAGGTAAGGAAAGTGGAATTGCAGTGGGCTAAACTAAAGAAGGTAATAAAAGGAGCAACAGATACATATGTAAGGAACGTAAATAAAAACAAGAGGAAAAGGAAGCTATTCAGTTCTCCAAAGAAATAGCTGCACAAATAAAGACAAAAAACACAGCTTTCACAAAATTCCGAAGTTCAAAACAGAGCAACACAGAACAGAATACAGGATAGAGCTAAAAGAGACAAAAAGAGAAATAAGGATAGCAAAATCAAAGGCAGAAGAAAAGATGGCTAAAGATGTGAATTGTGGCGACAAAACTTTTTTCAGGTATATTTGGGAGAAGAGGAAGATCAGAGGTGGAATCGCAAGACTCAAAAATGCCGAGAACGGATTTGTGGAAAGTGACATTGAAAAAGCAAAAATGCTAAACAAATACTTCTGTTCTGTTTTTATTAAAGAAAATCCTGGAGAAGGACCACATGTGATTGACAAATATACAAATGGGAATGGAGTAGATACTACACTATTCACAGAAGATGATGTGTTTGAACAGCTTGCAGAACTGAAAGTGGACAAGGCCATGGGTCCACATGGGATACATCCCAGGATACTGAAAGAGCTCAGAGAGGTTCTTGCAGGGCCTTTAAAGGATGTTTTTAATAGATCCTTAGAGACAGGAGAAATTCTACAGGACTGGAGAAGGGCTGATGTGGTACCTCTTCACAGAAGTGGCAATAAGGAAGAAGTGACAAACTACAGGCCAGTAAGCCTTACCTCAGTGGTGGGAAAAGTAATGGAGGCGCTCCTGAAAGAGAGAATAGTGGACTTTCTCAAAATCTGAGGCAACATGGTTTTACCAAAGGACGATCATGCCAAACAAATCTGATTGATTTCTTTGACTGGATGACCAGAGAATTAGATCAAGGGCATGTGATGGATGTAATCTACCTAGATTTCAGCATAGCCTTTGATACTCTTCCTCACAGGAGGTTTATCAATAAACTGAACAGCCTGGGGATGGGTCCCAAGGTGGTGAACTAGATCAGAAATTGATTGACTGACAGATGACTGAAGGTGATGGTAAATGGAACTCATTCGAATGAAAGGAAGTGATTAGTGGTGTGCCCCAAGGGATCTGTCTTGGGACCAGTACTGTTCAATGTATTTGTGAGTGATATTGCTGAAGGACTGAATGGAAAAGTCTTGTCTTTTTGCAGATGATATGAAACTTTGCAGCAGAGTAGACTCCCCTGAGGGAGTGGATAATATGAGGAAAGATCTACAAAAGCTGGAAAAATGGTCTAATGCTTGGCACTTAAGATTTAATGTGAAGAAGTGCAGTGTCATGAACTTGGGAAGCAGAAATCCAAGGGAATTGTGTGTGATAGAGGGCGAGAGGTTGGTGTGCATGGATCAGGACAGGAGAAGGACCATGGAGTGATTGTTTCTGAGAATCTCAAGGTGGCAAAACAGTGTTACAAGATGGTGGCCAAAGCCAGAAGGATGCTGGGCTGCATACAGAAATGAATTACTAGCAGAAAGGAGGAGGTACAAATGCCACTGTACAAGTCACTGGTGAGGCCTCACTTGGAATATTGTGTTCAGTTTTGGAGACCATATCTCGCAAAGGATATAAAAGAACAGGAAACGTTTCAGAGGAAAGCGACCAAAATAACTTGGAGCCTGCGTGAAAAGAAATATGAGAAGAGACTTGAAGACTTAAATATGTATACGCTAGAGGAGAGGAGAGACAGGGGAGATATGATGCAGACCTTTAAATACTTAAAGAGTATTAATGAACAAACAAACCTTTTTCAAAGATGGGGAAGCTGTAAAACTGGAGGACATAACGTGAAACTGCAAGGGGGTAAACTGAAAGGCAACATCAGGAAATATTTTTTCACTGAAAGGGTAGTGGATGCTCGGAATGTCCTGCCGATGGAAGTGGTGGGGGCAAATACAGTGACAGAATTCAAAATGGCATGTGACAAACATATTAGATTCCTTTATAGCAACAGGATAAAATCAAAATAAACTTAATTATCTCTTATATCTCAACAAATAGGGTTGATCTGCACAGAGTGGTGGACACACCCCTAAACAAAGGCATGGGGAGGGGTGACCTGCACAGAGCGGCAAGTGCACCTACTCTTGCCGCCTTGCTGGGCAGACTAGATGGACCATGCTGCTCTTAATCTGCCGTCATTTACTATGTTACTACGCCGAGCATTAGCAGTAAATGTGAGAGATTGAGATCATACTCCACATACCCTGGCTTAGAGGTCAGGCTCATGACTGTCATGGTATGCACAAAACTAACCCATTTGGAGAAACTGCCCTGAGGATCCTGTTCCCTTCTTGCTTATGACCTAGTTCTTGAGAGTCATAAGCTAAGAGAGGCTACTCTGGTGCAGTAGTTGACATCCTTCTTAAGACCCAGAGGGCCTCTACATCTTTAGCCTATGTAAGGGTCTGGAGGGTCTTTGAGAGATAGTGTTCCGCTCAAGGCCAGGAGGACAGACATAGCCACTGTTTTGTGCATCTTGCAGTCCTTTTTGGACAAGGGTTTAACTCTGAACTCTCTCAAGTTTCAGATGTCTGCCTTTACATGCTACCAGTGGAGGCTTCAGGGCATGTCCTTGGCACACCGCCTGGCTTACTTTGGGAGGGCTGAAGCAGATTTAGCTGCTCTTGTGCCCTATTGTTCTGCAGTGGAGCCTTTCTCTGGTGTTGAAAGCACTGAAGGGTCCCCTCTTTGAGCCCCTTTGGAGGGCCTCTTTCAAGGATTGTATCTCGAAGGTGGTGTTTTTGGTGTTTTTTGTGTCTGCTAGGTGGGTGTTGGAGCTATGTACCTTGTTCTGCAGGGAGTTTTTTCTGGTCATTTTGACAGTGTATGTCTTTCTGAGAATCATGCTGTCCTTTCTCCCAAAGGTGCTATCTTTCTTTCATTTTAATCATTCTGTGGTCCTGCCTTTCCTCTTAAAGGAGGAACTTTGGTTGGATCTCTCACTGCATCATACTCATGTACTCTTACCCCATTTCTCCGCTGTTCTGCATTGCTTATTTGTTATAGTTGCTAAGTTAAGTCCACTTAAGTTAACCTACATTGTTCCATTTACCTCAAGTTAAACTGTTAACTGTGAAATATAGTTTGCCTATGTTAAGATAAATCCAGTTAGTTTACCTACTCTGTTCTATGTACCTTAAGTTAAACTGTTATCTGTAAACCGCCTTGACAGTTTGATAAGGCGGTATAAAAAAAACAGTGAAATAAAATCTGTTGGATGTGAGGAGGGTGCTGGTGAAGTATCTGGAGATTTATCGGACCATATCTGTCCTTTTCAGTGATCTGAGGAAAGGACAGAATATAGCCAGCTGATTGCCCATTAGATTAAGAAGTCTATTAGTTCAGTTTACCTTCTGTGTGGGAAACAAATGTCAGAGGGAGTAAGAGCTCACTCTGCTAGGGCACAAGCCTCCTCCTCCTGGATGGAGTCCATCTTGGTGTCTCCAGAGGGCATCTGTAAGGTGACTACCTGGTCATCTCTGAGCACTTTTGTGAATCAACACATGCCGCAAGTGGGAGAAGGAGCGGATGGCGCCTTAGCCAGAGCATTTCTATCTGAAGCATCATCTTCCTCCCACACTGGGTCCTGCCTTCTTGGGTATGTCCCAGCCTGCTAATTTCCTTTCCTTAAATCTTGATAGGCCAGTCCAGGATCTTTCTTGGACCACTACTTCTTACAGGACTGAAAGCCCTGCTACCTTTTAACTGCATTTTCAGTATTAGTACCTGATACAGGGTCAAGTATGATAAGAGAGCCAAAGGTTTGTACATGGTTATCGCTGTTGATGAGTTTTTCAGTCTTGCTTTCTGCTTGGGAAGTGCCATACTGGCTTCTCTTAGGGCTGCACAACGTATATACTAATGATATCATCACTGAAATTGCTGTGGTGTGCCTCCACCTGTAGACTGGAGAGCATAACACACTCATCTGGACTGATCTAGCAGGATTCAAGGAAAGGAAATTAGTAGGTATGGAAAATTTCTCCTTAAAGTTTTCTTCTCCAGTTTAAATCATGAAGGTATCATCAAAGGGGACCATTGTCGTTGATATGGAAGGGCAGACTAGATAGGCCATGTGGTCTTTTTCTTCCGTCATGTTTCTATGTGATATCTGAAAACTTCATTCTGGTAGCCACTCAGGAATGACTTTTCCAATTTTGCCATGAAAAGGTTGGCATACTGTGGTGCCCGTAGTAGTTCTCACAATCTATAAATAGATGTGCTCATTATAGCTGAAGTAGTTTTGGGTCAGGATGAATTCATTTAGTTTTGCAGCAGTTTCTGTTGTGAGTTGGTAGTTGAGGGTAGCTGTTTTTAGGAATTTGTAAAAATGCAGCTATGTTGTTTTCATGGGCATTATTGCTGCACTGTGATTCTAAATCCCCTCTGACAAATAGGGAATTGGATTTAGCTCACTCCTTTCTCAGAAGTTCAAAGCAAGTTACGTGCAGAGAGAACTTATAATCTAAATTGGTTCCTGAGGTAATGGAGGGTTAAGTGACTTGCCCAAGATCAGAAGGGCGAGCAGTGGGATTTGAACCTGACTTCCCTGGTTCTTAACCCACTGCTTAATACTACTATTACTTATCAGTTGGTAGCTGCTTGGTGTAGTTTAACCTGTTTAGAAAGTCTGTTTAGAAAGTGCCAAACATGATGCTGTTTGTAACCCTCCCTGTGTGTGAAGCTATTTTAACTTTCCCTCAGTTTTACCAAGGGTTAAAGATCTTCTTTATTAGTCCAGATATTTCTCTGAGTTTGCCTTTACTAATAGAATTGATCTGCCAGTGTTCCGAGGTAGCATGTGCAGTTTTTTCACATGTGAATTTTCAGAGAATGGAGCCTGCTATGGCTCAAGAGATGTCAGATTAACTGTTGGTGTTGCTCTTTGGGCTGTTTTGGTTTGGGTGAATATTCTGCTGCGGCTTTGCGAGACAGTCCACTGTTGTGAAAGCTGTACTGATATCATCCTGCCTTTGTGACCTCGTCTGCCGTTTTCACACATAACCTCTCATCTCCTAGCGAATACACATTCACTCTAGATCCACAGCTGCTTGTATTCATGCTGGAAGGTAGCTGGAAGCAAATTCTGCATGAACACTAGAAGGCAGCTCTACTGGATTACGTATTTTGAAAGTAACTAATACCGGATGAAATGTTTGCGAATGACATTTTTAGAAGTAATTCTAAGTACTGAATTTAGTCATATAAATTTGACCGTACATGGTAACTAATCTGCATTTAAGATTAGAGCGATTCAAATTATGAAATGGATCAGAGAAGGAAGCCCAATTAACTAATCCGGAATTGAAATTTGAAATATCTAACCCAGAAATAGAGGAACTGATGTATGAAAAAACTTGAGAATTGATTGGCCAGTGATAAACTGTGATGTCCCTGTATTCTGGGCCGACCACAGAGTTGGTTCAAGATGCCCCTAAGTTTTGTACCTCATCCCTGGCTGTCAAAATCTATTGTTTAGCTGTAAATGCCTGCTCTTTACCGCTCTCAGAAGTTGTTGCCCTAGGCAACTACCTAGTTTGCCTAAAGGTTGGCCTGGCCCTGCCTGTATTCCTATTCTAGAACCTTGCTGAAAGTTATAAAGTACAAATAACTTTATGTCAATGTTTCCTGCAAGTTTAGTTGGTGTACTCAAATAATACTCTTCATCTGGTTGTTATTAAGATCATATGACTGGATAAATACTGGTATCATTATGATTCTTAATGTTTTGTATTTTTAACAAACATTGATGAGTAGTAAAAGAACCATAGAGCAGTTCATTTCAGTCCCCTGCTGCGCTAACAGTACTGCTGTAATGATTTACAGTATATATGCACAAGTGGTAATGTTAATCAAAACATCTATTACCATAATGTCAATTTGGGTTATTTTCACTTAAAAATTGGGGTGTTGTATTTTAAAGACTGATGTCATGAAATATTCTGACAGTCAGATATTCAAGTTTGCTTGAAGCCCTGAGGCAGCACTTTAACAGCAGTGATAATGGTATTGTTCTTTTCTGATTCCAAACTTGGAATTATTTGCCCTAATTCTGACTGCAGTTACGGTGTTTAGTATCCTTTGGTCTACAAAGTGATCTACAAAGAGCATGGCATGCAGGGGAAAGGTGTTTATATGCTGACATTCATTGCTTCCTGTTAGTTAGAGGAGCAGATACCTGACTGGATATGGGCCCACAGCATGTCTCCTGCTGGGCGGTGTGCAGAAAGTGAGATAATAGGGTCATGTGGTAGGAATGGTAATCTACTTCCAGTCACACCTTTCCAAGAAAACCCAGGGGATAGTCACAACATGGATGATTATCTTCAGGGTCACCAGGAGTCTTCATTGACTCAGTGGCACTTAATTCCTTGTCATTGGCCAATTACTGTAGAAGAGACAAAACCTGAGATCAGATGTTCCCTCGGTTCTATTGGACTGGAGTCCATACAGACCTTGAATGGTTCTGTGCTTTCTGTCCTCAACATTAATGCCCCATTCAAAGGGCTCTACCTTTAGGGGGTAGCCCCCTCCCCCCCTCTTCGAGAGGACTGGTTTACATGCAAGATCTCTAGAGCCTTCATGAAATGACTACAGAGTTACACTGATTATGGTGGGCTATGCTGCCAGGTATCCAGAGGCGTTTCTGATCAGCTAAAGATCCTTTCCCCTTTTCCCAAGTGGGGCTTCCAAAAGAAATACAGAGCAGGTCGGTCATTTTGAGAATAATTTTATAACAAGGCGCCTAGATTTGAACATGGAGAAGGTGCCTTTTTTAATCCTGTTTTATAAAGACACATAGGTGACTATGGGGGTCATTTTAGAAGCCTTATTTGTGCTCTGGATATCCAGAAATGGGCTTAGAGATGTCTAAAGCACAGAGAGGTCTTCAGAGCTATTTTAGAAGCTGGCTCTGAGGATGTCCAATTCTGAATTGGGGCATGGAGGAGGCATAGCTGAGGCATTCCCAAGATCCTGGACTTTCCGGCCTGATCTCAGAAGCGTCTAATGTTAGACTTGAAAAGTGCTTATTGTAGCTGAAAAACCTCCAGAAGGTGTAGAGAAGAAAGCACTCCATCATCCCCAGTACTCAGCCCAATGTCAATGACAGCAGCAGTGGAATTTGAGCACTGATATCCCTGGTCCTCGAACCATTAGGCTCTTCTAGACATCCAGGTTCTGAACTAGGGTGCTGGGGATGTCTGTGTAGATGCCCCTGCAGACATCCCTGTCAAGCACTTCCACATTTATGAAATCACATTTGCACCTGAACGTGTCTGCTTTTTTTTTCAGATGTTCTGGCTTAGATGTCCCAGATTGCACTTGGATGTCCCTTCTAAACTTCCTCTCTGTGTGCCTTTATGAAATACTAGCATAATTCTGCAGAAATTGTGCCTAGATTGAAGGCATGGACATTACACCTGCTCAAGAGCAGACATTAGCGTGTACTTTACATACATACACATGTATTTTACAAAGTAAGTGCAGCTTTTCTCAGACTATGCCCTAACTGCTTCCCTGAGCATTTCCATGCTACAAATATGCACCTGTTTGCGCCGCTCCTACTTGTAGGCATGAACTAATTTTATGAGACTTTTTGTATGCACAAATTATTACTTTACTTTATAAATCCTTTATATCCAGCACTATGCAAGGAATCTAAAAGGAGCTTAAAATGGAGTTCAGTTTGAACCTCTCTCAAGCACTCTCAGAAGGTTGGACTGGGCAGTATGTTTCAGAAACCAGGGCCAAGACTCAAGATTGAACTAAACACACTTATTAACTGACAGTCACTGTAGTGGCTCTGGTGGTCCTTAGTCTGCCTGTTTGTGGAATCTGAATCCCTGGCAGCTTGGTGGTACCATCTCCAAAACCTGGTATGGAGTATAAACGGAGCTAAACTAGTGGGAACCACTAATAAATCCTGGCCAGGATTACTGGGCTATGTCTTGCAAAGATATTAGGGGAATACAGGTGGTGGGTGGGAGTTGGAATTTATTTGACATGATAGTGACCTGTGACTATAGGCAAGCCCTGTGAAGGCCACTTTCAAAGGTAAAACACTAGTTTATCCACAGAAACTAGCTATTTGAAAATTTGCCTACCTAAGCGCTATTCATACATACATTGTTCATACTAGGTGCTATTCATCCATGCATTGTTTCCCAGCTTGCATACATTTACACACATTGAGCGGAGGCATTTCTGGAGGTGGGCTTAAGGTAGGGATTTGCAACAATTTGCACAGTTTTCTACAGTACATTTTTCCTAGAGAAAAGGGTGCCTATATTTATATGCGGTGCTCTTTCAATAATAACATGAGGACTATGGGTCATTTTAGCAGGCAGTGAAAAAAGTGTTGGTACTCCATACCACTGCGTACCCCCCTCAAAAAAAGCCCTGGTTTTGTATTTCCAAAACTACCCGTATTATTTTAGTCAGGAAGCACCCACTGAAAAAAGTAGTGGCAGGTCTCTGCGGTTTCTTTTTCCTTAGGCAATTTTCAAAGTGAAAGTACAGAAAACCGATGCCAGATCTGCGAGTAAAAAGCATCTGCCGGCTTGGCAACAATATGGGCAGCATGAAAACTGCCCTCTGTCTGACAGATTCTGGGCCAGGTTTTCCACTCCTCTAGTTATGGTCTTGTGAAGGAATGTAATGTTTTGGGCTGTGAGTGAAGGTTCATGGCAGTTGTTATATTTTTCCAACTGCAGCAGCAGTTCTTAAAAAGGAACTCAAAGTACAACTCCCTCTGGAACACAGACCCTAACTCTGGCATTTTGAGGGTACATTTGTATTAGGATGACTATGTCAAAATTTGAGAATGGTGTCTATTTAATAAAGGCAACGTAGATGATTATGTCTGGGCTGACCTGGCAAATAGAAGTGTGATCCGGGATTCAAACTCAGGTCTCGCACGTGGCAGTACACAGAACTGCCATTGAGACACTGGACCCAACCCTACTTGCCCCCACCCTACTTGCCCCCTAGAGCAACATAGGAAATGACTGCAAAAAAGATTCACCTACTCTCTCCAGACCAAGAATATATTCCCACTGTCTGCCGCAGCACAAGGTTGCATGAGGCTTTTCCTTATCTAGGCCAATCTTTTTGACTTCTTCCTTTCTACTCTACCATCAAGGATAGAAGAACATACAGGATCTTCACTTAATTCACTCCACTACCTACTTTTCCCATGCCCAACCCAAAAGCTCTGCAATACTCTTAGGATGACAGGAACACTAGCGTGATTGTTGCCCAAATATGCAGCCAGATCCAACTAAGTGAACATCTTCATTTCTGCTAGAATTTCTAGCTACTGCAGAATTTACAGCCTGCCCAGGCAAACCCAACTGTTTGATTCTGCCATTACAGCCTACTAGCTAAAAACACTCACATGTTTGCCTGTGCTTTTCCTAAGACATCTTACAATTCATTTTAATCACTTCACAATTCATTCTAGCATCCCCAACACTCATTGCTTGAATCACAAAAATATGGCACTCTGAACGCTTTAAACTTGAATCACTAAATCATGCTTTCTGTCTATTCCACTTTTAGTAACTAGTAATCTTCTGTGCTTATTTTTTATGTATTTTTTAATGACTAAATTTGATATATTGCCATTCCAAAAAATCCCACTGAGGTTCATAAACCTAAAAATGAAGCCCACCCCCATAGACTTCAAAACAACCAGTTAAATAATATGCTCCACCCCTCCTCCCATCCACCCAGATCATGATCAAGCTGTACCAGATCCATCAAGCTCCTTGGAGCACACTTATTTCAGAGATAATTGTGACCACCAGATCAGACTGACTAGTAAAAGCTGTTATTAGATTGGATTTATAGTTTGGAAATGGACAGCTGCGGCAGAATGATCCCCATCTGTTTCAGGGAGGCATATGATAGTCTACTCATTGGCCGTAGGGGGTTCCAAAATGCTTATTTATTTTCTAACGTGTGAAAAGAGAGAAGATTGTGATACAGGGCAAAATGTCCAGTGAAAGACTGTGGGCTCAACATTCAAAACGATGACATTGATGATGACCCTGTAAGTCTATTTTTTGAACATTTCTAGTATGCACAGGATGCTCCATTGTGACTTGCCCATACAAGTCTTGCTATACGGCAAGATAGAGTTAGGGATGGTCCTTGGGAGGTACTGGCATTTATCTGTTTAGTGCAAAGTTCAGCTGCTAAATAGATAAGTTATCGATTTAAGGAGCCCTTTTGATAAAGTGTGATATTTGTTTGCCTCTAATGTGCAGTTTCAATCACCTCTTTCACAGCCTCCTCACCCTGATTCTAGCAATTTGGACAGAGGGGGGGGGGGGGTAGAAAAAAATATTTTCAGTTTAGTGATTGGAATTTGTCAGTTTTTAGAATTTGCACCCATTATCTTTATATTTTGCACAGTACCAGGGAAATGCATCATTGATTGTATTTCTCTGTCAGTTTGTCTGCTTGGAAGTGATATTGTTGCTGTCATAGGATGAATTGGGGTGGGTGGGGAGGGGGTAGAATAATGACTCCTCTTCCCTTCTCCTTTTCTTGTTTCTCAAACCTGAAACTAAGGTCTCCCTTCCTTCCCCTCTCCCCTCTCCCCCTCCTAACTTTGGATAACAAGTGCCCCAGATTTGCCTGCAAAAAATCTAGCAACCTTACTGTTTAAATATATAGAGGTGCTGAATTTACAAATAAAATAAAGTGCCACTTCCGGCGTTTTATCTGGTGTTCAGCACTAGTAAAAATAGGGCCATGTGTTACTAAAGTTGTCAGTAAAAGTCATGGGCCACTAGAGGGCACTCGGGGGTATATGAGGGCGGAGGGGGGGGGGGGGGGATGAAACTGCAGAGAGATTATAATTTGTTGCCCATAGTTTTCTGTTTGATTACAAGGCCAGAGACTTATCAGCCCTCCTCATAATAAATAACTTCAGTGTGCCTTCTGTAACAGTGTGGTCAAGTCACTGATTTTGGGCTTAGTCAAATTTAAATAATCTGTACAGCAGAGTTACCAAGGGTGGCCCATCCCAGTGAGTGAGATTAAAGGCTAATGAGTGAGATTTTTCTCACGGTGCACTTGCGGTATAAATTTGGAAAGATCTGCATGTTTGCTTTGCAAATGCAAGGCATACCAGAAAATTATATTTAGCTTTCTTTGGTTTGATGTAAAAAATTCCAGCAAAACTAGGACATTTCTCTGTAGTACTCGCCATATTAGAAAAAAAATCTGATTCTGGCTTCATCTCAGTAACAACATAATCCCTCTCTAGTACCAGGCCTATTGTGATGTAATACAAAACCTTACAAAAGTCACTCAGGACGGAACAAATCCTATCATTCCATAACAGTGAGGACCTACCTAGGAAAAGATAGCATTGTAAATACTGCAGTGAGCGCGATAAAATCAGTACCAGTCAGATTACTACAGATCTCTACACAGACATTCAGTGCTAACAAAATACCTAGCCTTAGTCACACATACTAAACAAACAGATCTTCATCAAGGACAGAATAAATTACCACAGACCGACAATAGAAATATGTAGACAAAAATTGAAGTGAACCCCAAGAAGCCAGACTAGATTGTAAGCTCTGATGAGTAGGGACAGTCTTTTACATATGTCTGTGCAGTGCTGCGTCCACCTTGTAGTACTATACAGACATTCAGTAGTAGCCTGTGCAGGCAGAACAACACCAGAGAAATAGAAACAGTGATGCATTTACCCCAGTATTGTGCCAAATATTAAACTAGCAGATACAAATTCCAAAAACTGACACATTCCGTCACTAAATGAGAAATACAAATTGTTTTTCTATTTTTGTTGTCTGGCCAATTGATTTTTCTCATTGCATTGGTCCTAGTGTCTGGTTTCTGCTTTTCTCCATTTTCTCCTAACTCTCTCTTCAGCATTTCCATACCATTTGCACATTTCTCTTTTCTTCACTTCCTCCCCTACATTCATTTCTTTCAGCTTTTTGTTTCTCTGTCCACTTATATTTCACTCCTTCTTACTATCCGGCTCCCTCCTTTTACTACTTTCCCGCACTCGGCCTTCCCACTCCCCCTCCCCTTATTCTCCAGTCTCTTCCCACCATCCAGTGTCTCCTCTCTTTCTCCCTCCTTCTAGCACCTTGTCTCACTTTTCCCCCTTTGTTCAGTTTCTCCTTTCTCTTTCCCTTAATCGAGCATCTTTCTCTTTTCACCCACTTCATCTAGCTTCTCCCATCTGTCTTCCTACTTCCCCCATGTCCAGCATTACTCTTCTATCTTCCTACTCTCTCTCCCATGTTAAGCATCTCCTTGTATCCCTATGTCCCAGTATCACCTTTATGCCCAGCATCTCCCTTCTGTCTTCTGTGTCCAGTTTCTCCCTTGTCACCTTTTTCCCCCCCCCCCCCACATATCCAGCATCACCCTTGTCACCTTATTCTTCACCCCCCCCCCCCCCCACTCAGTATCCACCATCTTCCCTCTACCCGCTGATGTCCTGTACCCTGTGGCTGTGCTCTACCCCTCCACCATATGGCCAGAATGTGCCTTCAGTTTTCACCCTTTCTTTATGTCCAGCATCTGCCCTCCATCACCGCTTTGTGTTCAGCATCTGCCCTGCACCCCTTCCTTGTGTCCAGGATCTGCGTTCCACCCTCCCTTAGCTCTCTCCACTTCATGCCTCTACCCTTTGCAACCCCCTTCATGTCTAACATCTGGCCTCTGATCCTTATATTGTGCTTTCTCATAACACCCACCATCGCTGCTTGTCCTGTGCCTGCAGTAGCAGGCCTCCAACTTGAAAAAAGGCATGGGTCTTTGTGACTCGGCACTGGCAAGGCTGGTCTGGTTCCATCCACTTTGACAGAAAGCATCAGGGAATTAAATTCCCTGTATTTTTGTTTTGTTTCTTAAATTGGAGGCCCACTGCCGCTGCACACACAGGAGAAGGAGCGGCAGCAGGTGGGCGAGTGAGCGGCAGATCCTTGGCATTCTTTTTTCAGTGGATCTGGCCCTACCTGGTGATGAGCAGATCCTGATGGCAGCACAGATAGCTTGATGGAATGTGTGAGAGAAGGGGGCCAAAGTTTATGAGTGTGAGAATCAGGTTAAAAGCGTATGTCAGCTGCCTAATGCATGCGACTTGCCATAACTGGTACACAGATACAGTATCTAGAATGTGACACTGCGTAAAAAACATGCTTGAAAACGGCTCCTGTCCCCTTCATTGTGGCTAAAAGTACATGCATTGCTCACAGGAGAAAAAGGGTGGGTTTAGATCGGGGGGGGGGGGCAGGGGGCAGGAAGTAGACATTTTATTTTGTAATTCTTCATGTATGCTTAAATATAGAACTTTGCAATACCTACTTCCCCTGAGAGCCCAAATTTTCCACGAGAGTTCAGCTTGCAGACCTGGGCAGCTTAAAATTTCACACATAAGTCCTCTGGACATATACATCTGAAGTGGGCATAGTTCTTGCACGATGCTGCCATTTCTCCACAGATAGACTTTTAACTCCGAAATAATCCTTAAGAAAACCTACAAAGCAGAATCTATTTCATACACTATTTGTATTGAAACCTTCACTAGGATGTCACCTCAAGTAAGATGGGGGGGGGGGGGGGGATTTCAGTGACTAGGCTAGGCTATTTAAAGTGCTTAGCGGCTGCTGCTATTGAACATGGATGTTCAGCGCTGGAACTTAGCCAGGCACTCAGTATCCAGGTTCACTGGCTAGCAGTGTGACAATCCCAGTAAGGGTAATATTCCACCACAAATTGGATAGCACTAACCGGTTAAGTCATCTGGTTAGCCACCTTCACTGCCCCTGACAAACATCTAGTTTCCAAGTTCATTTTTACAAAATCAGATCTTTTTAAACTGACATTTGTGCCTTGATGCTACTATTCCTATTACTTCACATTTCTATAGTCTTTTAGATGTCTACAGCAGTGCATAGATACACATAAGAGAGTCTCTGTTCTGTAGAGCTTACAGTCCAGTCAAAACTCCAGAGACAAGACAAATAAAAGGCATCGGGAAATTATTTATTACAGAAAACATGATAAAAACTGACAAGGCTATGATTAGAAAGAGCCGGAACATAATGTTTAAAAATAATCTCATAAAAGTAAATTTCTAAGCAGGTCTTGAAATGGGCTTGGCGTTGCAGGAATATGGTGCAAAAAGGTGAAGCTGGGATCAGTGAGAATTTTATTATGCCGTTTTCCTAATGCTTTCGTCGCCCTTCTTTGGGCTTCCACCCTCTTTGAAATCAGCCTCTATTAGGCTGTGGTGCCATGAACTTTCATTCACAATTTGGTATGGGACATTTTTTGTCTCTAATTTTATATTTCCCTCCCAACTCTATTCAGTCCTCCGCCAATGGTGATGCCTCTGGGCTTCTTCTGAAATCCTGGGCTCTAAGTGCAGCCGCAGGCATTGCTGTTGTATAATGAACTGGGATTCCCAGCATCTGCTGTCCTGGGGGCCCCAAGGAATGAACCTGAGCTGGAAATGAAGCCCAAATCCTCTGCATGGTATGGTGCCGCAGCGCTACTGTGCCAGTCCCCGTGAGGATCTTAAAAAGTAATCAGGACAACAAGCATGTAACTCCGGAGTTAAGGAGAAGCTGCAATACCCTCTACGAACGTTTGAGCACAGAAGCCTTCTGTAAGGGTTTGTAAGTGTAAAACCAAGTTCGGTTCGGGTTTCATTAAAATAAGTCTGCCTGCTAAGCAAAGAGAGAGGGAGGGAGAGAGAGATGACCATTCTACCAGTGATTTCTTAATAGCATTCCATAAAACAACCAAAACCCCTCCAGCGTGTAGAGATTTTGCTTATTTGCAAACCAAACAGGAAATTAAAATAGAAACCCAATGAGAATGATGATAATGAACTGGGAACAGATTGGAAAAGCAAACGACAACTGCTTCTTAGCCCCCTAGTACAGCTGAAGCCGCGACTCTTCATTTAGCTGTCCCGCTATTGGCATAAGGCAGCTAACATCCGGGCCCTTCCAGTGCTCCGAGCAGGGGGGAAACGACAAATGCATCACATCGCAATTGATAAAGCTTCTTTGGTCTCCGGCTGCACATACACAACCGTCCAACAGGTGGCGCTACCTTATCAAATGTACTTTGAGTTTATGGGCTGCAGATTTTTCACGGGAGCCTGTGATTGTTGGAGCTTGTGTCCATCGCTCAAGTGCCGAACTTCCTTTCCCACGTCCCGCAAAGCACTTAAGAATGCTAATTGTGGGCAAGAGAGAAGTCGACCACACATTATAAATGAGTTTCCCTCTGCAAGGCCAAGTTCACAATGATGAAAGGAAGGGAAGAAGAAGCATGTTTTCATGTTTCTCTCCAGCTATCTTACCAATGGTGCGCTGTACGCGGATATCTGCATAGAAAGTGCACAGTAAAGCCGTATTGTACGATGACATAGCCTATGACAACTGTATGTATATCGTGTGCTTTATAGTATTGCTTCTCTACTGAATTAGACTTGTAGACCAGGACATCACTGATGCCCAGTTGTACCGAATAGATGGTAATTTCTTTTGATCGATTTCTACCTTGCGGGCCTTCTTAAATCTTAGAAATGATTACTGTGAGAGACAGGGCCAGCGGCAGCGCAACCATTAGGCAGGACTAAGCAGTCGCCTAGGGCAACAGCTTCTGAGAGGCAGCAGCAGCAGTGAAAGCAAAACAATAGACTCTGACAGCCAGACGCATGGGCACGTTCTTTCACCTGCAGGGAGTGTGGGCACACGCATACTTAAGATGTCCAATTATGCAGTTTTACAAGATTGTTATGGAAGGGGTGGTGTTGGGAGGATAGTGATGAGTTTAAGTATCAAAAAAACTTGTTAAAAAAATATAAATAAATATATAAATAAATCCTCCTAGGGGGAGGGTATAGGGCTGAAGGTTCGGGCAGCCAGTATCCTTGCACTGTCCTTGGTAGGAGATGGAATACTCTTGCAAAATGTGTCTTTTATTGAGATGACAGTTGCATTTTGTTTTCAGTCACTGGGCAATCTCTTATGAACTATTGAGGTCCATAACTTAGTCCAGGAGAGCTCATGGCATCTCATGCTAGCCAATGCAGGGCTGGTGCAATGATACTGGACACCTTAGGTGAATCTTCAGAATTATGCTTCCTCCACCCTGAGATTATGTGAATTAAACTCAACAGTCAGGATCATCTCAGCACCACCCTTTCAAGAGCAGTTCTATAAAGATGCATCATCGGACATCATGCTTTCAAATATTCAGCTTTGCTTTGTAAATATGTTTGTGCACACACTTCCCACAGGTGAAAGAATGTGCCGATGGCTCTTTGAGTTTGTGTGGCTGTCAGGATCCATTGTTTTGCTTTGACTGCTGCTGCTCTTTGCCACCCCTCATAAGATACTGCCCTAGGTGACTGCCTGGTCTTGCCTAATTGTTGGCCCGTCCCTAATCATATGACCTCACATTTTGCTACCTATGTTGTGTTTTCTTCTTCCACCTTCATCTGCCTTTCCAGAGCAGTTGTCAATGATTCGGGTTTGACTCGATCCTCTGCGTCCCAGAAATATCAGTCTTCCTTGGGCATTCCCCATAGATGTGTGAAAAATGTCAGGCCACTTGATAGATTGAAACATACATTTCTCTGGGATGAAAGCTGGATTTGTTGGGCCTTTCTGTCTTGGTTGTGCTTGGTTTGCTTCTCATATGAGAAGACTTATGGTGGTATAAATTACTCCAAACTTGAGCTCTCCCCTCCTGTGGCCTGATGCTGTTTAGTAAGTACGAGCTATGCAGCACCAGGTTCATATGTAGCTTGGGAAGTGCAAGAGTTGTGCAGCTGAAACATGGCAGAATGAGTAGGGCTGCACAGGAAAGGCAGGGGCACGTTCCACATAGGGAGGTTGGAACTGAACACATACACATTTTGTCCCTGGCCCCACTGAACCTCAGAAGCCACAACCAAGTGTTTAACAAATCGTATCCAGCTAGTACTGCTGCTAACATTTAAAAAGGTGAAGATTTTTTAAATACTTCCTCTGCTCAAGTGCCCTCCGAAAGAAAAGGAGGGGGAACAAGGGACAGCCCTGTCTAGTGCCTCTATAGAGGGGAAAAGGGGCAGAGAGCGTAGAGTTATCCAGAATGCGCGTAGTGGGTTGAGAGTAGAGAAGACAGATTTTATCTATAAATTTACTACCAAATCCAAACCACTTAAAGACCTGGAAGAGGAAGGTCCATTCTAGCCTGTCAAAGGCCTTTTCCACATCTAAGGATAGGCCCACCAATGGTACTGAGGAGTCTTGGGCTAAGGATAGTACATGACAAAGAAGTCTGCCATTATCGGTTGTAGAACGCCTGGCCACAAATCCACATTGATCGGGATGGATCAGTGATGCAATGACCTTGTTCAACCTGGTGGCCAGAATCTTGGCATAAATGTTGTAGTTCATATTAAGCAGAAAAATAGGTCTATAATTCTCAACATTTTGGGGGTTATTACAATGGTAGCTTCAGCTAGGGAGCCTACGCTCGGGGCTTGGAAGGCCAGGTGTTGTAATACGTCAGCAGGGGAGTATCTAGTTCCCCTTTAAATAAACAGTAGAACTCTAAGGTAGGCCATTGGGCCCCAAGGTCTTTGCCAGAGCTAGCTGGTCCATGGCTTGCAAGATCTCAGTTATTTAGATATCCTCCTCGAGTACTGCCACCTGTATGTCTGATAGGACTGGTCTATCTAGGGGCACTACTAACCGTGTAAAGTTATCTGGGCAGTCTGGCACCTCTGAGCGATAGAGGTTACTATAAAAGTCCCTCAATCGATCTAGTTTGGCCGAGACATGCATTTCCAATCGATCTTGGCTATCTTGGATTGCTTCTATGCATGCTGCTGCCTTGCACACTTTGAGAGAATGTGCAAGCAATTTGCCTGCCTGATTGTTTTTAAAGTACTGTAATACTGACTCTGGACTTGCTGCTGCACTCATAAGTAAGTTATATTAGTAGCATAGTTTCTGGAGCCTAGACAGAACAGTAGTGTCCACCCGTCTTATCAGCAGTCGCTCACCAGCTTGAATCTGCGCTTCAAGTTCTTGCAAGACTTTCTTGCATTGCTTTGCCACTCCTATGGGAATCTATTCAAGTTTTAAATGTTTCCCACCAGGCCCAAATGATGTATCTGCCGGCAAGTTTGAAGCAAAGTAATGTTGAATGGCTTGCCTTGTGGAGGTCATGAAATCCTCATCTGCTAAGAGGGCCTTATTGAATTTCCATGACGCCAAAGTTGTCGGGGGGGGGGGGAGGGGGAGGGATGGCAAAGAAGAGAGAAAGTGATGGCGGCATGATTGGAGACAACGCTTGATGTTGGAGGCCAATATGCTAGGCATTAGTGATTTTGAGATGAGAAAGAAGTTGATTCTAGTGTGAAATTTATGGGGAATGGAAAAAAAGATATATTTCTTCCATGCCAGTTGTTGCAGTCGCCAGGGATCCATAGTTATTTACTTATTTATATAGCAATATTTATATACTGCCTTTCACCATGGTCAAGGCAGTTTACAATGAACTGTAGTTAAGAGGTTACATTGAACAAAATTAACTTACGCACAGATAACGAATTCACTTATGTACAGTTAATTAAATGCTTCTAGACATTGTATGTTATTTACATGAGGGTCAGGTTATGTACAGCATGGGTTATCAAATCTGGTAGTTCTTATGTTGTTGTCTATTGGCGCTGATGAATCTTGATGGGGGGATTAGGTATGGAGGGACCAAAGCATTCAATAAACAGGTGAGTTTTCAGGTGTTTTCGGAATGTTGGTAGGTCTGTGATGGTTCGGAATTAGTCTGGGAGAGTATTCCAGGCTGATGGTGCATACAGTTCAAAGGCTTGAGCGCAGGTTTGTTGGGTTGACTTTGATGGGCTTGTGGGTTAGCAGGAGCATCTTGTACTTGATCCGGCTGGTTAGTGGGAGCCAATGCAGCTGTTTTAAGATGGGGCTTATGTGATCATATTTTGAGGTTCCCATAAGAGTGCACGATGTGATGTGCAAAGATGTGTAGTAGGGGAGCAGGGTGGAATGTGGCAGGCTTTGGTAGTTGGAGTTGCAGTAGTCCATATGCGGTGGATCGAGGAGGGGGCATAGTCGCTGTAGGGTTCTGATTCTGGCATGATTGTAGTGCCATCCAGGACTTAACCTTTTGTGGTGGCTTATAGGGGATACGATTAAGCAGAGTGTATAGTATTAAACTGAAGTCTCCTCCTAATACAATTGGGGTGTGGGCGTCTTCAGTTAGTTCCTGCACTAATGTACGGAAGAACCCCGGGTCTTCCTGATTAGGGGCATACACAGTAAATAGTGTGTCATCGCACCAACCTGTATCGTACCTCTGATCCATCTCCCCCTGGATCAGACCTGATTTGCCGAACTGTGGGCAGCAAGGTCCTCCTCACCAATATACTCACCCCACCCTTCTTTTTACAAGCGGGGGAAGAGGCCACGTGTAGAAATGCTCCTGATCCTATCTTTAATGATTCGGATAGGGGCAGGTGTGTTTTCTATAAATAAATAATGTCCACAATTTCCTTTTCATAAACACCATAAGAGATATGTAAAAAAAAAGAAAATTTTTGTCAGAACTACTGTCGTGAAAACATACGTCCTCTCGAAGCAGAATGTTCCTTTTAATCAAATTTTTAATAAGGGATAGAAACCCTAAATTATACCCAGAAAGGTATCAAAAACCCATAGGGTAAAAACAAATGTGAAAGGTGAATCTGTAAGAAGACTGCCTAAAATCCCACATCTCTCATATAACAAATATGGTACTTAGCTGAAAAGACCAATCTTCTGTTTTATAACAAGACCTCTCAGTCAAGGGAGACGTGTCCTCGCAGTCAAGACTAAGGGGTATGTTTACTAAATTGCGTTAGTGTGATTCGCGTTAGGAGCCGCGTTAGTGGAAGAAATGCCAAAAAAGGACATGGGCGGTAAATCGTAACTGATAACACGCAGGTGCGCGTGTTAGTACGTGCCGCGCAGCAATGATCGCTACAGCACGCGCGCTACTGCGTGCAAGCTTAAGACAGCGCGCAGACACCCAAATACAGAAACAGAGCTGTAGCACAATGGTTACTACACAGACTGATGGTGCAAGAGTCATGGGTTCAATTCCCCAGTGTGCCTAATGAATAAGGCTGGCTGAAGCGTCCTGTGTAACCCTTTGAAAGCTGACTATGATATGTTAATCCACAGTCTGCAGCTGGGTTAAAGTTTGCATATGTCAGGAAAATTGTACCCGTCTTATGCAATATGTTCCAATAGTGACGTTCCCTCTGACATGGTCATGTATTATATACCATTTGATAGGAATATTTAGACGCTCCCTATAGGGCGACTTGTAAGGCGCGCCCTATAGGGCAACGTATAAGGCGCCCTATAGGGCAACATATAAGGCGCCCTATAGGGCGACTTGTAAGGCACACCCTATAGGGCGCCGTATAAGGCGCCCTATAGGGCACCTTATGAGCCACCCTAAGGTGACAGTACCCTGAGGGTGGTTCTGCTGGCAGCACTAATATACAATAAAAATAGACCATGCCTAAGACAGGCCTATTGATGAACCCCACTGTAGGTTGTGAACCTATGACCTCTGGCTCCATGGGCAGTGAAGTAACCAGTGGGCTAGAGCTGCTAATAAACACCTGGCTGGCTACAGAAGGACTGCACGGCACCACACCCACATTCTGCTGTGGTTACCAGGGAGATTACATACCACCACCCAACGCACCCTCTAGGGCTCAGGGTGGGGGACAGGATCTCCCGCCCACAGATCCACTTTCAACCCCCTGCAATGGTGGCAGTAGAGGGGACCATCACCCCAGTCCTACTAGGGATCAAACACCCTACAGGGCAGGCAATGCAGAGCAGTACACATCCATAACGCAATAGCAGACAGACGGCAGGTCTGGAAATGCTCAGCTTCCCCCCATCATTATCTGACATTCTCCAGCAGCAAGCCTCCAGCCGCTGCACCCTGCATGGTGTTCCAGCAAGACACATACTAGCTGCAGACAGTCCGCCAGCTAGTCCATAGTGCATGGTCCTGGAGGAGATGCATGTACCCAGAACGGGGATATCAGCATACACACCAAGCAGATAAGTCAGTGATTGGGCCCCAAAAGGAAACCCATAAATATCACATAAGAGAAATACTATATAGCACTATGGGGGAACCTAGCCATGCCATGGTCACTGCTCAGTCAGGGTGAGAGTGACCTCCAAGCAGGACATGCTATGGCCACCCTGTCCGTGCAGGTGGTACCGGGCACTACAATCGTATAACTAAGAAGAACATCAAAATCCTGCAAATGGCCCAAAATGTAACAGCAAGAGTTATATTTAAAGCCAAACTATCTGACCATATTACCCCTATTCTATACACACTACACTGGTTACCCATATTCAGTAGGATCCAATACAAAATACTGTTAACCACCTTCAAATTAATTAATAACATTGCCCCATCATACTTAACTACTCTTCTTCACAGCCCACTCGAAAATAGGATAAGACGGATAAAAAACCTTAACACATTAGCAGTCCCAGATCTAATAAGGAAAACAAAACACTCAACAAGTAACAGTGCCTTTTCGCTAGTAGCTCCAATACTGTGGAACAATCTCCCGGATCAATTAAGATAAACGAAAGATCTACAAACATTCAGAAAAGAACTAAAAACTCATCTATTCAGACAACACTACACCAATGGAGAAACAAGTATAGCTTCCCAACCACCATAAATTGAATATACTTACACCATCCAAATGTATATATACAACTGGAACAATGTCAACTGTAAGTGATAACCACCATTATAATGATTCTTCACACTTATATATAAAAATCAACGTAACCTCCTATAATAGGTTTATGCTCACTCTTATACCTGTTATACAGTTTTAATGTAATATAGTTCAATAATGTTCTTGTTATATTGTAATAGTGTAATATTGTTCTATATAATTCTTGTTATAATGTAATATTGTAATATAGTTCCATAAGGTTCTATGTATCTGTTTGATTTTTGTTGTAATGTAAACCGCTGCTGATCCTTGGAAGCAGCGGTATATAAAAACTGTGCAAATAAAATAAATAAATAAATGTCCGGCCATTGCCCTATGCCCTGTGCAGATGCGGCCAGGCCAGGCCACCCTATCCAGGCTATTCCCACGGTACCTTGCTCCTCATTATGCACATTGGCAGGCCAATACTGGCAACAGTGCTAGCAGTGTGGGCTGTGGAGGGTGTTGGCAGCCACCACACACTGGATAGACAGATACACACTCCCCACACCTATGCCAGCATTGTGCAACTATAGAGGTGTTGGGCAGCCCAGGCCACCACGCCAGTCCTGGGCACAGTGCAGGCATGGCTATGGTACGCAATACTGTAGGAGTCACTCCCCAGATTGGTAAACACTGTCAGACACAAGACCAGTAGCACACTCCACAGACATCAGAAAGGTTGCTATGATGCAGCTCACTCCGAAAATTGTACTTAACCTAGGAATTGCTATCTGCCAGTACTCATAGCAACCTTTTGATAGCTGTGTACCATTTTCCCAGGTTTAGGGTAGCATTACTAAGGTATGCAAATGCTAGTATTGGGAGATGCATGCAGAGCCCAAAGTCCTGCCTCTCCAGGTGTCTTTGGATAATGGGGCCTGTGGGTGCGGGTGTGTCTGCCCCTGTTGGCTGCTGCCTTACGGCAGAGGTTCCCAACTCCAGTCCTGCGGTGCAAAACACTGTTCGGGTTTTCATGCTGTCCCTCATGAATATGCATGAGATACATCTGCATACCATGGGGGTGGCGCATAGAAATGCAGCACAGGCATCTTTATCAGAGGCAGCATGGAACCTGAATGGTGTTTGGCCCTCCAGGACTGCATTTGGGAGGCTCTGCTCTAGGTAATGTGCATGTTTATGGTGTCTGTGCTCTGTAGGGTAAAATGTAGGTGTTTTGGGCATGTTCACGTCATCTGCAAGAAAGGTCCTGTCTGTATTAGCACGTTATAGTAGTGGGTAAAATATGAGGACTGGGTTGGCGGAAACCACAGCTGGGACTTGAACCTGTGACCTTCTGCTTACACTGGTTTTGTGCACTGCACCACCATTTTATCACAGAGATGGTGCATTCCCTGGTGATACCATGACTGTTGGTCAGACAGGGCCTGTCTGTTGCAGTGCATGGCACCCACCTACACAGGGCTAGGCCACGGTCTGCTCTGGGCAGCTGCCACTGCCCCCTCAGCCACCATGCTGACATGCCCTTCTGCTGGTGGAGCTGGTGGTGCGCAGTCTCAGGCCATCCAGTGTGCAGGTAGGTGGCTGCCTATGGTGCGGGTTCTGGGGTAGGGGTGCCTGCATAGACGTCCACGCTCCCCCCCAGCCCCGCCTGCAAATGTTCCGTGCCCTTGGGGGTAGCTGTTGGGTACTATCCCCTGTGACACTTTGGGAAACCCACTCGTGCACATGTTGGGCTTTCAGCAGTTGCTGTCTGGCTGCTCCGCTGTTTCAGCATTCGTATGGGCCACCTAGGCATCACCTTAGTCCGCACTGTGGCCCAGCTCCACCACAGCATGTGCCGCCTGCAGCCCTCTGTATCCCCTTCTCCGGCATCTGTCCAGTTTCCATTCTGACATGCCCGCCCTGCTGTTGCGGGACATGTGCACGCCATAGGAACCCTGTGTGATGGTGGAGGAAACCCTGAGCAGCGATATTTCACTGTGGGCCCATTCACTTTGTATGGGGACGGAGTATAGACCCTTCCACGATTTATATCTGTTCTATGGTGCTTACTCGGGGGGGGGGGGGGAGGGGTTGATGTTTCTCATTGATACCACTATTGGCCAGCTTGGTTATTGTTTTTTTCCAGTTTGTTGGGGTCATTTTCAGTGTTTCTGTGCCCTTTTGTTCTGTGCACATGTATCACACTTATCACTTTTCTTTGGTTTCCCTGCTTGGGCTGTACATTGCTGACATTTAAATGGTTTCTCTTCCCTTTAATATGCCTTTAACGGCAGGTTTTCATTCGCTTTGGATTTCAGCTCTGAAAATCAGCGCGTTAGTGTGAAGGGAGCCTCTCCCCGCCCACTCTCCGCCCATTGACCCCTTCTCTCCGCCCTCTCTCCACCTTCTGCGGTGTTTTAACGCGCCGTGGGGCATTACGATCGTTAGCGCGTCATAGCGCGCGCTATGACGCGCTAACGATCATTAACGTTACATAACGCGCGTTATTCACGATTACCGCAGTTTAGTAAACATACCCCTAAATGTCCCGCAACAATCATAAATGGAAGTATTGTTGACCCAACGTTGCGTTTCGGGCTTGTGACTTTCCTAGCCCTTTCTCAAAACTCCGTTGCTGGTATAAGGGGTAGAAAACACTCCCGTTCATTTAAAACTCTCACCTAAACATCTGACCGGCCAATTAGCCAATAGGAAGACTGCCTGAAATTAAAGAGACAGAGTTTCATAAAATACTCCACCAATCCACAATTTCCTTTTGGCAATAGAGCAGCATTTTATTTCTCTTTAGAGGAATATTAACCCCTTTAACATTTAGAAATAAAATTTTAAGAGGCGTGCCCATCATCCTAGATACAGCCAGTAACCATAATGTGGAAGAGACATCCGAAAGGCCATGTTATATTTGTATTGATTCGCAAGTATTATCTCAAAAGGACCAACACATAAAAAGTATCTATAAACATCCATCCTAGGTAGTTCGGATACAAGAAAGTTCTAAGGGCTTACTCAGTCAGGGATAAACATTAAGGTCCTCATTCTATAACACAGGATTTGGGACTGCACGTCCTGCTGGGACGTGTAGCCTCTCAATCCACCTTGACTCTATTCCCCCGCCGGTTCTTCTCATATGTCCTGTGCTTCAGGATGGGGAGAGCTGGCAGGGGGCAGAGCGGGGGCAGGCTGCCTGACAGCACATACAGGGTCAATTCAAGTCATGGCTCTGTACATGCTGCCGTACCTGCTAGGACATGCTGCTTATACCACCTCAGAGGTAGTATAAGCAGCTGCTTTTTCCCAGTTGGGCCCATGGAGCTCCCACCAGGGAGGGGTCCCCGCCGCCCGATCCAGGCCGCGGGAGGCTAGCCGTGGGTTGGGCAATGGGGTGTTAGGAAGCCAGAAACACAGCAGTCTGGTGTGCCTGAGGGGAGGATGTCCCTGCATGCAGGAGGGGCATGCCAGGCCGTCCTCGGGCCCTATTCTATCTCAACTTTCCCGCGGACCAGAATTGGGTCCTAATGGCTCCATCTTCAGCAGGGACATCCGGACAGTCAAGACATCCCCTTCCGGGAATGAGGCTCCACAACAACTAGAAACGACAGCAACATGTACAGTGAAGCTAATCTGTTCAAAGTGAAAAAAATGAGCCCGGATAACAAAAATGATACCTGGTGCCGCCACCCCCTTTCCATACACACCTCTACAGTCATCCATTAGGAGGGGAATAGAAACCCAAGTAGTAAAATATAATTTTAAGTATACTATACATAGAAACATAGAAAAATGATGACAGAAAAAGACCACATGGCCTATCTAGTCTGTCCTTCCATAACAACAACTACAACAGTCCCCTTTTTCCCTTTAGAGATTCTCTGTGTTTGTCCCATGCTTTTTTGAATTCAGATACTGTCCTCATCTCTACCACCTCTACTGGGAGACTACCAATCTTTCCGTAAAGAAATATTTCTGCATATCACTCCTGAATCTATCCCCTTTCACGCTCATCCCATATCCCCTCGTAGCAGAACTTGCTTTCAATTGAAAACAGCTCTCCCCCTGTGCATTTATGCCACGGAGGTATTTAAACATCTATCACCTCTATCCCGCCTTTCCTCTAAGGTGTACATATTAAGATCCTTAAGTCTGTCTTCATATGCTTTATAATGAAGACCACTAACCATTTTAGTAGCCACCCTCTGTACTGACTCCATCCTGTTTATATCCTTTTGAAGGTGCGGTCTCCAGAATTGCACACAATACTCCAAATGAGATCGTACCAAAGACTTATACAGAGGCACTATCACCTCCTTTTTTCTGCTAGCCATTCCTCTCTGTATGCACCCAAGCATCCTTCTAGCTTTTGCTGTTGTCTTTTCTACCTGTTTAGCTACTATAAGATCACCATACACAACCACGCCTAGGTCCCGCTTTTCTTTAGTGGACAAAAGTACTTCACCCTCTATACTATATTGCTCCCTTGTATTGCTGCAGCCCAAATGCATGACCTTGCATTTTTTTTTTTTTCCCATTTAAAATTTTTATTGATATTATATAGTAGAAATACAAACCATTCGGAAAACACCATTAATACAGTGGAATCATAAGGCAAACCCCAACCTGGTTAATAGTCCTGAATAACACACGTAACAATGCGTAAATGCTATACTAAAACTCCCCCCTCCCCTTTCCCCCCTCCCAGCAGTTCCTCTCTTCCCCCCGCCTCGCCCCTCTATATTATTTTCGGGGGGAAATTGAAATCTTTATTAAGTCATAACCAAAACTTCCGACAATACCAATAAAAAGAAAAAAAAGAAAGAAAACATCCAAAGCCTCACCCCATCCAGCACTAACCGCAAAAGCCCCCACCGAGCAGTAAGTGAAGTGCCCTATCCCCCCTCCCCCCCCTCTACCCCTCTCCCTCCCCCCTTCCCCCCCCTGATTACCCAATATCCCCCCCTTCCCCCCCTCCCTCCGGATAGAGCCCCCGCCATAACTTCCCCCACTTATAAGCAAATTTACCCTTCTGACCTCTCTGCGCTGCCGTTAATTTTTCCATTACCAAAATGTGATGCAAGCACCCCTCAAACTCACCCAGCCCTGGAGCATTACTGCGCTTCCAGGCCGCGGCAATAGCACCCCGTGCTGCGCAAAGGCATGCCACCACCCCTCGTCCAAGTCCCCGCCCCAAGCCTCCCCCCCAGGACAGCAGGAACAACCCTGGGGACATCTCTATCTCCTCCCCTAATCGAACCCTTATCCACTCCCATACCTGAGTCCAGAATAACTGAATTTTCGGGCAATCCCACCAAATATGCCAAAAGGTGCCTCTCCACCCACAGTCCCGCCAACAGGCAGCAGAAACACCTGGGTACATCTTATGCAAGCGGTCTGGGGTGTAATACCACCGCACCAAGACTTTAAAGCTATTTTCCCGAACGCGGGTCGAGAGAGGGGTCCTCTTAAACTGATCCCAAATCCCCCGCCAATCCACCTCCTCCAGTGGCACCCCCAAATCATTCTCCCAGTCCCGCATGTATTTAAACTGAGCGCACTTAATATTACCCACCCCCTTATACAAAGCCGAGATCATCCCTCTAGTAGTCCACATCCCGACCCACACTGCTTCCACCTCCGTCAAGACTACCCTCAGATCCCCTTTACCCTTTCGCTCCCGGAGGAAAGACTGGACCTGAGTAAAGGCATAGCGGTCCGCCTCTTGTAACCCATAACTCTCCTTCGCTTCCCCAAACCGCATCATCTCATCCCCATCCAACAGCTGAAAGAAACACTCCAGGTCCCTACGGGACCAATCATCAAAAACCCCACCTTCCCACCCCGGGCGAAACCCCTTAACCCCCCGCCATGGAGCTGCCAAGGAGAACCTCCCCCCCCCTCCCACGCTCCCCTGCGCCCGAACCTCATCCCACACCGCCGCCACCTGCCTCATTGCCGGGGACCCTACCCTCAATTCCCGCCGATCTACCCTGTTCGCCCACAGCCAAGCCGCCAGCCGTCCCCCTTTCACATATTCCTTCTCTACTTGAACCCCCAGCTTGACCCCCCCTCTCCCTCCAATCCATAACATGCCGCAGCTGTGCCGCCCGATAATAATCCCGGATGTTAGGGACCCCCAGACCCCCCTCCCGCTTATCCGCATACAACACTTCCTTTGCTATGCGCGGGGGCTTGCGCTTCCAGATATATTGGAACACTTTCCGTTGTAAAACTCGGAGCACCTTATCAGGAACCCGAACAGGAAGAACCTGGAAGAAATATAAAATGCGGGGCAATATATTCATTTTCACTCCAGCAATCCTACCGAACCATGATGTCTCCGCATTCATCCAGCAATCTAAATCGCGAGATAATTCCCCCAGTACCGGAGGATAATTCTCCTGATATAGCTCATCATACCGCCGGGGAATCCGCACCCCCAAATACCCCAGCGACTTCGTGACCCAGCGAAATGGGTACGCAGCCCTCAGGCGGCATTCCACCCTTTGGGGACCGAGACATTCAACACCTCCGTTTTATCGATATTCATCTTAAAGCCCGCCACCCCCCCGTATCTTCGCACCTCATCCAAAATACCCACCAGGCTGCCTTCCGGATGGCTGATATATAATAAAATGTCGTCGGCATACAAAGAAATCTTATGTTCTACCCCTCCCGCCCAAATCCCCCTTATCCGAGCGTTATCCCGTATCTGTTGCGCTAGGGGTTCGACCACGAGGGCAAACAACAGCGGGGATAGGGGACAGCCCTGCCGGGTGCCCCTTTCCAAATCGAAATCCGCGGAGTAACCACCGTTAACCTTCACCCTGGCCCTCGGCCCATTGTACAAGCCCTCTACCCACCGTAGAAAATTCGGGCCACACTTAATCTTCCGTAACACCTGCCAGACAAAGTCCCAGTGCACCCGGTCGAATGCCTTTTCGGCATCGATGGACATTAGAATGCACTCCTCCCCCCTCAATCTCGCTATTTCAATGACCTCAATAGCCCTCTGAACATTATCCCCCGTCTGGCGCCCCAAAATAAACCCGGTCTGGTCTTCCCCACACTAGTCGAGGGAGCCATGGAGCAAGTCTATCCGCCAAAGCTTTCGCTAAAATCTTAACATCTACGTTAAGCAGGGAAATTGGCCTATAAGAACCGCATTCCAAAGGATCTTTCCCGGGTTTCCGCAAAATCGAAATCCCTGCTGTTAACATTTCAGGAGGAAGCTCCCCCCCAACCGCAAGCATCCCATTAAAGACTCGCAACAAAAGCCCCCGCACCTCACTCCAAAACTGCTTATAAAACACCCCAGGAAGCCCATCTAAACCAGGCGATTTACCTCCCTGCAACCCCCGCACTACCTTGCCAACCTCTTCCTCGGTCAATGCCCCCTCCAAGCCAGCCCGTGCGGCCTCGTCCAGTTGAGGCATCTCCAAACCCGCTAAGTACGAATGTATATGCGGGGCCTCCACCCCTTCCTGCCGCCGATACAGCTCCCGGTAGAATTGCTCGAATCGTCGTCGAACCGCCTGCTCCTCCCGCAACACCTCCCCATCTCGCTCCCGGATTTGGAAGATCATGGAATCCCCCTGCTGTTTCTTCAACTTACGGGCTAACAGGCGCCCTGCTTTATCCCCAAATTCATAATATACTTGACGTACACGCTGCAAATCAAATGCGATCTTATCCACCTGCAGGGCCTGTAATTCCCCTCGCACCCGCTCCAGCGATCTCCGGGCTCCCCGTGACCCCACCGCACAAAACACCCGTTCGGCCTCCTTCACCGCTGCCTTCAACTCTTCCTCCCGCCGTCCCCGTTCCTTTTTCAACCGCGCCCCCCAATATATGAACCGTCCACGTACGTAGGCTTTCAGCCCTCCCCACACCATAACATCCCGTACTTGTCCGGTATCATTCAACGCAAGATATTCCTTAATTGCCCCTTTAATATCCTTCACCACTCGCTCCTGTCTCAAGAGGCTCTCATTCAGACGCCAAAACCGGGCACCCAGGAGTCTCCTACCACAAACCTCCACGACCACCGCACTATGATCAGACCAGACCACCGGGGTGATCTCCACCTCAAGCACCCCCACCAGCCATTCCTCACTCATCAGAATCATATCAATCCGACTCCAACAGGTATGGGGTGCGGAAAAAAAAAGTATATTCCCGACCCGTAGGGTGCCATTTACGCCACACATCCACTAGGTTATGCTGTGCCATCAACCGTTTAAGCCCTTTCCGGTTGGCCCCCGCCCCTCCCCTCCCACCCCCTAGGCTCCCTCTCCCACCCGTCCTGCAGCGTACAATTAAAATCCCCCCCCACCGCCACTTTTCCCAGGGATTCCCGATCTAATAACCTCCGAGTGGAGGCCCAAAACCCACCCTGGTCTCCGTTCGGAGCATACACCGAGACAATGGTAATCTCTTCCAAGCCCCACCGCCCAAATATTCCCACCACTCTCCCCTCTTCATCTTTAAACCACTTCTCCACTTGTATACCCACCCCCCGTTTCAACATAATGGCCACCCCCCGCTTCCGCCCTCCCCCTGGGACACATGAAAAAAATTGCTCTGGGTACCCGGAGTGCTTTAAACGATGGATATCACTGCCCCGAAGATGTGTTTCCTGTATCAAAATCACATCCCATCTGTTATCCCTGATTTCTCTGAAGAGATACTGCCGCTTCTGCGGAGAGTTGAGTCCCTTCACATTAAGAGTTCCTATATGAAGCATCTCCCTACGTTACCCCAATCACCTCCCCCCCACCCACCCTCCCCCCATGGGCTCCATCCCGGTCCCCCCCCGCCCCCCCTCCCTCCTCCCCCCTTCCCTAAACCATCCCTTAACCCAGCCACGCTTCCGTGTGAGTCATGTCCTATCCCAACTCCCACCCTCATTGCCATCCCCGACCCCACATAACATAACACCCCCAACCACCTCCCCACCGCAGTCTCCAGCCCACATCAAATCTCATGCAGCCTCCCTTCTCCAATACACCCCCCCCCCCACAACCAACAAGTCTCACAGGAGTGTCTCTTCATCGCCAATGTACCCTTCAGGCGCTGGGACTGTTCATGGGGGGGCTGCAGAACTCCCCCCAGATGCCCCTTGGGAGAGTCGTTGAAGTCGCTTTCCTTTTTCACCGGCCCGCTGCCATTGCGAGGGTCTCCGCTCCTTTCCCCGGTCCTCTCTTTGCTCTCCTCCAGCCGCCGGTTTAGGGAGATGTTCACAGCCAAGCTCAGACAGAACTTTCCAGGCCTCCTCCGCACCTTTGACCCTCCGGGAAACTCCATTAACGGTGAGCAGAAGGCCAAAGGGGAACAACCACCGATAGCGTAGTCCGTTCCCCCGCAAGAACGCAGTAACTTCTTTCAGGCCCCGTCGCCGCTCTAGCGTGCCCGATGATAAATCATTATATATCTCCACCTCGGAGGATTCCCATGCGATGCGCCCATACTTCCTGGCCAGATTGAGAATCAGTTCTTTTTGGGGGAAACTGCTCATGCAAGCGATCACATCGCGGGTTTGCGACCCCGCCGAGGGCCAAGGCTACGGTGTGCTCTCTCCACGCCAACCGTTACCCCAGGCTCAGCATCATTGCCCGCTAAACGCAAAACATGTTGGCAGAGCAACTGAACCGTTTTGACACAGTCTTTATAAGTGTCCAATTCAGGGATCCCTTTAAAACGCAGATTGACCCGGCGAGCCCGGTCCTCCATTTCTTCCAACTTTTCCTGCATCTCGTCTTGCCGCTCACGCTGGCGGCATTGTTCTTCCTCCACCTCTCGCATGGCTACCGTCAGGGTCTCCACGTGCTCCTCCACTGTCTCCACACGGTGCCCCATGCCGTTCAGCTCTTGTCGAAGCAAATGCAAGTCCTCTTTCAAATCTTTGCGCAGCTCTTTAATTTCACCGCGAAGGTCTCTCCGGAACGCCGCCAGCCACCCTTTCAGCTCTGCTCCCTCGGAGTGCAGGTCAGGCCCGCTACTCTCCTCTCCAGAGCTCCCGCCGCCACCACGCTCATCCCCCGCCTCAGGTTTCTGCAGGCCCAGCTCCTCTCGCCGCACATACGAGGATTTAAACCCCTCCAATTTTTGGCGGGCTGCTAACGTACTCCGGGGGGTATCTTTTCCCACAGTTTTCGCGTCGGGGATAGCGCTCATGGTCACCTTTTGTCAGGAATCAGACGGAGCTCGGCTCTTACACGGCCATTCGCTCCGTGATGTCACCGGAAGTCCGACCTTGCATTTTTTAACATTAAATCCCATCTGCAAAATTCTAGACCATTCTTCAAGCTTAGCTAGATCCCTCCTCATGTTATCTATACCTTCCTGGGTGTCTACTGTATTGCAGATTTTGGTATCATCTGCAAAGAGGCAAACCTTACCCGACAGCCCTTCTGCTATATCATTAACAAAGATGTTAGAAAGAATCGGATCAAGGACAGATCCCTGGGGCACACCACTGGTAACCTCCTTCTCCTCAGAGTGAGCTCCATTTATCTGTACTCTTAGTCGCCTCCCACTCAACCAATTTCTAACCCAAGCAGTAACTTTAGGGTCCATCCCTAGGGTGCTCAGTTTGTTTATAAGTCGCCTGTGAGGAACGGTGTCAAATTCTTTACTGAAATCTAAATGCACCACATCTAGGGCTCTCCTTTGGTCCAACTCCCTGGTCACCCAATCAAAGAAATCAATCAGATTTGTCTGACAAGACCTGCCTCTGGTGAATCCATGCTGCCTCGGATCCTGTAATCCGCTGGACTTCAGAAACCTCACTATTTTCTCTTTCAGCAGCGTTTCCAATAATTTACTCACCACCGAAGTTAAACTAACCGCCCTGTAGTTTTCAACCCCATCCTTACTTCCACTTTTGTGTAAAGGCACTACATGAGCCTCTCTCCAGTCCTTTGGCACCACTCCCGACTCCAACGAGGCATTGAAAAGGTCAGTCAGTGGAGCTGCTAGAATGTCCCCAAGTTCCCTCAGTATTCTAGGGTGTATCCCATCCGGTCCCATCGCTTTGTCTACTTTTAAGTTTAGCTAGTTTCTCACGAACAGTCTTCTGAAATTGTTCAAGATGGCCCTCGCTTCTGTTCCTGTTTGTGGGTGTTTTCTGGGGTCCTGTTCCTGGTTCTTTATCTGTGAACACAGAACAGAAATATTTGTTAAGCAATTCCGCTTTATCCTCATCAGCTTCTACATATTCCTCCCCTTCACCTTTGAGTCTGACAATACCACTTTTGCCCTTCCTCTTCTCCCTAACATATCTGAAAAATGTCTTATCCCCCATTTTATTGCATTGGCTATTTCCTCCTCTTTTTGAATCTTTGCTTTCCTGACTACTTTGCTAGCTTCTCTAAGTTTTTCCAAATATAGATGCCTGTCTTCTTCTTTCTGTGATCTCTTCTATTTCATGAAGACCTCCTTCTTTTCTTCACCTTTTCAGCTACTTCTTTCGAAAGCCATAGCGGTCTCCTTTTCCTTCTACCTTTATTTACAATTTTAACAAAAAGATTGGTTGCCCTTAAAATATGCCTTTCAGTTTTGCCCACTGTTTTTCTACATCCCCCAGCTGTTCCCATCCCGCTAACAACTCCCTGAGGTGTTGGCTCATCTTGGTAAAGTTAGTTTTCCTAAAGTCTAAGACCCTCACTTTTCAATGGATTCTATCAGCCCTAGTCCTATTACTGATCCACACCATCGGGTGATCACTCGATGCACACCATCTGGTGATCACTGGATGCAAAATGATTTCCCACTATAACATCAGAAAAACATTCACCATTAGTAAGCACCAAGTCCAGTATGGCTCCTACATGTGTGGGGTCTGTTACCAATTGCCTGAATAGTTCTCCCTGTAGAGAATCCAGAATCTCCTTACTTCTAGATGATACTGCAGCAGGAATGTGCCAATCAACATCTGGCATATTGAAATCCCCTATTGGTAGCATTTCCCCATTCCTAGCAATCCTGTGTATGTCTTTAATTAACTCTCTGTCCACCTCTTCCTCTTGTGAGGGAGGTCTGTATATCACGCCAACTCGATCCATACTATCCCTGATCTAGCAGTCCACCTCCAGTCCACCTTTCCACCAACTTGATGGGGGTAGTCATGTGAAAGCCTTATCACAAAACTTTACCCCAGAGTAGTCTTTGCTGAACAGAAGAATGCAACGCAGGAGCTTGGTACTGATTATATAACGAGCAGAGGAGCAGTGGCAATTATGATGGCAAAATATTCTGTGGAACCCAGAGAAATTAGCCTAAAAAGCAAATAGTCATTGAGTGTCCGTATTGTCAACCTCCCTTAAAAATGCACTTAAGGAATTCTCGAAAGTGCGGGAACTGTTATGCAACGGTACCTGCATTCGTGCCAGATAAAAGAGGCCATAGCAGGCCTGGAGCTTCTGTAACTGGGGTCGACAAGCCAGGAGTTTCTCACAACATTTAATAGTTGTTTTGCTCAGATTTGGGAAAAAGAGGAGCTTGTGCCCTTTATATAGCACTAGGGCCTGAAGCCATGCAGCTTGTAGTATCTGCAAGATTTGTGGATATCACAAAACCTTGAGTTCAAATGGCCTCAAGTATTTTGAAGAGGAGACTTTTTGCAATAGGGCTCTGTGTGCCCGTTCCAGCTCAAATGGATGTTGGAAATCTACTTGAAGAAGCTTCTCAAGGTAGCAGCTTCTCAAGGAAGGAAATGGGGTTGGACCCTTCTGCCCCTTCGGGTATTCCAAGAATCCATATATTATTTCTTTAGGATTGGTTGTTTTGATCCTCCATTTGATGTTCTATTTGTGCCATGTGTTTAGAGGTTTTCCTGGTCTGTTGTAGGAGCTCCTCGTGATGTTTTTATTTATTTTTTATATATTTAAACGTTTTTTTATATTCATCCCCTTCCAGCCAAAACTCGTTTACAGGGAACATATCAAACTATAATACAATGAACTATTTACATATCAGCTAATCACAAGCACAAAGGTGTAGCGGATATTTACAGTATTGATTGGCAGAAGGAACATGATATAGTGGTGTGGTCTTGCAGGGAGGGAGGGGGAAGTGGTTTACCATTTACAATTGAATAAGGGTACCTAGTGGCGTATGGTTCAAGGCTGTATACAGGAAACTGTTACATATAGGTGGGGTGCAAAGGTGGGGATCCTGGTGATTGGGGAGGTTGAAAAGGAGTATTGAGGCTCCAGCCCAATCAGGGCTCACCGGACCAAATAAAGGCAGCGGCAACAGCGGGAAGAACACCTTTAACACACCTATATCTTGGGCAGAGCAGCTCCCCCAATCGGGGTAGAGCACCAGAGCAGGAGGACAGCATCCTCCCTGCTCTGAGGCTCCAGCCCAATTGGGGCTCACCGGACACCTCCCCAGCCAAATAAAGGCAGCGGCAGCAGCGGGTGCGCCTGCGCCTGGCGGGCCCGCGCCTGAGGGCCTCGCCAGAGGGCCCTTTGGCGTGGCTCTTAGGTGGGACACTGAGGCGCTTGCTCCCAGAACGACAAACAACACCAGCTCATGGATCATCCGACAAAAATCCAGACCCAGGATGCAGAGCAGGATCCACCAAGAACTCCAAAAAAGGTAGAATCACAGTGTACTCACAGCTACACCGGCTCACCACCAACCGCAACATGCACCATAACACCAAAGGCAAGATACAACTAGGGCCCACACACCAAGAATCAAAGCAACAGAGCTCCGACCAGTAAAGGAGAAAGGAACACTGCAGACTATCTAAAGCACACACCCCAGTAGGCAAACATGTCCCCAATTCACCATTACTATTTTTTCTACCTAACACTGCTACTCCTAGCAATACCTAGATCCTCCACACAACCACCAACCAACCCATACCTACTGGCACACCCACCTTATATACCTAGCTATATTACACCACACCACAACCAATTCCCCAACCAGCAAACACCACACAAAAAGCACAGAACTGGTCAGACACCACCATTAAAAAAAGCACCCAGCAACCCAGTACTCGCCACGGATGTTAACTGTGCACTACTGAATGCCAGATCCATTAGGAGCAAGCTGCATACCATCAACGATTACATTTTGGACCAAAAACAAGACATAATATGCATCACTGAGACATGGCTCGCAGAAACGGACCAAGTCATATTAAACCAGGTTACCCCACCTGACTTCACAGCCTTTAGCTGTCCCAGAATAAACAAAAGAGGAGGAGGAGCACTAATATTGGCCAGAAGAAGCTACAAATTTAAACTCCTATCCACACTCAACTTAGCTGAGTCAACAACATTAATCATAACCAACAACTACATCAGCTTTTGTCTCAAGTATAGGCCACCCAATGCCAAGGACGAACATCTATCAGTGATACTGGAATCAATATGCGCAATCAGCAATTAGCACAAGCCACTAATCACCCTGAGAGACTACAACCTTACATCTGCAGCAACAAAAGATGCTAGAGCCTTTCTCAAAGCCTTAGAAGCTCTTGACTACATACAGATGGTCCATACACCCTCACACCAACATGGGACTACCCCGGACCTCATCTTCATACCAACGCAACCGTCCAAGCAAAACCATTTATCAAGCGAAACGCCTACACCAGTCCCCTGGTCCGATCACCATGTCCTCACATTCACCTTATACCTGGAGGCCCCTACTCACACTCATTATGAGTACAACACAACAAGAAGATTCAAAGCCTACAACAAAGAAGCCTTGCTGAAGGAAATAATGCCACACATTCAACAAGAATCCATTAACTTGGATGAAACAATAGACAAATGGAACCAAATCATATCCAAGGCCACATCAGCACCAAGCAAGGATAACCCTAATACCTGCAAAAAAAACCCCAATGCCCCCTGGTACTCCAACACAATCAGAGAAGCAAAACGCTCCCTCAGAAGACTGGAAAGGAAATGGAGACAGAACAAATCAACAGACACCCTGCAACAATACAGAACTGAACAGCGCATATGCAACAATCTGATCAATGAGCACAAGCAACAACACCATATCAATCTCATTATGAGAGCAGCAAACAAGCCAAGAGAGCTCTTTAGCATTGTAAAAAAGCTTACTAAAGACAACTCTGGGCACAGCACCCACCATATCGATCCTCAAGAATCCGCAAATCACCTCATGAGCAAGAATACCGCACAAACCCCAGAGACCAATAAGTCCACATACAGTCAAACGTGGCCCAAGAACCATCAAACCTGGAATAATTTCTCTATACCAACAGTGCAGTACATAGAAGACATTGTGAATACCCTAAACACAACCACATCCCCATCAGACCCATGCCCAGTGGAATGGATCAAAAATTCCAAATAACAACTATCCAAGCACATCCACAAAATCGTAATGGAATCCCTGCAAAAAGGACACATGCCACAGGCACTTAAACAAGCCATGATAAGACCGATCTTCAAGGGCGCAAAGCTGAGCCCTACAGACCCAAAATCATACCGCCCCTTATCCAGCCTACCCTTCATATCAAAGGTTATTGAAAAGGTAGCAAAGAAGCAACTACAGGATTACATTGACCTGCAAGCCTCGTTGGACCCACAGCAACATGGCTTCAAACCAAAGCATAACGTTGAAACACTACTCACATCCCTTTTTGACAATCTACTAAAGGGACTAGGCAGTTTAAAAATGGATTTTTGCTGGTATTCTTAGACATCTCAGCGGCATTCGACACAGTCTCCCACACAATAATGTTAAACCGATTAAAAAAGATCGGGCTTTGCAACAATACAATAAAATGGTTCACATCATATCTAAGCAACAGAACGCAGCAGGTTAAATGTGCCCAGGGAAAATCAGCACAGTTCCCTATCAACCAAGGAATACCACAAGGATCAATGCTTTCATCCATTCTATTCAACGTCTACATCCAACCGATCTGTGGCATTATCAAATGCCATATGTTACAATATCACATCTATGCCGACGACATTATGATGTATGCCCCAATAGACACACTAAGCCCGAATATGGCTCCCATGACTCGCTGCCTCGAAGATATGAACAACTGGCTCTCTGAGAACAACCTGAGGGTAAACCTTGACAAAACAGAAGCAATGATCATAACCAGGAATCCCAATTTTAACCCACCTCCACCCATCAGTATCCTTAACCAAACAATACCAATAAAGGACGAGGTGAAATACTTAGGTGTCACCCTGGACAGTAATTTAAATCTTCAATCACATATAAGCAAAACCACTGCAAAGGCATACCAGCGAATGAAGTTCATCCAGAGACTCAAACCGATCCTCAGCCAAGATCATTTCCGCACTGTATGCCAGACAGCCATCACCCCAGTACTGGACTATGGAAACTCCTTATATCAAGGACTACCTAAGCAGGCTACCCATCTGCTCCAGCTAGTGCAGAACACTGCAGCCCGAATCATAACTGGCACAGCCAAACACGAGCACATTACACCTGTACTTCAGCAACTGCACTGGCTGCCAATCACTGCACGAGCAAGATACAAAGCAACCGTAAACATATTCAAGATCATACACCTATGCACGGCAGATGTCCTTCACAGTTTGATAACCAGGGACACAATTCACAGACCCAGAAGAACCAACAACAGCAATAGACTCCGCTTACCCACTGGATACCATAAAACAAAGCAAAGTGACCCCCAACAGAGCCTTATCCCTCTCGGCACCAGCCCTCTGGAATTCCCTACCGGATGAACTGCGAGCAATAAATGACCTCAAAGACTTCCGGAAATCACTTAAAACCTACCTATTCATAGAATGCTACAACCAAACATCCTGAAGACTCCTCTAACAAGCCTGAATGTACAATAATCCCTCCAATTTAGTCTTTATGTACGTCCCATCGCCCCTGTTTAACAAGCCTGAATGTACAATAATCCCCCCACTTTAGTCTTTATGTACGTCCCGTCGCCCCTGTTTAATGTTGTCCCAACCTGTGTGAAAAACCACTTTGATTGAAGGAGAAAGTGGTATACAAATCTGAATAAATAAATAAATAAAGTATTGAATGAATAGGAACATTTTAAGTTCCTTTCAGAAAGTCTGAAGATCTTTTATTAGTCTTATGTTGTCTGGGAGTGCATTCCAGAGTGTAGGGGCAACAAACATGAAACTCTTGAACTGATGGCTTTGTTTGTGTTACGGAAGGGAGTAGGGATAGAGAGGGTATTCTGGGAGAAAGTTCTTCTGGATCTGATGGAGGGTATTCTGGGAGAAAGTTCTTCTGGATACAACATCCCTCATCACCTCATCAATAGAGGTGATGAGGGATGTTGTATCTTTGCATTGGCCACATAGATTCGTACTCTAAGGGCAGCAAATTGAGTTTTGACTTCAATAAGCTCCGTTTGTATGTTTCCTAGACCAGCTCCTTGCCTAATCTTGTGTAGAATCTCCTGTAGGCCTTCTTCCAATTCTTTATTCTGCACTGTTTTGAGCAGAGAGGGAGGCTCCGGCTTGGACCCTTTCACTCTCAGTGCGGCCGCGGCAGAGTAATCAAGATGGACTGGCTTAAGGGTGGACATCATCCACTTACTGATTCATTCAAAAAGACACCATTCCGATGGAGAAGAGTCCAGGGAGGACTAGGAGTCTAAATTGGGCTGCTGGAGCAGACCACTCAAGCAACCATCTTGTTCAATGGTTAGCCCACCCCTCTTTGTTTCTATGACCAAAAGTGTCCTCTGCTCCAAAAGTAAAGAATATAGCAGAATTAGAAAAGGTACAGAGAAGAACCATCAAAATGTTAAAGAGGATGGAAAGACACCCGTACAAGGAAAGGCATTAAAGGTTAGGACTCTTAAAGTTGGAAAAAAAGGATGGCTGAAGGGAGATACGATTGAGTTCTATAAAACCCTCCACCCAGTGTGCAGCGGCGGCAAATAGAATGCTAGGTATCATAAGGAAAGGAATGGAGAATAAAACAAAGGATATTATAATGCCTCTGTATCGTTCCATGGTGCGATCGCACCTTGAATATTGTGTGCAATTCTGGTCTAGTGTTACTAGAAAAGGTACAGAGAAGAGCCACCACAATGGGAAAGGGGATGGAAGGATACTCCTATAAAAAGAGGCTAAAAAGGTTAGGGCTCTTCAACCTGGAAAAGAGATGGCTGAGGGGAGATACGATAGAGCTCTATAAATTAATGAATGGAGTGGAACGGGTAAACATAGATTAATTGTTTACGTCATCAGAATATAGAAAGACTAGGGGACATGCAATGAAGCTACAGAGTAACCTATTTAAGACTAATAAGAGAAAATAGTTTTTCACTCAATGTGTAATCAAACTCTGGAATTTGTTACCAGAGGGTATAGTAAAAACTGTTAGTGTAGCTGGGCTTAAAAAAGGTTTGGACAAGTTCCTGGAGGAAAAGTCCATAAACCATTATTAAAAGGGATCCAGGATATCACTGCTTGACCCAATATAAGCATTGAATAACCTGTGTCTTTTGGGGAGACTGCTAGGTACTTATGACCTAGATTGGCCACTGTTGGAAACAGGATACTGGGCTTGATGGATCTTGGTCTGACCCAGTGTGGCATATCTTATGTTCTTTGTTCTTAATAATGAATGGAGTTGAATGGGTAAACGTAGAATGTAAAAGTAGAAAGATTAGAGAGCACAAAATGAAGCTACAGTATAGCTCATTTAAGACTAATAGGAGAAAATATTTTTTCATTCAATGTGTAATAAAACTCTGGAATTTGTTGCCGAAGAAAAGCTGTTAGTATAGCTGGGTTTAACAAAGGTTTGGACAAGTTCCTGGAGGAAAAGTCCATAAGTCATTATTAAAGAGGACTAGGGAATTCCATTGCTTACCCTGGGATAAGCAACATGGAATCTTTGTACCTTTCTGGGAACCTACCAGGTACTTGCGATCTGGATTGGCCACTGTTGGAAACAGGATACTGGGCTTGATGGACCTTGGTCTGACCCAGTATGGCATTTCTTATGTTCTTATGTTATCTGAATTCCATTTTGAGGGCTGTATAGGCTTCAAATTATGGAGGAGTCAGTAAGCATAAAACATACTAGTGCCAATCATCATGATGGAAATAATGCCAGAATGACATCAGGTACTAATGCTTTTATTTTATTAAAATGTCTTTTGTTCTAAAGACAATACACTGACAGCAAGGAATAGAGCATTTGTATATTACGCACCTACACTCTGGAATGCCCTCCCAACCTCCATCCGGGCAATAACTGACCTCGCCCAATTTCGAAAGGCCCTGAAGCACCACTTATTCCTCCTTTATTACTCCCTGCCCGGTGAAATAACACAGCCAAGCTTACCCCCAACCACCTTAATGACACCACCGTTACACCCAGGGCACGATAACATACCCACTGTCTGAATACGACTGCCCAAACTTGTATATAACCTAATATGTAATCAGCTCAGAGAGTGCCTGTGACAGACATGTTGAGGCACAGCTCAGTTGTATATAGTGTAAATAGTTGCCCCTGCTGAATCCAAGCTGTAAAAATCTGTCCTCTGGAATGTACACCGCATGCCTGCTGCTTTTACAATTTGTTTGTGTCATGTAAACCGCGCTGATTTTAAGAGCGCGGTATAGAAATAATATAAATAAATAAAATAAATAAATAAATAAATGTTTTCCATGACTTTGTAACCGAAAATTTTAATTATCAAGAAATTCCAGAAAATACCCATTTTATGGTTCTTATTTCAATTTTCTTACCATATAAATGCAGAAACTGACTTCTTACTACAAAAAATAACTACTTCGCATGGAGTGCACATCAAACAGATTTTTAAAACTGTTAAAATGGGAATGATATAAATACCACGGGTTCTGTTTAGCAAAAAATATCTGGCTATTTAAGCCAGCTTGAAAGAGTTTTGCTTTCCATTTGGCCAGTATAAGACTTAGAACAAATCAGGGGTTAAAAGCAGTGATGCTTAGCAAAGATTTACTAAGTGCTGCTAACCAGTTAATGCGCATTATAGCGTGTGGTAGCTCGCCTTGATGAATCTAACACGTGAACATGCCAGCTACCGACTGATAAAATATTGGTTAATTGGCACTTACATGCTAATGTAGAGAATGGGCGGGTTAGAAGTGAAGTGTGGACGTGATAGCATGGGGTATACCTTATGACACCTCCCTTTGAATATCGGGCCCATAGTTTTTTAAGAAGCTTAGAAGAATCAGAAAGGGTCATGGTTACTTAAATGTGTTCAGTTAACGCACATTGAGGCCTGTTTTTAGTGTGGGGGCAGGGCAGGGCCGGACTCCGCTAGTTGATGGCGGCGTGCCCATCATGTTCCCAAGCAGTTAGCAAGGGGTTGTTTCTGCCCACATGCTAAGTCATTTGCCACAATTAACTTGAGTGCCCATTGAGATGGCAGTAAGTGCACACATGCCAACTGCAACATTGCCAGATAGCATGGGCCCAGGATGCCCACGCGAACTGCAGTGTGCATACTGTACCCCTGAATTGCCCTGTCTTTGCCCCCTAAGCAGTTAGCGTGGAATTTTTACTGTGGCAACATTTTTCATGCAAGGTAATGGTTACCACGGTGTGCTTAGCATGTAGTAAACCCCACGCTGTTAAACATGCCCCAAAATGTACTGTAAATATAAAGTGCTGACTTTACTTTTAGAGTGACTTGCAACTTTTGAGTAATTGGTAACAGGATAATTTAAAAATGCTACCTAGTTACCTTCCAAAAATTGTAGCAAAAACACAAAATGTGGGCCCTTTTTTCTTTTACTTTCTTAGTTTACTGATATTTATCTGATAAAGATAGGGTGTCCAGACCAAATGCATTAACATAAAACAGCTTTAACTTGTCAAAGAGATGGGTCTGTTGCAATGATAAATGCTCTTTAATTCTAATAACTAAAGGCAATGAAGTGTGTGGTTATACTGTAACATATCTCCCAGCAATTTGAATGCAACTTTAGCAGTTCTTATAGCTTTGACCCTTATGTTTAGAGGGATAGTGAGCTGCCTCTAGTACTGTCGGAAAGAGGACAAGCTCAACCATAAGGCAATACTAGATGGTCACCTAGGGAAGCGGCTTCCGAGGGATGGCCAGGAGCTGCAGCAGCAGCAGCCAGAGCTAAACAATAGACCCCGACAGCCCCATAAACTCAAAGAACCAATAGGACATTCTTTTACCTTCAAGGAGAGCAGGCACACACATACATACAAAGCAAAGTGTAACATTTAAAAGTATGGGGCCCAATATTCGAATGGCATTTGCACGGTTTATAGCCCAGTAAACCGTGTACATGCCTTAAATTGGGATATTCAACGGCAGCTACATGGTTAGTGCCGTTGAATATCCCCCTTTTTAAAATTTTTAATTTATGAAATTTCAATACAATTAACAAGAAAATACTTGCCCAGAAAAAGGTGACAAGTCAAGATAATACAACAATCAAGAGAAACATCATAAAGGAAATATAATAAAGAGCTTCACCCACAAGCCCATAATATATAGAGGGAGAAAGAACACCAAACATTGGATAAATCCAAATCGGATAATCTAACAGGTAAATCTGGTGGACGTTAAGGAGGCTACAATCCTATTGAGGATAAGCCCTACTCAATTGCAGGGCTATTTTGAGAGGTCTCTAGCGGAGCAGAATGAGCATCTGCAACCTTGGAGAAAATGAAGGTAGACAGTTGATATGGATCTAAAAAGAGATAATTTGTTCCAGCTTGGAAAACATAAGAAGGAAAGTCCACCCAAATGAAGAACCCCAGATTTAAGCAATAAAAATGGCTTCCTTCTTTTCTGTGCGGCCCTGTACACATTGGGAAAGATCCAGATATGGCAATCCATAAACTTCTTAGTAGGAGAATGAAAATACATTTTTAACAGCCAATCTCGATCTAAAGCCAAGTGACCAGAAGGGTAGTGGTCAACTTGGGTTCAGACTTGGATTTCTCTAAGAAACAGGTTAAATCAAGGCTATTGCAGGACAGGACAGAAGACTGATTCTGACCCTGACCTTTGACCAGCTTGAGTTTGGCAGTGGGTGAATCGGAGGCACAGGAATCTTTAACACTGAAGTTCGACATTTTTTAAATAGCTCCAGAGGTGAAATAGAAGGAACCTTGGGAAAATTCAGTATTCTTAAATTCTTGCTTCTGGAGGAATTTTCCAGGGCTTCCATCTTTCGATGAATGACCTCAAAGTCTTTCATAACAGCCACTACAGAGTCTTGGATCTGATCTAAGCGAGTCTCCAAAGTAAAAACTTTTGTTTGAAAAGAACACAGCAAAAATTCATGTGCCTCAATTTTCTGTCCGAACTGAACAAACTGGCCAGAAATACCTTGAAGTTGCATAGAGAGAGACTGTTCAAGTAAATAATGCGTCCCACAATGTCTCAAAAAGAAAAAACCTGAGGCCTCGCCAACGCAGAACGGGTACCAGTTCCTGGATCTATACCAACCGATTCCACTGTCCGCCGATCCGAAGGAAGCACAAAGGAAACCTTTCTAGGCTGCAGTCGTGCTGACCGCTCCTCAATGGCTCCCGTCTCTCCAGAGACACCATGAGCAGACCCTGACACCCAGCTAGCACTTCTAGCAGGGCGGCTGTACCATCGGCTGGGTAAGCTCGCCGAAACTATCCAGTGGAGAACCCGCAGCCGCAGCCTTGCTCATCCTCCACGCTGGCTGAACTGGAGGGACTTGATCCTCTGGGCTCAAAAAGGTATCCGGCCCAAGAGTAGGTGACGAGTCTCCTTCTACCCCTGCCTTACCCAGTGGGCTGCCCGAAGTTTTCATCCCTGCAGTGGGCTCCATGAAAGAGTCCGTGGGCCTGCTGACTGAACACTGCTCCACCAGCAGCTTCACTTTCTTCTTGCACGATGTATGAGGCATGAAAGGCACAAAAAAAGATAATTTTTATATTGCACAGAGGGAGACGCTTCTGCCAGGCAGAGAATGTCCATTGCTGCCATCTTTCTCCCTTGTTGACTCCTGAATATCCCCATCTGACCCTGCTACACACCCCGATGCTATTTGGTTAGCATTGGGGCGTTCCGGGGTTGAGCGGAGGTGGAGACTGTCGCTAACCAAGTAGTGGCGATATTGCACCACTACTTAGTTAGCGATCGGTGGGTAAAACTAGGCATAGCAAAAGCTGGCCTAGTTTTACCCGTGGAAGCTAACCGGGAAGCGGTGCAATATCGCCGCTATCCGGTTAGTTTCGGTGGCTCTGGGGCATGTGCAGTGACCCTGTCATTGAATATCCGGGGCATGTGCTGTCACTGCATCATTGAATATCCGGGGTTAAGGGTCAGCAGGCAGGGCTTTGTGCTGCAGTGGTGCATAGCCTGCTCAGTTCGATATCGGTCCCATGATCTCCAGTTATGCATTTTTATAGGATTATTGTGTTGGTGTTTGGATGATGAGTTTGGTGTTTGGACTGCTGAGTTTAATTATCAAAATCTTGGGTGGGAAAAGGCTAAGGTTTGCCTCGGGTACCCAATAGCCTTGCACCAGCCCTGGTTAGAGAAAGGAATGCTTCCAGGAGTTGTCGGGTAGGTGTGAGATGGAGAACAGTTTCTCGTAAGCGCCAGCGCTGTGGGTGTTTGAACACCCCCAGTATTACCTTATGCAGTGATCTGTGAGCGCAATGCTGCACAACTCAGGAAAAAGCAGGCAGGAGACGTTTCTGTCACTTCTACTATTGTTCCTGCCTTCTCCTGCAGCCTGTTGGTTGACTACAGAATGTGAGGCCAATGGACTGCAAGGGAAGGAGGGAGCTGCAGTAGAGAGAAACCCGTCCTGTAAATAGGAGGTCATCATCGGCTGTGGGAGGAGGCGAAAGTGTGGCACTGAAGTTTATAGGTAAATGCTGTGAGGCTGTTTGTGGTCATTGCCGCTGCTGCAGATTCCAGAGTGGGACAGAAGCCACGTTGGCCATGGGCGCCACGGGGGAGGGGGGAGTGGAAGGGGCACAAGGGATGAGGTTCAGCTAGGGCACCTCATCTCCTTGTGCCGGCCCTGCCCTTATCATAAAGCAATATTTCTTTAGATTATTCCTTTCATCTTCATCTTACAAACTCTCATTCCAGAGCTTCCTTTCAATTGAAAGGGCTCTCCTGTGCATTTATATCGTGGAAGTATTTAAATATATTATATCTCTCTTCTCCCACCTTTCTTCCAATATATACATATTTAGGCCCTTAAGTCTGTTCCCATTTGACCATAATAGTAGCCACCCTCTGGACAGACTCTGTCATGTTTATATCTTTTTGCAGGTGCAATTTCCAGAACTGCACACAGTATGCCAAACAGGGTCTCACTAGAGCCTCATACAGAGGTGCTATTATACCTTTTTCCTGCTGGCCACCCTATGCACACCAAATATTCTGGATTTTGCTGTCAACCTTTCTATCTGTTTGGCTACCTTAAGATCATCATATACAATCACCTCCAGGCCCCGCTCTTCTTTTAAGCACAGAAGTACTTCATGCCCTATATACAATATCACTTCCTTGGATCTTTGCAGCTCAAATGCATGACTCATCATTTTTAGCATTAAATCTTAGCTTCCAAATTCTCTACCATTCTTCAAACTTGGCTAGATCCTCTTTATGTTATCCACATCTTCCAGGAGTCTACGTTTTTGCAGGTTTTGCTATCATTCACAAAGAGGGATACCTTTCCTGATAGCCCTTTTACAATATCAGTACCAAAAATGTTGAAATGGACTGATCCCTGTGGCACATCACTGCGGGGAACTCCATTTCCCATTTCCCTTTGTTGCCTTCCACTCAACCAGTTTCTGACACAGTCAATCACTCTAAGGCCTATACCAAACCAATTCAGTTTTTCTGAGTCACCTGTGCAAAGCCATGCCAGCTTTGCTGAAATCTAAGTACAATGGGCCCGATATTCAAAGGCCCTTACACGAGTAACTTCCTTAGTTACCCATGTAAGGACCTTATCTGGGATATTCAAAGGGCACTTACTTACACGGATAGCATCTGGGCATGTTAGGGACTTAGCTGGGATATTCGAAGGGCATCTACACAGGTAGTGCCCTTCGAATATCCCAGCTAAGTCTCTAACATGCCCAGATGATATCTGCATAGCATCGGGGCGTGCTAGGGGCGTTCTGGGGCAGAGCGGGGGCGGAGGAAGTAGCTACATGGGTATTAGTGATTTTTGCTGCTACCCGCGTAGCCTTCTGCGCCTTAAAGATAGGCGAGAAAAAACCTCATTGTTACCCATGTAGCCTCTGCGGCTGCCGGGGCGTCAGGGCTAACCCAGATATTCACTTCTGCCGGCACGGAAGTGAATATCCGGGTTAGGGTGGTCGGCGGGCAGGCACATAGCCTGCCCAACTCAATATCGGGCCCATTATATCTAGCACTCTTCCTAATCCGGCTCTCTGGTCTCCCTGTCAAAGAAATTGATCAGATTCATCTGGCAAGTTCTACCTCTAGTAAAACCATACTGGCTTGGATCGTGTAATTCACTGAATTCTAGTAACTTTGTTTTAGCTGCACTTCCATTGTTACCACCAAGTTCAAACTAACCAGCCTGTAGCTCCAAGCCTCTTCCTTATGCTTGAGGAATCATATTCACCTGTTTCCAATGCTCTAGGATGACATCTAACTCTAAAGAAGCATTGAAAAGGCCAAATAGCGGAGCTGACCGAACTCTGGCCCCACTGCTTGTCTACCTTTAGTTTATCTAACTCTTCATGAACACAATCCTCTGAAAATTGTATGAGGTCTACCTAATTGTGTTTGTATTTTGAGGTCTAATATCCAGCTCTTCATCTATGAACACAGATCATAAATATTTATCAAGCAATTCCACTGTATCTGTTATCAGCCTCTACATATTATTCCCCTTCACTCTTGAGTCTTACAGTACCACTTTTGCACTTTCTCTTGTCACTAATGCATCTTAAAAAAATCTTGTCCACATGCTTTACTGTACTGGCTATTTTTTCTTCTATTTGCATTTTTGCTTTCCTGACTGCTGTACCATCTTCTCTTAGCTTCTGAAGTAATGGATTCTTGTCTTTCTCTTTCTGCAGTCTCTTATAGTTTACGAACATTAACCTCCTTTTCCTTTTTCAGCTACTTTCATAGTAGTTTTTTTCCTCTTATTTACATTCTCTTATATACCGCGCTATTCTGCATCAGTGTGGTTTACATTGAACAAACTGAAATTACATTGAACAGGGCATTATAACTTGGAGATAACTATTTTACAGGGAACATGGGCTATGGAGGGTTAAGTGGCTTGCCCAAGACCACAACGAGCACCTGTGGGACTAGAAACCCCAGTCCTTCCGGCCCAAGGTTGCTTGTATTTATTTTCCTAAAAAAAAGGTTTTGTTGCCCTGAAAATATTCCCTCTGAGTTTTGTCCCCTGTTTTCCTGCTTCCCCTAGACAGTCCCATCCAGCTTAAGGACTCCTCAGGATATTCCCCCATCTTGGCAATGTTAATTTTCCTGAAGTCTAGGACCCCCTCTTTTGAGTGGGCCAACTCTACCTAGCTCCAGCTTTCCTGCAAATCTATGTGGGAGTCCTCATCCCGTGCTGCTGCTTGTGGACGGAGGTGCTATGATATTGCGTTTACAGTTGCAAGGAACAGGCATGAGCTAAAGAGGCATGCCTGCTCCTTCTGACTTAAAGCGAGATATCACAGTACCTCCTTTCACCGGCAGCAATGTGAGCTGACAACTCCCAACAGCTTCGCAGGAATGTTGCTATATCCTAATACTAAACTACACCATCCGGTGATCTCTGGATGCCAGTTAATCACCCACTATGGCATAAGAAACATTCCTTATTTGTAAAGCACCAGGTCCAGTATTGCTCCCTCTCATATGGGTTCTGTTACAAGTTTGCGGAACAGTTCTTCCTGCAGGGAATTCAGGATCTGCCTGCTTCTAGATAACATTGCAGCTAGAATGTCCCAATCAACATCTGGCAAATTTAAGGCACCTCATAATAACGCTTCCACTTTCATAGCAATACCTTGAATATCTTTAATCAAATCTCTGTCTATTTCTTCTGCCTGTGAAGGAGGTCTTTATATTACACCATTAGAAATAGATGTTCCATGTCCTTTTTCCAAATTAACCCACAGTGCTTCCTCCTTATCTCGAAAGCTCAGCAATTCTGTTGCTTTAATATTCGTTTTTACATAGAGCACCACTCCTCCTCCCTTTCTTCCTATCCTGACTAGCTTATAGTCCGGTATAACTGTATCCCAATCATTATTCTCTGTGAACCATTTCTCTGTGATTGCCATTATATCCAGGTCAGCCTCGTCCAATACAACCTCTAGATCCAGAACTTAATTTTCCCATACTGTAGACCTTACTATATATGACTATCCAGATGTTGTCTTTTTCTGCCATTTCATATTTCATTCACCTATCCCAATCAATCCTAGTTTAAAGCCTACTTCAGTAGATTGACCAGTCTGCTTTGGAAGACATTTCTTCCCTTCTTTGATAGGTGGACACCATCTCTGCTCATCAGCCCTTGGAAAACCATCCTAAGGTCCAGCAAGCTGAAATGCTCTTGTTGACACCATCCTTGCAGCCATGTACTTACTAGAATGCAAGCTTCTCTGTCTCAGCCTTTACCCTCAACTTGTAGGATTGAAGAGAATACCACCCGTGCACCTATATGCTTCACCCTCTCTTCCGGAGACACAAAGTCATTTTTGATACATTCAGTGGGATACCTAGCAGAATCGTTTTTGCCAACATGGATGAACAGCATTAGACTTGATGAGCAGTAGGCTTGATGAGCCTTTGCAGTCTCTCCATAAAAGGGAATGAGAGAAGCTGTGTTGGGGGGTAGGGGTTCTGGGAGAGGGGCAGAGGAGGTGAAGTGATGTGAAAATAATTACTTCCTGGGACAGAGAATACTGCTGTAAAGGGCTAGCAGTTGTAGAAAGGCGTTGTAAGAGGATTGGAAAAGGGGGTAAGATGCAGAGCAGTAGGAACAGGGCCTGGAAGCGTGAGAGTGGAGTAGTTATAGACAGTGAGGGTGAGAGGAGCTGAACGACTGGACATGAGCTGTGATGGGTAATGAGAGCTGGGAGAAAAGAGCATGATTTGGGTGAGAAAAAAGGCTGTGAAGAGGATAGGAGCTGAAAGAGATGAAGAGAAGAGCTGTGTGGGACTGGGAAAGTTGGAGGCATAGGAGAAGGTTGTGAGAGGAGAGGAGGTCATGGTGGAGAAAAGAGGCATGAAAATGAGATGAAGGAAGGAAGTGGCAGTAGAAGGTGAGACTAGAAGGAAGTGAGGGAAGTAAGCGGTAGAGAGAGAGGCTGTGATTTGCACAAAGGCAAGAGAATTGAAAAAATAAAGAAATGAGGAAGACAGGAAAATAAATGTTAAAAATAAAAATAAAAAATGTGGAGTTGGAGAAGAAATATAAAAGATGACCCAAAAAAAGCTGAGACAAGACAGAATTCAAATTGCAGACATAAAGTTGGAATTATTTAACTTAATATTTAAGTTAGTGAATGTTTCTTTGCTAGCTGAGTTGCATTGAGGGTGATATCCTGTGGTTCTCCTTTGGGCCTGCAGTCAACAAGGTAAATATGAGATTTTACTGGAAGGACTTGGAGGAGGGTTGTGGTAATATGATGCCATTGACTGAAAATCTCTTTTAATTGTTTCCCGTTGGCAGCTTTGTGATCATGAGAAGGGCCATGGTCAGGGCTCGAATTGTAAGGCATGGAGGAGAATATCATTCCCCTTGTTCAGTGAAATAAAAAAAATCATTCTTAATCATGGGAGGCAGCTGAATTGTGCTGCATGAACCCAAAGAAATAGATTGTCAGGAGACATGGGTAGAGTTCAGAAGGGCACAGTTAGGTTGCTTCCCAAACTAAATACATTTCTTGGTTCAGTTTCCTTCTTAGCTCAGCAACCGAGTACTGACGCCTCTTCTTGTTCCCAGCAGAGCTCTGCAGCTCAATTCCTGAATCAGCTCAAGGCCAGCTTTTGGGGCATGCAACCTGTATGGCTGCATAAGATGCCATGCATGAGCAGGTGCCACGATACTGATGCCCCCTCCCCCCCCCCCCCCATGCTTCTTCACATGTTGGGAGTAATTTTATAACAGGGCACCATCAGTAGGTGCGATTTTATCAAGACAAGCGCCTACTTGGCTTTAGCATATGTGGCAGAGAACATGCCTTGAATGTAGGCACAATCACTTACGCATGCAGGCAAGCGGATGACAATGTTTGCATGTATCTTATACACATATACATATAGATTAAGGTGTTTTGTAATTTATGCATGTACATGTGAATTCCATCTGTGCTCTGCTCTGATCATACCCCTAGTGAAGGATGTGCCTTCATGCCAAAGCACATAGTTCTCATGACAGATGTGTTTAGACTGGGCTGGGGAGCCTATGTAGATATATTTTACACCCAGCATCTCTGGTCCTTCCAGGAGAGTCTACATCAGATTAATTTCCTGGAACTGAGAGCAGTTTCAAATGTCACTAGTTATACAGCAGTTATCACTTTGTGTAGTGGCGTTATCATAGCCAATGAGGTTCAATCAAAGAATGCAGAGCTGAGAGATTTTTTGCCAGTTCTTGTTTTAAATTTGCATCACATTGCACTCTAGTATTTGTGGTCCCTAATTTAATCCATTGGAATCAGTGCTGCAGGTCACATAATGCATCAGGATAAGAATGTCAGAAAACCAGGACTGACTTAAAATCTTACTCCTGGAACTGTGTAACTTGGCAACTGAGAGTGGCAATTGCAATTTGAAAATTTTCCCAATTCTCCGGGAACAAGCAGGAAGTGAATCCTCACATATGGGTGAACTCAGCACCAACGGAGCCCTCGTGGAAGCATCCCCCCCAGCTTTCAAAGAAAGCCTTTGGAAGATGCCACCACGCATGCGTGGTCCCCTTCCCGCCCAAGGGTGCCATCTTGCTCAGTCTCCTTTTTTACGCAGTGCCCTTCAGACATTTGTCTGGCTTGTCCCTGGAAGAAGTTGATTTTTTCTCCGAGTTTCATGCTCACCTCCGGTATTGCACCGGTACTTTTCCCACCTACCAACCTCGCTGCCTCAGTGTCGAGTTGCATCTATTTTTGTAGTCTTTCATTCTTTTCTTTTCCTGGTGTCTTTGCGCCTTTTTTCTTCCACTGGCAGCCCGGAAAATCTTTGACTTTGCAGGGGTACTTTTTTCTCCCATGGCTACCACTGGCTTTAAGAAGTTTGATCGGTGCTCTAAAATTATGTCTTTGACCGACCCACACAATTGCTGTCTCTGCTGCTTTGGGCCAGACCATGACCCAGCATCCTGCGGTCTCTGCAAGAGGATGTCCAGTAAGGCCCTCAAGAGCTGCCAGCAGCAGCACGATAAGTTTTTCCCCAAGTCCCAGGTGCCTCCAAAGGCCAGGGCCTTCTCTGAGGCCCCGACATCTCGGGCGGAACCTTCCAAACCCGAGCCCATTCGTGGGTCGTCAGAAAGAGGGTCTCCCTCAAGGGAACCCAAGAAGAAGAAGAAACCCTCGAAGATGGAGTCTTTAGCCAGTTTCGACCTGCTGGGTGCTCCCCGGGCTCGGTCTCACAGTCCGAGACGTTTGTCTGAGGCATCGGAGAAGGAGCGGCCTGTGAAGATTCCCCGGAAGGATCAGACCGCAGACTGGCCTCGCTCCCCAGACACTATCCTTGTCGAGGATTTTCCTTTGGGGGAGCCAGTGTTGGGCCCGAGTCCCTCAGTGCCCGCGCCAAAGGCTGCAGAGCCTTCTGATCTGGAGTCCAGAATGGTGGCCCTGGAGTGCAGTTTGTCTGCCTTGATGGTCCAGCAGTGGGCGCTGTTGTCTGGCACGACTGGTTCATCCACCCCGACCACCGGGCTCTTGATGTCCAAGATGTCCCCGGAGGCCGAGCCAATCCTCGAGGTCCTTTGGCTCGAGTCAATCTTCAGCCAAGGTCGCGATCTGAGTCCTGCTCAGTGGGACCGCAGTCATCCTTGGCAAGTTTGCCAGGCACCGGCCTCAGGGCATCAGGGGCCCTGAGGCCCACGGAGCAACGCTCCTATGGGAGATGGAGGACGAGGAGTCCCCTGATACCTGTCCCCATCTCAACGTCCCAACTGACTTTCCCATCTCGGAGCCTTGACAGCGGTTCCTGCCCGAGGATATGGGCTTCCTTGATTTTGTCAAGGACATGTCTAAGGCCCTGGTGTTCCCAATCAAGTTGGAGGAGGACCCTCGGACGGATGAGTTGGAAATCCTACAGTACGAGGCCCCTCCGTGGGAATCACTCATGGTATCCATCCCTCCCATCCTGGAACCACTGATTCTCCAAATGTGGAAGACACTGGCTTTGGTTCTGGTGGTGAGCAAATGTCTCGACTTGATGTATCAAGTCTGCTGGAGCCGCATAACTCCATGGTGGAGGAGTTGTCCATGCGTTGGCTGAAAAGTCAGAAGACGCACTCCTTGGTCCCCCTGGCAGGGAGGCCCACACCCTGGATGTCCTCGGCAGAAAGTGCTACCGGGGCTCAATGCTCATCGGCCGCATCCAGGCCTACCAACTGTACATAGGCATGTATCTGAGAGACCTGGCGAAGGAACTTGCCGAGTTCTCAGCTGGTCTCTCCGAGGAACCCTTGCAGCGGTTCAAGAACCTGATTAAAGCAGTCCGTGAATGCTCCATATTCGTGTTTCGAACAGCCTATGACGAGTTTGAGTTGGAGGCTCGAGTAGCGGTGGCTGGCATTGTTGCACACCGCCAAGCTTGGCTACAGTTGTCTGACCTCGAGCAGTGGGTTCAGGACAAATTGGTTGATGTTCCCTGCCAAGGAGAGAACCTCTTTGGCAAACCCATGACCGACAAGGCTGCCGATCTGGAGACTGAGTTCATGACGAGCACCAGGTTCTCCAAAAAGACCGCTGCCCCTCCCCGATGGAAGGGCTCAGATAAAAAGTCCTTTTACCTGAGGAAGGGAGCTGCTTACTGAAACTACCCACCTTATCAGGCCTCCCCAGCTCCCCAACAGGGTCAGCAGGCCAAGGGACATGGGCATGGCCCACATAAGCAGAAGGCTCCAAAACCCCAGGCACCGACACCAGCCCAGCCAGGGGGTAGTTTTTGACTGCTTGAGCATAGCCTATCTACTCCAAAGAGAACAGTAGCCCACAGGAGGACATCTGGCCCTCTATGCCCAGAGGTGGAGGTCCATCACCACTGATTCCTGGGTACTTCAGGTAGTCAGGGAAGGTTACCTCCTCCACCTGACTCAGACACCTCCCTCTTATTTTTCGGGAGAGCCCCTCAGGTCTCCTCTCAAGCAGGACCTTCTTCTGAAGGAGCTGGTAGGTCTTCTCGAGGACAAAGCGGTGGAACCGGTGCCCCACCATCTCAAGGGCAAACTGTTCTACTCTAGGTACTTCCTCGTGTCAAAAAGGACAGGGGGCCTAAGGCCTGTCTTTGACCTGCACAACCTCAACAAATTCCTGGTGAGGGAGAAGTTCAAGATGCTCTCCCTTGGAACATTGCTGCCATACCTCCAGCAGGGAGATTGGCTATGCTCCTTAGACCTCAAGGATGCTTATACCCACATCCTCATCCACTCCAACCACAGGTAGTACCTGCAGTTCTTAGTGGGGGTAGGCATTTTCAGTACAGGGTGCTCCCCTTCAGCCTAGCCTTTGCCCCAAGAGTTTTCATAAAATGCCTGGCGGTCATGGCCTCTTTCCTCTGGCTCCAGGGGGTCTTTGTCTTTCCCTACCTGGACGACTGGCTCATAAAAGGAGGCACGGTCTCAGAGGTGCAGCGGCCCACCGCACACACCATCCAGGTTCTGCAACACTTGGGTTTTGTTATAAATTACCCCAAGTCTCACCTCCTGCCGACACAGTGTCTGGAGTTCATTGGGGCAAAGATTAACACTTTCCAGTCGAAGGCTTTCTTGACCAGGGACTGAGCCAATCATCTCAGGACTGTGGTTCAGGATGTACAGTACCGTTCCTCGGTGCCTGCTCAGCTTCTCCTGTGCTTCCTTGGGTACATGGCCTCCACGGTCCACGTCACCCCCGACTCTCATCGCCACATGAGGGTGGCGCAATGGTGTCTCCGGGACCAGTGGTCTCAGGCCACGGGCCACCTCTGAGACAGAGTTTCTGTGCCCCACCAATTGGTGGATTCTCTGGTCTGCTGGCAGTCTCCCCAGCATCTCCAGGCGTGCATGCCTTTTCAGGCCTAAAGCCCCTCAAGGTCCTCACCACAGATGACTCCCTGCTTGGCTGGGGAGCCCACTGTGGAGATCTCCACACTCAGGGCAACTGGTCACCAGGTGAGATCACCCAGCAGATCAACCTCCTAGAGCTCCAAGCCATAAACCTAGCCCTGAAGGTCTTTTGTCACCACCTTCATCACTAGCCGGTGCTGGTCCAGACAGACAACCAGGTGACAATGTTCTACATACATACAGGGGGACACGGGTTTTTTTCCCATTTGTCAGGAGGCACTGGCCCTCTGCTCATGCGCAATCCAACAGGGTATCCTCCTGCAGGCAGTGTACCTACCAGGCCAGGACAACCTGTTGGCCAACAGTCTCAGCAGAGTTCTCCAGCTGCACGAGTGGCAGCTGGACCCAAGGGTAGCCTATCAGCTTTTCTAGATCTGGGGGGAACCCGTGATGGACCTGTTCGCCAGCCTGGACAACTTTCAATTGCCCCGCTTCTGCTCCTGGCAGGCCCACCCCTCCAGGGTGGCAGTAGATGCATCCTGGTCTCATGGTCGGAAGGCGTCATGTACATCTTCCCTCCTATGCCGCTGATTGCCAAGACCTTGTTCAGGACCCTGTGCGACAGGGCCTCACTCATCCTGATAGCTCCTCAGTGGCCCAGGCAACTGTGGTCCCCGCTGTTTTTGTAGTTGACGGTGGAGACCCCCATCCTCTTGGGGACTGCCTTGGGACTCCTGTCTCAGGAGGGAGGCTCTCTCCTGCACCCCAACCTGGTGTCCCTGTTGCTGACACCGTGGCTGCTGAGAGGGTGACTCTGGCCCCTTTCAACCTTCCGTTTGAGGTGGAAGACATTTTGCTGGTCTCTCGCAAGGCCTCTACTAGGAAGCTTATGCCCTCAAATGGCGCAGGTTCTCTGTTTGGTGCGCCGAACACGGAGCTAACCTCTTCTCCTGCCTGGTGGCTCTGGTGTTACAGTACCTTCTCTACCTCTCTCAGTCCGGACTCAAGTCTAACTCCGTCCGAGTGCACCTTAGTGCCCTGGCAGCACACCACCATCTGATGGATGGTAAGCTCCTCTCGGTTCAATCATTGGTGACCCGTTTTCTTTGGGGCCTGCTCTTATTGAAGCCCCCAGTTCACCCTCTGGCAACCGAATGAGACCTCAATGTTTTGTTGGAGCAGCTCACTCGCTAGCCCTTTGAACCTCTGGCTACCTGCGACCTTCGCTACCTCTCTTAGAAGGTGGCTTTCCTGGTCGCCTTACCTCTGCTCACTTCAGGCCCTTGTGGCAGAGGTGCACTATACCAGGTTCTACAAGAATAGAGTGGTGCTTTGCATGTACCCCAAATTCCTGCTGAAGGTAGTGTCACCCTTCCATCTCAACCAGGAAATGGTGTTCCCTACCTTCTTTCCAAGACCTCACTCCAGTCGGGTGGAGACGGTCCTCCACAACTTGGACTGTAAGAGGGCTTTGTCCTTCTTTATCCAAGCACTCAGGGCCACCGCCAAGCCTCTCAGCTTTTCATCTTCTATGATCCCAGTAGGCAGGGGGAGGCGGTGACCAAGCGTATGCTGTCCACATGGGTGGTGGACTGTATCACTCTCGCTTATGAGCAGATGAGGTTCCTGCTGGAAGGCCGCATCACGCACCGTGTCAGGGCCATGGCGGCTTCGATGGCAAATTTGCGCTCCATTCCGATGGTGGACATCTGCCGGGCCGCTGCCTGGTCTTCAGTCCGTACCTTCGCAGCCTATTACTGCCTGGAAAGAGAGTCCCGATAGGAAAGTGTCTTAGGCCAGGCTGTGCTCCGTAAACCTTTTGGGGTTTAGGCAACTCCTACCCTCCGACCCTTCTGTGTTCAGGCTACCGGAGTACTGGTTCATCGGATACAGGGGTCCTACTGTGGTCTGTGTACATGGACTAAATTGCTGCTGCTTGCGGCTCCCCGTGAGGGACCCCCTATTTTTGTTATGGGCTCTTGGTAGCTTGTAGCTGGGGAGTCCCATATGTGAGGACTGACTTCCTGCTTGTTCCTGGAGAAAGCGTAGTTACTCACCTGTAACAGATGTTCTCTGGAGACAGCAGGAATCAGTCCTCACAACCCTCCTTCCTCCCCGTGGAGTTGCTCCTTACCATCTTTTATTTTTGCCGTCTTTTAGCTATGTCATCTGACTGAGCAAGATGACACCCTTGGGCAGGAAGGCGACCACGCATGCGTGGTGGCATCTCTCAAAGGCTTTCTTTGAAAGCTGGGGGGATGCTTCTGCGAGGGCTTCATCGGTGCTGACGTCACCCATATGTGAGGACTGATTCCTGCTGTCCTCTGAGAACATCTGTTATAGGTGAGTAACTACGCTTATTACACTTTATGTATGTTTTTGTTTTGAACCTCTCAAAATGGTTCATTGTGTGGAATATATATGAATAAATAAATAATAGAGGGAGCTCAATGTCATTAAATCTAAACTCTGAAAGGACGTGAACTCATGGTAACGTAGGGAGATGTAGTTCTTCAGAGTCCTGGATTGACAGGAAGTTTGCTTATATTGGAGAGAGGCAGCCTGGGAGATGTAGTAGTTAAAGCGGAGACAGTTAAGTGTTTTTTTTTGGTGCTGTTAAGTCACTGTTGATTCCTCAAGACCCAGTTGCTCCTGGATTTTCTTAGCAATGTATCACCAGAAATAGATTGCCAGACCTTTTCTTCTGAGGCAATGGAGAGTAAAGTGACTTGCCCAAGGTCACAAGGAGTGCCAGTGGGAATTGAATCATTGATTGTTTGGGCATTTGGCAGTTGTTCTAACCACTAGGCTACTCTAATTAAGGGCTTAGAACCAACATGGAGAGCTGTTGAAAAGCCAAGACTGTTTGTAAAGAAAGAACGTGGGTTGCAGTATGGATAGAAGGAGTACTGAGACGTTGAACACTTGGGGGTTTGTTTTTAAATCCTTGAGTGAGGTAAGAGCTTGATACAAACACATGTCTTTACTAAGGAATTGTTAGTGTTTTGGGAAGCTGATAGGCATGCAGTGTGTTTGCTGTGAAGGGTCCTGATTAGAAGCCAAAGGGAAACATTCATCTAGTAGTTTAAAATACGTGGGCAAGCAGTCTTTGCTGGGAAGACAGACAAGTTGGTAGAGGTAACCTTACTGCCATTAGAAATATACCCTGGATTAAAGCTGTGCCAGAAAGCTTGTATGTTGACTAGGAATCTCACTAAGCAGAGACCCAGGAGATACACTTCTGATAGATTAATGTCAAAGGTCTTTGCTGTGGATTGGCAGACAAGCCAAGCACCACAGTCAGCAATTGAAAAGCTGACAGGAGAAGTTAGGTGGCACATTAAAGCCTGCAAGCTGAGTCTGCATAATGGCGGGTCCAGACAAACATGATTGCCTGTTTTGGAATTATTCTTTGGTTTAAGTTGTGCAAAGGAGCTGTATGTTGGTTGGTTGCTAATTAGAAGCCAATCGAGGGTGCATCCACTTAAAGTTGTAAATAAAGCATGTGCACCGGTGTCCTGCCTCATCTCTGGAAAAGGGAAGATATTGCTGAGTTCCTGACTCAGAGAGCTGATATAGAGCAATCAGCCTGTGACAACATACAGTAGCTGGTTTTACCAGTGCTAAAACAGTGCAGCATATCAAGACTTGCTTTTATTGTTTGTGATGATAAATTCTGATAACACTTGATGTTTCATAGAGAGCTAGTGAAAACTAGCACACTCTATTCTAAATACGAATACCAGTATCTCCAAAGCCATTTCTCTTCTCGTATGTCAAATCCCTTTCAAATGTTTAGTGAATGTTGGTCCGTGGTATTTAAAAGGGGTCAGAATATGTGTTGTGGTAAAAAGGATGGACAGAGGTGAAGCTGATGGATAAGACCTTATATAGAAACATAGAAATATGACGACAGAAAAAGACCACATGGCCTATCTAGTCTGACCTTCCATATCAACAACTACAACAGTCCCCTTTTTACCTTTAGAGATCCTCTGTGTTTGTCCCATGCTTTTTTTGAATTCAGTTACTGTCCTCATCTCTACCACCTCCACTGGGAGACTATTCCACGGATCCACTACTCTTTCCGTAAAGAAATATTTCCGCATATCACTCCTGAATCTATCTCCATTCACACTCATCCCATGTCCCCTCATAGCAGAACTTGTTTTCAATTGAAAGAGGCTCTCTCTCTGAACATTTATGCCACGGAGGTATTTAAACATCTCAATCATATCACCTCTATCCTGCCTTTCCTCTAAGGTGTACATATTAAGATCCTTAAGTCTGTCCTCATATGCTTTATAATGAAGAACACTAATCATTTTAGTAGCCACCCTCTGCACTGACTCCATCCTGTTCAAATCCTTTTGAAGGTGCGGTCTCCAGAATTGCACACTAAACTCCAAATGAGGTCGCACCAAAGACTTATACAGAGGCATTATCGCCTCCTTTTTTTCTGCTAGCCATTCCTCTCCGGATGCACCCAAGCATCCTTCTAGCTTTTGCCGTCACCTTTTCTACCTGTTTAGCTACTTTAAGATCATCAAACACAACCACGCCTAGGTCCCGCTCTTTTTTAGTGGACAAAAGTACTTCACCCCCTATACTATATTGCTCCCTTGGATTGCTGCAGTCCAAATGCATGACCTTACATTTTTTAACATTAAATCCCAGCTGCCAAATTCTAGACCATTCTTGAAGCTTAGCTAGATCCCTCCTCATGTTATCTGCACCTTCCTGGGTGTCTACTCTATTGCAGATTTTGGTATCATCCGCAAAGAGGCAAACCTTACCCGACAGCCCTTCCGCTATATCACTAACAAAGATGTTAAAAAGGTACTCTTTGTGTGTGTGTGTGTGTGTGTGTGTTGGAGATGGGAGTAAAAGATTGAATGGTGGCTTTGAGATCATTTCTGGACACTGTCCTGCCTTTGACAGTTGCTTGAGGATATATGTGGTTGGTGTAATGCACTGGGGAGTAGAGCTTTGTCCTTTACTTTTCCTTTTTACCTCTGTCCCTGTCTAGCCACTTGACTGCCATATCTTCCCTCAGCAAGCCAGAAATCTCTAACTTACAAATCTCCCCCTCCCTGCTATACACACATATTTCTTCTCTAGGGTGGTACAAGTACATTTTAATTATTTCAAGAAATGTAACAGCTGACACTTGACATAATCATCTAACCTTCTCTTGGCAGTGCTATACTCTCTGTTTCATTCCAAAAAGCTTCTCGTTGGTAATGCAGATCACATGACTTCCAGACATCAGTCTTTTTAACTACAAACATACAGTCTCCTAGCTCTGCAGCTGTCTCTGGCTTTTAACTCTCTACATATATTTTGCTGCTTTTTTTTTTTTTACTCTAGAACTCTTTCCTTGACTTTATGAACTTGATATCCTCATTCTCAAGATTGTCTCTTCTTTTCTAACTCTACATCTCCATTTCCTGGAAATATCTGTCTACATTATCTGTCTGGGTGTATATGTATATATGTATCTGTCTCACTATCTGCTCCCTATTTCTCTCTTAAGTACTGTAATCAATCAATCATACTTCTAGATTGCTCCCAAATCATATTTATGGGATTATGCGAAGAAGACGTCCCGGTGGAAGCTAGACATTTTTTGGTTAAAGCTCATTGTCTTGTACCATGTTTTACTGCAAGCTTTTTTGCTCGGATTTCCAACTGGCGCCAGGTGATTCAGACTCTCAAGTGCATTTTGGGCTTTATTATTTTCCCACAGGCACATAAGTCAGGCCCCTTTCGTTTTTTCTCATAGAATTTATCATCCTATTTTGCCTAGTAGTTTCTCCTTGTTCTTTTGTGTGCACAGCTCAGTTGGAACCAGCACCTCTATGAATCTATGGGGCCTTGAGCCTTTATTGGCAACTACTGGGTTTCCCCCCTCTTTTTATATTCTCCCCTCTATTAACCCATCACTGTTACAGTCCATGGCCAGATGGACCACAAAATGTAATTTCCTTTTCATCCTGCTAAACCAGTCCAGACAGGCAGGTTATGCTCCCTAGCCAACAGGTGAAGGCAAAACACAATGATGTCATTACTTTTGTAAACACTGGTGCAGCACTGAGAGTAGCCAGTATTGTCTGCCTCCAGCAAGTGGCAAGGTGTGAGAACTAATGCAGATAGGCCTGTCTTCCCTGGCCCAGTTCACAGTCTTCTGTCCTGTGTGATTGAGATCTTTAGCTCAACGTTTGCTGACAGCTTGGGCATGTCCATTGTCACCTCATTCCGACAGCTGCCCTATATTCAGTGCTGTTACCCCTGAGCTCCAGCACTGGTGAGCTGGAGAGCAAGGTGGAAGACTCCATGGGGCCGTTGAGGGGAGTTGTTAAGTCCCCCTTCCCCCTCACTGCCCTGTATCTCTGCGTGTTCTGCTCTTTTTTTTTTTTTTTTGCTGTTTTTATTTGTCTTTAATTGGCTCTTTCCTACACTTCATTACTGAAGCAGCATCAAACTTAAAAAAAAAGCAAAAAAGCTCTGAGGTAGCTGGGCTTTTCCAGGTATGTGGGCAGCTAGGGAGGATCTTCTCTGGCTTCTCCAGCCAGCCTGGCAGGTGCAGGGATTCCCTTACGACCAGGGGTTTCTTTTTTCCTATGGTTTTGTATTTTGGGCTTTTTTCTTCACATTTTTTTCCTTGACTCCGTTTGAGCTCAGCTGCGATGCCAAATGCATGGATGTGTGTTGCCTGCGGTTCCTGCCGAGTGAGCTCTGTGATTGGTTCTGTTTGTCCCAGATGTGATGGAGAAGCGTTAGGGTACATTTTGTTGCCAATGGTGGGATGCCTTGGGGGCCTGAGGCCTGATGCCAATTTTGCTGCCTCTGCCATGTCTCCCACAAATTTCTCACCAGCAAGAATAGCCACCATCTTGGATGGCTGCATGATCTTGATGGAAAGGGAGAATGATTAGAAGGCCGCAGGGGCCCCAGGGCCCATTCTCAGCTGTTTTTGAGCAGCAGCTCCTGAAACAGTTTAAGGGCTGTTTTCATCTCTGATAGTTGTACGGCAACGTTCCGTGTGGTGTTCTGGGACCTTGCTGTCCCCTTTAGGGCCCCAGGAGCCCCTGGGATCTGTAGGTATTTCCCTGTCCCAGGACGGCTTTCAGCCTTAGGTTGTATGCCCTCCTGGGATAGGGAAATGCATATATTACCTGATCGTAACTCACCTTGATCTACCACTGGAAAGGTGTGAGCTACAAACTACTAAATTAAATTTAAGACTACTTCCCTCTGGTGGCAAGGGGGCTGAATGCCCTCATCAGTCATTTTTATCTGTCTATTCCCTGAGAGTCTAGCCTTGCCCCTGTCTCAAACAGGTGGGTTAGTGGAGGAAAGGGAGCTTCACCTGGTGGGGGATAGGAGTCATCAGCTCATATCCTCTCAGTGGGAGGTGCCAGAGCTGGAACTGTGGAGCACTAAAGTGCTGGATTGGCTGTATCCTCTTCCCCAAGGGAAGATGGAACAGCTGTTTAGGGTCCCTAAGGTGAATGCCGTCACTACAGTGGGTCTGATGCAGTCAGGTATTGTATGGTACCTGACAAAATTATTAATACTCTCTCGAAGTTTTCTAAGTTTCTCAGTCTTGCAGCTTGGGCGATGTCATACTGGCTTTGATTAGTGCTGCATCAGTATATATACAAGTGATGACATCACTGAACGTTGCTGTGGTCTGCCTTCATCTGCTAGCTGAGGAGGATAACATTCTTCTCTGATGGTCTAGCAGGAATCAAGGCAATAAAATTAACAGGTATAAAAAATTGACTTCTGGTCTCTTATTTCATAAACGTCAAGATCCTTCTGTTATCCCACAAGGCTTTCTACCCTGATCTATCATATTCCCTCATCAGATATATCCCTTCCAGAATGTTCCGTTCTGGAACCACAACAGATTAGTTGTTCCTTCTAATAATTTAACCTGCCATGTATCGACCCATCAATTCGCCACCTTCTTAGCCCCACCCTTTGCCAAAACAAATTCAAGATGGAAAGCAAGCTCTGCTACAAGGGGACATAGGATGAGAGTGAAAGGGGATAGACTTAGGAGTAATATGAAGAAATATTTCTTTATGAAAAGAGTGGTAGATGTGTGGAATAGTCTTAAAGTGGAGGTGGTAGAGATGAGAACAGTATCTGAATTCAAAAAAGCATGGAACAAACACAGAGGATCTCTAAAGGCAGAAATGGGACTGTTGTAGTGATTGATATAGACAGGCAGACTAGATATGCCATGTGGTCTTTTTCTGCCATCATGTTTCTATGTTTCTAAGAAACGTTTTTTAAGACCTATTGTTTTTTAGCTTGCCTTTGGTGTATGTTAGGCAGCTCTGCCAGAGGAGATATAAGCTGCAATGCAGATTTCTCTTTATTGTACCCCCACTTTTATAATTTTAAATGTAAACTGCTTTAATGCTCTGGCAAAAGGTGGTTTATCAAATTTTTAATATACCAATTTGGGAGGGAACATTGGACAGCCTGGACTTTCATATTAATATAAATTGAGCTGAATGTAATAATTGTTTGCATTAAAGCCTAGGAACTCCTCTCCCCCCCCCCCCCCCCCACCATCTTCCCTATCACCCCAAGAGAAAACATCTTAAGAACTTTATATGGATTCTACAAATGCCCCAGTACTTTCTTTTGCCTCCTTCCAGGCTGGATGGATCTATCCATATTCCCACCACCAATAGTTAAAGAGCTCATTACCTGTCAGCTCTTCCAACAGTTGAACGAGACTGATGTGTTTCCATTTGGTAGTTTAAAGATGGATCAGGTATAGCCTGTAAATGATTTTATATTAAAGTGACCTTCAAGCTGTTACCCAGGAGCATCTGTGGACCTGCTTGTATGTTTCCCCCAGTCTTTCTTCTCCTACCATTTGTTCTACCTATTCACATGTGGGTGTGGGCCATATCTGTTAGTGCCTCATATGTTATGGTGACCATTTTTTTTTTACTTACCATTGTAAACAGAATTACATCCAATTTGCTTTTGGACTATAGCAGTCATTGGGCATGTTTGTGCACCATGGCATTGATTTTCAGATTCTGGGTTGTATGGAGGTATTTTTGCTACCCCAGAATAGTCCCTGTTTATGATAATCCCATATAGTGACAGTGGTAGATGATGGCATTAAAAGACCAATTGACCCATTCAGCTTGACTAGTTATTCCTTTTCAGACTACTAAGAATACATCCCAGCTGACAGTCACACAACTTAATTTTGTATGATATCACTTCAGTTCTTATTTTAATTAGTTTGCTTTCTTTCTCTGCCATTCTGAGAAAATGAGCATGCAGGTTCCCATACTTAATCTAGCACCCATGTTTTTCAACAGAGCTTTGTAATAATCTAAACAGCCGTCAAAACTAGTGAGGCTTGAACACTAATGTTTCTACAGGTTAATATATGCCATAATATCCACCAAGGGAACTTTATTTTAGTGGGATCTGCAACTGACTTCTGAATGACAGATGGGGGTAGAAAAAGTACCTGTTTTCATTGTTTCAGTTTTGAAGGAGAAAAGTGCATTGGATTATTTTGTGAGAATCTTCTTTTCTGAGTCAGCGTGATAAAAGATTTAGCAAAAAGCAAGGACACAGATTAAGACATGTTGCCCCTGCCGTAATTACCATTTCTTGTTGATTTTTCCTTTCTAAAATAAAAAAAAAATTAATATATTGTGTTAAATCAGGAGTCTCATACTCCAGTCCTTCAGGAACACAAATGAGTCTGATTTTCAGGCCAGTCAAGTTTTTGTGACTAGACCATAAACTTGAGGCACTGTATTCTCATAGACCTTCTAAAAATTCATAACGTATATCTTGAAAACCAAATTATTTGTGGTCCTTGAGCATAGGTGTGTGAGAGCCCAGGTGTTAAATCAAGAATCTGTTGTCTTGTCTTATATGGAATTTAACTTGCAGACGTATTTTAAACAAAACTAAACTGTATGTCCAAACTTCATACTATAGGGCTAATTTTATTAAAAGCCACCTAGATTTACTCCCAAACAACACATGTAAATCTAGGCATTTTAATCTTATACATGCATAAGTGGCCATTCCATATCGTCCTACTAGACCAGTCCAGTCAAGTGGGTTGTGTTTCCTTACCAGCAGATGTGTGGAGACAGAGAGCCAATGAAATATCCAGGTTTCAATGACATCATCCTCATGCCTCTATCAGCCGGAGCCACTAGAGGGCAACTCAATATTTCTCTGTCTCCAGAGGTGGTTGATTTGTCTCGTGAATGACCACCTGTGGGTGACTCTCTCACTTGAGTGCAATGTGGGAGGCTCCACTAGACTGCAGTCTTTTTGGTAGCCATAGGAGCAGGGCCGGCCCATCCATTGTGCAAGAGTGTTGTTTGCACAGGGCCCCGTGCGAAATTCATTCGCGCACAATAGATGGCTTCAGAGGTGAGCCGGGGAAGCCACACAAGGCCCCAGCTCACCTCAGCACAGCCACTAGCATGAAAAGTGCCATTTTCCTTCACGCTGGCAGTTGTCTTACTGTGAAGTGCACGAGTGCTGGGAAATGCCCTTTAACCTTTCTCGGCATTCAGCGCGCTTCACAGTAACACAGCCGCCAGTGTGAGGGAAAATGGTGCTTTTCATGCTGGAGGCTGTGCAGAGGTGAGCCAGGACCTTGCGCGGACTTTCCTGTCTCATCTCTGAAGCAGTTTAGATAGGCGCAGGGCTCTTCGGGGGGGGGGGGGGAGGGAAGGGGGGGTCTAGGATAGGACAGGAAATGCCGATGGGGGGGCTAGGATTGGAAATAGGCCGATGGGGGGGCTTGGACTAGAAATGGGCTGATGGGGGCTGGAATAGGACTGGAAATGGCTGATGGGGGGCTAGGATTGGAAATGGGCTGATGAGGGACTAGGATGGGACTGGAAATGGCTGATGGGAGCTAGGACTGGAAATGGGCTGATGGGGTGGGGAGCTTGAATTGGAAATGGGCTGATGGGGGCTGGAATAGGACTTGAAATGACTGATGGGCGGGGGGCTAGGATTGGAAATGTGCTAAGGGGGAGCTTGGAATGGAAATGGGCTGATGGAGACTGGAATAGGACTGGAAATGGCTGATGGTGGGGGTAGGATTGGAAATGGGCTGGGGGTCTAGAATGGGACTGGAAATGGCTGATGGGAGCTAGGACTGGAAATGGGTTGATGAGGTGGGGAGCTTGAATTGGAAATGGGCTGATGGGGGCTGGAATAGGACTGGAAATGGCTGATGGGGGGCTAGGATTGGAAATGGGCTGATGGGGGGCTAGGATGGGACTGGAAATGGCTGATGGGAGCTAGGACTGGAAATGGGCTGATGGGTTGGGAAGCTTGAATTGGAAATGGGCTGATAGGGGCTGGAATAGGACTTGAAATGGCTGATGGGGGCTAGGATTGGAAATGGGCTGAGGGGGAGCTTGGAACAGAAATGGCCTGATGGAGACTGGAATAGGACTGGAAATGACTGATGGTGGGGATAGGATTGAAAATGGACTGAGGAGGAGCTTGGACTAGAAATGGGCTGATGGGGGCTTGAATAGGACTGGAAATGGCTGATGGGGGGTAGGATTGAAAATGGGCTGATGGGGGGCTAGGATGGGACTGGAAATGGACAGATGGGATGGGGAGCTTGGACTGGAAATGGGCTGATGGGGGTCTGGAATAGGACTGGAAATGGGCTGATGGGGGCTAGGATTGGAAATGGGCTGATTGGGGTGCTAGGATTGGAAATAGGCTGATGGGAGTACTAGGACTGGAAATGGACTGATGCGGAGGGATGGGAGAATGGGACTAGAAGGGAGCAGACGCTGGGAGGGTCTGGAACTAGAAGGGAGCTGATGTTGGGGAAGACTAGAAGGGGATGGGGCTGGGGAGTGAGGATGTAAAGGGGAAAATATATTTTGTGTGGGAGGGAAGAAAAATCTACGATTGGCTGGGTATTGGGAGAGTAAGTGGGGATTGAGGATGGAAGGGTGAAATTTGAGTGGATGGAAAAGAAATAAAGAAAGAAATAGAGAAAAGAGCAAAAAGGGGAAAGATCAGTATGTTAAAGCAGATGTAGAGAGAGAATGGAAAAAAATTAGAAGAGAGAAGGAAGGACAAATGGACAGCAGACAGTGGAGAGTTAGCCAAAGACACGAAGAAACCAGAAGAAAGTGACTGGAGCAATGGCAACTGAAAAATAAAATTCCCAAACAACAAAAGGTAGAAAAATACTTTTTTATTTTGAATTTATTAACTGGAATATGTCAGCCTTGGGAAATGTATATTGCTAATGTCTTTGCATTTTTGTTTAGTACAATAGGAAATTAATTTATAGTTTTATTTCTCCAGTGTTGTTGTACATTCAAACTTTGGTCTTTGAGGTTCCCAGTTTATTGTCTTACTATTTCTAAATTGTGATCCCTTGTTCTTTATTTCATGACGGTCTATGTTCTGCATGTGTGACCAAGCTAAGGTATTTTGTTTATGTAGTTTCCATTTCAGAGTGCCACTTGTTGTCTTTCCCCAGTAGGAGATGTATTGGTATTCTCTGAGATGTACTGGTTTAATATTTGTAGTGTTGCCTTTTGATAGGTAGGGTTTGGTGCTTTGTGAGTCCTAGCAGTGCTGTTATGATATGGGTTTGCTATTGGTTCTAAAGGAGCAGTGTTTATAGTACTTCCTAATGTGCTTGACGGTTGGCACTGGAGTATAGTAATGTATAAATCTGGTAGTTTTTCTTTATCCAGACACTCATTAAGAGGCATGTTTACGAAAAGTTAGTGCATGTTAAAATTATGCAAATGGTTATGCAAATGAGTCCATTATGCAAATGAGGCTGCAAATGAGTCTTAGCACATTGCCCCTCATCCACCTTGGGCCGCCCCTGCATAGGAGGAGGGAAAATTAGTTCAGCTCCGTGCTCTTATCCTGTTAAGGGCCTGTTGATTAGCCAGAATATTGGAAGGGTTTGGAAGGAAATCAGCTATTCTCAACGCCTTCTCTCCTTCTTTGTACCCTCTGCTCTCACTCGAAGATGGTTCAGAGATATGTGATATGAGATATGTGCAAGCTTGTTATAAAAAAAAAAAAAAAAAAGAAAAACAGACTCTGGTGAGTAGCACTGAGCCTGGCATGGTTGGCTCTGCTTGGGACTCCCAGGGTGTGAATACCAAGTCTTCAAGTTATCATTGTCCTTGATGGGGGCTCCTGAACTTGTCCATTTTGGGGATAAGTCATGGTGAACCACAGGCGACTGTTGGCTCGGTGTTGGGGGCTTCCTGCCATTTTCCAATGGACACTGTTAGCGCTTTCTGCCTTTGCACGCATTGTGCCCAAGCAGTCTCAGCATTCGTTCTTCCTGAGCGGCTCCAACAAGCGTTCCTGCCCAAGTGCCCTTCTACACACTACACTCTTCTACACACTGCATTAGCCTACACAGCCTTAGCATGCACAAGTGTTTGCCTTGTCTTAACTCTTTCAGTCATCTTCCAGGAAGTGTTGTTTAATCTGTGGCAAGTGAAGAGCCTCAACACTGAATTCATCTTGATTGCAGCCGCTGACTTATTACTGGTGGGACATTCTCCCTTCTTCCTTTGAGGCGATTTGGTTGACCCAGCATTTTACACCTCATGGTAGGAGTTGACTGATGGGGCTTTGGGTAAGAATAATAGACCGGCCTTGAGTTCCGGTGATCGCACTTCTGGCCATGCCCCTTCTTCAGAGGGTTTGGCTACAGTTGTGTCCCCTGTGATTGGGTCATTTTCAGGGAAGGGAGCGCCTGGAATCTGCAGCAAGCCTGCAAAATTCCTTTCCTTTCTGCAGCAAGCCTGGTCTTTTGATGCAGAAACTCAGACCCTGTAGCCTTTGGATTCCCTCGAGCGCAGTCAAGTGAGGGATGGGCAGAGTGTAGAAGTCTGGCTTGAGTGCCTCTATCTAAGTGACCCAAATGGAGGTTGCATTCTGGAGATATGGATCAGCTGGGGTCTGTCCGAGACTTGGGCTTGAGTGCTGGTTTGGACATCTCAGTTGAGAAGTTTTCACTTCCAGAGGATCATATGGAGGTTGGCATTTTCCGCCTGTCCCAGAAGGGAGAGCTGGAGGCATTGATTGCTTGAGTTTCATCTGCCTGGTATTTGGCTGATACTCCACTGATGGAGCAGGGGCTACAAATTTATCTGCTGCTACAGATGGCGTGGATATTCACAGCAGACTTCTCATTTCTGGAGATTATCAAGAACATGTTCTGGTCAGAATGGGTCCTTTCCGATTTCCCGCCTAAGTTTTTAAAGGTGTGTAAGAGGATGCACACTCTCCCGGAGGAGGAGTGCGTTGCGTGATCCGGCCTATCCAAGGTGGATGCGCAGGTCATGATGGTCATGAAGTGGGTTTCCATTCCTGTGGAAGGTGGATTAGACTTAAAGGACACTATGGATAGAAAGGTGGACTTTCTGCTGAAGAGCCAGTTCACAGTGGCAGGTCCTATTCTCTAGTTGGCAGTGTGTGCAGGCCTGTTCCTCTGGATACAGTCTCTCCCGCTGGATGATACTACCCCTCCTTTGGAGTCAGTTGCTGCCTTCCTTATGATGCCATGTGTTTTCTAGTCTGCTTGGTGACTAGATATATTGCCCTGTCAGCAGTGATACAGCGTTGGATATGCCTTGCCACTGGGCAGCGGATACATCCTCCAAAACCCAGCTAATTCAACTGGCCTTAAGGAAAAGCTCCTTTATGGGGTTGATTGGAGGAATTGGTGAAGGACTTGTCCATGGCCAAGTCTTATTGCCTTCCAGAGGATAGACTGACAAAGCCTGGGAAGCAAGCAGGGCCATTTCCCTCTTTGACCTCCTCCTGTCCATCACGGGCGCACTGGACTGATTTCTGGGGCTCTCATGACTCCTGGTAGTATCGTCCTGGAAAGCTTTTCTTCTCTAGTTTTGGACCAATAATTTGTCCTTTTGAGGGGCTTGTGGGCCCAGAGACTCAGGCCCCTCCAGAGGGGGTTCCTCCCATTCATCACAATGAAGGTTTGGGAGGGTGCATTTTCATACACTTCCGGTCAGGAGCAGGCTTCGCCTTTTTTTTCAGGAGCAGGCCTGGGTCACGAAGGATCCATTGGTGCTAGACTCCATTCACAACTGTGTCCTGGAATTCAAGGAGCCAATCCCGGAGGCATTTTTTATCTCCCCATCTGGTTCGGTGGTCTAAGTGCAGCTGTACGGGTCACTTTAGAGAAGTTACACCACCTGAAAGCGGTAGTGCCATTTTCCCTGGCTGAACAGGGCAAAGGCAAATATTCCATCTAATTCATGATGCCAAAGAAGGGTGGCTCCTTACAGCCAGTTCTTGACCTCAAGAGGGTCAGTGTTCATTTGCGAATACCGCACTTCTGAATGCAAGCACTGAGACCTGTGATTCAGGCATTATGTTGAGGGGGCGTTCCCAGCATCTCTGGATTGGGCTCAAATTTAATTTCATATCCCGATATGGGAGAATCAACAACATTTCTGCATTTTGCTGTGCTTGGCTCACATTTTCAGTTTGTCTCCCTTCCTCTTTGGCCTCTCCACTACCTTGAGAGCATTCTCCAAGGTCTTGATGGTGGTACCTGCTGTCTTATGGCGCCAAGGAATTTGTGCACTCCCATTTCTGGGTGACTGGCTTGTTTGAGCCCATTCTCTGTCAAAGGCATTCAGGTGTTGGCCTGTGTGGTATCCTTTCTAGAAGGTCCTGACTGGGTGTTCCATAAGGGGAAATGTCAATTGGAGCCTTCCCAATCCCTGAAATGTTTGGAAACACGGTTCGATACTCGAGTGGGCAATATCTTCCTGCCAGAGGAGAGAGTGCAGAGATTGTTGGGATGACTTGTGGTGTTCTGGTCTCATCAGATTCCCAGGGTTTAGTGTTATCTACAGTATTTTGGCTTGATGGCGGTGGTGATCGAAATGGTGCCATAGGCGTGTGCCTATATGAGGCTGTTCCAACAGTCTTTTTGATTTGGTAATTCGTGAGTTGTCAGGAGTTGAGCTCTGGTTTCCTCTCCAGCTGAGTGTGACAGCTGGCGTGAGGTGGTGGTAACAGCCACGTCATCTAAAGAACATGCCCCTCAACGATCGTTTATGGATACTTCCGACAACAGACACTAGTCTTATGGGCTGGGGAGTCCATTGTCAAAACATAGAAACATGACGACAGAAAAAGACCACATGGCCTATCTAGTCTGTACTTCCATATCAACCACTACAACATGAATGGTTCAGGGCCATTGGAGCCACAGGAAGGTGGTGTGGTCCCTGAGCCATCTTGAAGCAAGGGATATCTGGCTGGCTCTCTCTTGTGTTTCCAGCTCTTGGTCAAGGGCAAAGCAGTGCGAGTGTTCTTGGACAACACCACGGCAGTAGCATTTGTCAGTCGTCAAGGTGGCACAAGGTATGCCCCTGGGGATGGCTCTCTGGTTCAACTGGGTGGAAAAGAACCTCTTATCTCTGTCAGTTATGTGCATTGCCGAGGTGGTCAATGTGGAAGCAGTCTTCATTAGCCATCCCTCTCTCGACCCCGGAGAGTGGGAGTTGAGTTAGGAGACGTTTCAGATGATTCTCTGCCATTGGGGTTGTCCCATGATGAAATTGATGGTATCCCAATCCACTGCCAAATATGCCATTTCTTCAGTCTCTGCACGACAGTGGGGTCCAAGGGCATTGACACCCTGGTGCAGTCCTGGCCATGACAATGCCTGCTCTATGTGTTTCTTCCATGGCTGTTGTTGAGACATGTGGTTTGGCACATAGAGTGCCATCTGGGCTGGATTGTTCTGGTGGCACCAGATTGGCCATGGAGAGTATGATTGTGGGACCTGATGAAGTTTCTGCAGGAACCTCCTCTTCATCTGCCCCATTTTGGGGCTGGTTGTGTAAGGGGCCGATTGTACTGGACAACCTGGCTTCCTTCATGCTTATGGCTTGGCTCTTGAAAGGAGTTGGCTGATGCGTAAGGGCTATTCTCCTACAGTAGTTTCCACTCTACTCAGAGCATGGAGGGGTGCACGATAGCTTGTCCTAAGGCATCCAAGGTACTGATTCTATGGGCCTCTCTGCAGGACAGTCTGGAAAAGCACCTCTCCCTTAGTTCCCTAGAAGTCCAGGTGGCAACTTGTCCTGTTTCAGAGGTCTGATGACTGGAAAGTCTTTAGCATTGCTCCTGGATGTTTTACATTGTCTTAAAGTGGTTCAGCATCTGTATCCTCCCCTCCAGTCATTTGTCCCTTCCTGGGATCTCTGTCTAGTGCTCAGGGCCCTGCTGTCAGACCTTTGAACCTTTGAAGCGTGCTACTCTGAAGGAGTTGGCTCTCAGGAGTGTTTTCATGATCGTGCCTTGTTCGGCAAGGCAGAACTCTGAGCTGCCAGCTCTGTCTTGCCGGGATCCATACCTGTCTTTTTCAGAGGAGGCTGCCTCCATTCAGCCTGTGTTTTCTTTTTACCCAAGGTGATATCTTCCTTTCTTGTGACCCAAGTAGTTTGTCGATCCTCCTTTTCTAAGGAGTGGTGTCCAGGGAAAGATGGGGATCTTTGCCTTATGGATATCTGGAGGGTGCTTCTCCAGTATCTGGAGGTTACAACTTCCTTTTGTAACTTTGTGCACTTGTTGACCCATGCAGGGGTGATATAGCTACCAAGTCTACATTGCAGCACTGGATCATGGAGGCCATTGCCTTGGTGTATCTGTTATGGAACTGGCTGGTTCTAGAGGGTTTGTATGTACATTTTGCTCGAGCTTAAACTTCCTCGTGGGCATAGCGTAGCTCGGTAGACCTTTCAGACATTTGTTGGGTGGCAACATCGGCATCACCTTCGACTTTTGTCAAGCATTACTGCTTGGATGTCCACTCCTGGGTGTAATCATCAAAGGCAACCACAGGATCTACTTATGAACAATAGTAAACCAACAGGTGCATTCACAGCCACAAAACCTGGAGGAAAAAAGACCTCAGGATAAGTCACTAAGCCAACGCAATGGCCACAAGCTTCTAACAGGCTTATACTCTGCTAGAGCCAGCATCATCTTCCTGTAGCATCATATCATATCTTCACATCATAGGTTATAAAAAAACCTCCATGTCTCACTTCAAGACAGTTGTTCAATAGGTCAGCACATAACACAATTACTTCAATAGTTCGACACCAAACATTTCACACAACAGCAAATGGTAATAGCACCAACAGCGCAGCACAGAGCTTAGCGCTAGCACAGACACAACCCACTTGTCTGGACTGGTCTAGCAGGATTCAAGAAAAGGACATTATCTGGTAAATAAAATGTCACCTTCATGTGTGTAAATGATACGGTTGCAAATCTGTAAGGGGCATGTCTATTAAACTCTGTGCTGCTAATGCCCTTGTAGGCTGCATTACCAGCATGGAGCTTCTTGCTAACTGCAGGGGGATGAGTACATTTGTTCCCCTGCAGTTTCTGTGCTTTAATGTGGCAAACCTGCCATGGGTGCAACAAACACTACTTATTGAGGTGGTTTAGTTGCATAGCCCTAATGACCACAAACACTGAAACATTCCCATCCTGCTCAGTCACTGCCCTGACATGCACTACCAGGGTTTTCAGTGTGGGGCCCATGCTACTTCTTAGCGTCGTGCCAGAACTACGCCTTATTCCCACGCTACCCTGGTAGTGCATGTTTGTAAACATACTCCTAAGTGTGCATACACACAGCTGATTGTGCATACTTGCACTATGAGCATGCATGGGATGGAGTTTGGGTAGAACACAAGCAGAGCACAAGTTTGTGCACATAAGTGATAAAATACGATAATTTACACACATTCCTTACAAATTTAGGCATGGGCATTTACGCTAACCCTAGGGTTGGTGTAAATAATTATGTCTTAAATTAGCATACTCTTTTCGCCATTTACACTAGTATTTTATAAACTAAAGTGTATTTCCATTTGACTGTATAAAATAGGCATGCATATTAACTACACAGTATTTCTTCAAAGTACTTTGCATGTGTGTGTACATTTACCTTTAAAAAGGGGGTGCAGTGTTTCATTTTCATAAAAAAGGTTTGATTTTGAAAGTACACTAAGGGGCATGTTTACTAAAGGGCGTTAGCTGCTTTATGGTGCTAATGTGGGATTGCTGCACCATGAAGACAATTAACAACAAAAATGCAGACATCATGGGGCTTTTCTGCAATGTCTGCATTTCGCATGGTAGGTGCAGGCTTGGGTGGAATTAGGACAGAGATTGGGCATGTTTGCAATGGGCGATTACCGTGGATGTTGTCATCATGCAGCAGTCATCAAAGTTAGCAGGCTTTGCAGATGCAGCTATCACTACCTCAGTGGGTGGCAATAACTGCAGCAGCGAAGTCTGCCCCTCGGGATCCCAGCATTTCCTCCGCAGTATCTGGGAACGCCCCCTACATCTATAAACACAACAGGCACATCATCCTCAGCAAAACAGAAGTCCTCCTTATAACCAAACAGCCATCTTTCACCTCCCAATTCTATCAATCTGGCCAATTTAACCCTACAAGTCAGACAACAGGTAAAATATTTGGGCATCGCCCTGGATCAACACCTGATCTTCCACCACCACATTAAACAAGTTACTAAAGCTGCCTACTTCAAGATGAGGACACTACGACAGCTGTGCTCACTGCTGGGTTCTAATGACTTCAGAAATGTATGCCAAGCATTCATCACCCCCATCCTGGACTATGCAAATATAATATACCAGGGACTCCCTAAAGCTACCTTACCACCCTTACAGTTTGCCCAAAACTCCGCAGCCACAATAATCACAGGCACGGGCCCACAAAAGCACATCACCCCCACTCTGAAACAACTACACTAGCTGCCCATCCACATGAGGATCAAATATAAAGTCGCACTAACCATATTCAAGGCCATCCAGCACCTCCCAGCAGACATCCTTCGCCCCCTTCTTCAACAACTGCTCAACAAGAGATCAACACGACCTCCTCTCGATTCCAGCTTCTTTCACCCAATCCAACAATACCACTACTAACAGAGCCTTCTCCTCTTACGCCCCCTTCATTTGGAACTCCCTCACCCCAGAAATACGGGCCCTCAGAGGCCTTGGCAAATACCGGTGCAAGCTAAAAACCTCCCTCTTTTTGGAACATTTTGGCACAGACTCTTGGCCACCCTCCCGTCACATCGTCATATGAATCTCCCATAGCACCAATTCAACATTATGCAAATGGTTTTGTTGCAATCATTTAAGTTATTCATTGTTCCCTATGTTCGATGTAAAGTTACTTGTTCTTTTGTTCCATTTAACCGTTGTGACTGATAGATACAGCGGTATAAAAATGTTGCTAAATAAAATGCCAGCGTTTTGCAGCTGTCTCCTGGTGTTAGCTGCAAAGGCCTACTGCGCTTTAGTAAGCACGCCCCAAAATCTTTGTAGCTTCACTCATCATTTCAGTTTCTTATTTACCAACAGTTTAATGGGCATTTATGGCATTGGAGGCAATAGCACTGAAAAAAATAAGCAAGTGCACAAAAATGTTCCTCTTTTGAAATCATATAATCTTAAAGGTTAATGTGTGTACGTCACATTAATTTAACAGTACAGATGCAATTACTATAAAGGAAAGTTGAAGACTCCTTACAATTTTTAGTTGTTGCTTGCCTGCCATTCATAAACTGTATCCTTTTAAATTAATATGTATTTTTATAATCAGAAATGTTTACTAAAGGAAAGAAAATATACAGCCTTGCCTAAAGATAAAACAGATATTTCTCAAGTATTAGATAAAATAGATACAATAGCAAAAAAGAAACGTAAGAACATAAGATATGCCATACTGGATCAGATCAACGGTCCATCAAGCCCAATATCCTGTTTCCAACAGTGGCTAATCCAGGTCGCAAGTACCTGGCAGGTTCCCAAAAGATAGCCAGATTCCATACTGCTTATCCTAGGGACAAGCAGTGAATTTCTCTGGTCCTCTTTAATAAAGGTTTATGGACTTTTCCTTTAAGAGCTTGTCCAAACATCTTTTAAACCCGGCTATACTAACCAATGAAGTTTACTAGCCAATGAAAACATTGTCAACGTTATCTTCTCATTTCTTTAACAATTTACTCCTTCTGCCACCTCCCCCTTCCCAACCACCCTCCTGCAGGAAGAACACAATTGCTTAACATTAAGGGAGTTATTTTAGAAGCCCTATTTTGCCATTTATACATGTATAATGAGGTTATAGAGCTGTGCAAATGGTCATTTTAGAAAAGGTTCATTTTACATGTGGTTGCTCATACCACATCTAAAGTAGATGGGGCTATGGCCTGGGCAGGACAGAAACCTACATGTGTATTCCCCCATTTCATATAGTGAGTGCCCATGCAAGCCCAAATTTGGTGACACCTGGATTTATACCTGCTTCCTGACACGAACAGTTATATAAAAAGTACTCAGTTTGCCCCTCCATTTAAAGGAGTGCTACCCCCCTTAATCCACCAATGTTTATTTCCCCCTTCAGACTGAAATGACATAAAGACAGGGTGCTCTGTAGTTGAGTAGCAGCATTTGCACGTCTTTATTTGCAAAGTGGCTTAGATACATACATAAGTGCTGACCTTTACACGTGTCCTTTGTGAAATGCAGTAACATGTAAGTTGATGGGTTTCCTCCATCGATTGTTCCAACATGGATATTGCTGCAATGGTTCCTTCCACTGCATGTGGATATGCATTTTAGAAATGGCTCCGCATTCAGCAGAGCCGTACCTCATATATTATCAGAAATGAGCATGTCCTGTTGTTGACATCTCAATCCTGATCTTCCCATCCATTCTAAAATGTGCCATTAATTGCATCAGACTTACACAACTGAACTTACAAACTCAACCTCTCTTATAAATAGTTAATTCTCTATTAGTTTTAGAAACTTTCCCTAGATTTTTTATATTAAAGTTTGTCCTTAATTTTGTCTCTCCTTGCCTCGAAAATTGCAATAAATTGGATAACAGATTGAACCATTTTCTGCACATATCTTAATGAATTATTTTTCAGTTTATCAGGGTTATTCTGCATGCCAGTGGAAAAAGATCTGTAGTCTAGCAACTTTGCTAAGAATTCAGTTCCTTACTCTCCAGATCAAATTGCCAAAAGAACCCAGGTGGTATTTGACACACTATTCCTTCTTTTTCTTTTTCTACATTTATCTCCATGTATTACTTGCTTATCTGTTCTATAAAACTTGCAAACTTTATGCAAAGAAAAATTGTAGTGGTAGACACAAACAAACCATATGAAGATATGAACCTTTTTGGCAATGATGTCTGCAATTTATTCTTTGCTTTAGACATGTCTTCCTAAGTTCTTTGACACAGCTATATAAGTTCTCAAAGCAGCAAGTCAGTGGATGGCAAAGACACAGCATACGGTTGTCGGATTAAAAGAATTTATGACTGGCCAGAATCAAAGGATGAAAATTTAACTTCGCAAGTTCGTAAAGATTTAAATAGCTTAAGTTGAGACATGGGGAAAATTAATATTCATTTGTTGCAAGCAGCATCCCTGCGAAGCTGTGCAGGAGTCCTCTGCCCGCACTGCAGCCGATGGGGGGAACTGCTTGATATTACAGAGGTGCGAACATTGCCTGCTTCTTGTGCCTGAAAATGCGACTGTTGCAGCACCTCCCTCTGCTAGCAGCCGCCTGGGCAGAATATTGATTGCAAGATGTTTTTTTTTAAACATTTGTGATAAGGGACTGGTATCCTCTAATATTGCTTTGAGCTTCTGTAAGTGTTTGCTGAATGCACTCAGGGGTGCTGTTCAATAGAAGCATGGGGAAAGGGCGTAAAGGCCTATATGAAATCTGTTCAACTGGAGTAAGTTGCTGCAGGTTTCAGTATCCGCACCCTTCATTCAGATGTACTTGATTGTTCATTGGACACTCTGGAAGACTCTACTGACATTTAGACAGCAAATTAAAACTTTCCTCTTTCTATTCATTTTAATAGGCAGCTGAAGAGGTAGAAGGTGTTTGGCTTAAGCATATTATGGGGGTTATTTTAGAAGGCCTGTTTGTGCTTTGGATGTCCAAAAACAGGCATGGAGATGTCCAAAGCATAGAGACCATCTCCAGAGACATTTTAGAAGCTGGCTGTGGGGACATCCGAATCTGAACAGGGGCGTGGTGGAGACTTGACTACGGTATTCCCAGGGACTAGGACATCCCCATCTGATTACAAAAACATCATGAACATCCAGAGTTTTGGCTAAGTTTATACCAACTCCAAGGCATGCATAGCGACAAACAAGAACCCGAAAAGTGCTTTTTTTTTTTAGCTGAAAAACATCCAGAGTGTGTAGAGAGGAAAGCCCTCTATCATCCCCAGTACTCAGTGCAATTTTAACTATAGTAGTGGCAGGATTTGAACACTGACTATCCTGTTCCTAACCCATTAGGCTATCTTAGATGTCTGGATGCTGAAATATGGTTCTGGGGATGTCTAAGTAGATGCCCCTGCAGACGTCCCTATCGGGCACGTCCAGGTTTGTAAAATCACATCGGCACATGGCCATGCCTGCATTTTTTCCAGCTGTTTTGGCTTAGACATCCCAGATTGCTCTTGGACGGATTTTCTAAAATTCCCCTTTATATTGTTAGTTAAGTTGTCACTCTGTTGGCATGTTCTGTCTGTTTTTTTTTTTGTACTTTGTATAATGATTGAGTTAGGCAGCCTCTTGTTAGTAAGTAAACTGTTTTAATAATTTTGTAAATCTCTGTGACTGATATGTAGCCAAAACAGTATGTACATTTTTGATAAAGAAATATTAAATGAAAATGCAAACTGGTAAATATACTCCGAAAGATAATAAGTAGGGGCATCTTCACATTTGATATTTGTATAGCAATACAGTTTTGGAAGGGGGGCATGATGTACTGAATATCCATCACGAGTCATCATTGCAAATTATTATTTGAAAACTGATTGCAATTACAGAAGATATGTTAATTGATAGATATATTTTACGCTTGTTTGCCTCAAAACCCTGCTTAACAGCTGGAAAGCTTGTTCCTTCCTAGGAATGCATACTTTGTGGATTATAGTATGTGTCTATGCATTTCTGCTATAAGAGATCTTTGCAACCAAAAGATATAATAGAACATTTCAGGAAATCAGGAACTTGTAGATCATTAAGGGGGTAACATAAAAATGCATTTTTGCAGATAAAACACTTTTATGAGCAGAAAGAGTCATTTATAATAGTGGCCAGAGTGTAGGCACATAAACATATGTGCCTACAGCCTGTATGAAGATAAGATTATCTGACCTAAGTGAAGGTTTGGTGTGTGTATTTGTGAACACGTATTTGATTTGTTTGGGTGTCTAAAAATTTAAAGTGCATTCAGATTGCTTGTATGCTGTGTACCTCAAATGAATGCATGCACAATTGATTGAATCCTTAAAAACATTCTCGTTTACCTTTAATAAACATGCCCCTAGGTGAAATTAACACAACAAAATGTATGAAAATCTGTAACGATATATTTTAAATGGGCACGAACTAAAAGGCAAGTCACAAGTTTTGTTGCTCTCCCCAGAGGATTTATAATCTAAGTTTGTGCCCGAGACAATGGAGGGTGAAGTGACTTGCTCAAGATCACAAGGGGCAGCAGTTTCCTGGTCCTTGACCCACTGCTCTAACCACTAAGCTGCTCTTACACTTTTTTTCTTGGCTGTGCACACTCCTAGCGAAATTTGTGAATACTAAATAGTGGACGTCATTGTGTGTGTATAATTTCCATGGTGAATGGAGGAGTAGCCTAATGGTTAGAGCACTGGCTGGGGAACCAAGCAACCAGGGTTTCATTCCCACTAGCACTGCTTGTAGCCTTGGGCAAGTCACTTAACCCTCCATTGCCTTTTTGCCAAGAAAACCTAGGGGCTGATGGGCTGCCAGGAGTCAGCATCGACTTGAAGGCACTTAAAAAAAAATTCCATGGAGTAATTTCTAAAGTAAATTATGTACATCCTATTCCTCAGAAAATTAGTTTACTTATATGCATACTTTCCACACAGGTTAGGTGGCCTGTGATAAAATTACCCTCTATGCATCCCAAGTGCTTATGTGTTGCATCATTAGATAAACTTCTGTTCAATAAAGGAGCAGTATCCTCTCAGCAGAGGTAATCTTGTGTTCACTAAATAGAAATTGTATCTAAAAATTCTTGTGGCATGGCATCCATAAAAATAAATGAATACAAAAGATAAACAGATAAAAATAGGCCAGTCAGATGATATAGTAGGGAGTTATTTTAGAAGGCTTATTTACAATTTTCACTTGGAAGGTCCTGCATTTACATGCAGAAGGGGCATCCAATTGTAAATGGTGATTTTAGGAAGTGCTCAGTTTACATATGGATATCCAAAATACATAGAAATTGCAAGAGATTGGTTTGGGCATGGCCTGGGCAGGTCAAAAATCTACAGTTCATTCCATATCGTCCTGTTAGACCAGTCCAGATAAGTGGGTTGTGTTCTCCTACCAGCAGATTGGTGGAGACAAAGAACCAATGAAAAGCCCAGGTTTCAATGCCATTACTCCCATGCCTCTATTCGCCTCAGCCACCAGAGGTCCCTTCAGTAATTCTTTGTCTTTGGCAGATGGTGGATGGATTTTCTCCTCTTTGAAGAAAATCTGAGGATTGAGAGGAAAAGACTGATTAAACGTTCATGAACAGTCACTTTGAGGATGACTCTCTCACTTGAGCGTGACCTGGGAGGCTCCATAAGACTGTGGTCTTTTTGGTAGCCATAGGAGGAGGGAAAATTGGTTCAGCTCCACGCTCTTATCACAGCAACAGCCTGTTGAGCAGCCATAAATTGGAAGGATTTGGAATGATCTGGAAGAGTGCAGCAGTCTCACACAACCTCAGCACCTCCTCCCTCCTCCTCTGTCCCCCCTGCTTTCTCCTGAAGATTGCAGAAGGCTCTGAGGGATCTGCCTGCTAGCCACCTTAAACACAGTGCTGCAAAGCCAGTAAAACAGTTTCAGGGGAGTAGAGCTGAGCCCAGTGTGGATTCTCGTCCTGGGGCTCTCAGGAATGAGTAGCAAGACTTGACCTCATCATTGTCCTTGTTGGGGGCTCTCGATTCTGTCCTCTTAGGATGCAATTTGGGATGGAATGCTGGTGAAAGCTGGAATGGTGTGGGGGTTTTACACACATTAGTAGCACTTTTACCTATTGTGCGTCTGGTGGTCATGCGGGCTTAGCATACGTTCTGCCCAAGTTGTTCCAATGCATTCCCTCCCTAGTGCCTGTAATGCACATTGCAATAAAAGTGCAGTTAATGCGTGCCTTTTGGACCACCGTGGCTTTAGCATGTGCTGTTGTGATACTTGCCTTAACTCTCTATATCTTCTTCTAGGAAATGTTGTTTGACTTGTGGCAAGTGAGGTACATCACCTCCTGTTTCTGGACTCTGCTCTTCTTGCATGGCAGCTTCTGAGTTGTCCCTGGAGGGTCTGCTCCCCCTCTGCCAGCCAGGGGATGCAGTAAGTCCAGTCTTGCCTGCCTCAGGGCAGGAGGTGATGGATGGCACTATGAGTAAGGATATCCAGCCATTTGGAGGTTCCATTGAGCTGCTCCTCGTCCTCTAGGGATTCTGTGGAGCTGTGCTGCATGGTGTTGGGGGGTCATTTCTGAAAGGAAAGCTTCCAGACTCTGGATTGTCCTCCCTGGAATTCTTTTCTTTTTTGCAGCAGGCCTGGTCCTTCTGGCATGGAAATTCTGACCCTTGTCAGCTCAGCACATTGCCGGGGTGAACAGTGTGAAAGTGGACTTCCTTAGCCATCACTCTCTAAATCCTTGAAAGTGAGAGTTGAGTCAGGAGGCATTTCAGTTGATTCTGCACTGCTGGGGTTGCCTTGAAATCGATCCAATGATGACCTGCTCCATTGCCAAAGTTTGCCACTTCTTCCATCGCCACACAGAGATGGGGTCCAAAGATATCGATGCTCTGACCCAGCCTTGGCCAAGTCAGCACTTGCTATATTTATTTATTTATTACTTATATGTGTTAACTCCATGACCCCTGGTAGGGTGTGTGATTCAGCGTATAGAATGCCTAAGGCAGGATTGTTCTGGTGGCACTGGATTGGCCTAGGAGAGCGTGGTTCAGAGACCTGATGCAGCTCCTGCAGACACCACCTCTTTGGTTGCCTACTGTTGCCTATTTGGGCCTATTGTGCAGGGACTGATCGTTCTGAAGGAGCCAGTTTCCTTCTTGCTTATGGCTTGGCTCTTGAATGGAGTCGGTAGTGGTCTCCACTTTGCTTGGAGTCCAGAGGAGGTCTGCCATGCTAGCATACGTGCAGATCTGGCGCTTCTTTGAGCAATGATGTGATGCTCGGCAGTTGGCTCCTGAGGTGGCCAAGGTGCCATCTCTGTTGGCCTTTCTACAGAATGGCCTGGAGAAGGGCTTTTCCCTTAGCTCCCTGAGGGTTCAAGTAGCAACTTTACCCTGTTTCTGAGGTCTGGTGGCTAGTAAGTCTCTAGCCTTGCACCCAGATATCTCACGCTTTCTCCAGGGGGTTTGGTGTCTGCATCCTCCCCTCTGGTTTGTGATCCCTTCCTAAGATCAGGGTCTGGTGCTCAGGACCCTGATGGTAGCGCCATTTGAGCTGTTGAAGCATGCTATTTTGAAGGATTTGATGCTCAAGACAGTCTTCTTGGTCGCAGTTTGTTCCACAAGGCAAATTTCTGAGCTGCAGGCTCTGTTTTTCTGTGATCCTTATCTGGTCATTTTCAAATGAGGCCATTTCCATTCAGCCTGTGCCTTCCTTCTTGCCTAAAGTTCTGACTGCAACCCAATCGGGGCTCTGAGAGGGGAGGAGCAGTGGCGTTTTAAATCCCAACTGCCAGCTGCAGACAGGTCAGCGATTCTGCCATCAATCTCCTGTAATCAGAGCTAAACATTCTCTGCTGACTGCAACCCAATCGGGGCTCTGAGAGGGGAGGAGCAGTGGCGTTTTAAATCCCAACTGCCAGCTGCAGACAGGTCAGCGATTCTACCATCAATCTCCTGTAATCAGAGCTAAACATTCTCTGCTGACTGCAACCCAATCGGGGCTCTGAGAGGGCAGGAGCAGTGGCGTTTTAAATCCCAACTGCCAGCTGCAGACAGGTCAGCGATTCTACCATCAATCTCCTGTAATCAGAGCTAAACATTCTCTGCTGACTGCAACCCAATCGGGGCTCTGAGAGGGGAGGAGCAGTGGCGTTTTAAATCCCAACTGCCAGCTGCAGACAGGTCAGCGATTCTACCATCAATCTCCTGTAATCAGAGCTAAACATTCTCTGCTGACTGCAGCCCAATCGGGGCTCTGAGAGGGGAGGAGCAGTGGCGTTTTAAATACCAACTGCCAGCTACAGACAGGTCAGCTATTCTACCATCAATCTCCTGTAATCAGAGCTAAACATTCTCTGCTGACTGCAACCCAATCGGGGCTCTGAGAGGGGAGGAGCAGTGGCGTTTTAAATCCCAACTGCCAGCTACAGACAGGTCAGCTATTCTACCATCAATCTCCTGTAATCAGAGCTAAACATTCTCTGCTGACTGCAACCCAATCGGGGCTCTGAGAGGGGAGGAGCAGTGGCGTTTTAAATCCCAACTGCCAGCTACAGACAGGTCAGCTATTCTACCATCAATCTCCTGTAATCAGAGCTAAACATTCTCTGCTGACTGCAACCCAATCGGGGCTCTGAGAGGGGAGGAGCAGTGGCGTTTTAAATCCCAACTGCCAGCTACAGACAGGTCAGCTATTCTACCATCAATCTCCTGTAATCAGAGCTAAACATTCTCTGCTGACTGCAACCCAATCGGGGCTCTGAGAGGGGAGGAGCAGTGGCGTTTTAAATCCCAACTGCCAGCTACAGACAGGTCAGCTATTCTACCATCAATCTCCTGTAATCAGAGCTAAACATTCTCTGCTGACTGCAACCCAATCGGGGCTCTGAGAGGGGAGGAGCAGTGGCGTTTTAAATCCCAACTGCCAGCTACAGACAGGTCAGCTATTCTACCATCAATCTCCTGTAATCAGAGCTAAACATTCTCTGCTGACTGCAGCCCAATCGGGGCTCTGAGAGGGGAGGAGCAGTGGCGTTTTAAATCCCAACTGCCAGCTGCAGACAGGTCAGCGATTCTACCATCAATCTCCTGTAATCAGAGCTAAACATTCTCTGCTGACTGCAACCCAATCGGGGCTCTGAGAGGGGAGGAGCAGTGGCGTTTTATATCCCAACTGCCAGCTGCAGACAGGTCAGCGATTCTACCATCAATCTCCTGTAATCAGAGTTAAACATTCTCTGCTGACTGCAACCCAATCGGGGCTCTGAGAGGGGAGGAGCAGTGGCGTTTTAAATCCCAACTGCCAGCTGCAGACAGGTCAGCGATTCTACCATCAATCTCCTGTAATCAGAGCTAAACATTCTCTGCTGACTGCAACCCAATCGGGGCTCTGAGAGGGGAGGAGCAGTGGCGTTTTAAATACCAACTGCCAGCTGCAGACAGGTCAGCGATTCTACCATCAATCTCCTGTAATCAGAGCTAAACATTCTCTGCTGACTGCAACCCAATCGGGGCTCTGAGAGGGGAGGAGCAGTGGCGTTTTAAATACCAACTGCCAGCTGACAGGCCCGCGCCTGTCGGGCCTGCGCCTGAGGGCCTCGCCAGAGGGCCCTTTGGTGCGGCCCTTAGGCGGAGACCGTAGAAGGAGACCACCGCCCATCAAGCTAACCCCTCCAACATTGTGTAAATTAATGTTACAACCTCAAAATCGCAAGTAACCATTGTAATATCCTTGTATACAAACAAAATTGTCTCTTAATCCACCTAAATATAAGTAGTATAATTTATTTAAATACCCTTTCAATATATCCTCTCCTTCTACAACTATTAAGTTATCTTTATATATACATTCCAGTAACTACAGAGTTAAGCACTATTATTTGTTATATGTACTTATTCAACCTGTCAACTGTAATTATCCTGTTATCACTGAAACACTGTTAACTATGTCATAGTTCCTCTTTCATCCTATAAGCTTCAGTTAACCTCCTGTTACCACATATCACTGTAATACTGTAATAGTGTTTTAGCTTTTCATCCATCCTGTAAGCTCCAATCAGCCTGCTATCACTGTATTCACTAATTTTACATTTAAATTTCACTTACACATACAATATGGCCTTACTCTACATTATAACATTTACCTTCTACCTTATCACTATAGGAATATGTAATGTTACCAGCCTACACACTAGCTATAATAGAATACCAACAATCCATAATCACAGAAGAAAGTGGTCTGATACTCCCTTCTACAATTCTAGAGTATCTACCCAAAATTCCCACCATCATCTGTTACTCATCTCATTACAAAACACCACAAAAAAGAAACAAGTAGGAAATCCAATTCCCCAATATCTGAAATGTGCATTAATAAATGCCCGATCCATACGCAAGAAATGGCCTATCATCTCTGACATAATTTCATTACATAGCCTTGACCTTCTCCTAATCACTGAGACATGGCTTTCTTGTGCTGACAATGTATTAATCAACCAATTTTTGCCTTCTAATTTTTCTATACATACATGTCATAGAAGTGGCAAGAGGGGAGGTGGTGTTCTAGCCATCACCAAATCTGACCTTCATTTCAACCTTAAAGAAGCAACAAGCTCATCACTCCTAGATACTTTTACAATAGCAAATAAATGTTGTTCTTTCACTTTACTATACCGCTCTCCTTCTTCCAATTCTGATTCTCTATCTATGATAATTGACTTGGCCTCCAATACACAAAACCCCCACATAGCAAGTTGGGTGCTAGGAGACTTTAATCTCCCTTCTCTCCAAGACTCCCATGTAACAGCTTTTCTTGAAGCTCTACAAGTTTTGGGGTATAATCAATTAATTAAAGATCCAACCCATATTAAAGGTGGTATATTAGATCTAATATTTACAACTGAAACAACCGCCAATTTACCATCTATCTTGGATCTATCAATCAACCCAGTTCCATGGTCAGATCACAAACTAATTATATTCAAGGCTAGATGTAACCAAAAGGATGAAAGAGGAATAAACGACCATCCTAGTACCCCTCTGAGAAGATTCAAGCCATTTGACAAAGACCTAATCCTAAAAAACACTTCCACTAACCAATTTACCAGAGTGCAGCATTGATGATTTAGTTTCTAATTGGAATAGTACTCTCAGTTCGATTGCCACATGTCCGTCAACCAACAAACTACAAAGCAAGCGACACTCTGCTATATGGTACTCATCTGAGCTGAAGGCCTCGCGCACAACCCTAAGGAAACTTGAAAGACGATGGCGACACTCACACTCTGAAGTTGACAGAGCTGTATATATCCAACATCTCACATCTCATCGCATGGCAGTTACTGAATCAATGAGACGTCACCATGCAGTCACTTTAAAAAGATCTCTGAACAAACCTCATGACCTGTTTGCCATAGTTAAGCGTTTGACAAATGAACCTGCCTCACAACTTAAATATGAAATCCACCCTCAAATATTTGCTAACTATCTACAATCCAAACTCTGCCAAATTGACAATAACTCGGCTCCTAACATAGTCCTAGATCCAGTAGATCAAACTCTACTCACTATCTTCTCAATACCATCTAAACGACAAATCAAAGACACCATTGCTTGCATAAACATGACCACCGCTCATACTGATCCTTGCCCTGCGTTCTGGATCAAAGATCTACGAGCTGATCTCAGTCCCATCATATCCAGACTCATGATTCAATCATTTACAACAGGAACTTTCCCTCGTACCCTTAAGCAAACATCCATAAGGCCATTACTAAAAAACAACAAACTTGACCCTCTTAAACCAGAATCATATAGACCTATTTCAAGTATTCCATTACTAGCAAAAATTTTGGAAAAAGAAGTACAAAAACAAATTCAGGATCATATAGATCTTAACGCCCCACTGGACTCATGCCAGCACGGTTTCAGAGAATTCCACGGTGTGGAAACGCTTCTAACTACTCTGTTCAGCAGCTTATTATCAGGAATTGATAACATCCGCCAAGGGTTTGTCCTTGTTTTTCTTGATATCGCAGCCGCTTTTGATTCTGTTAGCCATGAACGCCTCCTTGAGCGTCTCAAAGGGAAGGGAATTACTGATAAAGCACTTGAGTGGTGTAGATCCTACCTTTCTGACAGATGGCAACAAGTACGATCCAACGATACTTCATCAGATCAGTTTCATCAAAAACAAGGGGTCCCTCAAGGCTCATCCCTTTCCGCCCTTATGTTTAATATATACATGCAGCCTATCTGTAACCTGATTCGATCCTTTAGAGTTAACTGCATGATATACGCGGATGATGTACTTTTATATTTTCCTTTTACAACTGAGAACCCTGATCTCAATCCATTAACTAACTGCATAAATGAAGTATCCAACTGGCTACAATCCCAAAATCTAAGGATCCAACACAAGAAAACGGAGGTGTTATTTATTACACGTAACCAAAATTTCACTGCTCCATCCTTTTTGAAAGTGAATGATGCTAACCTCCAGACCAAGACCACCATCAGATACCTCGGTGTCACTTTAGACCAGAAATTAGATATGAAAGCACATATTAGTAATATTGTAAGAGCGGTATATCACAAAATACGCTCCCTTAGACACCTTCGATCCTTGCTAGAGCCAGACGATTTTAGAACCATCTATCAGGCGCTAATCATACCTCATTTTGATTATGCGAACTCAATTTTACAAGGTCTTCCACAAACCACCTTACACCCACTTCAAATGGCTATGAATGCTGCAGCTAGAGTCCTTCATGGAGCTTCCCGGAAAGACCATATCTCACCTATTCTAAAACATCTTCATTGGCTCCCAATTCAAAGTAGACTCACTTTCAAAATTTTACTAATTACATTCAAAGCCTTCAAAGAACTCTCATCTTCATCAATATCAGACTTGATCCAAACACCACCCCTCAATAGAGACAGAAGGTCAGTAACACTCAATACTCTGTTAGTCCCTAAATCAATATCACAGTGTACCAAAACTACTTCAGACAGGGCCTTTTTATTCTGTGCACCAAGGTGTTGGAATAGCCTTCCTCAAAACATCCGAGCAATACCAGACCTTTTGCAGTTTCGCAAAGCTTTGAAACACTACCTCTTCCTTTTATCTTATCCAGTAAACAATAAAGACATCTCAACCAACCCACAGACCTTCCACTCATACACATACAATACCCCACAGACCACATACACACAAAACTGAAGCCATGATGATATTATGACTATGTTTATTAATTATATACCCTGTTATCCGAGTTATATTCTCCTGTTTTCTGTAAACACAAAGTACTGTTGAATTGTGTATCTCACTGTTTTTTGTGAACCGCGCTGATGCTTAATAGTGCGGTATATAAGAGTCTATAAATAAATAAAATAAATAAATAAATAAAGTGCTTCTCCCTTTCACTTGAACCAGATGGTTTGTCTGCCCTCTTTCTCTAAAGAGCAATGTTGGGGATAGGATAAGGATCTTCACCTTGTGGATATCTGGAGGGTGCTTCTTTGGTACTCGGAGGTTATTCATTCATTTCATAAGTCGGACCATCTTTTTGTGCTGTTTTCCACCTGTGCAAGTGTAACACAGTGACCAAGTTGACTTTGGAGCTGGATTAAGGAGGCCATTGCCTTGGCATATCTGTTGCAGTTTGCATGCCCATTCTGCCTCAGCATAAGCGTCCTCGTGGGTGGAGCAGAGCTCGGTAGCTCCTGCCGACATTTGCATGGGCATCACTTTCCACTTTTGTCAAGCATTACCACTTGGATGTCCATGTGAGGGTGGACATGGCCTTTGGCTCAAGGGTTTTGCGAGCTGCTGTGTCTTCTTCCCACCCAGTGGAGTTATAGCTTTGGTAGATCGTACTTGTCTAGACTGGTCTATCAGGATAATATGGAAGGTGACATGTTACTTACCACATAATGTCCTTTCCTTGAGTCCTGCTAGACCAGTCCAGGGCCCGCCCCTGGAACTGTATTGCTGTGTTCTTCTGCCGCTGTACCCTTGGGTCCACTATGATTTTTATACCTAGTTCTGCAGGTTTGTCTCTACTGACAGCCTCATATTTATGCTTTCTTGTACATAGTTCTCTATTATTGATCACTCATTGTTGCTCACGGTTGTGGTTGTGTGAGGTTTGCCATGTTTCTCCTATATGCTTTGGGTTGAATACTGAAGGAACCTCTGGTGGCTGAGGCGAATAGAGGCCTGGGAGTGATGTCAATGAAACATGGACTTATCATTGGTTCTTTGTCTTCTCACCAAGAAGAACACAACCCATTTGTCTGAACTGGTCTTGTAGGACTCAAAGAAAGGACATTAACTGGTAAGTTAAAATGCCACATTAGCATTCCCCTTTTCATAGTGTATAGTCTAAAATCTCAATGTTGCGATTTACAGCTCCAGCCTTGCACCTATAGGTTTTTAAAATGTGCTCATGTTGGCCAGCCCTTACAGGAGGGATTAACGAATATTTATGTATCTCCCCCCCCCCCCATTCTTCTTAAATAAAGATATTGACCTTTGTAGTTAATTGGTAGCATTTATACAGGGTGGCCCAAAAAAGTGAGAACATCTCGTAGCATATAAATTGCTTAAAAATTCAAAAAGACAGATATAAACGATTGACAAATTTAAAAAAAGATGGTGACCGGAAATTGTCGAAATAAAGACGTTATATAGCTAAAAAAGGTAAATAAGTAAACTATTGAAGCTTTTAATTTACGAGATGTTCTCACTTTTTTTGGGCCACCCTGTTATATATGTTTGACATATGTTGCATGTGGGAGTTTCAAAAACTTAGATGATGCCGAGTTGCCTCCGTTGCTTTTTCCTGTGTGTAGATTTGTAAAATGGCTCGTCCAGCTCTGTTTGCCAGCAAATTCACATGCACTCCTGTCCGTCCTTAAAAATATTTTACAGATGGCGTCACGTTTGGCAGAACCTTTTCTAAAATACTAATGAAATTGTGTGCGTCCTGATCTCAATATCTCAGTTGCGAACTCCACATGCTGTCTAAAATTTGCCTTCACATTTCAGGTATCAGAAAACAAAAATGAGCATCTTACCTTGAGCAAAATGGTCTCTAAGGAGCCAATGTAGTAAAATGTCTTAAGGACAGCATGCTTTAATTCATGTTCAACACACTCATGCTGCAGCGCATGTTTATTAAAAGTTAAAACATAGTAATGTCTGTTAGCATGTGTTAAGTGCTGCCATGGCCCATTTTCTACCTTTGGCCATGCTGGTACTTAATGCACATTAATGGATGTTACAGCACGTTAATCTTTAGTAAATATGCCTCCAAATTAGCCTTAACACCCTTGTGTATTAGTCTGATTTAAAACTCAATATTTTAAAATGGATTAGTACAAATTATATTAACTTTAAAATGGCATTTATATTCTACCACGTATGGTGCCCACGGATCTGGCAGGTCCATCAGCTCCCACCTGTCCTTTCATCCATTCCTTTTACATTGACTTTCATTGGTGCTCTGTTATCCAGCATTAGGGTGACAGCCGTTTTCGGATGTTAAGAAGCACACTTGACATCTTAACGCCCGATGTCCTGTTAATGCACATTAAATGGCCCATTGCGCCTTTACCACTGGAGCGCCTCCTACCCGCTCAGATCCTTTTTCACATGTAAAACCCTTTATCGCTGCCATTAATGCTCAATAGCGCTTGCTACCTTAATGCTCTTTAGTAAACATACCCATAATACTACAAAAACAATAGTTTACAAGTAAAATAAAAACAACTATATAGAACTCAATAAAATATATAACCCCCAAAAAAATAATAACATCATTACAATTCAGAATTGCAACAAGGCAAGGCAAATAAAATTAAAACATGAAACAAAAACTACATTAAAGAGCAAATTGTGAAAACAAAAATGTCTTCAGCTTCTTCCTAATCAAATACTGTATAATGCAATGTATTTCTGAGTTACCGGATTTAAGTATATGGTCACCTGTAGTAACTAACCTGAATTCAGAAGCCCCAAAGTTGAATTCCTCTAGAGCCAACTTACCCTAGCCTGTCAAATTCTAGGCCCCTTTATGAGCTCCTACCATGTCAGCAAAAAAAGTCAAGACCTCCTGGCCTGCCATTGATCGCCTCATCAGCTATCAGATCCCTCTCACCCTGTCTAATCCAAGTAAGGTCAACTGATGTCATTTTGGATGTTGGCACTCACGGGGTAATAGGGAGGTGCCTTCCCCTCTCCCTCCTCATCTGTGTCATGACTTTGATGGAGTAGGCCCAGAAGAGAATTGACAAGTGATGGAGGGATCAGAGGAGGCTGGGAAGGAGGGTCTCACTCTTAGTAAGTGGGAGTGGGAGACCTTCAACTTTGGCATGCCAGGGTGAATGGTAAAGAAAGCTTTGATTTGTTTCTAGGGTGGTGAGACATTTGAGAGGAGGATGGGATTCACTGCTTTATCTTGATGGTGGCAGTAGTGCCAAATTTATCACCATATAATAGTACATTGGGCTTCTATGCAGCCTTTTCTGAGAGAAACAGCCATGCTAAAATTAGCTATTAATGCAAGTTTATGGTGGGTTTTATCACAGGTTAGTATATTGGTTTTTAAATCTTGCTAGACTTTTTAAAGAAGGCAAATTATGCAGTGGTGATGTTCTCTACTTTTATTTATTTTATTTATTAGAATTTCATGCTTCTCCCAAATGGTGGTGCTGGCGAAATATTTTACACTATTCACAGAAATGTCTCTTCTAATACCTGCAGAGTGATTACTTTGGGGTCTCTATCACCATTGCTGCGTTATAATGCTAGCAACTAGGATAAACTTCAGAAGATCATTAGAGTGTTGGCTGAACTCCAAGGTCTCCTTCCTTCATGACTTCTTTTTCCTAGAGGATTTCTTTGGAATAGCCTGAATTTACCAGGTGTCCAACTCTTGGGAATTTACATGATTCAGAAGTGTCCTTTACTTAGGACACTTCTCATGGAAAGATGAGTTACTTTATCTGGCTGTCATGTTCCGCCACTTGGGCATGGGCAGTCCTGCCAAGGAGTCACATCTCCATACCAAATCTTCACTTTGTACTCCATTGCAATATCTCCTCTCTCTCTTTCCCTTTAGATTTTTCTTTCACAATGCCCAGTTATTCCCTGGATCCAGCCATTCAGGGCATCACATTAAGGTTGTTCTTGAGGTAAAGCATACAAGGTTATTTGCATTTTAGAATTTCAGTTCAATATCTTTTGTTGTTTACTTTATTTTAATATTACCTTTTGATTAATGAGCAAAGATGGGAAAAGAGCATGTTGCCAGTTTTTTAATCTCGCTCACTTTCCAGGAGTTTTTCTGGGTTAGCTGAGTGAATTTAGAGGCTGCGTCAATATAAAAAATACAATATTCCTACAGTGAGTAAAGAAAACTAACAAAAATTGCAAAGAAAGTAAATGAGAGAGAAAATGGTGTAAAATGGGAAGGGCTGCATAAGGTCAAAAATCAGCCAATAGACAGGCAAAATTGTGATTGTAGTCACTCAAATAGCATTATACAAAACTTTGCATAAATTAAATAAATAAAATGCAAATGTTCTTATTAGTTCATGTGACATACAGAAACCAACCTTTTGGTCAGAAACCGCTCCTCCTCACAGTTTCCTGTCCATCTGTTATGCAAATTTTGCTCTGTGTAATAGGCACACAGCTCTCTTCGCCACCTGCAGAAGAATGCCTGTAGACCTCCTCTCCTTGCTCTCTGTCAGCAGACTCAGCCTTTCACACTTATTCTGGTCTGTCTTAGTTTTAGACATATCACTTCCTAACTGAAGCACTTGCACAACAGACTTCCAAAAATGCACAGCTTGGGCTGCTTTCGAAAGTAGGGTTTCTCATATCTAAGAGACATACTGTAGCCCATAGCATGCACTGTTAAGCTGTGAAGATCATTTTTTAAATATGTTTAATATGTTGATCTTAAAATTAATTTTACTCCCATTTCAGAACCTTAGCTTTATTCCTCTCTTAGTTGAAAGCATTCTAGAGAATGTTCTCATTTTGTTTCTATGTTAAATAATGCTTACTAGTTCATGTGGCCCTAAGATTTTAAATTGTCAATGTAGTGTTAATTTAGTTTCAAACCTGTGAGGGTATTTATATTCTAGCTGGCTCTCCCATCACCATAAATTTTATTTTATCTTACCAAGATAATTCATTAACATTTATGATATTTTCCTTCGTTATATAGAATTCAAGACCCACAAGTTGTAGGGGATAACCTTATTCTTTCTTGTATCTTAATATGGCAGCTACTATGGGCTATGTTTACTAAAGCTTAGTGTATGTTAAGGGGCATATTTACTAAAGCCTGCGCCAATAACACGTGTGTGGACAATATTATCAGCCCTTGGAGCCTGCACGAGCTTCAGGGGGCGTATATGTCCCTACCCCTGCAGTTAGCGTGGACCCAAGCCGCAGCACTGCACAGGCTGACATGAAGGCACTCTTAATACCACTCATTGAGGTGGTGTTAAGGACACCCATGGTAAGTACAGCAAGTGTGGTTAGTACAAACAACACTCACCCACACTAGAACTGACTTACAGTCAATGCCTTGCCCATGCTCCACCCAGTCTCCACCCCATCATGCACAACCCATGCAACATGGGATTTTTAGCACTTTTTAGCACAGTGCCCAAACTGCATGCTGTACTCTGCACTATCAAGTAGTGCACGTTAGTGAACATACCCCTAAATATGTTAATGTGCACAACCTGCTGCCATGGCTGGTTTTATTCCTATGGGTCCCGCAGCACTTAATGCTTGCCAGTTGCTGGTAGCACAAACTGAGAGATATTTTTTATTTATTTACAATTCTTATATACCGCACTATTTATGATCAGCGCGGTTTACAAAGAACAACAACATCCGACACTATACAAATGTCTGGTCATTACATTGAACAGGGAATGAAACTTGGAGAGAGGGGGCAACTATATACATAGGAAGTTAATAGGGGAGGAACCTGTTTGGTGTTTACATATTTGAGGACGAGCTATACGAGGGTTCAGAGCCGTCAGTAAGATATTTGACAAAAAGGAAGTGTTTCAGGGCTTTCCTGAACTGGCTCAGTTTAGGGATTGCTCTTATGTGTGGTGGTAGGGTGTTCCATAGCGCTGGGGCGCAGAGACTGAAGGCTCGGTTGGATGTTGTTTTGGTGCAGTTTGTCGTTTCTTTTGGTATTGCTAACATATTGGTCTCCGCGGTTCTTCTTTGTCTGTTTGCTAAACGACGCTAATATTTAGTGTGGGGTCTACTGTGCACCAGGCCTGCTATTCTAGCTCCTATCACAAGCTAAAAATGTGGCCATGCTAAAAATCCCACACTGTCTAGAGTGGGTTGGGGCGAAGGCTGGGCTGGTTAGGGGACGGGTGTGGGTGTGACTGCACAATGCGGTTAGCATGAGCGTCATTGGTGTGTGCTCACTATCAATGTCATTGTTAGCATGGGTGAACTTATTGCCACCTCAATTAGTGACAGTAAGTGCACCCATGATAATCATGGCGAACGGCTTAGCAAGGGGATGGCGCTTGTCACACACTAACTATATGAAGACATGCTGTGCATACCCCTATTAGTTAATGTGGGTCCAGTGCCATCCCTGCGCTAAGATTTGGGCTCGAGCACATGGTACACTACTGCACTTTAATAACATACCTTCAAGCTTTAGTAAGCATGGCCCATATGTTGATGTTTATTTTTATGAATTATTTCTTACGTTAAGAAAAACATATAGAAAAAAGATCTGAGCTTATTGTGAGATCTTACCTAATTTGGGGGAAATATTTGTCTAAAATAAACATTTCAAATTGGCACCCTTGCTGGCACTTTTAAGAATGGAAAGACCAGTAGCATGCATGGTCCGTGTTCCCTTAGAAGTGATTCATCCCTACAGGAAAGGCAGAGGCCAGTCATTTAGTACAAATTTCTTATCAAGGGAGTTTGGTAACTCTGCTTCACTCAGTGAGATGCTTGGTATGTTCCTAAAGCAGCTTCCTGCATATCACTGCTCAAAGTAGTCTAGGGTAGGAAAATCTGTATCATCTCTGCTGGTTTACCCATGTTGTAAAATCTACCGATTGAATAAAAGGCAAATTCTGGTATTCCGTGTTGTTAATCCAGCACCTTTCAGCTACACTAAATTCTTTGTATCTCTCTAAAGTCAGAGAGGCACTGTCAACAATTCACTGTAAGAGACTGTCTTAGTGACAAAATTTAAAAAGTGTAGAGAGTGCATAACTCCCTTCTCTATGGTCAACCTGAAAGCCAGGTCTAAGATGTCTGTTTAATGTTATGTGGCCAGTTAGCCTCACTCTTCTATCTTTCCCATCACTGCGGTGAACATCCCAGACTGTGACCCATCATGTCTGCATTTTTTTCATGCAGCACACTAATGGAATATTCATGGGTCATTCTTGATCCTCATGTGAGAACTCGGCATGAATTTTTCCCAGCTGACTGAGCTCTTTCTTAACCTGCTTGGAAGTGGAGATCAGAAGTTGACAGACCCTTCTGTTTTGCTTCCTTTTCCCCTGTTCGCATGAAAAGGTTACATGCGGCAGGAATAAAGGAGCTGACTTGGAATTCCAGACCACCATTTCTCCCATCGATACAGGCTCTAGTATTTCACTTTATCTCCAGGAACAAGCAGGAATGAGTCTTCACATATGGGTACGTCGGTACCGACGGAGCCTGCGCGGGAACGCTCCCCAGCTTCCCAAAAAGGAAAGCTTTTGGGAGCATCCCACAGCGCCTGCGCGCTGCCTTCCCGCCTTTCCTAACCAACTCTCCTCAGTTCTTCTTTTCCGCGGAGCCAGCAGGTCGAGCCCTGTCACCGCTGAAGAAGTTCTTTATTTTATTTTATTTCTTTGGTCGCGTGTCTGCCTTCCCCGACTCCGGACCGGTACCGCCGGTCTTTTCTTTCTTTCTTTAAAAAAAAAAAAAATCGATATTTTTTCCTCACTTGGTGTATTTTTCTTCTTAAGGCCTCAGGGCCCACAAGAAAATTTCCCTCATGGAAAAACCAACCTCCGGGTTCAAAAAATGCACTAAGTGTAGCGGTACTATTTCTGTTACAGATACCCATGAATGGTGTCTTAAATGTTTGGGTCCTGAACACTCCGTTCCGGATTGTCCGTCCTGCTCCCTAATGTCTAAAAGGGGGTTACAGAACCGAGCAGCTAAGCTCCATGTGCTGTTTCCCGCTGAGGCACCGGCAGTAGCATCGACATCTTCCAGTTCTTCTTCTCCTGAAGGATCTCAGGTAACCAAACATAAACCTAGCAGGTCCTCGAAGGGTAGATCTCCCTCTAAGCATCGAGATGCCTCCGGGCTTGCCCTCGAGGATCCTGCACCAGCCAAACAACCCCGGCGGGAAGCTCTGGCTTCCAAAGCTCCTCCTATGGGGTTACAGGTTGACATCGATGGCACGGCCTCGACCGATCACCTGTTAGAATGCTCTGGGGTACCGGCACAATCTACCGGTACCGACCTCCAGGCATTCATGGCGTCGATGGATCAGAATGTTCTGTCCATGCAGCAGGCTATTTCAGCCTTCATTCAAGCTGCGACGCCGGCAGTACCGCAACGAGCCCCGTTGTCGGTATCGGTTCCGGTACCGTCACCAGCGCCGATGCCGGTACCGAGGGCATCGACATCGACCAGGATACCGACTGCTGCGGTTCCTTGTCCAGGGCTACTTCTCGGTACCGATCCGGTACCGGGGACGCCCGATGTCGATACCGCTCGATACGCGTATCGAGCTTTAGAAGAGCACCCTGACAGGCGATACTTCGATTCCTCTGATGATTCTGATACATCAGATGAGTCTCCTGAAGTATCCATAGCCCTTCCTGAGGAGACGTCTTCTCCAAAAAGAAGAATGTCTCCTCCAGAGGACTTGTCCTTTCAAGACTTCATAAGAGAAGTAGCTAAAGGACTCTCTATTTCAGTAACCTCTGAATCAGAGCCTAGAGCAAAAAAATTAGATATTTTAGGATACTCTAGAGCTCCTAAAGAGGCAGTCACCTTACCAATTCATGAGATTCTTCATGAACACATGATTGATTTATGGGAGACTCCTCTCACTCTCTCTCCTCATTCTCGCAGGTTGGACACTATGTATCGTGTCCCTCCTTGTCCTGGATTCCAGAAAACTCAGCTTCCTCACCATTCCATTGTGGTGCAGTCAGCTATGAAGAAGATAAAGAGTACAAAGAGACACTCTTCTGCTCCTCCAGGAAGAGAATGCAGGACCTTGGATGCTTTTGGTAGGAAAATCTTCCAGGCCAGTATGCTTATTGCCAGAATCAACTCATATAGCCTTCATATGGGTATGTTTCTGAAAGAAGTGGCAGAAAAGCTGCACACTTACCTCCCTTTTATTCCAGAAGATAAAAGGGAAGAATTCCGCATGTGGCTTAAGCATACTCAGGACATCTCCAAGTTTTCAAATAGGGCAGCCTTTGACTCCTTTGAAGGTGCCAGTAGAGCCTCAGGCATTGCCATAGCTGCTCGCAGAATTGCTTGGCTCCAGGCTTCTGATCTAGAACCATGGGTTCAAGATGGCTTAGGAAATCTGCCCTGTACAGGTGAAAATCTGTTTGGCAAAGAGTGGCAGATCAAAGCCACTCAAATGGATGCAGAGAATTCTGCTCTGGATAGACTTTCAAGGTCTACCTCCATTCCTGCCAAGAAAAAGACTTTCAAAAAGTCTTTTTTCAAAAAGGGCAGGTTTCCTTCCACTTCTGGCCAGCAATCTTCTACAGGTCGCTTTACCGCTAAGCGTCAGCAACCTAAGCAGGCCAGGCCTAAGTCTACAGGGGCTGCTGTAACTCAGCAGTCCCAACCCCCTCAGGGTTTTTGACTTGATGCTAGAGAACTTAGCCTTTCTGGCTTTAACACAGCCAGAACCTCTCACCATTCCAGGAAGGTTAGCTCATTTTGCTCCCAGATGGGAGCAAATCACATCAGAGCAGTGGACCCTCTCCATCATAAGAGAGGGCTACAAACTTCATTTCTCAGACCTTCCTCCCCACACCATGGTGAGACACTTCAATTCTCCTACATCTCTTCTCGACCTTTTAGGTCAGGAGATATCTACCCTTCTTGCCCAAGGGGCAATAGAAGAAGTTCCTCTTCTTCAACAAGAGTCAGGGTTCTACTCCCCCTATTTTCTCATTCCAAAGAAGACAGGGGGATACAGACCCATTCTAGATCTCAGAGAATTGAACACATTTCTATGCAAGGAGAAGTTCAAGATGCTTTCTCTGGGCACTCTCCTTCCATACCTTCAAAGTCAGGATTGGCTTTGTTCTCTAGATCTCAAGGATGCGTACACACATGTTCTCATCCATCCATCTCACAGAAAATTCCTACGTTTTCTTTTCCAGGGAAAACATTACCAATACAGAGTCCTTCCTTTTGGTCTGGCCTCTGCTCCGAGAGTGTTCACCAAATGCATGGCAATAGTTGCTGCATTTCTACGCACTCTGGGAATATTTGTCTTCCCATACCTGGACGACTGGCTCATCCGAGCTCCATCTCAATCAGAAGCCCAGATTTCCCTGGACAGCACAAGGCACATTCTGCAGTATCTGGGACTGGTAGTAAACCTCCCAAAGTCCCAGCTCATCCCTACTCAGTCCCTGGAATTCATAGGGGTCTGGTTGGATACCACCACTGCAAGGGCCTACCTTCCTCAGGCCCGTTGCCAACGTCTAGTGCAGCTAGCCTCCCAGATTCAGTCAAGGAGCCACTTAACTGCCAGGGAGATGCTACAACTGCTAGGCCACATGGCTTCCACAGAACATGTGGTACCCTATGCTCGCCTACACATGAGAGCAGCTCAATGGACTTTGTCCACCCAGTGGACTCAAGCTTCAGGAGCTCTCTCAGACCAAATAGCAACTTCCAAACGTCTCTTTTGGTCTCTCCAATGGTGGATGTCCACTCAAAATCTGTTGCTGGGGTCCCCCTTCCAACAGTTGTTGCCACAAGCAACCCTCACAACAGATGCCTCTCAAACAGGTTGGGGAGCTCATCTACAAGACCTCTCCACCCAAGGCACTTGGTCCCCACAGGAGACCTCTCTTCATATCAACCACTTGGAGCTTCGAGCAGTGTTTCTAGCTCTCAAGGTCTTTCATACCCTCCTCAGCTACAAGACAGTCCTTATCCATACGGACAATCAGGTAGCCATGTTTTACATAAACAAGCAAGGAGGAACTGGCTCTCTGTCGCTTTGCAACGAAGCTCTAAGATTATGGGCCTTCGCCAGAGAGCATCAGATCCATCTCCTGGCAGTATATCTCCCAGGAATCCAAAACTCTTGGGCAGACAGACTCAGTCGAGTTCTGCTTCCACACGAATGGTCCCTGCACATGGATCAGGTACTCAGAATCTTTCAAGAATGGGGAACCCCGGACATAGACCTCTTTGCAAGTCCGTGGAATGCCAAACTTCCCCGGTTCTGTTCCAGAATTCCGTGTCAGGGGGTTCAGGCCAAGGATGCCTTCCTCCTTCATTGGGGTCAGGGCTTCCTGTATGCCTTTCCACCCATTCCCTTGATTCCCAAGACTCTGTTCAAACTCCAGAGGGATCAAGGATCTATGATCCTCATAGCTCCACGCTGGCCACGCCAAGTGTGGTACCCTCTACTTCTACATCTCTCCCAAGCCCCCTCCCTGGACTTGGGAGCTGCTCCAGACCTTCTATCTCAGGAGGAAGGGACTTTGTGGCACCCAAACCCCAAGTCCCTTCACCTCAGAGCTTGGTTACTGAAGGCCTAGACCTTCAAGACTTGAATCTTTCTCAGCAGGTGAAGGATATCCTCCATGCTTCCAGGAAACCTTCCACCAGGCGTTCCTATGCTTTTAAGTGGAAAAGATTTTCCATTTGGTGTGCTGAAAAGGGTCTTGACCCTCTAGCACTACCTTTAACTTCTTTGTTAGACTATCTCCTGCATCTCTCCAATGCAGGACTTAAAACAAATTCAGTAAGAGTCCATTTGAGTGCTATTGCAGCATCCCTTAAGCCCATCAGTGGACAACCTATCTCCTCTCATCCTCTTATTTCAAGATTCATGAGAGGCCTAACTTTAACTAAACCTCCCATTAGGCCTCCTCTGGTGGCATGGGACTTAAATTTGGTTCTTGGTCAGCTTATGAAGCCACCTTTTGAACCCTTAGCCACTACCTCCTTGAAATTCCTTTCCTGGAAGGTTATTTTCCTCATTGCAGTCACTTCTGCTCGCCGCATCAGTGAACTGCAGGCCTTAGTGGCTAATCCGCCTTATACAAGGTTCCATTATGACAAGGTAGTTCTTAGGACAAATCCACACTTTATGCCTAAAGTGGTCTCACCTTCATCTTAATCAGGAGGTATATCTACCTGTCTTTTTTCCAGCTCCTCATGCATCCAGTGCAGAGAGAAATCTTCATACTCTGGATTGTAAAAGAGCTTTGCTTTTTACTTACATAGGACACAGCAACATAGAAAGTCTTCCCAGCTTTTTGTTGCTTTTGATCCTTCTCACTTAGGACTTCCAGTCTCTAAGAGAACACTGTCCAATTGGATTGCTCAGTGTATTTCTTTCGCCTACCAGAGTAAGAACCTTTCTCTGGAGAGCCATGTCACAGCTCATAATGTGAGGGCCATGGCCACCTCTATGGCTCATCTAAATTCTGTGTCCATCGACCAGATCTGTCGAGCAGCCACCTGGGCCTCTGTTCATACCTTCACAGCCCATTACTGCTTGGACAAGGATTCCCGCCGGGATGCCTTGTTTGTCAGGCTGTCCTCAGACACCTGTTCCATTCTTAAACAACTCCTGCCCTCCTTCCCTGGATGGATGCCTGAGATCCATAGGAGGATGCAGACCCCTTTCAGGGTCTCATATCCTTGGGGATCTCCCAGGCATCTCAGCTAGGGAGTCCCCATATGTGAAGACTCATTCCTGCTTGTTCCTGGAGATAGCACAGTTACTTACCTGTAACAGGTGATCTCAGGGAACAGCAGGAATAAGTCTTCACAACCCACCCACCTCCCCTAGGAGTTGTATCTCTTTTCTATCTTTCCTTTCCTCTCTCTCTTTATTGTCTCAGCTTTAAACTCGAACTGAGGAGAGTTGGTTAGGAAAGGCGGGAAGGCAGCGCGCAGGCGCTGTGAGATGCTCCCAAAAGCTTTCCTTTTTGGGAAGCTGGGGAGCGTTCCCGCGCAGGCTCCGTCGATACCGACGTACCCATATGTGAAGACTTATTCCTGCTGTTCCCAGAGATCACCTGTTACAGGTAAGTAACTGTGCTTTCTTCCATATCTCACCCACAAGGACAGTAGGAACCTCTTGTTGCCCAAAAAGGCTCACACTGTAATTTATTGTCAAAAAGATGCCTTCCTTAAAATCAGAGAGAAAATCCCCTTTAGGCATGAGATCTCAGTTTGCTAGAGAAGAGGGCGATGTTCAAAATATATTGCATTACTTTTGTTCATAAAAATAAAATGTATGTTAGTATTATTTTTTTAATACAATCCCATACTGTGATCAATTAATTGGCGGAACTAATCACAAGGTAATAGTTACTTTGCCTAGTTACTTTGGAGAGCAGAATTCTTTCTATTGAGGTCGTCAGTCTCGCCGATCTCTGCAAGAGCATGTGGTGACAGTTGTTTCTGCTTCTTTTTCAGCGGTGTTGGCTTGGCAAGGGCTCACTTTGAAAAACAGCCTCCTTCCAACTTGAGGAAATCCAACTTCTTCCACTTTGTCCTGGCCATGTATGATCGTCAGGGGCAGCCCGTGGAGATCGAGAGGACCTCCTTCATTGACTTTGTGGAGAAAGATAGAGTAAGAGCTCTTTTATCTCTTTCAACACTCTCCTATGACATTCTACACACATATACAGACCTTGTGAGGCTGGCATGGCAGTAACCTTTCGGCTGTAATTTTGTTTCGTTTGTGTCTTTATTACCAAAGTTAGATTATGAATGAATACGTTGTATGGGAGAAGTAAACTTGGCAAGTTTGACCTCTTTACAACTACATTCATTCACATATATGACTGAAAGTTGGTTTTGAAAATATAACTTTTGCAAACTTTTACCAGAATTCATGGAAGCTTTTCAAAATGTACTGAAATTCAGTAAGAATAACTAAAAAATTGATAGGATTTACTGAGTTTCACTAGACCTTTCTAGGATTAAAAATCATTTGCTAGAATTCATGAAGATTATTTAAGATTCCTGCTGATTAAATTTGAATACTTGCAATAATGATACAAAATTAATAATGTTGTCTAGCGGAAATGGGACATGTTCATGCAAAGTCCAGCATAATCCACTTCAGCTTCATCTCCAACATTGTAGATTAGAGATATCACCTAGAAATATACATATATTCTGTAAATCTAGATTACCCCATTCAAAACTATTGAAATTCATCTACAAAAATAATTCTTTGTATCTATGTACTGAGATCTCAGAAAGTATCTGTCCAGCGAAGTCTTTCTACATATTAATCAATGATCTATCATAGCAACACAGTTGACCATGGCAGTTAAAGACCAGCTGTCCATTGCCCTTTTGTTCTGCTGTACACTGCAGGGATACATCCTAGCTGTTAGCCATAAAAACTTAACTGCTTGTAAGATGTCTCTCCTTATTCAAGTCATTTTTAAGTTTCTCCTTCATTGGTTCTCTACTCTCATGGGTAGATGGGCATACAAGATTCCATACTTAAATTAACACTTAGCCTTTGCCCTATATCATTGTAATATTCTAAATAGCTATCAAAACTCATGGGGCTTTTGCCCAAAAAACTAGGTGGTCCTGCTAGGCAGTGCCCAGCCATCACCTGCCTGTCATCTTTGATCTATTTAATTAGTGGGGAGTTGTAGCTTGGTTATCCTGTGGCCTGCAATGTTGCTAGGTCGTTCTTTCTTTATCTGCCCCTTGTTTTCATCTTATCCCCTTGTTGGAAGGGGCCCATCCATCACAAGCCTGCTGGCATCAACGTGATTGCTCTCTGGGGAGTTTTAGCTTGCTGCTTCCAACTCGGCCTCCCTGTGGCCTGTGGTCTAGATTCACAATCATCACAAGATGAAGACCAGCTGATCTAGGAAACACAGGGAGAGGTTTGTCTTGTATGCACTGGCATGAATTAGAAAGTACAAGAGAGGAATATGAGGTATATCAATCTTTTGCCATCATTCATATGGAAATGGTGATCTTTAGTATCAGAAAGGGGGCATGCAGGTAACAAAGGGACATCCAGTAAAACCTCTTGCTTGTATCTGACTACTGACGTCCCATGGTGTGCTATGGATGAATGGTCTGGAAGCTGCAAAGTTGGGGATAGGAGAAAACTGAGACTGTAAGGTTGTAGATGACTCTAGGAGCCTGTGGGCTGTGCATCAGATTTGACTACAATATGATACTTTACAAAAATGATGGACATGATGTTTAAAAAGCAGTGATATGTTCTATGCCATATCGCCTTTTGTTTTTTAAAATTTAGCAGCATCATACGTATAGTACTAGACGTGAAGGGGATAATTTTATAAGGGGGTCACCTGATTTAAGTGGTAAGGTAGGTGCCTGCTTTGCTGGTAGTTAGTCATTTTGTGCATATAGAATACCAACCAGTGTAAAAGTACGTGCTTTGGGATGACGGCATGTATTTTGCTAATAGGTATGTTCATGGACAGAGTTTGGGCAGAACGTGGGTGGACTGTGCAAGTACACGGACATTATAAAATACTATAATTTATGTGTGTACGTGAAAAATATAGGCGCAGATATTTAAACCAGTTCTACGGTTGGTGTAGATGTCCGCACCTTCAATGTGGGTGCGAGATCTGCCACTTATGCTAGTATTTTATAAAGACAGGGAGGCACCTAGTCCTCTCTATAAAATAGGCTCAACATAAGCAGCTTTTTTTTTCTTTATTGGATTTTAATCAATGTTTTGATATAAATACAATCTGATGATCTTACAGATTCTTGATGCATGAAACGGAATATGCAAAACAGATTCATAACAACAACCAAGAGAGGGTAGAAGAAGTCTAAAGAATATCTGGGATTCTTTCTACAGTCCCAGTAGCAGGAAATAGGCATCCCTAGCTTGCCATGTACATGCCGTGAGCATTCCTACATTATTCTTAAGTAAGGTTGCACACTCAGACTTAGGAGTCTGACACACTGGATTCAACTAAATGTTACATTCAATTGTGTGCAGATCATTTTGAGTGCTGAATAAATTAAAATATCTAACAATTTCCTCTTACCCTGATTTAAAACACTTTCAATCACTAATGAGTAGAAGATTACTATTTTTAAGGACAATTCTTGTTTAATCTTGTAATGTCCCTTTATATACAGTATTTCCATATAGCGGACCAAAATATCTGTATTTTCTGGCATTCATACAACATATGCACCATTGTACCAAGTGCTGTATGGCAGTAACTATATTTATCAGATTGAAAAAGCCCCCGCTTTCGCACAGTGCACCAAGACTGGCACAGCCCACTGGATAGCATGGGATGAGTAGAATGTTGCCAAAAGTCATCCCAAATTAAGTCATTTTCTAACATTCCCATGTCCATTTCCGATACTTTATGTAGAGTTGTTAGAGGGCTACAATGTACAACATTCAAAATCTTATAGAATCCTGAAATAAGATGTCCCTCTATCAGACGCTGAGAGCATATTTGTAAATGTCTATTTTATCGTGCACGTTTTTATAATCAATGCCACTAGTTTTGATATAGTGGGAGAGCTACGTCCATCAAAAAGCTTGCACTGGAGGCAAATGAAATTTATTCATTAGGACAGAGCTCCTCCTTACACTAATTATTCCAGTACCCATATACCATGCTGTTGCCATAGAGGTAAATTCCATTCATGCACGTCCAGCCTCCTGTATGGCCGGGCAGAATTGGGCGTGGAAAGTTAGACCGAATTCTGATCCCACAGCCACCACGAGATCAGAATCGGGTGTAATGCCTGGACGTGCAGGCCTGGGCCCAATTCTGTCTGGCCATATGTTCCAAGAACTACCCGGCTAACTCAGCTGGTCCTGTGAATGGAGCCACGGTGCCATGTCCCGCCGAACCCAGATGCCTGCTGAACCCGGACCTGCAGCCCGACCTACGATCTGGCCTTCCAAGGCTTGGGCTGGGCTGCAAGCAACCCCTTGCGCCCTCTCATCTGTGTCCCTGGGTACCACGCTGTGATCCCCCTCCATCCAGGGGGACTTATTCCACCTTTGAGGTGGAATAAGTCCCCCATCTAGATTCGAGGCCCCGGACATACTGGGCCAACCTCTGAATCAGCCCTGTACATCTGGGGTCACAGCCCGCCCATGCCGTGCCCTCGCTCCACTTCTGGAACATCCCTCCCATCCCCTCTCGCCCCCATCTAGGCCTCCCCATACAAACCTGTGGTATGTATGGGGAGGATATTGATGAGGCCAGCAGGAGGACGAATAGCAGGGATGGACGTCCCAATGGGATATCCATCCCCGCTATTTGCGGGACAGAATAACCCCCATAGTATCCAGGAGAGCTTTTGTTTATCTGTTTTAATTCTTGGATTGTACTATAGAAGTCTTCTTTGAGCTCCAGCAAGAAGAGTTGGTTCCAACTAGGATAGGATCTCTATCAGGTTTTGGCAGCAAAACAGTAAGCGCCTCCTCAAAATTATTTGATTGCTTTGGATTATTGAAAGTCTTCTGAAATAACTTAAATTAATTTAGTGTCAATATGGATTTCAAATGATTATAGAATTCAGCAGAATAGTTGTCAGGTCCCGGGACCTTATTCGTAGGCAAAGCTTTAATTACCAAAACTAGTTGTTCAATGCCAATTAGAGCCCCTACCCTATCCCTAAATGCAGAGGAAATCGTTGGATGTTGTAATTGTGACAAAAAGTCATGGCGTACCTTTGTTGTGTCTCTACATTAGGATTAAAAAGGTCATTCATAATATTGAGTGAATAACTGGCTCATACCATTTATAGAAGTGACCATCTGGTATGAAATGCCCTGTAGCGCAACTACTTGGTGTATCTGCCTGAAACCTTTAAGATACTGGGCCAGTATCCTTCCTGCTTTTTCACCTGCGTAATAACCAAATTTCTGAATAAAAATGTCCTGGTCAGCTGTTGATTTAATTTGGTGTTGTATGAATATTTTAATTGCAAAAGTTGTCTAAGCACCTTGGGACTATTGCTGCTGATATGCAACTGATCCAAATGAGCAATTTCAGACTCAGTCTTTTGGCACTCAGCAGATGCTTATTTACATTTATCAGCCACATAGCTAATTATTTCTTCCCTTAAGGTGATTTTTAGGGCTTTCCAGACTGTGCAGTATGATATTTCATCTGTCTCATTTCTAAGGAAAAAATCCTTTAGAAATGTGGACATTTTTCCGAAAAGACTTCATTTGCTAATAAGCGATTGTTGACTCGGTCTACTTTTTTGAGAGAGTGTGAGATTGAGGTCAAGGGAAACTGCAGTGTAGTTAGAGATGATAATAGGGAGGATATTAGAGGCTGGAATAGATGACATCAGTGACTTAGATCTATAAAAAAACGTCAGTTTGGGAGTATCTTTGATGCACAACGGAATAGAATGTGTAGTCCATACCTGTGGGATATTGTATTCACCATAGATCCACTACACTGACATTATTAATCATATTGTGAAATTCCCCTCTTGATTTCTGTTTGGATATTCTACAGGAAGACATTCTATCCATACAAGCATCAGCTACCAAGTTAAAATTCCCAGCAATAATCTTTTCAGTGTCACCAAAAAACATAAGTAATTCAGCCAAATCTTGAAAACATTTAAGGGAATCTTGTGTGGGAGCAAACAAATGTAGAAACAACACTTTATGAGAGCCCATCATAACTTCCACAAACACCCATCTACCATTGACATCGAAAGTCTGATGCAGACTTGCAAGCCTCTCCTGAATAGTATAGAAACGCCTCCCTACCTTTTTTTGCTACTTGCCGGAACAAATATGTGTTTGTTAGCCCATTCCACTTTTAGCTGTCTGGGAGCATTATGCAACATGTGCGGATCTTGCAAGGCCCTTTGCGTTCTCTATATATATGCAGGAAACTGGATAGGTATGATCTGTAATGACTTGCGTTTGCATCTTTATCAAGTCCAGATATTCCGCCAATTTAGCTGGTTCTGTGTATATGCTGGTTCTATTGTTCAAGATAACCTTTATCCTCACAGGATACAATAACCTATATTTAGCACCCAAGTCTTTCAAAGGTTGACCTAGCGCTAAGAGCTCTTTGAGGCACATTTCATAATGGGACGCCCAAGTGCAATTTGGGATGTCAAAGCCAGAATGTCTGAAGAAAAGCAGGCATGTGAAAGTTCAGGCATGATTTCGGAAATATGATGTGCCCGGTATGGACATCTATCAGATGTCTATATAGATGTCCCCAGGAGAGCATTTCAGAACTAAGATGCCTAATAAAATAATAGTTAGAATAATGGCTTAATAACAGGGTGGCCAGGATTCAAGTCCCAGTGTAGGCTGTTGTGATCTAAGGCTAGTCACTTAATTCTCCATCTTCTCTACACTCTCTGGGCATTTTAAGGTAAAAACGGAGGCGGAGCCTAACATCGAGGAAGATGGCCGCATAGAGCTTTGGCTCCGGAGGGCCTTTGAAGATTTTCTACCAGCATAAGTGTTTACCGGGAGACAGTGCTTAGCTTTTGGATTGTAGCTGTTGGGGAGTATGTCTGGCTCTAAACCAGTGTGGCTAGACTTTTCTGCACCCTCGTATAGCGGCGTGAAGCGCTCGAAAACAGAGCCCCCCTCCCCGCAAAAAATGGCGGTGGCTCAGGAGCCTGACAGCCTGCAGGAACTGCTGTCGGAGGTCAGGGCAGTCCGGGAGATATTCCGGGCGAATGGTGAGGCGCTCTCTGCAGTGCAGGAGGAAGTTGGAGCTCTGCGCGGTTCCATTGAGGCACTCAATCTGTGGCAGGAGAAGGTCGAACAGAGGCTGGACACTCATGATTCGCGTCTGCGTCTAGTGGAAAGGCAGGCAAAGCATCAAGATTTTGCAGAGGGACCTGGAGGATGGAAACAACAGGGCCAGGAGGAACAACATTAGGATCGTCGGGGTCCCGGAGGGAGCCGAAGGCAAGGATGTTTTTGCCTTCCTACAGAAAATGATCCCTCAGGTGTTGCACATAACCTTTGAACATCCATTCGAGATTGATCGTGCGCACAGGATCCCATCGCAGCGTCAGTTACACAGCACAAGGCCGAGGCCAATTATTCTACGGGTGCTGCTTTTCCAGCAAGTGATGTGGATAATGGAAGCCTCGCGGCTGCTGTCGCCAATTGAATATGAAGGGCATCGACTGTTCTTTTTCCCGGCTTTGGCTAAAAGTACTATGGACCGGCGCAAGGGTTTTCTGGCCCTTAAGCCGCGGCTGCAACACCTTCAAGCGCGGTTTGGTTTGATATACCCATCCCGGATGAGGGTAACTCTTCACAACCAGACGTGGACTTTTGAAGACCCAGAGGCTCTGGTCATCTATCTGGAAGAGAAGGAGCAGTCGCAGATGCATTGAGCAGAGCTGTGGGGACTGCCTCTGGACTTGCTATGGGGTGCAGTGGCGGTTTCCTCCAATAGTTCCGCCTTGGAGCTACTTCGCTTTGGGTGGGGTGGTTTGTTTGGAGGCTAACTGTCTGGGAGTAAGGGCGCTGAGCCTAACTTGTGCTACAGTTTTGGTATTGCATTTGACTGTACTTTAGTATGCTGGTTGAGGGTGTAGGGGGAGGGGTGAACAGTGGGTTGTTTTTGTAATGTTTCCCTATGTGCTGTTTTAAGATGTTAATGCTGGGGTTGCTGAGTTACTGGGTGCCCTCCGTGCCCATCTCTTCTCTGGGTTTCCCTAGCAGTGGTGTTAGAGGGTCTTCCCTTCCAGGGTGTGTTGGAGTGTGTTGTATGGGTGAGGTAAATTGCTGGAGGCTATTATGTGGTATGGATGGCAGTGCTGAGGGCGCAATATGGGTGTGTTGTAAGGGAATGGTTGGTGGGTGTGTGCAGTGGAGGCTAATAGGTTTGGGGGGCTCTCCATGGGGTGATTTCTTTGAGCTGCAATGGCTGTGTTGAAGATACTATCTTTAAATGTTAAAGGGATTAATAACCCCATTAAGCGCAAGAAAATTTTGTTGTATGGGAGTCAGGAGCATGCGGATGTTTTATTTCTGCAAGAAACTCGCCTTAACGCGAAAGAATCACTGAAGCTGGGTATTAAGCCCTACGTTGTAGCGGCTTACTCCCCAGCTATTCATAAATGCAATGGGGTTGTTTATTTTGGTGAGACACTCATTGGCTTCTGGGATTATACAAGCGCGAGCGGATAAAGAGGGTAGATGGGCCAAGGTGTTACTGAAGGTGGGGGGATCTGAGGTAGTGTGTATGAACATTTATGCTCCAAATCTGGATAGTCCTGATTTTTTCCGGGAGATAGCAGCAGAGGTCCATCACGAGTTGCCTGGGTCCATAATTTTGGGCGAGGATTTCAATCTGGTGTTGGACCCGCTAATTGATAAGGCTCCTTTTAGGGCTGGTGGGCTGTCCAGGGCAAGGGTTGTCCTTCATTCCTTGATGCAGGATGTGGGGCTTTTAGATATTTGGCGACTTCTGCACCCAGTAGAGCGGGAATTCACCTTTTTTTCATCTCCTCATCAATCCTCTTCCCGTATTGATATATTTTTGATCTCCAAGGTACTGTGTTCGAGAGTGGTTGCCTCAACAATCCATGCCATGCATATTTCTGATCATGCAGCGATATCCTTGGCAATTAAGGAAGATACGGGAGTTCCTAGTTCGGGGAGATGTTTTTTTGATAGGTCTCTCCTAGAGGATGCGGAGTTTCGGGCGCATGCTCGAGCTGCTATTGTGGAGTACTTTCAGATAAATAAGATTGCGGACTCGGCCGGTTGGGCCTGGTGGGAGGGGTTTAAGGCCTATATCAGAGCCATTATAACGAGTTATTCCATCTCTTTAGTGAAGAGGGTCAAGGGACGACTCCGGGGCTTAGAGGCCCAAATAAAGGCTGGTGAGCGTATTATCGCCCAGCTGGTGGACTCAGGTGTTCTGCTCCGTCTGCAGAGGCTTAGGTATCAATACAATCAGATTCTGGCAGATGAAGCCATTTGTAGTGTGAAATCTCACAATGGGGTTTACTATTGGGAAGGTAACAAGGCTGGGAGGCTAATGGCCAATGCCCTTCAGTCTCGCAGGGACAAGAGCCGGATAGCGGCTCTCTGTGGCCTGCAAGGAAAGGATCTTCTTGTTGCGGATGATGAGATAGCTGAGTCCTTTCGGCTCTTTTATGAGAATCTCTATTCCTCTGAAGTTGAGTTTGAACAGGAGAGGTTTGCGGCGTTATTGGCGGGGGTGAAGAGACCTACTTTAGAGGCAGAGACTGTGGGGTGGTTAGACGTTGCTTCCTCGGTTGCAGAGATTGAGCGAGCTGTGGACTTGTTGGCGAGGGGAAAAGCGGCGGGACCTGATGGTCTCCCCATTGAGTTTTATAAAACCTTTGCCGCAGAGTTATGTCCTCAGTTACTGCTGTATTTTCAAGTTTTGGCAGACGAGCCTGAACAAGCTGGGGCTTTCGCGGCGGCAAATGTGACTGTGTTAGAAAAACCTGGTAGGGATCCTCAACAGGTGGGTAACTACCGTCCCATCTCATTGTTGAATTCCGACTACAAGATTTATGCGACTGTTCTGGCTCAAAGAGTAGCCAGGGTGGCCCCTCAGCTAATACATCCGGATCAATGTGGCTTTGTAGGGGGTAGGTCTACGGCGGACAATGCAAGGTTGTTGTGTCACGTTTTAGCGGGAGCAGAGAGGGTGTCTTGCCCGGTCGTCGGCCTGTCTCTTGATGCTGAAAAAGCGTTTGACCGCCTAGAATGGTCGTTCCTGTTTTCAGTCCTCGAGTGGTTTGGCTTTGGGCAGGGCTTTGTTAAACTTCTTAAGGTGCTATATATTTGTCCTGCTGCTAGGTTGTGTGTGAACGGTGTTCAGTCGCGGGTTATGGTGCTTGGGCGAGGTACGAGGCAAGGTTGCCCCCTCTCTCCGCTGCTTTTCAACTTAGCCTTGGAACCGCTTCTCTTGTTGCTTAGGCAGAACGCAAATATCCAGGGAGTTTCAATTGCGGGGGTGGAGGTTAAGTTGTCAGCATATGCTGACGACCTATTGCTCTTTACTACTCCTGGCGCGGTGTCTGTGATTCTTAGTTTGATTGCGCAGTACTCTGGATTGTCTGGGTACAAAATAAACTGGTCGAAATCTATAGCTTTCCCGTTGAACTCTTACACTAATAAGTCGGATGTATCAGGGTACTCTTTTGTCTGGGAACCTAAAGCGTTTAAATACCTGGGGGTCCAGTACTGCTACCCTTTGGAAGAGGCAGTTAAGGTTAATTCTGAGGTGCTATCAACGCTAACTCAGACCTTGATTTGTAGGTGGTCGCATTTGGCGCTTTCGTGGTGGGGGCGGCTTGAGTTGATCAAGATGACGATTGTTCCTAAGCTTAATTATATGTTGGAGATGCTACCTTGTTGTTTGCCCAGGCAGGTGTATCGGCAGGTTGAGGGAATGTTAAGTCGGTACCTCTGGAATAACAAGCCGCCTAGAATTGCCCTGAGAAAGCTTAAGGTGAGGAAAGAAGATGGTGGGGTCAATTTCCCTGACTTTTGGTCTTACCATACTGCCTTTTTGTTGAAACAGGGTTCTAGGTGGACAGAGTACGTTTCTGATTCCAGCCCTGTGTGGTTGGTGGTGGAGCAGAAGTCGGTCACTCCCTTTCCTGTTGAGCTTTTGCCTAATATGTTGTGTCCAAGCTCCAGGGTTCCAGTGATGGTATCTGACACTCAGAGGGCTTTTTTGGTTTTAAAGCATGCTGGGGGGGGGGGCAGGAGAAAAACTTTACGGCGTCCACTCCTTTGTGGTACAACCCTTTGTTTAAGATTCATCGGGAGGTTTTTGCCTGGCCTCGGTGGCATTCGCGTGGTATTTGGATGCTGGGCCACCTGGTTACTGAGGCCGGTTGGAAGAGTTTTGACAGGCTGCAGCAGGAGTTTAGTCTCCCCGGAGCGTCTTATTTCCAGTGGCTGCAACTTAGGCATTGTGTGTTGAAGGCCGGGGTTGAGGTCCAGAGGCTGGGGGAGGCTGAAGGGCTGGACTCTCTGATTGTGCAGGTCTTGCAAGTGCCAGGGGTGGCCTCCCGGTACTATAAGCTGTTGCAGTTAAATGCTCCCTTGTTAACTAGAGGGTTACAGCAGGTCTGGGCTCAGGATAAGGGTGTCCCTCTAGAGGGGGTGAACTGGGAGTCACTGTGGTCAAAGGTAGTGAGGGTTTCGAAAGCTGCCTCTGTGACTCAAACTTTGTTCTTTCTTGCTCATAGGAACAAAGATTCTAACAATAAATGCTGGTCCTGCCAGTCGTTCATTGGTACTTTGGAGCACATTATGTTTAGCTGCCCTTGTATCTGTAAGTTTTGGATGCAAGTTAGGGAACGCATACAGTCCATTTTGGGTTTTCGAGCCCCACTTTCCTGGGCTATTGTTGGCCTCAGGTCGTCGGTGTAGATTCCCAACCTGGGGAAGCACTGTTATTTTTTGCTAGATTTCATGGTGGGGGTTGCTGTGTCCTTGGTTGTTCGAAATTGGAATCACACGTATGATGTCAATATGGTGTCTTGGTGGAATCTTGTATGTGTGTACAGTAGGTATGAACAAATGCCTAGGAAGGGCATCTCCAGGGGCGGGTCGCAATTTCTTAGGTGGAGGCCCCTTAATGAGTTTGCCGCACATGCTCGAGCAGGCGATGTGTAGTTGCCCTTGTTAGTAGTAGGTGAATGAGGTGGTGGGTGCCCATTGACTGTTTGTCTGGAGCAAAGGTTTGGTTAGCACACTTTGGAGGGGGTGGGGAGGGGGGGGTTGAGTATTGTTTACAGCTTGGCTTTGTTTTCTGCTCAGGGGGGAGGGGGGTATTCGGTTGTGTTGGGTGGGTTGGGGGTATAATTTCCTGCGTATGTATCCTGTTATGTTGTTTGCTGAGTTGTTACTGCTGTGGAGTTGGAAAAAGTAAATAAAGATATTAAAAAAAATAAAAGGTGAAAACAAGCACTTTCCTGATGCCTATTTATACCTGGAGTAGATATAAACATGAATGTGCCTGTAGATGTCTTCAACATTTCTGAGATCGAATGAGCCGACATTTCTGAGTTTGAATGGGGACTTGTAAGTCCATTGCTCTTCCCCAGACACGCCTCCAGCACACCCCATTGCCTACTTAGACGTCCCTGCACCAGAGACGTCTATGAGCATCATTTGTGGAATGGCTACGGAGACATCTCTGTGATTCTGACACCCATATGCATATCTTCAGACGTCCAAATCATGACTGAACCTCTTAAAATGACCCTCTTTGCATCTAAAGTCAATTGTTCGAGCCAAGTCAGGCACAATCGAGATCTTCCTTCCCATATAAAAACAAGGCCTTTTCTTTGGCGGAGTTTGAGGGTATCTCAGCAGTTTAGCTTGGATTCTTGCTGTTAGAGAATGGTTGCAATGCTACACGATGAGCTACTCTAGTTCTAATGGCATGAAAAGGATAAATCAAGAAGTTGTGACAATAAGGTGTGAAGAAATTTGAGCATGTTGACACCATCAGCTCCTTCTGATATCCCCAGCAAGCGGATGTTATTTATCTATTTCTGTTTGGAATATCTTCCAGGTCTAACTGTAGTTTGCGTATACTGACTTCACAGTCTTTTAGCTTTGGAGCCAGTTTTTCAAGATTGGCGGTGTGTTCCTCAAGGCTATTCATGGTTTTCTGAGAGCTTGCAATTTGTGATGCCAAGTTTTCAATCTCTTTTTATAGACCTTGCATTGCCTGCAATTGCGTCTGCATGAGGTCCTTAAGTGTCTGTAATTCTTTCAGTATAATATCACTGGCTCTGGCCTTTTCCCACACCGCCATCTTGTCTGGCATTGTGGGGAGGGGTGGGATTTGTTTATATCTTTTAAGCCTAGATGTGAGTGTAAAGGTATTATCTGATTTGACTAGCTCGTTAGTGGACATAACAGCAACATGCCAATGACGAGTAATCCTTTTAGATCCGAGTGCAAGAGGCCTGATATTCCAGCTTAAGTTTCTGAGTCTCGGAACAGTCAAGTCATGTGACCATATTGGCTAAGCTCCGCAGCACGCCCCTTAACATAGGCATCTTAGAATGTGCTTTATCAAAATACTCCCTTCATAATCCATTATACGTCCAGCATTATATGTGGAGAAAAGGGGTATGTTTGGTGCGTTCCAGGGAGTTGGAGGGCATTCTGTATATATATATATATATATATACTGTACATAAAAGCATAGATTTTCAGTGCTTCTACATATAAGTTATACGCCTGTCTCAGATACAGAAGAAGCAGGTACAAAAGGGCCAGCCAAGTCAGATGTATAATGTATATACAGAAATGCCGATATTTGGTGCTTCTGCATATGAGTCATACATCGAGGTGCAGATATTCAGTGCTTCTATGCGTAAGGTGTAAGTATATTGGGATGCATATTATACTTGTATATTCAGTGGTGTTTATTGCATGTATAGTGCCACTGAATATACAAATGATTTTGAAATGTCTAGATTAGATTTTGTAGATACCCTGCTGAAAATTTGGGTCGTTTGAAATGTATCTTTCTGTATACATTTATATGCTAAGCGCATATCTCATGGTTACACACTTTCTTAGGTATACATGTATGTTTGCGTGTGCATGCTCAGTGCTGTGTGCTTGCATGTGATTTAACACACATCAGTATGCATTCTGTGGGCCATGTTTACTAAGCTGCACTAATAGCTAGCATGCACCCAAAACAGATAGTGTGTAGTTAATTCTGTGCTATCTGCTTAGCATGTGATGGGGAGGGACATGGGCAAGCAGTGGTGAAGAGCGGGTGTTGACTGCACATTGCGATTAACGTGGGGGTTTCTAACGGGCATTCATCGTCAATGTTGAAAGTGCGAGTGCACTTAACAGTACCTCAATGGATGGCATTATTTACATCTGCGATAGCTGCGACTGCTGCTGGCGCACTTTAGGGCATGAATCAATGGGGTATCTATTGGATGTAGCACATATTGGTTTTGTCACTTAATGCTAGATACTTGTCAAAAATTAGCGCGGCTTAATAAACATATCCCTGTCTGTCTGTTGCAGAGGTATGTTTTTGTGTGTGGATGTGCACAGGTGTGTTGCTTTGTGTCTGTACCAGCTTTGTGTAGGATGTATGTATCTGTATGTTTAGATACATTTGTGTGCATGTTCTGTGTGTCTCTGTGTGGACAAATTATATATTTTGTCTGTTTTAGTGTATTTATGTAATGTAAATGAAAAGATACATGTATTTGCTGGTTGATGTCCTGTGTGTATAGTATGATTTGCTGTGTTATGAATGTCTCTCTTGTAACTATTATTTTTATTTAATTTGCCTATTTCCAAATTTACTTTGCTGTTGTTAGTGTGTACTGTACTGATATTTGAGCATTTTATGATGGTCATTCTGCTGCTGCAATTGTAAATTGCCTATGTCCGGTTACACTTGCTATATACCACCTTGAGTGAATTTCTTCCAAAAGGCAATCAATAAATAAAATATTTAAAATGCTTTTTTGTCTTTTTGTTTTCTGCCAGGAACACACCAGTGAAAAAACCAACAATGGCATCCATTACAGGATCCAGCTACTATACAGCAATGGTAAGAAACCTCGTCCCTCGTCCTTGCCATCAGCAGTAAAAATCAGTCCTAATGCTTAAATTGCTCAGAACATTAAATTCTATAAACAGTTGATTAGATGCAGCCCTGCAGGACTAAAACAGTAATAATGCAAAGTGAAACCAGAGAAGGGAAAATCCCTCACTTTGGCTGTTGCTTCTTGTGCCATTTCCTTAGGGGGATACTCGGGGTTTACTGCATGCTTTTGTATGCAAACTACCCATTCACAGTCCAGTAGGCAATACAGGTCATTTGACAAAGATAATAAGACCCGATCCTCCTTCCATTTATGGCTCCTGATACTGGGGCTACCTGGGATTGGAAGTGCTGCAGAAGTCTCTTACCTTGACATTAGTCAGTGCTCTTTTTCCTGACTTTGTCATGATTTGGATCAAGATCACAAACTCATTTCGCATAGGCCACCTTTTTAGGTGTCCTGAGCTGGATCTGAACTGGTAATCTGGAAGTGAAAGGCTCCATAACACCAGGGTCGGATTTAAGTGGGGGTAGGGGCTAGGGTGTCAGAGATCTCAAAGCTTTGAGAGCCAGAAGAGGGAAAAAAAAAACCATAGTGCCACAGTGACACTCCTTGGAAGCAGCACATGCACATGACCCTAAAGTAAATGGGAGCAGACTCCTTTTTGGCCTGGGTATTTTGTGCCTTCAAAATCTGGCATCCTTGGCAGTTGCTTATGTTCCTTACGCCTATATTTAGTCCTATATAACACTATGACAGTTCCCGTGAACCATCCAGTCCCCAGCATGGGGCCCATGTTTATGAGTAGGGCATAATGGGCAAAAGAGGGAGAATGCTGGTGGTTGTACATGACATCCTCCTAATCAGAGTCAGATGGCAATGAATATGGACTGAAGTCATGTAAGAATGGGCATAAAATATCAGTGATAGATATCAAACTTTAGCTGATTTCTTTAGCAATTACGCTAAATACGTGAGTGGTTTTTACATATAACCCATGATGTGACATTTGATATGCTACCGAGTAGAAGTTTGACCTCCTGGAAGAAAGGGAAACATTCTGACTGATTTGAAAGTTGACTTAAACATACAACATAAATCAGGTTTAAATAGCGTAAACTGGATAGTGAATGAATGAATAATATATACTTTAAAAAGCCCCAAACTCCAACTTACCTGCTGTGTAGGCTGTTGAAAGCCACTTAAGAAATAGAAAACTGGGGGGGTGGGGGTGGAAGGAGGGGAACGGGAAGAAGCTCAGTAGTAGACAGGGGTGTGTACAGTCCTAAAAAAGTTTGTTTGTGCTCATTTAAAATGAGCATGTCACAATTTTTGGGCATTTTATCATGTTCCTTTAACTTGCTCATTTTTTTAAGCATGCATGGTATGCGCGCAGGAACTTAGAAATATATGCAGTCAATTGTGCACGCGTTAATTTGTAGGTGTATGCGTGTACAAGGGATTTGCACTCACTTTAAATTTTTAGACACTCAAACTGGGTGCTCATGAATGCACACCCCTAGTAGCAGAAATGTCAGATCGGGGTGATACCTTAGACAAACCAATTTATTGAGTCATGAGCTTTCATGGACTAGAATAACCCTAATAGCAGAGTTTATTCATAGGACAACTAGAGCGTAGGTCAGGAGGGTTGATCTGCAGAACACAAAATTGGAAATATCGTAATTCAGACTCCTGTAGAATAGTAATAGAGATTATTGAAGATAAAATCCAGTTGGTCCACTTAGGTTGCCTGGTTGTTCTTGTCTACAGGACTAATCACCTGCAAGATATTACTCCACATTCAAGTCAGTATTATTGTTTGCCCTCTTTTGTCCTCTACCATCTGGGGTACATGGGCATAAAAGTTCCCATACTTAAACCAGCACCTAGGTTACACACAAGAAGAAAAACTCCATCAGGCAACATTATTTGATTTGATCATTTTTGAAACATAAATGCTTTCAAAACACAGCAAACATCTAGACCAGTGAGTTGAATTGTTAAATCAGGCCCATCATTTTTAGACTGGAAAAAAGCCAGTGTGCATTGGTTTTGGTTTTGTTTTCAGGTACCTGCAGTAACCAAGTCCTGCTTGGCGTTGTTGCACATCACCATATCCATTAATGCCTGATTTACCCACAAAATTATCCAAGCTTTAAAAATGCCCACAGATGGTACATATAGTGCAGTTCCCAGATACAAGGCAAAGCACATCGTCCTACTGAGCAGAAGGCTTCATGAATCTTATCTTAAGTCTAAGTTGTTTCTTTTCGTGACTTCAACCAATATCCTCTTGGGTTTCCTTTTCATATTACTTTAGTGCTAGATCTGTATTGGTCTTAGAGAAACTGGTTTCTTCACCAGGCTGTAACAACATTTATTGCAGCAGAATGAGAATTGTGCATAGACAATGTTGCTGGTGAGTGTTGGAGATCACACAGGTCCCTTCCACATACATAAAAGGAAGAAGCCTATGTAGTCTCAGACTCTCATGCAACATGATTTTTGGGCAGTTCTTATGTTGGTTCAAGAAGACATCACAGACAAGAATGGATCCAGTTTTTCATATTAACCATGCAACCCATCCAACTAGTAACCTTATTTTATACCTATTAACCTTTCTGTCTGAACTATCTAAAGGCCCTGTGTTCTGTCTGCTGAGCTAAACCCTAGCAACAAAATTGCTTTTAGCTGAATTGTGCTCCCATTTAACAACCACAAAATGAAAGGTCAATTTCAGCAGCGACTGGACATATTTAGTGACTTGTCCTTATGGTTTGAGGGTCTTAAATGACTTTCAGCAGGTGACATGGCAGGGATTCATGCAGTCCTCCTTAACATATAGGTATCTGGTTTTGGGAACTTCGTGCATATTATTCACCATACAGTGTAACCTGTTTACTGCTATATTTTCATGGGCTTTAAAAAATGTAGTTAGTGGCATTTTTCTTTTATTTATCTTTCTTCCAGGTGGCAAAATTTAATCATGTTAGATCGTTGTTCCATGGACTATAGGTTTCGCACTCAGGTTAGTGACCTGCAAAACCATCCATTGGGGACATTTTGCAAAATGTGTCACTAAATTGCCTACTTTTAAGAACTCAGGGTGCTATCCTCTTTCACTCCTCCAACCACGCTGAGCTGATCTTTGCCAAGATTGTGGTTCAGTGGCAGGAACAGTGTAAGAGTCCTGGTGCTGGAACAGCAAGGGTGCTATAGTTAAGGACTGAGGTAAACTGGACTAAGCAGGGAAGCAACTGGTCAATTTGGAAGCATGTTGGCAACATTGTGTGTTGGGAGGGGTGCACCGTGCCCAGACAGGGAGTGCCACATGTCAAGATTATTGGCTTGGATGGACATGAGCACTGGTACCAAAGGTAGGGGCTTCATTGGTCAAGAATAAAATGAAGGGTCAGAGCCTTATGGTACAGGGCTACCATGAGTTGCTGCAGACCAAGATTTGGCGAACTGATTAAGGAGTTAAAGTGAAATCTTGCATGGTGTCTTCCTGAGTTATACCTACTTTAACCAATATTATCAGTCTTTCACTGAAATGTCACCTGAGTTACCTCCAAATTACAGAGCAGCACGACTGGAATGAAGCATATGGTAGAAATGCTGTATCTTGCTTTCTTACAGGGATCAGAACAGAGCAGGATTTGTATGTCCGCCTGATAGATTCAATGTCAAAACAGGTAAGAAACTTCATGATTAATGTCCCTGAAATCAACATTCCAATGCACCCTGGTCATGTTCGATGATGCCAGTAGAATGATGAGCTCTCACACATTAAGGACACTATTTGAGAAGCCTTATGCTGAAATGGCATCCACATGGAAATAGTGATTTTAGAAAGGGCTAAATTTACCCGTGGATGCCACTGATATGTAGAGATTGCATGGGGGTATTTTGTGAGTGTTTGGGCATGGTATGGGTGTATTCCCCGTTTCCTATAGGGAATGCATGTATATGACCGAAATTGTCCATATCTAGATTTACAGCTGCTCTCTGCCACATATACTGTAGGTTTTTAAAAAGAGCTCATTCTCGCTAGCCCTTTACAGGAGGGTTTAGCAGAGTCCTCCTCCTTAATACCCAATTATTCATTTCCTCTTCCAAATTGAAATGAAATAAAGCTAGCGGCCTCTGTTAATTGGTGGCATTTAATTGTATAGGTTTGCAAGATGCCAACTTACACATTTAAGTTATATGTGTAACTTGCAAGATGCAAACTTACATGTATAAGTTTGACAGTTCCATTTGTGAGTTGCTGAGTTTCCTCTCTTGATTTTTTCCCATGTGTAGGTTTGCAAAATGGCTTCTCCCAGTGTACGTGGATGCATATCCATATGTGCTTCTGTAGTTACTTATACATAGTTTAGAAAAAGCTCCACGTTTGGCGGTCTTTTCTAAAATACGATCCCAACCTAGATATCGCAATGTGCTCTTGATGGGAGGTGGAAGGCAAGAAGGATGAAAACATCTGGAAGGAGGGAAGGAAGGGATGAGTTGAGAGAGGAAGTGAGAAAGGGAGGTGTGAATGGAAAGATTGAAGGAGACTGGTGAGAGCTGTTGCTAAAGAAGGAAGATATGTTGCTCTCTGCTTCCCTTGAATATCAGAAAGGAAGCTTTCCATTTCATGCCTTGTCAAGCATGGTTTACAAACAATGGGGCGTAGGGTCATCGCTATTGTTTAGGCACTAAAGCGGAAATTGGGGAACTAAAACTATGGACTTAGTTAATCAACTATAAAATCAAACTACCGATCATAAGTCCATAAAGCCAAACGTGACTACTTTCCAACTGCTATCTTCTCAGCACCCAATCAGACCCGTCACCTTTACACAGTCCTCCAGTTTCTTACATCCCTTTGGCCCAGTCCTGCCCCCTCTCCTACCCCCCCCCCCCTTTCCTCTCCTTCCCCTTCTCAGCTGGCAACCTACTTCAGTACTAAGATACTTGACCTTAGACAAACCCTCCCTCATTGTCCTCCCCCTATCTCCTATCCACCTTCCTGCTCCCCCCCTCCTGATTCGCAACTATCCCACGTCTGGCATTCATTCCATACAATCACCACCTCTGAACTTATCGCAATAATCTCCTCTTCCAAGAAAACATTTTGCACTCTCGATCCTATTCCCTCCTCCTGGCTACTCTTTCCCTCCCTATCTCTCATTCCACCTGCTCTCACTATAATTAATTCCAGTCTTTCCACGGGTGTTTTTCCTCAATCTTGGAAACACGCTCTGGTTCGTCCCCTTCTTAAAGAACCCTCACTTGACCCCATGATCCCTGCCCACTATTGCCCAGTCTCTAACCTCTCTTTTCTTTCTAAAATTCTGGAAAAGGTTGTTTTCTCCCAGTTATCTTCTTATCTTGACTCTACCCACTTTCTTCACCCTCGCCAGTCTGTTTTCCGGCCTGGCCACAGTGTAGAAATGGTTCTTTTGGGTTTTCTTAACGAACTTCATACTGCTCATGATCGTGGTGATTTTTCGGTGGCAGTTTCCTTGGATCTCTCTGCTGCCTACGAACTCATAGACCACTCTCTTCTCTTGGCCCGCTTATGTGAAGTGGGTCTCTGCAGCACAGTTCTTCACTGCTTTCACTCTTTTCTTTCCTCCAGGTCCTGCTCTGTTCTCTCTTTATCCACCCCTGTATCCTCCTCCGAGCCTTTTCCCCTTCTTTACGGTGTCCCACAAAGCTCAGTATTGGCCCCCCTTCTCTTTAATATCTTTCTTTCACCACTTGCCTTACTGGTTCAACAACACAGGATTTCTGCTTTTTATTATGCTGACGATCTGGTCCTCTTGCACCACACTTCTCCCCTCTGTCCTGATCTTTCCCCTCTCAACTCTTGCCTTTCGGCTGTGGCCGATTGGCTCATCACTCATTGTCTACACCTCAATCTTACAAAAACTCTTGCCATCTGGTTCACTCGCGGTAGTCCTCCCCCTCAGGTGTCACCTTCCCTTTCTGGCTCTCCCATCCCCCTAGTCTCCTCCTTTCGTTACCTGGGCGTTTTCTTTGACTCCAACCTGTCTTTTCGCGATCACATCTCTCATAGTTCCCAAAAGTCATTCTTCTTCTTACATCAAATTCGCGCTATCCGGCCCTTCCTCACCACACAGGCTCTTACTAGCCTCCTCCTATCCCTGGTCATGTCTCGCATTGACTTTTGTAACTCTGTTCTGGTTGGTCTCTCTTTTGCACAACTTCACCATCTACAACGTATTCAGAATACTGCTGCTCGGCTTATCTTCCATTCTTCTCCTCGTGATCACATTACACCCCTTCTTATTCATCTTCACTGGCTCCCTGTCAAATTCCGCATCCACTTCAAGATTCTCGCACTTGTCCATCACGTACTCTACACACACTCTCCTCAGTATCTGGCCGATCTCATCCACTTTCATACCCCTACCCGCTCCTTACGATCTCTACATCTTAATCGCTTATATCTGCCTTCTCCTTCATGCGCCCATCTTCAGTCCACACATTCCTCTGCCTTCTTTTTTATCGGCCCCACCCTTTGGAACGCCCTCCTCTCTTCCATTCAGCTTGAACAGCAACACACCTCCTTTAAGAGCAGTCTGAAAACCCACCATTTTGCCCTTGCTTTTGACCTCCCCGACCCCTCTGTGTAAATCGACTTCCCTTTTCCCTCTTTCTTTTTCTCTCCTCTGTCTCATTGTATGGCTCTCCTGGTTTGCTTTCCTATCCATTATTGTAACTTCCGTTCCTTCTTCTGCCAACGGCTTTCAGTATTGTTTTATATTCTATGTAAACCGCTATGATGTCATTGTTAGCGGTATGTAAAGTAAATAAACATAAACATACTGGCTTTCTAGAAATATTCAGTGGATGTTGCGTCACTTCCAAAGGGAAAAAATGATTTACTACAAAATTTAGGGATATGTTTACAAAAACACTGTAAAGGAGCAGTTTTTTCCATGCGTTAATGGCAGCAATAAGGGGTTACTATGTGGTAAGTGTACTGGGCATGTCAGAGGTGTTCCGGTGTTAAGGGGTGCTAATGGACACTTACTGTGTGGTAACAGCACATGCTGCATTAAGGGGTGGTAATGGACACTTACCATATGGTAACAGGACATTAAGGAGTGGTAGTATACACTTACCATGCGGTAATGGGAAATTCTGCAGGAAGGTGTCTGGCATACACCTTAATGCAGGAAAGCCACTGAAACTCTGAAAGGGGGGCAGAGAAGCCATTTGGAGAAGGTATGGATGCAAGCACAATTGGTAACCGATGGAGTTGACTCATCTGATGCCTGACAATGTGGCCTATGCTGTTGACTAGGCGAGATAGGCGTCTGCCTAGTGATGATGGTCAGTGTGGGTGTTGGCTGTGTCATGGGTGGTTGGTGGCAGCAGTGGAGTCAGCGGAGGGGATGCAGCAGCGGGAATCACTGTGACAGGCGTTGCCATCTAAGATGCTCCTGAAAACATATACCATGCCGTAAGCTACATTATAGTATCTGTGAGGTGTGGACAGGTATCCAAATGTACTGTCAGTGTGTGGCATGTATAGGCCAGGACAGTTTCTGGGGGTGGAGGCAGCATGTTCCTGATGTGGCCAGCAAAGTGAGAATTGTCCAAGAGTGCTCATGTGGAGCAGTCACAAGAGAGGTGTGCATGATATGGCTAACTGCTGCAAATGACCCCTGATGGCCATGGTGGGGCAGTTTACTGCCAGTAAGCTGCCCCATCATGAATCTCTCTGACAGTCAAATGGTGGGTGCATGGTTGTGCCATGGATTTGCCAAGCAGAGAGTGCAATATGTGTGGTGGGTGGATGTATGGGATCATACAGGCCAAAAGCATTTGGTGTGTGTGAACCAAATGTAGCAGTGCCATGGTCTACATGAAACATTATTTGTGCAAGTGGGTCTGGTGCCTCAGCCTGTGCAACTGCAAGACAATACATCTGACAGAGTGGCATGATAGAAAGGGAGAAGTTGAACCCATTTGCCCCATGTGGGGCAAGTAATGATGGCAGAACAGTGCAGGGAATGGCTATGCAATGAGTGTTAGGTGCCTGAATGTACAAGATATATCCTCTTTATGTAAAGCTGGGAGGTTACAATGATGGCAAAACAGAAAACGCATCCATACCAGTTGACCCAGGCATTTGCTGCGTATACATCACTGACCTGCTGCAATGTGCCGCAGCAGAGCCACTAAAGCCATGTTCACATATGTCCATGATGGGGAATGCCATATTGGGCTACCCAACATGTGGCCATAATGCATAGAAATATAGAAGAATGATTGTCTGCAGGTCACAGCAGAGCCAGGACTGTGCAAGTGCACCCAGGCACCAAATGAGCAAGCGGGAATCAAACCCTGGACCTTTGACCATGGAGACATTGCACCACACAATAGGCTATACCTCCACACATAACTACATAGATGGGTAGAGCCTGCAGATCTCTGATCAAACTGTTTGCTGTCTGTGCCAGTATAGGTTGGGTCCTCTACTACCCATGAGGCATTGCACATGCAAAACAGTGGTCTGCAGCCGAAGAACCAATGGAGAATGCATTGATCCAGCATATCAGCTCAGTAAGACGCACTACCTGCGTGTGCTACATGCACATAACAACAGCAAGCTGTGCTGCAGAGCAGTTTCAGTTGTCACCCTGAGGGTGAGGAGGGGTGCCCAGCATCTGGTCCACTGAACCTGCACTGTTAGAGATAATCTCTGCTGGCTGTGCTGTAGGTCCATATCACTGCTAGTGTTTATCAGGTATTGTCTGTAGTGTGTTGTGCTTTTTTTTCCCCCTTGTTTCCTTTATGCTGAGAGTGACAGCAACAGTTTGGCCTTGTGTTCTGCCTATTGGATATTAACCCTCCAATAACAATGCAGGTTAGTGACCAGTGTCAATATGCTGCTGCCATGGAGAGCCACTGCAGTGAGGGTGTATAAACTGGCATGGGGCAACTGCTACAGTCCTGTCAGGACCCAAGTGAGTAAGCCACGAACGACTGCTGCCCCAACCATTGAGAACTAACAATTGACTACAGCACGGCAGAAAGACTGCCTGCTGCTCTTCACTGTGTCAGCCAAGCACAAACTAACTACAGTAGGTCTACTGGTCAGCATGCACAGCATGTGCGTAGTGTGACCATGAGCACTCTGCCTTGGGATACTCAGCATTGACACCCAGCCAACAGAAAATGCATCCACATCACTGGAGCCAGACATTATAATAGCTCTATGTGGATACATAGCCGTGCCGTGGTCACTTTTTGGTCACAGTGAAAGTGCCATCTCAGCATGACATACAGTGACCACCCAGGCAATGCACATGGCAGATGGGCACATTGGCGTCTCAGCCAGTGACCTTACCAATGTGGCAGACACATCCAGACCAATCTCCGCTGTTTCAGGCGTTACTCACAAGCCTTGCCTTGCCTTATTCACTTTTTCCAAACAGGCTTGGAAAAACTCAGACAATGTGAGCCAAAGTGCAGTGCAGAAAGCCGCAGGACCACACACACACACACACACTCTCTCTCTCTCTCTCTCATTGGTGCAATGAGCAAAAGTGGAGATGGTTGGCATTCCTGCTTGACACTCCTGTCTCAATGTCAGCTCAAGGATTGATAACATGTGCTCTGTTTGCACATGCTATATTACCCTGTGCTATTAGCCTCCAACCAGCTGTGGATAGTGGAGCTTGTCAGTGCTGCTGTTGGGTGTTTCCACCCTTGCTGGCCATCTCCTTGGGGGTTGTACACGCTGAAGCTATACTTACACTGTCAGCTAAACCTTGTCCACAGGAATATGCAATACAGAAACCCCAGCAGTGACCTGAACCTGTAACCCTCTGCATATATACACACCAACTGTGTGAATGTTGCATCACAGTGCTGCCTTATGGGGATAGCAGCTCCTGTTGCTGACATGCTTACCTTCAGCTGAGATTTGGCACATGCTGCAGTGCACATGGTGCACATGACCAGGACAATGCTTCTGTCTGCTGCAGGCTGGTGCCACTTCCCACGCCATCACAAACACCCCACCATGCAGACATGCCCATACACTGTCAGTGGTGGTGGTCGCAGTCCCAGCATGTTAAACATGCGGGTTTGGCGAGTGCCTTGGGCACAAGGTCCAGATGGGGGGGGGGGCAGTGGCACACATGGATGGCCACGCAGCCCCCCCCCACCAGCTGTCCATGCAGGGGCCCCATCACCGCCTGCCACCGATCCGTCTTGGGGGGAGGATGGCAGCCACTGCTGTAGTACTTCCCCGGGCACCTGCATTTTCCAGTTACCTGGAGGACTACAGCGTTTGGCACTATCGGCCTCTTCCCCCACAGCTGGGTTCTGTGGCAGTGGGGGGAGGAGGGAGGCAGCCTGGATCTCTGCTTGGGGTGCCAGGACCCTTCGACCACCACATGTGGCACATTGCCTTTCCGCAGCAGTAACAGGACTGTGTGGTGCCACTGTCGCTGTGGGATCATGACAAACATCACAGATGTTTCTGCAGATGGCAGAATACCCCTTTGTGGAGAGGATAAAAAGGTTGGGGCTCATCAACCTGGGGAAGAGACGGCTGAGGTGAGATATGATAGAGGTCTATAGATTATTGACTGGAGTGGAACAGATAAATGTAGGTCGCTTTTTTATGCCATCAGACTGTGGACAGACTAGAATACCTGCAATGCAGTTACAGCGTAACCCATTTGGGTCTTCTAGTTGAAAATATTTTTTTAGTCAACACGTAATCAAACCCTGCAATCCATTACTGGAGGATGTGGTAAAAGCTGTCAGTGTAGCTGGGTTTGAAAAAGTGTGGACGGGTTCCTGGATAACGGTCCATAAACCATTGCTACAGAGGACCCGAGCTATGCACTGCTTACCCCATTACAATTATTTGGGATCCTGTGTGTCTTTTTGGGAAACTGTTGGGTACTTGTGACCTAGATTGTGCACTGTTGGACACAGGATACTAGGCATGATGGACCTTGGTCTGACACAGTTTGTCATATTTTGTAGTCTTATGATCCTATGTGCCATCTAGGCAGCTGCCTGGTCCCCCCCTGCACACCAGCAAGCCCCACTGCATGATCCATGTGCCACCTCCTTTGCCCCCATTTGTACCATTAACATAGTGCCCTTTCATACTTAGGCACTATGATGTTGCTGCTAATGGAGCACTACTATCACTCTTTTGTGCTTCCCTCTCTGTGCATCACATTGCAGACATAAAGTAGCCTCTCTCCTCAAACAGCATCCTTTCGGCCAGGTTTTGAATTGGGTTAGGATTCCTGCCGTTAAGATGCCTGTGTTAAGGGAGCAAGCCTTATTCCTGCCCACTCCCCGCCCATTGACCCCCACTCTCCGCCCCGTGCATGTCTTCTCTCCATCCACAGGTACTGTTAGCGTGTGCTAAAATGGCTGGTACCGTTAAAGCGCACTAAAGTGGATTTTTGCACGTGCAAAGTTAGCACATGCTAGCAGCACACTTGCTCCTTTACCACAGTTAGTAAACATACCCCTTAATGTTGATTTTTTTTCAAAAGTTCAGTGTTTATTGCATTTCTTAAGTATTTTGCTTTGGGAAGCAACGGAATTTATTGAGAGTTGAATGGATAAGAGCGTGACATATTTGAAGAGTCCCGAGAGGATTAGAGACAGTTTGATCCTTTCCGTGGATGTTGTACGATAGTGATATGCATTAATTTCCAACTTGATTGCAATTGATTATTGTCATCATTTCAGTTTTTGTGTGCTGCCCTGCCTTTGCTGTAGGTTTGCCACTGCATAGGTAAAGAGTGCCCTCTTCCTCTGTGATCTTAAGAAAAGCAACTCATTTTATAACATATGCTTTACTTTTAGAGGCTCCCCAGTATTCTGTTTCTATGTTAGATAACAATTTCTTTTTAATAGTACGTGGTGGAAGTTTGATATCTCGGCATATGATGCTGTGGGAGAATTTTTCATAGGGCTTTATTCAATTGTACAAACAAAATATATTTAAATATGTTTTGATCACTCTTTGAGCTCTCCCAGGGCTGTCTTTTTCTGTTAGTCCAGTTAGGCTGAAACCTTCTTTTGACATGTGGGAAATCACTGATCCCTATCAATCAGTACAAGTAAAAATTGGCCAGTGCAAGAAAACAAAACTACCGAGATGCTTTCAGCAAGGAAGCTTGCAAGACCCATCTCATCTGCCATATGCAGACGCCATTTAAATCTCTAGTTAAACCTCGCTTTCCTACCACTTGAAGATTTTCTGTGCCTCTCCTGTGCCTTTTTGAATTTCACTGTCTTTATTCCCTACCACCTCTACTGGGAATCTGCTACAGGTCTACGCTGCCTTTTCTTTGAACAGTAGGAATGTACAGTAGCCAAATATTTCCTGTTCCTTTTGGCTCCCCCCCCCCTCAATTTTTGGGCAGTGTTTGGTTCATTTCACACCTTCCTTTTACTAACCTTTTTAAGGTAAAACGTTTTAATGCTTACAAATCAATTCTATGTGTTAATTTGTAGGTAAATGTGTGCTAAATCGATTATGCATGCACTAAAGCTTTTAAGTCGCATTAATGAACGAAATGTGCACTAATCAATGCACATCCCCGGTGAAAAACTGTTTTCTTTTCTCACATTGTAGTCTTACCCAATTCATTGTAACATAGGGCTCAGTTTCCAAAAAGGGCCAGAGCACATAACATAGTCAAACAGATTTTGGCTGGATAAGCTAAATACATTTTCAGCTGAATATAGCTGCCTAGCCAATGGTGTAAGTTCCAATGAGGGGCCTCTAAGAAAAATGTTTTGAGGGCCCCTTTCCTCCCCATGCAGCCAACAAGCTTACTTTCAAATGATTGCCACGCTGCCTCCCACTCCTGCTGCCCTCTTCTAAGAAGCTTACTAGCCCAGTGGCTGGCATCTTCTACTGCTGAACTTTGCAAGCTGCTTTGAGGTGCTGGTATTTTTCTTCCCTGGGCACCTGTCCCGATGCTCCGGAAAGATGTCTGAAAGTGAACGGTGTAAAAGATATAGGCATGTGCAGGGCCGGAGCAAGGAGATGAGGAGCCCTAGGTGAACCTCATCCGTTGGGCCCCCTCTCCCGACAGGCCCCCATTGCTGACGCTGCCACCCCTCTCTGAGACCTACAGTGGCAGCAATAGCCTGAAACAGCCCCACAGTGCTTACCTTCCGCCCCCACTGATGCTGACTTTCTTTTGTATGGAGGGGGGGCGCGGAAGCAGACAGCCCCATGGCACAATAATTTGAAGGTCCTTTCCTGAGATTTTGACAATTAAACTCAACAATTTTAATTACGAACTCCAGTCTTCCAAGGACAATCCTATCAAAAACCATAATTGAAATATTAAAATTTGTTTTCTGTGTAGAAGATACACATACACAGAGAAAATGACAATTTCCATAAACCCTTAATCTGCTAAGGCAGGATGGCCCATACAAAAGGAGGTCGGCCAAGCTGCCCTACTGTAACATGGGCTGGGCACAACTCTTCTGATTAATAAACCCATCTTCATGTATAGCCCGTTATTTCTTAAGTCCAGGTATATCACTGGAAGCAAAAGCTGATGCAAGGATTGGGCTATGCAGAGTCTTAGAATAACATGTCATCTTTCAGCATGCAGCAGGGAATGTGTGTGGTGAAGACAGAACTAATATTTATTTATTTATTTATTTAAACAGATTTATATACCACCTTATCCTTCAATCAAAGTGGTCACATTACAATAGGAGGGTTACATTTAACATAGGGGTACATAACAGCATAGAAGTACTTAACAACATCTAGACAGTACAATTGGAGGGTTGCATTTATCATAGGGGTAACATATAGACAGTATGAGGTAATTAACGTTATAATATGTTTGTTTAGGATGAGTGTTTGGGGTGAGTGGGTACTGAGTTGATGTTATGTCATTAACTTATATGCCTATTCGGGATGCGTGAATATCGAATTATTGGCAGTAGATGTATTACTGTTTGTTGTGTAATATTTCCTGATAAAGGTGCTGCCATTGGTTCCAGTCAGCTCCAATTTGCTGGTGACCTCTTCCATTCAGTCCATTTATTGTCCTCCATCTGTTTCCTGCCCAGCCTGAGGCAGGAGTTTGCCTGTGGAGAGCCTGTCCATTGAGGAGTGGGGGATGGGGGGAGGAGAGAGAATTGCATATACACTTAATTCCCCAGGTCCTTGTTTCCCACAGATCAATAGACTCTCCTGTTCCATTTGATTTATGTGTATCCAGTTATATCTGGGGGCTGGGAACACTTCCTCTCTTGTCTTTTTCTTATTCTCTCTCTGTTTTTGTTTCTCTTCCTCAGTCCAACCTGCCACCGACCCACATCTATACACATGTTTTCTCTCTCTCTCTCTCTCTCCCTAATGCTTAGCATTGTGGCAGAGATCATGTTAAAATGTTATCCAGTCTTCCTCTTCTTTTCACATATCTCTGCCAGTGATAATTACTGGAGCTATTTTAGCCATCCTAAATATTTTCCTGGAAATCTTTTCACATTGTAAAGTAGTTTGTTTGCTGTGCTAGTCCACATGAATGCACAAAAATAAAGGTTAATAAATGAAAACAACCTCCTCCTCTGCCCCCCCCCCCCACAAAAAAATAAGGTGAAATCTTTTTATTAGGCCGACAAAACAGATTGTGTGGGAAAGGGCAATTTCTTCGCAAGGCACCTATGTAAAATGTCTAGAAACACACTTATTTTATACCTATTTTAGAAAGGTGACATGCCACATATGTGGATCTTATAAAAGCTATGGCCATGCCACCCTGAATAAGTCCCATAGGCAGTGGAATGGGGAGGGCCCCAAGGGCCACAGCTTTAGTAATATTTTGTCTAACACGGCATCAGTAACAAGAGAACTTGGAGGCGGAGCTAGAGACTGGTTTGTTTGGCCCCTTAAGCTAAAAAGATGTTCGGCTGTCTCTGGTAAGCCTGATCTTGTTTCCTTTCAGAAGTTAAGTGGGGGTTGGGCCTGGTTAGTTTTTGGATGGGAGAACAAGTGCTGTAGGTTTTGTTGCATGGAAGAAAGGCCTGATAATCTACTTTCCATCGCACCTTGCTAAGAAAACCCAGGGTTGCCAGGAGTTGGCATCGACTTGACAGCACACAACAACCTCTATTAAATAGGATGTCAGAGCTGTCTCTAATTCTCTTACGCAAATTTATACCCACATCGAATATGCATGTACATTGCAACCCCCACCCTGTTCCGCCAAGCTGCACCACAGAAAAGGGTACATATGGCATGTGTACAATTACACATGAGCTTGGCATGTGCATTTGTATGTGTATATATAATTGCAGAATGTTGTATGAGTCATTTTCCTTACACACGGAACATGCTTTATAAAATTATGCCTTTTTGACTAGCTTTTAGGAGCTAACCCCCCTGAGGACTGCCCTGAGGAAGAGACCATTAGCTCCTGAAAGCTAGTCAAAAATGTATCAATTCAGTTCAGTAAAATGGCATTATCTTTTTTCTTTTTTTTAGTTATTAGTCTTTTATGGCGACTGGTTTCTTTCCCTTTATTTGTGTCTTTCTCTCCCTCCTCTTTCTTTCCTGTACCCTTTGCATGTCCTTCTGGTATTTTGCAATAGGCCATTTTAACTGCAGTGAGAGGTATGAACTGAAATCAGTTCATGCTGTTTTAAAACTGAAATGACACCCTGAATTTTCGTGGAAGGTTCATCTTGTGGGTTGTACAGTACCAGCCACATGGCAGTGCATTTCTAACTTTTTACAATAATGAATGTGGTTCTTAAGTCCAAGTTTCAACCTTTCATGGCCTCTGGTTACCACCAGCTCATGGGATTCATCACCGGGCCTTCATTTCTTGGGCTTTTTGTCTATACATCAGTACTGTGTAGTTTGGTTTCTTGATGGTTTCTGTCACAGCCTTCATTGGTGGTTAGGTTGAACTGCTGAAGCCTGATGCTTCCTGCCATGGTAGCTTAATAGGTGGATTCACAGTAGACATATATCCTCTTCCTCACATTTCTACTATTGAAACTGTAAACTGAGGAGTGCTGGGAAGATGCTGGAGTGTGGGTATGGGGGAAAGAGAGGCTTTAGAAGGGGCCACTAGAGAAGCCAGGCAGACGAGTTGCCATGGGATTTTCCACCCAGTGTTTTCATGTTTAATTTAGGATGTTTTTCATGTTGTCACTGAATGAGCTGGAAGCCTTCTTGTGAGTGGGTGTTACAGCCTCACTCTTTGGACAGTGCTGTGTATATAACATATACTATGACATTGTGCTGTTTCTTTGATGCTAACTCATGTCCTGGTTTTCATTGACAGGCAATAATCTATGAGGGCCAGGATAAGAACCCTGAGATGTGCCGCGTGCTTCTCACCCATGAGATCATGTGCAGGTGAGGCCCGTATAAATGGTATATCATTCTCTCTCTATACCACTGGACTAGCACAGCATGCTATGTAGAGTAGAATTGGCAAGTGTTAGGAGCAATCTGAAGGACTGTTCCCAATAATTCCTGCAACATAACTGCATGGCGTGCCCAGTCTGGTTATGAGGATAATCTCTTGCCAGCAGTTCCTCTCTCTCCTCCACACAACTTCCAGTCTCCTCTGCTTCATAACTAGGACTGGAAGGTGGGCTGCAGATTCAAGGTATTAATTGATGACGTTTCCGAACTTATTTCTGCAAACCTCATGAATGTAAAGTCTTACTGAGCTATATCTGAGTCTGAAAAGCAGATGGAGATATCCCCATGATGACATTTTTTCAGAGGGAGACCAGCAAGGAGTAGGTTACAATAGTCTAGATGGAAGGTGACTAAGGAGTGGATAAGTGTCTTAGTAGTGTGTTCAGAAAGGAATGGGTGGATTTTGTTGATGTTGTAGAGAAAGAAACGGCAGGTCTTAGCTATCAATTGGATGTGTGTGGAGAAGAAGAGAGAGGAGTCAAAGACGACCCCAAGGTTGCGAGTGAGGAGACAGGGAGGAGTATTTATTTTATTTATTTAGCTATATTTATATACCGCCTTTCACCAGGTCAAGGCGGTTTACATGGAACAAATGCAAGATACATTATAACAGTGGCATCAATACTATATACAACATGCAATTATAAACCATTAGGGCTCTTAACTATATACATTTCTGACTATATACAACAGTAGTGGAAGGCATCGTGCTATGTTCTTACGAGGGGGAGGGGGGTTATGCGCTTGGGCTGAAATGTTCTGTGAACAGATGAGTCTTTAAATGCTTTCTGAATGTTTTTAGGTCAGGGATGTTCCTGAGCTGGTTTGGTAGCCTGTTCCATATGGAGGGTGTGTAGAGAGTTATCCACAAAGTCTGAGAAAGGAGGAAGGAGAGGGGAGGGTTTAGGGGGAAAAATAAGCTCAGTTTTGGCCATGTTCAATTTCAAGTGGCAGTGAGACATCCAAACAGTAATGTCAGAAAGGCAGGCAGAGATCCTGGCCTGGATTGCCGGAGAGATTTTGTCATCCTCTGGTGTTTGACTTTGTGATGCATGATGCTGTGAGTTAATTAAGAGTGTGAAGGATTTGAATGCCTGTGTGAGTTTCCCCAAAGCTGTGGCTTTGCATAAATGTAATGTGGATTGTAGGATGGCAAAATGTCTATCTGGAGGTGTCGAGGAAAGCATGAATAACAGCCCTGAAGCTTTACTGGAAGATGATTGAGTATTATGCTGAATCGGTAGGATTGGGCCGCTGAGTTATAGACGTACCTAGGAATATATGGTCAAATATTCAAAAGGACTCACCTGCTCCGTGGCGGTGGCTATTCTTATAAGGGGCCCTTTTACTAAACTGTGGTAAGTTTTTATACTCACCATGTGTTAGAACAAAACCCAACGTGCAGTAAGTGCTAAAATCAGTTACCAAGTTTCCCAGTGCCAAGAGTGAGATTTTTGGCCAGTTCTGATTTTAAATTTGCATTGGTATGCAGTATGGTATTTGTAGTCCCTGATTTTACACATTCAAATCAGTGCTGCAGGTCCCATAATGCATCAGAATGAGAGTCTCAGAAATCCAGGACTGGCTTAGAAATCTCACTCCTGGAATTGGGCAACTTGGTGACTCTGCAAAACTGTGCAAAAGGTGTTGGGGGCAAGCCCAGCAGGGAAAGGTTCCTAACCACGCGTTACATGCGGTAGCAATTAGCATGAGTGCACTTAACGCCTCCTCTTGTGGTGGTATTAAGTGCACCTGTGCTAACCGCAAAAATTGGCAGTGTGTGGTAAGTACCATGCACAAACTTCACTATGCAGTCCACGCCCACAACCCACCGTCACCATCCCTTTGTGCATTATGCAATTATCTTGGGAGTTTCACCATGCTGGCTGCTTTTACCGCATGGTAACTATTATGGTGGACTTGCGCTAGTGGTTGCCGTGTGCATAAACACCTGCTCTGCTTAGTGCACTTAAGTAGAAGGGCTCCTAAGTCCCTTTTTGTTAAGTTTCAGTGATATTACGCCACTGAAAATTCCCTCTGACCACCCTGCCACTATCTGTATCATTCCAGGCTGGAATGAGGACTTTTCTCCCATTTGTACTGATGCAAATGCAATGTGTGCCGTTGAGTCAATGCTGGCTCCTGACAACCAGCAGCTCCTGGGTTTTCTTGGCAATGTGACCAGTGGTGGATTGGCAGGCCTTTCTTCCAAGGCACTGGGGGGTTAAGTGACTTGCCCAAGACGAGAGGATGTGCCATTGGAAATTGAACCCTGGTCTCTGCTTATCAAGCCAGTGCTCTAACCACTAGATAGCGGCAATATTTAACCACTATCTATTTAGGCATGTCATTTAAGTTGGGACAGAAAAGTTGCTGTTTTAACTTTAACCACTTAGCTATCCAGATAGCACCTGGGTTATACATGGTTATTTAAACTGCATGGCTGGCCTTTTAAAAAATGCTCGCTGCAGTATTTAAATATTTACCCAATATTGTTTTGGTGTTATGTTGCTCTTTTGATGAAAGAGGGGACATTATTTTTAAAGGGTAATTTTAGCCTACTAATGGTATGCTCCAAATGCACCCCTAAGGAAAGCTAGAGACTTGGTAGAGTCAGTAACAGAAAGTTTCTCGGAGTTCATATTTGCAGTTAAATGAAAGAAGAAGGTCGGCCTGGAAGCATCAAGAGTAAAGGAGACCTGCCAAGTTGGAGCCCTAAAGGAAAGTATATGAGGGTGTGTTGGCATTTGAGAGGTGACAAGCAGGAATGACATGGAGAGATGGAATCGTAATAACTGGAACCATACCAAACAATAGAAACATAGAAATATGATGGCAGAAAAAGACCAGCTGGCCTATGTAGTCTGACCTTCCATATCATACACTACAACAATCCCCTTTTTTCCTTTAGAGATCCTCTGTGTTTGTCACATGCTTCTTTGAATTCAGATTCTGTCCTCATCTCTATCACCTCCCCTGGGAGACTATTCCACGCATCTACCACTCTTTCTGTAAACAAATATTTCTGCATATTACTCCTGAGTCTATCCCCTTTCACCCTCATCCTATGTTCCCTTGTAGCAGAGCTTGCTTTCAATCGATAAAGGCTCTCCTCCTGTGTATTTATGCAACAGAGGTATTTAAACTTCTCAGTCATATCACCTCTATCCGGCCTTTCCTCTAAAGTATACATATTAAGATCCTTAAGTCTGTCCTCATATGCTTTATATCAAAGACCACTAGCCATTTTAGTAGCCACCCTCTGCACTGACTCCAACCTGTTTATATCCTTTTGAAGGTGCGGTCTCCAGAATTGCACACAATACTCCAAATGAGGTCGCACCAAAGACTTATACAGAGGCACTATCACCTCCTTTTTTCTGCTAGCCATTCCTCTCCCTATGCACCCAAGCATCCTTCTAACTTTCACCGTTGCCTTTTCTATCTGTTTAGCTACTTTAAGATCCTCAGACACTATCACGCCTAGGTCCCGCTCTTCTTTTGTGGACAGAATTACTTCACCCCCTATACTATATCACCCCCTTGGATTGCTGCAGCCCAAATGCATGACCTTGTATTTTTAACATTAAACTCAGCTGCCAAATTCTAGACCATTCTTCAAACTAAGCTAGATCCCTTTTCATGCTATCTACACCTTAATCGGTGGCTACTCGATTGCAGATCTTGATATCATCCACAAAGAGGCAAACCTTACCTCACAGCCCATACGCAATGTCACTAACAAAGAGGTTAAAAAGAATCAGACCAAGGACATATTCCTTTGGCACACCACTGGTAACTGTCTTCTCTTCAGAGTGAGCTCCATTTACCTGTACCCTTTGTAGCCTCCCACTCAACCAATTTCTAACCTAAGCAGTAACTTTAGAGTCCATCCCTAGAGTGCTCAGTTTATTTATAAGTCACCTGTGCGGAATGGTGTCAAATGCTTTACTGAAATCTAAATACACCACATCTAGGGCTCTCCCTTGATCCAACCCCCTGGTCATCCAGTCAGAGAAATCAATCGAATTTGTCTGACAAAACCTGCTTCTGGTGAATCCATGCTGCCTCGGATCCTGTAATCCGCTGCACTCCAGAAACCTCACAATTTTCTCTTTCAGCAGCGCTTCCAATAACTTACTCACCACCGAGGTTAAACGAACTGGCATGTAGTTTTCAACCACATCCTTACTTCTGCTTTTGTGTAGAGGGACTACATATGCTTCTCTCCAGTCCTCTGACACCACTACCGATTCCAAAGAGGCATTGAAAAGGTCAGTCAGTGGAGCTGCTAGAATGTCCCCAAGTTCCCTCAGTATTCTCGGATGTATCCCATCTGGTCCCATCGCATTGTCTACTTTTAATTTCACTAGTTTCTCATGATCACATCCTTCTGAAAATCATTCAAGATGCCCCTTGCTTTCTGTCCTGTTTGTGATTGTTTTCTGAGGTCCTGCTCCTGGATCTTCATCTGTGAACACAGAACAGAAATATATGTTAAGCAATCCGCTTTATCCTCATCAGCTTCTACATGTTCCTCCCCTTCACCCTTGAGTCTGACAATACCACTTTTGCTCTTCCTCTTCTCACTAAGATATCTGAAAAATGTCTTATCCGCCCTCCCCCCCACCCCATTTTATTGCATTGACTATTTCCTCCTCTTTTTGAATCATTGCTTTCCTCACTACTTTGCTAGCTTCTCTAAATTTTTCCAAATATAGATGCCTGTCTTCCTCTCTCTGTGATCTCTTTTATTTCATGAAGGCCTCCCTCTTTTTCTTCACCTCTTCAGCTACCTCTTTTGAGAAGCATGGTGGCCTCCTTTTCCTTTTACCTTTATTTACCATTTTAACAAAAAGGTTGGTTGCTCTTAAAATATCCCCTTTCAGTTTTGCCCACTGTTTTTCTACATCCCCTAGCTCTTCCTATCCTGCTAATGACTCCTTGAGGTATTGGCCCATCTTGGCAAAGTTAGTTTTCCTAAAATCTAAGACCCTTGCTTTTGAATGGATTTTAGCAGCCCTAGTCCTAATACTGATCACACCACCTTGTGATCACTGGATTCGAGATGATCTCCCACTGTAACATCAGAAACACTTTCACATTAGTAAGCATCAAGTCCATTATGGCCCCTTCATGTGTGGTTTCTATTACCAGTTGCCTGAATAGTTCTCCCTGTAGAGAATCCAGGATCTCCTTACTTCTAGATGATACTGCAACAGGAATGTGCCTCTCAACAACTGTCATATTGAAATCCCCTATCAGTAGCACTTCCCCTTTTCTGGTAATGCTGCATATGTCTTCTAGCCACCTCTTTTCCCAGGATAGTTTCTCCAAATGGGTTAGTTTTGGACATACTATGGTAGTCATGAACCTCATTTCTAAGCCAGGGTATGTGGAATATGATCTTAATCTCTCAAATTTACTGCTAATGCTCGGCGTAATACTTGCATCGTGCCAAAGAGAGCCTCCTGCGGAGGTCTGTATATCAAGCCAATGCAAATGGATTTCTTTTTCCCTCTTTCTAGTTTAACCCACAGTGCCTCCTCTCTCCCTTTTAAGCCCTGTATTTCAATAGCTTTAATATTATTTTAACATTGCCAAGAAAACCCAGAGGTAGCTGGGTCGCTAGGAGTCAACACTGACTTGATGGCACTAAAAATAAAAAAATATATATATATATATATTATTTTTTATATATAGTACCACTCCTCCTCCCCTTCTTTGTATCCTGTCCTTTCTGAATATATACTGTAGTTACATCCCAGTCATGGGGTTTCCGTAAACCAATGTGGGAAGAGATAAGCAAGCACAAGATTCTCTAACTTTTGTTAAAGCTGTTTATTTGGAAAATCAAGTGCAAATCACCGTATACCCACAGTTTCTGTTTCCAGAATGATTATTTAGAGAGAGAGAGAGAGAGGGAGAGAGACATGTGATTCCTGTTCCTGAAGAAAAGGGAGCAATTTCCACTCCACCCAAACACTTTGACTTCCAGTGGAAGTACAAAGGCATTGTTCTAGCCAGGGTTAGGAGCACTTGCCCAGAGAGGAGACTCTTCCTCAACCCTGGAACTAGGTAGGAATTAAGCACCCTATACCCAAAGGTTTGTGCAGTAATTTAAATACACTCAATCCTTATTTAGCAACACACTCTCTCCTGGCCTGTCTCAGCTAAAATGTAGTTGTGAACTACCGAACTTCTAGATCAGAAGTACTCAACCCAGATCTCAGGACTCACCTAGCCAGTCAAGTTCTCAGACTTAACCACAATGAATATGCATGACATAGATTTGCATGCACTGAGGCACATTTCACAGTAGGACGTCCAAGTGCAATCTGAGACGTCAAAGCCAGAACGTCTGGGGAAAAAAAGCAGCATATTCAGGCATGATTTCAGAAACGTGCATATATGCCTGATATGGATGTCTATCAAATAATTATATAGATATCCCCAGGATCACATTTCTGAATCAGGATGTCTAATAGTATAATGGTTAGAGTAGTGGCTTTAGAGCTGTATAGCTAAGGTTCAAATCCTCTTGTGAGCCTTTGTGATCTAAGATTCATTACTTAATTCTGTGTCTTCTCTACACTCTGGATGTTTTAAGGTGCAAACAAGCACTTTCCTGATGCCTATTCATGCTTGGAGCAGGTATAAATATGGATGTGCCTGCAGACATTTCTGAGATCTAACGGGGACTTGTAAGTCCATTGCTCCTCCCCAGACACGCCCCTGCCACACCCCCTTTCCCACTTGGACGTCCCTGCACCCGAGACGTCTGCGAATGTCATTTGTGGAATGGCTACGGAGACGTCTCCATAATTCTGATGTCCATGTGCACGTCTTCAGGTGTCCAGATCATGACTGAACATTTTAAAATGACCCTCACCGCCTCTATTGTATGGAAATCTCTCTCATGCATATTCATTGTGGTTGTCCTTAAAACCTGACTGATTTGAGAACCCCTGTTCTAGATGGATGCTGGATAAGAAGGTAGCATGTAAGATGAGTAGCTAGCGGCAGATGAGCTATGCTTCCTTTGCTGTCTGTTGTAGCCAAGCTGAAGAGGGGGCCATAGGCACATTCACTTGTATCAAGAGATTACTTCTCAGCTGAACGCACTGGTTTCAGTCTCATGTGACCCATTATAGCTTTGGTAACTGTTTCTAACACTTTCATTCCTTGTTTGTCTAAATTACTATCTCTGGGTGTCACAGCCGTGCTTCAGAGCTAATTGATCTCCTGGAACCCCACTAATTATCCCAGGGCTCCAGTAATCATAAATACTTCATAGCAGATCAAATGTAGGGAGAGCAGGGTATGGATACTCACTTTATCTTGGTTACCTTCTGTGAACTTTTAAGGATGCCCTTCGAGCAGTTTTTTCTTTACATTTCCAGGAAAATGTATAAGTTCACTTAAAATAAATAAATAAATAAATAAAAGCAATGTGGAAAAATTGGTGGAGAGACTATCATGGGACACTTGAGATTGAATATTGTGCCTTATTAAGCACAGTGACAGAGAGGAATGCGTAAAGTTCTCTGGAAACCCAGGGGCAGGATCATGACAAGTGGGGGCACTTGGGATTTTTCGCCCTTTATGTAGCAGTGCCACCTGTCTGGCATGGGATCTGTGGACAGAAACATTGTGTGTGAATGGTGCTAACGCTGAGGAAAGCTGCTATCCAAGGGCCTGCATCTTCTGTCTGTAGGGAATAAAGTAGGGTAGGGAATAAAGCCATTTATTAATACAAGATGTGGAAAATGACAGCAGGTAAAGACCATATAGCCTATCCAGTGTGCCCATTCACACCAAATACTAAGTTCTACAATCCCTTCCTCTTCCTCAAAGATCCTCTGTACTTATTATATGCCATACTGGATTAGACCAATGGTCCATCAAGTCCAGTATCCTGTTTCTAACAGTGGCCAGCTCAGCTCACACGAACATGGCAGGATCCCAAAAACTAGACAGATTCCATGCTACTTATCCCAGGGATAAGCAGTGCATTTCCCTCAGTCCACTTTAATAATGGTTACTGGACTTTTCCTCCAGGAACTTGTCCAAGTTTTTTTTTTAATAATAGCTTTTACTATATCCTCTGTCAGTGAATTCCAGAGCTTAATTCTGCATTGAGTGAAAAAATATTTTCTCCAATTAGTCTTAAATGTACTGCTTTGTAGCCTTACTGCACGTCCCCTAGTCTTGGTACTTCTTGAAGGATTAAACAACCAATACACGTTTACTCATTCTACTCTGCTCATTATTTTTAGACCTCTATCATATCTCTCCTCAGTTGTCTCTTCTCCAAGCTGAATCTTTTAAGCGTTTCCTTATAGTAGCATAGTAACATAATATATGATGGCAGATAAAAACCAGTATGGTCCATCACGTTCGCCCAGCAAGGCGGAAAGAGTTGGTATACTTGTCGCTCCTTGCAGGTCATCTCTACCCATGCCTTTGTTTAGGGGTGTACATACTGCTCCGTATAGGTCACCCCTATTTGTTCAGATATACGAGAGATAGTTATGCTTATTTTCATTTTATCCTGTTGCTATAAAGGTATCCACTGTGTCTATCCCATGTCATTTTGAATTCTGTTACTGTGTTTGCCCCCACCACTTCCATTGGGAGGGCATTCCAAGTTTCCACCACCCTTTCAGTGAAAAAGTATTTCCTGACATTGCCTCTCAGTTTACCCCCTTGCAGCTTCATGTTATGCCCTCTAGTTTTACAGCTTCCCCGTCTTTGGAAGAGGTTTGTTTGTCCATTAATACTCTTTAAGTATTTAAAGGTCTGAATCATATCTCTTCTGTCCCTCCTCTCCTCCAGAGTGTACATATTTAGGTCTTCAAGTCTCTTCTCATAAGTCTTATGATGCAGGCTCCAAATCATGTTAGTCGCCTTTCTCTGAACCACTTCCAGCCTTTTTATATCCTTTGTGATATACGGTCTCCAAAACTGAACACAATATTCCAAGTGAGACCTCACCAGCAAATTGTACAGTGGCATTAGTACCTCTTTCTTTCTGCTGGTAATTCCTCTCTGTATGCAACCCAGCATTCTTATGGCTTTTGCCACCATCTTGTCGCACTGTTTCACCACCTTGAGATCATCAGAAACAATCACACCAAGGTCCTTTTCCTGGTCTGTGCACATCAATCTCTCACCCTCTATCACATACATTTCCCTTGGATTGCTGCTTCCCAAGTGCATGACACTGCACTTCTTCACATTAAATCTTGACTTTCAAGCATTAGATCATTCTTCCAGCTTTTGTAGATCTTTCTTCATGTTCCCCACTCCCTCGGGGGAGTCCATCCATCTTATCATGTTGGTCACCTTTCTCTGTACTTTCCAGGTCCGCCATATCTTTTTTAGATGTGGTGAGCATAACTGCACACAATACTCAAAGTGCGGTCGTTGATGGAGTGATACAGAGACATTATGATATTCTTTGTTATATTCTGCATTCCATTCCTAACAATTCCTAGCATTCTATTAGTTTTCTTGACTATTGCTACACACTGAGCCGAAGATTTCAGTATATTATTCACAATGATGCCGAGATCCTTTTCCTAGGTAGTGGTTTCTAATGTGGAACCTTGCATCGTGTAACTGTAGGTTGGGTTGTTTTTTCCTAAGTGCATAACTTTGCTTGTCCACATTAAACTTCATTTGCCATTTGAATTCCCAGTCTCCCAGTTTCTCAAGGTGTTGCAATTTTTCAGAATCCTCTTGTGATTTAAAAACTTTGAATAATTTTGTGTCATCTGCAAAGTTCAACACCACATCTTTGCCATTTCCAGGCCACTGATAAATATGTTAAAAAATAGTGGGCCCAGCACAGATCCCTGAAGTACTCCACTATTCACCTGTCTCCATTGAGAAAATTGACCTTTGTGCCCTACCCTCTGTTTTCAGTCCACAATAGGACACTGCTTCCTTTCCCATGACTTTTTAAATTTCCTCAAGAGTCTCTCGTGAGGAACCTTGCCAAGGGCTTTTTGAAAATCCATGTATACTATATCCACTGGCTCACCTTTATCTGTCTGTTTTTTCACACCTTCAAAAAATATAACAGATTAGTGAGATATGACTTTCTTTTGCTAAATTCAAGCTGGCTTGGTCCTATTAAACCGTAACTTATGTGTATGTTCAGTAATTTTGTTCTTTATAATTATTTCTACCATTGTGCCTGGCAGTGACATCAGGCTCATTGGTCTGTAGTTTCATGGCTCAGCCCTGAAACCCTCTGTAAAAACTAGCATTACACTGGCCACTCTCCAATCTTCAGGTACTATAGACGATTTTAATGAATGTTTACAAATTACTAATAGAAGGTATGCAGTTTCATTTTTGAGTTCTTTCGGCACCCTGGGATGCATGCCATCCAGTCAAGAAGATTTGCTACTCTTTAATTTGTCAAAAGGTGAAAAAGAAAAATAGCCAGAATGGATGACTGAAGAAACTCTGAAAATTGCCCAGAAATGCAGAGAAGCTAAAGCCAGAGGAGAAAGAGAGGCAATCACAGAACACAATAGAGATTTCCAATGTGCAGCAAGATGAGACAAGGAGAAGTATTACAATGATGCATGCAAGGAAATAGAATCTGAAGCTATTAGAGGAAGAACAGGATCAACTTTCCTAAAGCTAGGAGTTAAAGAGAAAATTCCAGCCTTGAATTGGAATGCTATAAGATGCTGAAGGATCCATGTCGAATAATACTGAGAAATCAAGAAGAGGTGGAAAGATTACACAGAGTCATTATACCATAAAGAGCAATTGAATCAACAACCATGTCAACCTGTACTTTATGATCAGTAACCATTGATAATGAAAGAAGAAGTTGAAGCAGCATTGAAAGCATTAAGAACAAAGCACCAGGCATTGATGGTATTTCCATTGAAGTATTACAGCAATCAAATGCATCTGTTAACATCCTTACAAGGCTCTGCCAGGAAATTTGGAAGGCAACATAATGTCCAACTGACTGGAAAATATCTGTGTTTATACCAATACTGAAGAACGGCGATCTGACTAACTGTGAAAATTATTGCACAATCTCTCTGATCCCACATGCCAGCAAGATTCTATTCAAGATCATTCAGCAGAGATTACAACCATACCTGGAAGAGAACTGCCTGACATGCAAGCAGGGCTCAGGAAAGGGAAAGGAATGAGAGACATCATTGAATATGTGAAATGGATACCAAAAGGATATCTATATGTGTTTTATTGACTACAGTAAAGCCTTTGATTGTGTTAATCATGAAAAATTCTGGGCCAAATTAAGAAGCATAGGTATACCAGAACACCTGATATTTCTCTTGAACAACCTTTCCATTGATCAGGAAGCAACAGTTCAAACAGAACAAGGAGAAACAGAATGGTTTAAAATCAGCAGAGGTGTATAACAAGACTGCATACTTACTCCTTACCTCTTTAATTTACCGTATTTTCATGCAAATAACGCACCCACATGTATAATGCGCCCACGTATATAATGCGCGGAGAATAGGAATTTGTGTAAAAAAGTTTTTGTATAGCTCGCTTACGTGTATACCATACAGTCATCTTTTTGGAAATGTAAATAAAGTTTCCCTCCGCTGTCGACCGTCGTAGGTTTTGAATAGTCTAATGCTACTCCTTATCAGGTAGTCTTATGTGAAGCCATTCAGTAATGATAGTTTACCGGGTATTTCAAAACCTATTTGTAATGTCAGTCCAAGATCCCTCTGTTGCTCGTCCATCCTCGTGGCACCCTCTCCATTCTTCCTGGGTGTGTCTGGATATGAAATCGACTCGCTACACTATTGACGTCAAATGTATCTAAAGAGCATCTTCAGTCAGTAATGACTTTATTTGATGACGAGTGTGAATCTGACTCTGACGTCAAAGGTTTTCGAGAATCTGATAATGACAATGATTAAGAGTATTATTGATTTTTGGACAAATACATATTTTTCAATCACGCTCTGTGTTACCATTCATTTCACCATAGGTTTCTTTCATTTTAGATGTCTCGCTGTTATGATATGTCACAATTGCGATCACGAATTTTAATGGCCGCTCGATATTGGTCTTTCCTTACTTAACAGCCCTTGGTTTTAACCAATGATAGATCTTGAAGTCGGCAACTTTTAAAAACATATTTGTATAGCGTGCCTACGAGTGTAACGTGCAGAAGTGGTGCGTGGTATGTAAAAACACGTATAATGTGCACGTTATATGCGAGAAAATACGGCATATGCAGAACAAATCATCAGAGAAGCAGGACTGTATGAAGACAACCGAGGTGTGAAGACTAGTGGAAAACTCATCAACAAGCTTTGCTTTGCTGATGATACCACATTACTGGCTGAAAGTGAAGACGATCTGAAACATTTGCTTCTTAAGATCAAGGAACATAGTCTTAAAATGAGTCTGCACCTTAACATTAAGAAGACAAAGATCCTGACATCTGGCAAAATCAATAAGTTCATCATTGATGAAGAAGAAATCAAAATAGTGGACAAGTTTGACCTGCTTGGATCAATCAATAAAGAAACAACAAGCAGTCAAGAAATCTGACGATGTATTGCTGTTGGCAGAATGGTTATGAAGGACCGAGAGAACATTCTCAAGAGCAGAGATGTCTCTCTCCATACAAAGATTCGACTTGTTCAAGCCATATTATTTCCAATAACATCATATGGATGTGAAAGCTGGACAGTAAAAAAGATTGACGGGAAGAAAATCAATGCCGTTGAACTATGGTGCTGGCAAAGAATATTGTCTATACCATGGACTACCTGAAGAACAAACCAGTCAGTACTAGAAGAGATCAAACCTAAGTTTTCTTTAGAAGCTCACATGACAAGACGTTGACTTTCAAACTTTGGACACATGATATGAACAGAAAGGTCATTCGAGAAAGACATCATGCTTGGCAAGGTTGAAGGTCAACCAAAAGAGGAAGGCCAGCAATACAATAACAGCAGCTATGGTTGCCACTCTATCAACAATGAACTGCCTGACTGAAGACTGAACACAGTTTAGGACAACTATCCAGAGGGTCACCATGAGTTGACACCGTCTTGATGGCACTTAACAACAATGATTTGTCAAACTGTCCTTTTACATCTTTCATATTTACTGAGATTTTGTTTCAATTCTTTTTATTCATTACCTTTAAATATCATTTCTGGCATAGGTATCTCATCTATATTTTCTTCAGTAAAGACCAAAGCAAAGAATTCATTTAGTCTGTCTGTTATGGCCTTGTCCTCCTTTAGCACTCCTTTTACTCCTCTATCATTTAATGGTCCTAGTGACTACCTCACGGGCTTTTGTCTTTGAATGTATCTGAAAAAAGTTTTTATTATGTGATTTTTTTTTTTTGCTTCCATGGCCAGCTTTTTTTTCAAATTCTATCTTTGGCTGCCTTTTCAATGCCTTGCATATAACTTGCCAGTGCTTATGCTGTTTCCTGTTTACTTACATAAGAACATAAGATATGCCATACTGGGTCAGACCAAGGTCCATCAAGCCCAGTATCCTGTTTCCAACAGTGGCCAATCTAGGTCATAAGTACCTAGCAGTCTCCCCAAAAGACACGGGTTCCTCAATGATTGTATTGGGTCAAGCAGTGATATCCTGGGTCCCTTTTAATAATGATTTATGGACCTTTCCTCCAGGAACTTGTCCAAACCTTTTTTAAACCCAACTACACTAACAGCTTTTACTACATCCTCTGGTAACAAATTCCAGAGTTTGATTACACGTTGAGTGAAAAAATATTTTCTCATTAGTCTTAAATAAGTTACCCTGTAACTTCATTGCATGTCCCGTAGTCTTTTTATATTCTGATGATGTAAACAATCAATCTCCATTTACCCGTTCCACTCCATTCATTAATTTATAGACCTCTATCATATCTCCCCTCAGCCGTCTCTTTTCCAGATTGAAGAGCCCTAACCTTTTTAGCCTCGCTTCATAGGAGTATCCTTCCATCCCCTTTACCATTTTGGTGGCTCTTCTCTGTACCTCTTCTAATAACGCTATATCCTTTTTTCTATCTTTTAACTAGTTCCTGATCCACAACAGTACACTGCCTCCTAATCCATGACTTTTTAGTTTTGCCAAAAGTCTCTGATGAGGGATCTGTCAAAGGCTTTATGAAAGTCCAGATATACTATATCAACCGACTCACCTTTGTCTACCTGTTTATTCACACCTTCAAAAAAATATAACAGATTAGTAAGACAAGATCTTCCTTGTCTAAAGCCATGTTGGCTGTCTCCCATTAAGCCATGACTATCTACATATTCAGTAATTTTGTTCTTTATAATGGTTTCTACCATTTTGCCTGGTACTGACTTCAGGCTCACCGGTCTGTAGTTTCTCGGATCACCCCTGGAACCCTTTTTAAAAATTGGCGTTACATTGGCAATCATCCAATTTTCAGGTATAACAGATGATTTTAATGATAGTTCACAGATTAATAATAGCAGGTCTGCAATCTCATATTTCAGTTCTTTCAACACCCTTGGATGTATACCATCCGGTCCAGGTGATTTGCTACTCTTTAATTTATCAAATAGTTGTATTACATCTTCCCGGTGTATCGATATTTCTTTCAATTCTTCTGCAGTGTCACCTTTAAATACCACTTCAGTCATGGGTAACATCCCTACATCTTCCTCAGTAAAGACCGATGCAAAGAATTCATTCAGTCTCTCTGCTATAGCCTTGTCCTCTCTTACTGCCCCTTTTACCCCTCTATCATCTAATGGTCCAACTGACTCTCTCACAGGTTTTTTGCTATGAATGTACTTGAAAAAGTCTTTATTACACGTTTTTTCTTCCACAGCAAGCTTCTTCTCAAATTCTCTCTTTGCCTGCTTTATCAAGGCCTTGCATTTAACTTGCCAGTGCTTGTGCTTTTTCCTGTTTTCGTCATTTGTCTCTTTTTTCCATTTCCTGAAAGGTGCTTTTTTTGCAACAACAGCCTCTCTGACCTCACCTTTAAACCATGCTGGCAGTTTTTTGGACTTCCTTCCACTATTCTTAAAGCGTGGAAGACAGCTGGTCTGGGCTTCCAAGATAGAATTTTTAAACAGCACCCATGCTTATGTAAGTCATTCTGTCCAGATGGTCCACTGCCATTGCCTTCCCCTTTTTACATGGAATTTCAATCCATAGAGATTCTACAGCAAATTTTGTTTCCTGCAAAACTTTAATCCTTTGTGACTCAATGCTCTCTGTAACATAGAGCGCAACCCCTTCATCAATTTGATCTGCTGTATCATTACGATATAGTTTGTACCAGGTATAACAGTGTCCCATTGGTTGTCCTCCTTCCACTATGTCTCTGAGATACCAATCTTATCTAACCTCTCATTTAGTGCTATATATTCTAACTCTCCCATCCTATTTTTTAGACTTCTAGCATTTGCATGCAAGCATTTTAGAGACTGTATTTTATTCATATTAATCTGGCTATCGGTAAGCAGGGGTAATTTGGAATCTTTAAGCTCTGTCTGCTCCGTACTCAAGGGCATTTGGTCTACTTTTGTCTTTATTGGAACCTCTCTGCTGATATGCCCTAACTTCATTCTTTTGGTAGTATCCTTCAAGGATACATTGTTCCGAATCATGCACTCTTGGATGATTGTCGGCTCTGCCCTGTTATCTAGTTTAAAAGCTGTTCTATTTCTTTTTTAAAGGTTAATGCCAGCAGCTTGGTTCCATCCCGGTTAAGGTGAAGCCCATCCTTTCGGAAGAGCCCCTCCTTTCCCCAGAATGTTCCCCAGTTCCTAACAAATCCAAAACAGGTAATGTGGACAGAGCAAGGGATGTGTGTTAGACAGAACACACACCCCTTGCTCTGTCCACATTACCTGTGCTGTATAAACAGTTTTGACTCATAGAAAGGTGGTATAGAAAAAATGTTAAAATAAAATAACTAAAAAATCTGTCTTAAAACCCTTCTTTCCTGGGCAGACATTCTTGGAGTGAGACGATATTGCATTCTCTGGAGAGCAGGTCCTGCCGTACCAGGGTGATGCTGCCCTTGCAGATGACCTTTCTCCTGCAAGATAGCACTACGGCTGCCAGACTGGAGGTGGGACTTTTCTACTGTGTCCCTGTACATTTGAACATAAGGTGCCACACTGGAGCAGACCAAAGGTCCATCAAGTCCAGTATCCTGTTTCCAACAGTGGCCAATCCAGGTCATAAGTACCCGTCAGGCTCCCAAAAGATAGACAGATTCCATTCTGCTTATTCCAGGGGTAAGGAGCGGTTTTCCCCATCCACTTAATGATTTATCGACTTTTCCTCTAGGAACTTGTCCAAGCCTCTTTTAAACCTAGCTACACTAACCACTCTTAATACATCCTCCTACAATGAATTCCAGAGTTTGATTAATTTGGTCTCCACTATATACTTCTCTGTCTGCCTCATCTCCTTTAAGTCTGCTACTCTAGCCTCCAGAGATCAGACTCATTCTCTGCGAGCCAGGAACTCTTTGCACTGAGTGCACATATATGACCTCTCACCAATTTGGAGAGAGACTGGTGAGAGACTGCAAAAGACTGGATAACCCTTTTCTCACTGCTAGACTGCTTCCACACCTTTGTATTAGTGAGTTGCTTAGAGCTGTTAAGGGAGTAGGCATACCTAAACTAATATAAAGACCTTCAGAATTATTTGGTATATTTGATGCTATCATTTTTCTGTTTCCCAATGAACTGCTAATTATCTATTAAGGGACAGTCACTTCTAGATGAAAATAGACTATGGTGTCAAATTTCACTCTCTGTCTGAATTGGGAGAGCTAACTATAAATCAAAAGATGTGGTTGGGGTGAGTAAGTGGGAAAAAGACTAACTACTTTGTTTTATTTTAACGCTATAAGAGCCTAACTAGATCTAAGAGAAGTTAATTAAAAATCTCTAAAGCAAGCTGAGAACTAGTTTTGCTTCTTTAATAAATCAAAAACGGTCTTTTCCAAATAAACCCAAACTTTAAGTCATCAAGGGCCCTTTTACTAAAGCGTGTTAGGTTTTTGCACTTGACACCCATTTACCGATAAAACTAATGTGTGTTAAGTGGAAAGCCTCCATGGTAACTGTTGAGGGCATGGCCAGCACGCATGCAGCAGTTATCGCAGGGATGCTTACTCTAACAGATAGCGCAGTTACTGTGGGAGCACCTCATACTGCCCATTGAGGTGAACCTGCGCTAACTGCAGCATTGACCGTGTGATATCTTCCCCTGCAGTAAATGCAATGTGCTCTTTGCACACACTCCCCATCCCTAACCTGCCCATTCCCTCCCCCAAAGCGCAAATTGCAGCTAGTGCATAGTTCAGCACATGGTAACTGTCGTGCCCCTGCACTAACAGTTATTGCAGGTCAGAGCATGCATTTACCATGTCCCAAAATGCATGCTAATTGCTTAGTGTAGTTTAGTAAAAGAACCCCTAAGTTTGCCAGCAAAGTAATGATCAGTTACCCACAGAGGCTTTGTCTGCTCTCAGCTTTCCATTTCTTTTTGTGCCAAAAGTGAGAATTATTTAAAAAGAAAAAAACATTTTTTGACCAGACCACAGTATATTATTAAGCTTGCTGCATTTTTGCAGATTTTCACCACTTTTTACCCTATTTAGTTTATTTGTTTTGCAAAGTTTCTTGCCATTTATATACTTCAGTATACTGTTCTTGCTCCTTTGAGCTTCAGGCTTAATCAGAACTGGCAATGGTTTTGAGCCCCCTAAATCTTCATCTTCATTCAATCACGATTGTTTTCTGTGTGTGCAGAGTGCTAGTTGTAACTACGTAAATACTGCTTCTTACCCCTTCTGAGAGTGAGGGATGTAACTGGGAGTACAAGGGATTTTTTTGTATTTATTATGCAGTACAGGGCCGGCTCAACCATTAGGCAAGTTGAGACAGCCGCCCAGGGCGACAGCTTCTGAGGAGCAGCAAAGAGCAGCAGCAGCCATCAAAGCAAAACAATAGATCTTGAGAGCCAGCGTTGTTGTATTTGAATGTGTTCTGTTGGTATAGCTTGCGAATGTATGTTATTGCTTTCACATGTCAACTGCTTTGAGGCCCCATTAGGGGAAGAAGACAGCATGCAAGTTGAAATAGAAATAGGGTATGTAAGAATGGGGGTAGACAGCAGAAAAGGAGAATAGAGAAGGGGTGAGGGATATAAGGAAGAGGGGTAGGGACACCTATCTCCCCCAATTCATATCGCTCCTCTCTTTATTCCACAATCTTCTGGATCCTGAAACTACCCTCCTCTTCTTTCCTTCCCTGTCCCACTAAGATCCTGGTACCTTCCCTTTAACCCCTTTGCACAATCCTCTTCCCTAGTCTCTCCCCATCCCTTGTCCTTTCTTCCTCTCCTTTCCGCAGTTGTCTCACCCGGTCCTTTCTCCTGCAGTTATCTTTCTTTCTGGCCCCCCTCAGTCTCCATTTTTTCATGCCAGTCCTCTGACCCTCTTCTCATCCCATAGGGGGTCCTCTTTCTCTCTCTCATTGTCCTCTCTTCAATCCTGAGACCCTTTTCCTTTACTGATATGTGAGATCCCTTTTCAGTATCTAAACACCCCCTTCTCAATAAATTTATTCAGATGCACAGGCAGGATTGGAAAGCTACTTTATTTTTATAACATAGGGGGTCAATTTTCTAAAATACTCACATTGATGCAAAGCCCGGGGTTTTTTTTTCCCTACAGACTTTAGACTAGTTTTCAAAGGGAAAATACCCACATGCTTCCCCTTTGAAAACCTCCTAGGGTAAAAGTACCCACAGAAGTTTGCACTTCCTTTTGGGATGTTCATTCATTAGCAAACGGTGGCAAAACTGATGGCAGATGTGGCCATGAAAGATTAGTGGTTTGTCCATTAGGCATCAGGTTTCAATACTACCATTATTAATCACTTATTAAAGGAAAAAAAAAGGGACCGTAAAGCTTAGTAATTGATATGGAAGGGCAGACTGGATAGGCCATATGGTCTTTATCTGCCGTCATGTTTCTATGTCCCTACATTACATTACAAGGTGTATTTATTTATTTATTTATTTAGAGTACATTTGTATACCGCTACTTCCAGCGATCAGCAGCGGTTTACTATACATATAAGGTTCAATACAGTACAAATCAACATGATAAACATTTAGATTAAGGGGATACACACACATCACAGCAGCTGGATTACTAAATGTACACTTGATTGAAAAGGGTTGTCTTTACATATATACATATTTACAGGTCAGCAGTTGTAAATTCTCTTGTGAAGTGACTAGGGTAGGTTGTAATGAGTCTGGAAAAGGTGAGTCTTGAGCTCTTTTCTGAAGTCTTTCAAGTCGCTATTTAAACGTAGCTCGACAGGGAGCTGGTTCCAGAGAAGCGGAGCTGCGTATGAAAATGCTCTGCTGCTCGTAAATGCTTTGACTGTTCTAATGCTATTCGTATCTGTATGCAGTGCTGTACAGATACAAAGAACAGAGATTCCCTGCTTTGTGGCACTTGCAGTCCTGAGAGATGGCCAAGATCAGTAGGGTCATTTTTAGAAAGAATTTCTGCATGTAAAACATATTTTAATGAGGGGAACTGGCTATTATTGTATTTCTACAAAGACCACAAGTAGGCATTGCCGAAGGCAGAGTTTGGATGGAGCAGGAGCAGGGTTACGCAGTTTGGCAGGTATTTTATGAAATGTGCTCTGCTCATCCCTGCCTCAGAACGGGTGTCACTTTGTAAAGAGCATTTTGTGCACTACTGGTCTAGAAATTTCACATAGGCTTCCTGTTAAAATAGTCCCATGAGCATGTAGGAGAAGCAGGGATAAGATCTAAATTCTCAAAGGTGGTGAAGGGGTGCCATTTAAGGAGCGTGGATCGCTTTATCTGATTGGGTAAAGTAGCAAGAAATTGAATCTTTACCCTGTACTGCGTTGCCAGCACTCATTTGCTCTGTGGCCGTGGGCCAGAGAAACTCTCACTACCTTTCTCAACAGGGGCAGTTCGTTTTAGGCGATCACTTAAAATCATGTCGGTCTGGGAGTAGTTCATGTTAGGGAGCTGCAAAGAGCAGTGTGTTTTGCTTTGCCAAGGAAGACATATCAGTCCCATGATAAAAAGTGACAAGAATATAATGTTAAATCACCCAGTTCTCTCTCTCTCTCTTTCTCTTGTGTGGCTTTTCCCTCTCCGGTTGCAGTTTGTTATGGGCAAATAGCAACATAAAATGTATCTTCTCCCTTGGTCCCTTTCCAAAATCTCTGCATTGAAGTATGCTTAATGCGTAATAAAATTATCTAAATGCGCTTTTCATTCCTCTGGCCTTTCCCTTAGCGTCTCGAGCAAAAGTAGGCTGTGGGAGGCAATAGAAATGTTTCTTTGTTTGTTGCAGGATTCTAGAAGCAGTAACACCCAACAATGTACTTGGCTGTGTCGTGAGTCCCAAGAAGTCCATATATACTACCTTACCAATAATTCTGAAAGATTTTCATCTTATGGAAAAAGCTGTGTCCCCCTACAGTGAATGAGTGTCAGCGGCATTCCTCCTCTCCCATCTCTTAGGGCCCTAGAGCCCCAACCAATAAAGACTTTTCCATTTAAGGAGCATTTCAGCTTAGATTCAAATGCTAAAACCTAATATTGTTTATGATTAGAAAAATAAAATGACGTATTAATCATCTAGTGTTTTATTCCTTGTAGTAGCAAGGCTGCTTTCCGGATACTGTATTTCAAGAGAACCCTAGCCTTGAGTGTTTCAGAGCTATGCTTTAGGAGATGAGCAGAACAGATTTCCCTTGCAGGTCTAGCACAGCCTCCATCAAGGCAGCTGATGGTTATTTTTGCCATGTAACTCCCATCTTCCAAAAGAAAATTCAAGGGCATGTTTCCTAAAGGTTAACATGCATTAAGTGCCACTGTGCCCAAAGAAATAAAAGGACTCTGGCACTTAACGCGCGTTAATAAACTAACATGTCCCTTAATATCTTATTTCTGCCCTTAGATCTTCCTGCCCCCAGGAATATTTCTATACAGTTGGCTTTTCAGTTGAATAAACTGGATTCATGACTGGCCCTGACAATATATTTTGCATTTGTGTATATCATTTCTGTAATGAGCAATTTGGATAGATCCTCATTTTAACAAGCAAAACAGCATGACCAGTACAGCAGAAGTAAACCCTTGGACAGAGAAGGCTCTGTTTCTACGGGTAAGAAGTGCTTTATGTACAGGAATAGGCATTTATAAAGCAAACTGAAAACATTTTGCCTGTTCATACCCTTAAATCAGGCCTTAACTGTTGCTTTGGCTCTCATAAAACTGACAAACATATTATTTATTTATTTATTTATCTATTTTCTTCTATACTGCCCCTTCCAGAGATCAAGGGCGGTTTACATGGAACAGTTAACAATTTTGTATACTTCTGTAGACATTTACATTGAACAGTAATTCTAACTTTGTACAGGTTAGAATGCATACAACTGTCAAAACTATTTACATTGGCTATTTACAAAAAGGCTATAAACAATGTGTTACAGGGTATAATAGACATTGGGCATGTGTGGTTATTGGAATTTATTTCCTTTTCATCGTAAGTCAGGTGTGTGTGTGGTGGAGTCCTTCATACGTTTTTTCGATTTGTGTAGCAGGAATGAGAGCTTGCCATGAAGCCACATGTAAATGCGCCAGGCTGTATGAATGTCTTGAAGAACAGGGCAGAAAGCAGTCTCTGTTAGCAACATGCATGACTGTCTTTTCAAATATTGTCCTCTTTGGTAGGGAGCTCCTATCACTTTCCTTTTCTAACTCTGCCTGCGTTAGTAGCAATCAAACAAAAATGCATGAAAGCTTTCAGAAACATGAACTTGCTGAGGTGGAAGACATCAATACCAGTTATATATTTATATATTGTAAAAAAAATGGGGACCATTTGCTAACAGTTAACTTGCTAAGGCCATTAACATGCATTATTTGTTGCATAGAGGAGGCCCTATGACAAATAATACACACAAACAGCATTAGAGGTTTATATGCTAAGAGTTAGTGGTGCTAAGTTTCTTCTACAGGAGGGGACAGAGTATGTAGCATTCTCGGGCCATGCTCTGCTATCTCACACCGGCATACTTGAAAGGATGAAACGTTTACACCATGGCTGCTATCGCAGTCTTCCAAAGCAGAACATGCTAAAATAAACATGTTGGAGAGGTCAACTTTTCATTTGGCTCCAAAATTAATGGTTACTCTGCCTTGCTAGTTACCAGTAACGGAAGCAAATTGTATAACAATTGTGTGGTTGGTTCTTTGTGTAGATGGGTTCTGTGTGTAATCTGTGTCTTCCCTATTTTGTCTTTACCATGTTCCAGTCGTTGCTGTGATAAGAAAAGCTGTGGTAACAGGAATGAGACGCCATCTGATCCCGTCATTATTGACAGGTAGGGAAGATGTCTCCTGTCAGATGCCTCAAGGCTACTGAGACTTATGGGATGTGGGAGGTTTGAAGATTTTGTTTGCATAAGCCCCATTTCACCTGCAACAACTCTAAATACTCAGAATTAGTGCACAGATTATAAATCGCCGGATTGTTTCCTATTCGTGAATATTCTCTTTTTTTGTGGTTTGTTTCATTATGCTTGATCCATCATATAGTAAAGGCTGTTCTCTTGCATCCTACTACTCCTGTTTTGCATTGGAATAAATTAGGAATGTGAATTTTTGATTTTAGGTTTTAACAGATAAACACCAATAAACACCCCTGATGCAAAAAACCCCCAAATGGGTGATTATGAATAAAGCACTAATATTGTCGCACTTCTCTCTTGGCTTGTCTCGTATCCTCTACCAAGTTTCATGTCTTTTCTCTACTGATGACTCCTAAAAGGCTCAGGCATATATATTTCATTCCATTGTAAAAGGTATTCAGCTATGATACCTGTGGAGCGAAAAACAGATAAACACAGGGGGGGAGGGGTGTTGTATTCACAAAGAGCCCCTAATTAGCTGGAAAGTAAATACCTAAATTTATGGGGCCAAATTCTCAAAAGGGCCGATACTTAAATGCCATGGTGATTAGCATTATCTGGTCAGGAGCCGCCACTGAATAACGGGTGAATGATACTATCCAGATAAGGGCAGGCACATACCCGGTTAGCGTTATTTTCAGCTGGCACGTATTTATTTTATTTGATTATCTAAATTTATTACTCATCTGTCTAAGGGGGATGTTTACTAAGCTGTGCTACCTGTTAAAGCGGCAATATAGCATGCACTATTGGCACAGTGACTTTCTGTGCTATCTGCAGATCCTGGGCAGTATATGGGCGGAGAGTGGCTGTACAGTATCTGCAACATGTGGTTATCATGGGTGTATGTTTATGTTTTATGTTTGTTTATGTTTTATTAAAATTTGATATACCACCCACACCAAAATAGGCATCTGGGTGGTTCACAATTAATTAAAAAATTACAAGCTGCAAAGATTTAAGAAAAGAACGCCATCATATAAAAAAAAAGGAAAGGAGGAATTTTACAAACCAAGTTAAAACAAGACATGACAGAAAGGGTAGGTCAGGGAAGGGAAGGAAAAGAGGGAACCAAACATAGGGGTAAGGTTTATGGGGGGAGATTGAATGTAATAGTGAACAGATGTGTCTTGAGCTTTGCTTTGAAGTGCGGGAAGGATGTTTCAGTGCGGAGGGAAAGGGGAAGAGAGTTCCATAGTCGCGGACCCAGGAAAAAGAAGGCGGAAGACCGAGTGGATTCCAGATGTGCATGTGAAGGGGGGGGAAGAAACATGCGGTTGAGATGAATAGAACGAAGGGAACGATGGGGGGTGTGAAAACAAACCTGATCAGCGAGATAAAGGGGGGTACCTGTGAAAAGAGCCCTGTGAACAAAGATGAGAATCTTATAGTGAATACGGAAAGGAATAGGCAACCAGTGTTGTTGCAAAAGAAGGGGAGTGATGTGATCATACCGGGAAGCGTGAGTGAGAAGACGAACGGCGGTATTCTGAATACGTTGAAGTCTGGTGATTTGGGACTTTGGGAGACCCGCCAGGACGACATTGCAATAGTCGAGCCTGGATATTACAAGGGAAATCAGAAGTGTGGCTAATGCAGAGGAAGAGAGAAAGGGGCGAACAGCGCGGAGTTGTCTAAGAGAAAAGAAAGATCGTTGCACAACAGAGGAAATGTGTTCCCGAAAAGAGAGAGCAGAGTCGAGAACCACACCAAGATAACGAAAGGAAGAGACTAAGGGAATAGGCTGAGAGAAAAAGGTCGGGGTACATGTGGGAGGGGGAGTGCTCCCTAGTGTAAACCTAGTGTACTCAACAAACTGGCAAGTTGCAGACAGCACGGGTGCAGATAACACCACTTCGGTAGGTGGCGTTAGCTACATCCACAATGCTTCTCTGGCAGCTTTCTGCATTTTCTGTGCAGTATCTGCTGGAGACATGCTGAACACACCCCCAACAGATACAGTATGGCTTTTGCAGCTAAAGTGGTGCTGTATGCACTAAAATGCTGCATTAGCTGCAAAAGCCTTGCACACTTTAGTAAATATGCCCCTAAAAGTCTAGACAAGTTACAAACAACATACATAACACAATAAAACTACATGAAGTAAAGAAAACACCATAAAACATAATATAAAATAAATTCTCAAAATTTCTCCATATCTCTAAACATCATTATATAAAGGACTACTGAACTCAATTTCAAAAGCCTGCTTAAAAGATAGGTTTTAACTTGTTTATGAAAGCCAACATATCCTCTGTTCTCCTCAGTTTGGCTGGTAACTTATTCTACCAGGTGGGACCGGCTATAGAAAAAGCTGTTGTCCACAGCTCATCCAAGTATATTTGCTGAAATGATAGAACACAACCCTTGGACCTAAGTGCCCAGGCAAACTAATACAATTTAAGAACTGCAGAGAGGCAGACTGGAGCTTCAAAGTGCAAGACCTTATGAATTATTACCAGCAACTTAAACGGGACTCTCCATTTAACTGGCGACCAATGCAGTTTTGCTAGAACCGAGAGATACATGATCACATTTCTTAATACCAGTTACCATCCTGGCAGCTGTGTTTTGTATCACTTGTAAAGGACGCAGGGAAACTCGTCAGCAAGCCCACATAAGGCACATTACAATAATCAAGGATGGCATAACCAGTGCCTGAACCACTATTTGAAAATTAGCTGGTATCAAATATACTTTAGGCCTGCAGGTCATGCATAATTTATACATTGCTTTTTTTGTTACTTCCCTAATCCGAGGAACCATAGATAATATAGAGTCAATAATAACATCCAATTCCTTATCATCCCTCCAGTCCAGTCCCGCACCTCTGGGTAATGCACCTCTTCCAGCAGCTTGGAGACTGAGCATATCATCTTTTGATGACCCCAGTATACTTATACAGTTGGCATAGCCTACCAACCCCAGTATGCTCAGTGTCCAAACAGCTGGAGGAGGTAGTGAGCCAGGGTGCTGGACTCATTGAAGGGACAACTAGGGAGCATAGGCTGGAGTTAGGGAAAGGTTTAAGCTTTCTTTTTTCCTTAAGCTACAGGTTGTTTGATTTACTGTTAGGTTAAAGTTAGATTCAAGTTGTTTAATTTAGGAGGCCTCCCACAGCCCATGAATTCTGGCAGCTCCCGAACCCATTATCGGGTGAGGAGCCGCCGCATGGGCAGAAACTGCAGCCGGCAGCCCTCTCTTCTGTGCTGAAGCCAATTTGCAGGTTGAGCACGAGGGTACTGAGAGCCGCACAGTATGTTTGGCTTTGTTGAGGTAAGACAGCGAAGGGAGAGACCAGTGAGAGCTCCGAGGGCTGCTGGGGGGTCCTACAACAGCGTGGGAAAACCATCGCACTTGTGATTATTCAAACCAGTGTGCCCTCCTCCGTGACCTCCCGCTGAGGTGTTTTGGTGCTTGGGGGAGCTCAACGGGGTTTTTTTTGCCTTTGTCTGGTTCTCAGGTTGTTGCAGTAATGAGGTTTGGTTTTAACTTTTAATTTCCTTCTTGGTAGTTTCTTTAAGTACTTGTTTGGCTCATAGGGAGCCCAGCTGGTTTCAGTCTTTGCAGTCTGGGGCCCATGGGAGGGGGCACTGAGTGGAATTCTTTGCCCCTCCAAGTGCAGTTTTGGAGGAGGAAGGGCCTTGCAGAGAGTCAGTCCCTCTTTCCACTATGCTGGCCAGACTGCAGTGCCTTGTGTGTGGGACCCAGCAAGGAGTGGTCTCTGAGGCAGGGGTTTGCCTTGGCTGCACACAGGAGGCTACTACTTTGCAGCGGGATCTGCAGGACAAGACACGGCAGGAGTGCTCTGCCCTATCACAGGTGGCTCACAAGGAAGGGGGTTCAGCGTCCCCTTCACTGGAGCCAGTCCCCGTGCCCTCCGTGTTGCCTGGATCTTCCACCCCTCAGACCCAGGGAGTGGCAGGGCTTCCAGGGGATGTTTCACCAGAGTTGGTTTTACTCTTGCACTAGGCGTTTTGCTTCCATCAACAACGGTTGGTGAGCGACTCCTTGTCGCCGGAACACGGGGTCAAGAGAACGTCAGATGCAAGTGTGGAAAAGCAGTGGGGGATTAAGAGATCCAGAGGCTTGGAAGAGTGGCAGCACTCGCCATTGTTGAAGGGACCAGATGTGGAGGATCTGGAGATGAAACTTGATCTTCGGGGGAGCTGGAAGAAGGAGAGATCCTGGAGCAGGAGGATCAGGCCCCAATAGTTCAGGTGTCACGCTGGGAGGAGTGGCCGGCGCTCATTTTGGAGTCCTTGAAGGCCCTGAATATGCCCGCAAACCTCCCGGTCGAGGATGAGGCACTGGAGGACCCGCTGATCAAGGCGGGGCAGAAGTCTCAGACAGTCTTCCCATTGCATAGATTGATCCAGCAGATGATCCAAGAGGAGTGGGACCTGCTGGGGGATGGTCTGAAAGTGGTGCGAACCATGTCACGCCTGTACCTGCTCTCTGAGCAATAATGAGTGCTCCTGCGATCACCCAAGGAGGACGCGGCGGTGTCAGCAGTTACCAAGATGACTGCGATCCCTGTAGAAGTCAGTGCAGCCCTCAAGGATGTCCAGGATAGGAAGTTGGATGCCTTATTTAAACAGGCATTTGATGGTAATGCTCTGTCACTACAGGCTTCCATTTGCGGGGCTTGGGTGGTGAGGGCCATCCTCTGCTAGTTGCACAGAGCCCAGCATCTCGGAGACCCTGAGACAGATTTGTCAGCTGGGGCTGCCAAGTTGGTCAGGAGTGGCCTCTGTAGCGTACACCCATTATGATCTCATTAGAGGTCTCCCTAAAAGCATGGCCTTGGTGGTAGTGGTGTGCCGCTACCTGTGGCTCTGAAACTGGGCAGCGGATGGTTCCTTCAAGGCCCACCTTAGCAAGCTCCCCTTCAAGGGTAAGCTTCTCTTTGGGGAGGAGTTAGATAAGCTGGTTAAGGACTTGGGAGAGTCCAAGGGCGGGTGGCTACCCGAGGACAAGCAGAAGCAAGATTGTAACCCTCCTTCAGCTCAAGGGCCGGCAAGGGACTCCAAGCCTTTTCGTGTCTCCCACTTCAGCCCTGCCTAGAGAGGCAAAGTTCCTGCCTGGGGGCAGGGGTTTCAAGGTTTATGAGGCGCAGGCAGGGATTTTGGAGCCGCCTTCACCTCGGGACAAGAAAGCACAATGAAGCAAGGGGAGCCCAGATAGGGTTCTGAAAGTTGTCTGGAAGGGTTATGTCCTCGAGTGGGCCCATCCAGTGAATCAGTTCTTCGTTCCCCCAGATCAGTAAGGCTGCGGTCAATGCTGCTTTTATTTCGATGTGCCCAAAAAGGAGGAAGGGTCCTTTCACCTGATTTTTTACCTCAAGGGCGTGAATTGTTGTCTCTGAGTGCTGCTTTTCCATGTGGAAATGCTGAGATGTGTCTTAGTGACAGTAAGGAGCAGAGAGTTCATGAGGTCTCTCGATCTCGCGGAGGCATATCTGCATATCCCCATCTGTCCAGAACATCAGCAGTTTCTCCACTTTGTGGTACCAAGGGGCCATTTCCAGTTTCGAGTTTGACGTTCGGCCTGGCAACTGCCCCCCGGACTTTCACCAAGGTCATGGTGATGGTGGCGGCAGCGCTCCACAAGGAGGGGAGCCTCATCCACCCATATCTAGATGATTGGCTAAGCTGGACGAAATCCGGGGACAACAGCGAAAGAGCAACTGCATGGGTGGAGAGTCCTTCAAAGTCTCGGTTGGGTGGTCAACCTGGCCAGGCATCAATTATGGCCGTCCCAGGAGTTAGAGTATTTGGAAGTGTGCTTCAATACCCACGTAAGCAGAGCTTTTCTACCAGACCGATGGTGCAGGAGCTGAGGGGACTGATACGGCAGTTCCTGAAGAGAGCGAGACCGATGGCATGTCATTATCTGCAAGTTCTGGGAACCATGGCAGTCACTCTCAAGCTAGTCCCATGGACAGGGACGCACATGTGACCACTGCAGAGGGCTCTGCTCCATCGGTGGTGCCATCAGAGACAACCCTTGTCCCATGTACTTCCCTGTCCGCAGTGCCAGGAGAGCCATCAGGTGGTGGCCGCATCCAGGGAACCTGGAAGGGGCATGCCTCTCGAGTCCCCGGTGTGGGTTCCCCTGATGTCCAATGTCAGTCTGTCAGGGTTGGGGGCTCTTTGCGAAGGACGCTTTGTTGGGTCGATCAACAGACCCGAGATGCGAGCGATGACCTTGGCGCTCGAAGGGTTCGAGCCATAGTTGCAGGGAAAGGCAGTCTGAGTTCTCTCAATGCAACCACGATGGCTTACATTAACCGGCAAAGAGGCATGGGAAGTGCAGCCCTGGAGGAGAAGGCCGAAAGGCTGTTTGGGTGGGCAGAGACTCGTCTCCAGACATTATTGGCAGTGCACGTAGCGGGAGTCAATAATGTGGTGGCAGACTATCTCAGCTGGGTGCACATGGACCCCAGAGTGCGGCGGCTCAATCACGGGGTTTTTGAGCAGGTGCTACGTCAGTGGGGCAGGCCGGTCATGGATCTCTGGATGACATTTGAGGCAGCCAGTGTTGGCTGGTGTTTTAGCAGAAGAAGAGAAAGGATGTCCGAAGGATGCCATAATCCAGCGATGGCCTGAAGACAGGCTTCTCTATGTTTTCCCCTTGGTCACTCATCGGCCGGGTAGTGCAACGGGTAGAGGTGCACCAGGGATTGGTAATTCTGCTTGCTCCAGACTGGCCGAGGTGACAGTGGTATGCCGACCTGATTCGGAGCCTGGCGGATCGACCATGGCGGCTTTCGGTTTGAGAGGACTTCTTCATGCAGGGGCCGCTGCACAGGACCCAGGTGGATCGATTTTCGCTTACGGCTCTTGAGAGGGCAAGGTGGAAGAAGAAGGGATATTCAGACTCGGTGATAGTGACCTTGCTCCAGGCCAGGAGGAAGTCTACAAGCCTGGCATACATCCACTTGTGCCGCGTCTTTTGAATCATGGTGTGGAGAGATACAGCCGCAGCCGCCTTCTGCCTTGGTCCTGGACATCTTGGTTTTCTTGCAGGCCGGTTTTGATAAGGGCCTGGCTGCCATTTCCTTGAGGGTGTAGCTGGTGGCGATTTCCTGTTATCGCGGAAAGGTCCATAGGATGCTGTTGGATACTCACCCAGACATACTGAGATTTCTTCGGACGGTGACCCAACTCTGGCCTCCGAGGATGGTGGTGGTGGTACCGCCTTTGGATCTCAATCGGGTGCTGACGGTGCTGTCTGGGGAGTCCTTTGAGCCATTGAATTGAGCTTCCCTAAGGATTTAACCCTGAAAATGGTATTCCTGGTGGCGATTTGCTCAGCATGCAAGATTTCAGAGCTTCAGGCCCTGTTGTGCCAGGAGCCTTTCCTGACTTTCTCCTAGGAGAAAGTGGTTCTGCGCCCGGTACCTTCTTTTTTGCCTAAGGTGGGGTCAGCGTTTCATGTGAATCAGGACGTTTCCTTGCCAGCAGTGGAGATCGCGGAGGCAGGCCCAGTCATATCGTAGCTGCGCCGCCTGGATTAGAAGAGTCCTATGAAAGTACGTGAGATGGACATCATCCTTTCATAGGTCGTACCATCTGTATGTTCTTTTTGGTGGGTGGCGCAGAGGGGCTCAGGCAGCTTCCTGGGCAGAGTATAGTTTAGTTCCGCCAGTGGAGATTTGTAGGACGGCGACGTGGTCATCTCTGCGCACTTTCTCTAAGCATTATCGTCTGGATGTCCAAGTGGCGGGAGACACACATTTTGGATTGGCAGTGCTTCAGGCCAGTTGTGTGGGTCCCTTCTATTAGTTAAATGCTCTGTATAAGCTGTATAAGTACACTGGTGTCATCAAAAAGATGACATGCTCAGTCTCCAACTGCTGGAAGAGGTGTATTACTCAGAGGTGCAGGACTGGTCTGGTGTTCCTCAAGGAACAACAATTAGCAGGTAAGTCTCTATCCCTTGCCTGTTTCTTGACAGCAATATTGTGTCTATCTAATTGAACAATTGCAGGGGGCAAAATAGCTGGATTCTTACCCAGATAAACAATCTTGGTTTTGCCAACATTCAAACCATTTATGGACATCTGTGCCCTCACTGTTTTCAAACACAACCTCAGATTACAACTTAGACCTTCTTTTCATTAGTTGCCTTGATAAGTGCCAACTGAAAATCGCTCTAACTGGATAAAGTCAACATTATCTGCATAGCGCCAACACTGACCTCACTCTACCCATGGACCACACTGCACTAATTGGATAATACTGGGGTGAAAGGGGTGTGTCAGCATCCTTATCTGGATAGCCTCCCTTAGCCGTTTGGCTAAGGGTTCTGAATAGAAGCCCTAAGATTGATGTGCATATCAACTATAAAAGGGAAGTGACTGTTGAAGGATTGATTGTTCCTACCTCTACCAGATAAGGGGAAGTGACTTTGTAGCAGGGGCAAATGTTCTTGTAATATACCATAAAACAGCAGTGACTTTGTAAACATTGAGTGTTCCAAGTACAGTGTTTTACTCCTAGGGTCATGGCTGTATGGCCAAAAACTATTGAATATAAATGATGCAGGAATATTCCAACTACATGGGATAAACTGTACATTTTTTGGAAAGGTTTAAAGTAGCGATGTTCATTCATCAGCACCCATTCAGTTCATTAGCATCCCTTAAGAAATTTAGGGGTATGTTTACTAAACCGCAGTAGTGGACTCCGTGTGATATCGGAGCCGCGTCCCAATTGATTTCAATGGTGCCGCGGCTCCGATATCGCATGGAGTCCACTACTGTGGTTTAGTAAACATACCACTTAGTGTGGGCAAAATCATTAGCACATGTTAATCTATGAATAGCCCACATAAAGTTGATGTGTGTGCATTATAATTTTTGTGTCCATTGCAATTTTTTTTGTTCACACAAATGTGGGAAACAAATCAAGAAAAACTCAAAAACCAAGAAAAAGGCCCATACGAACTGAAAATGTTTTCCCTCTGCACATCCATAAAGTGCTTTGGAGTTACGCACTGCTCTTTGTTAGGTGCGTTTGAAGTCTGCTAATATCAAGCTTTATATGTTCTTTTTAAACTGTGGAAGGAAGTGAAAAGCAAACTAAGATATTGTTGGCATATGCTGCAAAAAATGTTGAAACAGAAGTTTTGTGAAAAAAAGAATGCTTGCGCTTGCTTGGAAAGTTGGTTGGCTGCTGTTCTTGGTGATAAATCCAAGGCGGGGCAGGTTTGAATTTGATAGGTGCTGCAAGGGCGGACAGTATGGCACCAGCAAATCCTTCACTTGCTTGATATTATGTCACCCTGAAGTTGAGATGTTAGGTGCTAATGAAGCAGCACATGGATTGGCTGCCAAAATGAAATGAGTGATTATTCCTTTTTCTGGCATTGTGGTGTAGAAAGTTGACACTGAGATATTTATTTCCAAGGTAACTTGAAGTGTGCCCTAAGGTGGTAGTATTTATTTTCTTCCATGGTTGAGAAAATTGGTGCACTGTGGCTACATGCCAACACTCCCCTGTGTAAACAGCCAACGCCTTGTGGTGCATGATTTCATTTAGCCATGAAAAACGTGGTAGAAAGCCAAGTAGCCTAAGAGGACTTAGACAGATCTCACAAGTTTTCTCTCCTGCATGTTTTTTGCATGTGTTTCTCCTTTTCTTATTCCTATTCTATATCCTTCCCTTCATTGGACTTTTGCTTGTCCCCTCCTTTCTTCCATCCGCTGTCTCCATTCTCTTTATTTCGCATATTTCCATCGCTTTCTGTTATCTTTCATTCTCTTCTTCTTCCTATCTTCTCTTTATCCAGTTCTGTCTTCTTTTCTCAGATACTGTCACTATTTAGCATTCATTCAGTCTCTCAGTGATTTAGTCCTGTATGGTGTTTATAGTAATTATGATACTTAGCTTTCTTTTTTTTTTTACCTATCATTTAGGCTAAGACTGTTATCTTCATGCTGGTATAGTCTCGCTCACAGTTCTCGGTGAAGCTGGCAAACTTGAGTTTAACGGGGGCCTTCGCCTGTCCTGTTCTATTATCAAACCAAAGCTCCTCCGGCAGTAGTACCTGGCACAGTTAGGGTTCTAGGCCGCTGACGGAAATCAGAGACTTTGCATCCTTCAGGGTGGAGGCTGCTGGCAGACACGACTTTGATGTGATCTGAGTGATTGCCCTTGTTGCCATGGATATGGAGCAGCCTGGACACATGCTGTTATCACAGCATCCTTCCCTCCTAGCGGAGGCATGTCAGACAGAATGGTCTCCCGCGGCAGCTGTGTGTATCTGTGGTCTTTAGAAAAGCCTCCTTCTCTACGAGAGAACAGGCGCTTTGATTGGACAGTCCCTTTGTTCGGCACTGAATCATTATTGATTGGCAGGTCTCAAAGGATGAGATTCCTCTGTCTGATTAACAGAACAGAGTGGGTTTTCTTCGGTGAGCGCTCCTAATCTTGTAGAAGTGCTATAGCTGGCAGAAAATGTATAAAGCACTCTCCCATGGTGCAAGAGACTGCAATAGACAGAAAATGAAGGAAGAAGAGACAAAGATAGCAAAGAAAAAAAAGAAAAAATGAGTAGACTGGGTATTCAAAGTAGGAATGAGAGAGAGAGTGTCTCTCAAAGAACACAGTGTACTCAACTGATAGCATTACAGAAAGATGGAAATGTATAGCAACAAAGATTATGGAATAAAAAAAGGAGGAAAATGGAAAACGAAACAGAGAAGGGAAATAAAGAAAAGTAAGGGAAAAAAAGGGTCTGGGGGATACATGAGAAGCAGAAAAAGAAATACAGAAAGGGAGAGACAGAGAGAGAGAAAAAAAGGGCGATATTATAATCCCTGTAGAGGGAGGGAAGGGATGAGCAAGCAGGAGAGAGGCAGACGTGAAGTTAGAGGGTGGTCATTGCTATTCGGTGAGTTTTAGCCAGTGGGCTTGCTTTGCGTGCAGGACTGTGTGAAGTGGGGTTTAGAATAACTATGCCCTTTTGTCTTCTGGACTTTTACTTATTCTCCCCTTGTTTCCTCCGAAGAGCACTGATCTATCATGCCAACCTGATGGATTGTTTTCCCCCAGGCACATTATACATTTGCTTTATTTATCAAGCTCTTTATGTAGGGAGAGCTCAATTTAACCGATGCCCAGCAGTTTACTGCATGGCTCTAGTATCTGAGGCAGGCAGTCTGTCTCTCACTATCACAGGTTTACCTGAATTCAAACATGTAACAAAGACAAGCAGCTGGCAACCCTTGTTCCCTCTTTCACTTCCGAACTGATTGCTCCATAGAAATGTTTAGTGGTAAATAGTGGTAAGCATTGCACTTCATGCTAAACAGGAAGGAATAGAGTGCATGAGCTTAACTAGTAATTTAGAAGGGTGGGAATGCGATTTCATAGCTGCCTGCTGCAGTAACTCCTGGCCAGCAAGGACCTTCAGGGGCTTAGGCACTAAAGCGTAACATGAATGCTAAGGCCATCGAACCTTCACAGAGCGTAGTTGCTATGCATAAGGGCCCTAGAGAGCATGGTAAAACAGTCTGGAAGGAAGTTGATATGTGCATGCTAAAATTAGCGGGTGAGGCCATGGAAACATATGAATGTGAGATGCAAATGAGGCTTTAATACACACATGCTAGCTAGGGTGGTATGCTCTCCATGCCATATTTCAGCACGCACTTGCCAAGACCTAAAATTTAAGGCCTGCCTTGGACCAGTGTATGCAGCTGCGCAGTTTCATAAAAGCTCTTTCATTGCATGTACAAAAGGTTTTACCAAAGGCTCTGCTAAAAGGATGCCTTCAGGAGTTATTGACAGAGGAGATGAGGCTGCTCAAGCAAGAGATGTTGTGGGGGTGAAAGAAAGAAATAAAAAGAAATCCAAACAAAAAATGAAGCTTTTGGTGGCCAAAACCTCCTTCCTCCAATCAGAATGCTATGAGCATAAGATGACTATTAGGAATATATAAGTGAATCCTAAAAGCATTCCAATGAAAGTCTCAAGGGGAAAAGGGGTGGGGGGTGGGGGGAGGGGAACAGAGGGTGATCAAATGGTGACAAAACAGTAGAATTTCATGGTTTATAATGTCTTTGTTAGTCCTTTCTTGTTGGTCTCAAAGTATCTTTGCAGTTTATCTTCAAAGTTCTTCTATTCCTAGATTGTTTTAACGTTTCCTCTTAGTATTCTATCCATAGGATTACTGATGTAAGGGTCTGGTCCTGAAAAGTATTCCCTTACATAGGTGTTAATTTGGTTTGTCCTAGGGGACTGTGTCTCCAAAGGGGTTAGTTTGTCACATGCCGCAATAGCAATGAACCTCACTCCTACACCAGGGTATGCGACTTATGATCTCAATCTCTCACATTCACTGCTAAAGCTCACCGTAGTATTTGCGTCATGCCAGCAAGAGCTTCCTTCTAGAGTGCAACATATCTAGGCACCATGTCAAAGTGTTCAGTTCTGGCCTGAAAAGGCTGGCATATTGTGGGTCTGTTCTTAATATATATGTTTTTTATACTGCCTTGACCTTTGTTATCAGGCATATTACTGTATAGATACTATAAATAAATATATCGGTGCCTACAGCAGTAACCATGATTTGTAGATGTCATTTTTGAAACTGAAGTAGTTTCTGGGGTGTACTGGAGGTCCAGAGTAGATGTCTTTAGACATTTTTCACCCACAATTATTCCATCTGCATGGGGCATGTTGTTGTATAATGTGGTTCTACATTCATTGTGATCAGGAGAATGCCAGGAAGGAGCTGCTTGATGTGTTTGAACTTGGTTGTTGTGTGTAGTAGTGGTTTTAGATTCCCCTCTATCCAGTACTGTTGGGGTCAGGTATTTTAAGTGGTAAAGTACGCATCTACTTTGTCGGTAGTTTCATCATTTATGCACGCACGTTGCCACTTCTAAAATACTGACTAGTGCAGAAGTGGAGCATGTGTTGGCATGATGGTGAATACTTTGCCGGTGGGTGTGCATATGAGCGAAATTTGGATGGAGTGCATAAGTACTTGCATAGATTATAAAATACTACACACACATACAGGAAAATTGTACATGTGAGCATCTACACCATGTCTACGGCTGCTGTAAATGTCCGTACCTTAACTTAAGAAACAATCTCCGCCACTTAACTAGTATTTTATAAAGAAACGTAGGGTGCCTACTTGTCTTTTATAGAAGAGGATTTATGTAGATGCCTTAAAACTCTCTTTAACTACACACCCCTTATAAAACTATGGGCTGTGAATCCAAATATTTCCTCTGTGAGTCTGCCAATACCAGATATGATTGGTCTGCCAGGGTTTTCAAGTTTGTGAATCTTAGGTAGCATGTAGAACATGCCCACAGAAGGATGGGTTGATATCAGCTTTTTCTGATGTGACTCTTTGAGAATGCGTTCGTAAGCTTTTCAGATTGTTTTATGTATCGTATGCATGTTCCTCAGTCAAGTTTCCTGTACTACGTACTGTTTGAGAGTTGCCTGTGCTCTCCTTCTGTGTGCTTTATGTATGTCCATAATCCCTACAATGTCTCTTCTTATAGGGTTTTATGGCATCTATTTCCAAGGGAGTGAATTTGTACATAATTTCTTTTATTTTCTGGAAAGTTGTGATTGTACCTGTATCTGAAACTTTCTGTGTAGTAGTCTGGGTCATTGTTTTCCTTATCATCTGGGGTGAAATAGTATTTTGTTTAAAGTTGTAATCCAATCTGTTAGAGGTGTTGTCCTTTTTGTGGAAACATACTTTCAGCTGGAGTTTTCTAAAAAGAAATGCTACATTTGAATATAATGAATTTTCATTTACTTTAGTGGAAAGACAAAACAAAGGTTCCTTTGACAGTAGAGACCTCATGCTGTGATAATTGGTAATTAGAGAGTTTTATTATCCCCGTTTGATGTGTGCTTCCATCTGTGTGGTCAGTAGGAATTAGTTTGAGGGCATCTCATTCTCCTAGGGTGCTTGAAATTTTACTCTTCATATTCCTCAGATGGACCAAAAAGTGTTTCCAGCTTATTTAGGTCTGCTCCATCTGGTGTTGTGCTGGGGGGTCTAAGACCAGATGATGATCTCTCTGTGAATGTCAAGGAGAGAATCCAGTTTTCTTCGTTCTGATAGCAGCATATTATTTTTTAGCTTTCTTTCTTTACAGTTCTAGCTTTAGCTGGTTCACAAGTTAGGGATTTTGCTCCTGCATGGTCCTTATGATTTCTGCTTTCTGGGTTTTTATCATTTCTTAATTTCTGACTAGTACGTTTTCAGAGGGGTGGGAGACACAAGAAAGACAACACATCAGCATTTCTGAGAAAATTTTCATATTTATTCCACAGTGTTGAAGTCACAATGTTGTGTACAAATAAAGGCCCATCCCACAAATTCCAGTTGGATGCCATTATTTATTTATTTGTCTGTTCTTTTATACCGCTCTTCCACAGGTTTTATATTTATATGCAGTCCTCTATACCATGGATTTATGCATAAGATTCATGGTGGTGTACAATGAAATCAATCAGTCATTTATACTACCATAACATTATACGAACATAAAACCAATAAAATCATTGCACAGAAATGGTTGTACCGTGTGCGTTCTATAACTTGCATGGTCTCAGATGGCTCAGTCATAAATCCCTTACAAAAGGGGTTGAGTGGGAACTTGAGGGATGCTAGCAAGGCGCGCCATATTCGCTACAGACCCATGCGCTCTATAGTCTTAACACGAAGAGCGGCAATCTCACCTTGCTTCCGCTCTCATCAGGAATCATATAGCTGCACTTAGCGGCTTTGTATATAGTTGCCTTTTGTACATAGTTTATTATGTTCGCTGTTTAAGAAACCTGTTTAATGTAAACCTGTTTAATGTATTGCCCTGTTCATTGTAAGCACTGATCAATGTTGTGAAGTGTAATTTCTGTTCACTGTAAACCGCGCTGATGTCGAATAGCGCGGTATAAAAGAAACTTTAAATAAATAAATAAATAAATAAAATATTGAATTGTGATGGCTATGCACCATAATGGTTTACAGCGGCGATATTGCATGCTGCCCGGTTAGCCCCTGCGGCTAAAATATAGGCGAGCTTTTGCTATGCCTATCTTTGAGCCGCAGGTCGCTAACCGGTGTGATACTGCGGACCCTCTGGCACAAAGAAAAAAAGTTTTAAATCGTGAAAAAAACAAGATTTACGTGCAATTTCCTGAAGGTCCACATAGAGGGAGCAGGAGAGAAAGCCTGGAAGCAGAGGAACCACGCCTCTATGGGCAGGACCTTGAATCAGTTAGTCCCGATTTAAGGAGGGACAGAGCTGAATCATGCAGAGCAGATCGGAGAGACAGAGACGGAGCCAGAGTGAGCGTAAAAGCCGGACTGGAAAGAGCAGCTCGGAGAGTTGGAGTCACTGTCAGACCTAGAACAGCTCAAGGAGTTGAAGCAGCTTGGAGAGCAGGCCAGAGAGTAGGCCGAGAAGCAGACCAAGGAATAACTCATAGAGCAGGCCGAGGTGAAGGCCCAAGAGCAGGCCTAGAGGAAGGCCAGCTACAACTGGAAGGAGCAGCATTGCAGAGAGCAGCCAAGGAAGGAGGTGCTCTCCCTTCCAGCCTGAAAGGAAGCCCTATCCAGGGAGAAGGACTGGGATACAAGCTAAGGAAGAGATATCCGGTTGCAAGGAATACCCAAGGAAAAAAAGGTACTTTTAAAAGTTTTTATAAAAGTAACCTGAAAGAGGAATGGAAAACTCAGAGGCCTGGGGAACAGGGAAATGCTGAGAGGGCGCGGCCAGTAGCCAACTGCCACAGGGGTGGAAGTGGAGAACAAGCGCCTCAGCAGCAGCCATGCCTCAGAGGAGTTACTCCCCATTCTAAAGGAGGAAAGACACCCAGGGAACACTTGAGCCTGCAAGAAATGGAGGACATTCAGGCTGGGCCTCAAGTCTTTCCCAAAAGAGACTGCAGGAAGTCTAAAGGTGGAACAGTTGTTGCCTGCAAGTGCTTACCTAAGCCTAGCACAAGAGAGAAAGAAAGGAATAACTTTTATCTGTATGATAAGGACACTTTTATGCCAAAAGTACCAGATAATCTCTCTAGGAAAAAGGCTAGTACTAATAAAGGCTGGGATAAGCGAACTTTTAATCCTGTAGCAGAAGAAAATCCAGGGTTCTACAATATAGCTAAAAGCCGACGCCCCAAACTGACAAGCCAACATTGGAACACAGTATGGCATGCTTTTAGAAAGCCTGAATCCAACCTTCCTGAGGTTTCAGATTCAGACCCCTCAGAGATGGAGTGGATGCCAGGGGAATCTGAGGTTAATGAGGCCGTGGAACCCATGGATTGTAATTATTGCACAATAGGAAAGTTTTAAGTTATTTGGAGCAACCAAATGTATGAAGAGAATACAGGATGCTTTATGTTTTGAGTTTGTGAAGATTAACAATGTTACTTTGAATGTTTTTGTGAATTGCACTTGATACAAGAAAGGATACAGCCCTGTTATTTTTCTCAACCGCATATTTTGAACCGTTTGCGTAAAGGTGAAATAAATGCCTTTTCTTTTTCCCTACACTTGGCTAAATGTTGCTTTATTGGGAAGTTGACCACGAGGCTGACACAGAGGGCCGCTACCTCATGACCCTCGGAACAGGTCAACCCTAATACCCCTATTCTTATGAGCTCCCCAGCCCCGTGGAACCACTACGCCGCCACCAGAGGGGGCTGCGGGGGACACCGGGCAGCATGAAATATCACCACTGCTGGTTAGCAACTGTTGCCACCTCCGTTCCTCCCTGGAACACCCATGACACATCCCGATGCTAAGCGGTTAGCATCGGGGTGCGTAGGGAAGAAGATCAGGGATATTCAGCAACACTAATCGTCTTAGCGCCATTGAATATCCCGCTGAGCGGCATTTACATGGTTTACAGGGCTGTAAACTTTGTAAATGCCTTTTGAATACTGAGACCTATTTTCTTATTTTGAATTTGTCAAAATCAGCAAATAGTAACTATGTGGTAAAATTTACATAAAGATATTGGGCCTGATATTCTAAAGGCATTTACACGGTTTACTGACCTGTAAATGCCACTCAATGGGATACTAACATGGTTAGTGCCATTGAATATCCCGAACTAATGCTGCAATACACCCCGATGCTATCCGCTTAGCATTGGGGCGTGTTGTTGGCGGCGACAGTCGCTAACCGGGTAGCTGCAATATTGTACCGCTACCCAGTTAGCGACCTGCAGGTAAAACTAGGCGCTGCAAAAGATCTCTTTGAAAATTAGATACAAAGTATGCATGGCAAAAGTATCCGCTTACTTTGCACCTGTGCAGACATCAATGGCAGAGCAGAGAGGAGACGGGGGAGAAATAGAATAGTTCCCTAGAGCGGAGGTCGAGAGGCATCTGAGAACAAGAAAAGTATAAGAGAAGGTGTGGTTGAGGAGCTGCTGAGGCATCTTGCTGATAATTAGGCCCCCTAAATTTTGCCATTATTGTATATGAATGGCCAGAATTATATGGTAATGCAAAGCCTCTGGGTTAGCCTTTGGGGGTGTGTGTGTGCCCTGCATCTTCCCATACAGTTAAGCTGACAGAATACACTTACCGCACATTACCTGCATTGCAGAGAATGTAGATGCCCTTAATACCCCTTAGGGGGTTGATGTTAACAGCTCCACATTATCTGCGTCGTTAACAGTTAACACACAGTACTGTACCACATGGTAAGGCAGAGTCCCCATCCAGTCTCTGCCCGAAGAATTAGTGCAGGTTAACCAAGTCATATTGCAAGGGGCGCCTGGTTTAAGAGGCAAGTTGGTGACTACTTAGGCACTACTTTATAAAAAACACACAGATGCCTATGCGTCATTTTAAAGTACTAGCTTAGGTGGCAGAAATTGCAGCTTGAATGTAGGTGTGAACATTTACAGCTGTTCAGAAGCAGGTGCAGAGTTTGCAGGTATATGTGTAGATTAAGGTATTCTGTAATCAACGTGGTGCATGCTTGCAAACTCTGCCCACACTTTGCTTTGTGAAAAGCCTGTACCTCTATGCCAGTGAGAATTTTATAACAAGTCATTTACACGGGTATATGGCCACCCACACACAAAAATGACTTTGTAAATTACCTCTTAAAACTGTCATTTTAAAAGGTTTAGCCATGATTTGGACGACTGAAGACATGCACGTTAACGTCAAAATCATGGACATGTCTCCGTAGCCATTCCACAAATTACATTCACAGATGTCTTCAGTGCAGTGATGTCCCAGTAGGCACAGGGGTGTGGCAGAAGCATGTCCAGGGAGTGGCAATGTACTTACACATCCTCGTTCGATCTCAGAAACATTGGAGATGTTTGCAGGCAGGTCAATGTTTATACCTGCTCCAGGCATGAATAGACATAAGGAAAGTGCTTGTTTTCACCTTAAAACATCCAGGGAGTGTAAAAATGGTGAAGTAAGCGACTAGCCTTAGATCACAAAGGCCCACAATGGGATTTGAATCCTGATTACTCTGCTCTTAATCTATTACTCTAACCATTATGCTATTAGACATCTTGGCTCTGAAATGCTATCCTGGGGACGCCTATATAGACGTTTGATAGACGTGCATATGGGGCACATCCACATTTCTGAAATCCTGCCTAAACTTGCACATGCCTGCTTTTTTTTTCCAGACGTTTTGTCTTTGGTGTTCTAGATTGGACTTGGACGTCCCACTGTGAAATGTGCCTATAAGTGTCAAACTGTGCATTTGTTAGTTTGTGCCTTTCCCACATTAAAGTAAAAGGGGCCTTAGTGTACAGCCAGGTCAGCACAGGTGACAGGTAAGAGAGCGATGCGTATTCACCCCAGAATTCAGTCAAAAGCAATCTAGGCACATATGCTGAAGAACCAGTTGATGTTTCACTGTGGAGGACAGAATTATTGTCCAGGATTATTTCACAGTATACATGACAGTTGGCAGGTCTGGGCAAATCAAAAAGCTAGAATAAACCCACGATGCATGGAAACCTTTCATAGAAGCTGTTTTACATGTTCTGACCTATAGTCCAAAATTGTAGAGTAGGGATGGCCAACTAACCCTCCTCCAGCGCATGCTGATCTGGTTGTCAGGACATTTATGGTGAATATCCATGAGATATATTTGCAAGCCCACTTAGAAGAAACTAGAAATAAGGCCTAGGAGCATAAGATAAACCATGCTGAGTCAGATTAAAGTTTATCAAGCCCAGCATCCTATCTCCGAGTCCCAAGTACTCGGCATTTGTAGACTTTTCTATCCGACCTTTCCCTTGTCCAGCTTGTTTCTTTCCCTACCCACACCGCTGGTCACTCCTTGGACCTACTTATCTTTCCTGGTTCTCTCTCTTCTCCTCCCTCTTCTTTATCGTCTCTTCCCCTTCCGTGGACTGATCATTTCTGTCTTCTTTTTTCTCTTCCTTATCCTTCCTCCTCCCCGTTCTCCTTCTTAGGTTCTCCTTCCCCTCCATCTCGTCGTATTACTCCTGCCACTCTTAATCAGTTTCCTGCGTCTGACGCTCTGTTTCCACCAGACTTTCACTGTCTTTCCCCTGACTCTCAGGCTAATTCTTGGTATACGACTCTCTCTGCTGCCCTTGATTCTATTGCTCCTTTACAATCCCCCCGCCCTTCTCGTCGATCTCCTCACCACCCTTGGTTTCACTCTGGGTTATTTCTTCACCTTAGGTATCTTCGCCGAGCTGAGCATCTCTGGCGTAAACATCCAAACCCCTCTACTCTCTCCTATTTTCGTTCTGCCCACCGTCATTACCGTTCCCTTCTCCACTCTGCCAAGCAGTGTTATTTCTCTAATCTCATTACTCATTCCTCTAACTCCTCCCGTCAATTACACTCTATCCTCCGCTCTCTTTCTGCCCTGCACTCTTCCCCTATCCCTCCCTCTTCCCTCTCTACTCCCGATCCCTCCTCTTTAGCTACCTACTTTGTTTCTAAAGTCCAAACCCTCCGTTCATCCTTTCCATCCTGCCCTTCTCCCCTCTCTCCTCCCCCTTTGGTAGTGCCCCCCTCCCCTACTCCTCCTACTTCTTATTTTCCTGCCATTCCTCCCCTTTCTCATCACTGGTCCACCTTTGAGCCCATTACTTCAGACACCCTCTCTAAGGTTTTCACTTCCACCCGAAAAACCTCTTGTCCGGCTGATCCTATCCCCTCTTCCTGGTTGTTGGAACCTTCTCTTGCACTGTCCCCTCTTATTCTCTCGCTTTTCAACTCCAGCCTCTCTTCTGGCACTTTTCCCTCCCTGTGGAAGCATGCTACTGTCCGTCCTATCCTTAAAAAGAGTTCTCTGGACCCCTCCTCCCCCTCCAATTGGTGTCCTATATCTAATCTCCCTTTTCTCTCTAAACTCTTGGAAAAATTGGTCTTTTCTCAGCTTTCCTCTCACCTCGAAGTTTCTCTCACTCTCCATCCACGTCAATCAGGTTTTCGTCCAGGTCATAGCACTGAATCTGTTCTTCTTTCCCTCCTTAACGATTTGCACTCTGCTCATGATCATGATCTGCTTTCCCTTGCTGTTTCTCTAGATCTCTCGGCTGCTTTCGATCTGGTTGATCACCGCACTCTGCTATCTCGTCTTCAGGATGCGGGTCTTTCTGGATTGGTTCTTCGTTGGTTTCACTCTTTTTTGTTCAGTCGCACTTTCTCAGTTCACACTGGTTCAGAGTCCTCTCCCTCCACACCCCTTCCCTGTGGTGTTCCTCAAGGCTCTGTTCTCGCCCCTCTTCTCTTTAATGTATTTCTGGCCCCGCTTGCCCTCCTTGTCCAACAACACGGGGTTTCTGCCTATTACTACGCGGATGATATCTTTCTCCTCTATCACACTGATTCTCTTACACCCGATATCACTGCCTTCAATATCTGTCTCTCCTCTGTAGCCTCCTGGCTATCAACTAACTTTCTTCACATTAATCTCACGAAAACTTTGGCCATATGGTTCACCTTCGGCAATCCCACTCCCACCCTCACCCCCTTATTTTCCTCTTCACCCATCCCCACCGTATCTTCCCTGCGGTACTTGGGTGTGATTCTTGATTCCTCCCTTTCCTTTAAAGAACATATCTCTTCAGTTGTTCAACGTTCCTTCTTTTCTTTAAAACAACTCCGTGCTGTACATCCTTTTCTTACTATTTCTTCTAAGACTACTCTTATTATCTCCCTTGTTATGTCTCGTCTTGACTATTGTAATGTTTGTCTTGCTGGTCTCCCCCAATCCCAACTTTGTCGTCTTCAACGTGTTCAAAACGCTGCTGTTCGTGTTCTTTCCCATGCTTCAAGGTTCGATCATGTCACCCCTCTGTTAATACATTTTCATTGGCTTCCTGTTGTCTTTCGTGTTCAGTTTAAAATTCTTATTTTTGTTCACAGGGTGATTCATTCAGGTACCCCCCTCTATCTTGCCAGCCAGGTCCACCTTCTTACCCCTCATCGTCCTCTTCGCTCTATTCACGCTAACCGTATGTTTCTACCCTCCCCCTCCCAAGCACACCTAGAATCCACTCGGTCTTCCGCTTTCTTTTTTCTTGGTCCAAGGCTTTGGAACTCCCTTCCCCCCTCTTTACGTCTAGAAGCCTCCTACCCGTCCTTTAAAACTGCCCTTAAAACCCATCTCTTCTGTTCTGCCTTTAACCTTCCTTTCCCGGCCCCATCTCTCCCCCCCTCTAGGCCTATGACAGCATACCCCTACCCCTGTCCCTCATTATCTTTTATGTTGTTGCTGTCCCCTCCTCTTTTTCCTTTTGTTACCCATCTTTTACCCCTCTATCTGTTTCTCTGTTTTTCTATCCCTTTTCTTTGATTTTATGGCGTTCCTTTTCTGGCTCTCTTTCGCAGCTCTCTCTTTTTTTAACCATTTTAAATTGTTTTTATGTACTGTGAACCGCCCAGATGCTAACTGTATTGGGCGGTATATAAAGTTTTAATAAACATAAACATAAACATATAAGGCCAACACTCTGTCTCTTCTTGGAGGTTAGGCTGCAGGTAGATTATTTATGTTTCTGTAAATTATCAAAGTCTGGTTGTTTGGTCAAGCATGTTGTCATTTAAACTGACCTGTCCAGAAGCTAAGAGGGTGGTCTCATATGGTTATTCCATAAACTTTTGTAGGTTTTATTCCCATTGTAGATTGACATTATACTCCTGACTTATGTACTATAGAGTTTTCTTTACTGTCTTTTCTGATTATTTAGCTTTTACTGTGTATGATGTTTGGTATGATTGCTTTTCTTTGTCTTATTGCATTCTTGGATTGTTGTCATCTGCCACAATCAAGTGAATTTGTGGACCTAAGGACTAAACATTCCGGGCCCGATACTCAGCAGTGGCGGCTAGCGCGATTACAATGCCTAGCCGTCACCGCTGAAGGCTAAACCTGGATAATCAATGCTGGGGTCATATCCAGCCACTGGCATTGAATATTTGGGTTTGCAGCACAGCCTAGAAGCTAACTGGTCAGCAGCAATATAGAGCCACTGCCTGGTTAGATCCCGCACGTAAGGATAGGCTAACTTTTACCATGCCTAACTTTACCTGCGGGTCGCTAATCTGGCAGCAGCTCAATATCACCGCAGACCAGTTAGCAGTGGGTACCACCCTCAGAACAACCTGATGCTATGTAGCATCAGCGCATAGAGCGGCAGGATCTGCGGATATTCAGCATCAGTAACCATGTAAGTACGGCTGAATATTCCGCTTCGAGACAGTTACATGGTTTTCAGGTCTGTAAACCCTGTAACTGCCTTTGAATATCGGGCCCACCTTAAATAAATAAATATCTTCTGATGTAACATATGCACAAGTTAAATGGCCTGTTACAGAATTACCCTCAGTATGTTTAGCCTGGAAACCAGATCTGCTGATGGCCTTTGGGGACTAAAATCCCCCCACTCCTGTCGCATTGTAGCGGCATCCATGTCTTGTTACACGCGATGATCTTCTCTGTTCAAGGCAGTTCTTCCAAATAAGCTCTCACTTTTTTAGAATAACGGAGCTAATTGGTTAATAGCATGGAGTTGAAAGGAAATCCTTCCTATAACAGTGCCTACATTCTTACAAAAGGGATTCAGCACTGAACATTGGCTGAGAGTCCTATCCATCTGAGGGGTTCAGGAGCAAGTGACAGAGGTGAGAGAACTCTCATTAGCACAAAACCCGCACGCAGTCCCTTAACACTAAACACTGGTGGTTGATTTAAAAGCAGTTCAGATCTCACTTTGCTTGTTATTTTTCATATAAAAAGGGTTGATTTTTCAAGTGTCCAGCCTCAAAGCCCTAAACTGCGCCATAAATCAGGTAAATGAGGAAACCATCCCATCCCCGCTACAAATTATTAGCATCAGATGTCTGTTAGAGGCAGCTAATGACCCCAATTCATTGTCTCTTTACTTCCTCACTTCTTTCAAATTAGGCAAGCTTTGTAAATCATTGCACCCAGTGGGGCAGGCTTTATGCTGCTGTTTGCTTTGTGTTATAAATTAGCTTTTTTTTATCCCCCTTGTCTTTTTGCTCTGTTTTTGTGCTGCTTAGATGTGGCAGACAGATTCAGGGCTCTTTGAATTAAACCTATCTTGGTTAGAAAAGTGCTCAGCTAGAGAGAAGCAGGTGTGGCATTTGTGACCTAAGAGGAACAGTATGCTTGGAATGGATGGGGAGGGAAGGAAGTCAGTAATAGAGACACAAGTAACCACAGTTTATGTCTGACCCATTGCCCCCTCCCCAGCCAAAGCTGATCTACAGGCGCTATGGTGTGTTCAATAGATGTAACGTTATTCAAAACAGTGTTTCCCTTGTTACCATGTGGGAAGTTGATATTCAGATGGTACCGAAGTGTTTAGTTAGCGGTTGCTTGTTGCATTCCCTCTTTGCAGGAAACGCAACTAGAAAAGTAATTTCTGATACATTCAGGTAGGATATTTATTATTTATTAATTTGAGTCTTCTATATTTAACTAACTTTCTTTTCCTAGCTCTTGGCTTTCTGACCTCCACTGGGTCTTTTCACGTGGAAACACATTTTAGAAATGACATCTAGGTGCAATATTGGGCATGCAGGTCAAAACGTATGAAAAAAGGTCGGCCGTGTGCAAGTTTCGGCCTGATTTCAGAAACTTGCATGTGGCCAGGGCCGCACAGATGTCCCCTCCCCCTTCTGGTGGCAGAACAAGAGCTTTTTTGATGCCTATTCGTGCCCTGAAGCAGGAATAGACATGAACATTTCCACTGGTGGATTTAAACATGCTTGCTGTTTCTGAAATTGGGCGCTCGCATATATATTTTTCTGGAACACCCTCACCATGCCTCCCACATGATATGGATGTGCTCACTCCGGAGATGTCCATACACCTGTCTTTTTAAAGGCTCTGGGGATATCTTGATAATTTGCACGTCTATATGCCTGTTTTTCAGCATTTAACTCACAAATAGGGCTTCTAGAGTGACCTCCATCATGTACAGTCCAAACGTTTCTCTATGTCTTTCTGTTCAGACTGAGTTTTATAACAGGACACATATGAGAAGACCCAAAAGGCACTTCTTCTTATATTTAGCTCATGCCATTCCAGCAGCAGTTGAAAGCAAGTTATATTCAAGTATAGTAGGTTGTTCCCTATCCCCAGGTGTAAGTAACTTGCTACAAGGAGTGTCGGTGGGATTTGAATGCTGGTTTTCCTGGCTCCAACCTGCTGCTCTAACCACTAGGCTGCTCCTCAGCAATGTAGGCACCTGGGTTCTTTGATAAAATAGGCTTCCAGCGCCAGCCCCAGTACTGTAGCATGGAAATAACCATGCACACACTTACACCTGCTCCCTAACGTGTGTGTTCACTCTGTGCATGTGGCTGCATATTTTATAAAATATTGCATGTATATCGCAACTCTGCCTCTGCTCTACCCAAACTGCGAACATAGAATACCTACATGCAGCTTTTGTAAAAGTAGACATGTTCTTTCCATGCATCTACTATTTGGTGCATATGCAGCTGCACAATTTTATGAAAGTCTTTTTGCTATATGCAAAAGAGGATTTCCAGGAACAAGCAGGAATGCGGTCTTCACATATGGGTGACGTCCCCCAATGGAGCCCGTGTGGGAACACTCCCCAGCATCCAATAGGAAGCATTTGGGAGCATCCCTCTGCGCATGTGCACGTGCCTTCCTGCCTTTCCAATGATTCTCCTTAGTTTTTCCACGGAGCTCTACGGATGCTTGTCTTGTCACCGCAGTTAAAACTTCCTCTACCGTGTACTTTGTGGTGCTTCTTTTTTCTTTTTTTGCCTCCCGTCTTCTTCGGTACCATTGCTTGTCGACGCCGGTGCCCTTTTGGGCACTTCCCTTCCTTTTATTTTTCACTCTTTACCTCGCGGTTCTCATGGTTTTTTTCATCCATTCAGGCTGCCATTGAGTCTCTTGACCTGGCAAAGGCTGTGTTTCCTGACATGGAGAAGCCACCGACAAGCACAATTGGTGCTTACAGTGCTTGGGCCCTGTCCATAACCCAGTCTCTCGTATTTTGTGTTAGCAAATGACAAGAAAAGGATTAAAATCTGGGAAAAGCAATTCAAGAGTCATTTTGGATCTGACTTGGCAGCCTCAGCACACTCTTCTTCAATGTTGACACCTTCTCGGGGCTCCTGTGCTTTGCATGGTTCCCACACTCCCTCGGAATCGAAAGGCTGTGGTAAGAGACAGCCAGCCAACAAAGCTCACCAACGTCTCAGCCTTCAATGTTGAGGACTGATGCCGATTCCCAGGATTGTTCCCTCGGACATCAACACCAAAGCTCCCCTCGGTGGGATTCTGATTCTGAGAACTGAGAGTGCCCAGCTAAACAGTCCCAGTGGGAGGAATTCACCTCCAAAGCACAAGAGGGGCTCTGGAGTGCTACCCAGGCTTCGACCATGGGAGAGCCTCCAGTTCCGTTGTCTGGAATGGTGGTCCAGAGTCCTGCACCAGAGTCCACCCAGACTTCATCCATCTCCCTTGAGCAGCACATGCTGACCATTGGGAGGAATTTGGCTGTGCTCCTGGCGGCATCTGTGCCAGTGGCCTCAAGGCCCTCGGGAACCCAGGTCACTTTAAGATCATCAGAAACAATCACTCCCAGGTCCCACTCTTCTTTTGTGGACAGAAGTACTTTGTCCCCTACACTGTACTGCCCCCTTGGATTTTTGCAGCCCAAATGCATGATCCTGCATTTTTTAACATTAAATCTCAGCTGCCAAATTCTTGACCATTCTTCAAGCTTTGCTAGATCCCTCATGCTATGTAACTCCTCTCCTCATGTCACTTCATTGGCTCCCTGTCCGTTTCTGCATCCAGTTCAGACTTCTACTACTGCCTTCATTTGGCTGTTCCTCACTACCTTTCCTCTCTTATCTCTCCCTACACCCCTCCTTGGGAGCGCTGCTCTTCTGGCAGATCCCATCTATCTGTGTCCTCTTCTGCTGCCAACTCCAAGCTTTTGATCTTTCTACCTTGCTGCTCCTTATGCCTGGAACAAACTACCTGAATCAGTATATCAGGCTCCATCTGTGGCCCTGTTCAAATCCAGGCTAAAAACTCAGGGGAAGGGGGGATATTCAGCGGCAGTGGCTAATACTTCTAAAGCACATAGCTGTCGCCACTGACGTTTAACGCAGTATATTCATTGCTGGGGCCATATGTGGCCATTAGCATTGAATATTTGGGTCGCTGCATAGCCCGGAAGCTAACCAGGCAGGGGTGATATTGAGCCGCTGCCTGGTTAACTCCTGCGAATAAAGTTAGGCTAGCCTTTGCCCCATCTAACTTTACCCACAGGCCGCCAATCTGGCAGCGGATCAATATTGCTACTGCCCATTTATCAAGAGGTGCCGCCTGCGTTCTACCCCGGATTGCCCTGATGCTAACTGCGTGTAGCAGCAGCACCTGCGGATAACCAGTGGCACTGACCATGTTAGTGATGCAGAATAATCCACTAACCAGCACTTACATGGTTTGCAGGTCTGCCTTTGAATACCCCCTTACTTCTTTGAGGCTGCTTTTGGATCCTGATCCCCTTAGTCTCCTGTTCACCTCTAAAGTGCTTCCTTACCATTCATTTAGATATATCCTTTCCCCTCATTGTTGTGTTGTCTGATCATAAGTCCCTGTGAGTTAAATATAATATCCAACATCCCTGATCCTCGGTGTGTTCTTGAAAAGGTGGGCGGGGGAGGGGAGTAGGGGGGAAGGGGGGAAGAAAGATAGAGGGGGAAGGGAAGGGGGGAAAAAGAAGGAAGAGAGGGGGAAAGGGGGAAGGAAGGGAAGGAAAGGGTAAGGAGGACCCCACTGCACATCCATGATGATAGCTCTACCACTATGTCCCCTCTCCTGTTTAACGTTAGTATTGACCCCACATTTTACTGATTAAGCCTCTTATAAAATTGTTGAAAACCGACCTATATTATGTAAATTAGCAGTTAGTATAACTCCATGTACAAATTTATACTATACTCTGTGAATAGTTACTCTGTAAATAGTTACCCCAGTTACCTCCAAGTTATCTTGTCCTTGTTCACTGTAAACTCAACTGTCATGTGACATTGCAGTATGTTTTGTTCAATTGTAAACCGCACTGATTTTAATAGCGCGGTATATAAGAAAAGTAAGTAAATAAATAAATAAATAAAATGAGGAAACCATAGTCATACACCTTATTGGTCATGCCACTTTGAAAAGAACTAATCACTAAACATGAAACATGGTGTACCACCACACCACCACATTCTCAAAAAGGGGAAATTTATTGTGGGTATACAAAAGAAGTGAGACCAAAAACATGAGATGACCAAAACGCATTGGGGTACCAATAAAGTCTGTGGACCGCCACCTGTGCACCAGCAGCTTATGTCTTCTGTAGTAGTAGTATCTGCACCTTCATGGGTATCTACCATATTGCAGATTTTGGGATCATCTGCAAAAAAGGCAAACTTTACCTAACAGTCTTTCCGCAATATCACTTACAAAAATGTTAAGAAGAATCAGACCAAGGACAGATCCCTGTGGCACACACTGATAACGTCCTTCTCCTCAGAGTAAGCTTCATTTACCTGTACCTTTTGTTGCCTCCCACTCAACCAGTTTCTAACCTAGTTGGTCACTTGAGATCCATCTCCAGGGTGCTCAATTTATTCCTAAGTGAAGGTCCTAAACTTTAAGAAAACTAGCTGTAGTGAGCAAAACTGAAAGGGGATATTTTAAGAGCAACAAAACATTTTGTTAGGAAAGCAAATAAATGTAAAAGGAAAAAGAAGCCACTATGATCTCCGAAGCCATTCCACAAATGATGCTTACGGACGTCTCTGGTGCAGGGACGTACAAGTAGGCAAGGAGGTGTGGTGGAGATGCAATGGGCTTAGACATCTCTATTTGATTTCAGGAATGACAGGGGACATCTGCAGGCATGAATAGGCATCAGGAAAGTGCTTGTTTTTGGCTTAAAACATCCAGAGGGTGTAGATAAGATGGAGAGTTAAGTGACTAGTCACAAACACCCACACTGGGATTTGAACCCTGGCCATCCTGCTTCCAACCCAATAATTAACAATTATTCTGTTAGACATCTATGTTCTGAGATGCTGTTCTGGGGATAACTGTGTAGATATCTCTATAGATGTCCATATCGGGCACATCCGTATTTCTGAAATCGTGTCTGTACTTGCATGTGCCTGCTTTTTTTTTGAGACATTTTGGCTTTGACGCCTCAGATTGCACTTGGACGTCCCATTGTAAAATGTGCCTTTTTGACATCAGAAACACTCTCCCCATTCATAAGCAACAGGTCCAGTATGGCCACATCCCTTGTGAATTCTGTTACTAGTTGCTAGAAATGTTCCCCCAGTAGGGAATCCAGGATCTCCTTACTTCTAGATATCCCAGTCAACATCCAGAACATTGAAATCATCTATAAGTAGCACTTCTCCTTTCATTGCAGTAATGCAAATGTCTTCTTCTAAATCTTTGTCTACTTCTTCCTGTGAAGGTTGTCTCTATATCACATCAATGCAAATCTAGTCCTTCTTTCCAGTTTAACCCACGGTGCCTCCTCCTTCCCTCATTAGCCCTGCAATTCTATAGCTTTAATATTATTTGTTTAATACAGTGCATTCATCCTACTCTTCTTCCTACCCTATCCTTCCTGAATAAATTATAATCCGATATAATTACATCCCAGTCATGATTCTCCATGACTGCCACTAAATCCAAGTTAGCCTCTTCCATTGAAACCTCAAAATCTAGAATCTTATTTCCCATACTACAGGCATTAATACACACTGCTTTCCAGATGTTTCACTTTTTTGCCATTTCTACAGAGACATTTAGAGCCTGATTCAGAGGGGGGGAATGTCCGGGCCGTCCAGACGTCCCCGAGGAAGACGGGCCCATTAGGACCCGATTCTTGACCGTGGGAACAAAACATTCACACGGTACACAGAATTGGGCCCGAGGGACAATATGAAAGGCCTCCTATATCAAACTAAGGGCTGTCTGAATCACCCAGGAAATTGTTAAGAAATTTCCTTAGAAGCGGAGGTCAGGGCACTGTGTAGCAAGCCAGCTTTTATTAAGTATTCTTACCCTCCCATCCACCCCAACTCCCACTGACCCCAGAGATAATCTTAGCTTTATAGGCTCTTAAATCTATTAAAGGGAAGGAGATGGTCAAATTCACGTTCAGGTTCAGCTGGTTATCCTCATCAGGAATAGATTAATTAAGGACCTGCAGTTAATTAATCTTAAGTTGAACAAAGTCCATTAAATGTATTAGGCATAGTTGTATTAGTACAAGTATCCCCAGCAAACATAAATCAGTAAACAACTTAAATAGCTAAACAAAACCTTAAAACTAAGATGCAGATGGCAGTGCAGCAGTGAGATGGAGGCTATCCAATTTTTTGCATGTATGATTTTCTCCCAGTTGGTGAGGGGCCATATGTATGCACTAGGTGCAACGAGCTCTTTGCTGTCAGGGAACAAGTCCGATTTCTGGAGGCTAGAGTAGCAGATTCGGAGGACATAAGGAAGACAGAGAGATATAGAGATGAGACCTAGAGGGATGTAGTACTGTCGTCCCACCTCCAGTCTGGCAACCTCCCTGTTGCCATGGAGGAGAGAGGTCACGTGACAGGAGAACATTACCCTGGAGTGGCAGGAAGTGATCCTGTAGCTAGGATCTGTCCTCCAGCTGATATAAAACCCTCTCGCACCAAGGAGGTTTCTCCAGGGCCATGTGCCCATGAGGGAAGGATTAGGACATCCATTATAGTTGTTGATTCTATCACTAAACATGTAGATAGCTGGGTAGACGTGAGGATCACCTGGTAACATGCCTGCCTGGTGCAAAGGTAGCAGACCTCATGCGCCACCTACACAAGGTTTTAGATAGCACTGTGGAGTAGCCTGCTGTCTTGCTACATGTTGTTACCAATGACAGAAAGTATGGGAGGGAGGTTCTGGAGGTCAAATGTAAGCTTTTAGGTAGGGAGTTGAAATCCAGAACTTCCAGGGTAGCATTCTCTGAAATGTTTCCTATTCCACATGCAGGAATGAAAAGGCAGGCAGAGCTCTGGAGTCTCAATACGTGGATGAGAAAGTGGTACAATGAAGAGGGTTTTGGATTTGTTAGGAACCGAACAACATTCTGGGGAAAGGAAACACTTTTCCTAAGGGATGGACTCCACCTTAACCAGGATGGAACCCGGCTGCTGGCATTAACCTTTAAAAAGGAGAGAGAGCAGCTTTTAAACTATATAATAGAGGAAAGTTGACAGTCACCCAAGAGTGCATGGTTCGGAAGGATGTATCCTTGAAGGATACTAGCAAAAAGAAGGACGTTAAGGCATCCTGACAGAGAGGTTCCAATAAAAATAAAATTAACCAGATGCCCTTAAGTACAGAGCAGACAGAGCTGAAAGATTCCAAATTACTCCTGTCTACTGATAACCATATTAATATGAATAAAATACAACCTCTAAAATGCCTATATGCAAATACTAGAAGTCTAAAAAATAAGATGGGAGAATTAGAGTATATAGCACTAAAAGAGGCTATATATGATTGGTATCTCAGAGACCTGGTGGACGGATTATAGCCAATAGGACACTGTGGAACCAGAGTACAAACTATATCACAATGATAGAGTAGATCAAATTGGTGGAAAGGTTGCACTCTATGTTAGAGAGGACATTGGGTCACACAGGATTAAAGTTTTGCAGCAAACAAAATACATAGTAGAATCTCTCTCTATCTCACTGTAGAAATTCCATGTAAAAAGGGGAAGGCAGTGGCAGTGGGGTTGTACTACTGACCATCTGGCCAGAATGAACAAATGGCTTGAACAAGTCAAATCTTTGTATGGAGAGAGACATCTCTGCTCTTGAGAATCTTATCTAGGTCTTTCATAGCCATTCTGCCAAGAGCAATGCGTCGTCTGATTTCTTGACTACTTGTTGCTTCTTTATTGATAGATGATCCAAGTAGGTTAAAGTTATTCACAATTTCATTTTCTTCTCCTTCAACGATGAACCTGTTGATTATGCCAGTTGTCATGATCTTTGTCTTCTTTACATTAAGGTGCAGGCCCATTTTTAGACTGTTCTTTGATTGTGAGAAGCAAATGTTTCAGATTATCTTCACTTTCAGCCAGTAATGTGGTATCATCAGCATAGTGAATGTTGTTGATGAGTCTTCCACCAATCTTCACACCTCTGTTGTTTTCATACAATCCTGCTTCTCTGATGATTTGTTCTGCATATAAATTAAACAGGTAGGGGGAAAGTATGCAGCCTTGTCTTATACCTCTGCTTATTTTAAACCATTCTGTTTCTCCTTGTTCCGTTCAAACTGTTGCTTCTTGATCAATGTACAGATTGTGCAAGAGTACGATCAGGTGCTCTGGTATACCCATGCTTCTTAATGTGGCCCAGAGTTTCTCATGGTTTGCAAAGTCAAAAGCTTTGCTATAGTCGATAAAGCACAAATAGATATCCTTTTGGTATTCTTCAGTCTTTTCAAGGATCCATCTCACATCCACAATGATGTCTCTCATTCCTTGCCCTTTCCTGAACCCTGCTTGCACTTCAGGTAGTTCTTGTTCCAGGTATGGTTATAGTCTCTTTTGAATAATCTTCAGTAGAATCTTGCTGGCATGTGGGATCAGAGCGATTGTGCGATAATTTCCACAATCAGTTGGATCACCTTTCTTTAGTATTGGTATAAACACAGATCTTTTCCAGTCAGTTGGCCATGATGTTGTCTTCCATATTTCTTGGCAGAGCTTTGTAAGTACGGTAACAGCTGCATCCAATTGCTGTAATACTTCTATGGGAATGCTATCAATGCCTGGTGCTTTGTTCTTTGATAAGGCTTTCAATGCTGCTTCATCTTCTTCTTTTATCACCAATGGTTCCTGATCATAAGGTACAGGTTGAAACGGCTGTTGGTCCACTTGATCTTTATGATATAAAAACTCTGTATATTCCTTCCATCTTTTCTTGATCTTCTCAGCATCATTCAACATAGAACCTTGAGCATCTTGTAACATTCCAATTCGAGGCTGGAACTTTTTCTTTAATTCTCGTAGCTTTAAGAAAGCCAATCTTGTTCTTCCTCTAATAGTTTCTGCTTCTATTTCCTTGCATGCGTCATTGTAATACTTTTCCTTGTCCTGTCTTGCTGCACGTTGGAAATCTCTGTTGAGTTCTGTGATTATCTTTCTTTCTCCTCTGGCTTTAGCTTCTCTGCGTTTCTGGGCAATTTTCAGAGTTTTTTCCGTCATCCATTTTGGCCGTTTTTGCTTTTTCACCTTTTGTAGAGACTTCTTGCTTTCTTCCAACACAACCTTCTTGATGTCATTCCATATCTCTTCTGGAGCTCTGTCATTTGTATCTAAAGCAGCAAATCGATTTTGCAGACAGTCTTTAAATTCCAGTGGTATATTCACAAGGTCATATTTTGCTGCATTCCTGAGTGGTTTGCTCTTTTTCAACTTTAGCTTGAGTTTGCATACTAGTAGTTGATGATCTGTACCACAGTCAGCTCCAGGTTTTGTCTTTGTGGATGTTATAGAGCTTTTCCATCGTTGACTTCCACAGATGTAGTCAATTTTATTTTTATACAATCCATTGGGTGAAATCCATGTGTACAGTTGCCGCTTGTGTTGCTGGAAGAAGGTGTTTGAGATGAATAGCTCTTTGGTCTTGCAGAATTCTATCAGTCTTTCTCCAGCTCCATTTCTGTTGCCAAGTCCATATTTTCCAACTACTTTGTCTTCTACTTTGTTGCCAACTTTTGCGTTCCAGTCACCCATTACTGTTAGGATATCCTGTTTGCATGGTCTGTCAATTTCAGCTTGTAATTGTTCATAGAACTCTTCAATTTCATTCTCTTCTGCAGCTGTTGTTGGGGCATATACTTGAATTATAGTTGTGCTGATAGGCATTCCTTGTAGACGAATAGAGATTAAGCGTTCGCTGTCTGCATTGTATTTCATTACAGTTCTTGCAAGTTTCTTCTTTATTATAAATGCAACACCATTTCTTCTTTGTCTTTCATTTCCAGCATAGTAGACCATGTGATCATCTGATGCAAAGTGCCCGATGCCAGTCCATTTCAGTTTGCTGACACCCCAACAGATCAAGTTTTACACGTTCCAATTCATTCGTGACCACCTCCAACTTCCCTTGGTTCATGTTTTGTACATTCCATGTTCCAATGTGTAAGACATCTTTACAGCTTCTGACTCTCATTTCATGCGCAGCTACATCAGCAGTCAGACGTCCCGAGGACTTTGATCCAACCACATCGTAAATGCTGGCTTTACTCTGAAAAGTCTTCAGCTCTTCCCCAGTAGCTAGTTGAGTGCCTTCCGACCTGGGGGTCTCATCTTCCAGCACTATAACACAATTTGTTTTGTTGTAACTATCCATTGGGTTTTCATGGCAAGATACAGAAGTAGATTGCCGAGCCTTTCTTCCACACAGTTTAAGTTTGGTGTTCCCCAGATGGGTGGTTTGTCTTGGTCTGGCACCTCAGCTGAAACCTGTCCATCTTGGGAGACCCTGCCAGTAGTTAAACTACCGATAGTTTAGCTCTCAGCATCACTGATGCACACAAGCCCTCACAGCACGACAAGCTGCAAACCAAATGAGGGACATCAAGCATGGGCGTTGTTTAAAAATCCTGTCTTGGAAGCCCAGACCAGCTATATTCCATACTTTAAGAAAAGTGGAAGGAAGTTAAAAAAACTGCCAGCATGGTTTAAAGTGAGGTCCGACAGACTATTGTAGCCAAAAAAACATCTTTCAGGAAATTGAAAAAGGAGCAAAATGATGAAAACTGGAAACAACATAAGCACTGGCAAGTTAGATGCAAGTCATGATAAGTCAGGCAAAGAGAAAATTTGAAAAAAAGCTTGCCGTGCAAGCAGAAATGCATAATAAAAACTTTTTCAAGTATATTCATAGCAAAAAACCTGTGAGAGTTAGTTGGACCATTACATGATAAAGGGGTAAAAGGGGCACTAAGAGTGAACAAGGCTATAGCGGAGAGACTGAATGAATTCTTTGCTTCAGTCTTTACTGAAGAAGATGTAGGGAAGTTACCCATGCATGAAATGGTATTTAAAGGTGATGCATCCGAAGAATTGAAAGAAATATTGATAAACCGGGAAGATGTATTAAAACTATTTGATAAACTGAAGAGCAGCAGATCACCTGGACTGGATGGTATACATCCAAGGGTGTTGAAAGAACGGAAATAGGAGATTGCAGACCTAATATTAGTAATCTGTGATCTGTCATTAAAATCATAATACCTGAAGATTGACGCATGGCCAATGTAATGCCAATTTTTAAAAAGGGTTCCAGGGTGATCCAGGAAAGTATAGACCGGTGAGCCTGGCGTCAGTACTGGGCAGTATTTTAGAAACAATTATAAATAACAAAATTACTGAACATGTAGTCATGGTTTAATGGGAAACAGCCAACATGGATTTAGCCAAGGAAGGTCTTGTTTTACTAATCTGTTATATTTTTTTGAAGGTGTGAATAAAGAGGTAGACAAGGGTGACATAGTGTTTCTGAATTTTCAAAAAAGCCTTTGATAAGGTCCCTCTTGAGAGACTCTTGGGCAAAATTAAAAAGTCATAGGATAGGATGCAATGTACTACTGTGGATCAGGAACTGGTTAAAAGATAAAAAGCAGAGGGTAGGGCTAAATAGCCAATTTTCTCAATGGAGAAAGGTGAATAGTGGTGTACCCTAGGGATCTGTGCTGGGTCTGCTGCTTTTTTACATATTCATAAATGACCTGAATAACAAGAGAGGTAATCAGAGTTGCAGATGACACAAAATTATCCAAAGTTATTAAAACACAAGAGTATTGTGAAAGATTGCAAGAGGACCTTGATAAACTGGAAGACTGGATATTCAAATGGCAGATGAAATTTAATGTGAACAAGTGCAAAATTATGCACCTTGGAAAGAACAACCCAAACTATAGTTGCATGATGCAAGGTTGCACATTGGGAACTACCACCCAGGAAAAAAGATGTAGGTGTCATTGTGGATAACACGTCGAACCCTCCACCCAATGTGCAGCGGCGGCCAAGAAAGCAAATAGAATGCTAGGTATAATAAGGAAAGGAATGGAGAAAAAAAAGGATATTATAATGCATCTGTATTGTTCCATGGTGTAACTGTACCTTGAATATTGTGTGCAACTCTGGTCGCCGTATCTTAAAAAGGATATAGCGGAATTAGAAAAGGTACAGAGAAGAGCCACCAAAATGTTAAGGGGGATGGAAGAATACCCCTATCAAGAAAGGCTTAAAAGGTTAGGACTCTTCAACCTGTAAAAGAGATGGCTGAGGGGAGATATGAAAGATGTCTATAAATTAATGAATAGAATGGAATAGGTAAACGTAGATAGTTTATGCCATCAAAAAGTAGAAAGACTAGGGGACATGCAATGAAGATACAATGTAACCCATTTAAGGCTAATAAGTGAAAATATTTTTTCACTCATTGCGTAATCAAACTCTGGAATTCATTACGGAGGATGTAGTAAAAGCTGTTAATGTAGCTGGGTTTACAAAAAGGTTGGACAAGTTCTGGAGGAAAAGTCCATAAATCATTATTAAAGGGGACCCGGGATATCCACTGCTTGCCCCAATACAAGCATTGTGGAACCTTTTTGGGAACCTTCTAGGTACTTATGACCTGCATTGGCTACAGTTGAACTGGGCTTGATGGACCTTGGTCTGAGCTAGTATGGCACATCTTATGTTCTTATCTTCTTCTTTGTTGAAGAGCTTGGATGCCTCAAGAAGCATTTCATTAATGTACTTCTCACTGTCATGAATGCTTTTCAGCTTCTCCACCTCTTTTCCATGAGGGATTCTGCTTATAGGCATCTTGCACATGGAACCAGTTCCTTGCCTGGGATCAGGCTGTCCATCTGGACAGAGCCAGAAGCTGTAACAGGGGCAACAGCTTTGGCTAGACAATATTTCCAAGCCATAATTCAGTTGTTGGAAGAAATGAGAAAAATACTTTCCAGAGTCCTTAATGTTTCCTCAAATGTCCTTTAAGACAAAATACAGCTAGCATCTTTTATGTGAGATCTAACACTTTTATTCTGATTCTGTTTGCTGGTTTTTCTGTTATTTGGATACGGAGAAGTATCTTATCTCTTTAAACTACTAAAATCTGATGTATGTGCCTGAGATAGATAATCTAATGTGCTCCCTTTATAGAATTACCTACACAAAGCTCCTTCAAATATAATTACTTTTAACAGATATCCAAATATGGCACTGTTTGCTTCCTAGATTTTCCCTCCCAACGAATAGCAAGCTGTTAACTTAATCAACAAGCTAATTGGTGATTTTCTCTATATAGCAAGATTTCTCGAATGGGGTGGGTGAAAGTGGGGGTGGGAAGGGAAGGATCTAGCACCCAGCAGTGCAGTGACTTTAAAGAACTTGTCTTCCCCTTTGAACTTGAAGGTTAGAGGAGAAAAAAACAATAGCAGAAAGGTTTTTCCTAAAAACAGAAAAATCCTCTTTTACAAACAGCTACGAAAATAAATCAGTAACCCAAGAAGTAAAAAAATGTTATGTAAATGCAGTGTTTGCCTTCGAGTCAATGCCGACTCCCGGCAACCCAGCAGCTCCTGGATTTTCTTGGCATTGTGACCAGAAGTAGATTGCCAGGCCTTTCTGTAACAAAAATAAAAATAGCCCCCTTTCTTAAGAACTCGCAGGCAGAAAATTTATATTAAGAGTCACAGAATGACCTTGCTTGAAGCAGAGAGCCTCTAGGAATTGGCATTGATGAATGTACTTTAGCCAGTCACAGTTTTATAAGTATGTGTGTAAGACCAATGGTGCATACTTTCACTGTGGGCATTTTCATGGGTGGAGCATAGGCTGCGTGCTCAAGTATGCGCGTAAATAATGAAATGCTATAATTTACACGCGTTGTTTACAGATCTAGCTGAGTGCATTTAAACCAGCCCTAATGTTATAAAGTCAAGGAAACACGCATGAACTAGAAGGGACTTTATAAAATTGCCCTCATAGTGGTGATGTTCAATCGCTGTCCGAACAGTTAAGCGGTTTAGTTTAGAATTGCATTTGGCAGGCCAAAATAAAACCACATAGCTCTATATGGTTAATGGCTGCATATACGGAGCTGATTGTTCTGCCCTGCCTTAATTCTGCCCTTCCCTGGATAGTGTCGAGGCAGTTAGAGGCATTTTTGCTGGCACACTTCAGATAATGCTGTTGAAACTCCATGGATAGCAAACTTAGATGCTCAGCGACGGCTGCTAAATGTAGAAATATTTTTGAAATTTGGTCCATAATAGACGATGCCATGAGTAGGACGAGTCCCTTCCAAAAAAGGAGGAAAATCTGATTTGCATTTAACTTCCTGGTTTCTCAGGTGGCAGGCAGGTCCTGCCAGGGCTGCAGGTTGTAGACAAATTTTTTCTGGGCTCTGCCCATTCTGTCATTCAGCTAGTACACATGCTCCAAAAACAACTTCATAGTCAAAAGGAAAACTAAACAAGCCACACCTTACATCCTGCTCATAGGGATTCTGTATGGGGCAGGCAGAACCAAAACATCCACCCCATCAGAAGATGTTACAGAAAGATGTCATATACTTCCTGCTAAGGCTAAAAACTGAATGCTCATATAACAAAGCTTGCTGGAATGGTTAGATTAGTTATTAGTATTTAGCTCATACCTTTCCAGTAGAGATTCAAGGTGATTTGTATTCAGATATAGTAGATATTTCCGTGTCCCCCGGAAGGCTTACAATCTTTTGTACCTGAGGCAATAGGGGGGTTAAGTGGTTAGGGTCCTGAAGGGATCTTTACACTCTTATACCCTAAATCATGGTATGTGGAGTATGATCTCAGTCTCTCAAGTTTACTGCTAATGCTTGCTACTTGCATTGTATCAAAGCGAGCTTCCTTCTGGAGTTCATAAGATGTAACATGTATAGGCAACTTGTCAGGTGTAATTGGAAATTAGAAACATAGAAACATGATGACAGAAAAAGACCACATGGCCTATCTAGTCTGTCCTTCCATAACAACAACTACAACAGTCCACTTTTTACCTTTAGAGATCCTCTGTGTTGGTCCCATGCTTTTTTGAATTCAGTTACTGTCCTCATCTCTACCACCTCCACTGGGAGACTATTCCATGGATCCACTACTCTTTCTGTAAAGAAATATTTCCGCATATCACTCCTGAATCTATCTCCCTTCACCCTCATCCCATGTCCCCTCGTAGCAGAACTTGCTTTCAATTGAAAGAGGCTCTCTCCCTGAACATTTATGCCACGGAGGTATTTAAACATCTCAATCATATCACCTCTATCCCGCCTTTCCTCTAAGGTGTACATATTAAGATCCTTAGGTCTGTCCTCATATGCTTTATAATGAAGCCCATTAATCATTTTAGTAGCAATCCTCTGCACCGACTCCATCCTGTTCACATCCTTTTGAAGGTGCGGTCTCCAGAATTGCACACCATACTCCAAATGAGGTCGCACCAAAGACTTATACAGAGGCATTATCACCTCCTTTTTTCTGCTAGCCATTCCTCTCCGTATGCACCCAAGCATCCTTCTAGCTTTTGCTGTCGCCTTTTCTACCTGTTTAGCTACTTTAAGATCATCAGACACAACCACGCCTAGGTCCCGCTCTTCTTTAGTGGACAAAAGTACTTCACCTCCTATACTGTATTGCTCCCTTGGATTGCTGCAGCCCAAATGCATGACCTTACATTTTTTAACATTAAATCCCAGCTGCCAAATACTAGACCATTCTTCAAGCTTAGCTAGATCCCTCCTCATGTTATCTACACCTTCCTGGGTGTCTACTCTATTGCAGATTTTGGTATCATCTGCAAAGAGGCAAACCTTACCCGACAGCCCTTCCGCTATATCACTAACAAAGATGTTAAAAAGAATCGGACCAAGGACAGATCCCTGGGGCACACCACCTTCTCCTCAGAGTGAGCTCCATTTACTTGTACTCTTTGTCGCCTCCCACCCAACCAATTTCTAACCCAAGCAGTAACTTTAGGGTCCATCCCTAGGGTGCTCAGTTTGTTTATAAGTCGCCTGTGAGGAACAGTGTCAAAGGCTTTACTGAAATCTAAATACACCACATCTAGAGCTCTCCCTCGGTCCAACTCCCTGGTCACCCAGTCAAAGAAATTATATCAGATTTGTCTGACAAGACCTGCCTCTGGTGAATCCATGCTTCCTCGGATCCTGTAATCCGCTGGACTCCAGAAACTTCACTATTTTCTCTTTCAGCAGCGTTTCCAATAATTTACTCACCACCGAAGTTAAACTAACCGGCCTGTAGTTTTCAACCACATCCTTATTTCCGCTTTTGTGTAAAGGCACCACATGAGCCTCTCTCCAGTCCTTTGGCACCACTCCCGACTCCAACGAGGCATTGAAAAGGTCAGTCAGTGGAGTTGCTAGAACGTCCCCAAGTTCCCTCAGTATTCTAGGGTGTATTCCATCCGGTCCCATCGCTTTGTCTACTTTAAGTTGAGCTAGTTTCTCACGAACACAGTCTTCTGAAAATTGTTCAAGATGTCCCTCGCTTCTGTTCTTATTTGTGGGTGTTTTCTGAGGTCCTGCTCCTGGTTCTTCATCTGTGAACACAGAACAAAAATATTTGTTAAGCAATTCCGCTTTATCCTTATCAGCTTCTACATATCCCCCCCCTGCACCCTTGAGTCTGACAATACCACTTTTGCCCTTCCTCTTCTCACTAATATATCTGAAAAATGTCTTATCCCCCCATTTTATTGCATTGGCTATTTCCTCCTCCTTTTGAATCTTTGCCTTCTTGACTACTTTGCTAGCTTCTCTAAGTTTTTTTCCAAATACAGATGCCTGTCTTCTTCTCTCTGTGATCTCTTGTATTTCATGAAGGCCTCCCTCTTTTTCTTCACTTTTTCAGCTACTTCCTTCGAAAACCATAGCGGTCTCCTGTTCCTTTTGCCTTTATTTACCATTTTAACAAAAAGGTTGGTTGCCCTTAAAATACCCCCTTTCAGTTTTGCCCACTGTTTTTCTACATCCCCCAGCTGTTCCCATCCCACTAACGACTCCCTGAGGTATTGGCCCATCTTCGCAAAGTTAGTCTTCCTAAAGTCTAAGATCCTCACCTTGGAATGGATTCTAACAGCCCTAGTCCTAATACTGAACCACACCATCTGGTGATCACTGGATGCAAAATGATCTCCCACTACAACATCAGAAACACTTTCACCATTGGTAAGCACCAAGTCCAGTATGGCCCCTTCACGTGTGGGGTCTGTTACCAATTGCCTGAATAGTTCTCCCTGTAGAGAATCCAGGATCTCCTTACTTCTAGATGATACTGCAGCAGGAATGTGCCAATCAACATCTGGCATATTGAAATCTCCTATCAGTAGCACTTCCCCTTTCCTAGCAATGCTGCGTATGTCTTCAATTAACTCTCTGTCTACCTCTTCCTCTTGTGAGGGAGGTCTGTATATCACACCAATGCAAATAGATTTCTCTTTCCCTCTTTCTAGTTTAACCCACAATGCCTCCTCTCTCCCTTTTAAGCTCTGTAATTCAAAAGCTTTGTAATTCCAAAGCTTAATAAAGCCTGTGGCACCCAACATGATGAGGAATATTTCTGTATCTTTCTGCTTCATTTTCTTGGTCTCTGACTGCATTTCTTGGAGCTTGAGGATCTTCCTTTCTACTTGATTCACATAATAATCATTTGGAACCAACACCTCTATTATCAATGTCATTTTGGTGGTTTTCTCCTTTACCACTATGTCTGGTTTCCTTGCATCCAGTTTTTTTTATCAGTTGAATGGGAATACCCCAGGTAATCTTCATTCTCCATAATTTTCTTAGATCATGATCCCAGGGTTTTTCCGGTACAGTGATGTTGTTATATTTACAAAGTTTCCAGTGGATGAGACGTGCCACTTTATTGTGCCTTTCTAGATGGAAATTTTGCACCATCAGAACTTCGAAGACAGCTACTCTATTGTATGGCATTTATGGATATGATGTTCAACACAGTCAAAGAAAAAACATTTGGCATACTTTATTTTCACACATCAAAGAACATATGGTGCATTCCCAAAATGATCAAACTCTCATAGATGCAATCTTCAGATTTTAACCAGTATGTAAAACATTTGGGGAATTTTAGCTCTTCCATCTCATGCCATACTCAGGGAGAATGTAGGTTTGGTGGCATCACTAAGTATTTGTAAAGATTATTTCCAATGTCTCCACCTCCTTGAAGAGAATAAACATTAGCTTTTGTCTGCAAGGTATCCTTGGGTATTTTGTAATGATGGAAGGTCAGCAATGGGAATGTCCTCTTAATTCCATTGACTATGAGAGGAATAGCCACACTCTGAGAACAGAAGTGGCAAGCCACTGTGAGATGGGCAGTAGTGTGACTGGGAAATTGTAGAGCATTTTAATGGCCATTACAGGAAATTAGCAGGGATTTCCTGTGACCTACTTCTTACAGATATCTTTGGAACCTCTTTGCTTTGAGACCAGGTATGCAGTCTGTCTTCCCAAATATCTTTTCTCTTTGATTTTTTTGGGGAGGACAAACAATTGGAACATGCACAAATTACGAAACTGACACAAAATTCAGCATTTGAACAAAAAATAAATGAATCAGCAAATTTCAAGATGAAATAAAAACAAAATCCAAAATCTAGAAAAGTCAAATTATTGCACAGAAGATGAAAATGGTGAAATTTGCAGTGTTTTTACATTCTAACTTTTCAGGTGTCCCTGACTTGTGAGCGGGTGGTAGGATCAAAGATGTGGAAATTAGGGATGCCTTTTAAGTCACTCATTGTTATGTCAAGGGAAAACTGCTGTATATTATCATTCAACACAAGTTGTTATTCATAGATTGACCCAGTCCTTGGTTTCTTAGACTCTATCCTATAGCACTCTCTGTGACCTATGTTCCTGTTTAACAGGAACATTTCCAGAATACTCCAGTCTAGATTTGAGAAACTGAGTAGTGGATCAGCTTGTCGACTCTGGTTTTAGGAAATCAGCGGTCTCTCTGCATATATAGGGCTTTAACTAAGGGCTGGCAGAAGAGCAGCTATGCAAGGCAGAAAACCTACCATCTAGTGTGAAGATAAAAGGGAGAGAGAAAAAAAGGCTGGGTTCCATGGGAGGAAGACCGAAGAGAGAAGGAGGTATGGCAAAGGTGCAAATATGCTTGCCTGCCCTGGGTGCTAAAATATTTTCTTACAGCTCTATACATGAACATTTGGATACTTTGCTCACTTTGAGTGCTATTATTAAATTTTATTAATTTCAAAGCATTATGTGGGCTCTGTAATCCTTTTACATATTCCAAAATGCTTTGAGATACAAAGTAAAAGAAATGGACAGAACATGCCTAAAGACTATGCCAAGTGCTGTACTTGGAGGAAGGAGGAGGAGAGGCAGTATCACTTCCTTTTCTGGTGGCCTGCATGCCGGTGGCAGAGTCCGCTTATCATACTCTACAGAGGAGGATGGCCTGGTCTCCGAGAATGAACCCGGCCTGTCCCTGAAGAAGGGACAACAGAAGCTTGCTGCAGAATAGGTGGCCTCTGAGCAATCTGAAAGAGGAGGACAGAGCCCCGATTTCCAGAAAAGACTCTCACCATTTCTGTTGCGGTAAAAGCAATCTTCTTAGGCATGCGCCCCTCCTGGGAGTCTCTTTGGGATCTAAAGCTGAACTCTTTAGAGCAGATGTTAAGGCCTGCTCCCTGTCTCATTTCACGAGCCACAATATCGCATGCCGTTAAAGCAGAGCCAAAGACAGACATGACAGATGGTGAAAGTGACATTTGCCATCAGCACGCTGCCATCTCAGCAAATAAAAACAAATAAATAATACAAACATCATCTAACCGCTTCCATTATCCAAATGGGAAATCTCTGTGAAGCTTTTCTCATCTTCCAGCTGCCTCCTGTGTTCGAGTATATGCCGACATGATCAGTGCACAGAGGTAGAGAAGAAAGCATTCACAAGCAAAGGGAGACAGGCACGGCCACATTCACGTGTGAAAGGACGTTCATATGTAGGCACATACAAGGAATCATTCACGTGAAAAGAGGCATATACAAGTAAACAAGCATGCAAATGCAAAGAGAAGTACACACACACATACTCTGAGAATGCCAAGCTATTCAGCATCACATATGGGGAGAGAGATCTTCAGTTAACCAAAATGTGCAATCACAGACCAATAAAATGTGGCAGAAAGATACAGAAGTGATGCCAATTTTATTGCGTGCCACCGGCTTGTTAAAAAGTACTTTCAGTGAGCTTTGGTATGTTGTCTGTTCATATTACGCTATATGAACTTAAGTTGGAAGCTCTCTTTGGCACTTTTAAGTATTAAGAGGAGCTCTCGAAGTAAATTTGAAAGATTGAGATCATACCAAAGATACGCTGGCTTATCGGTGAAGTTCATTCCTGTCCTCTTAGCTGCAAAACGAATAACCCAAATATTAATTTTGCCTCCAGAGCCAGCCCTAGATTTGATTCAAGGTGTTGGCGCCCTAGGCAAACCTTATGCCTTATGCCCCCCCCCCCACCCTGGTTGTCAAAATCTATTGTTTAACTTTGAATGCCTTGCCCTTTGCTGTGTCCCCTCTTGAAGTTGCTGCCTTAGGTGACTTCCTAGTTTGCCTGATGGTTGGGCCATCCCTGTTTATCTCAAACAAATAAAAAATATGTAAATTCATATTTAATTTCCGTTTCCATTTGTTATTTGATATACTTCATTTTTCCCATGAGTATCAAGATGTATTTTACCAATGGTACACATTTGCATAGTGATTATAACTTACATAGTAGTCACGTATGTATTTGTGTGTGTATGTGTGTAAGGTATCGTGCCACTGTGGTTAAAGTCGGTGATTCAAGTTCAGAAATCTCTGGCCCATAATTTTTGACTTATTCCACTGATTTAATCATATACCTTAGTAGGGCAAAAGTAGCTTTTTTTTTGTTTAAAAATAACTGCATATAAAATCCTTTGTTTATTGCCATATCAACCACATAGTCCAAATATAGTGCCTCCTTGGGTGCCCTTCTGGGTCTGGGACTGGCCTGGCTGGAGTCCCCTTGAGAGTGGGCTCCATCGGTCCTTGTCAGTTTGGCACCTGGTGCCTCCACCTGGGGAAGAAAGATGTTAGCGGGTAGGATTTTCCTCCTTTCACCCCAGGAAACCCACTAAAAGCACTGCTGTGAACAGGGCTGGCTTAAATAGTAATAACAATTTATTTACAAGTATAAACATCAAGTATTGGGCTGATAATAATAGCAGTATAACAAGCAGTAGTATCGATAAGTGATTCAAGTAAGTAGGGTGAAATAGCAGCATAGGATAAGAGGGCATTCAATACAATTCATTGAAGCATTTTCTCCTATTAAAAATAACTAAGGTTAAAAGTTGTTCACCAAAGTATTTCATTGCAGGTCAAATAACTAGCTATAATCGTATAATTAGGACCTGATTCTAAGAAGAGACTTGCGGGGCTCATCGTCCCGGTGGGACATGTAGCCCCGCAAGCTGTCAGCCCTGCAAACTGTCCTGCCCCTATTCCCCCTCCAACTCTCCCTGCATGGCTAGAGCAGCAGAATGGGGAGAGTTGGCGGGGGTCGGGAGGGGGTTGAGTCTGGGTGGAGCAGGGGCGGGCCGAGGTGGCAAGATATACAGGATTGATTCAGATCACAGCCCTGTACGTCATGTGGAGTCAGGGGGAATGTCCTGATTATTCCACCTCGAAGGTGGAATCCAGCACTAACCGGGTGATCGGGGCCAGACATCCCCCCCCCCCCCGGGGCTGGGTGCAGGCCAGCCGTGGATTGTGCGGTGGGGAAGAGGAGGGTCAGCGTCGTGGCCATACTTGGACCTGATTCTGTATGCTGTGGGAACGTCTTGCTCCCAAGGTACAGAATCCGGTCCTAACCCTGGATGTGCCCCTGATAGAATCGGGCTCCACATGTCTTAAGTAAACCTGCAAAGATTATGGATTTAACCTCATTAACTTGTCTGCTAACTCCCCTCCCTTTCCCTTTGCCCACCAGCCCCAAGTCACCTACTGCTGAAGCTCTGGACCGGTGGCTGCTTGTGAAGAGAGAGGTTTTGTAATCCTGTCCTGTTACTGAGGCTATAGCCTTGACCATCTCCTCCAAGCTCTCCTCCAATCAGGAGAGAGTTTTGTACTCCTGTCCACTCACTGAGGCTGTAGCATTGGCTTCATCTCCTCCAAGTTCTCCTCCAATCAGAGAGGATTTTTCCCTCTTGTCCAATCAGGAACAATTGTAGCAGCTCTCCAGTGAGTTGATCTGCTGCTGGACCCCCCTGGTCTTGTGGCTCCTAGTCTGGAATGAACTATCTGCTGCTCTCCAGTGAGCTGATTTGCTGCTGGACTCCCAAGCCTGGATCAGGCCCCCCGGAGTATCTCTCCTGCCATCTCCCTGGGTTGGGAGAAGACTGTCTACCCCCTTCTTCACTTCTACCCTCAACTGGGTCTATATGGAGTCTCTTCACTGCCATCTCCCTGGGTAGGGTGATCCTTTCTAGGCTCCCAGTAGGCTTTCCAGCACCAACTTCAGGAGGAGGGCCTGCAGAGCACTCTCCTACTAGTCTCAGCCCTAGAGCATGTGACCAGCAAGTTAGCCAATCCTGCAAGGGGGGGGGGGGGATCTATCTTTCCCTTTCAGATAAGAGAGAACTCTCTTAGATAAAGAGACTTAATAGTCTCTAAGTCCAAAACTGCTTCATTTTCTCTTCCTTTTTTTTGTACAGGGCTGCTGGTGCCAGTACCTGTTTACTGGATGCCAGTACCCTTATGGTGAGCAGTTTCCACTGGCCCCAGTATTTGCCTCTCCACCCTCTGTATAGTGTATGCACTTTATTCCCTTACAATGTTCCCTGTTTATCAGAATAAAATGATCATGAGGAAGTTGTGACCTACCAGAGAACAGAGGCTTCCCAATATGTGTGCTGCTGAGGTCCTGGTACAATGTGGAAGAAAGCACTGGAGGTGAGACTGCCCCTTTCCCTACATCATTTGGGAGTCCCCTTGGGGACTGCATAAGATCAGCAGAGTCCTGAATGGTGTGCAGGAAGTTGTGACTGACCGGAGAACAGAGGCTCCCTAAAGTGTGTGCTGCTGAAGGGTCCTAGTGCAGTGTGGAGTAATGCGCTGGTGATGAGACTGCCCCTTTCCCAGCATCAGCTGGGAGTGCCCATGGGGACTCGAAAAGAACAGTAGCCGTCCTCTACAGCCACAGTTGCGCGCCTGTAGGCATGTGACTGAAGGGGTGTTTTCCCTTTGGCACAACTGAGGCAAGCACTGGTGAATCTTGCTTGTTAGAGGACTTAATGAATGGACAAAAGTAGTGTTGTGTGGTCTGTTTGTGTGGGAAGAAGGTATGCCCAGTAAGCAAAAGAATAAAGGGAAGGGTTTGAAAGTAGATGGTGTGGAGAAAATACAAGGCCCGATGGACAAACATCTTAGTGCTCCTAAAATGCCATCACCCTCTTTGGAATCTCCAAACTCCATTAAGCTCCGCATCCAGTTCTCCACCACCACCACCACCACCACCACCACCACAGCCTGGTGCACAGTCCATACCTATAGTTGAAGTTTCTCTAGACTCCCTGATAGGATTCGGGGAGGGAAGATTTGCCTCAGATGAAGAGATGGGTTTTTCCTTCTCCCTGCCTTTATTACCTAAACCTATTGTCTTCCCCCAGCCGGAGGGCCTGTGTGGTATCTGTTGAGAGGGTTACTTAGGCAGATATTTGGAATGTGGTTACTTAAAACAATGAGTTGTTAAAGGGCACTAAGGAACAGATTATTTCCTTCTCTAGGGATAAAGTGGATGCATTATCTACACATTCGGTGCTCCTACAGAAAGTGCATTTCCATTGTGGATAAATTGTCTTTGCAGGTTGTAACAGTGCAGAATGTGTCTGCATCACATATTAAAGATTCTACCATTGTCCACCAGCAGTTGGAGTTTTTGAAGAATAGTGCTCATTCTCGTAACTTGCGCTTTCCAAAGACTCATTATTTTTCCCCAGTTGAACTCTTGCATAAGTATTTCAAGGAAATACTTGGTATTGCAAATCCTGAACAAATCGTTCTTACTAATTGTTACTATATTCTTATTTGCATTTGAGGAGAGAGTTCACCTGGTGTTGGCCATGAGGAGGGGGATGGTTTAGTTTCCCTTCATTTGAATAAGTTTCTTGAAGCATCTAATGATATTATCCCCAATTGGGCCACACTTCTGGTCTCTTTTTTAGTGGCTGTGGATAAATCTACAATTCTAAAATTATATTTTAAGAAGAAAAATGACTTGTTCTGTGGGGCCACCATTTTGATTTTCCCTGATGTCGCCAGACTGACACAACAACATTGGAAGTCCTTCCTTTTTTTGAAGACAAGGGTTTTGGCATTGGGTGCCTGGTTTTTTCTAAAATTTCATTGCAAATGCCTGGTGACATATCAGGGAATTCAATATGTTTTTTTGGATTCCTTACAGTTAGAGAACAACTTCTCGGATAGGGCGCCTTCTTAGGTTCTTCTGGCTTTTGGAGATGGGATTTATTTGTTGTTCGTTTTGGTCTGTACAAAGATTGGTTTAATTTATTTGATTGTTTAGGAGTGGTAATTATTGCTTGACATGTTTTTATGTTTTTGTATTCTCTGCTCCTTGGTTTAGGATACATTTCCTTCTGAGATGTGGTCTATGATTTAATTTTGTATTCGGATTTATATTGATTTTGTTTTATTATTGATGTTTCCTTTTCTTTTAAGTAAACATATTTGAAATTTAATAAAAAATGTGATCATTTACCTTTATCCCAGGTTACTCAACACACTCTGAAACACCCACCTTTAGGGGGAGATTTTACAAAATAAAAATAAACTTATCTCAAAAGAGGATGACACAGATAAATAGAGAAGTCCACATTGTCTTCACCAGGTATCCAGCGGATGGAGCACATCTGACATGGATGATGGTTATACTAGGGTTTTGGTATACTGGATGCCTGTCCAGAAGTTACTGGGCTCGAATCATTTACTACAAACCTACTGGTATGCTACATGAAAGCAAAGTTCAGATAGGACATGGATAGAGGAATTAAGATGTCGAGGTTGGGACATAGAAAACGCCAATGGTATTTTACAAGATGCTCTGTCAAACCTCAAGCTTTTCCCCACATCTGCATGGGATTAGCTTGTTAAAATTGCTGCTCTTGATCTCTGTGTACATCCTGATTCTGCAGCATCATTCTCCCCTGTCACCCCCTGTGTCTTTAACACTCTCAGTCCTCCAAGACATCCAGTACCCCCCATGACCCCTAATGATAATCTTGTGATACTACCACTGAGGGTCATGCTGCCAAATAAGGGCATTACTGCTAGGGCTACAGGCGCCATTTTGAAATTTTGGGCTGGAAGAGCCAGAGTGACTAAGGAGTACTCCTGCCCTGACTAGACACTACGGACTCTGTAAGACCTGAGGAGGAGTTCGGGAGGTGAGGACCTTCAGGAGATTTCTTGTTGCTGGGGAGGATTGAGTGGGGAGGGTCTTCATTCTGGGGGGGTTTAGGTAGGGGATCGGATGCTTTAGTGGATCAGATAGTGGAAGATCAGCTGTCTTGGGGGAGGTCAGAATCCAACCAGGGCTGAGCAGGTGGGGAATCCATGTCAGGAGAGGGCTGATTGGAGGGGACAGACCTCGACTTTACAGCTTCCCCTTCATACAGGTACGCACTTACTCATGCCTTGGGGTAGCTGTTAATACTGACATCTAGATCTTTTTCATTTTCATGTGGATTCCCCTTTTAATGTGGGGAATACATATCAATATCTTAGACCTTCCAAACTACTACTTCTTCACACTCTTAACACACCTCCTGCCATACAAAACCTGATGTGCATCAGCATGTCTAAATAGCCCCTTTCTAAAATGACATTCATACGTGTATTCTATTAATGAACACACAAACCATTTTCAAAGAAGAAGCTGTCAAACTTGATGACATGAAATGAAGCTACAAGGAGAGTATACTTAAAAGCAATGTCAGGAAATAGTGGCAGATTTCTAAAAAATAATCTTGTGATTTAGTTTGTATCCTGGTATCACAAAACCCCATTAGTTATCCTTCTGCCGCCAGGTCTCTGAGATGTCAATTATATCTACCTCTTAATCTCTTCATTCATTGCTATACATTCTAAATCTCCCATCTTATTTTTTTAAACTTCTAGTATTTGTATGCAGGCATTTCAAAGTATGTCTTTCCTTCATACTGACAACCTGCTTATCATGTGAAAGGAGTAATTTGGAGTCTTTCAGCTCTGTCTGTTTTTTACTTGAAGGCACCTGGACTACTTTTACCTTTATTGCAGTCTCCTGATAGGGATGCCCTACTCTCCCTGTAATGGTAGTATCCTTCAAAAATACATTATTTTGAACATGTGCTCTTGGGCGACTGTTGGCTTTCCCCAATTTTACCTTAAAACCTGCTCTATCTCCTTTTTAAAGATTAGTGCCAGCAGCCTGGTTCCACTCTGATTAAGATAGAGTCCATCCTTCTGGAAAAGGTCCCCTTTTTCCCAGAATATTACACAGGTCCTAACAAATCAATAACTTTCGTCCCTGTACCATCATCTTATCAATGCATTGAGACTCTGGAACTCTGTCTGCCTCTTGGATCCTGCGCATGTAATAGAGAATGCTGAAAATGCTACCTTGGAGGTTCCGGATTTCAATTTTCTACCTAAAAACCCACATTTGGCTTCCAGAATCTCCCTCTCACATTTTCCTATGTCATTGTTGCTTACATGTAGCAAGACAGCCAACTCCTCCTCAGCCGTATCTCACATCCTATCTAGTTGATTCATGAAGTTTGCCACCTTCGCACTAAGGAGATGAATGACAATCCAAATATTTGCCATCCACCCAGCTATCTACATGTCTAATGATCAAATCATCAACTAAGGTGGTTGTCCTAACCCTTCCTTTCTGGGCAGAAGCCCCTGGAAAAACATCCTGGTGCGAGAGGATATTGTATCCTCTGAAAACAGGTCCTGGCTACAGGATCATTTTCCGCCACACCAAGGTTTTGCTCTCCTTCCAGATGACCTCTTTCCTCCAAGGCAGCATTGAATTTGCAGACTGGAGATGGGACTTTTCTACTATGTCCCTTTAGGTCTCCTCTGTATACCTCTGTCTGCTTCAGATCGTCAAAGTATGCTACTTTAGCTTCCAGAGATTGGCCTCATCCTCTGAGAACTAAACCGCGAAACACAAACGGACACCCCACAAAACAGCTCAAAAGAAAAAAGAGCAGGGGTACTAGAGTGAGTAACAAATTTTTTATTATGCTTGACACAGCCATGTTTTGATGAACAGTTGCCGCGTCAGGGGCAGATTTGTCTGAATGTAGCATATTAAATAGAAAAACCACTGATGTGGCGCATAATAAAAGATTTGCTCTTCACTCTAATATCCCTGCTCTTTTTTTCTCGTTCTCTGAGAACCAGGAACTCTTTGCTCCAAGTGCACACACATGACATCTTGTCTATTTGGCGATAATTATACATGTGGCAGTCAGGGCAAAAGATGGGATAGCCCCATGTTGCTGCTGGTTTTCTGTTTTGCATGTTTGTATTAGTTAGTTTAGCTCTTTTCATTTGTTAAGGGAGTAGAGATACCTAAACTAATATAAAGGCCTTTATTTTATGCTTTTTTTTTTGTTTGCTTCCCAATGAACTGCTAATAATTCACAGGTACACTAAAAAATTTTTTTTTTAAACTGCCTCTAATGTTTCGATTGCTTTTTACGTTTTTTGGTGCGCTGAATCCAAATCTGGTAACCAATTTGCTCCATCACGTACAGATTTTTTGCTACATTGGGTTAGCAGTTTGAGGTGAACGTTTCAGATTGAGTGCGATCGAGATAAAAGTTTCTTGGATGAATTCTTTATACTAATTGTTTAGTAGTTATTCAAATAAGAATAAAGAAAATTGTAACAAGGCAGCACATAAGAATAGAGTAATGTCAACAAAACACACTGTGATGGTAGCAAAATTGTCTGCACTTAAAACAGCCACATACATGTGCACAAACATTGAGCATATAAGAGCAAGGTTAGATACAAAGCAAAGCAAAGAAATGTGCAAAAAATGTTGTACAGGTATGTATGTAAGAATAGAAAACGCAAACCGCACCATTGCAATACAATCATAGTGGTGTTCCATCTTCCTTGGTACCTTCTCTCTGCGTCCTTGATGTCCTGGTGAAACCTTTAAAAAGGAGATAGAGCAGCTTTTAAACTTTAAAAAGGAGATAGAGCAGCTTTTAAACTAGATAATAGGGGAAAGCCGACAGTCGCCCAAGAGCGCATGGTTCGGAAGAATGTATCCTTGAAGGATACTACAAAAAGCAGAGAGGTTCCAAAAAAGAGTAAAGTAGCCCAAATGCCCTCGAGTATGGAGCAGACAGAACTTAAAGATCCCAAATTACCCATGTCTACCAATAGCCAAATTAATATGAATAAAATACAGTCTCTAAAATGCTTGTATGCAAATGCTAGAAGTCTACAAAACAAGATGGGAGAGTTAGAATATATAGCACTAAACGAGAGGTTAGATATGATTGGAATATCAGAGACATGGTGGAAGGAGGACAACCAGTGGGACACTGTGATACCTGGGTACAAACTATATCGAAATGATAGAGCTGATCAAATTGGTGGAGGGGTTGCGCTCTATGTTAGAGAGGGCATTGAGTCAGAAAGGATTAAAGTTTTGCAAGAAACAAAATTTGCTGTAGAATCTCTATGGATTGAAATTCCATGTAAAAAGGGGAAGGCGATGGCAGTGGGGGTGTACTATCGTCCGCCTGGCCAGAATGAACAAATGGATGATGAAATGCTCAAAGAAATCAAGGAAGCTAGCAAAAGTTACAGTGCAGTAATAATAATGGGTGATTTCAATTACCCCGGCATCGACTGGGTCAGTGTCACAACAGGACATGCTAGGGAGATAAAGTTCCTAGATGAAATAAATGACTGCTTCTTGGAGCAGCTGGTTCATGAACCGACCAGAGGGGAAGCAATATTAGACCTAGTCCTTAGTGGAACACCAGATGTAGTGCAAGAGATAAGGGTGTTGGGGCCACTTGGCAATAGTGATCATAGCATGATCGCCTTTGATTTAATTAGTGGAGGAGGGATAGTAAGGAAATCCACAGTACTACCCCTTAACTTTCGAAAGGGAGACTATGATAGAATGAGGAAAACAGTTAAGAAAAAACTAAAAGGAGCAGTTGCAAAGGTTAAAGACGTACATCAAGCTTGGGTGTTGTTGAAAAATACTATCTTGGAAGCCCAGACCAGCTGTATTCCACGCTTTAAGAAAAGTGGAAGGAAGTCCAAAAATTGCCAGCATGGTTTAAAGCTGAGGTCAGAGAGGCTGTTGTTGCCAAAAAAGCATCTTTCAAGAAATGGAAAAAAGAGCCAAATGATGAAACCTGGAAACAGCACAAGCACTGGCAAGTCAAATGCAAGGCATTGATAAGGCAGGCAAAGAGAGAATTTGAGAAGAAGCTTGCTGCGGAAGCAAAAACGCGAAATAAAGACCTTTTCAAGTACATTCGTAGCAAAAAACCCGTGAGAGAGTCAGTTGGTCCATTAGATGATAAAGGGGTTAAAGGAGCACTAAGAGGCGACAAGGCGATAGCGGAGAGACTGAATGAATTCTTTGCTTCGGTCTTTACTGAGGAAGATGTAGGGATGTTACCCACGACTGAAGTGGTATTTAAAGGTGTGGAAGAATTGAAGGAAATATCGATACATCGGGAAGATGTCCTACAACTATTAGATAAACTGAAGAGTAGCAAATCACCTGGGCCGGATGGTATACATCCAAGGGTGTTGAAAGAACTGAAATTTGAGATTGCAGACCTGCTATCAGTAATCTGTGAACTATCATTAAAATCATCTCTAATACCTGAGGATTGGAGGATCGCCAATGTAACACCAATTTTTAAAAAGGGTTCGAGGGGTGATCCGGGAAACTACAGACCGGTGAGCCTGACATCAGTACCGGGAAAAATGGTAGAAACCATCATAAAGAATAAAATTACTCAGCATATAGATAGTCATGACCTAATGGGAGACAGCCAACATGGCTTTAGACAAGGAAGATCTTGTCTTACTAATCTGTTATGTTTTTTTTGAAGGAGTGAATAAACAGGTGGACAAAGGTGAGTCGGTTGATATTGTGTATCTGGACTTTCAGAAAGCCTTTGACAAGGTCCCTCATGAGAGACTTTTGGCAAAACTAAAGAGTCATGGGATAGGAGGCAGTGTACTACTGTGGATCAGGAACTGGTTAAAAGACAGAAAGCAGAGGGTAGGGCTAAATGGCCAATTTTCCCAATGGAGAAAGGTGAATAGTGGTGTACCCCAGGGATCTGTGCTGGGTCCGCTGCTTTTTGACATATTCATAAATGACCTGGAAAGTGGAATAACGAGTGAGGTTATCAAATTTGCTGATGACACAAAACTATTTAAAGTTGTTAAAACCCAGGAGGATTGTGGAAAATTGCAAGAGGATCTTGATAAATTGGAAGACTGGGCATCAAAATGGCAGATGAAATTTAATGTGGAGAAGTGCAAGGTTATGCACCTAGGGAAGAACAACCCAAACTATGGTTACACGATGCAAGGTTCCACATTAGGAACCACCACCCAAGAAAAAGATTTAGGCGTCCTTGTGGATACCATGTTAAAACCCTCGGCCCAGTGTGCAGCGGCGGCCAAGAGAGCAAATAGAATGCTAGGTATGATAAGGAAAGGAATGGAAAATAAAGCAAAAGATATTATAATGCCTCTATATCGTTCCATGGTGAGACCGCACCTTGAATATTGTGTGCAATTCTGGTCGCCATATCTTAAAAAGGATATAGCAATTTTAGAAAAGGTTCAGAGAAGAGCCACCAAAATGGTAAAGGGGATGGAAGGCTACTCCTATGAAGAAAGGCTAAAAAGGTTGGGGCTCTTTAACCTGGAAAAGAGACGGCTGAGGGGAGATATGATAGAAGTCTATAAATTAATGAACGGAGTGGAACGGGTAAACGTAGATCGATTGTTTACCTTATCAGAATATAGAAAGACTAGGGGACATGCAATGAAGCTACAGGGTAAACTATTTAAGACTAATAAAAGAAAATATTTTTTCACTCAACGTGTAATCAAACTCTGGAATTTGTTACCGGAGGATGTAGTAAAGGCTGTTAGTGTAGCTGGGTTTAAAAAAGGTTTGGACAAGTTCCTGGAGGAAAGGTCCATAAACCATTATTAAGAAGGGACCCAGGATATCAATGCTTGAACCAATACAAGCATTGTGGAACCTGTGTCCCTTGGGGGAAACTGCTAGGTACGTATGACCTAGATTGGCCACTGTTGGAAACAGAATACTGGGCTTGATGGACCTTGGTCTGACCCAGTATGGCATATCTTATGTTCTTATGTTCTTTCACCTTGTTCTTCACTGTATGCCCCCAAGTTTTCGGGAAAGTAGTTCACATGGGAGTGCAAGAAATGGACTTTCAGGCACATGTTACAGCCTTGTTCTTTGAAGGCATTGAGCATCCTGGCAACAATATCCTTATAGTTCTCATCCCGCCTGTTCCCCAAGAATTTGAGAACAACATCCTTGAAGGAATCCCAGGCTTCTTTTTCCTTCTCAGACATCGTTTCAGCAAATGCTCCATCTGAAATGAGTTTCCTTATATCAGGGCCAACAAACACTCCTTCCTTTAGCTTTGCTTCAGAAAGTCGGGGGAACTTTGAGCAAAGGTACCGAAAGCACTCACCATCTTTTGGAAGGGACTTGATGAATTGCTTAATGAGACCCAACTTAATGTGGAGAGGTGGTAATAGAATTTTATCACGAGGTACCAAGCTCTCATGAAGAACATTTTTCTCACCGGGTCTCAAATACTCCCGAATTGGCCAGTCTTTTTTCCCCCAGTGTAGGTTGCGGGCCCGGCTATCCCACAAGCAAAGGAAGCAGGGATATTTGGTGAAACCGGATTGCTGCCCTAATAGCATGGATAGAATTTTAAAGTCTCCACAAATCATCCACTTATGCTCATCATAACGAATCTTCTGAAGAATCAGGGCCAAATTCTCGTATTTTTCTTGGAGAATAACAGAGTGAGCAATAGGAACTGAAGCGAATGTGTTGCCATTATGAAGAAGAACACCTTTTATGCTGTCTTTTGACGAATCAATGAACAGCCGCCATTCAGCAGGATCATACTTGAGTTTAAACTTTTCCATCACTCCGTATATATCGTTTGCAAAATACCAAATCTTCCTCTTTGCTGAAATACTTCAAAAATTGTGTCTCGCGGTTGCGGTACCAATAAAAAGTTGTTCCTGGTGACAATAGAGTTTTCTGTTTAAGCCGAGAACCTAGCAGTTGGGCAGCATCTTTTGGGAGTCCTAAATCCCGGACTAAATCATTCAATTCAGCTTGAGAGAAAAGTTCAGGTTTCGGATCTGGTTGAGTTTCAAACTCGGAAGTACTGGACTCATCGGGAAAAGCCATCTGATGAGTCTCATCATGATCAGAACCGTCCACACAAATATGATCCAAAGATTTTGGTGGTTCAGGCACAGGTACTTCGTTGCTATGAGGCATAGGCCTAATTGCTGAGGGAAGGTTGGGGTAACTTATTACGTTCTTATTTTTTAAGTTGTATCCCTTCACAATGCAAGAGCAAAAATAGCAGTCACTGCTGTGGTCTCTTTGTTCACGCCACATCATAGGTATTCCGAAACGAAATGCTTGTTTTTTACCTTTCATCCATAAGCGTAGATCTTCCTCACATGTCTTGCACACTTTGTGAGGAGCCCACGGTTTGTCTTGATCGCCTAACTTCAAACCGAAATAGGCGAAATATACTTTTTTAATAAATGCTGAAATGTTCCTCTGCCGCTTTTTCACGGTATGTTGTTGTTAAGTGCCGTCGAGTCGGAGTCGACTCATGGCGACCCTCTGGATAGCTATCCTAAATTGTGTTCGGTCTTCAGTCAGGCGGCTCATTGTTGACAGACTGGTACCCGTAGCTGCTGTTATTGTAGCGATCCATCTCATTGCTGGCCTTCCTCTTTTGCGTTGACCTTCTATCTTGCCAAGCATGATGTCTTTCTCTAATGATCTCTCTCTTCGCATGATGTGTCCAAAGTATATTCCCCACAAATAAAACAAAATCTGTCCGGAGAGTTGACGCAACCTCTGGCTCTGTGAGCCATCACAAATACACAGCACTGCAAACTACAACTGTAGTGAACCACTTCGGAATAAAGCTGGATTACGACTGAGCAAACAAAAGGTAATAATAATGAACTTGCAAGAAACTGAAATTTGACAGGAACGTTCATGTTGCAACCACCGTGTTTGAGCGAGCGAACGAGGCGAGGCGAACAGGAAAGAACATGCGCTAGCGCGAGTACTGGATTTAGCCCCCCGCCTCCCAATTGTCCTGTTAATGTATAAAATGAATACAAAACACTCTAAAATATCATGAGGGAGTGTTTCTAGTTAGTTAACCATTACAACCTCTATTTTGTTCCAAGAAAATAAACTGCAGTCGGCTAAAAAGAAATTATGTGAACATTCCTTATATGGGTAAGAAATCTAATTTTGCAAGAAAACGTGACGTGATGGAACATTTTGGCTATTTTTCCTGGATTCAGCACCCCAAAATCTATAGGAATCAGTTGCAAAACTGGAGGCAGTTTTTTGGTAGTGTACCTGTGTAATCTGTTAAAGGTTAATCACTTTTTGATGAAAATACACTGTAGTGTCAAATGTTACTCTCTTTCTTAGTAGGGATAATGAAGGATGTACCCAGGGTGGGTGAGAGATTGCGGGGGTGGGGGAGGGGTGGAGGTGGAGGAGACTAATCTCTCTCTTTTTCTTTTATGACTGTAAGGGTCTATCTAAATCTGTCATAAATTGATTTCAAACCTCTAAAGCAAGCTGCTGTCTGCCTTCTTAGAGCCTACCTAAATCTAACAGAAATTAATTTTAAGTCTAAAGAAAGCTGAGAACTATTTTTACTTTTATAATGAAATAAAAAATAGACTTTTCAGAATAAACCCACCATCTCGCCTCTATCCCAAAGCTTTAAGTCACCAAGGTTGTCATCAAAGTATCAGTCACTTACCCACAGAGGATTTGTTCTTGGTTTCTCTCAGAAAATAACCATCTATATATGATTTTTTTGAAGTAGAGTTAATATTAGGCCCCATTTTGTAATATTCATATTCAATTTATATTCTTCCTTTTTTCTAGGGTAAGGCACAGTGTGGATTGCAATAAAAATACAGGCTCTAATTTTCATCTAGGTGGTGCTATGCGCTGCATCAGCACATAGCCCACCCCTCTTCTGCCTAACCTGAATTTTCAATGCCAGGGTCATATGTGACTCCGGCATTGAAAATCAGGGTCTCGCCGCACATCCTGGAAGCTGCAGGAGCTAGCCGGGTAGTACCGATTTTCAGTGCTACCGCTTAGCCTCTGCGCCTGAAGATAGATGAGGAAAAACCTTGCCTATCTTTAAGGTGCAGAGGGCTAAGCGAGTATAATCAAAAATTGGTGCTACCTGGTTAGCCCGTTTCTCCACCTCCACTCCACCCCGGAACACCCCTAACACGCTCCGATGCTAACTGCATAGCATCTGGGTGCATTAGGGACATAGCTGGTATTTTCAAAGGGCACTACCCGTGTAGGTGCCTTTTGAAAATCCCAGATAAGGCATTTACTTATCTGGGTAACTAGGGCAGTTACTCTTGTAAATGCCTTCGAAAATCGGGCCCCCAAAGTATACTATGCAGGAGAATAATTCATATATAATCAGCTATAAATATCAATTAAAGTGGAGGAGTAGCCTGGTGGTTAGAGCAACAGTCTATCACCCAATAGATCAGAATTCAATTCCCACTGGCATACCTTATGACCTTGGGCAAGTCACTTTACCCTCCATTGCCTCGGAAGAAAAGTCCTGGCAATCTACTTCCAGTCATATCTTGCCAAGAAAACACAGGGGCTATTAGGTTGTCAGGAATCAGCATTGACTTGAAGGCACTTAAAACAAACAAAAAAATCAATTATATATGTTTATATCTAAGGAAGCATAATCGGGTAAAAATACAGAACAGAGAATCATGAACAAAAAGAAAAAGCATGTGCAGTACATCAAGAAACATACAAACACATACACAGCCAAAACTAACCGATTTGCAGAAGTTACCCACTGAAGATCATGTACATGAATCTCAAAAGTTAATATGTTCCCACAGGATGCTTGGAATTTATTTATTTATATTATTTCTATACCACGCTCTTAAAATCAGCACGGTTTACATGACACAAACAAATTGTAAAAGCAGCAGGCATGCGGTGTACATTCCAGAGGACAGATTTTTACAACTTGGATTCAACAGGGGCAACTATTTACACTATGTACAACTGAGCTGTGCGTCAACATGTCTGTCACAGGCACTCTCTGAGCTGATTACATATTAGGTTATATACAAGTTTGGGCAGTCGTATTCAGACAGTGGGTATGTTATCGTGCCCTGGGTGTAACGGTGGTGTCATTAAGGTGGTTGGGGGTAAGCTTGGCTGCGTTATTTCACCGGGCAGGGAGCAATAAAGGAGGAATAAGTGGTGCTTCAGGGCCTTTCGAAATTGGGCGAGGTCAGTTATTGCCCGGATGGAGGTTGGGAGGGCATTTCAGAGTGTAGGTGCGTAATATACAAATGTTCTATTCCTTGCTGTCTGGCAGCATTTTGTTATTGCTCCAGGGATTACGAGTGTGTTTACAGTGCATGATCTTCTGGCCCTATTGGCAGGTATGGGGAGGATAAGGTCTGTTAGGGAGGTGGGGGATAGGTTGTTGATGGCCTTGAATGTCATTAGTAAAACTTTAAAAGTGAGTCTGCAGTGGATGGGCAACCAGTGGAGGTGTTTTAGGACAGGGGTTATGTGGTCCCTTCTGGAGGCTCCATGCAGAACTCAGGCGGCTGTGTTCATTGCCAGCTGCAGGGTGTTCTTGGGGAGTCCTTGTTAAATAGCATTGGCATAGTCGAAGTGCGGGGTTACCAAGGCTTGGAAAATTGTTCGGAAATCATCTGGTTCCAATAAGGGTCGCAGTTGGCGGATGGTTCGTATCTTATGATTGATTGCTCTGACTGTATTGCTTATGTGTGCTTTCAAGTCGAGATGCTGGTCGAGGGTGATTCCCAAGTAGCGGATGGTGGGCTTGCTCAGGAGCTCTGTGTCTCTTACTCTTATTGATGTTGGTGGGGTGAAGGAGTGATTCCTCGTGATGAAGAGGACATCAGTTTTCTTGAAATTAATTCTGGGGCTCTGTGTGTGGAGCTAATCTGTGACAGCCTCGAAGCACTTTGTCAGGGACGAGAAATCGGGTTGGTTGATTGAGAACGGAGAGAAGAGTAGCACATCATCAGCGTATGCTAGGCAGGAGACCTTGAAGGAACGGATGATTGCACAGATGGGTTGCATGTATATGTTAAAAAGGAGGGCTGAGAGTGATGATCCTTGGGGGACCCCTTGCGTTTGTTTAAACGGCTTGGAGGTCCCTGAGTCAGTTCTTACCTGCTGCCATCTATCTGTCAGGTATGACTTGCACCAACTCAAGGCTGAGCCGTGGATTCCCTTCTCTTGGAGTCGTGACAGAAGCATCTCGTAGTTAACAGAGTCAAATGCGGCAGCAATGTCCATGAAGATTAAAGCGTATCCTTTACTGCTGTTATCAATCCCTGTGATTAGGGTGCTGAGTAGAGTGGTGAGGAGGGTCTCCACACCATGGGATTCTCTAAATCCGTGTTGACATGGGTCAAGTGGTGCGGTGGTATCAATGTGGTGTTGGATTTGTCGTTGTACGTCCTTCTCTATTATCTTGGCCAGTAGGGGAATGCTGGAGATTAGAGGGTAGGATTCTGCTTTTTTGGGGTCGAGCTTGTTGTTTTTAAGGAGGGGTCGTATGGAGAAGGATAGGTCCATGATCCTGGTTAGGAATGGGCTTAATTCAGTGCGCAGTGATTTTATCCAGAATGCTGGACAGGGGTCATTGGGGGCTGTGGTGGTGTTTATCGATGTGATGGTCTTTTCTATTCTTTTCGTGGATGGAGGTGTGAACGCTTTCAGCATTGTTTGGTGGTGCTGCTTGGGCTCTGGATCTTGGGTTATGGTGGCGTTGATTTGTCTGGACTTGGCTTGTATGTAGTCAGCGAATTCGTGGGCGTCAAGTAAGCCTAGTTGGGGGGGGGGGAGAAGGCTCCTTTGTCAGGGACCTCACAATGTTGAACAAATCGTGGGGTTTATTTAGGGATCGTCGCAAGAGTTTGGTGTGGTGTTCTTTCTGTTTCTTTGAGATTGTTTCTCGGTGTAAGCCAAGAAGGAGGTATAGGCTGCAAGATCATCTTTGGATCAGGAGCGCCTCCATTGCCTCTCGAGCTTCCTAAGGTGAAGTAGTGAAGATCGAATTTCGGCAGAATACCATGGCGATGCTTTTCTTCTTTTTGGTAGTGTGTTTGAGGTAGGTAGGTGTGCTGCAGAGCTTAGGCTTTCGTTCCATTTGAATAGCGTTTTGTCGAGGCTGGGCGATGTCAGGATGAGGTTGGGTAGTACATTTTTGCTGATCTCTTCTTTATCAAAGAGTCGGAATCGCCTTGCAGGTACTAAGGGAATCTCATCTTTCCTGCATGGAGAGTTATCTTGGTTCATGGGTATCTGAAATTTAATTAGGCTGTGGTCGGACCAAGGTAGTGGCACGATGGATAATTCGAGGTTGTAGGTTGGGCTTCTAGTAAGTGTTGGCATGAAGATCAGGTCCAATATGTTTCCTTTTGTGTGGGTGGGGGTGTCAATTACCTGCTCGTATCCTTGCTCGTTGAGAGCTTCGAGGAAGGCTTCGACCTGGGTGAGTTGGAGAGCTGGCAGGTTAAGGTCACCCATTACCCAGTTCGGTAAGTGTGGCTTCTTGGGGTTGTAGGCAAGGTCGATTATTGTCGACAAGTCATCAGGAGAGGAGGATGGTGACCTGTAGATAAAGTTGATGGTGGAGTGCTCATTGGCTATGGTGATTGCTTCCATGTTGGCGGTGCTATTGGAGGACTGCAGCTGGAATTGGAGCTCCGTCTTTACTAGGATGAAGGCGCCTCCGCCTCTTCAGCTTGTTCTGTGGCATGTGTGGGTGGAGAAATCAGTGGGGATGAACTGATTGAGTAGGACTGAGTCTGAGTCTTTGAGCCACGATTCGGTGACTAGTAGCATATCTAACCCATGGTGGGTGATAAGGTCCTTGATGGCTGGCCATTTTCTGCAGACCGAGCGTGCATTTATGAGGGCACATCTTAGGTTATGGGGCTTCTGGTGCTTCTCTGCCTTGGCCTTTGTGATGTGTTGAATGGGTATGTGTAGTAGGTGTGGGTGTAGGTTGTGTTTGGCTTCTGGGGGTGGTTGGCGGGCGTTCCATGAGTGTCTTTTTCCCTGGCCTAGAAGTACTGGGAGGTGGTGAGGGCAAGGGTGTTATAGAAAAGGTTTGTGAGGAGGTAGCCGCGTGAGAGTGCTAGTAGGCAGGGTGCCATTTGCGCTATAGGTGATATTCTCTGCTTTTGTGAATCACTTTTGAGTTTTTAGCAGTTCAGTGGGGTACGATATCACAGCTTGCTCCTTTTTATCATAGGAACAATTGCAGGGAGCATAGTGGGTACATTTATAAAGCCGGCATCTTCAGGGTACTGCTGCTGGGGTGGGGGTGGGGGGTAACTAAATGGGGTGCTTTTTGAAATGAGCACTGGGTGCAACTCCTGGTAGTAGAAGCTATTGAGATGGATCTGCTGTGTGTGCACAGCTTGAGTTTGAAGAGGCCTGAAGATGACTTGCATGAGTGGGACATTATAAGCTGCTGCAAACATTAGATGCACTGCTAGAGCCATGGGTGCAAAATGGCAATCAACTCCCCCTGTGTCTCTCAGTTTTCTTGAAATCGGCATGTTGTTTCTCTGTTTTCCTGTCCCGTTGTTGTCACCCTTGGCATGCCAGCAATAGAATTAATTCATACATACTTCCTCTGCATTTTTCCAGTTGGATCTTATAGCGTGATTGCTTTACCGTCACCCCTCCCCATGCCAAAAAAAGGGGAGAGATAACGAGCTAGGAAATCAATATTAGTTTATAATTCAGAATCTGTGGCGTTGGGGCTTTGGAACCAGTGTCTCTGGAGCCGTTATAAATTTTTCAGCAGTATTGATTGAAACAGTGAAACCCAGAGAGGGTAAGGGGATTTTTTTTTCCTTTCTTTTATTTTTAATTTGTGGGAGCTCTCATCAAAGAAACAATGCAAAAACTCAATAAATCTATAAATAAATAAATGGCATCACTCCTTCTCGTCTTTCCTCTCCCCACCGGCCTTTCTTTCTGAGTTTGATGTTGACAATAAACCGCAGCTTGGGATACAGGCAGGCAGACCAGCAGCTCACTGAACCTCAGGGAGAGGACTTTAATATCTGTGCATCTATAAATATATGAGAGTCTGTATGCATGCCATCTCCTTCTCCTATAAAAACAATGAATTGGCATTCTTACTGCTTGTACGGAAAAAAAGTTCAAGACAACATCTTGGATTTGAAATGGTAGAGAAAGTCACAATGTTTGCAGCGCTCAGTCTGCAGTGACACATGCCTTTTCATTCTTACTTGAATCATAATCAGGGGTCTCTAGCTATTAACACTTGTCATGGTTTTGTGACCGCTTGCGTCCCTTTCTGCTGATCTTTGTGTCTTACTGAGATTTTTTCATTCAACCAGTACACCTCTTTTTAACAGGTTAGTGAAGGTATTGTCCTCTACTAGAAAAATAACAACATCTTGGATTGATGTGGTGCTTTTTATCACGAACTGAGAGATTCATTTGTCCTTTTATTTTGTAGTGCAGACTTTTCTACAAGACATCTGGGTCCTGGAGGAGCCTTGTTTCTTTGCAGGCTGTGATTCCTGCTATTGGGCCAATGTGAGGAATTGTTGCAGAATACCGTCTTATAATCTGTGATATCTGCGAGAAGCCCTTAAGAGGGTAATGTTATAAAGTCATTTTAGCGTGTTTGTGGTAATATATGCATGCGAAATGGCTCTTATAAAATTACGTCAGGCATAAAAACACATTGGCACAAATTTTATTGCCAGCATTAACAGGGACATGGTTTGGGTGGAGCAAAGGTAGCGTCACAAAATATGCAGGTTGATTATAAAATATGGTAATCTATGCATGTGCCTATGTACTTTACATGTGAACATTTATGCCTGTTAAATGTTCACAACCTCGTTGTAGTTGCGATTGCTTCTGCATTTGCATTAGTATTTTCTACAGACACATAGGTGCCTATATGTCTTCATAAAACCGGGTCAAGCCTTGTCTTCAAAACCCAGGAACTTACAAGAGTGGAGCAGCATGGCAAATATGATAACAGTAAGTTTGCTGCTCTTGCCGCATGGGGGGCCGTGATGATGGGGGTCCTCCCATTGTAACTTGCGCCACTACTAATAATACTTATTACACTTCAATAAGGGGGTAAAGGTCAATAAACAAAAATGTATAAGGTAATACAGCTTGATTGGACTAACAATGTTTTTTGACAAACTTTAGGGAGCTAACATTCCCTTTGTCGAGCCTACATACTGTTTTTATTTTTTATTTATTTATTTACATTTCTTTTATACCGCGCTATTCAACATCAGTGCGGTTTACATAGAACATAAAACATACACGTTGCATATAATGAAACAGTGTTTACAGGTAACAGGAAGTAGAACTTGGATAACTTGGGGTAACTATTTACATCAGATATTCATATTGTACAAGCTAAACTTATAAGTGACTTATAGAGGAGGATTTGTCATGATATCTATATTAGACTGTAGGTGACGTTACTGTATCTTCGTCTATCTTGTAGTATTGAAGGAAAAGGTAGTGTTTCACTGCCTTCCTAAATTGGGCCAAGTCAGTGATTGCTCGTATGTTGGGTGGGAGAGAATTCCAGCTTCTCGGTGCACATAGTTTGAAAGCTCTGTTAGCTGTATCGTGAGTGCAGTGGGTTAATTCTATTGGGACAACTAATGAGTTTATCGCTGTTGATCTCCTGGACCTGTTGGATGGTGTGGTATGAACGAGTTCCGCTAGTGATGTAGAGGCTAGACCATTGATTGACTTGAAAGTAAGCAACAGAATTTTGAACGATAGTCTGGACTGAATGGGGAGCCAGTGAAGATGTTTTAGGATGGGTGTGATATGGTTCTTCTTTGGCGCTCCGATTAGAACTCTCGCTGCAGAATTCATTGCAAGCTGTAGAGGGTTTTTGTTCAGACCTGGAGTATTAACTCCCTAGAGTTAGTCAAGGAGAGGGTAATTTATATAATATGTCACTTATGTGTGAAGGCCATATAGGTGCCTAGGTTTTAGCCTATTTTATAAAGATATGTAAAGGCAAATTTTTGAAAGGCCGTATAGGCGGTGGCAGGGACTTGCAAAGCAAAATGTGCAAAATCAATGGCAATTTAGGAAAGGCATCATGCACTTGCACGGGCCTTCTACAATCACCACATTCCTGCTCAAGAATATAAATGTTGAAAAAAAAGTGTGGCAGAGACTTGCACATGTGAGCAAGGGAAAATGGGCCACTGCACATATGCATAGGCCCCATGGAGAGCAACGGCCATGATGATGTGCATCATCTGTGCAGTAAAATAAAGATGCGTGTGTAGGGTTTTATTTTTTAAATCTGCATATGAGTGGTTGCCAAATGCTTGCATGTGCAGAATGTGCTCCCCCACATGGAACATGAGCATGTGCCGTCACATACTTCCTGGCCTGTGCAGAACAGCACAGGAGATTAGCCACATGCCAGTCAACTTTTCAAGGGTAGCGACCTTTATGTTATGCAGTCTGATTCTAGCAAACAAGGGGTTCTCTACTCTCCAGGATAGCATAGGCTACCACACACTACAATAAGGAGGTCTGGGAGAGCATTCGCATGTCCCTAGCCCAGTGAGTCAACCATTGCCTACCAAGAGGCACATCTGACAGGGGAACACATAGTTGCTGGAAACACCCAGTGAGCAGGCAGGGAAGTGCAGTAGGTAGGGTTGGCCCAATCATCAGAAAAGATGGGGAAGATACCTACAGTAGGCATCAAATTCTGAGGGTCTGTAAAGAATAGCAGTAGTCAAAGCAATGCAATATTTCCATGCAACTACTTGCACTCATGCATTCTGAAGCACTAGCATAAAAATGAAGCAGATATAGCAGTGGCAAAGTGATATGTGCCATGAAGCCCACAAATAGGATGAGAGTTGCAGGGGTGGTGACTGGATGGTCACAACTATTGAATATTCCAAAATAGTCAATAGAAGAAGGGGCAAATGGGCACCCAACCCTGCTACTCAGGTATGAGAGCACTGCCGTGAACACTTTCAGGCTGCCAAAGAGCAACCCCACTTCCCCACGCACAGATACATTAGTATGGTCCATGGTATAGCAGGATCAGCCAATCAGTAAGGGGGAGGGGGGGCAGTGGGACAGGAATGACATATTACAAGGGCATGATGATGTGCAGATTTGCACATGGAGATGTGTGCAAATGCCATGAGCCATGTTTATAGAGTGGCAGGGTCATGCCTCTAGGTATGCAGCGAGGCAAGAGATCTGCAAGAGGGCAACAGTGTGACTTTGGTATACAGACCCATGGAGAGGATCCCACATCACAGGCCTTCACAGCTAGGTGGCGTCCAGAGCCAAGGGACATGTCACTGCACAAGTGGAGGGGGAGGATGTTATTGAGAGGCTGATCTCCAGCTTCCACCTCTTTGTCCTTCAGTGAGAAGAGTGAGGAGCAGCGTGGATGACAACATCCCTAGGACCAGTCAGCAGAGTCATCAGCTTCTGCACTGCAGTGAACATCTTCTACAGCAGAATTTGCAACTCCAGGCACAGTGAGTGGACAGAAAAGAACTGAGGAGAAGATTGATGGCCTTCCAGAAGCTCTATATCCACCTAGAAGGGAGACAGCTAGAAGCAACAGAGACACTCATTGATGAAATCATGCGGCTGTGCAGGGACTTGCACCACTTCATGAAGCAGCATGCCTCAGACCACTCTGCACTTCTCCAAACTGCCATAGCTCCATCTTCACCCCCAATGTTAGTCTGCATATGTGCCAAAGAGGAGAGCACCTCCAATCTCCATCTCCAACACCAGAGGCTCAGGTGCATAAGCACAGCTGCCTGTACAGCAAATGCTACCCTCTTCCAACATTCTGGAGCCCTTTCTCTTCCCTCCCACCTTCTAGGAAGCCGCCCATGGCACTGGTTGGCAGGATGATGTCTCCAACAGCTCCTTAGAAAGCAGTGAGACATTATCTAGCACACCATCATGCCAACATATTCAAGTTCAGGAGCCAGGAGGCAGGAAATAAGAAGCTGAGGGCAGAGGATGGGGGACAATGTGCAGGAAGAAATGACACATTCATCATGTGTTCACCCTTAATGGAGTCATTGGGATAGGGGATTGGATGGTGCTGTGGGGGCCAATTGAGTGGGGTGGGGTAGGAATGATGGGCACTGGGGGGGGGGGAGGAAGTTGGTGGATGTGCAGCTGAGCTGGTGATGGGAGTGGTAGGAGGTGTAGCTCAGGAAGTGTGCAGGGTGGTGGGGTGAGGGTTGAGGCATAGTGAGATATGGAGGTGGGAGGAGGAATGGTAATGGTTGGCACATTCTGATGTACATGCTTGCTATTTGTACAACTAAACACTACCTTCTCATGAAGTGCCTGTGTATGAGACTGGCTCTTGCCACCACACCCAATTGGTATAGCTATTCAGTATTCTCCTTTGTCTTTGTCACCTGTTTCCTGTTCTTCAGATGGGGTTGTTGCCACCTTACAGCTAGATCGAGGAGCATGCAGCAGGCCATGAATATCTGACATACTGTGGATGCACTTAGAAAAGTTTTCCCCCGGATCTGTCTTGGCAATGGAAGCAGTTCTTGAGCTGCCCAAATGTCCTCTTGATGATGGCATGGGTGTGTCTGTGTGCCCTGTTATATCACTCGTCTTTCTCTGTGTGCAGTGTCATGGCGGGGCTCAGGAGCCACCCGCTTAGAGGATAACCTCTGTTACCTGCTTGGGTGGAGGGAGTATAGACACATGTTAGTGAATTGCACCAGGGTGTTTCATGTGTTGGGTGGGCACTGCAACCGTGGGCTCTGTTTGTCAAGTGCTGTAGTTATCATGGATAATGTGACCTCCTAACAGCTACATGTCTGGGTAATGGAATGGACTGGAGGAAGGCTTATCTAGCAGCCATCTACCAATAATTTGTCTGCTCTCAAATGTCTTGTAATTTCCAGTGCAGGTCAAGATGTAGGAGTCCTGTTGTGGTAAGTGGCCTCCGCCCTTCCTGGGGGGGCCTGATGGTCACATGTGTGCAATCGTAGACCTCCAGTATTAATGGAAATCTGGCCACCTCATGGAACTGGATCATAGTTTGCTGCTTCTGTTGCATGGTCTGGGGAAATACTACATATTCTGTAGTGTGGGTTAAGAAGGCCCCCAGGAACTGAGAGATACACTGTGATTGGCTGACTGGCTGAGACCAACAGCAGCAGCATCCAACACAGACTGGAAACTGCCAGTGGCTAGTATGGCGGGGCTGTGGTGACCTTGAGGTGGACAGACATGGGCAGGCCCTTCTGTGTGGCAGAGCAAAGGAGCAGCTTTAGCTCCTGGCAGAGATGGTGGATGGTTGTCTTATCAAAGTGGAATATGGTGAGGCACTGCTCATTTGTGAGGTCCAGGAATTGGTTCCTGGCCTGGGTGCCTCCTGGTTGCTCTCCTGTGCTTCTTGTGAGCCTCATGAAGCATCGCCAATGCAAACTATTTGTCCATGTCATCCATGACTCCTGCCTCCCACTACCAACATCTGGTTCTACCTACACCAGCATACACAGCACTGCATTTGCACCTCAACAAACACACACACACTCACACCCCTACACACACAGGTAGCAGAGAACCACACCAGAGTATACACAGACAAGCAGCGGTGAAACACACCGGAAACTCGCAGGTCAAGCTCCTCCAGTCACCAACACCACAAACAGTCCCAACAGACAACAAAGTCCTATCCGTATTCATGATTTATAACAGGTATAAATTGGCACATTTAAAAAGTCCAACCTGCACGTCGCTAGTTTATGTGAAATACGCCAGGCCACGCCCAGAAATGCCCCCAGAATGCCTCTCATAGAAATGTGCAAAGATCAACATGCCCGGCATGAAAATACACACCTTGTGGCCTTTCTAAAATCACATTTTTGACATGGACGCAGCTTCTACTTTTTTCTGGCACCGCATTCATGTTTAAACAGAAATTCAGCTGCTAAAATAATACCCATGGGTTCTTATTTGTCCTCATAAAATACTAGGAGTAAACCATGAAATACAGCAGCTAGATTGATGCTGCAGACCTTTACACTTGTTCAGCAGCTAGCATAAATGTTAGCCTGTTAAGTATTTGTATGTACATGTATTTTATAAATACTCGCTAAATCGCAACTCTGCCCATGCTGCGCTCGAACTGCAGCCCAGAATGCGCCTTCACACAGGTTGCAGAAAAGTATGCGTCGCCTTGCCACCACTTTTACTTTTTTTATGTGTGTAACCCCAGGATAATTTTATAAAAGCTCTTGTATGCACAAACAATCCTTTCAAATTTACCTCCTATGAGTCCAATATATTAGCGAGTTCTTCCCATTTTATGTTTCTGGGAAAATGTTGGCATATTTGATTGTCTATCAGGAGACTCCCTGCTGTTTATTAAGACAGCTACTGCAGAGCAGGGCTGGTGCAAGCATATTGGGCCCCTAGGCAAACCTTCAGCCTTATGCCTCCTTCCCTTGATATTTTGATAATTAAATTCAGCAATCATGATCTTCAAAACACCACCTTTCCCACGACAATCTAGTAAAAATGCATCATTGGACATCAGACTTTTAGATATCAAATTTTGCTTTGTATATATGTATGTATGTATGTATGTATGTGTGTGTGTGTGTGTGTGTGTGTGTGTGCCCGCCCGCTCTCACTGCAGGTGAAAGAATGTGCCGATGGTTCTTTGAGTGTGTCTGGCTGTTAGAGTCTATTGTTTGCATTCACTGCTGCTGCTTTTTGCGGTTCCTCAGAAGTTGCCACCCTAGGCAGCTGCCTTAATGGTTGGGCAATCCTTCCTGTTGAGGAAACTGAGGAATTGACTTATTTGAAGAGGGAGCACAACCTAGTTGATGGATGTTAGCTCTGTGTGGAGAGGAATAGATGGTGCTTCATGAACGTACATGACGCTTTAGTCTGGAGATATGAGTGAACTGGACATTGAGCTGCTTTCAGCATTGCCCAGTTTGATGGGGATCAGGGAGCACTTACTTATCCAGGGATTTTTGTCTAGAAAGAAAAATTAGTTCACTGCCTTTTAACGAAGCAGTGCAAGGCAAGTAGGTCCTTTTATTATCCTGGACTTGCTAAGCTTGCTATTAAGGAAAAACGGAGACTCTAAGGATTAGCAAGTCTGTCATTTATCTCCATAAATCCCCCACAATGAAACCTAGACATTTTTAGAGGCTTAGGTTTAATGCATAGACTTTTCTTTACAATATGTGACACACTTTCATTTTAGTAGGAGGTGCTCTCCCCGAAGAGGGACTTCAGAAATTGGAAAAAGTGGCCCACCTCTGTATCTGAACATGCTTCCCTTAAGACCTGCACTTCTGAAACAGTGTTATTCCTTATTTTGGCTCTCTTCCATCACTGCAGCGGCTGAGATGGTGCTTGGTGGGAAAGCATTCACCAGTTTAGAACCCCAGAGTTCCAAAGCAATATGTACTTTTCCTTTTCTTCCTTTTTGTTGTAATTATTTTCCGTTCTCTGCCTCTGATTCCCTGCAAAGTTGTTCAGAAGGGAGTTCTCAAGGTGAAGAGCACATTACGGGAAGGAAGGTTGACAATTAATTTTGTGGGAGCCAGGGTGCATTGTGGGTAGCGATAGGAGCCCAAGCTGTCAGTTTGAGAAATGAGGTCTGATGTAGGGAGCCAGATGTGTGAGAAATGGAACCGCTCATTAACTAATTACTTATGCAAATTGCTGGTCTCATACCTCGTCTGAACTGTACTGCCGGGACCAGGAAAAAAGTTACAAAGTTTTAAATATGCAAATTATAACTCCTTGTCTCTCACACATGCTTCCCTTGAAAGCCTGGCCTTTGCTGTCTAAGCAGCCCGTATCCGATGGAAGCACAGGGGAGCCTATTCTGAACATCTGCCAGCTCCAGTAAGAGGAAGATCGTCTCTAGAATCTGATTTCTCTGGCTGCCTATGGGCAAAGAAGCGACATACAGTAAATGCTTACTTTGAGTACAATTTAGCTTTGGACAGTTTTAGTGTGTGGTCTGTTCTGTTTGGCTCCCCAGCAGAACCCATGAACTTGTGCTTATTAAGAGAAAGGATGGAGTCTTTTGTTCTGCTTCTTATAACACAGGATAGTGCACAGTGAGAAATGAGGCTGAAAGCCATGTGACCTAAACATTTGTCCAGGTAAAACATGAGTTGGAGAATTTTCTTAACATCAGCATTTCAGATACTTTTAATGCTGTTTTGAAGATTTATGATGCCACACTAACCCTTCAGCTGAGCGTTACATTACAAGTCTCTAGTAACCTTCCTCCTCATTCATCCTGCACTTTGCTCCCATCAGACTCCGAGGTCAAAGTCTAATGACAATGTGACCTTCACTCTCTGTCATACTATAATTCTATTATGATGGGTAATAGAGTGCCAGACATAATCAGCTGAGCCAAAGCATGGAGATTTTCAGTTCACAATGAAGTAAGACACCACGAGGCAGGAGAACTGAATTCATAAGATCTTAGTTTAACATTTGGAATAGCTGCTCAGTACCCCATTCTCGGGTGTCATTCTACTTGTGATATTTAGGCATGAAAAGAGGGCATTTGTATTAATTTTCTTTCTTTTTTTCATCAACAATGCTTCAGGGGATGAGATAGGCCTCTTGACAAATTTTCTTTGGATCTAGGCACCAACTCAAAAACATAGCAGTTACTGGATGAAGGATCTGTCAGCCTCTCTGTTGTCCTCACAGAGATGAAAACTTGGGGGAAAGAGGAAAAGAGGCATACATCAGCGTGCTTCTCAGTTTTTGGGGCTTCCCATTCTGTATCTATAAGGTTAAAAATAAGCGTACTAAATCAGGCCTTTAATGCATTGTCGCTCCCCTTTCTCTCTCTGTCCCCTCAACCAGTCTTTCTCTCATTCTCTCAACCTGTCCTTAGCAGTCTCCCCCTGCCTCTAGTGTCCCTCCCTCTCCTATCCTAGTTTCCACCAGTCTTAAACTCTCAGCTTCCCGCCCTCATCTCCGCCAGTCTCACGTCCTCCAACACAAGCCATCCCTAACCTTTGCTAATCATCCCCCACCATCAACCTCCTTCAGGCTCCCACTTTCCCTCAAAGCCCTCCCCAGCGATTCCTCTCCCTTACTATTCCAACCCTCCTTCCTAACCACTCATATGCTCATCATCCCTAGAAAGTCATTCCCTGCCAGTTTCCCACTCCCTCTTACCCAGTCATCCATCTACGCAACCCCTAGCTGGTCTAAGTCAGGCACTTCTTCCCTCACCTTGCTGCTTCTATTCTTCCTACACAGTAGTTGCTGCTTAAATATTTTCTTTCTTATACTCCCATGACTCAAATTTGAGCCACATAGTGCCTGAAATCCCACGATGGTCTTGTAAAACTAATGCAAGAATTCAGATACCACGAGACTCAAGCTGAACTGAGAGCCACAATGGTGAACAAAAAGTTGTTCGATAGCTGCAGCAGCAGTGCCAAATGTTTGGGCAGATAGACCCTGGACATGGTGGTGACCTAGCACACCTGAGCTTTGTCAAGCCCAGTACTAGAAAATTTCATTTTATTAAACAATCAAACATCCCAAAGCAGCTTACATTTGAATATAATACAGCATCAAGTTTAAAAATACAAAGAAGCTATCAATACTAGAAAAGTGCAAAAGTGTAATAATCCTAGAAAGGCTTTCCCATAGGGTTGCCACTTAAAGTTTAAGGATTCATAACTTGATTGACCACTTGTCATTAAACATCAAACATCAAAACAATTGCCTCCAACTTGGGTTCAAATGCGCATACAAGGGAGTTTCACATCCGTGGCCCTTGGTGTAGCCAGGAATGGAAATCACATCAGTTTTCAGATCCATGGGCTGTGCTGAATACTGTAAAGGCCTTCAACAACTAGATGGTATCAGATTACTGCCGTCTGATTACTTGCGGCACTTAAAGTGGGGCCTGAGCTCCCAGGCTTGGATGCTTGGATGGCACAGGCATGACGTGTACCTGCATAGGCTGTAGGGTAATTGAAAGTCGGGAGTTGCATTCTGGGTAGGCAAAGGTCCTGATCTGGCACTTCAAGTTGCAAGAGCTAGAGTGGGATTTAGAGGCAGTGAAGCAGGACCCATTGCTGGAACAAAGACTAGAAGAGAAACGGAATTGCAGGCTCTGAACTGGAACCATCAAGCAGATTACCAGGCTGGAGCAGAAGCTAGAAATACACTGGAACTATGGGTCTGGAACTGGAGTCAGTCAGCAGGCAGTGAATCAGCATGGAGCAGGGAAAGTTAGGCAACAAGAACTCCTTATACAGGAGACTAAGTAGCCAAGTGGATTTGCTAATCATTGGGGCACAGCAAACAGCTTTCTTCTTCCCAGCATTGCCTTTTAACTAAGACCAAACCAATCCCTTATAGGGGTGTGACCTTGAGAGCTATCTGACCCCAGTATGTAAAGCTCCTAGAAGTTGCTACCTCAGATGACTAATGATTGAGCTAGCCCTGTTTTACTCCAGTAGAAACGTACCACCTATGATGGTGATAGCAAACTCAAGTCCTCATGTGCAACAAACAGGTCTGGTTTTCAAGACAGCCAGACTTTGCAAATATATGCTATAGAAATTGTGAAAGCCAGATCTATTTGTACATTGGAAGATTAGCATTTGTCATCTTGGAACGATTTGTTTTCCTGGCCTTTATTTCCAAGTATTACCCATCATTAATTGGTAAAAATATCTAGAGAAAAGATTTTAGAAGCTCAAATGTCAGAAATGGAAGGAAACAGGAAAATTTGTATGACTAGGAGAGGAATAAACAAATGGAAATGTAGCAGGAACCTATTATGTGTCTTCTATCTTATAAATGCGGAAGATTCTGGAGTCTCCTGTTCCTGTGAAAAATTCTGAACAGGATGATATAATGGAGGACGGCCTCTGTCAGTCAGGAGACAAAAGGAATCACTTACACTTTTGGAGGGAAATAACAAGGGCTTAACAAACCCAAGGTATTCCTTTGCAAAAGTCTGGGGAGTGAGGAATGTTTTCCTTCACAGGAGTCTGGGGAGTCTTATTATTCTTTCTAGCCCAGTAGAATTTGGAAGAACTTTTACAAAAGGGGTTGAGAATATCCATCTGTCTGTCCATCTGGGAACAAAATAACTTTCTGAAAATGTAACGGAATGGGATAAAACTTGGCATGTGAGGAAAAAACAGTAAAAAGACACATCATGTTTGAACATGGGTGAAATTGTACCAGGGCTTTCAGAGAAATAAGCTCCTCCAAAAACTCGTATGTCTCTGTAAGAAGGAGGTCCTGCTTCTTTAACATAGAAACTTACATAAAGTGAAAGAATTCCTTCTTCACCCAACCCCCCCGGAAAGTGCCTCACCACCCAAAACTAACCCCCTCTAATTATCTTGCCACCCCGTAAACTGCTCCCACCCCAAATATTATTCCCTGTGACTGTCCTCCACCATCCAAAAAATATTTCCTTGCAACTATCCCACCACCTTATAAACTGTCCCCATTCCCAAATACTATACCCCACAACTACCCCAACACCCCACAAACTGCCTCTACTGCCGAGAAATACCTCTACAACTGCACCACTAACTCTACCCTTGCATCTGTCCCACCACCCTAGAAACAGTATTCCCTAAAACTACCCACACGACTACCTCAAAAGTTTTTCCACCCCTCAAATACTATCCACCCTCAGTTGCCCCATTCTGCCATAAACCGCACGCACCCCTAAAATCTACCCCTGCAACTACCTGACTCTATACCCCGCTACTGACCCTATTCACAAAAACTAACCCCTGCAAAATGCTCCACCTCCCTCAGCGGCTCTTCACAAGCACAGCACATGCAGAGCACATACAAAGTACGCAACAGAGATACACCCACACTTGCACACACATATACACAGATCACAGATATATTCTTTCATTTTCTTATTTCTTCTGTGAAATCTAGTAACTGAATTTTACTGCTTTCTTATTGTTTGCTCTTTATATTGCCAAGTGATATCTGTTAACATGGGCAGGGCTAGATTATGGCTTTGGAAAACCTGGAACATACCTATGGGCTAACGTTTGGGGGGGGGGGGGGCACTGTCAGATGCTTTCAGGACTTAGGAATCCTGTCTGGCTTTTTGGAGGATTCTACTGATTTTTGCATTAATGTCCAGAAGCTAGATGGATGGCAAACATGTCTGGATATTTTTCAGAGTTTAAAAACTATCTGCAAATCTCCAATCCTCCCCATATGCATGAGCCTGCCTTGCCTGTTTCCAGTGTAACTATCAGTAGAGACTGTGGGTAGGGTCCAGCCAATGGGAAGGCTCTGCTGTATTTGTGCTTTCACCAATTTTATTTTCTGATCCAACTCTTTAACGAGTTTGAGGGCTTTTTTTTTGTTTTGCAAATTTTGTTGCTTCTTTCTTCTCATATGCTCGTAGATTTTTCCTCATTCTTTCTACTCATTGTAATGCTTGTCAAAGCTGAAGTTCGTTTTTCACAGTTCACTTTTGTATCACAGGACTTCTGGAGTAGCTGGATCTGTGGATGTTGTTAGGTATGCCTGGAAGCCTGTAATAGTAGCTTTTAGAGGGTAATTTTATTCTTATTTTTTTGTGTGTATGTGGTCACGTAGGTGCATAAAAGCCTATCATAAAATTCTAACCCATGTAAAAGTGCACGTGTTGACATGATGGTTGGTACTTTCCCAGTAGACATGTATTGGGGTGAAGTTTGGTCAGAGCTTGGGCAGAGTTCACAAGCAAGCCTGTCATCATAAAATATGCTAATTACACATTAGCACATCTGCATGTGAAAATTTACACCTACTCTTGAGCAGGAGTCTATATCCGTGCCTGCATTCAAGGCACAATCTCTGCCTCTTAGACTACACACCTGTGTGTCTTTATAAAATAGCACCTACCAAGACATCAACTTGCCTTCTTAAATCAAGCACCCTATTATAAAATTTCCCTCTTTAGAGCTAATTTTATAAAGTCATTTCCATGCACAGGTGACCAGCTAAGCACATAAATGACACCTCACGACCCGCAAAGATCAAACAAGGGGTACCACAAGGCTCCGCCCTATCCGCTCTACTATTCAACCTCTATATTCAACCGATTTGCAACATCATGAAAGAACACAAGATACATTACACAATCTATGCAGACGACATCATGATTTACACCCCAGTCAACCTCGACAACCCTGACTACACCAAAATAATAGACTGCCTCAACCACATGTCCAACTGGCTCCAAGACAACAACCTGACCATAAACTACAACAAGACAGAAACACTTCTCATCACACGAAACACCAGCTTCATCCCTCCACCCTCCATCAATGTCAACTATACAACAATACCTTTAAAACAGGAAGTGAAATACCTCGGAGTGACGCTCGACAGAGAGCTAAACTACAGTCACACATCAGCAGGACCACCAAAAACACATACTTCAAGATGAGAATAATCAGACACCTCAAGCCCCTCCTCACGCAAGATCATTTCCGCACAGTCTGTCAAGCCCTAATAACTCCCATCCTTGACTTCTGCAACCCGATCTATATCGGCATGCCTAAACAGTCACTCAAACCACTACAAATGGCCCAAAACATGGTGGCACGAATAATATCCGGATCATCAAAACAAGACCACATCACCCCCATACTAAAAGACCTCCACTGGCTCCCAATCAGCTCCCGCATCAAATACAAAACAATCCTAAACATATTCAGAATCAAACACAGGAACTCAGCATTCAACCTCCAACCTCTCATAGAACCCGACACCAGCGCAAGACCTAGGAGGAGAGCCACATCGGACACAATCAACACTCCAAAAGACTACACAAAGGCGCGCAAGTCTACCGCACGAAGAGCACTATCAATGGCGGCACCTATAATGTGGAACGCACTCCCCGATGAACTTCGATCGACAGATGACACTAAGAACTTTCGAAAGCAACTAAAGACTTTGCTCTTCATGGAGCACTACGGCCTGAACACATAATGGGATCACCAACCCCGGACTAATGACTTACCTGCATGCTCATTGCACATAACACTGTATAAAAGCTCGTGCTGTAATTAGCGCACCCCAATCAACCTACCCACACTCACACACATTCACTGTACAGTATAAGAACACATGAGAACATAAATGCCAATTTAAATTGATTGTTTGCTGTGTACACCGCCTTGATTGAAGGATAAGGCAGAATATAAATACCCTTTAAATAAATAAAAAAATATAAAATACTGACCAGCATAAAAGTTCACACTTTGGCACACAACATGTGCTATGCTGGTAGACATAGCCATGGCTGTGGTCTTGGCAGAGCATGGGCAGAGTTTGCACATACATGCATAGATTATAAAATATCGTAATCTACGCACTTATGTGTGCAAAGTATGTGTGTTCATTTTCACCTGCTCGCAAGCAGGTAAAGTAGTTGTACCTACATTTAAGGCATGTTCTCTGCTATATATGCTAGTGGTTTATAAAGACAAGTAGACACCTACCTGTCTTTATAAAATAGCACCTATGTAGGTGTCCGGTTGCAAAATTTACCTCCGCATGTGTAATGTACTTCCTTCAAATCCTGGGATGTACTGTCTTGCCATATAATGGTATTTTTAATCTGATGTTGTTTATTGAGAAAGTTTTCTTATATCCAGTTATTTGAGATCTTTGTGGATATGGCTTATAATTTCAAAACAGTATGAGAACACATGAGAACATTGCATGTTGATTGATGAGTTGTGTCTTCTTTTTCATGTGGTTAAAACACTTTTCAGTGCATAGTTAAGTTCTGGAATTTGTGCTGGAGGATATGGTAAAAGCTGTTAGTGTAACTGAGTTTAGAAAAGATTTGAACAACTCCTGGAGGAAAAATCCATAAAACATTATTAATATGGAATTGGGGAAATCCACTACATATCCCTGCAGTAAGCAGCATGGACTCTATCTTCCTTTTGGGATCCTGCCAGGTACTTGTGATCTTTTGACCCGGATCAAACCACTGTTGGAAACTGTACTGGGCTTGATGGATCTTTGGTCTGACCCAGTATGCTAAATCCTATGTTATCAGTGAAGGATCTAGTGTGCTTTATGCAAATTTATTTTCATTAATTACTAGAGAGAAATAAGGACTTCATTCTGGTTGCACTGGGAAGAAAATATTTAGTTGAAAGCATGCCTTTTATAAAATTACGGTGTCTATTTATTCTAAAATTACAACTAAAAAAACTGAGTTTTGCTGCATGATTAGAAAATATACCTCTTAACTGATAAAAGAGATTAAATACTCTGGATAAAATCAGTGCATATCTACATGCGATGCAGTCTTGCACGGTTCAGAGTTTTGATTTAGGAATTAAGGGCCAGCTACAAGTTTCAGGCAAAAGCAGATTGCCCAAATAGATTTGAAAAAGCACAATTTTTGCAGAAGGCTTTAATTTCCTGTCAAAAGAGGGTGGACTCTGGAGGCATTTTCAGAGCGGATTTTTGATTTAGCCCATGCATGCAGATTTTCAGCTTGAGAACATAAGAATGAGATATGCCATACTGGGTCAGACCAAGGGTACATCAAGCCCAGCATCCTGTTTCAAACAGTGGCCAATCCAGGTCACGAGTACCTGTCAGGTTCCCAAAAAGGTTGACAGATTCCATGCTACTTATCCCAAGGGTGAGCAGTGGATTTCCCGGGTCCTCTTTAATAATGGTTTATAGACTTTTCCTCCAGAAACTTATCAAAGCCTCTTTTAAACCCAGCTATATGAATAGTTTTTAATACATCCTTCGGTAACGAATTCCAGAGTTTGATTATGCGCCGAGTGAAAAAATATTTTCTAGGATTAGTCTTCATTGTGTTACATTGTAACATCATTGCATGTCCCCTATTCTTTCTACTTTTTGAAGGAGTAAACAACTGATCTACTGTATGTTTACCCGTTACACTCCACTCATTATTTTATAGATCTCTATCATATCTCCTCTCAGTCGACTTTTTTCCAAGTTGTAAAGCCCTAACCTTTTAAGCCTTTCCTCATAGGAGTATCCTTCCATCCCCTTTATCTTTGTGAGGGCTCTTCTCTGTACCTTTTCTAATTCTGTTATATCCTTCCTAAGATATGGCAACCATAATTACACACAGTATTCAAGGTGTGGTTACACCATGGAGCAACACAGAGGCATTATAATATCCTTGGCATTAACCAGGTAATTTAGCTGGACAACTCTGGCTACCCAAACATCTCTTCTAAATCCAGGGCCAGTGCTACGATTAGGAGAACTAGGTGATCACCTAGAGTGTTGACCTTATGGGGGTGCCCATTGCTGTCACTGCCGTCCCTAATATGGGGCCTGCAGTGGTGACAGTGGCTTGGAAACTGCAACACAGCTCATCCGTAAAACTTTCCAGCGCTAATCACGAGTCCTGCCTTCTACTTCCCTCCTCCTCTGAAGCAGACTTCTGAGTTGCATAAACCAGAGATCGGCATCAAAGGGGGTGGAAGTAACAGATAGTCGAAGGCAGGAACCTCAGCGCAGCGCTGTTGTGTTTATGTAAGAACTGTGTCACAGTTCGCAAGCTATTGCAGGCCCTGGAGAGGAGCGGGAGCAGTGACAATGAAGGTAGGGAGGCAGCAAGATGGAGGACTGCCTTGGACGTCTCCAGTCCTTGCACTGGCCATGCTTAAATCTTTCTGATTATATTTAGGTGAATTTTCAGCCACAGACCTAGCTGGTTAAGTTTGGCGAAATCTTGGTTAAAAATAACAGGTTGTAATTTCATGCTTATCATACCCACTCTGAGGCTTAATCCAAAAATTAACCCTAAGGCCATTCTCCCATTCTGGAGGTAATTCTATAAGTCATTGCCGTGTATATGTGGCCATACATGTGCGTAAATGACCTCTTACATGATACCAACCGTTGTAAAAGTACAGATTGATGTCAAGGCATGTACTTTGCTGGTGGGCATTCACTTGGGCAGAGCCACAAGTATACAGTATGCACAGATTTGAAAAAACTGTAATTTATGCGTGTATTTGTAAAATCTAGGCATGGATGTTTGCACCTTCCCCAGGGCTGGTGGAAATGTCCACGCCTTCAGGGTAGGCACTAATATTTGATAAAGACAAGTAGCCATTTACTTGTCATTATAAATTAGGCTCATTGCAGGTGCCTTAAAATGTGCTTTAACCGGGTGCCCTCTTAGAAAACTCCCCTTTCTGCATCTATATGAAAATTTAGTCCCTTTTAACAGCATAGCTATCTGTTATCGCAGGGCCAGCATAGTTAGCATGGTCCGATTTTTGTGCTAATGGTGCTTCACGTTTTGGGGAGGTAAATGGGTGGGTTAGGGGCGGAGAGTGGGTGCAGCCAGTGTGCCCCACATTACCTGCAAGGCAATTAGCACAGGTATAATTACTGTCCCCTCCATAAGTGGAGGTAAGTGCTCCCCTACTAATTTAAGGTGGTAGTAGGATAGGGTGCATGGCATTAACTGCCAGGAACATGCTTTCCACATCCCTGACAGTTAACGCAGCAGTGTTGCACCTAATGCGCTATGGTTTTGAGTGCTATCAGTACGTTAGATGCAACACCATGGTGCCCTTCAGTAAAAGGGCACCTTGATGTATCAGGTCCTACGTTTGCTGGGGAAAAACAAAACCCTTGCAAATGGAGAAATATTGTGAAAATATTTGCGGCCTGATTATTGATAATAGATTTTACCTCTTTGCACCAGTTTGTTAAAAATATTGAGATCCAGATTTGTTTTTCCATAAGTTTTGATGGGAACATTTTTCAAGAAGATTCACAAGGAATGGATAAGTGATAGCTTTATTAAAGTGTGCCACCACATTATTTACCACGAGTCCCATTTTACGAAATGGGACCTATTTACTGAAACATGCATTAATGACATTCATGTGTGCTAACCCAGTAGCACAGTATACTAAATCTAGACCATAATGTGTTCATTTTTACTGCATTCACAGCTTTGCCCTCTTTTTTTTTTTAATCAGAGAACTGATGATTTCACTGCTTGGTCCCATACCCTTCACCCTCCCATCTGTCTTGGCAGGAGGAGGCCATCAATAGGATGGCACCCCAGACTATATCCTCCTTTGCTGCCCAGGGCCATTGTCTTGCTTAATAATGTGTGGTTCAAAACATGACGTTCTAGGCCTGGAAGAAGATGGAGCCAATGTGGTTTGAAGCAGTGCCGGATTTAAGATTTTGGTGTCCCTAGGTAAGACCACACAGCAGATCACAGAGAGCAATGGGAGGTGCCAAAATCTCAAAGACTGGAGAGTCAGAAGAGAGAAAGGCCTTAGTGCCACAGTGAAGCAGCACAGACACATTGCTCTAAACTTAGGGGAAAAAGGCTCCTCTTTAGCTTGGGAATTTGATGACTTCAAAATATGGCGCCCGTGGCATTGCGTCTGTTGCCTATACCTTGAAGCGTTGCACTTCAGTTGTGCTTAGAAGCTGGGATCATGCTGCGTGAGGCACAGAAGAGAGAGATGGGGCAACTGCTGGCACTATCTTCATTATGAAACTCCAGCCCTTGGTTTCTCAGTTTCCTGTGCTGATTTTGCAGGAAATGGGGAATTCTGTGAGAAGGAATGGATTTTGTGGCTATTCTACAACCATGAATTGCAGGAAATGTGGGCCCCCCTATAAGGTTACACCAGGGTTTAACCACTTGCTTGTATATCTTATTCCTTTAATCCGAGACATTATCCATGTGTGTCTTTGCCCTTTGTTGCTTCTAGTCTTTAATTTAAGAGACAGTGTTCCGCCTGCCTTCTCCTCTCCTGCCCTCTCAGCCAGTATCTATTTTGAGGTATGAGAAAAAAAAATTGCGGCCCATGGAATATCTCATGATATTCAGACATTTCTACAACTCAAGAGTTTTTGTAGAGGAGAGACTTTCAGGTGCATCTTTCCCCCTATTCTTTGGGATTGAAGAGAAGGAAAGCATAGACTTTCCTCTGCTTTCTCCCTATGATTTAATAAATACATCAAGAAAAATTAGCTCCCACATTCCTCCACCCAACATAAATGGAACTATAAACACAGCAGGAGTGAGAAATTAGCTGCAATTTCCATTCTAAGGAAATGGCGCCATATTCACGGCATCCTGGGCTAGCTTTTCTTTTATTCATTTTATTATTTTTTTATAATTTTTTTCCCTGCCAAGAGAAGTACAGAGAAAGAAAATATATAATGGAATGAAAGGCAGGCTTTTACCATAAAAATAAAAGGAGATGTGGGACTGGTGATAGCACTTGGCTGACATTTCTCAGTGTTTTGTCTGCCTTGATAGCCATCTGATATGCCCTGTTGGTGCGGTAACAGCAGGAATGCTGGCTGTCAGTCAGCCGGAGAGGGGAGCAAGCAGCAGGGGAAAGAGAAAAGGAACTGACAGGGCAGCAAAAAAGAGATTAGAAGCAAAAGAGGCAAGCCCATTACATCTAGTTTCTAAATTCATTGTGCTATTGGGTTTAAGACCTTCCTCCCACTCTCACCCAGCTCCCCTGTGACCTGCTCTCCTTAACCCTGTCAGTACTTCTGCCTGTCGTTCTATAGATCAGTCAGAGTCTGACCTAGTTTTAAAAGGTACTTTGAAGGTTACAATATCTGGTAAAGAAAGCATGTGATTTAACAGAGAACGCCGATGCCATATCAAAGGCCAAGATATACCCTGAAAAGATGAAAAACCGCAAACATTTACACCCTCCAAGTTTTTCTGATCCCTCTAAAAAATATTTCTACCACAACCACATATATACCACCCACACTAAAACAAAGGCCTGCCCCCCCTCTATATTTGCACTGGGGTTGCCAACAGCCCCTTATGATGGGACATCCCACATTTTGTTAGACATTTGCTTATCTATTTCTGTTCAGGGAGTAGAAATAAGGATCAGTAAATCAGTAGCAATTCTGATCCATAGCAAATTTGACACAACTTTTTCCTGATATCAGCAAATTCTGAGCTGTCGAGCAGAGGGACATGCATCTCACTGGAGCCAGTTCAGTATGGAAACTGCCATTTTTCTCCATCAAACTGTTGGCAGCTCTAACCCGACACACACATCATAGTATTACATAGGAACAAAACAGGGCTCTGTTGAGATATGTTTGATCTCGGCAATGTTCCAATCAAGTGTCTGGAGTCACTTGCAAAAGATAAGTAAAAGAAATCGAACATTGAGGCCAAATAAATGAATGCTGTGCCTGAGATGCCTGCTTCACAGTGAGCCACAAGATGGAGAGAAAATGACATGCTAGGCTACTAGTCATATTTACAATAAAAAGCCATGTGCCGCTTGCGGCTCGACAAATGAAATGGGAAAGACTCTGCCTCAAAAGAAAAAAAGCAGTGAGGAAATATGAGTTTATATTATAACTTTAGTAATGACCGTTAAATGAATCCATCAGAAGGAGGATTGTCAATAGTTTCAAAAATTTATTGTGTTGAAGGCACATTTTATAAACGATGTCCAAATGCAATCTGGGAGATATCCAAGACAGATCATCTGAAATAAAAGCAGGCACATCCGAGTTCACGTATAATTTGACAAATATGGACATCTGCGGGGCATCTGCTTAGACGTCCCCGGAATAGCATTCAAGTGGAGAGGCATCTAGGAATAGCCTAATGATTAGAGTAGTGGACTTAGACCAGGGAAGACAGGGTTCACTGTGATTGTGGAGAGTACCGTGGATGGTGGAGTGCATGATTCTCTACACCCTCTGGATGTTTTACAGCCAAAACAATCACTTTCCCAAAGCCTGTTCATGTCCGGAGCAGGTCTAAATTTGGACGGGGTCACAAACATTTCTGAAATCGAGCGGGGACATCGAAATCCATTGCACCAACCCCAACACACCTTCGCCAAGCCCTCTGCCTACTTGGTCATTCCCCCACTGGAAACATCTTTAAAAGCTATTTGCAAAATGGCTATAGGGACGATTCTGTGATTTGGATGTTCGCATGCATGTTTTCAGAAGTGGAGGAATAGCCTAGTGGTTAGAGCAACAGCCTAACACCCAAGAGATCAGGGTATGCTCCCCACTGGCACTCCTTGAGACCTTGGGCAACTCACTCTACCCTCCATTGCCTTGGAAGAAAAGGCCTGGCAATCTCCTTTCAGTCATAACTTGCCAAGAAACCCAGGGGTTGCTGGGTCATCATAATTCATCATTGACTTGATGGCACTTAAAAGAAGAAAAATGTATGTTTTAAGACATGCAAATCACTAAGGGGGTCATTTCTGAACCGCGAATAGCGGGATGGAAGTTCCCTTTGGACGTCCATACCCACTATTCGTTTTCCCTGCCAGTCCTGGCTAAAGTCTCCCCTGTATGAATGGTATGTTTGTGCAGAGAGGCCTAGATGGGGGTGGGAGGGGGCGTTCTGGAGGCATAGCGAGGGTGGGGCATAGATGGGCCGCAACACCTGACATGCAGGGCCAATTCAGAGGTCAGCCCTATACATCCGGGGCCGTGATCATAAATGGGGGACATTTCCACCTGGACATCGGGAGATGATGTTGCCCAGCCCACAAAAACAGGTAGGGGCTGCAGGAAGTTCCCCACAGCCAGACCCTGCCCATGAGAGTCTGGATTGAGGGTCTAGCTGCAGGGAAAGAAGGATTTTGGTGGCAGCTGGCTTTCATGGCTCCTGAATGGAGCCACAGTGCCATGGTGACATGACACCATGGCACTGTGGCTCCATTCAGGAGCCTGACTGAGGTAGCCGGGCATGTGAGTGGGCATGCAGACCAATCAGATTTGGGGCCCAGTCTGCACGTCCAGGTCGTAGACCCGATTCTGATCCCATGGGCATGTCTAACCCCGTGGGATCAGAATCGGGTCTACCTCTGGGCATCCCACTTCTGGTCAGCCGCACAGGGCACAGCCAGATTGGAATGTGCTTTTAAGTGTTTAAAGATGACCCCCATTGTTTTGACCAGTAGTGAAATGCTTGAAGATCTAGTTGAACATGCATTCAGGTACTCTCACACATTCGGCTAAATTTGGACATACTGGAACTGGGCTGAGGGCTGTGGCCAAGATTTTATTATAGAATACATTGTATGACAAAGCCATTTAACAAGAAGAGTCTCCAATGTTGAATCCCCGACTCCAAATAAATATTTTTGCCATGATGTAATGGGTACGATCGATTTTACAGTGTTTTGTCTACCTTAGCAATTCTTCATAGTACTGGCCTTCTCCAAGTATATCTAATAATCATCTCTTTTGTAAGGGTCAGCAGCTCCCGTGGATCTGGGAATTTTTCAGGTAGCAACATTCAAAGATGGAAAGAGAGCTTTCACTTATTGACCATAACTGAAAATAGCTTCACTAAGATTTTCCCAAATAAGCAGCATTCAAAAAAAAAATATATAGCATTTCCGAGCGTCACACTTTTTTGCTTTCTGTTGGCCCAGCTGAAACTGTATGTCTGAATATTTTGAGGGTTTTCTTCATTTTCATTAAAGTACCTTGACAGAAGTGCAATAACAGTGTATGATGGGGGAGCTGTAACAGCTATAGAAATAAAAAAAAAATGAAGCTAGCTGATTAGCTAATAATATGCTGATAGTTAATAATAACACTGGTCAACAAATTTTTACAAAAGTCAAGTTACTGAAATAAAAATAGTCATTTCTTATCAATTTTTATATGCTGAACACGAATATGACAGTGAAATTGCAAAGTTGGCTCTAGTTTTTTTGTAATCTAAAAGAATTAATGTTTACATCACAAAATGCATGTCAATAGTAAATATAATAGGCCTTCGGTTAATACCTGTAAAAAACCAAGTCATAGATTACTTCTTAGATTTTTTCGCCTGTCTCTTGTACAGCTGTTCGGGAGCTTCTCTGGGGAGTGTCCAGCAACAGTCAGCCAGCATTGTAGTGGACCATTTTCCCTGGTATCTTTGCTCCATCGTTGCAATATCCCGGTGAAAACGTTCGCCCTGTTCATCACTAACCATACCACAGTTGTCAGGAAAGAAATCGAGATGGGAATCAAGGAAATGGATCTTTAGAGACATATTGCAGCCAAGTTTCTGATACTGCATCAGCATGTCTTCTACTAGTTCCTTGTAGTTTTCTGCCCTAAAATTCCCGAGAAAGTTTGTTGACACTAGGCGAAAAGCATTCCATGCTTGTTTCGCATCACCCTGCAGCAAGTTGTTGAACCGTTCATCTTTGAAGAGCTCTCGAATCTGAGGACCCACAAAAACTCCCTCTTTAATCTTTGCTTCGCTGAGTCGAGTGAATTTTTCATGCAGGTATCGGAAAGCTGGCGAAGTGCGGTCCATGGCTTTCACAAAGTTTTTCATCAAACCTAGTTTGATGTGAAGGGATGGTAGCAGGATTTTGTGAGCCTCAACCAGAGCTGGGTGCTGAATATTCTTCTCTCCAACTGTTACATTTTGTCTGCGATTCCATTCCTTTTGCAAGTAGTGCCAATCCCTTGCTCGGCTATCCCACTCACATAAGAAACACATTTATTTTATATGTCCCTGCTGCAGTCCCATTAAAAGGGCAACTACCTTCAAGTCACCACAGAGGTGCCAGCTGTACTTGTTATAGTTAATGGAAGTCAGTAGATGCTTTAAGTTATCGTATGTCTCTTTCATGTGGACAGCATGCGCTATTGGAATAGATGGAAGATGGTTTCCATTGTTCAAAAGCATAGCCTTCAGACTCAGTTTCGAAGAGTCTATAAATAGTCTCCAGTCTTGTGGGTCATGAGTGATTTTTAAGGCATTCATGAGGCTTTCAGTATCAGAACAGAATACCAGATTACTTTCCTTTCTGAAGAAAGGCTCCAACTGTGAGTGGCGCTTTCGATATGAAGTAATGTTGACATCTTCTTCTAGAAGATTCCATTGTTGGAGTCTTGATCCTAGCAATTCTGCCTTGTTCTTGGATAAGTCCAAATCACGAACCAGGTCATTTAGTTCTCCCTGTGTTATTATGTGTGGAGTTGATATGCATCCCAGTGAAGATCTGGGTCACTGCATGCTGACAGGCCAGGAGAAGAACAGGTCGGCCCACCCTTGTCCTCATCAGATGAATCAAGAGAATATTCTGATGGAGGTTCTGGAATAGGAAGTCCCTCACCATGTGGAACTGGTCTCAATGCAGACGGACTGGTTGGGTAGACTATGCTTGACTTCTTTTGCTTCATTATTCCACTGGAAAGAGGAGGAACCAAGCAGAAGTAACAGTCATTTATGTGGTTGCTTGGCTTTCTCCACACCATGGGGACTGCAAATGGCATTGATGGTCTTTTGCAATTCAACCACTGTGAAAGCTGTGTTGTACATGTAGCGCAGCATATATGCGGGGCCCAAGGCTTGTCTTGGTCACCAATCTTGCATCCGAAGTAAAGATGATATGCCTTCTTTTCTTCTGGTTGGCAAATGTCACTTCCCCACAAATGTAGCAGAAATTGTCAACGGCATTAACGCACTTTTGCGGCATTACTGTTCTGTATTGTACCTAAATGGCTAAAATTATATGATTAATAAAAGTTACATGTAACAGTAGCTTAAACTGTCTCGCACACAGTCTGAAATATTTTAAATGCTCAACCTTTCCGACTGCGTATAGTACACTGCTGACGTCAGATGGCTTCAGCAGCCGTCTGGCAGTAGTATTACATTGCATCAGAAAATGATGTAATCAACTCTGGATGATGTGTGCATGCTGGTATTATGTAATATGATGCAATATTACATCATTCAAGGCTTATTTGGGATGTTGTTGATGTCCTACTGGATAAATTTACATGGCGAAACGTCAAAAATGAACTACATGCAATATCTTCAAAACAAGAGCTAATAAATTTTTTTTAATGTTATATTCGTGTTCAGCTCACCAAGATGCTACAGATTAGGGCCTTCTAAAGTCAGTAATGATTTCAATGTTGACCAGTGTAATTAAATATGCAATTTCATATGCAATAGTTTACTCATTGTACCCTTCTAGAACTTTGTTGAGATTTTTCCATGAAGTTAATTGCAGTCTCAAACGTTTTTATTTTTTTTTTGAGTCATAGACAGATGATCATACTCTTGGCAAGTTTTGAATGTATTGCAAAAAAAAAAAATAGCAGAGAAAAAGCCTCTCTAGAGTGGAAGAAGTAAAGAAGTATATCCTGGGATGCATGCAACAGTAGAAAATGTGTGCGATTGATATGTGTTCCACAGAACTAAAGCATGCAGTTGATTTCCTGCAAACATTTTTGAGCAAGTGTCATAAATATTCACAAAGGTGACAAGAGGGCATTTTAGAAATTATAGCTAGGTGCAATCTGGGATGTCCAGGCCAAAATGCCTGAAAAATGCTGGCAAGGTGCACGCTCAGGGGCAATTTCAGAAACGTGTACATGCACAAAATTAACATCTGCGGAACGGTCCCATAGACTTCCCCGCGATCATACTTCAGGACAGGGACGTCGATCTCATGGCAAATACATGTCCCTGCCTGCTATTTTGCAAGTGGAGACAAGTGTTTTAGCTTCTTTTCGGTTTTCTTTGCAGTCAAGAAAAGTAATGAGGATATCAGAGTACTTTCTGCTGTATTCCCTCCATGTGTTTTGGTGGCAAAGCAAGAGTTTTTATGATGCCTATGTGTGCCCTGGAGCAGGTTTAGTGAAAAAAAGAATCACTTGAAATAAACCTCACCAGGAAAAATAACCTTGATTCTCAAAATATCTTTTGTCGGAGCTGAGCCTTAGGAGGGACTAGATGGAACCAGTCCCCCACTAGACTGCTAGCTTCTTTTATTTTATTGGAGCAGGTTTAGACATTGGCATTACTACTGCTGGGTAGAGATATGCTCACTGGTTTTGATATTGGGAGCTGATGTATATCTTCATGGAACGCCCTACAGCCTGTGTGATGTAGACATTCTTGTGCCGGGAGCATCTCCATACCCAGCTTCTAAAATGGCTCTAGGGATGTCTGCATGATTTTCACATTTATATGTCCATTTTCGGATGTCCAACACAAATAGGGCTTCTAAAATGACTGCCTTAGTCAGTCCCTTGGGACACCTTTATGAGATGGGATATCCCTGAGCAATTTTGTGTGTGTGAAGTGGTTGAGAGTACTCTTCTTATGTTTCAAGGAGACATTTCAGGGTCTACATTTGGTGGATACTTTTCATGTGAGAAGTATTTTCCTTTCTGTCCACTTTCTCTCTTTTCACTATCTTTTCAGAATAGGTTTTGGCTGTATATATATAAAGTTGAAGGCTGGCACTGGCGCTTAGCTTTGTGTATGCTTGGTCATGCTGGCTGTTTATATGACACCATTGAATATATATTTCTGGAAGGCGATCATGTTGTTATGCATTCATATTAAGTTAGGCCTGCTATTTTGTTGACCTAATTTACAAGTATAAGTGTAAACCGGTGCCCCGTGACTGATTGTTGGATTAAGAAGTTACCTTAGAAAGATTTAATTTTATGTCACAGTATCCAGGGTTGTCATACTATTAACCCAACAGTCTCAGTAGATGACACTCAGGACAAAAAATATACCTAGATTTCCCAGGAATATTCTTACCTCTCATTTCCTTTTCGTATGAAGTAAGAAAAGCAAGAAATTTTCAAAACATTTGTAAATAAAAAATCTAAAATTAAGGATTAGAGCCTTTGGAGCACTTGATGTTACAAAGTTAACAGAACCCAGTTAAGTACTAACTTAAGGTAAGTATTTATTCACAATGGGCCTGATTCTGTCCCGGATGTAGATCCCCTCTGATCTGAACCAGACGCACAGAGGGAATCGCGATTCTGATCCCATGGGGCATGTCTAGCCTCGTGGGATCAGAATCACGAACAGTCCTGCACATGCAGGCAGGGACGGCGATTCTGTCCAGCCTGCACATGCAGGACTGCACCCGGATAACTCAGTCAGGGCATTTAAATGGAGCCGCGGCGCCATGGCATCATGTTGCCATGGCACCGTGGCTCCATTTAAAAGCCACAATGCCGGTCGCCAACCAAAACTGCAAATTCCCTGCAGTCCGACCCCCAATCCGGCCGCTGAAGGCCAGGGTCAGGCTGCGGGGAATGTCCCCTGGCTACCCCAGTTCCTTCCACCCATGAATTTAAAAAAACAAAACCCTCCAGGGAAGTTATTCCATCTCAGAGGTGGAATTTATTTATTTATTACAGTTTCTTATATACCGCGCTATTTAGAATCAGCGCGGTTTACATCATAACAAAACGACCATTACGACAAACTGTCAGGTTTTACATTGAACAGGAGTACAAACTTGGATAACTGGGTTAACTATATACATAATCTATCTACACTGCCGTGTGAGGGCATTTCTAGATTGGGTCGGATAACTTCCCCGGCCATTTCGCCAGCCCTGGACGTACAGGGCCGACATTAGAATCGGCCCTGTATGTCCAGGGCCAGCGACCGCCCACTCTCTGCCCCCGTGCTGCCCATTTCCCGCCCCTGACTAACTTCCCCGCACAACCGGCGGGGAAGATAGTCGGGGGCTGAAGCCAGCAAGATTAGCGGGGATGGATGTCCCGTTGGGACGTCCATCCCAGGTATTCAGAATGACCTCCAATGTATCTACAAAACTATCAATCCAAAAACAGCATTAACAGATATGCTCTCAGCTCATAATCTTGATATCCTATGTGTCACTGAGACATGGCTATCTGCATCTGACTCTGTGATCCTTCACCAGAGTGTCCCTCCCAACTTCTTAGTCCACTCATGCCACAGAGCCGACCAGCGTGGGGGAGGAGTACTCATCTTAACAAAAGCTGATCTCAAATTTCAGCTTGCTGCCTCAAGTAGCACCTCGACCCTTGACTCTATTACCATTATAAACAAACAAATCGCTATCAACTTGCTTTATAGAACACCTTCATCATCTCCAGACGACTTAGCCACAATAATTGATCTTGCTTGCAATACCACGAATCCGCATACTCTGAACTGGGTATTAGGTGACTTCAACCTCCCATCCATTCAAGACAGCCACACCAATGCCTTTAATGATGCCCTCAGTGAGCTAGGCTATGTTCAACTGGTTGATACCCCTACCCATATAAAAGGTAACATACTTGATCTGATCTTTGCACCACAGCCAGCCCTCCTTCATGGGCACAAGCCTCACCTAAATGTAAGCTCAGTTCCTTGGTCAGATCATCTTCTGATACGATTCCAGATACCAACTTCCACCATCTCTGACAAAACCAATCCTGACGTTAAACCCACCTCAGAACAATTAAAGCACTTCCATCCTTTTAACAGAGAAGATTTTTTAAAGAGGACACAGAACCTACTTGACCCACCTGAACAAAGCCTCGACGACATGGTCGCCTCTTGGAACTCAAACCTAGATGCCGTTATCCACATACCTACTACAAACAAAACACCACATAAGAAAAAGAATGCTCCGTGGTACTCCCAAGAGCTACGTAAATCGCTCCTTCAACTCAGACGACTAGAGAGGCACTGGAGACGATCAAGAACAGCTGAAAGCCACGAAGCATTCACAGCACAATTAGGAAAACATCGTTTATCCATGGCATCAAGCATGAAACAATACCACGCTAACAGACTACAACGCTCCCTGAACAAACCCCACGAGCTCTTCCAAATTGTAAAATCTCTAGCAAAAGAACCATCTCAGGGGAACTCGACCCACCCAGACCCCCAGGAATACGCCTACTACTTGCGTAACAAAAGTAACCAGCTTGTTCAACCTGCTAAGCCCCTCATCTCAGCTAGTCCACCCTTCTCCACCCCCAACCCCCACTTGATCATTCCTTAAGTGAGACCCAACACACCATCACATCCTTCTCTACCCCAACCAACAGAGTCATTCAAGACACTATATTAAGTATAAACACTACTACAGCACCCTCTGATCCGTGTCCAGCTCCCTGGATAAAATCCCTACGTGCTGAGGTCAGCCCATTCTTATCCAAGCTTATAGATGTATCTTTCTCTACCGGAACATTCCCTCGAAGCCTGAAACAGACTGCTATCAGACCTCTCCTAAAAAACAGTAAGTTGGACCCTTCAATGATGGAATCCTACAGGCCTATCTCCAGCATACCTCTCCTATCGAAAATCATTTAAAAGATCACTCAACGTCAATTACAGGACCACATAGATACCAACGCACCCCTGCATCCCTGCCAGGCCCATACCGGCGTCTCCATAATAGAATTCGAGTGAAAATACTCATTTATGGCTTTCTTAATTTCCACGCTAAACTCCGGGTCCTGCAGCAGGTCTCTAGGGAAATGCCAAACAGCCGCGCCCTGAGAACGGCCTCACAGCTGCAGAGCTAAGGCTATCGCCGCATGGTCCGAAAGGTGCATGCCCAAAATGTCAGCAGACGTCACCTCCGGGACCAAAGATCTGGAAACCAAAAAGTAATCAATTCGCGAGTGTGATCCGTGGGGAAGCGAATAAAATGAATATTGCCTGTCTTTGGGATGCCAAAGCCGCCAAATATCCGAAAGACCATACTCCTGCATAATGGATAGAAGTACCGTCACCGCCCTACTATTCCTCAGGGACCGATAGGGTTGGCGATCTAACAACGGGTCCAGAATCAAGTTAAAGTCACCACCCAGTATCCACTCCGCTGTATCCCATTCCTTCACTTCCTTTGCCAGTGACTGAAAAAACCCTACATCATCCTGGTTTGGCCCATATACATTCAACACGGCGAGTGTCCGGCTCCCAAGCTGCAACATCACCTTGGCCCACCATCCCCCAGTGTCAGCCCTCCGCTGCAAGATTTTTGGGTCAAGAGCCTTTCGGACCAGAATGGCGACCCCATTTTTCCTGCCAACCGCGGGGGAGTGCCCAGCTAACATGAATTCCCCTGCAACCAAATTTCTCAGTCTCGATGGACGACAGATGTGTTTCTTGTAACAGAACCACATCTGCGGCCTCCTTCTTGCAATACACTAATATTTTCTTCCGCTTGATCGGATTGTGAATGCCTTTTACGTTCAGAGAGATGAATTTCACCGCCTGCATGGCACAAGATTATCTTTGTTGCAAAAGTTGTGCAGGCCCACAATCAGAGTATAAGAGCAGCATCCTACCCAGTATAGAAGAGGATCCCAGGAGGACACCCATTGGGAGGAGTAGCCTAGTGGTTGGGGCAAGGTACCTCAGGCCGGAAGGTCGGGGGTTCAAATCCCACTAGAGGACAGCAACCTTGGGCCGGAAGGACTGGGGTTTCTAGTCCCACAGATGCTCCTTGTGGTCTTGGGCAAGCCACTTAACCCTCCATTGCCCATGTTCCCTGTAAGTATTAGTGTATGTGTCTCATATCCCCACGTGTTAAATGTATCCCCCAATTGTGTTGTGACCGCTTTGATTGAAGGATAAGGCGGTATACAAAAACTGTCTAAATAAATAAATAAAATAAAAAAATTTGCTCCACCGAGGAGCTACTGCCGGGGGAACCATTCCAATCCAGATTACCACACAACCCTGCCCTTCCCTTACAAAAATGTGTTTTCTTATCTCCTTATATCCCTGGTATAACCACCACCCCAGCCCCCCAATACCCCATAGTGTTACTCTCCCCCTGGCCCTATGCATCTAATACCCCCACAACTTAACTGAAGTCTAGTAACAACCCTCCCCCCCCACACTCCCTCCGCCCCAGTCGACTCTTGTTCTACATGCAGCCACTCGTCCATCCAACTAACCCCCATGCAAACATACAGCCACGCGTCCAGTCTCCACAGTCAACTCTTAGCATACATGCCACCCCACATCCATCCATCAGGCCCCCCCATTACCCATTCCTCCTCCTCAACCCAAGGACCGCAGCAACTTTAACAACAACGATTAACAGTATGTTCAACAATAGAGCACAGTCCAACATTCTGTTTCCACCACTGGGCGCCTCAGCGCATCAAGGAGGGGAGATACCAGCACCCGATGTCGCCTCCCGATTCCGTGGGGCCAACAGCCGCTTACAAGAGGCGGACTGTCTGATCCCCACGTGCACATTAGCGTTCTGCAAGTTTACCATCCAAGGGTTTTCCACAGCCAAGGCCCAGTTCTCCGTGACCCCGCTCAAAACACATTCAGCTCTCCTGTAGACTCCGGGTGCTCCATATGAAACTCAAACTCCAGCCCTCCACACAAAATTCAAAAGAATCCCCTCACTGCATAACCATGGACTCTTTCTCCTCCAGGAAGGCTCACAGGACAGCAGGGTCCTCGAACGTACGAGTCTGATTATGCAGGGTCACCCTCAATCTCGCAGGATAGAACATGCCATATCTTGCTTGTAATTGCTGGAGCCGAGGTCGGAGTGCCAGTAATTGCTTTCTCTTCTCCACTGTGGCCTTGCAAAAGTCCGAATAGAACGCCACAGTGTGCTCCTCAAATTTTATCGGGCTTCGCGCCCTAGCCGCGGTCATTATTTGAACCACTTGCGAATATCGCAGCGCCCGCATTATCAAGGGCCTTGGGAATCTCTGCTGTGGACTAGCCTGCATCGGCACTCTGTGCGCCCTGTCAATTTTCAGCGGGTGTGAGAGTTTTAGCTGTAGGATCTTAGGCAGCAATTTCTCCAAAAACTCCACAGCGTTGGTTCCCTCTGCACCTTCCGGGATACCAACCACCCTTATGTTGTTGCAGCGCGCCCGATTACTTTGATCCTCTAAGCTCCGCTCGAGGGCCTCAATCCGCTTCTTGTTTTTATCCACTTGTCGCAATTGCACCTCCTGAGCCGCCATTTTACCCTCCATGACATCCATCTTAGCCGCCACCTGTACTTTGAGCTCCTTCAACTCAAGAATGTCGGATTGTACTTCTGCCAAGGTCTCGCCGTTAGCCGACACCAAGTCTCTCACGGCCCTGATCTCCCGCAGCACTTCTTGCATGCCCACACCGCAATTGTGGCCTCCCGCTGACTTCTGCGGGGAGGGGGGGTCGGGTTTTAGGCGTTTGTTGGCCATGTTTGTACTTCCCCCAAACTCCAACTTGGTAGGCTTACTCGCCGCCATTTCCCACGTCTTCGAGGCAAAGGAGGACTCAACCACTCACACTCAACAAGCAAGGAGATCAAGCTTTTAGTTGGATCAGGCAGGGAACTAGGATTATGCGGCCATCTTGGATCGTTGCAGGCTCCGCCCCTCCAACAAAAAGGTTTGTTGCCCTTAAAATATCCCCTTTTAGTTTTGCCCATTGCTTTTCTACATCCCCCTGCTGTTCCCATCCCACTAACAACTCCTTAAGATATTGTCCCATCTTGGCAAAGTTAGTTTTCCTAAAGTCTAAGACCCTTACTTTTGAAAGGATTTTATTGAATATTGAATCATGTCATCTGATGATCAGTGGATACAAGATGATCTCCCACTATGACATCAGAAACACTTTCTCCATTCGTAAGCACCAAGTTCAGTATGGCTCCTTCACATGTCATTTCTGTTACCAGTTGCCAGAATAGTTCTCCCTGCAGAGAATCTGGGATCTCCTTACTTCTAGATGACATCGCATCAGGGGTGTGCCAATCAACATCTGGCACATTGAAATCACCTATCAATAGCATTTCTTCTTTCATGGCAATACTGTGTATGTCTTCTATTAAATCTCCGTCCACTTCTCCCTGTGAGGGAGATCTGTATATCACTCCAATGCAAATGGATTTCCCTTTCCCTGTTTCTAGTTTAACCCACTGTGCTTCTTTGCTCCCTTTTAAGCCCTGTAATTCTATAGCTTTAATATTATTTTTTAGATATAGGGGCTTGTTTACAAAGCCGCGGTAGCGGTTTATGATTGTTATTGGAGCCGCGGCCCCATTGTAAACAAGCCCCATAGGGCCACTCCTCTCCTTCTTCCTACCATGTCCTGCCTGAATAAAGTGTAGCCTGGTATAATTACATCCCAGTCATGGTTGTCTGAGAACCATGTCTCCATAACCACCAGTAAATCCAAGTCAGCCTCTTCTATTAAAGCCTCAAAATCTGGGATTTTATTTCCCATGCTATGGGTATTTATACACACTACTTTCCAGATGTTGCCCCTTTTACCCATTTCTACAGAAGTAACATAATAACATAGTAGATGACGGCAGATAAAGACCAGCATGGTCCATCTAGTCTGCCCAGGAAGATGGCAAGAGTAGGTGCAGGCCATACCTCTTCATGCCTTTGTTTGGGGGTGAACCCACCTCTCCATGTAGAACTCCCCTATTTGTTGTATTTAACCTTTCACTTACCTGGGGCTTTCTTCATCCATCTTCAACAAATCTAGTTTAAAGCCCTCTTCAGTAGGTTAGCCAGTCTGCTGCGGAAGACACTTTGACCCTTCTTGGACAGATGGACACATCACTGCTCTGTAGCCCTTTGAACATCATCCCATAGTCTAGGAAACCAAAACTCTGTCTTTGACATCATCCACGCAGCCATGCATTGATTTCTAGGATGCAAACTTCTCTGCCTCGGCCTTTACCCTCAACAGGGAGACTTGGGACAGAAGGTGAAGCCCTATCTGCTTCACGCTCTGTCCCAGAGCCATGAAGTCACTTTTGATATGCTCAGAGAGATACCTAGCAGTATCATTTGTGCCGACATGGATGAGCAACATCAGATAATAGTCAGTAGGCTTAATGAGTCTCAGCAAACTCTCATAACTTCTTGGATTTTGGGACCTGGCAGACAGCACATCTCTCTGGACATCAAGTCTGGCCAGAAGATGGTCGGCAGATTTTGTTCACAAAAAAAATAAAAGGCAAAAAATTGGTTAGGATTCTCTGAATTTTTCTCTTCTTCCCACTTTGTCTGTGGACTTCTTTTTTCTGCTTTTATTTCATGATCTTCCTTCTTCACCATCATGAACAGTCATCTTATTTACTCCCTTCCCTCTCAATCAAGAACTAACTCATGATTTGCAGTACACTATGCTAGAATCCTTTCTCCTCTTACATCCAGGAATTCCACCATCTGACCTTTGTGACACTTCAAAACATCTTCTTGCTTCTGTCACTCACAAGCTTCCTTGTAGGGGTGTGCATTTGTTGTAGCAAATTCAGTTCATTTGGGTGCCTAAAAATTATTGTGCACCCAAAATTATTTGTATACATGAGTACCTCCAGATTAACTTATATACAGTCGACTTGTACTTGCAAAAAAGTTCTTGCATGTATACAATGTGCACATACTGTACAATAAACAGAAATGCGTGAACAAAAACCCAGATGAAAATATATGAAAATTGCAACAAAATGAAGACTAATTAACTGGGATTTTTTTCCTATGCGCATCTACTTCCTTGAACCCAAGGAGGACATCTGAATAGGTCTTCTCCCATGCTTCTTGTCTCTTTGACTGTGAGTTCTCGAGCCTCTTGGGGCATCTAGATTGCTACCCTTATGGGTCTTTGGTCATATAGCTTTTACAAGCCTGAAGGACATTTTTGGCATCCTGCCAAGCACTTGTGACCTGGATTAGCCACTGTGGGAAAAAATATACCGTGCTTAATGGATGTTTGGTGTCACCCAGTGGAACAGTTCTTATGCCAAGACCCTGAAGTGGGAAGTCCAGTGACACTTGAGTGCTGACCCTACTCAGGCAGGTTTTAAGAACTAGGAATTCTCACCTCCCAAAATCTTGGCCGACTTCTCACTGAGCCTCACCATCACAAATAAAGGATTGTCTTCTTTTCCTTTAACCCAACCAGTCTGGTACATAGAGACCAAAGCCATAAGGCCTGGAGCTCTGGATTCTTCAAGTGTTCTACCTGCTTAGGATGGTAGGATGAAAGAAAAAGAATGAGTCACTTTTTTTCCTTTGGACAGGGAGTAGTCAGTACCCAGGATGCAGCCACTTAGAAGACCTATGCTCCCTGATGAGCACTTGTCAAAATGGAAGCAAAAAGATAGTTTCCCCTCTTTTCTAGGGATTGTTGTACTCTTCCATGGCATCACCTAATCTCCTCCCTAGGCCTTCTAGATCAGGATGCTATCTACACCTCCCACATTATACAGCTGCCATGACAAGTGGTTCCTCTACAGTACAAACGACACCAAATCATCAGACATTGAATTAGTAATTGAGACACATGTTATCATTCTCAAAGGCATTTTAGTGAACTGGGTCACAATTGCATTAATCACAGGCTGTTAATGCAATGATGCCCACCTGAGAGTTTGATAAAAAAATAAAGCACAGTTCTTCAAAACTTTGATGCCAGCCTTATAAGTGAATATCAGCCAACAACAGAGAAGGTACCTTCCAAAGTCGAACAAAAGCAAACAAACCAAATGCAGAACGGAGGTGGGCCATTCTCTCTGTGGCTTTGATCCACCTCTGTTTTGTGTTTGGTTTGTTAGACTTATAAGTGAGCACTGGCATTTGAGTTGGATGGAGATATCTTCAGTAGAAACTTCACACACCACTCCCACTCCCACTTTACCTTCTGCTGCGCTATATCAAGGAGGTTATAAATGACTGATATTGCCCAAATGTCGCATCAGTATTCTGCTGTACCCCTGGAATCTTTATTCAATAAACAGAATACTTCTTGAGGTAGAAGTTTCAAAAAATCTGATGAAGTGAAACTGCTATTGATCACTAAGGAATCGATCAAGCAGATTTAATTGAAAAGGCCTGTAGGTCTATTGCATCTGAGATTTCAGTAAAACTACTATTGACTTCTGAGACTTGTGTACTGCAGTTCTGTTATTTAGAATGCATCAGGACTTTAGTGCCATTCACCTTTGAGTAGTAGTTACAGTACTTTGTTGAACAGCTTATTTGGTTGCAAGACGCTCGTCAAGATCAGTTTTCTTCACACTGCCAACATTTGGGCAGTTATTGGTGATGGACAGGAATTTGCTTACCCATTGCAGATTTATTCTTAGTTTATCAAAGGCAAGGAAATGGGTCAAGCTCTTGACAACATCTGTTGATTGTTAAGTTTCATAATTGTTTTTTTAAATAAAGTAAAATTGTAAATCCAAATTCCAGTAAGTTTACAGAACTCTTTAATAATTTCCTGCGGTTCTAAGCTCCTACCTGTGTATGGAAATCCAGCAATCTGTGAACTCCTAGGGGCATCTTTACTAAAGGTTAACACATGTTACGTGCTACAGCACCCATAGAAGTAAAAGGGCTGTGGGCACTTAATGCATGTTCATTTTATTAATACGCATTAAAACCTTTAGTAAACATACCCCCTAGTCAGCAATGCAGCTTATGAGAGGCACCCCCTGTGTTTAGGGACATCCGGTAATTAATGGTATGTGACCGAAAGGTGCTCATATTCCTTCCTTTTTGCATTCTGTTTGTGTTCACTCGGTAGGTTGCCTAGTGACTGCTGTAACATATGGTACTTAACATCTAGGAAAAGCCATCACTGACACACAGAAGTGTAAAAGATGCATAAGCCAAAGGGAACAATGTCTAGGAAAAGTGAGCCAAGCTCTGATTCACTCCCGAGACCTGTTTTACTTGTATTTCAAGGTGCTTGAGCTGTGCTTATTAGGTACGCTGAAAATACCACCACGACAGTGTTGCAGACTTAACAGTAGAATATAATGGCTAATGCACAGCGCTGTTAGACCTAGACACTCAGTTGTATATGCCATCGCTGCTAACAGCTATGCGACCTTGAATAAATCATTTCACCTTCCAGAGTTCAAATGTAGGAGCTGTGTGGCCTGTTATTGCATGTTAATAGCAGATGTTAATGAGATGCAAATAAGACAATGCAATGGTCCAGAAGAAACGAGGTAGAAATATCTATAATCATGGAGAAAAAGACACCAGTTAATCCACTTACTTCAGGTGGAGCCAGCAACATCAACGATCATAAAAGACTTTGCTCTAATTTAATCAAAAACACCAGTGAAAACGAGTGAAAAAAGGTGGCAAAGCACGTGTCTAATTTGCAGCGATCGGTTGCAAGAAGCAGAAGCCAACGAGCAGAGTAACGTGCTAACTAAAGTGAAGTTTAAGTGAGTTGAACGCGATGATGCAGCGATGCGTACCATGATGATGAAAGCCCAGCTGGCTTGAGGGATGGCTCCTCCCTGAAACAGTGGCCACTATCAGCACAGGTTACCGCTACCACGAGCTAAGTACTTGTTTGGATTTATGCAAATTGACATTTTTTTTTTAAATGACACTTGCAAAGACAAGTGTCACTGGTGCATTTGATTACATTGAGAATTTTTATGACCTATGATATTAAATTGGTTTTACCCAAAATAAGTGCTATTGTGCTAGTAAGATAGATTAACCAAGGTCTTTTTATAAGTGATTTATGTCAGCTAAGAAGCGGTGATGAATTACTACTGAGTTTTTCTTAAAGAGGTGGTTCTTGTACTGGGATGCGAGTGAGACACATATTACTGTAGACAGCAAAGAACATGCACACATGAGGACAGTAATGCAGAACTTAACCACAGCTACATAAGTTGCTTTTAGAGTTAATGTCTCGATGATATGTTGAGCTTTTTAACATGCACACTTTTTCTCTGCAATAATAAGTAATGAAATATTTTGCATACTTTTACATCTCATTACATGTGCATAGATTTTGCATTAACACTAATGCAAGCTAATTTATAGTGCTGCTAATCCGTATTAACCATTTATGATCAAAAATAGCATTTAACATGTTAACAATTGTGCTCGAATAAATACGCTATAGTACATTGGCTCTCAAATGATAAGCTATTTGAGGTCAGTGGCATTATAATAGTATAACATTTCTTGTATGGCCTGTGTAGATTGATATAACCTCTATAAATATTAATTGGGCTAATGTGCAGTGAGAGTTTGCATTGCACCCCTATCCATAGATTTGTAAAAACTATAAAGTTAGGGGGTCATTCTGAACACCGTTTAGTGGGTCTGGACATCCGATCTGTCATCCTGATCTGCTAAATGGCTGGGCAGCCTGCTGGTGACAGAGCTCCCCATACAAACAGGCGATTTATACGGGAGCTCTGTTCTTGGGAGGGAGGGGACGGGACAGAGGCGGACCAAGGGCAGGTGGTGGGCGGAGAGCAACCCCGAAGTACAGGGATGATTCTGAGGTTGGTCCTGTATGTCCGGGGTCGGCCACGGAGATGGGGGACTTATTCCACCTTGGAGATGGATTAAGTCCCCCTGGACATTGGGGGACCACAGCGCCGGGCAGAGATGGAAGGTGAGGGGTGCAGGGGGATCCCCGTAGCCTGACCCTGGCAATGGGAGGCCAGATTGGGAGTTGGCTGTAGGGAAAAGATGATGTCGCTGTCGGCTGGGGATTGTGGCTCTGGTGCCATAGTGACAGGACACCATGGCACTGTGGCTCCATTCAGGAGCCTAGCTGAGTTAGCCGGTTATTGTGTGTGTGACGGAGTCAAAGGCTAAAAGACTAGGATGAAGCCTTGGATGTTTATTTTGGTGCCTCTAATTAAATTGTCAAGTAGTGATGTTAGCAGAGTGTCAGTGCTGTGGTTAAGTTTAAAGCCATGCTGTTGCTCATCCAGGGAGGAGTGGGATTCAGTGAAATCTTGCAGCTGAAGCTTTTCGACTATCTTGGCGAGAGATGGGATACTTGAGATGGGTCTGTATGAGGAAGGCGAAGATGGGTCGAGCATGGGTGATTTCAGCAATGTTCTGATCGATGCTTGCTTCAGGGCATTTGGCATACAGCCAAGATCGAGGGATGTTTGAACAATCTGTTGAATTAGCGATAACAGCTTCTGACGGGCGTCTCTAATCCATGGGAATGGGCATGGGTCCAGTGGGGATGTTGTACTGTTTAGGTTAATCATGATTTTCTCAAGCTGTTTGGATGTAATGGGTCTAAAGGCTGGCCATGTTCCTGAGTTGAGGACATCAGTAGAAATGTTTATTTGGCTGGGTGTATCAATAGCTATAATTGCACTTGCTTGCTTGGTGTGTAGGTGCTGGGCAAACAGAGTGGGTGAGATAGATGTGGTTGGTACCATGCTGGTAGGGGTGTTGATGAACTATTAAGTGATGTTAAAAGACTCTCTGGACTTGTTGAGAGAGGAGTTAAGTATATTTGTGTGGTGTTCCTTCTTCAGTAGCGGGAGGGCACAGTATTGCTTCAGGGTCTCGAGATATTCTTATTGGGTGTCTGGGTTATTGTGGCATCTCTTCCTGCGTTCCAGACGTCTGGTCTTGTTCGTCATCAGTTTGAGCTCTAGGATGAACCATGGTGAACAGTGGGGTCTTTCCAGGTGGGGATTCTTCTTATTGTGCTAGGTTGCTTGGGTCACTTCTTCTTATTGTGGTTGTTGTTAGGTTTAGTTGCATAAGAAGAGATGAAATTGTTCCATTGACTGATTGTGCTGTCTAGGTTGCTTGGATCACTTCACTCTGTGTTCATTTGCATAAGTGGTTGAATAGCAGTTAAGAATGACTCTTTGTCAAAGGATCTAATTCTTTGTGTGTGCTTTGAAAGATGGGCATGTTTATGTGGTTATTGCTTTTGGGGAAGAAGAAGGTAAGGAGTCTGTGATCAGACCAGGGAACAGAGGAGCATTGAGTCAATGACAAGAGGCCGTGATGAGGGCAGTTTGCTGATGTGAATATGAGGTCCTGGGTTGCACCCTTGTTGTGAGTTGCTGCTGTTATTTGGTTTAGTTGTAGAGCTTCTTTGGCTTGTAAGAAGGAGGTTGCTTGTTTGTCTGACAGTGAGCATTTATTTTTGTGATGTTCTTCACATGCTTCTTTCAGTAGTGGGGATAGATCGCTGGATCCTGAGCAGGAGGGGGGTCCTGTATGCTAGATAGATGAGGGTTGGAGATGGCTAATATGTCCATGTTTTGGAGGATTTGTGGTGGGTGATCCTGAATTGAAGTGATTCTTTGGCTATGATTTATATTCCTCCTCTTTTGTTAAGTCTTGGTTGGTTGAAGAGCTGATAAGAAGGTATGGCCAATTGGTTTAGAAGGACACTGTCCATCTCCTCAAGCCAGGTTTCCATAATACATAATGGCCAATTGGTTTAGACGGACGCTGTCCATCTCCTCAAGCCAGGTTTCCGTAATGCATGCAATATCTATTTGGTTGTTTTTTATGTAATCAACAATTATTGGGATCTTGTAACATAAGGATCTTGCATTGATGAACATACATTTTAGAGGTGGATGATCGAGAGTTTCTGCTTGGTTAAGAGAAAGTAGTTGGTGGATCCTGAGGAGGTTGGCAGGGTTTCTGGTGTGTGACTTGATTAGGAGAGGTAGTAGTCTGTAATTTGGATGGTGAATAGTGGGGATGATTGCTGTTGATGTGAATGCTGAGCTGTGGGTGATCGTGCATGTGATAAGAAGTATACTGTGAAAAACGGAGAATTGGTGATGCATAGTGGAGCAGGGTCTTGGGTGGGTTGCTTGTTTCCAGTAAACTGCTGAGAATGTTGGTGCAAGAGGTCATTAAAAGATGTTGGTGGTGAAGTGGATCATACCGCTTCTGCCCTTATTTTCTGCCTGCAGTCTTCTTAGATGTGTGCTTGGTGTCTGGCGTTGGGGTATGGTATTTTGGTTGTTCCTGGTTGTTTATTCAGGCATGCTAAGGGCATGTTGCTTTTTAAAGCGCCAGATCTTCGGCCCGATTGGCCTTGGGGTCAGAGAGCAGGGAGGAGCTCACCTTAACCCGCTTCCTCTTTCCAGTGCTGATTGGTTGGCTGCAGATGGGTCTGTATCCCAACATGCTGCTTTAGTCGAGGTTACCCGAATCTAGAAATATTTGTTTTCAAACTATTTTAAGTTTGAGAGATTGTGAGAAATTTGGGTTTAAAAATTTCTCTTTGCCCATATATGAGAAAGAGATGGAAACTATGATGTTCAATGGCTTAACCTATCAAAGCCCAGAGTATTAGTTTGTACTTTCTGTCCTGACTTTAGAAGATAAAGTACTGAAATTCTTGAGTTAATCTATCCAATGTAACAAAGACAACCCAAAGCCTCAATTTTCTTTAGTTAGCATGGTAGCTACTTTGAGGAGTGATAAGGTACTGCCATGGATTTCAAGACTGATAACAAAAATGCATAATTATCTTAATAGTATGCATTGAAATCATTGAAGGCAAGGCATTCATTATCGCTCTCCTCTCTGGAAGTTTTCAAGAGCCTAGATCAGACTGAGGATCTTCAACTCCTTCACTGAGGGCAACAAGAGTAAGCAAAACCTTTACGCTTCTATAGATGGCAGGGTAGCCCCACTGATGTACCTACCCAGGGAATACGGTATCACTATTGAGATGCTCAGATTAATAGGGGTGATGTTCATATTCCCATGAAGAAAACCTTTATATCAGAGTTCTGGCATTCTCTAAGAAATGACACATTACTTGTCAAGTTGGCAAAAAAAAAATTAACTGTTCTGTATTTTGCATTACATTAGGAAAATGCTATAGATTAGCAAGCAGTGGAAAAGGATGCTGCATGATGGTTGCTGGTTGCTGGGACACCCATAAATTTGAATGGCAAGATCAGTTTTGTATTTATCTGAGACAATAATGTTATGCTGGTGCTGTTTTGTTAATTGTTATTGCATCTTTTTAAAGTTGCTGCACTAGGTGATATTACTACTGATAGCTAATAGCTATTTTCCTTCAACTGTAATCATAGTCCTTGTGTTTTTGGAACTGTAAATTTCTGGTTTGGGTTCGGGCAGGGATAGGTTGATTACAGTAAAGGCTAAATTGTGACTTTGAATGTTCTGACTCCATGGGCTACCTGACTGAGTAGCTATGTTTGGAAAGCTCAGGTAGAACAACATCTATCAGCAGTTTTTGTACTGTTCCCACCAAAATTATCACTTCCTGCAAAGATCACTTTATTTTTTTGCCTTAAGGGTGTAAAACAGTCTGCAACAGTACATTGCTATGCACATTGCGTTTACAGTAAGATGATGGTACAAAGAGATAGCACATGATACAAAGCTCCTAGTCACAGGCCATAGGAGGGACAGAGAGGCAACAAACAGGAACAAGTGTTGTACTGAAGCACATGAACTTTATCACAGTGGTTGCTGAAGTATAGTCCTTGTAGCACATCCCCTTAACACTCAGTCACTGGAGCACTACCAAATCTTTTTGGAAAAGGCCAGGTGGGTAAATTTTCAGCCATGGACCTAATTACAAAGATACTTGCATACTGTTAAGCATGTGCACAGCAAGCCAGTTTTCAAACAGAAGGTACCTTCCTAAATTTATCTGTTTTTAACATTTCGATACCACAAATCTCAATTCTTAAGTGATTTACAGTTCACATAAATATCATGCAACAAACAGGACAAACTAAAACATACAATATTAAAATACTAAAAATCACAAAATCAGCTTTTACTAATAATGGCAGAATCAGTCTTGGCCACTGTGTTGCACATTGTAAACTTCCTGTGAAATAGCTGAATCTTTTGGGCCTTCTAAAGGCCTTCAAATCCTTCTTTGCCCCAACACTAGAGGCAGAGTATTCCTAAGGCATGATCCTATAATAGAAAATGCCAATTCTCTTGTAGCTGTTCTTCTCAGCGTTGCCACATTACTCAATTCCAGGAGTGAGATGCATTCCCAGTTCTGGTTTTTAGATTGTAAGCCCTCTGGAGATAAAAAGTACCTGCTGTACCTGAATGTTACTCAGCTTGAAATTCTGAGAAAGGTGTGAGCAAAGTCTTATTTCCCATCCCTTCCCTTCCAGAACTTTAAGCAAACTAAAATTGGGCAAAGAGTTGCTGGGACAAAATATTATGGCAGCCAGCTGAATGATTTATACAAGGTAGAGGAGGACTTGTGAGCTTTGCAATAAACTGACTATCTCAGAAAAGTGAAAATGTATGCCATTGGAGTCAATGCTGACTCCTGGCAACCCAGCCCCTGGGTTTTCTTGGCAAGGTGTAACCAGAAGTAGATCACCAGGCCTTTCTTCCACTCAGTAAGTCTACAGCACCTGGTATTCCAAGGTGGTAAACCATCCAAGCACTAACCAGGCCTGACCTTGCTTAGCTTCTGAGACTGAACACATTCAGGGCAGTGAAGCTGTAGACCATCTTTATTGCAACATAAATAAATGAAATAGTTGTAGAAATATCAGATGTTGTCATTCTGTTGTAGCCAATGATATTATTGTCATTGCTTACCATACCATCCGAGATTTAACAACAAGTCCTGTACAAGACTTTTATGTTGCTTGTGTATGATTGTGTGTGACCTCAGACCCGGCCGCGATTCTAAACGCGGTCGGGCACAGGCGGGCGCCGGCGGGCCGAGGGTTAACCTCGGGGGGGGGAGGCGTGTCGGGGGGAGGGGGGGGGGCGGGCGGTGCGGCAGGCTACATAAGGCCGGCGGCGCAGCAGATCGCCCTCTTTGCCCCCCCCCTCCGCATGCTGCCGTTCGTGAGACGGTCGGAAACCACGTGGAGGCCGGCACAGTGAGCGGCGGCACCCAGCGAAGGAGGCCGGCGGCGCAGCAGATCTCCCTCGGGAGACAGTCGCTCACTCACTGCGGCGAACTCAGCGGCACCAAACCACGTGGAGGCCGGCACAGTGAGCGGCGGCACCCATCCACGATCTCAGCGGCACCAAACCACGTGGAGGCCGGTATAGTGAGAGGCGGCACCCAGCGAAGGAGTTCGGGCCGGGCGGCTGAGCAAGCAGGAATCCAGCACCGGAGGTAGGAGAATGGAAAATAAACTCGCTGGCCTGACTACAGGAGGGAGAGAGGGACGGACGGGGGGGGGTGGGGGGGTTTGCGTGGGGGCAGACAGGGAGCGGCGCACGGGTAGCGGAGGGGGCCCGAGTGCATGGGTAGGCTGTCCGGATGCGAAGCTTGACGAATCGGAACGGCGGACTTCCCCCTCCCGGCACCAAAACCCCAAGAAAAGCCATACAGCCATACGGGGCAGGAAAAAGGGGTAGGAATCAGCACGTGGCAGGGAATAGCACCACAGGCCGCAGGGAAACACAAACAAGAGGTCAATAAACGGAAGGGGGGGGGGGGGTAGTAAGCAAAAGATAAAGATAACATACAAACAATGGAGTGTTCCAGCAGCCATCAGGATATTGGCACTGCATGTCCAGGTGGATTTAAAAAAAAAAAAAAAAAAAAGGGGGGAAAAAGCACGTGGAAATGCTGTATTTTGTGCATGTATTATAGGATTGTCTCTAGATAGCAGGCTATGTATAGTGTATCTAGATAGCAGGCTACGTGTGCCATCTGGTGGCATAGAATTGGTACTGCACATGCAAGTTTATTGCCAATACAATATGAATGAATGTTTGTGACCATGTGCACACTCTGATTTATTAAGCCTTTATTTATTCCTGTATTATGTAAGTCTAGCTGCACAACAGGCAGTGGCATGGAATGGGTCACGTACTTACAAGTGCAGTGCCAATTTCAATAGGAATGAATGTATGTAACCATGTATACTCGCTGATTGATCTAGGCCTGTGAGGGGGATGGAAAGGTAAGTGCGGGGATTGAAAGGTAAGTGCGAGGGTACCTCGTCCACCGATGGTTCGTGAGTATAACATTAATGAGAATTCCTGTCCCTTCATGTCCCTCCCATAGCATTGTGTGCAGACAGGTCATTATGCCACGGCGGTCGACGCAGGTCGGTGAAGGGAGCCAGGGGAGATGCCACGACCCGGAGGACGGCAGCGGGGATCAGAACACCGGAGGCAGAGCGACACGCGGCGCTTCAAAACGGGCGCCAGCAAAGGAAACGAAGAAAACGGCTAGCAGTGGAGATGGTTCACGCAGGAGCCGCGCAGCTAAGAAATCGCGACCGGACACTACACGCTCGCAGGGACAAGTGGCAACAAGCCCAGAGTTGGAAGAGCTGTTGCGGCTCATCCGCGAACAAGTAGACCAACACGGCTGGAGCGCTTTCAAGCAACGGCTAGAAGCAGCTAGCGTACAGCAAGAAGAACCACAGGCCGCGACAGACAACGGGACAAGCACCACGCCGTCAGGGGGCGCCAGCACATCATGCCTCAGCACAGCGACGGGTGACAACGCGCACGGCGCCAGCACATCAGGCCTCAGTACAGCGACAGGTGACGGCGCGTCCGGCGCCAGCACAGCAGATGGCGGCAGTGCTACCACCGCCTCAGCGGTCCAAGGTAAGCCAATAAACAAAAAATCTACATTGGCAGGATTGTCCTCATCGTCATCGGAAGAAACAGGCTCGGATGACGAGGGGGACATGTCACTGGCAAACGCCATGCGCAACATGCTAAAATCTCTCAAAAGAAAACATAATAGACCCCACAAAGGGAAGGGGTTAGCAAGGGTGTGGCAAGGGCAGAGTGAGACGAACGTACAGACACCCGATAGCGGGAAATCGGCGCCGCCAGCCACGCTAGCAAGCCCAGCGGCGGTTAGCGGGGACCCACGTTGCGGGTTCAGCTCTTTAGCTAGCGCGGTGCCTAGAAAACTAAAAAAAAGAATATGGCGCAGGGAGTATATCGATATATTCTCATTACTGATCAGGGATCAGGATGGAGCAATGTCGGAGGGCAAGGACAAAGACAAAAAAGGGGAGAAGAAGCCAAAAATCGTAATGTCCATAACTAACTGGGTTTCGGCCTTCCATATTTTCATGAGCGTGGTCATGGAACGGGAGCCGGAATTGAACCAGTATCTACTCAAATATTTAGATACAATAACTAAGGCCCACAGGCAGCTCGGGGGATGGGCCTGGCTGAACTACGACGTCAAGTTCAGGCAGAGCTTAGCCGAGGACCCAACTATGACCTGGCAACACAGGATCGTGGACCTATGGCTGGAAGAGATGGCGCCCAATAGACCGTACTGTCAGGAAGGGTCCTTTCAGTCCTTTCCGGCGCAACAGTGGCGAACGGCCACTTCGACGAGTGGGCGCAGAGCGTGCCGCCAATTTAATGCGGGAAACTGCACATGGCGGCCGTGCAGATTCCGGCACGTGTGCGCCACCTGCGGGGGAAACCACCCGGTCACGGTTTGCCGGACCGGAAAGGACAATAGACCCTTTCGTCCGGGCCAGCTGCGAGGAGGTAATGGCCAGGGCCCCAACCCCCATCAGGCTTGACCTCATGCGTCCTTGGTTGCGCGCGTATCCGCGCCGGGACGTTGCCCTCAACATCACGAGGGGCTTCACTGACGGCTTCAGGATACCGGTAGCAGCCAACCCCATGGCGCGAAGAATACGCAATGCCCCGTCGGTAAATAAACTTAATAATGTAGTTCAACAAAAAATTGTTAAAGGAACGAGAACTGGGGAGGGTGGCAGGCCCCTTTAAGACCCCGCCAATGCCGGATCTGGTGCTGTCCCCGTTAGGAATTGTCCCAAAAAAGGAGCCGGGAAAATTCCGCCTGATACACAACTTGTCATACCCCGAGGGAGGCTCAGTGAACGATCAAATCGATCCGGCGCTATGCTCGGTGAGATATTCTACGATCGACCACGCTATAGACCTCATAAAGAAACTCGGACGTCAGGCAAAGCTTGCAAAGGCAGACATCGAGTCCGCTTTCCGACTCCTGCCGGTCCACCCTGAGTCCTTTATACTGCTGGGATTCACGTTCAATGGCGACTATTACTTCGATAAGTGTTTGCCCATGGGTTGCTCGATATCGTGCGCATATTTCGAGCAATTCAGCACGTTTATTCACTGGGTAGTAGCGGACATCGCGGGTTTAGGTGCGTTGGTGCACTACCTGGACGATTTCCCTCTTCATTGGAAGTGACCAGCAGGATTGCCAAAGAGTCCTCAAAGTGTTCGAACGGGTAGCCGAGAGCTTCGGTATTCCGCTGGCGGGCGACAAGACCTGTGGCCCGGTAGGGACCATCACCTTCTTGGGTATTGAGCTAGATGTGGCCAAACAGCAGTCACGCCTGCCAGAGGACAAAATCAAAAAATTGAGGGCCGCTATACAGGCCATCCAGGCCCATAAAAAGGCGACCTTGGAGCAATTCCAATCCATGCTGGGCCTGTTATGCTTCGCATGCAGGATCATGCCTATGGGGCGGGTATTCTGCCGTCGCATAGCAATGGCGACGAAAGGGATTCGCAGGAAACACCATAAGATCAGGATCACCAAAGGCATCAGGGAGGATCTGCGCATGTGGGAATTCTTCCTGCAATCCTTCAACGGGTTGACCTTTTGGCAGGAACTGCCTATGTCGAACTCGGATATGGATCTGTTCACCGATGCCGCCGGCAGTGCAGGATTCGGGATTTACTTCAAAGGAGCGTGGTGCGCGGAGGAGTGGCCCCCGGAATGGCACGCGACAGGCGCAACTAGGGATATCACACTGCTTGAGCTCTTTCCCATAGCAGTGGCCTTAGCCATATGGGCTCCACAGCTCCACAACAAGGCAATCACGTTTCACTCAGACAATATGGCGGTGGTGTATGCCTTGAACGGAATGCGTGCACATACTCAAGGGGTAATAGCACTCCTGAGGAATATAGTGTGGTCATGTTTAACGCATAATGTAACTATAAGGGCTAAGCACATCCCGGGTACCCGCAATAACCTTGCCGATGCTCTTTCTCGTTCCAAGATCCAACTCTTCAGATCTCTTGCGCCCAACGCCGATGCAGCCAAAACAGCCATCCCGGATCGGGCATGGGACCTTGGTCCACCGAAGTATGGGAACTGGTACTAGGCTCGCTATCCGAGAGGACAAGGAGCAGATACCTCACGGCCTGGGAGAAGTTTCAGGCTTTCTGTGTGACGAACGCGATCCTCGAGGTCTGCCCGAGCACGGGATCCATCATACGGTGGATCCTACAGCAAAAGAACATGGGCACAAAAAAATCCACGGTGCAAGCACAGTTGGCTGCAATCACGTTCTTTACGAAAGCTATGGGCGGCAACAGCCCTAGAGCGAACTTTGTGATAGCAAGGGTGATGAAGGGCTGGACAAGCGAACAGCCAAGCAGAAGAAAAGAACGGCGCCCTATAACGCATTCAATATTGCACAAGTTGCTGGAAGTCGCAGGCAGAATCTGTTTCGACCATTTCGAGACCCTCCTGTTCCGATGCGCTTTCTCATGGGCCTTCTTTGGGGCATTCCGGGTGGGAGAGTTGGTCGCCTCAGCGAGCAGAGTCAACGCAAAAGGGGGTATCAAAGAAAGGGATGTCAGTCTAGCCAACGGGAGGCTCTCATTGCACGTGTCAAAGTCCAAGACGGACACGGAAGCGAGGGGCACCACAATACGGTTAGCCCAGCTGCCGGGAGACCCATCCTGCCCAGGAAAACTTTTGCAGAATATAAACAAGTTCGTCCGAAGGGGTCAGATCATTGGTTGGTGCATGCCAATGGAACCCCACTGTCGCGCTTTCCAATTCACCAAAGTGCTGAAGCAGGCCCTAGCGTCAATAGGCTTGGAACCATGCTTCTACGGCACGCATTCATTCCGGATCGGCGCCGCTTCCACGGCGGCCAGCCTGGGGATGACCAAGGAGCAAATTATGGGCATCGGTAGATGGCGCTCCAATAGGTACGAGTTATACATACGCCCGCTATAGCGCCAAGGAAGCAACAAAAAAAAAAAAAAAAAAACACACTACTTAAGGATAAAAGCGTAAGAGTTTAAAGCAGTGTGCGATGCAGTTTTAGTTCTTTGTCCATATGGTGCAAGTTGTCTTGTCATGCGGTGCAGTCGATTGTTTAACACAGTTTAACATGATCATTTATTTCAACCACGACGGACGTAGGTGCCAGACCTGGACGTGAAGCGTGGATATGCGGTCACTCGTTCGTGCACTGGGCGGAAAGGAGAGCAAGAGTCAGGCCACAAGGCCCAAATTTGGGACTCACCACGGAGGACGTGGCCGTGAAGTGGATGGGTCGTCGAGGTATGTTGTGGGACCAGTTGAAGCCGTCCCTCTTGCGTTTAAAGGATGCAGGGGAACCCCCCTGGGTGATAGTCATCCACCTCGGCGGTAATGACCTGACGTGCACGCGCAGTGTCGAACTCACGAGGAAGATGCAGGCAGACATACAGACACTTGCAGCTGTTTTCCCAGGCACATTAATGGTCTGGTCGCACATCATACCTCGGCGAGTCTGGAGAGGCGCATGGTCGCATCAGGCAATAGAGCGTACCAGAAAAAAAGTGAACAGATGGATGATGCGATTTATGGACACGATCGGGGGGCATAGCATAGTTCACGAACTCATAGAGGTGAAGTGCACTGGCTTATACCGTACAGACGGCGTGCATCTATCCGACATTGGGATGGATGTATACTTATGTGCGATACAAGACACGCTGGAGCGTCTATGGCAAAAGAGAATGTTGGCCACAGCCTCAGGAGGGGACCCATCGCAAAGTGGGGACCCCCCCCACGGCAAGCGAGGAGTCGACGCCGGGGGGGATTGGCAGGAGAGATAGGGACCCCTCCTCTCGAGAGAGCGCACAGCCCAGACATGATAGGGGGAAGCGAGCAGATAGGATGTCTCCGTAAACGGGACACTGAGGGGAAGCAGGAACAGTGTCCACAGGGCCTCCCGATGCTTGCACGGCGGGAGAAACGAGGACAGAGATGCACAACGTAGCCCTGCTCAAGCCTTCTGACGGGACTTGGGGCAGAGGCAGATAAGGACACTGTTGCAAGAGAGACAGCCCAGAACAGGGCCTGCTAGCGAAAACATCCCCCTGAAGATAGCCTGATAGTAAGAAAACGACGGCAGGGCGGAATAGGCTTGGACGGCCGCTTTCCAGAGATCCCTGCCGGGCGACAAGAACCTAGTCAGAGCGGGCTGTGCCTCTGGAGAAGGGCAAAAGAAATGTAAAATAGAATGTACAAAAGAAAATGTAAAGGAGTATGTAAATAGTTACGCAATAGGATTATGCTGTGGCCAACAGTTCTACACTGTAATTTCCAAATTATGTTGTTAACCAAATAAACAATGATTTCTTTGTTGCAAATTCTGTGTGAGTATAGTTACTGTGGCAGAGGGGGGGGGGGGTGGAAAAGAAGGGAGGGAGGGGGGAGGCGGGATGGGGTAGTGACCCGAGGCCATCAGGCTGGTCGCCGGGCTGGGACCCGGCCGCGGGGCTATGCGCGGTCGGGCACAGGCGGGCGCCGGCGGGCCGGGGGTTCCCCTGGGGGGGGGGGGGGCGTGGCGGGGGGAGGGGGGGGGGGGGGGCGGTGCGGCAGGCTACATAAGGCCGGCGGCGCAGCAGATCGCCCTCTTTGCCCCCCCCCTCCGCATGCTGCCGTTCGTGAGACGGTCGCCCACCCGACCCACCTGAGGTTAGGCTTCGTCACAGCAGAGCAAAGGGAAGGAGGGGCAGGAGAGATAGGGACCCCTCCTCTCGAGAGAGCGCACAGCCCAGACATGATAGGGGGAAGCGAGCAGATAGGATGTCTCCGTAAACGGGACACTGATGAGGGGAAGCAGGAACAGTGTCCACAGGGCCTCCCGATGCTTGCACGGCGGGAGAAACGAGGACAGAGATGCACAACGTAGCCCTGCTCAAGCCTTCTGACGGGACTTGGGGCAGAGGCAGATAAGGACACTGTTGCAAGAGAGACAGCCCAGAACAGGGCCTGCTAGCGAAAACATCCCCCTGAAGATAGCCTGATAGTAAGAAACGACGGCAGGGCGGAATAGGCTTGGACGGCCGCTTTCCAGAGATCCCTGCCGGGCGACAAGAACCTAGTCAGAGCGGGCTGTGCCTCTGGAGAAGGGCAAAAGAAATGTAAAATAGAATGTACAAAAGAAAATGTAAAGGAGTATGTAAATAGTTACGCAATAGGATTATGCTGTGGCCAACAGTTCTACACTGTAATTTCCAAATTATGTTGTTAACCAAATAAACAATGATTTCTTTGTTGCAAATTCTGTGTGAGTATAGTTACTGTGGCAGAGGGGGGGGGGTGGAAAAGAAGGGAGGGAGGGGGGAGGCGGGATGGGGTAGTGACCCGAGGCCATCATGCTGGTCGCCTGGCTGTGCCCTTTATTTGCTGTTTCATACTCAAATCACTTGGTTACTCATGGAAAAAAATGAACATGACATCCAGGGGCCTCTTACTGAAACGTAGTGAAAATTTGCACTTACTGTGTATTATTCACAAAAATTAATATGTGGTAACTCTACTGCCTGTGTGGTACCTGTTGGGCAGCCCTGTGCAGCATCTTCTGACATAGTTAATGCAGTGAAAAAATATTTACAGTCCATTGACAGATAATACGGATGAAATTAGCGCCACGGTAGTATTAAATGATCTATTTTATCTGCTGCAGTAACAGTTAATATGCAAGAAGATTTTGTGTGTATTAACTACAAGGTGTAGTCCATGCCCATTCTATGCCCATTTCTCATCCCCTTCCATGCTACGTATCTAACATGGGAATTAGTGACCACTAAATGTCAATCAACATATTAACTGTTGTCTCATGCTAATTCCTGCATTAAGAGGGGTAGTTACTAAGCTGTGTTAAAATCATGCATTTTACTGCAGCTTAGTTTACCATGGGCGTCACTAACCTGTAGTAACTCAATACCGCTGGTTAGTAACTCCCGTGGAAAGGAATAAAGCACTTTCTGCAAACTGGGTTATCCTGAGGGAAAAATGATTCCAGATCAAAGCTAGCATTATTTTTCTACCTGAAGCGTCCAGACTGTGATTTTCAAATGGTCATATCCTTAGAATTCCACCAGTAACCCGAGGGTCCTCTCCTCTCAGCACCACCAAGAAGTGAGGGCCTCCCCCAATTAGCCTCCTCCCCATAGTAACTCTGGTGCCTTCCAGAGCCCTAAAATAGACAATGAAAAAGACCCCCACCTCTGGATGCTGAAGCAATGCCCTACCCCTAGCTCCGAAGACCCCCCTCCATCTGCTAAGGCCACTTAGACCTACCTTTTAAGTCTCTGGTGGTTTAGACATTGGTCAGCAGGAGCTATTGCTATGAGTCACAGATGCTATTTTGAATCCAGCACTGGTGCTGGCAGGAGTGAAAGGGAATCCCTCCTGTTGGCTGACTCCTAAAGCACCAGGAACTTTGAAAGGTAGGCCTATGTGGTCTTAGCAGATGGAAGGGGTCTTAAGAGGTGGGAGGAGGATATCGTTTCAGCATCTGGGGGGTTGCAGTCTTTTGGGTGAGCTTAATATGTGACTGTGGAGGGTGCCGAGGTCACTGTGAGGAGTGGGGTTACTGAGGGAGCTCTCACTTCTTGGGAGTGCTGGGGGAATGGGACCGCTAGCTGAATTTTGAGGATGTGGCTGATTTAAGATCGTGACCTGGAGCATTGGGCCACATATTAATGGCTCAATGCTCCACGCAGAAAAATAACACCAGCCTTGAATACTAATGAGCTATTTTGCACAAATTTGCCTGCTTTGGATTTCGTTAGGGTTCAGTGCGCATTGCAGTGGTAAATTGTGCATTATGGCAAAATAATTACCCTTTAACATGCATTAAGGGTCAAATAATGTGCACTTTTGCCATAACACAATTTAGTAGCTACCTCTCTAAGAGCCCAATATTCAATGCCATTTACATGTTTTACAGACCTGTAAACTGTGTAAATGCCACTTAGCAGGATATTCAATGGCTTTAAAATGGTTAGTGCCACTGAATATCCCTGATTAACTCTACCTGCCCCAATGCTAACCACTTAGCATTGGGGTATGTTGTGGATGTTCCAGGGCGTTTTGGGAATGGCAGCAGTCATTAACAAGGCAGCGGCGATATTGCATACTGCCCAGTTAGCAACCTGTGGATAAATGAGAGGCGCAGAAAAAGATGGCCTATTTTACCCACAGGCATACACTATCGCCGCTGCCCTGTCAGCTACTGCAGCTTAGGAAGCTGTCCAGCGACCCCAGATATTCAATAGTGGGGCTGCATATGACCGCGGCATTGAATATCCGGAGTTAAGGGTTGGCGGCGACAGCTATGCGTCATAGTGGCGAATAGCTGTCCCAGTTCAATATTGGGTCCTAAATGCTTAAGACACTCTAGTTAAAGGTACCCTATGTGTTGGTTCTTTCCATAGCTGATGTCATAAGACAGAGGGTTATATTAGAATCTCTAGTCACAGTTTCCATATGAAAAATTAGAAATTTACATATGGTTGCCTTTACAATGTAGAAATTGCATTGGGGCATGTTGGGAGTGTGGCTTGGGTGTGGTCTGGGTGGGTCAAATATCCCCATTTCATAAATAGTTGTGCACATCAGATTTACAGCTGCTGGCCACTCTTCCATAAAGGCCCCGCTGCCAGGGAACAGCTGTCCAGCCCTATGCGGGAGAGATTAATTGGGTTATCTTCCTTAATCCCCCATTGTTTATTTTCCCCTCCAAACTGAAATCAGATAAAGACATCTGTAATTAGTTGGCGGCATTTATACATGTAGGTTTGCAAGAAATGGCCAACATAACACATGCAAGTTCCAGCATTTACACGTGGAAGTTTCCCCTTTTGATTTTTACCATGTGTAGATTTGCAAAATGGGTCCCCTGGCAACATGTTTCATCAAATACACATGTACTCCTGAACTTTTTTAGAACAGGCGTCATGTTTGGCAGAGCCTTTTCTAAAATAATGATGGAATCATGCATATCGTAACCTTGACATCTCATTTCCTCTCCATGTACTATCTGAAACATGTCTTCATATATGATATGATACCATATAATGGCCTTAAGGACACATCATGAACATTATGGGTTCAATACTGAAAGTCACAGCAGTTGTATAAAGATAAACAAAAGATTTTGCCGCTTATTTTTATGTTCAATATTCAATGGCCTTATCTGTTTAGGTATGAACACTGAATATGAAGTGAAGTGTTAACTTTAAAAGATAAGTTATCCTTTTAAGTTTAAGACTGCTATGTACAGTGCCTTGTGAACGTATTCATCCCCTTGGGTTTTGTCCTATTTTGTTGCATTCCAACCTGGAATGAAAATGGAGGTTCATTTGGATGTTAGGTAATGCACCTAACAATATAGTCAAAATTGGTGAAGTGGAATGACAATAAAATACCTTGTATATATAAAAAAACAAGTAAAAACTGAAAAGTTGTGAATGCATATGTATTCATACCATTTGCTATGAAACCCCTAAATAAGAACTGGTCCAACCAATTAACTTCAGAATTAGTTGATTAGGGTCCACCTGTGTGCAATCAGTGTCACATGATCTGTCACATGATGCATATACCTGTTCTGAAAGGCCCCTGACTCTCCAACACCACTAAGCAAGCAACATGAAGACCAAGAAGCACTCCAAACAGGTCAGAGACAATGTGGTGGAGAAGTATAGATCAGAGTTAGGTTATAAAAAAATATCCCAAATTCTGAATATTCCACAGAGCACCATTAAATCCATTATAACAAAATGGAAAGAATATGGCACCACTACAAACCTGACAAGAGAAGGCCGCCCACCAAAACTCACAGATCGGGCAAGGAGAGCATTAATCAGAGGTGCCAGAAAGACACCAAGGATAACACTGAAGGAGCTGCAAAGATCCCCAGCAGAGATGGGAGTATCTGCCCATGGGACCACTTTAAGCCATACACTCCATAGAGCGGGGCTTTTATAGAAGAGTGGCCAGAAAAAAAGCCATGCTTAAAGAAATAAATAATAAACATGTTTGAAGTTTGCACAGCAGCATATGGCGGACCCCCCAAACACATGGAAGAAGGTTCTCTGGTCAGATGAGACGAAAATTGAACATTTTGGCCATCATGGGAAACACAATGTGTGGGCAAACCCAACATTTCCCATCATCCAGAGAATACCATTCCCACAGTGAAACATGGTGGTGGTAGTGTGGGGATGTTTTTCATTGGCAGGGACAGGGAAACTGGTCAGGATTGAAGGAACAATGGATGACACTAAATACAGGGCAATTCTTGAGGAAAACGTGTTTCAGTCTTCCAGAGATTTGAGACTGGGATGAAGGTTCACCTTCCAGCAGGGCAATGACCCTAAACATACTGCTAAAGCTACACTGGAGTGGTTTAAAGGGAAACATTTAAATGTCTTGGAATGGCCTAGTCAAAGCCCAAACCTCAATTCAATTGAGAATCTGTGGCATGACTTGAAGATTGCTGTACACCAACACAACCCATCTAACTTGGAGTTGGAGCAGTTTTGCCTTGAGGAATGGATGAAAATCCCAGTGGCTAGATGTGCTAAGCTAATAGAGACATACCCCAAGAGGCTTGCAACTGTAATTGCAGAAAAAGGTGGCTCTACAAAGTATTGACTTTGGGGGGGGGGGGGAGGGGAGGAAAGCTATGCACACTCCTGATTTCTGATTTTTTTGTCTTACTTACTGTTTGTGTCACAATAAAAGATATTTTGCACCTTCAAAGCGGTAGACATGTTTTGTAATCACATGGTACCCCCAAATCTCCATTTTCATTTCAGGCTGTAATGCGACAAAACAGGACAAACACTGAGGGGATGAATACTTTCGCAAGGCAGTGTTTGCAGTTCCTCTAAATGAATGAATTTTTCAAGATAGCTGCTGAATATCGCTGCTATCTGGATAAATATTGGCCCTTCCCCATATTGCCCTTGGTTCCTCTTAAATGTAAATGGCTAAATTTTATCCAGACTTGGAACTGTCTGGTGAAAATTTAACCATTAGTTGTGCCCAAATTTAAATAAAAAAGCACTTATGTGATTAGCGCCCAATGCTGACCATACAAATATTTTTGAATATTGACAAATATATTGACAGAGCAGTCACCTGTGGTCCACAGACAGATCTTTATATGGATCCTGCTATCTTTTGAGGGCAACTCCATATATCACTGTTGTGGCAGCTAATGAAGATTCTTCCTGGTCTGGCATGGTAGATCCCTTTCGGGCAGCTGTGGAGCCGAGGTCCCAGGTTTGAATGCATAGTATTACAGTACACGGGGCAAAGTTTATGCAGGAACAATGGGAAAACTGTTAATTGCTGAGTTTACCCAACACAAATAAGGAAAAAATGTTTGTGCTTCAGGGCCAGCAAACCGTGTGTATGTGAAAAGCTTGCACGACATCTCCCACCTGTGTGTTTAGCTTCAGTTAGCCTTGTTCCTTGCTTTCATGCTCTCCAAAAAGTCACTCTCCAAATGTCATAAAAATCCTAATGATTTCTTGCTGTTATTCTGTGACTTCTCTCTTCTTACTTTCTTTTCTTCCCCCATTAAGTCCATTGTTTGTGAACATTTTTACATTTTTTTCAGGCATATGCCTTTTTTCATCAGGGGTTTTGCCCTGGGCATGGAGTGGGAAAAATCCTTTGATGAATCAGGCCCCTCGTTAATAGCTGGTGATAGCACCTTCTGGCAGCCCTTAATAATTGCCCCATCAGTCCTTCACCGTAAAAATGATGAAACTATCATGTCTGAATTGCAGTCTGGCACGCTGTCATAACTTGGCTTTTATTCTATGTTAAAGCTTGAAGTGCCCCTTTTCTGGAAGCAGAGCTTTTATTTTCCCAAGAGTCATGTTTGACTTAGCTGTCAATCCTTAGAGTCACTTGGAAGACTGAGACAAAATTAAGCTAGAAAGAGTGCATATAGCTGGCACGTCACCTCACTTTGCTTGTATAACTTTGAAACTGTGCCTCTCGCATTCAAGGCTTTAAATTCCTGCAGCTTATGGGAAGGAAATGAAAAGTCCATGTAGAAAAAGTATGCAACGAAAAAGACTTGTAGAACCAAACCAACTTGTTGGCTTTCTCTGCCTTAATTTTGGTCATCGTCATATCTTTATTTATTTATTTAACAGTTTTTTATACCGCTTTATCATTTCAATCAAAGCGGTTTACATTGTAACTTAAACTTGGTAATGTACATTAAACAGGGACATTGATAACTTGGATTTTTTTGAGGCAAGTGGAGGGTTAAGTGACTTGCCCAAGGCCACAAGGAGTATCTTGCTTTTAGGTTCTGGCTGTACTATCATAAAGGGACATGATTACTAAGCTGCGTTAATATTTTGCAGGTATTGCACATTGAGAGTAGAAATCAGGGTGCAGTACACGCAACATTGTGTGCTACCTGTTGGGGGCGTGTACAGCATGACCCCAGCAAATGCCTCACTGGTTTGAACCCTAATTTGCATCAGTGGCATTCACACTTAACATGAATGCCCTTAATGCCACCCACTGAGGTGCAATTAATTGCACCTGCGCTAATTGCTACATTACTGATGAACGTACCTTAGTAACCCCTCTCACAAACCGCAATATATGCATCAATGCAAATTCTCTCATTTCCCACCCCATTGCATGCTTGGCAGTGTGGAATTAACCACATGCTGTCTGTTTTGCGTTTGCACTGTTAGTGCACATTCAAGTGCTCATGAACGATTAACAGAGCTTAGTTTACATGCCCCAAACAATTTTGGGGTACCTCGTATCTCTGCATCCAAATAAAGGCATCTTGTCACGTCTGGCTTAGCCAGTGCAGAGTGGTATGCATACTGTCGCTAGCCCTTCACAAGTGAGAAGTGCAAGGTGTTTACAATGCACTAGCAAAACTGGCAAATCAGGTGATAGATAATCTTATAATTGAGCATCTACATGAAATGTCAAAAAATGTGACTAGTTTATGACTTCACAGAGAAACAAGAAATAAAGAAAAATAGAAAATTATTAAACCACTCTTAACCCTCTAGCCCTTCAGTTAAAGGGGATCATCAAGAAAAAAACATTACATCTTAGATCTCTGAAATACAAAAGAATAAGACAACAAAACCAGCAAACATTTATAACTTATGCTGAGTATTCTAACCAACATCCTGGGAAGTAACAGAAGTATGAGCACTTAGAAAAACAACCAGTTGGGCAGGTTCCAGGAAAATATCACTCACAGAATGAACTTTAATCATGTATTTGCAAGGAAATTTTAAGAAAAATACCCCCCCCCCCAACTGTAGTACCCCAGGCTTCAGAAGAAGAACCTCTCTCCATATCTTCTGAGTTTCAATGGATAAATCAGGGAAAATATGGACAAAATAGCCTGTAAAGGAAATGGAGCGCTTTTTACAATGCAGTTTTAGAAACCAGTCATGATCAGAGGGTAGTGCAACGGCAACCAGCAGAGTAAAAGGGCTAACCGATGCCATATCAGAGGACTCCAAAATAGCCGAGGTATTCAAAATATCCATATGTTGTGTATCTGCAGTACACTGTTGAGTAGTCCTAGCGGACACCTTCTTGCGACCTGACACATAATACCCTTTGGATAAAGGGTGCTGGGATTCTGGGGAAAACCCAAGAATTTCTTCCATATACCTTTTAAACATATCTCTGGCTGATGTTAATGATGATTTGGGAAGTTAATCAAATGAAGGTTGGAGAACCAAACCTGGTTTATTTATTTTATTTTATTTACATTCTCTTATATACCGTGCTATTCTGCATCAGTGCGGTTTACATTGAACAAACTGAAATTACATTGAACAGGGCATTATAACTTGGAGATAACTATTTTACAGGGAACATGGGCTATGGAGGGTTAAGTGGCTTGCCCAAGACCACAAGGAGCACCTGTGGGACTAGAAACCCCAGTCCTTCCAGCCCAAGGTTGCTGTCCTCTAGTGGGATTTGAACCCCCGACCTTCCGGTCTGAAGTACCTTGCCCCAACCACTAGGCCACTCCTCCACTCCAACATCTCCAATTTGAACTTGGAAACAGTCACATCTGGAATGAGAGCCAAGTTAGTACCTTCTTGACTTTGTGATTTAGCCTTAAAACTTTCCATAGACTCCTTTAACACACTTATATCATCCACATTCTTTTTTATCAAAGCAGAATAATCTAGAACTTGAGCAGACAGCTGCTGAAATTGGGGGGCCAATGCTTTCTCCAATTCAGAAATAACACTCCAGATAGCTTCCAAAGTGAAATTCTCTGGTTGCTCCAATCCAAAGGGCTGACCAATAGCTGAAGAGGATGCCTTTCCCATTGAGACGAGAGAACTAAAATCTGAAGCCTGTGGGTAGTGTACTATTGCCAAGACCAACACCTCCTCTCCCAAGCATTGAACATCTCCTATAATTACCAAAGAAGATGGTTCCCACAACGTCTGCTGTAAAACTGACACTGAGGTGGATGCTCTCTCCCCTACTGGCACCACCATCGAACCCAAAATGAGACCCGGCAGGCCAGGAACCTCTATCCCAGAGTTTGTAGCAGGCAGAGTAGGAGGGTGACACAGCTCCTGCAAGAGGTTGCAGCCCTGGCATCGAAGCAGCACTGCCGGCCCTGGCATTGAAGCAGCAGGGAAACTGCCGGACCATGAAAGCTGCTGTTCTGGCCACAAAAGGAAAGTGTCCAATGGACCCACAAGTGAAGTAAGCGAAGATGAAGGGGTACCTTCAGAACAGGTGGGCTTGTTGCCATGCTTCCCCTTATGCTTCGGCAAAATAACAGAGCAGTACAGAACGTTATGCTGTCTGAGGTGCCATCTTGGATCCCCTACCCCATGATCAAAAATTCTGAAATGTTTTGCAAAGAGCTTCAGTGTTGCCAAGTTACTCAGTTCCATGAGTGAAATTTTAAACCAGTCCTGGATTTCTGACAGTATCATCCTAATGCATTATGGGACCTGCAGCAGTGATTCCAATGAGTAACATCAGGGACTACAAATACCATACTGCATTGTTACTCTTGGAACTGAGTAACGTGGCAGCTCTGGAACCTTTTTTGAGGTGACAATCTCTCCTCCGCTGTTCTATAGGGAAAAGTTTGTAATAGAAAAGAGATTTCTTAGTGCATTGATGTATAAGAGTATTAAGAGCCGACTGGGACACCATTAACTGAGCTCTAGCAGCCCCAAAGGGGAACACAGCCTATCGCAACAAACTTGTCACTCAAGCTTCAACAGTACCTTGTCTAAAATCAGCTTACTCCTAACATAACAGGCAATGATATTCTCCTTAGAATTGCTTTGCCCATCTCCCAGTACAAGACCAATTGCACCACATGTTTTCGGTTAAACTCTTGGCATTATTCCCATTTTTTATGCAAATAAAGCCAATATTCAGAATCCTTGAACAGATACAGTGGGAATCGCCAAAGATCGTACCTTGGGCCTCCCCCATTCCAATCCATATCCACTTAAGAGTATGATATGAAGTCTTCAGGGGTCCAATGATAGCTTCGGCTAGTGAGGGGAAAAGAGAGAGTTTATACACGACTGTGTGGCATAGGCTTTAAACTAGTGGTTCTCAATCCAGTCCTCTGCTACCCCCCAGGCCAGTCTGGTTTTCAGGATATCCACAATGAATATGCATGAGATAGATCCGCACATACTGCTTCCATTGTATGCAGATCTATCTCATGCATATTCATTATGGGTATCCTGAAAACCTGACTGGATGGGGGGTACCAGAGGACTGGGTTGAGAACCACTGTTTTAGACAGATGGGTATAGTTGAGCTCCTGCGAGTGCAGAATGCCCCACATGTCTAGAGCTCACAGACCCAGGGCACCCTCTTGCTGGGATTTCAGGTATCTCAGTGAAGGTTGTGAGATTTGTCTAGTTGGGGCTCATAAACCATATAACCATGTTAAAATCTCCATTGAATTTAATCCCCATGTCATCAAAACTGCAGAGCTCCCCAATCAGTTTTTGAAAAGTTGCTGATTGCAAGTGTTGGGAGCATAAACATTGCCCAACAAAATCTACCAGTGCTTTTACAGATCCTGCCTCAGGACATAGCACTCTTCTGGGTCTGTTACAGCCTTCAAAACCTGAAAGCCCAAATTTTTGTGAAACAAAATGATTGCTCCCAGTTTCCTAGTTCCTGACAAGGCTTCCATTGCTTTCCCCACCCATGACCTTTTTAGTTTAGCTTGTTCACATAAGATGAGTTTCTTGGAGCAACACCACAACAGCATGATGCTATTTCAGTGCTTGCATGAATTTGGACTGTTTGATAGGCGAAAGCAGTCCCATTACATTCCAAGACTGTTACAATGGACTATAACCAGATTTAGGGGCAGAATATTTATTTATTTAACTGTTATTTTATAGTGCTTTATCATTTCAGTCAAAGCAGTTTACATTGTAACTTAAACTTGGTAATGTACATTAAACAGGGACATTGATAACTTGAATTTTTCTGAAGCAATGGAGGGTTAAGTGACTTGCCCAAGGCCACAAGGAGTGTTAGTGAGAATCGATTGCTAGTCTGTTGGTTCCTAAACCAGTGCTCTAACCATTAGACTATGCCTCCACTCCATTATATATTATTATTATATATTATATATTATATATCCAATAATAAATAAAACTAAACTAAACCATCAAGTGATCCCCCCCCAATGCATCTACAGGAAAATGCATTGATATAGGCACATGTTCCTGGGAAGGTCATTTCAACTCACTGACACCCCCTCCCCCCAACGGCCTCTTCTATTAGTGCCCAGACACTACAAAAAGCTTCCTAATACCAACTCCATACTTCCACACCCTTTAAGCTCCCCCATCCCTTGATCCACCTACTATAGTGATCGTCCTGGATCTAATTACGTTTAAGGCGGCCCACTCTCCCCATCCAAATAGTAAACACAAGTTAGGTTCCCACCCAACCCACAAGCCTCCTCAGAACCAGTACCTGCTCTCCACCATACCTATATAATCATGCAGCTCACAAACATTCAGCACAGCTACACAACCACACATATTCAGCTTCACATCCTCCTGTGCCCCATACCTGCCACACTTACCCTTCCAAGGCCCCAAACAACAAAGGGGGAAATCTAGAGTTGATTGCAGCAGTACAGTAAAAAAGGAAAAAGAACCTCAAGGACTCAACAAGGTAATAACAGCATGAAATACCTGAACAGCAGACTATTTCCTGCTGAGTAGCCATTCAGACCCAAAGGGCGAAGGTCATGTTCACCACCTATTAGGAGAAATTGCAGCCAAGAACAACTTTGCCATTGCTGCACCCATCATGGTCCATGTACTCATCACAACATGCTCAACACAGCTCACACAAAGACATATCCCCATATCCCACTGTCTCCCACCCAACTCCCTGCTTCTACACAAATAGAACCTGAAGGACCCAAGACTTTAGTGCAGCAGTCCAAATGTTCCATGGCACCTAATGAGCATCCACGATCCAACAGATTTATATAACAATAGCTCAAACCTGAACTCAACTAGCATGACAAGAGAAAGGTCAGAGGTGGACAGCATTCATTAACCTGCTGCTTTCTCAAGGAGAGGCCCTCTACAATTACACAGGTGCCCCAGAGTCCCTCCAAGAGGTTCACTAAAGGGAGGCCATAAATGCAGGGTAACTGTAACTGGGATGTCAAATAAACACCAGGGCCAGAAGAAATACTCATCCCCACAGTGTCCCATTACCAACGGGAAATGGTCCATTGCACTCAGTGGAAGACCATAGTTCAGAACAACCTCAAAATAGTAGCGCAAACCCTTAGATTCCTCATAAGCTCTAAGGAAGTAAGTTATGCAGAGAAAATACCTGCCTGTCTGACATCCTCTCCAAGAAGCATGATGCAAGTAGATGAAGTAGGGTAAAGCCAATCGCAAGGGTCTCAGGCTAAGCTGCTCGCAGGATGGGTCAAATTTATCAAGCCAGGTCTTAGCCACCCACGAGCCCAAGAAAGTGTTCATTTATCCTCAGTAGAAGACATACAGCCACACTGTGTATGGCAGAACAATGTGTATCTGTAAAGTAAATAGCTTGGGGCCAAAAGATGAGAACTCTGGTATTAAACACATTTTAACAAAATAGTCTTGAAACATATGATATGCCAGCCTTCATATTCCAAATATCACTCTTTGTGAAGAGCTTGCAGAATTTCTTACTTATGTACATTCTTGAGAAGCCTTAAGATTACCACATATGCCTGTATATTTTTCTCCCAGACCAGACCCTGCCAATAGGCTCTCTCTATATGATGGTCACCTGCAGTACTTTTTAATTGCAGTTCTTGCGGGAGCCATGTTTCAAGAAAGCCCCTTAGCTCTTGGTCCTTGATCATCTCTGGCAGGCACACCAGGTGGGGGATATTCCTCCAGGAGTGATTTTCAAGATCTTCAAGCTTGTCCTCATACCAGGTGAAAAACTCCTGTAACAGGGACTCTCCTGCCCTCCCGCATAGCTGTATCCTCTGAGTCGGAGATTCGCTGGGCTAGTTTTCTGAAATATTTCTGTAGTGAGTCCAAGTGGCCTAGAAAAATTTCCAGCTAAGTGAATACTTGATCAAACTTGCAATCAAGCCAGGATACCACCGCTGCTATCATTTCCACTGTGATCTCTGTGGCAAGATTGGTCAAGGAAGACAGTGAGACAGGGCCTGATATGTCTGTCATCTTGCCATTGGCCACACAGCTTCACTTTGTCTTTTTGGGGTCCCCTGCATCCATTGTGCTCCAAAACAATCAAGTTGTGCTTCCAGCAAAGTCAGGAGCATGTCTGCACCCCACAAACTCAACAAAAGTCGCTAGTCAGCAAACTGTGAGACAAACAGGAGGTAAGGGCTCTTTAACAAAGGCGGTTCACGTCTGACATCTATCTGCTCATGGCGTCACGTGATCTCCCCCATGAAATTTTATAAGAGCCATTTTTTACATGCCGAAAAAACTTTATCAAATTACCCCACTTAGGGGTCTATTTACTAAGCTGTGTTAGTTGATAATGTTACAAATAACACAGGTACACTAAAAAAAATTTTTTTTAAACTGCCTCTAATGTTTCGATTGATTTTTACGTTTTTTGGTGCGCTGAATCCAAATCTGGTAACCAATTTGCTCCATCACGTACAGATTGCTTGCTACATTGGGTTAGCAGTTTGAGGTGAACGTTTCAGATTGAGTGAGATCGAGATAAAAGTTTCTTGGATGAATTCTTTATACTAATTGTTTAGTAGTTATTCAAATAAGAATAAAGAAAATTGTAACAAGGCAGCACATAAGAATAGAGTAATGTCAACAAAACACACTGTGATGGTAGCAAAATTGTCTGCACTTAAAACAGCCACATACATGTGCACAAACATTGAGCATATAAGAGCGAGGTTAGACACAAAGCAAAGCAAAGAAATGTGCAAAAAATGTTGTACAGGTATGTATGTAAGAATAGAAAACGCAAACCGCACCATTGCAATACATGAAGACAAACACCCGATGGTGTGAAAATAAAATTCTAATAAATGAGATCCGACACTGTGGTAATAACTAGCAAATTTTTATTTCAAAGTTTAGTAAAAACACGATATTTGTCAACACAGTTTAGATTTTAAAGTCATTCTTGGGTCAATCAATCTCCTGGTGGGCCCGTTTCTTCTTCCCCCGAATGCTTCTCTTGGTGCGCTGCTTGGCGTATTTTTCATCTGGGGTTTCCCGCAGCAGCAACCAGCAGAAATCAGCCATCATAGTGGTGTTCCATCTTCCTTGGTACCTTCTCTCTGCGTCCTTGATGTCCTGGTGAAACCTTTCACCTTGTTCTTCACTGTACGCCCCCAAGTTTTCGGGAAAGTAGTTCACATGGGAGTGCAAGAAATGGACTTTCAGGCTCATGTTACAGCCTTGTTCTTTGAAGGCATTGAGCATCCTGGCAACAATATCCTTATAGTTCTCATCCTGCCTGTTCCCCAAGAATTTGAGAACAACATCCTTGAAGGAATCCCAGGCTTCTTTTTCCTTCTCAGACATCGTTTCAGCGAATGCTCCATCTGAAATGAGTTTCCTTATATCAGGGCCAACAAACACTCCTTCCTTTAGCTTTGCTTCAGAAAGTCGGGGGAACTTTGAGCAAAGGTACCGAAAGCACTCACCATCTTTTGGAAGGGACTTGATGAATTGCTTAATGAGACCCAACTTAATGTGGAGAGGTGGTAATAGAATTTTATCACGAGGTACCAAGCTCTCATGAAGAACATTTTTCTCACCGGGTCTCAAATACTCCCGAATTGGCCAGTCTTTTTTCCCCCAGTGTAGGTCGCGGGCCCGGCTATCCCACAAGCAAAGGAAGCAGGGATATTTGGTGAAACCGGATTGCTGCCCTAATAGCATGGATAGAATTTTAAAGTCTCCACAAATCATCCACTTATGCTCATCATAACGAATCTTCTGAAGAATCAGGGCCAAATTCTCGTATTTTTCTTGGAGAATAACAGAGTGAGCAATAGGAACTGAAGCGAATGTGTTGCCATTATGAAGAACACCTTTTATGCTGTCTTTTGACGAATCAATGAACAGCCGCCATTCAGCAGGATCATACTTGAGTTTAAACTTTTCCATCACTCCGTATATATCGTTGCAAAATACCAAATCTTCCTCTTTGCTGAAATACTTGAAAAATTGTGTCTCGCGGTTGCGGTACCAATAAAAAGTTGTTCCTGGTGACAATAGATTTTTCTGTTTAAGCCGAGAACCTAGCAGTTGGGCAGCATCTTTTGGGAGTCCTAAATCCCGGACTAAATCATTCAATTCAGCTTGAGAGAAAAGTTCAGGTTTCGGATCTGGTTCAGTTTCAAACTCGGAAGTACTGGACTCATCGGGAAAAGCCATCTGATGAGTCTCATCATGATCAGAACCGTCCACACAAATATGATCCAAAGATTTTGGTGGTTCAGGCACAGGTACTTCGTTGCTATGAGGCATAGGCCTAATTGCTGAGGGAAGGTTGGGGTAACTTATTACGTTCTTATTTTTTAAGTTGTATCCCTTCACAATGCAAGAGCAAAAATAGCAGTCACTGCTGTGGTCTCTTTGTTCAAGCCACATCATAGGTATTCCGAAACGAAATGCTTGTTTTTTACCTTTCATCCATAAGCGTAGATCTTCCTCACATGTCTTGCACACTTTGTGAGGAGCCCACGATTTGTCTTGATCGCCTAACTTCAAACCGAAATAGGCAAAATATACTTTTTTAATAAATGCAGAAATGTTCCTCTGCCGCTTTTTCACGGTATATTCCCCACAAATAAAACAAAAACTGTCTGGAGAGTTGACGCAACCTCTGGCTCTGTGAGCCATCACAAATACACAGCACTGCAAACTACAACTGTAGTGAACCACTTCGGAATAAAGCTGGATTACGACTGAGCAAACAAAAGGTAATAATGAACTTGCAAGAAACTGAAATTTGACAGGAACGTTCATGTCGCAACCACCGTGTTTGAGCGAGCGAACAAGGCGAGGCGAACAGGAAAGAACATGCGCCAGCGCGAGTACTGGATTTAGCCCCCCGCCACCCAATTGTCCTGTTAATGTATAAAATGAATACAAAACACTCTAAAATATCATGAGGGAGTGTTTCTAGTTAGTTAACCATTACAACCTCTATTTTGGGCCAAGAAAATAAACTGCAGTCGGCTAAAAAGAAATTATGTGAACATTCCTTATATGGGTAAGAAATCTAATTTTGCAAGAAAACGTGACGTGATGGAACATTTTGGCTATTTTTCCTGGATTCAGCACCCCAAAATCTATAGGAATCAGTTGCAAAACTGGAGGCAGTTTTTTGGTAGTGTACCTGTGTAATGAATGCTAGCAGTTAATGTGGCACTTTAGCAGTCAACATGAGGCAATTTCCATGTTAAAAGCGAATGAGAATGGGTTGCAGGGTGGGCAGGACTGTGTCTTACAGTTAATATGGCCGATAACACTGTGCAGTTAACACCCCCTGCATAGGTGTAGCTAACTTCATTGTGTTATCTGCAATACATTTAACATGTATTAAAAAATCTTTCTCTGTGTTCACTAAAAGGGAAACTGTTGGGGACTCCCCAGTGGTTAATGGAGAGGTTTTTGCAGCTAGTGCATTTTAATTTGGCAGTTAATACACGTTAACTACAAGACTTTGGTACATTTTAGGAAATAGGTGCCTTGGGGGATCATTCTGAGCTGCATTTAGAGGATCTGGACATCCAATCCGGACGTCCAGAACTGCTAAATGCCCGGATCACCCTGCCTGCAACAGAGCTCCCTGCATCTAATGCCGTTTTGTATGGGGAGCTCTGTTGGGCGAGAGTGGGGGGTCTGTGGGAGAAACGAGGGTGGGCGGTGGGCAGTGACTGACCCCGGACGTTCAGGACCGATGTTATGGTGAGCCCTATACGTCTGGGCTCGGTCGCTTAGATGTGGGACTTATTCCACCTCAGAGGTAGAATAAGTCCCTCTGGACATTGGGGATGCAGGAGTCGGGAGCGACAAAGAGGTAAGGGAATGCAGGGGGATCCCCGCAGCACAACCTTGGCCATGGGAGGCCGGATCGGGAATCAGGCTGTGGGGAAAGTGGCATCTTAATTGTGGCCAGGAAGCACATCACCTGAATGGAGCCGCAGTGCCATGGTGACAGGATGCCATGGCATTGTGGCTCTGTTCAGGGGCCTGGCTGAGTTAGCCAGGTATGTGGCTGGACGTGTGGCCGCTCAAAATTGGGGCTCGGCTTGCACGTCCAGGCTGTAGACCCAGTTCTGATCCTGCAGGCACATCCAGTCCCCACAGGATCAGAATCGGGTCTTCCTCTGTATGCCCTGATTCTGATCGGCCACACAAAGGGCTGGATGCCCAGTACAGAATCGGCCTCTTAGAGCTTTTAGTGTCTCGCGCGTGTCTTTATCACTTCACCAGGGCAGTGCCTGTGCAGTGCTAATACAATGCTATGGCAATATAGTGGTATATGCACGGGTATGTTTGGCACGTGCGAGTTTGGAGTGTTTTTAGAATCAGTAGTGAAAAATGTGTGGGTGGTGCATTAGTGCTGTGTGATGACCCGCAAGCCAGTGCAAATTTCAGTCCCCAATATATTGCTATATTAAATTAGGGCTCGTGATATCTGGCTGCCAGCTACAGTATATCAGAGGCTCAGTAAAAGAGTGTTCATACTGATAAGCTGTCATAATGCGCCATTCATTACAAAGGCAGAAAGAACAATGAGGAAATGCAGTTTCCTTTAATTACCAAATCCTCCAGTCTTTTGATGTTCTCTTATAGATTTTTTTTCTCTCTTTCTCTTTCTTCTTTCTTTCCTTCTTCTCTGTATTCTCCAGGGTCAGTAGCTCCTTGCCACTTTAATTACTGTTTACAGAAGATATTTTAGTCTGTCCCTATAGGGAAATTAGCTCCTTGTTTGTTTTTATGCCCTAAGGTGGCAGAGGTGCTAAAGGGAATTGGGGGAGGAGGAGGAGAGAGGAGAGTGAAGGTCTGTAAACACCAGTTGATTCATAAGACAAAGAAAAGTTACAGCATCACAACCTCATTATCTTTTGCAGCTCTTTCCGTATATACCACTGCATTTTCTTCCAAATTCATTGCATGATTACAAATCTATCACTGAATTTTAAGGTTTGTGCAGCCTTTTGCAATTAGGACTGTCTTAACCATTTGGCAAGATTAGGCGGAAACCTAGGATGGCGGCTTCTGGGAAGTAGCAAAGAGCAGCTGACAGAAACGTACAGCGATAGATCCTGACAGTCACAACCATCAGTGCATGCTTTGACCCACAGGGAGGATGGGCAGTTTTCAAATAGCCATTTAATCGTATAAATGCCTTTTGGAAATTTCCTTCTGTGTGTGTGTTTGCATGTGTATGTATATTTTAATAACAAAACTCCATTTTGATCATCCAGATATCACGCCTCTCTGAACCAGCCTGTAAAAATACATAATTATACACACAAATCATACGTTCTTTTTTATGTATGTACGTACATATGCTTACAAAAACACAAGTATGATGTTCCTACAGTATGTATACATTATATTACATACTGGACTCCTACTTGTGTTTCCCACAGTACTACTATTAAAATACCATCAGAAATGAAAAACCTTTTCTATTGCATATAGTTAAGACTCATGGGTGGAATGATATAATGGAACTTGAGGCAGGTGATGAAAATAAGTAGTTGGGGGATTAAAGTTGTATAAGATCTACTCATACTCTATTTAATGCCTCTTTCAAAACTGGTAGAAATATAGAAAGGTAATAAATATAAAAAATGTTTTGATTTAAATAAAATAGAAAAGTTGTTGTGCTTCTAATGGTGTTTTAATAGTGTTTAAGGGGTGCTCGCAGTATCTTCCTCTTTATGTAATAGATCCAATTGTCTTCCATGCAGGGCTGCCACTTTCCCCAGCATCAGACTGAAGCATAATTAATAGGGACTTTTCTAGCTGTTTTTCCAATATGGAAAGCTACAGTAGGGGGGAACTTGTCCTTTACCTCTTTCCTGCCAAGTTGACTGTATGGGGTGCAGAACTCCCTGGTAAGTGTGGTCCCGGATGCTGACTTAGGCCCAAGGCAATGTAAAGGGACGATTTGAAAGGGTTATCCATCCTTTCACCTAAGAGAGAAGCTGAGTGAGAGACTGTCTACTGCCTGCAACCAGCTGGAAGAAATGAGGGCGAGGCTTGAAGGCGTTTGTGCTGAAACATTTGGACCACCAGAAGGAGAGATGGGGAAGAGTGGTCGCAGCCAGAAGTAGAATTGATCAGAGAACGTGATGGGGCAGAAAAAGATTTTTGTGTCAAGCTGGCATATTTTGGGAATACCTCATATTGCCAAATAGGAGTAAGCCAGGGTTCAGGGAGCATACCAGTTGCAGATCTCAATGGGAGAGAAAAGAAGTCCTGCCAAAGGATTTTTAAGAAGGCAGCGAGGAAGAGAATTCAGATGAGTAGAAGTGGATCCACAAAGGAGAAGAGAATTAAGAAGTAGTGTGTATTTTTGAATTTCGTCTCTTATGATTCTTCACATTGCATGTTTGTGAAATAACAGATGAACTGTTTTGCCCTTTGATTTGCTCAGTAATCATATATTTTTTAACCATAATTTCTGGAGTGGATGGATGACTTTTCCTTTTATTGAGTGCCTGAAAGGGAAGGTGAATGACACTGGCAAAGTGAGAAATTGTCTCTCTTCAAGGGGCTTGAATATAATGCTTCTCTGTGCCCTTTAAGACCCAATAAAAGGAGGTAGGGCGTGGTCTCCCTTTCCATATCTGTAGCCTCACACACTACAGTCTGTTGGGAGGTGTACTCCACATATCTTCTAAAACAAGTAAGAGAATTTTATGCAGTTTGTTCTCAAGAGCCGCCCAAGTTCTATAGGCTTTTCTATATTTTCTTGTAGTTGTGAGAACCAGTTGAACTATATGAAGATATATACATACTTATCTAAGCATCAAACTGCATACTTGAACATGTACATTATACTGTATGCCATGATTGAAGCCTAAACACTTCAGGGTAAATTTAAATGGCAAGAATCAGTGTATAGAAATAGGTGTATTCCGGGTCACTACACAGAGTCAGCAGTGTTGAACCTACATATGTGCCACTGACCTCCATCACCAGTATCCGTTTAGCTTAGACTTGCTTTTCAGTAGGCCCAAATTAAACATATATGGGTATTATAGCCTGGGCGGTAAGTGATTTTATGGCAGAACAGTACAGATATTCAGCAGCAGTATATGGATAGCGGCTGCCGAATAATATCCCGGTAGAGTGACGAGATGCTGGCACTATCTGGAGAAAGGCAATATTCAGCTGCTATCCAGATAGCTTTTCTGGGTACCCTTTGGTAAGATTTTGTTGTCCCAATTTATCCAGTTATCCAGATAACGGTGCTAAAAATTGCCCCTCTCCAGATAAATTGTGTCTCCGCCCCTGGATTGCCCTGGCACTATCCAAGCTATTCATCTGCACTGTCTGGATTGTGTCACTAGATATCTGCCACTTGCTTTTAAATATCGATCCCTTCATTATAGCTGCTGAATATTGCTGTTGTACACATGGTTTTGGGATGCTGCTCTTACTCCGTCTTCTCTCTACCCATTCAGTGTGTCACACTATGCCCATTGGGACGTCCATCCCTGCTATTTGTGCCTTCCTGCTGGCGACTAACTTCCCCGCCGGTTGTGCGGAGAAGTTATACGGGGGGGCGGGGAAGGGGTGGTTCGGGGGCGGAGTCTGAGCGGGCGGTCAACAGTCCTGGACATCCAGGGCCGATTCTTATGTCGATCCTGTACGTCCAGGGCCTGAGACTTGTGTGGGGACGTTATTCCACCTGCAGGATCAGAATCATGACCCCATCTGTACGTCTGGTCAAACCGGACATACAGAGGGGGTGTACATCTGGGATGGAATGAGCCCTTATATGGATAGTGCCAGGGCGATTAGGTAAATTTTTGCCCCAGCTGTAGACTTGTATATTTCCCAGCTGCTGGTAAATATGTGGAGGGACATTTTAGAAAGGATATCCAATTGCAGTCTAGGATGTCTAAGCCAGAACATCTGGAAAAATAATCAGGCACATCCAAGTGCGGTTACGATTTCACAAACATGGTACTTGTGACCTAGATTGGCCACTGTTGGAAACAGGATAATAGGCTTGATGATCCTTGGTCTGACCCAGTATGGCATTTCTTATGTTGTTATGCCAAACAAATCTGATTGAGTTCTTTCACTGGGTGACAAGAGAACTAGATCAGGGGCATGCGATGGATGTCATCTACCTGGATTTCAGCAAAGCCTTTGATACTGTTCCTCATAGGAGGCTTATCAATAAACTCAGTAGTTTGGGAATGGGTCCCAAGGTAGTGAACTGGATCAAAAATTGGTTGACTGACAGACCACAGAAGGTGATGGTAAATGGAGCTCACTTGGATGAAAGGAAGGTGATTAGCAGTGTGCCCCAGGGTTCGGTCCTGGGCCTGGCACTGTTCAATGTATTTGTGAGTGATATTGCTGAAGGACTGCATGGAAAAGTCTCTTTTTGCAGATGACACGAAGGTTTGCAATAGAGTGGACTCCCCTGAGGGAGTGGATAACATGAGGAAAGATCTACAAACGCTGGAAGAATGGTCTAATGCTTGGCAGTTAAGATTTAATGTGAAGAAGTGCAGTGTCATGCACCTGGGAAGCAGAAATGTACGCGATAGGGGGGAAATGTACGCGATAGGGGGCGAGAGGTTGGTGTGCAAGGACCAGGAGAAGGACCTTGGTGTGATTATTTCTGTGGATCTCAAGGTGGCAAAACAGTGCGACAAGGCTGTGGCAAAAGCCAGGAGGATGTTGGGTTGCATACAAAGAGGAATTACCAGCAGAAAGGAAGAGGTACTAATGCCACTGTATAAGTCACTGGTGAGGTCTAACTTGGAATACTGTGTTCAGTTTTGGAGATCATATCTTGCAAAGGATATAAAAAGACTGGAAACTGTTCAGAGGAAGGCAACCAAAATGATTTGGAGCCTGTGTCAGAAGCCTTATGAGAAGAGTCTTGAAGACCTAAATATGTACACTCTGAAGGAGAGGAGAGACAGGAGAGATATGATTCAGACCTTAAATACTTAAAGAGAAATAATGAACAAACAAACTTCTTCCAAAGACGGGGAAGCTGTAAAACTAGAGGGCATAACATGAACCTGCAAGGGGGTAAATTGAAAGGCAATGTCAGGAAATACTTTTTCACTGAAAGGGTGGTGGATGCTTGGAATGCCGTCCCGATGGAAGTGGTGGAGGCAAAAACAGTGACAGAATTCAAAATGGCATGGGACAGACACAGTGGATCCCTTTACAGCAACAGGATAACATCAAAATAAATTTAACTAGCTAATTTCTCAACATACAGGGTTGTCCTACACGGAGTGGTGGGTTCACCCTTAAAACAAAGGCATGGGGAGGGGTGGCCTGCACTGAGTGGCAGGTGCACCTACTCTTGCCTTCTTACTGGACAGACTAGATGGACCATACTGGTCTTTATCTGCCGTCAATTACTATGTTACTATGTTATGTGGACATACCTGTTATGGACATCTGCAGACGTCCCCAGAATAGTATTTCAGAATCAGAACATTTAGGATAGCCTAATGGTTAGAGAAATGGATTAGGATCAGGGATGCCAGGCTTCAAACCCACTGTTGCTGTCATTGTGATTGTGCTGAGTACTGAGGATGATGGAGCACTTTCTTCTTTATACCCTCTGGATGTCTTTTAGCCAAAACAAGCATTTGCCCGATACTTATTCATGCCTGAAGAAGGTCTAAGCTTAGACACGACTCTGGACATCCAGGATGTTTCTGAGATCAGGCAGTGACATCCAGGTTCCTGGGAACGCCCCAGCCACATCTTCACCACGCACCCGTTCAGACTTGGATGTCCACAGACCCAGCTTCTAAAATGGCTCTGGAGACGTCTCTATGCCCGTTTTCAGATGTTCAAAGCACGAACAGGACTTCCAAAATAATTCCCAGAAGTTCTTTTGAAAATTATTTGTAAGTTATATACACGAGGAGGGGAATTTTCGAAAGGTATCTAGCTGCCTAACAAAAGATCCTTTGAAAATTGCTCCATGCAAAGCAGCTAAACATAGACACCTAGTGGAATTATAGGTGTTTCTTGGGGGTGTAACTTAGTCGAGGGAGAGAAAACAATATGCATCTTTTGAATATTTCAGTAATTGTTCATAACTTTCCCTGCCTACCACAGTTATTTTGCAGAAATAGCAGGGGGAAAGTGAACAGATAGTTCTGTATAACGTATGCGTCAAGAGCACCCATGTAGTTTGCTACTTTGCTTCTTGGTTCCAGTATGTTCATGCTAAGACTGGTGGTACCCTGTACATCATGTTACAGCGATGCAGTGTCGCTTATTAGGAGTTAGAAATGTTATCATGTAAGCTCTCCGCCAGCTATATTTGTGCTCACAAAAAATCATTGAAGCATTTTGCATAAGGATACATTTTAGAGGTTAGTAAAACATTCAAAGCCAGTCTTGGAAAGAGAGCGAGTTCTTTTTACTCTGTCTGTAAGTTCAAATAACTCTCTATGACATCATTTAGATTGGGGGTGAGGGGGGGCGAGTAAATATGCAACACATAATCACAAATTTAACAGAATTCTTCTCATACAGAATGGTGAAAAGGAGGTGCAGGGGGACCAATTTCACAAAAAAACAAGAACTGTATTTTAAAGTCCCAGTCCTGTAGAGCTTATACTTAAAATTTCTAGACAATGTGACTGGACAGACTAGATCTAGTGGGGAGCAGTGAATGGGACAGGGTAGCTGGGGACTTAAGTGGCAGCAAGAGGATGAGATGTCGGGAGAGAGGAGATTTGCAGGACCAGCAAGTGAAAAATTTGTTAAAGGAGTTGATTTTAGGACAGTCTGATATCTTTTTCATGTCCTGTTTCTGAAGAGATACTACTTTGTCCATCTTGAAAAAATCTTTCAAGGAACACATATAAAACATCAGTCTCACATGGAAACTGGTTCATCCTCTCCAGCTCCTCGAGTCTGCCAGTGTCTCTATGAAATTGGGTGGCTGGGCATTAACCCCTCCATATTCAGTAGCAAAAGGCAAAATGGGAGCCCTCCTCAACTCAGAGCTCAAAACCTTCTGTATGACGCGAAAGGTCTGGGAAGTTCTAGCAATGATCAGGTGCTTCTTGTGGTGTTAGTGGTGATTGTTCCAACTCAACTGCCCTCTTCTTCCCCTCTCCCCTCTCTCCCTCTTGCTCGTTCTTTTGCAACCCCACTCGCTCTGACGCCCAGCCCCAGTGGTTTAGAGAGCGTGATAAGTGCCCTATCAACATGTTAATCAAATTACTTAGGAGCCAAAATTGACGCTTTTCATTAATTATACAAGATTATTCTAATTGCAAATTCAAATTTATTCACTCTGAACAGAAGGTGTTCAGCAATGTTTCAGGGAATTTGCATATTAAATGGGGAGAGCAGTGCATTATATATGATAATGTATGCACATTGTCTTTATTTTTAACTTGCGGGCCATATGCACGACTGCCGCCTAAGTAGGTGAAAAAGTCCAATGTGTTTCATTTTGCTTCACCAACATGGCAAAGCGGCTTGTCAAGTGCGGTGTGGTTGATGTCAATCTTCATTTGTTTTTTGTTTTTTTTCCCCCTGTTTGATTACCACCTGGGATGATATGGGCTTTTGTAAATTTCTCTATGAAAATGATCCCTGTAACTCCGTGGCTTCAAGAGATTATAGAGTAAGTGATTATGCAGAATTTTTTTTTCCTGTTTGATTGGGAATGATGAGAAAGATCTTATTACAAAATAATTTGTATTTTTAGCCATTTGTTTTTGTTCAGCTCTGCAACCTCTGTTTAGAACTAAATTGTGGGTGAATTCATTCTGGTCCATAGTGATTCCAAACCCTGCATTATCCCATGACCCGGACTGCTGACCCGACTCTGACATGGACCTGGTATAATCACATTTTAAACATTTGCTGCAGAAATACCATCATAGCTCCTAAATAGAATAGCTTTCACCAGCTTTGAACTCTGGCTTTCTGAGTTGCAGAGAATGACTCTTTTCTGCATTTTGATCTCTATGGGCTTGTATGTGCTTCACACAGCATCGCTGTAGGCACTGGAACAAGTGTAACTTGGTAAACTTTCTCATCCATACATCTACTACGGCTACTATTAATCTAATTTTACAAGACGTATGCAGTGCTCTACTGACATATATGAGGCAGTCCCTCCCCAGTGGAGTTCACAATGTAGTCAAAGCACATAGACAGGACAAAAGGTGTAGAATGTGGACAATGGAAGTTGTGGGCTTAATTTTTGCTATGATTTGCTGCGCATGAAAAAAATAGGGGAGGACTATGATTCCATATCTGGAAAGCAAACTGAATTTTTCTTGGCTCCTCACTGACCTCTGTTTTATGAAATGTTTTGTTCGTTTTAGATGACAGCATGGAACCACAGAATAATGCATTAAGCACAATTAAAATAAACAAATCGACCTTAGCCAAACAAAATAACCTACCACCCCAAACCTGGACTCAAATCTGAAACCTAAGTGAAAAGTCTGTAAATTGACAGGGAGAGAAAATGTGTGTAGGGCTGGGCTTGCACGCAAAACGAGTTTACTTAAACATTTGTTTTTCGTATCTACTCTGAAACATTGTAACGTACAGCATGAGAACAACCCTCCATAGACTAGGGGATTTAGCTCTTCTGGTGGAAACTCAGATTCTATTCAGATTCAAAAAATATACTACAAAGCCAGTGCTGAGGGGCTGGAGAAAACGTGTTCATCCTGTATGAGGATGTATGGTCAAGGGTGGGAAACTATTTAAGTCACCCACAATGTTTGTTCCTGGACAAATGCCCCATTCCATTACTCTTGGGTGATAGTTCTGTCATAAACACAGTATTGTTGCTATAATCTGAAGACTTATTAGGTAATCCGTTGACCCTAGTTGTTGTCATCTTTTGATTTATTGTCACTTTTTTCTTTTAAATAACCATCAGTTAAGGTTCGAAGAACGTTTTGTTCCCTGGACTCCTGGGACTCACAATGTTTTTCAGATTCTACCAGATACAGCTTTGTAGTACTGAGACAGTGTAATAAACAGGGCCCTAGAATAGATATCTGTTCTTGTCTATCTATGCCATTTCATCATTATTCCTTTATCGAAGAAAGACACTGCTCTCTATCTACCAATAGCTAATATCCCATTTTAGGATAAAATCATTGAAGGTGTTGTCACTTACTTTTAGAGAGTATAGCTTGGACATTTTCCAATCAGGATTCCATGTTGGACTCGGCATTGAATCACTTTTGATATCGGTCTAAGATGAGATATTAAGCTTGGTCAGTAAAGCTAAATGGCTATTCTAGTATCTGCCTCTGGCCTAGTCGATAGTTTCTGCTCTGGTTTCGGTTCACAATGCCATGTCTTCTCCTTTTAATTTAGTGCATGGGGTGCCTCAGGGATATTCCCTATCCGCTGTTGGGCAGCTAGTATATTTTCTAAAGTGATTACTTTTGAAGCACTTTTTGTGGAAATTGCAGCCATATGTCAATGGCCATTTTAGAAAGGTCCAATTTATATGTGGATGACGGTACCATGTTCAAATTGCACAGGGGCATGTCAGAGACATGGCCTGGTCAGAACTAAAATCTACACATATATTCTCCATTTCATGTAGGGGATTCCTGTAAAAGCCCAAAATCAGATACGCCTGGATTTCTACCTGCTCCCAAACCCGGATAGGCATTTCAGAAGTGCTTGTTTTGGCCAGCCCTTCACAGGAATTAAGGTGGATATCCCAGTTAATCCCCCAAATTCATTCCCCCCTCAGAATTGAAATGGGGTCAAAATATGGTCCTCTGTAATTAATTACAAGCATCTGAACATCTAGGTTTGCAAAATGGCTGAGATCCATGTGCAAGCGCTGACATTTACACGTCTTCAGTCTGAAATGCCGACACTTACACATCGAAGTTCCTGGATTTCCCCTGTCAGTTTTTCCCACTTGAATATTTTTGAATCGGCTCCTCTAGCTTTATATGGATGTGTATTTTAGAAATGGTTCCATGCTTAGCCGAGCTGTTTCCAAAACACCATCAGAACTGAATACATCCTGATGTCGATGTCTGAATTCTAATCTCCATGTCCTATCTAAAACTTGATTTCACATTCCAAGGTAAAATTTATGCTGATGATATGCAGCAAATTCTGTCTTTGGACTCAGATGAGGTGGTAGTAGTGAATCATTTGAAACAATACTTAAGAACCATTATTAATTAGCTCTCTAATAGTAAGATATTTCTTAATCCTCATAAAACTGAAATCCGTGCTGTTGGTAATGAGGATATACATCTAATTACATCCCTGCCAACTGCTTTTGGTACTAGCCCTGTGGTCAACTCTATTAGAAACATTGCAGGGTTGGATATCTATGGCTTTAGATTCATCTGTGTCTGACAAGTTGTTCATACTTTGTTTTTCAAACTTCAGTGGGTACAGCAGTGTGCCTTTTGTTGAAGTTGAATTTAATTCCTTTTGCACTGTGATTCATACACTAGGTTTGACCCACCTGTCTACTCTGGTAAGGTGTTTTCAGGTTTTCCCCTCTGACTGATTTACGAACTTCACTGCTTCAAACCCCAGCCATTCAAATGGTAATAAAGCATCCAGTCATGTTGCAGCGCTCCTGCTGCTTTGCCGTCTACATTGGCTGCCCGTGCATGCCCCAGTTCATTTTAAAATTCTAACTTTGGGTTTTCGTAAGGGGCAATGGCCCCAATATCTTTGAGACCAACTCAAGTGGTATGTTCTGTCAAGTACATTCCAGCTGAACCAGGGAGTATTATTGATCTTGTAGCTAGGCCAAAATCAGAGCTCAGATCTTCTTAGTAATAGCCCTTATGCGCTGGAATAACTCCAAACTGATGTCAGACAGGAGGAGAATTACTTGTGGATCAGGAAAAAAGTTTGCATCTGTTTTATTTCATGAGGGATCTTGGACCTGCACTGTCCAAACCCCTTTTACTGTTTGCTGCTTGGGTTCTGTTTTTGTTTTTATTGCTAATTCATTTTTGATTTCTTAATTGTATTTATTGTATTTTTTGTATCATGCATTTTTGCTGCTGTTTATTTTTTAAATTATTTGTTGCTGTTGGTGAGAGTTTTTTCTTTGATTTCATTGTATACCACCTTGGATGAACACTTTTCAAGATTGGGAAGACAGTCTAAAAAATCTTTTAAATAAATGAAGCTAGTCACTGAAAAGATGAATTTTATTGCAGGAATGTCTTGGTCCAGTCAGTATGGAATTAATTTTCAAAAGTTTTTTGTGGTTAAAATTGTGTTTTAGGGGTAGTTTTATAAAACATTTTCCACGTGTAATGCATGTGAGATTATTGTTGATCACGCTGATACTGTGCTTTGCTTATAAGAAATAGGGCTGTAGTTAGATACTTGAGAGGTTTTATTAATTAGTATGATGTAATATTTTATTCTGAAATTGTATATTGTTTTCTTTTTTAATGGTGAACTTGATAGTATATTCATAGAAGGTTGCTTTTCTTTGTTGGTGTTAGTTATGTATTACCTCTTTGGATATAAAATTGCTGTTTTTTTGTGCAAGATTGTTTCTTAGTAGTATTTGTGAAGCATGAATAAATATGTAATTAAGGCTTCTGATTTTAGGTTTTAACAGTAAACACCAATAACACATCCTCAATGCAAAAACAAAAAAACCCACTAGGTCTTTATTAGATAAACACTGGAAAAACACCACTTCCCTTTCTACTCTTTTACCCCTCCCTTAGCCTGCCTTGGATTCTCTACTCTTTATTGTGCTTTTTCCGCACAGACTAAAGGGGCCTGCTTACTAAAGTGCATTATGCATTTAACGTGTATTTCAGCATGCGTTAACAGCTTCCGTGGGCCCACAGTAATTGCTAGGTGTGGGTGGGACAATTCCTGCATGCTGAAACGTGCATTAAGTGTGCATCACATGATGGGGCAGGGTCTGGGCAGGATTGCAGCAGAGAATGGATGTTGACTGTACATTGTGGTTAGCATGGGAGGGTCAGTAGCACATAGTAATCCACAGTGTTGCAGTTAGCTTGATGGTAATTGCCAAGGGCCGGAATGAACCTAAGGGGCTTCGTGCAAGGTAACAATTGGGTACAGTCTGGCCATGCCCTTGACATTTACAGTGGTGCGGTGGCATCTAACGCATGTTGATTTTGACTCAAAATGTGCATTAGGGGAAAAAAATACAGCACCTTAATAAAAGGACCTAAGCTTCAGCTGCACAAATGTATATATTTGATTCAACTGGAAGTGATGCCCAGAAATAACCTAGTTGTTAAAGCAAGAAGATCAAGTATTCAATTCCCACTGGCACTCCTTGTGACCTTGAGCAAGCCACTTTATCCTCCATTGCCTTGGAAGAAAAGACCTGGCAATCTACTTCCAGTGATCCAGCTGCCTCTGGGTTTTCTTGGCATTGTATCGCCAGGACTGAGCATTGATTTGACGGCTCCAAAAGAAAAACACTGATTGATCATACCCTCAAAGAACCCCTAATTAGCTGAAAAATAACCACCTATTTTTACATATATAGAAGCCCTATATATAATTAAAAATTAAAAAAGTCTTTTAAATTAAAAAATGTAAACAGTTACAAATTCTGTCTCCCTTCCTCTATCAGCTAGAATCTGCACCACAAAATTGCTGTGTACATAGATTTAATCAAGTAAAAAAGGGTCTGGATTGGAGTGTGCCTGGGGTGGGTTAAACACATTTAGGGGGTTGTTTTAGAAGCCTTACTCGCATTTTACATGTGTGAATACAGGCACTTGCACATGGAAATGGTAATTAGAAAGGGCTGAATTTACACATGGATGCCCTCACTATGTGGAAGTTGTAAGAGGACGTGTCGGACATACTTAGGGCATGGCCAGGGCAAGTCAAAAATCTACACATGTAATCTCTGCTTCATACAGGGAATAAAAATGTGTGACCAAAAATGTCCATGTAAGGATTTTTACCTACTCCTGGTACTTTTTGGGTTCTAAAAAATGCTTCTTTTGGTCAGCCTTAAGGGGGGGGGGGGTTAATTGCCTTAATCCTCCATTGTATATTTCCACCTCCATATTGAAATCAGAAAAGATGGCAACATCTGTAGTTAACTGCCAGCATTTATGTATGGGTGGTCCACAAACCAATGCAAAAAGTTAATGATAACTTTTGGAGTGGAAGATAACTAATGGAGTGGAGGAGTGGCCTAGTGGTTGGGGCAAGGTACTTCAGGCCAGAAGCTCAGGGGTTCAAATCCTACTAGAGGACAGCAACCTTGGGCCAGAAGGACTGGGGTTTCTAGTCCCACAGGTGCTCCTTGTGGTCTTGGGCAAGCCACTTAACCTTCCATAGCCCATGTTCCCTGTAAAATAGTTATCTCCAAGTTATAATGCCCTGTTCAATGTAATTTCAGTTTGTTCAACATAAACCACAGTGATGCAGAATAGCACAGTATATAAGAGAATGTAAATAAATAAAAATTTCTCCACAAGGCTTATTTTTGTCCACTAGGGATAGCTTGCTTACCTGTGAAATTTCAGCCTGATTGCGGAACATTTAGAGGCCACCCCATTCTGAACATTTTATGGATAGGAAAAGGCATTCATGTATTGTTAATTTTCAGGATTGCTGAATGTGAGTCCAAGAATATCATAGATTCGGCTCTGTTTGTCAGTCTTGTTTACGTCAGACGGTGGAATGAAGCACCATTTAGAATCCGGGCTCATCTCTGACATCCAATTTTTATCAGTTCTTAAGACTTACCCAAACCAGGCTGTTACATTTTCAAGGCACCTCTGGTTTTTATCTGATCATTTGGCAAGCTTAGCCCTTTTTATGACAGAATCTCAGGAGAAACAAAGAAAAAGATGGTGCGGAACCTTCAGCGGCCACCGTTACCAGACATTCCAGTTGTCTGCTGTTTATTTTAGATGACATAAAAACTGCCCAATGGGGTGACCTCTAAATGTTGTTTATTTTCATTAAAATTTTATGTGTTTGCTATAAATATGATAAATAACTAAATCAGCCTTGTGGAGAACTGAAATCTGTTAGTTTGTTATTTTAGATCACCCTAGTGTAGGCTTGTGAAATAAGAACATAAGATATGCCATACTGGGTCAGACCAAGGTCCATCAAGCCCAGTATCCTGTTTCCAACAGTGGCCAATCTAGGTCATACGTACCTAGCAGTATCCCCAAGAGACACAGGTTCCGGAATGCTTGTATTGGGTCAAGCAGTGATATCCTGGGTCCCTTTTTAATAATGGTTTATGGACCTTTCCTCCAGGAACTTGTCCAAACCTTTTTTAAACCCAGCTACACTAACAGCCCTTACTACAAATGGCACACAAATACATGTGAAGTGCACGCCACTTACATTTGGGTGTCACAAAATACCGGCCTCCACATGTAGGTGCTGGTACTTACATGTGAATGTGGCCATGTTTCCTCCGTTGTTTTTTCCCACATGTAGGCTTTTTCCTCACCCTGCCTCCTCCTGTTGTACATGGAGGGATATCCACTTGCATTGCTGTGTATCCTTTGTGGTATTGTAGAAACAGCTCCATGTTTAGCAGAGCCCTTGCTAAAATACTACCAGAATTGTAAACTTTGTACCTCGGCATCTCAATTCCAATCTCCATATATTTTCTAAAATGTGCCTTCACACAATATTCAACACTAAGAGGCTAAATTTGTCCATTTCAGTGCGCTCTCACCAATGGCTGCCTTAAATCTAACCGTACAAGTTTTGTGTTCACACCATACACTGCTTTAGATGATTATTTTTAACCAGAAAAGTGGTTTATAATCTAAGTTTTCAAATGAAAGGGAGCTGTAGAACTCGAGGGCGTGATATAAGGCTAAAAGGAGGTAGAGTCAAAAACAATATCAGAAAATATTTCTTCACAGAGTGGTGGATGCCTGGAATGCCTCCCGAAAGAAGCAGTAGAAACAAACATGGCACTAGAATTCAAAAAGGAATGAGATAAACACTGCGGATTCATCAAGGGCAACAGTGCAACTGAAAACAGTTGTGAATTAACACTTTTGTTTCTCTTAAGAACCATGGGGAAGGCAACCTACCTTATGCAGCAAGTAGAACCCCTGAAAAACAAGGCGGGCCACAGAACCCTATCACACCACGTGACACATATGGGATAACCATGCCTGTGGATGGGGTCCCTCGCTGTATAGTGGGGGGCTCTGAACTGGTTGCAGAAAAAATTACAACAGGCTAGGGATGTAATGCAGTATATTTTGAGATTGTTGAAAATCAAAAGCATGGGGAAAGTAACCTGCATTTCATTGCAGGTTCTGCCCAAGCAACCCTACTGGGCAGACTGAATGAATCATATCAGTCTTTATCTGTCTTCATTCACTATGTTACTATAAGGTGCATTTCTACTACAGTGTGCTAATAGCACGTGCTTTAGCGTGTGCCAAGCAATTAACCTGGGGCTGTGGTAACTTCTACCATGTGATAAAACAGCCAGCACGTTAAAAATCCCATGCTAACTGCTTAGCGTGGGATGAGGTTGTGAAGTGGGTGGTTTAGGGGGTGGAGAGTGAGCGTTGACTGCTCATTGCAGTTAGTGTGGGGTCATTATGTGCTGTCAGCGTTGCATTTAGCACAGGTGCACTTCATATCACTTCAGTGACCTGCATTAATTGCGAATGCCGCTGCTGCATTTTAGGAAACTGTTCCGTGAGGAACTGCTGCGAACATGCAGGGCATGTCGCCAACAGTTAGTGGAGAACCGTGTCACTTGCTGTGCATTAGGTTTTTGCTACAACATGTGTTAAGTGAAACCCTTTGCATCCCTGTTTAAAAAAAAAAAGTATTCAGCAGTGACTTAAGTCAATTGTGGCTGAATACCCTACAAGTTCTGCCCAGTCTTCATGCATCATTCATGACATGCAGTTTTCCTGCACATTTTATCATACAGTACAAGGGACTCCATATGTTACTTCTTACGAACTCCAGCAGGAAGCTGTCTTTGACATGATGCAAGAATTACGCCGAGGCTTAGCAGTAAATTTGAGAGACTGAGATCATACTCCACATACCCTGGCTTAGAAGTGAGGCTCGTGACTGTCATGGTATGTGCAAACCTAACAATAAAAACTGACAATCACCTGTGAATAATCTCCCAAAAAGATTATTTATAGCTTTAACGCCGAAATATTATTACAATGATGACTCCATCCATACTATTCTTTTTTTTAAAATAAAAAATACTAACGGGAAAAGACCTCAGTTTGTCCCTTAGTACAAAACAGGATCCATTTTACCAAATCATCACTGGCCAGAAAAAACCCTTGAAAACTAATTTTACTGATATATAAAATAAATAATATTTCTAAAGTATTTTGTAAAGTATTCCTTTAAATTGATTTTTTAATTATTTTTCTGAAAAACCTAATCTCATATCCCGTTCATCCAGATACTATTGACAGAAAAAATTCCAAAATGACTTATCTTTATCCACCGTTATGAAGGTCATACTGTTGAGGTCATTTAAGAAGCGCTCAACATATCATGCAGTTGGCAGTACAGTCAATGTCACCGTCAGTGCGGACAACTGATGATACACTCAATATTGAGAAGTGTTAGTACACCCGACATAGCTACGTTTCACCAAAGGGCTGCCTCTGGAGTGTGGCTGAGTAACTGGAGGAACAAAGCATCAAGAAGTCATCATTTAAATCTTAACATGCAAAAATGGAAGAATAACTTACAAATTTCTTTTTAAAAAGTGTCATTCTAACCTGCTATTTACCAAATGCTTAAAAAACTGAAGAACAAAGCTACACAAAAGACTTAATGATTACATAGTCCCACATTTGAACGTGAAACAAATGAGCTTTAAAGTAACATCTCAGCCTATGTAAGTTCTAGAGTCTACATAGTATGTCAGGTACAGCCACTCCAAAGTTGTACTGAATCGGCTTAAACTACTGTAGAACCCTTCTAGCAAATAAGACAATTTAAAAGTAACGAACCAGCTGAACTTGATTAATAAAGGGAGTTCTGGTTCTGTCTAGCAAATGACATGAGCTTTGTAAAAGACCCCATTCAGTTAACAGAAGACGTGGTTATTTGAAATCAGGGCACCGGAGTGGTAGCCTCTGATCCGTGACTGAAATAAATTGTATCAGCATGCTATCTTGGTAAGATTCTCAGCTGGTGAGATTTTTCTTATTTGCTTGAAAGGATCTAGTTTAAGCTGTAAATAATCTTTTGGGAGATTATTCACAGGTGATTGTTGCTTTTTTGATGTTAGTTTGCGCCTGTTTTGGCCTTTCGTGTCTTGGGATGTGCCAAGCAAACCCATTTGGAGAAACTGCCCTGAAACCTTACCTACAACAACTTCTGCAGTACCAGATGAATATCATAAAAAATGCCAGCTCTCCACGATTGTCCAGGAAGCAGCAAGAATTAAAGGTTAACTTCCAGAATATTACAGCAAACAACCCTGTTGAAAATTCTTAGGGAATTCTTAGGATGAGAATATGAAATGCTGAGTCAGGTTTATGTTAGTGCCAGGTTTCATTAGTTGTATATATATTCTTCCAGTGTCTGCACTGTCAAGGTTTAAGAAGAAACACAAGAACATTTACAGGATATCCAACTTTTGTGGAGAGAATACCATGAAATATGTAAAGCCTAATGAATGCAATTTGGATATATTAGTCATGTTGTGATAAGATGCTATTTTCTCATAGTGTTTTTTGAAGGGCTAAATGGAATCAAGAGTGACACCAATACACATGCATACAAATCATTTATACCTACATTAGACAGGAAAGAAAGTGCATCATACTTTAATAATAAGATTTATGGCCTTATTAGTGGGGGGGGGGGGTTATATTTCATTGTCTCTGTACTGTATTTGAGCTTCGGATATACATGGAAATTCTGAGACTTGTATATTATTGCTTAATTGTTTATTCTTTTTTACTGGGGACAAAGAATTTTAAGTTACTCTTTCGATAACAAATGAGTTTCAGTGTGCACCTTCCTCATACCTATTTTAGCATATCATCTGGCGAAGTATCCTAAAAGACATTCAGCTGGCGTTGGCAACCCTAGGCTTGATTGCGACAATGAAGTTAATTTCACATGGGACTTTTGCTTTTGCTATATTTGAACTTTGTCTTGCAGTGATGTAAATGAAGTGACATCAGAAGACTTTCAAGAGATGACCTCTACGTTGATCACTTTTCAGAAGGAAGCCTACCAAATACTAGCAATAGGTCAAAGCATTTTTGTCTAGGCATCATGATCATACACCCAGGGATATTGGCTGCAAGTGGCAAAATCTAGCAAAGTTCTTAATTGTATCCAAAGAAAATTCAATTCGCAACATTATCGGTGGCATTTAGGGTTTTCAAAGGGCATGCCGCCTGACCCATCTAAAGTACAAGCCAGAAATGAAATCCCAGGATCAAAAATAGGATCTAGGATATATGTTGTCAATGGCTACTACCATAGAAAAAGAACACGGCAACAATGTGAAGACCTCAGAGAAATTTGTGTTTTACTATATTTTTTAACTAGCCTGTAATGTTCTATAATAATTAAACTCAGTGGTGAATTAAAAAATGGTCTTGTAGCCTGTCTTCTTCAGGTTAGACTGAAAGCTCCCCCCTCCCCCCATGTTTCTAGTTCAGTTAGTTTGGAGATCATCTATTGGCAGAACCGTGAAGTAATTCCTTGTGGCAGTATTGCTATAGTTAAGTTTACCATAATCTCTACGGAACTTAAGTCCGTTTGAACGTAAGGTTACAGCAGAGCCTTCTTCAGTTATAAGAAAACAATGTCCAAATTGTATATCAGAAAAATACCTTATTGTTACAGATACATTATCTAGAATCTCGATTGCACTTCTAAAGAGAGCATAGATAGTGATGGAGGAAAGATAATTCATATGGTGGCAACTAACTCTTTAAGTCTTCACTTGAATGCTTGAAAAGTGTTATAGTTATTGACTTGTGCTTTCAGGAACTGATGTTATTTTTTAATGGGGTGACCACACTGCCTTTTATGGAATTTCAAAAGATTACGGCATTAGAGGGTATGGGCTTGACATTTTCTGCAATAAAGGATGGAAAAGTTCTTGCGGGCCTAAAAGTAGTTTTCCTGATAAAATTTCAAATATACTTAACCAGATTTCTGGGGGCTACACCAGGATTTAGAAGGGCAGGGAGCGGGTGTGAATCATCATTTTCTGAATATCTGTGGTCTGAGACTGATGAACTATCAATATGCTGCTGTACCTTTACTGTGCAAAAGAAACAAACACATTAACAATACGGAAACCTCTGAAATGGCAGTGTAGCAGTAATGCTGCCAAACATATCAGCGGCATGACTCAATCATCAGTTTCCCTTCATTCTTATACTCAGTCAAAACACACTTTAGTATATAACCATTGTCTGTTTTCAAATCAAGCATGAACCAAAAATCAATGTTTTCCTTTTTCTTCAATTTTCAATTAAAATGGTACTTCCCTGATTACCTATGCGTCTTTAACAAATAGTCTAAGAATAGGCACCTATGACGCCTTCATACATAGGCAGCCTGTTAAAAAACTATGTTCATAGTGGGCTAATTACTAAACTATGGTAAAATTTCACAATTTAACACATTTTAATTTACTTCAGGAGTTACCAACCTGCATAACTTAGTACCACAAGTTAGTGAAGCCCACAGTAAATGATTAACACAACTTGTGATCAACCTTGCAAGCTGTGTTATATTGATTCCAGAGACTTTTGAACTGCCAACATACAGCCCAATGCTACCAGAGAGCTGTTTTACAGGGGCTGGTGCCTGCAGGGTGTGTGGACCCCTCTCCCCCGTACTCTGAAGACTCCTTTGAGATCCCAGTCAAGTCCCCCCTCATATGGAATCTCTCCCTCAGCCCCCATGAAGAAATCCCCCGCCCCCATAACCTCACTGCCAACTCCAGATTTTGTTTGATCCACCTTGCTGCTCCGTATGTCTTGAACAGTCTACCTGAGATGGTGTGTCAGGCACCATCTCTGGTCCTGTTCAAATCCAGGCTGCTTTTGGTTCCTGACACTTTATTCTCCTGTTTATTCTCCATGTGTATTAAAATCATCTCTAGTGCCCTGTTTGTTGTGTTTCTGTCTTGCATAGATTGTAAGCTCTATAGAATAGGGACTGTCACTCATGTGTTTATGTACAACGCTGTGTCTGCCTTGTCATGCTATACAAATGATAAGAAGTAGTAGAAGTACCTGACCCTTAGCGGTAGTACTATGATACTATCACTAGGGGAAACCAGTGCTATTTTGAACACAGAGCCGGAAAGGACAGGAGCGACTGGGGACTGCTCTTGCCCATTAACCCTAAGCCACTTGGAATTTCTTTAAGTAGGTCTGGGGAAGGCCTATGGGGGGGCTTGGCGACTCCTTTTAGGTGGGGGGAAGGACCACGGATGGAAGGGACTTCTTAAGAGGTTGGGAAAGAGCCTCCATAAAGTGTCTGTAAGGGGATTTGGCGGGGGGGGGGGGGGGAAGGAGCTTAACTTGGATCTTGGAGGAGTCTTCATTGGAGTTGGGGGTTCTTGATTAGGGGGATCCATGCATTTTGTAGGCTCCAACTCCTTTAAAATAGCATCTGGGATCATTGGGCTACATATTAGCGGCCCGGTGCTCCAAGGCAGGAAAACAATGCAGGTTTTGAGCTGGTGGTGTTCTTCTAGGAATAATACAGCTCCAGAAGTTTAATACGAATTGTGTTATCAATCTGCATAATATTGAGGTGTTCTGCGTGCATTTGTATGTTTTGCATCTCATTGTTATGCAACGTGAATTGCAATAAACTAACTTGCATTACAGTCAAATACAGTAATTCACAACTTTTCAATTTAAGGTGTGTTATGAGACAAAATTCATGCGTTATTCTCTTTACACACATTAGTAACTAGCCCTCCATAGTGCCATCTTTCCTGCAGTTAGAGATTCAGTCTGTCATCACAGTCTCCTGTACTCCACAGTAAATTGAAGGAGGATGTTAAGGAGAAATCAAAGGTATCTTTGGCTGTTGAAAGCAGCAGAGATGGAAATTATGGAACTGGAACTGCTATTAGATGATGATGATATTTGAAAAAGACATTGATGTGCAACTCATTTTTGTCAGTGAACTAGAGACCTGTGAGGCAGTAAACCTTTCCAGCCCATCTAGAGTCAGCCTTGGGTCCCATGTCATACTGAGGATGAGATCATAAACTTCACTGCAATCAAAGGAAAGGCTTAACTCCAGGAATGAGCCTCACTTAAATGGCTGCTGACCAATTGGGAACAACTTTTTATTTTAAATTTTCCCTGTAGGTGTATTTCCCTGTAAGTGTATTCCTTTTGTTTTACCCAGTTTACATAGAAAAGTTTCTAAAGGATGAATTTACAGTCGAGTCGTGTGCAAGTTACTAAAGTTCAAATTAAGAGGCATGGCCTTTCTCTTCCCTCAGTTGAGCAAACTTATTATCCCTCGCGGTAACTCTGAGATAGAGGTAGAGGGGCTAGTAATGCATAAAGGGTTGTCATCTGCACAGACTGATATTTGTATTATCTGTTCTGTACATTTTATACAAGTGATAGAGTTCTCCAACTGCAGTGTCTAATGCTTCTAGTGCAAGGATGGAAAGTAGAGATGAAAAGAGGCATCCTTGTCTGATGTCTCTAGTTATAGAAAAACCAGCAGCAAGAGTGTTATTAATGGACAATCGGGAAGTCTTATTTTCTTATTAAAACTGTCCCTGCTGCTCCTTCATTCTACTTTGTTCAGTTAATTTCATTCCACAGAATCTTTCTGAGTTTTTGCATCTTTTTGTAGAATAGTAATTGTCCCTGATATCTTAATATGGAGTAATTAAAATCCTCGAAGACACTGAGGCCACTCTAGGAAAATTTGAGCCATAGGTTCATAGACCAAGATGCATTCTCCAACTGTTCCCGCTTCATATTCAATGAGGAGATGTTCTTAACAAAAGCCTGATTTTTTTCCATAAATACCTCAGTCTTAGCTTCACTCTCAGAAGCCAACATATGGGCTGCCATCACCTAAGCTGTTGCTTTCTCAATCCTTAGAGTTCGAAGAAACTTTTCCAGCAAGTTAAAAACATAAAAACATAAGATATGCCATACTGAGTCAGACCAAGGTCCATCAAGCCCAGTATCCTGTTTCCAACAGTGGCCAATCTAGGTCACAAGTACCTAGCAGTTTCACCAAAAGACACAGGTTCCACAATGCTTCTACTGGGACAAGCAGTGGATTTTCTGGGTTCCCTTCAGTAATGTTTTATGGACCTTTCTTCCAGGAACTTGTCCAAACCTTTTTTTAAAGTTAGCTATGTTAACAGCTTTTACTAAATCCTCCGGTAGAAAATTCCAGAGTTTGATTACACATTGAGTGAAAAAATATTTTCTCTTATTAGTCTTAAATAAGTTACCCTGTAGCTTCATTGCATGCCCCCTAGTCTTTCTGTATTTTGATGGTGTAAACAATCGATCTACGTTTATCCATTCCACTCCATTCATTAATTTATAGACCTCTATCATATCTCCCCTCAGCCGTCTCTTTTCCAAATTGAAGAGCTCTAACCTTTTTTGCCACTTTTTCATTTATTTCATCTAGAAACTTTATCTCCCTGGCATGTCCAGCCGTGACACTGACCCAGTTGATACCGGGGAAATTGAAATTACCCATTATTATTATTGTGCTGTAACTTTTGTTAGCTTCCCGTATTTCTTTGAGCATTTCATCATCCATTTTTTTATTCTGGCCATGCGGTCAATAATACATCCCCACTGCTATCGCCTTCCCCTTCCCCTTTTTACATGGAATGATTCCACAGTGAATTTTGTTTCCTGCAAAACTTGAATCCTTTGTGACTCCATATCCACTCTAACATAGAGCACAACCCCTCCACCAATTTGATCTGTTCTATCATTACATATAGTTTGTACCCAGGTATCACAGTGTCCCACTGGTTGTCTTCCTTCCACCAGCTCTCTGAGATACTAATCATATCTAACCTCTCATTTAGTGATATATATTCTAACTCTCCCATCTTATTTTTTAGACTTCTAGCATTTGCATAAAAGCATTTTAGAGGCTGTATTTTATTCATATTAATCTGGCTATCGGTAGGCAGGGGTAATTTGGAATCTTTAAGCTCTATCTGCTCTGTACTCAAGAGCATTTGGGCTGCTTTTGTCTTTATTGGAACCTCTTTGCTGATATGCCCTAACTTCAATCTTTTGTTAGTATTCTTCAAGGATACATTGTTCCGAACCATGCGTTCTTGGGCGACTGTTGGCTTTCCACTATTATATAGTTTAAAAGCTGCTCTATCTCCTTTTTAAAGGTTAATGCCAGCAGCCTGGTTGCATCCCGGTTAAGGTGGAGCCCATCATTTTGGAAGAGCCTCTCCCTTCCCCAGAATGTTCCCCAGTTCCTAAAAAATCCAAAACCCTCATCCTTTCACCATCGTCTCATCCACGCATTGAGTCTCTGGAGCTCTGCCTGCCTTTTAGTTTCTGCGCATGGAACGGGTTGCATTTTGGAGAATACTACCCTGGAAGTTCTAGATTTCAACTTCCTATCTAAAAGCCTAAATTTAGCCTCCAGAACCTCCCTACCACACGAGCCTATGTCATTGGTACCGACATGTACTAAGACAGCAGATTCCTCCCCAGCACTAACTAAGACCTTGTCTAGGTGGCGCGTGAGGTCTGCTACCTTCGCACCAGGCAGGCATGTTACCAGGCAATCCTCACATCCAACAGCCACCCAGCTATCTACATGCCTAGTGATCGAATCACTAACCACAACGGCTGTCCTAACCTTTCCCTCGTGGACACATAGCCCTGGAGAAACCTCCTCAGTGTGAGAGGGTTTTACATCACCTGGAGGACAGGTCCTAGCTACAGGATCACTTCCTGCCAAACCAGGGTGATGCTCTCCTGTCACGTGACTTCTCTCCTCCATGGCAACAGAGATGCTGCCAGACTGGATGTGGGACTTCAGTACTATATCCCTGTAGGTCTCGTCTATGTACCTCTAAGTCTGCTACTCTAGCCTCCAAAAATTGGACTCATTTCCTGAGAGCAAAGAGCTCCATGCACCTAGTGCACACTTAAGACCCCTCATCAACTGGGAGAAAATCATACATGTGACACTCAATGCAAAAGACTGGAAACCCCCCATCTCACTGCTGGACTGCTGTCTGCATCTTAGTTTTAAGGTTGTGTTTAGGTATTTAAGTTTTTTACTTACTAAGGGTTGCTGGGGATACTTAAACTAATAAAACTATACCTAATACGTTTAATGAACTTTGTTCACCTGAAGCTTAATTAATCTCAGGTCCTTAATGTGTGCCTGATGAGGATAAGCAGCTGCACCTGAGAGTGAATATGCACCTCCTTTCCTTAAGAGGTTTAAGCACCTATAATGCTATGATTATCCCAGGGCTGGGTGGGTTGGGGGGAGGGAGGGAGGAAAGGAAAGAAGACTTATTAAAAGCTGGCTGCTACACAGTACTCTGTCCTGTGCTTCTAAGGTAATCTGTGACCAATTTCCTGGGTGATTCACACAGCCGTTGCTTGGATAGAGGGAGTCTTGGGTTCTAAATTTAGCCAGAAAGCTCTCTGCTGTGTTTTAAATTTAAACTGAAAGCTCTTTGCCGCTGCTAGGCCCTGACTGATTATTAAATTTAAACTAGAAGCTCTCTGCTGGGTTTTAAACTTAAACTAAAAGCTACCTGTTGAGTTTTTAATTTAACTAAAAGCTCTTTGCTGATATTAGGTTCTGACTGATTTGGTGGTGGTTTGAAGAGTTGGGACCATTAACATATCCTGAGTAGCTGTGCGTCTTGTTCTGGTTTTGGGAAGCTTTCGTATAATTTATTGAAGAACCTGGGCAGATTGTTGGTGGAGTGGTTGAACGTGGTTAGTAGAGTCTTATATTTAACCCTCATGTAGATTGTGAGCCAGTGCAAGTGATATAATATAGGGGGTGATATGATTTGTACGTGGGGAGTTTGATATGATTCTTGCGGCCGTATTTTGCACCATTTGTAGAGGTCAAAGAGCAGCCTTTGGGAGTTCTTGGTAGATAATGTTATAGTAGTCCAGAAGTGGTGTTATAAGTGCCTGGCACATGTCTCTTAAGTCGGAGTGGTTGAAGCTGGTGGAGAATTCTGAGTTTGTGATATGTTGATTTTATGATGCTCTTTTTATACCATGGTAGGCCAGATTTTAAGGATGAGGCAAATAAACTGCAAAACCTCTTTCAAAACTGCAAGTATTTGCTGGAACAATAACTATTTTCATTATACCACATAAATAATATGAAAAATCTCACAATTGTTTTTCAATAAAAAACATATCACATAGAATCTAGTATGTATCGTATAATGACACCGTGCTAGAATTAAAAAAAAAGCAGAGTGGGACTTCATGGAGAACTATTTTTATGTGATTTTTGTGAAGTTTCTGCATGTTTTTAATTGCTTTTACTTGTGGTTTCAGAAATAAACATTTCCTGCTTATTTATTTATTTTTTATTTGCTATGGTTTGTTTTGAGAGGTGGCTTTCCTGGTTATTTTAGAAGCTTCCCCACAGCATTTGCATATGTAGATTGGCATACAGGTATAAATTGAATTTTAAAATAGGTGCTTTGTAAACATGGGGTTGCTTATTGTGTCTAAAAATGCTCGAAGGGTGGTAAGGACGGAGAGAGGGAGTGGTTTGGGCGGGCCTACAGTATAGAAGTGAATTACTCATTTCATATAGGGTATCCATGTCTACAAGGAAAAATCTAGATGAATAAATGCCTCCTGGCAAGGGCAGCTGTCAGTGTTGAGGTTTGGGCTTCTCCTCCTGATAACCCCTCTGAGATGCATCCCCCCCCCCACTACCCCTGACTTAGATCCCACCTTCCCGACTCTGATTCCCCTTAAACCTCTCCACCACATCTGATCCCTATATCCCCCCAGAAAGCATCCAATCCTCCTCCCCCTCCTCCCAAAGCAGCTGATGCTATGTAAAAGAAACCTCTACCCCCAGCTTGATCTCCCCTACCCAATGCCTCTTGGTAATAATGGCCCCCCAGACTCCCACTATTTGTATCCCCCACTCCATGATCCCTCTCTCCAGCCTGACTGGGGTTCCCAGTGTCTAGTGAGAGCAGGAGTGGGTCTCCCTTGCTCCTGCTCATACTCTGCCCAGATTCAAAATGTCCCCAGTTAAACCCGGTAGAGGAATGGGGGTTTTATTCACAGGTAGGCCTGGATCTAGGCATAGCCAACATAGGCACCCTAGGGCACCAAATTTTGAAGGCACTAAATCCTTGGGCTAAACAGGATCCTGATTCTACTTGCTTTAAGACCATGCTCTATGAATTATGAGGAGAAACAGCCTGTCCCCAGTGTCTGATCCTGACGATGGCTGCCAGCATCTTAAATCTGGCCCTGGGGCAGCTAGGGTGCTGTGGACACAGCATTTATAGCCCTTTCTTTGGCATCATGGGCAGATCACAGCCATGGTACATTGGTGACATGTGAAAGGTGACTAGACTATCCAGGTATAAGAATATAAGAATAGCCATGGTGAGTCAATTGAAGATCTATCGTGCCCAACATCCTCTCGTCTACACTGGCCAGCCCAGATTGCAAGCACATGGCAATTCTAAAAGTAGATCTATTTCCAATTTATTTCCAGGGATGAGCAGTAGCTCTCCCATGTTTACTTGGCTAATAAGTTTTAATGGCGTTTTCCTTCCAGAAACTTGTCCAATCCTCCTTTCATTGCTGCTATGCTGGTTGCTTGGCCACAACCTTTGGCAACAGTAAAAAATAACTTCCTACAGTTTAGTGACCAGCAGATTAAAAACAGTTTCATGGCGTGTTCTCTTATTTTTGTGTTAACAGATTTAATAACTGTTCCCTATTTAACCATTCCACCCCACTTACAATTTTATAAAATTCTATAATATCCCCTCTCAGTTGTCTTTGCTCAGAGATGAAGAGGCCTAATCTATTTAACTTCTCTTCATAAAGAAGGTGTTCATTCCCTTTATCATTTTGTCACCTTTCTCTGAACCTTTTCTGCTTACACTATAGCCTTTTTGAGATGGCATGACCAGAACCGCACACATTTTTTTTGCATGTTTGCACTGTGGGAATGGTTTAAGCGATACTTGAGTGTGTAAAAACCCTTTTAGGGATGTGCATAACCAAAAACAAAATTCGGTTCCTGCTTGTTTAAAACAAATTTTCCTATTTTTCAGGCATTTTTTTGTGTTTGTTTCACATATTTGTTCTTTAGGTGCATATTGTATAAGTGCTGGAACTTTTTTTGAGTGTGCAAATCAACTATATATGTGTTATTATAGGTATACGTGTGAACAAGTGTGCACTTTAAAATTTAGGAACCCAAACAAAACCAATGTGCAGCCACAAGTGCACAGCCCTAACTTTTCTATATGCTTAAGTTGCTTTAGGAATTACTCCCGCTAGAGGTATTGCAGTTCCCCAACCATCCTTAAAAGCCAGTTCCACTTTTAAGGGGAAGGCAGCAGAGAATGAAGAGTGATGAGTCTGAGGAGAACTTTAAAACTCCAAGTGAGGTCCAGACAAGGGCAGGAGATCACAGGCCTAAGTAGAATCTTGTATAGAACATGTTTAAGTTAACTTGCAGCTGGTAAGCCAGGAATTTTGGTTTCTGTTTAAGAAGAAATAAAAGTTTGTTTTATTTGGACCAAAGAAGCAGTGGCTGGTTTGTTGGATTGAAAGCCTTCTTTGAGGCCAGACTCAGATCTTTCAACCCCACTATTGCAGCCCCTTAGAAGGTCATTTTAAAGGCATTTCAGCAGATAAAATTGTGTTTTACCTACGGAAATAGTCTTTTATAAAATTGCTTGCACTGTTTATAATAAGGTGCCTAGGTTAAGAGCAGAAAGGTCCCTCTTCCAGCACTAGTTTAGAAGCACATAGGTGCCTGGGTGACTATAAAATATTAGCACAAATCCAACACCAATAACCCCTAATTCAAGACATGGAATTTGCGCCTGCTCAAGAACAGGTATAAATGTTAGTGCATATTCATACATTTTAGAAAATACATATGTAAATCGTGACTCTGCCCATGCTGTGCCAAAATTCTGCTCTGTGCATGCCTTCTGTACACGTACATGCCAGCTTGTAGCACGCATACTTTTAGACATGGCCTAATTTTATAAGAGTCCAAAGGAGAGCACAAACACCCATAGGTGATATTGAAGACAGCAAAGAACAGGTGCACCTGGACAGTGGTAGATTAAAAAATGTTATTTATTGTTTATAATGCTCAACAACAAGTACAAAACCCAAACGTTACATCCATGTCATATTGTGTTCCACCCCCCATCTCACCTATACCCCCTCCCCTTCCCCCTCCCCACCGCTCACACACATTACAAATTCCAAAGGAGTATAGCACCCATCTTCCCTGACATTACTACCCCCCTAAACTTCTAGACATTCATTTTGACGCCTCCGTTTGACACATACCGTATTGGCCTACTCATTCTATATCAACATATGCAGTTTTATATCAGTCAATATTCGATCCTTCCTTATCTTAACATGCAATCTCCGAGACCCCAGCTCCGCCCCTTGGCCCCCTTCCCCTATATTCATGTGTCAACCCCATTGCCCCCCCTAGGGTCCCTCCACTTAAGGTACTGTTCCCATGTGTTCTGGAAACGCGCCATACTATGTAGATGCACAGCTGTAAAGCGATACATTGAACAGAAATGCTCCACATGCTCCTGAACCTCCGCCAGAGTCGGCACCAAGGCCGACTTCCACCTTCTCGCTATCAATTGACGGGTGGCTGTGCACACCAGGCCATGCCAACCCTGGCCCTTCTTTCTCCGCCCTCCAGCCTCAATATTAAGCAACGCTAGGCAGGGCCCCATTTCACGTCTTCCCCACAGACCTCCTTTAGCCACCCCGCCACTGCTTGCCACAGGGGGTTTAAACTTGGGCACTCCTACCAAATGTGGAGGAAGGTTCCCACCCCCCCACAACCTCACCAATAGTCCGCATTTCCCCCCTCCCACTTCTGCAGATGGTGCGGGGTCAGGTACCACCGGTACAGCATCTTGTAATTGTGTTCTAGAATATTGCTTGAGATTACCCCTTTAAACAACCCCTTACTTATCTGTTCCCATTGTGAATTATCCCAGCTTTTATTCAAGTCACGCTCCCACGCTTTCCGATGCGCCCATGCCCTCCCCGACTCTTCTTCCATTGCTTTGTGTAGGTGGGAAATAAGTTCCTTAACTACTCCCTTCCCAAAATGTCCATCTATCACCTCACCCTTGGGCTCATTGCCCCTTTGCGCTATCTCTCTGCAATAGTGCAAGGCCTGAATATATTTAAACCGATCCTTATTCAACAATTGAAACCCCTCCTGTAATGCCTCAAACATCATCCAATCTCCACCCTCTCTAAACTGACCCACTACCCACAGGCCATTCTCTGCCCACCTCCGAAACATAGGATCTGTCATTCCTTATGGGAACTCTGAATTCCCCACCAGGGGTATACATCGGGATCCCCCCAGGGCCCCATACCACCGCCTTTGCCATATCCTCCAATACCCCATCGTTAATGTAACATAGGGATTCCCTTGCCCCCTGTTGAGAGGAACTCCCTCCTTAGTCCAAATATTCCCTTGAAACACTTCCTCTGTGTCCAAGCCCCCTCTCTCCATCTGCACCCATTCTGCTGTACCCCGCATTTCCCATTCAAAGACTACCCTTACTCGTGCTGCCTCATAATACCGAGCCAGCATAGGAACCCCCATACCCCCAGCATCCTTACCTGCACACATAATCCTCTGGGCCACTCGCGGTCTCTTACCCTGCCAAATAAATTTCATAATCTGGTCCTGCATCTGCTTGAGAAACCCCCTCGGTACCTCCACCGGGAGATTCATAAACAAATACAGCAACCGAGGAAGTAAGACCATCTTTACCAGATCTCTCTGTCCTAACCATGATACCTCATACCTCCCCCACTCCTCTAGATGCTGGAACATTCTTTTCCATGCCACTACATAGTTTTCCCTAAACAACCTCTCACGCCTTGGTGGAATTTTCACTCCCAAATAGCGGATGCTGGTACTCGCCCATCGAAAGGGAAAATCACTTCGCAGAATAGCCTCGTCACTTTTGCTTATGGTGAGATTCAAAATCTCTGATTTTGTGGCATTCATCTGAAACCCCGATACTTCCCCATACTCGCTACGTTCCCCTACTATGGCCCCCAGAGTCTTCTGCGGTTCAGCAACAAAAAACAATACGTCATCCGCGAATAAGGACATTTTATGAGTTACCCACCCCACGGTCACTCGCACTACATCCCCCCTATCTCGTATCCTTTGTGCCATGGGCTCCATTGCCAGTACAAATAGTAGGGGCGACAACAGGCACCCCTGACGGGTACCTCTAAACAATTCAAACCCCCTAGAGACCGAGCCATTCACCTTCAAACATGCCATTGGCATCCGGTAAAGGGTCTGTATCCATTTCAAGAAATTCCCCTTTATACCCATTTTCTCCAATACCTTAAAGAGATAGGTCCAATTGACCCTATAAAAAGCTTTTTCAGCGTCCACTGCCAGTAGTGCTATCTCATCCCCCCTCTCTTCCCTCTGCCACATTACATTCAGAGCCCGTCGGATATTATCTGAAGTATATCCCCCTGTAACAAACCCAGACTGATTAGGATGTATTAGCTTCCCCATATACGGCCCCAGTCTGTTTGCCAGTACCCTGGGTGAAAATTTTTAAATCCCCCCCCTAACAAGGATATAGGCCTATATGAACCACATTCTGCGGGGTCCTTTCCCTCTTTATGTAATATGCTAATTCCCGCCAACTGCAAAGAAGCCGGCATCTTGCCCTCTGCAGTAAATGAATTATACATTCGCGTAAGAGGCCCCAACACCACCCCCGTGAAGACCTTATAAAACTTGTTGGAGAACCCATCCAAGCCCGGTGCCTTATGCCCAGGCAACCCTTTTATCACCGCTAGGACCTCCTGCTCCCGGATCGAGTCTGACAGCTCCTCTCCCTCTTCCTCTGTCAAGGTGGGCATCTTAGCACCTGCCAAATATTCCTGTATTTTATTTTCCTCCGCTACCTTCTCCGGCGTATATAATTGCTGATAAAATTGGATAAATCGTTTCTCAGTAGCCCTTCCATCCCAGATATCTCCCCCCCCTTGTATCCTTAATGCGAACTATAGCATCCTAGCTCTTAATTTTTGGACTTTGCATGCAAGCATCCTCCCGGCTTTATTGTTAAAGGCAAAGTTCCACTGTTGCATCAGTGTAAGTTGATATCTAATATCCTGCATATGCAGCTCACTCAACTCCCTTCTCAACCCTCTAAGCTCATTTTTGACCCCAACATCCTTCGGGTCCCTCTTTAATTGCTTCTCCACCCTCCCGATCTCTGCCAGCAATTGTTCTTGCTGTTGCAGTGTCATCTTTTTTTGATAGATTCCAACAGCAATTAACTTTCCCCTAACTACTGCTTTCGAACAGTCCAAAACTGTCCCTGGAGAACATTCACCTGTGTCATTTAACAATATATATTTTGCTATTCCCTCCGTAATCTGTTTGACCACCTCTACATCATCCAGAAGGGATTCGTTCAACTTCCACCTCTATTCAACCTCAACCCTCCCATTTGAATCACACATGTCACTGGGGAGTGGTCCGACCATGTCCACTCACAAATATCACATCCCTTTACAGCTGGCATTAGTACCTTGTCTATAAATATCATATCTATTCGGGAGTACACCTCGTGCACCCCGAGTAGAAAGTAAAATCTCGCTGCCCTCTATTTGTTTCCCTCCAGACATCCACCACTCCGAGACCAGTGATTAACCTCTTCAGCCCTATCCTGTGTTGCCATGGCGCAGACACCACCCCCTTGGAGGTGTCCATACCTGGGTCCAGCACCACATTAAAATTTCCCCCCATTAGCATGCATCCCTCCACCACCCCGATGAGCTTATTGTGTAACTCCCAGAAGAACTGAGCTTGCTGAGCATTCGGGGCATACACATTAATCAATGTACTGTGGTGGCGAGACTGTAGTGGAGCCCAGGGAAATGGATAGAAAACAGACATTTACCCCAAAGCAGAAGAATAGTTCAGGGAGTTTTGACTTTGAAACTCCAGCCAAGGAAAAAAAACACACACATAGAGTTGCTGAGTGCAAGCCACGCCCTAGCTCCAAGGCAACCAGGGTAGGTAATGGGGAACACCCGGGGGCGGAGTTTGAAGCCATAGGGCAGCCCCAGTCATTTAAGCCTGAGGAACCAGGAAGAGAAAGAGCAACTGAGGAACCTGGAAGAGAGAGAGCAACCGAGGAACCTGGGAGAGAGGGGACAACTGAGGAACCTGGGAGAGAGAGAGCAACCGAGGAACCTGGGAGAGAGAGAGCAACTGAGGAACCAGGAAGAGAAGGGAAAGGTTCTTTCAAGAAAGCTGAGAGAGAGAGGTGTTCTAGAAACAGCCTCAGGAAAGGTTCTTGTTGCAGCTGGCACACAGGACACTACAGCTCTGAAGGAAGCCCATGTTGTAGGAGCATTATAGCAGGCCCTGAAGGCAGGGGAGTTTTTCCTGAGGAAAGTGCTGTCTTTGAGCAGGGCACGGGCGTGGTCCTGCCAGAACCTGGGGGAAGAGTTTCACCTCGAGGAAGGTCTGTAAAGAGCTCTGTTACTAGAAGTAAGGTGAGCCCATTTGAAATCTTGCATAGTTTATTGAAGGATAAGAATCCCCTCAGCCCTTCCAGCATTCCTCAGCATAGAAAGAGGTCTCATTGGGAGAAGGTTTTAAAGTTATTAGAAGAAATAAAACCTGAAATCCCAGAAGCTGATTCCAGCCAGATGCTAACTGACCCTGAGTATGAGAGCATGCTGGTAGATAACTATGATTCTGATAATAGTTCTGCCGACTCTCAAATGGACTGTTCTTTGTGTGTAAAGCAAAGGTGAAGAAGCTGTAAAGTTTAAAACTGAGAAAACCCAGAAGCTTTGTACTTGCCTGTTCTGCTAGAAATGTTTTGGAAGGAAGTTGCTAACATTTTATAGCTGGCAGAGAGTGTTCAGAAGTGCTGATATGAATATTTAAGAAGTTACTACCTAAACGTATAAACAGCCAGAAGTAAAGTGGGTTGTGCTTTGCATAGTGCTCAGTTTGGAAGAGCAGTTATTTGGGCTGAACTGAGCAAAGAACCCTGAAGCTGTATTCTTGAACTGTGGAAAAGGTTATACTTCTTGTATGATAAGCTGAGTGAAGCAAGTGCTACCAGTGTTACCGTGAAAGCTCCTTTTCCTTTATTTGGAGAAGTATCCTACTTTTGTTGCTGTGTGTTTGAAAGGACAAAAGAAGAAAAGAATAAATTTTTCCTGTATTTGCCTTCAACCCTCGGCTACTCATTTTTTTCACAACTACAATCCCCATAAGCCCATAATACCAAGGGACAATAGGAGGTACACCCACTGTCTATAGGCAACCGCCTAGCAAGCAGTGGGCGCGACAGTATACACCTGCTGGTCCCATTTCAGTTTTACCACAATAAACCCCCCCCCAGTTTGTCTCAAATTACTTCCCCCACCTGCCCCAAAACCCAGGTCGATAGCAAGACCCCTACCCCGCCCCTCTTTTTTTCTAATCTGTTAGAAGCAAAATATTGCTGAGGATACTGAGGGTGTCCCACCCTGCACTCATCCCTAGACAAGAGGTGTGTCTCTTGTATGAAGACAGTATCCCCTTTCAACCTATTGCATTCTTTTATTAACATCTGCCTCTTCACATATGAATTGAGGCCTCTCACATGCATGCTCATTATCTTAATGTCAGGCATTATACCTTACCCCCCCTCTCTTTGTTATCTCCCCTGCCCCGCTCCCACCGCTCAACCTTACCCTCCCCTCCCCCCACCTCCCTCTCCCCTTGCCCACCCCATCCCTCCCCTACCCTCCCCCCTACTCCTCCCCCCTCCTCCCCCCCTTCCCTTACAGCAATTGGTTCCAACCTCGGAACCCTTCTGGTGACCCCCCGCTGACCGCCCATCCTATCGCCCTATCTACCCCGCCCCCCTTAACAACCTGATCCTCCCCCCCTATCCCCCATCTCCTTTACACCCTCTTTCCCCTCCATACTTAGCAACCCAAAGGAGAGGTATGCACCTCGCCCCCGCACCTCCCACTCCAACCTCACTCCCCCATGACACTTACCCCCTTAATTACAATGTGACATTATACATCCCGCAAAATACATTCATGTTAAAAGTCTCTGACTCCGTAGTCGTTTTTCCTTGCCTGGCACTCTGCTCCACTAGCTCCTCTGCTCCTTCTCCGTTCCCAGCTCTTCATCTTTCCACTGACCTTGCTCTGTCCTATGTACCACTGGGAGATCAGCCCAGCCGATTTGCTGCATACTCCTAATCGCCGCTTCCACAGAATGAACTGTCATGGTTTTTGCATTGATAGTAAATTGTAGTCCCACTGGAAACAGCCATCTGTATTGCACATTCTTCTCCCTGAGCCTCTTCGTTACCGCTAGATATTCTCTGCGCTTTTTCATAGTAAGACTGGATATGTCCGCATACACCTCCACTTCGGACCCTTGCCACTTGACTTTCCCAAGTTTGCGCGCTGCTTTCATCACCAACTCCCTTGATCGGAATTCATGGAGGCAGACAACAACATCCCTCACTTTATTCTCCCTCCGCGGCCCCAGTGCCCTATGTGCTCTGTCCACCATCAGGCATACTCCTTCTACCTCTATATTCGCCGCTCGGAGTACCGCTCCGCAAAATTCCTCTGCTAATGAAATATAGTTCACTGTTCCATCACTCTCGGGCAGCCCCCTTAGCCTGAAGTTTGATCTTCTTGACCTGTTTTCCAGGTCCTCGACCTTTTGCCACAGTTCATCTTGTGCAGTACACAAGGTGTCCATCCGCTGATCCTTGGTTGCCCATCTGCCCTCTTGCTCCTCAATCCGGTTTTCCACTTCATCTAGGCGAATTCCTATGCTGTCCACATCCAATTTTATCTCCTGAAGCCAGCCATGTACCTCTTTCTTTAGTGCTCCCAGCTCTGATCTCAAAGACTCAAACCACTCTTTTAAATCATTCCTTAGGGCCTGTATTTCATTGGACGCACCCCCCATCGCACCAGCCTCGTCTATTTCTTTTGGTTCACCATTGCCCCCGATTGACTTTGCCACGGGTTTCTTGGCACCCCCTGTGCTCTTAAAAGCAAAGGATTTGGGATCTACTGCTGACTTCCGCGCTGCCATCTGCTATTCACTCTCTTCTCACTCCAGCACCTCTGCCAGGACCCGCTTACTCTTTTCCCACTCACCGTGCAGTTTGTTGCTCTTGGAACAGGATACTGAGATTGCTGGGCCTTGCTTCCATCAAGATGGTTTCTCTTGTGCTGTACCCCGTCTCAAGGCCCTGGTCTCTAATCGCCAAGTCCACCTTTCCTTGCCTGCTCCAGCTTCCTGATGTCCCCTATGAGCACCTTCTCCCTTCTCCACTCCTGCAGCGTGCTCCAATTCTCCTCCAGGGGTCCGATATCCTGTCCTCGTGCCTCTGGCTCTGCACTTTACCCGGGCCACCTTGCCACGTGCGCTCTGCCGCATCTCCTTCTGCAACCTCTCCACTCTCTAGCCACCTCTCAACTGAGTCGCGGGCATCCGCGCCGGGGTTTGCGGAGTCTCTCCACACTGCTCGCAGAACCCACGCTATTCTCTCCTGTTTCTCCGCTATGCGGATGCCTGGGCTTTCTCTGCACCGTGCGCCCGCTCGATCCGCGGCCTGTGGATGGGTCTCGCTCCGCTCGCCGGGCTTCTAAGGCCCCTGCCCTTACATCAGGGGTTGACTCCCCATTTGCTGCCCTCTCCCTTCCACTTTGCTGCTTTCCACGGTGGTGTTTTTTCGCTTTACGCAGGGGCTATTATTTCACTTTTGATGAGCCTCACAGCGGAGCCCTTCAGCACCACGCCATCCATTCAGCCGACGTCCAAAAATGTTATTAATTTTATTTTTATGATCAGTATCAATGTGATCCTTCACCTTTTGCTTTACAGCCTTCCTATTTTTTTAATTTGTTGTTTTTGTTTGTGTTTTTTAATTGTACTTCTTATTGGGCATACGTTTGGGTGTTCCGTATAGGTTTTTATTTATTTATTTGACTATTCATTTTGGAATGTGTATGCAAGTATTTAATAGCTTATAACACTTATTTATTTATTTGTTTTATTACTTGTGTCTGTATTATGTTTTAATGACATTCCATTTAATTTTATAATTTTATTTGAGGTTAACTCCCCGTGAAGAAGGCGTTCAGCCAAAACATGTTAAGGTCTCTTAATAAAAGTTTTTTAACCTACCACTGTCTGGATGCACCTGTTTTTTGCTGTCTTTTAATTTTATAAGAGCCATTCTTTGTTGTCTTCTCATGTTATAAGAGCCATTTACAAATGAAATTTATAAAATTGCCTTTCAAGCATGTAAACATCTGCACAAAAATTTGTACAGGGTTATCTGACCTCAGCAGAGGCAATCCCTGGGGCATGGTTGGGAAGGGGTTAGCACTTTATGTAGTCTTTGTAAAATGCACCCATATGTGCATGAAATAGAATGGTAATTTAGTGTGTACTAAACAGAAGATGCAAATATGTATATGTAACTGATGTGGGCTAATGTTCAAAGGGAAATAATATATAATGGGGATCTCAGATCTATTATTCTGGGGCTATACCTTAATGTTAACTGAGTGGGGCAGAGGCAAATTCTAACTCTTGTCCCTAGGTTCTGATGTTCAGGGGAAGAATCTCAAGGCCCTATCCTGCGGGCTTTCTTCAGTCACCACACTCTGCTTCTCCAAAAATTCAGTCCAGTACTAGTGTTTGCTTTTTTAAAAAGGAATTTCAGTTTAAAGTTTTCCTTTTTCTTTTAAATCAAATATACAATTCAAGGAATATCTAAATAAAATAAAATAACATAAATATTCCAGAAAAACAATTTCCTTTTGTAAGGTATTTGGTTATTTCTTCTTCTGTAGATCTGCCTGGAATCACTCTTTGTAGTCTTCTTCCCTGTTCTCCTCAAGACTTCCTTTCCATATTCTTCTTGAGAGGGAACCAGCTCTTGGTCCTCCACTCTCCACTGATGTTCTTCTTTTTTTAGACTATCAGTGATGCATGTAAGAGGACACAAGGTTCCTCCCATCCTGGAACAGTGGAATGTCCCTGGACAGGTACAACATTACTTCTACTGTCTTTGAACACTGGAAGGTACCAGCAAAGATATCCAATTTCCTCTAATACAGTGGTTTTCAGGATAACCATAATGAATATACATGAGATAGAATTGCATGAACTGCCTCTGTTGTATGCAGATCTCTATCATGCATATTCATTGTAGTTATCCTGAAAACCTGACTGGCTAGGTGTGTCCTGAGGATTGCATTGAGAACGCCTACTCTAATGCCTTTAAACTTTGAAATGTATCTGGGAAGAGAGACCCACATTCTTCCCCTTTCATTAAATTCTGAAATGTACCCAGGAAGGCATGTGGAGCCCGATTCACGTCGGAGTTATCCGGACGGCCCCGTGCAAGATGGGCCCGTTAGGACCCAATTCTGGACTACAGGAACAAAACATTCCCACAGTAACCAGAATCGGGCCCGAGAAAGGCTCGGCATGCCCCTGCCTGCTTGTGGGGACGTCTTCCCTGCAGGTTCCCCTGGCTGCTGCGACTCGCCCCCCCCCCCCCCTTTTCCCCACCGCCGACCCAGGACAAGCTAGCCAGGGCCTGGATTGGGACCGATCACCGGGCATGATCACTGGGTCAGTGCTGTTTGTTCCACCTTCGAGGTGGAATAAGCAGCACGTCGCCATGGACCCCGCAAGATGTACAGGGCCATGACCTGAATTGGTCCTCTACATCCTGCCGGGCTGGCCCGCCCCAGCTCTGCCCAGATACCTCCCCCTCCCGCCCCCAACAACTCTCCCCGTCCTTCTGCTCAGGCCCAGATGGCTTGCGGGGCTGCACGTGCAGCCCTGCAACCCGTTTCTCAGAATGGGGCCCATAGTATCTTCTCATTACTCATCCTTAGCTTTAGGCCTAATAGGCCTAGGGAACATCAGTTTCCCTGTTGGAGGCCTAGCTGGCCTTGGATGGTTACTCCTCTCTTGGAAACCCCTTGAATCCCTGGACTCTCTTCCAAACCCATTGCAGGAATTCTCTCCCCTCTCCACCCTTTCTGGGTTCAGTCAGGGATTTTCATTTTTCCCTGCAACTTACAAAGGGATCCATCCTTTTCTAGGCCATGTTAGAAGTGTCCCCCTTCATTACATCACGCCATAAACCTTTTGTGCAGGGGCTTAATAATTCACTTAATCACAAATTATAAAGGGAGTGTTGGGGACCTGGTACATACACAGATACTCTCTCTCTAGAAAATTGGTGTAACTTATGTGCATACCTGCCATAGAGGTTAGACAGACTGTTATAAAATTACCTTCCCTGCAGCTGGGTTTAGGGCCCATAATTGCAAAATTGGGATGGGATATAAAATTGGAAAAGCATTCCCAGGTGGTTGAAAATGAAGGCTCATGTCGTCAGCTTCCAGCTGGAAGCCTAATGGAGCAGAAGGAACTGCGAGGTCAAAAAAATGTGAACATGTTATGATTTCATAAGGGAAAATGCAAGAAGATTGCATAAAGCTGCTCTTTTGTTCAAGCCTTATATCTTATTTGAACGTTTTCTCCAGCAACATTAAAAAAAATAGAAGCTTCTACCTTTTTAATTAGCATGCCACTCATTATAAAGCATAAAATTACTGTGCCATAGGGATTTCCTGAGAGAAATGGCAGAAAAATGCTGTAATTATACAAGTTGGAAATAGCACAAATTTAGCCTAAGGCTTAAATTTGATGCAAGGGCCTAAACAAGCAAAAATATCTAAAAAATTGCCTGAGCTGAAAGGTGCAGAAAACATGCACTAGAACTCTTTGATCTGAATCGTTAGGACTGTGAGTTCCGCCTCCTATATCAAAGCATGTGTGCTGCATTTCTTTAGAGTGTGGCTCAGCGATATTAGCCAGTGTTATGCGCATGCAACATGTAGTATGTTTTATTTTTATTTATTTAACATTTCTTATATTCTGCCTTTCAGTGTTATCAAAACGGTTTACAATTAACTCGATAATTATACATGGAACTGGTAAAGCTAACTAGGATATATCAACAGTATTAACTGAACGGCATCAATAGCGGTAACTATTTACATTTAAAGTTGAAGGTTGACATTCAGGGTAGGGGTTATATAGATTAAGTGTATTTAAAGTCCAATTAAGTTGGGTTGGATGCTAAGTTGTTGGGCCATAATATTTGATGAACAGATGAGTTTTAAATATTTTCCTAAAATCAGAGGTGTCATTAATTGATCTTAATTAATGTGGAAGTGAGTTCCAGAGTGCTGGCTCGTGGATTTCAAAAGCTCTCTGGCAAGTTGTTTGGGAGTTACTGATTTAAGAGATGGGCTTGAGAGGGTGTTTTGGTGCTGTCTTCTCCTTGTTCGAAACTCTGGGGCCATCTGGATCAAGGGTTGTAGGCAGTTGGTTGACTGGTTGTGTATAATCTTTTATGCCATCATTATTGCTTTGTACTTTATGAGGATTGTATAGGCAACCAGTGCAGGGATTTAAGAACTAGTGTGATGTGTTCATGGCATTTGGATCGTATGATTTTATGAAATAAATTTTTGTCTTTTGGGAATTTGTTTACTGTCACTCTAATGCATACTCTAATGGAAAGTACATGCGATGGGCCTTAACGTGTGCTTACTGAATAGTGACTGTCTAAAGCATGTGCGTTAAATGCCCATTCACATAGTTACATGTTTTTAGCCCTTTGTAGAATTACCACCCATAGGTACCTATGTGCTTTGTTAACAGAAGTATCCTGTTATAAAATTACCTTCATAGCGCTTGATTTTATAACAGGACACCAAGATGACGAGTTCAAAAAGACCCTTAAGGAATCCTTTTACTATAGTGTGGTAAGCAGTTAATGCACAAATTAACATGCACTAAAGGTTAGCACAGGAATACAGTAACTCTTACTGTCCTGGTGTGTCAGTTAGCACCCATTAAGTCCTGCATTAACTGTTCATCGCACGATGGGGTGGGGACTAGGCAGGTTATGGGAGGAATACGGACTGCAAAGTGTCCGTTAATGTGCGTGAAAGACTTTCATTGTGATAATTGTATGAGGCATGCTGGCCACACCCCAGACAGTTACCACATGCCTCTTGCAGGTACCGTGTGTTGGTTTTTACTCCTAATTCGTTGCAACTGCAAAAAGTACTGAACTTTAGAAAAAGAGCCCTAAATTTTATAAAGCCAACATAGGCACCAGATGTATCTTTATAGAATAAGCTCCCAGAATCAAACCCATTAACACACCAGTACCAATGCACACAATTGCACCTGCTCTGAAAAGGCGTAAAATGTATGTGTATTCTACACGTGTACACGCTTATATATTATGAGCGGAGGAGCAGCCTAGTGATTAGAGCAGCAGCCTCCTATCCATTGCCTTGGAAGAAAAGACGTGGCAATCTACTTCTGGTCGTACCTTGCCAAGAAAACTCAGGGGCTGCTGGGTCACATACCCAATTCAGCTGTACCCAAACTATGCTCCCAGGAATACCTACACACTTAACACATAAAAGTGGATGCACACTTTCCATGAACATAAGGCCTGATATGCAAAAGATTTATGCTCCTAGCTTTGAGAGTTATGCTCCTAAATTGGTCTCTTTGAATATTTACTAGAGCTGAGTGCCTAAATATTTTCTTACATGTTTTTAGCCCTTTGTAGAATTACCACCCATAGGTACCTATGTGCTTTGTTAACAGAAGTATCCTGTTATAAAATTACCTTCATAGCGCTTGATTTTATAACAGGACACCTAGATGACGAGTTCAAAAAGACCCTTAAGGAATCCTTTTACTATAGTGTGGTAAGCAGTTAATGCACAAATTAACATGCACTAAAGGTTAGCACAGGAATACAGTAACTCTTACTGTCCTGGTGTGTCAGCACCCATTAAGTCCTGCATTAACTGTTCATCGCACGATGGGGTGGGGACTAGGCAGGTTATGGGAGGAATACGGACTGCAAAGTGTCCGTTAATGTGCATGAAAGACTTTCATTGTGATAATTGTATGAGGCATGCTGGCCACACCCCAGACAGTTACCACATGCCTAAATATTTTCTTAAAATTTCTTTAAATACCTAAATTTAGGAGCATGAAAGGTGGGTGTCAATGGGGGTGTATTTAGGGTGGGAAAAAAAAGTTAGGCACTTAGCATTGATATTAAGCACGAAGCACCTAAATTAGGCTCATAAATCTAGGCAAATAAATGGCAGGGCTAAATTTAGGAGCATACATTTTAAGGGCTTGATATTCAAAAGGCATTTGCATGGTTTACAGCCCTGTAAACTGTATAAATGCCGCTCAGTGGGATATTCAACAGCACTAACACGGTTAGTGTTGCTGAATATCCCCGATCTTCTCCCCTGCACTCCCCGATGCTAAACACTTAGCATTGGAGCATGTTTTGGATGTCCTGGGGAGGAGCGGAGGTGGCGACATTCGCTAACCGGGCAGTGGCGATATTTCATGGTGCCCAGTTAGTGACTTGCAGCTAAAAGATAGGTGTAGCAAAAACTCGCCTGTCTTTTAGCCACAGGGGCTAACTGGGCAGCATGCAATATTGCCGCTGTCTGGTTAGCTACTCAGGTTGAGAGGCTGTGCGCCAAACCCAGATATTCCATGCCAGGGCCGCATATGACCCCAGCATTGAATATCCAGGGTTAAGAGTTGGCGCAGATGGCTATGCATGTTGGGCCCCCAAACTTCTAAATTAGGATGCATTTTCATCTGAGAACTTAGGCTCCTAAGTGTGGTTGAAAATAGGTCACAAATTTAGGAGGTCAGCTTTTTTTGAATACCAGGCCCATACTTCTTATGTGCCTATGTCGTTCTGCAATTTTATAAAAGCCCTTTCCACATAGAAAGCAGGCTTGATACCTGGAAATTGCCCCCATAATGTGAAAAACCTTTTAGTAAGTTTGGCCCAAGCCTTTCCACCTTGCTGCTCCTTATGCTTGGAACAAACTACCTGAGTCTTTTCAAATCAAGGCTAAAACTCACTTGTTCAAGGCCGCTTTTGGATTCTGATCTGCACAGTCTTCTGTTCTCCAACTGTGTGTTTCCTTACAATTCCCCTAGACATATCCTTGTCCCTAGCTTTTGTGTAGTCTGTCTTGACTAGACTGTAAGCTCTGATGTACATGTCACTGTACAGCATTGCATATGCCTTGTAGCGCTATACAAATGGTCAATAGTAGTAGTAGTAATAAGTAAACCACATCTAGCAGTCTTCCTTGGTCCAACTCTAGTTAGCCAGTCAAAGAAATTAATCAGATTTGTCTGACAAGACTTACTTTTAGTAAAACCATGCTGCCTCGGATTCTGCAATCCATTAGATTCCTGAAATCTCACAATCCTCTGTTTGATTAGAATTTTCATTAATTTGCTCACCGCAAAGGTCATTCTAACCAGCCTATAGTTCCCAACTTTGTTCCCAAGCTTGTTCTAACATCTGCTTTTGTGTAGAGGGACCACATGAGCTCTTGTCCAGTCCTCTGAGACCATTCCTCACTCTGAAGATACATCTAAAAGGTTAGATAGTGGAGCCGTCAGAGCTTCCCTAAGTTCAATACTCTTGGATGTATCCCATCTAGCTCCATTGCTTTGTCTACTTTTAGTTTAGCTAGCTTCTCACAAACAAATTATTCTGAAAATAGTTCAAGATCCACTTCATTCCTTTACCTGTTTCTGAGGTCCTACTTCCAGCCCTTCATCTGTGAACACAGAGCAGAAAGTTTTGATAAGCAATTCTGCATCCTTCTAGCTTTTGCTGTCACCTTTTCTACCTGTTTAGCTACCTTAAGATCATCAGACACAATCACGCCTAGGTCCCGCTCTTCTTTAGTGGACAAAAGTCTTCACCCCCTATATTATATTGCTCCCTTGGATTGCTGCAGCTCAAATGCATGACCTTGCATTTTTTAACATTAAATCCCAGCTGCCAAATTCTAGACCATTCTTCAAGCTTAGCTAGATCCCTCCTCATGTTATTTACACCTTCCTGGGTGTCTATTGCAGATTTTGGTATCATCTGTAAAGGCAAACCTTACCTGACAGCCCTTCTGCTATATTACTAACAAAGATGTTAAAAAAAAAATCGGACCAAGGACAGATCCCTGGGGCACACCACTGGTAACCTCCTTCTCCTCAGAGTGGGCCCCATTTAATTGTATACTTGGTCGCCTCCCACTCAACCAATTTCAAACCCAAGCAGTAACTTTAGGGTCCATCCCTAGGATGCTCAGTTTGTTTATAAGTCGCCTGTGAGGAACAGTGTCAAAGGCTTTACTGAAATCTAAATACACCACATCTAGGGCTCTCTCTCGGTCCAACTCCCTGGTCACCCAGTTAAAGAAGTCAATCAGATTTGTCTGACAAGACATGCTTCTGGTGAATCCATGCTGCCTTGGATCCAGTAATCCGTTGGACTCCAGAAACCTCACTATTTTCTCTTTCAGCAACGCTTCCAATAATTTACTCACCACCGAAGTTAAACTAACCAGCCTGTAGTTTTCAAACACATCCTTACTTCTGCTTTTGTGTAAAGGAACAACATGTGCCTCTCTCCATTTCTTTGGCACCACTCCGGACTCCAACGAGGCATTGAAAAGGTCAGTCAGTGGAGCTGCCAAAATGTCCCCGAGTTCCCTCAGTATTCTAAGGTGTATCCCATCCGGTCCCATAGCTTTGTCTACTTTAAGTTTAGCTAGTTTCTCACGAACACAGTCTTCTGAAAATTGTTCAAGATGCCCCTCGCTTCTGTTCCTGTTTATAGGTGTTTTCTGAGGTCCTGCTCCTGGAACACAGAACAAAAATATTTGTTAAGCAATTCCGCTTTATCCTCATCAGCTTCTACATATTCCTCCCCTTCACCCTTGAGTCTGACTTTTGCCCTTCCTCTTCTCACTAACATATCTGAAAAATGTCTTATCCCTACATTTTATTGCATTGGCTATTTCCTCCTCTTTTTGAATCTTTGCTTTCCTGACTACTTTGCTAGCTTCTCTATATTTTCCCAAATATTGATGCCTGTCTTCCTCTCTCTGTGATCTCTTGTATTTCATGAAGGCCTCCCTCGTTTTCTTCATCTTTTTAGCTACTTCTTTTGAAAACCATAGCAGTCTCCTTTTCCTTTTACCTTCATTTTCCATTTTGACAAAAAGGTTGGTTGTCCTTAAAATATCCCCTTTCAGTTTTGCCCACTGTCTTTCTATATCCCCCAGCTGTTCCCATCCTGCTAACGACTCCCTGAGGTATTGGCCCATCTTGGCAAAGTTAGTTTTTCTAAAGTCTAAGACTCTCGCTTTTGAATGGATTTTAACAGCCCCAGTCCAAATACTGAATCAAACCACCTGGTGATCACTGGATGCAAAATGATTTCCCACTATAACTTCAGAAACACTTTCACCATTGGTAAGCACCAAGTCCAGTATGGCCCCTTCACGTGTTGGTTCTGTTACCATTTGCCTGAATATTTCTCCCTGTAGAGAATCCAGGATCTCCTTACTTCTAGATGATACTGCAGCAGGAATGTGCCAATCAACATCTGGCATATTGAAATCTCCTATCAGTAGCACTTCCCCTTTCCTTGCAATGCTGCATGTCTTCAATTAACTCTCTGTCCACCTCTTCCTCCTGTGAGGTCTGTATATCACGTCAATGCAAATAGATTTCTCTTTCCCTCTTTCTAGTTTAACCCACTGTGCCGCCTCTCTCCCTTTTAAACTCTGTAGTTCCAAAGCTTTAATATATTTTTTTTACGTATAGTGCCACCACTCCTCCCCCTTCTTCCTATCTGTCCTTTCTGAATAAAGTATAGCCTGGTATAGTTACATCCCAGTCATGGTTTTCTGTGAACCTTGTGTCTGTTACTCCCACTAAATCCAAGTCAGCTTCTCCCATTAAAGCTTCAACATCTGGGGAAGGGCCTTTCCCTTAGCTCCCTAAAAATTTAGGTGACAGTTTTGGCCTGATTCCGAGGTCCAATGCTTGGTAAGTCTCTTGCTTTGCTCCCGGACGTCTGCTTCTTTCTCCAGGGGGTTTGGGGTCTGCGTCCTCCTTTCCAGTCTGTGATTCCTTCCTGGGATCTGTGTCTGGTACTCAGGGTCCTGGTGATGGTACCCTTTGAGCCACTGACGTGTGCTACTTTAAAGGATATGATGCTCAAGAAAGCGGAGTGGCAGGTAGGTTCAGGGTGGGCACGGGAGGGAGAAGAAAGAACCAAATGTTTGGAATCGATAGACCTGAGGAGACAAGGTGGGGTATGATATTGTAGAAGGTCTGCGAGATATTGGGGAGTGGCAGTGTGGAGTTCTCAGTGAACAAGGATAAGTATTTTATAATCAATATGGTATTTGAGCAGCAACCAGTGTAGTCATATAAGCAGGGGGATAATGTGGTCTGAATGGGTGGAGCGTGTGAGAATTCAAGCAGCTGTGTTCTGAAAAAGTTGGAGACGTTGAAGCTGATAAAGGGGAAGGCCAGTCAGGACAACATTGCAGTAATCCAAACGAGAGGTAACTAAGGACAGTGTGAGTGTTGTAAGTAAAGGTAAGGAAAGAAAGGGGCGTACTGTATGAACCTGCCGAAGGAAAGCAAATGAACGGCAGACAATGGTGGAGATGTGTTCATGAAAGGAGAGGGAGGAGTCCAGGGTTACACCAAGATAGTGAATTGAAGTGGTGAGGGGAATGGTAAGATTGGCGAGGGAGGGGGCCAGGGTTGGAGTAGTAGACCTGAATTGAAGTGGAGAAAATTTGATGACAGCCAAGAGGATACTTGGAGTAGACAAGAGTTTATCGGGGTGAGGTTGGGCATAATGGGGTTGGTGTGGTGAAATAGAATAATATCGTCAGCATAAAAGTAAACAGATAAGCCAGATTGCTGGATGATGAACGTAAGGGGAGCCAGAAAGATGTTAAACAAAAGGAGTCTAGGACCAAACCCTGAGAAACACCACAGGAGAGAGGGGTGGGTGGGTGGATGGTGAGGTCGTGGAACCGACTTGGACAGAGAAGGAGCATGCAGAGAGAAAAGACCGAAACCAGGAGAGAGCAGTGCCCCTAATTCCAAAGTCGTGAAACCTAGAAAGAAGAGTGAGATGATCAACGAAATCAAAGGCTGTGGAAAGATCCAAAGAAACTGCCAACGTGATATCGCCATGCTCATGGGTGGTGTAAAGCTTATTTAAGAGGGAGAGAAGAATAGTTTTGGTGCTGTGTCCTGGCCTAAAACTGGACTGGCGGGGGTGTAGGATGTGAGCGGAGTTGACGTGTGTGAACAGCTGTATGAAAACAAGCTTCTCCAGTACTTTAGTGGGGAAAGGAAGGTTGGAGAGGGGGCACCAGCGAGCCGGAACAGTAGGGTCAAGGGTGGTTTCTTATGAAGGGGTCGGATGAGAGCATGCTTCCATAGGGAAGGATAGGTGCTGGAGGAGAGGCTAGATTTAAACAAGCAAAGAATATATGGAAGAAGAGTCAGAGAGGGCTCGCTGAGCCAGTAGGAGGGGATGGGATCCAGGGGACAGGTGGTTTTGTGAGAGGATGACAGGGCCTTAGACAACTCCGATGGAGACAGGGGGCAGAAAGTGGACAATGTGTGGGAAAGACATGAAGAAAAGGAGGGGGAGGAAGGTAAGGTAAGCGGTAGGGGTGGGGACAGGAGGAGGGGCATGTGGGAAATTGGCTGCGAAATAAAGAGATTTTATCAGAGAAATAGGCGGCAAGGAGAGTGGGGGCAGGGGCCAGAGAGTGGCGAGCTGAGGAGGGGGGCTATTGACAGTAGAGAGAGAGCGGAGAATGTGATAGAGCTGTTGGGTAGAATTCGAGAATGAAAAGATTAATTTTGAGTAGTAAGCCTTTTTAGTATCATAGACCAAAATCTTATATTGGTGGTGATGATGGTGAAAGAGAAACAGGAAATTGGGGGACGGATGCTTGTGCTATTGGCGTTTGGCATTCCTAAGATGCAAGCGATGGAGAAGAAGGGCAGAGTTGTATCAGAGGTGCTGATTGGGTGGGTGCGACATGAGGGAAAAGCGGAGTGGGGTGACCTGATCTAAGGCAAAAATCAGGGAGGCATGCCAGGACTGGGCTTGGGCATCAATAGGGAAACTCCGGTGGAAAGGAGAATGTCACCAGAGAGAAACTTCTGGAGGGATTCAGGAGTAATACGTTGCTGAAGTCATGAGGGAGAAGTGGTGGGCAGTGTTACAGGGGGAGGAAGAGAAAAAGAGAAGAGTATGCAGAAATGATCGGTCCACAGAAGAGAAAAAGTGGAAATTTCCGAGGGAGCATAGGAGGAGGTGGCAGGTGTGAGAATGAGATCCAGGGTATGGCCTGCCAAGTGCGTAGGGCAGAGAACATTTTGCTGTAGTGATAGATCTGAAAAAAGGGCGAATAGGGCCCAATCTCTAGCAGTGCGAGGGGAATCTGGGTGAATATTAAAGTTGCAGAGAACCATTAGATGAGGATAGGAAAGTGATAGTTTGGAGAGAGTAAGTAGCAGCAAATCCCAAAGGTCGGCATGGAGTGAGGGAGAGGCATAGAGTAGAAGGATGTGAATGGGGGGGGGGGGTTGGCGTCAAGACAGAGGAGTAAGAATTCAGGGTAGTGAAGGGGTGGGGAGGGAATCTCGCACAGGGGTATCGAGGAGCAGTAAAGGGTGGCCACACCTCCGCCATGCCAGCCAGAGCAGGGGAGGGGGGGATGGATAGGGTCAAGAAGTTGGGGATGAGACAACGAGCAAGAAGGGGTTTGTCACAGTCCCCTAACCAGATCTCGGTAAGAAAGAGGACATCAAGATTATGATGCAGGATGGTGTTGGAAAGGAATAGGGTCCTAGACATCCAAGTTCTGAAATGTGGTTTTGGGGATGTCTATGTAAATGGCCCTGCAGAAGTCCATATCGGGCACATTCATGTTGTGAAATTGTGGGATTTATAAAAAGCACAAATTAAGTTGAAAAATGGACCGATGATGAAAAGTAAAGCACTCTTGAAGACATTAATGTCTGTATGTTTAATGAGTGCAAACTATTTTGATGGTCTGCAAAAACATTTTAAGTAATTTAAGGGACTGTACAATAGGGAACTTGAAGTGGGTGTGGTTATTATATCATAGCAACATAGGCACCTATATGTCTTTATAAAATAAGGCTTATTCAGTGAACCCCAGTCGCACACAAATTTAAACTTGCTTTGAAGAAAGTATAAATGTGTATGTGTACTCTAAGCATGTACACATGTTGTATTTTAAAATATGTGCACATATCATTGCTACTCTGCTGCAGCTATACCCCTGGGAAAGCCTCTGTGCAGATCACCTAAAGTAGGCACAGTCTTGGGGGGGTGTCCACTTTTTATGCATTTGTATTTGTGCATAAGTTTCTAACAGCCATTTATGATGTGCAAAAGATGCTTTAGATGTGAAAAATGCTTTATATATTTACCCCTTTTTATATACCTATTACATTACCTATTATAGCAACAAGTCCACACCTTCCCCTTTTCCATTAAAAGGTAAAACCATGGCAAATGAAATTAACTTGGCAAATAGGTGGTAGACCCATGAGTAAAATCAACAAAGGGTGAACTGGAAGTCAAGAAACAGGTAACTTGGTCATCAGCTAGTGCTGCTGTTTTTCAGCACCTTGTTTTGATATGCAGTAATTTCAGATTCTTCCCTTTCAACTCCTTCAGCTGAATTGTAGGCTTGATACTTAGCAGGAAGATCTCTTGGTGATTTATAAAGCGCCTGTAGGTGCTAATTAACCATGGGTTTGACTCAATTAAATTTGGCATCTAAGTGAAGCATGAGAGCCTAAACCAAAATGCAGTCATCCAAGATGAGTGTGGTCATGAGATCTTCCCCTTCCATGTTTTAGGAATCATTCTTGGGCTCATGAAGAGCACACATTGTTTCAAAATGTCAGTGTCACTGTTGTATTGAGGTTAATGTGGGTTGGACAGTATCCATCAGCTATAAAGTATCCCAAGCCAGCTATGATCTAAAAGAAGAACAGAAGTAGGAAAGCAGTCATGACATTTGGAAATCATATTAATGTATGTAAAATAACAGAGATTCTAGAAGAGGGAAGATGGTCACTTGCTCCAGTTTCTCTGCTAGCAGAGCTCCCGTTTTGAAAGTTCAGAATCTTCTCTTCTCCTTCAGATAACACTTAGGCAAAAAAGGAGTTGGTGGACACAAAAACAATGATGAAATTTAAAAAGGAGTGGAACATACACGCAGGATCCCTAACTTGTAAGAGGATGGAAATGAAACATTGAGCACGACAAATGAAAACAGCAATTAAATGACTTCTTGCACTTTTAAGGAGGCATAAGAGTAACCTAGAATAGTAGTTACACTAGTCCCCTTACTGGGAAGAGTAGATGGACAATTGTGGTCTTTATCTGCTATCATTTACTATGTTATGTTGCTGTGTTACTATTAAGTGTAGCATATCATTCTTTAAAACGTGTCTTGGGTTTTGACCTGTCGGTGATGTCACTGAAGTGTTTTGTTAGGACTGATTAAGGCTAGTCAGTCAAGGGTTGTCCTTTTTGGGTGGTCATTAGGGAAATAACATCTGTTTAATTTGTTGCTATTTAAGGGCCTAAGCTTTTTTCATATGGACATAGAATGAGAAAAAAAAGCCATAATAAATCAGGGCTGAAAGAATGTATACCTGCCCTTGAAAATGAAAGCATGAGCACTTTGATTTGCTCCTGGAAAATATCTGTATAATTCATAGGATTTCAGCTGTGGCTTAACAAGTGGACTATTAGTTCTAATTTGAGGTTGGTTAAAATAGTTCAGATTTAATTTGAACAGTAAATATTATGGTTGGCATGTGGGGGTCTGGTGAGACTTCAGTATATCCAAATTATAGTACTATCCTTCCTGATGTGGTTTTAATTTCTTCAGTCCTATCTTGTGGCAGGTGCAGGCCTGTGACCCACAGTGTCAGAACATAAGCAGGCCAGCATGGCTAGCTTGACCTGTAAATGAGGCCTGTGGAGAGGCATATAGGATTGCACATCCCCCAATATGCTGCTATTGTAAGATAGAACTCAGTAGAAGTATTGAATTAGCTTAGGTAAGCAGAACTGCAGTATTAAAAGATGGAAAAATACAGAAAAACATGTTTAAAAGTTACTGATAAGAAAAAGTACATCTGCAAAGAAATAATTAGGAGTGCTGACAGATGAGTTGCAGAGCCCAGCTCCTCTGCACGTACAAATTAGTTCTATAACCTTGAAAGTGTGAAAGTAACAAGTTGATGAACTGACCATTGTAATTGGGACTAGAAGGGGGGTATGCAGGTGTCATGCCCACTGGAGGGACATAACTGGATAAACTTATCAGTACCGGGACCAATAGAAGAGGTACGGGAGGTACGGGAGATTACCGGGACCAATGAAATGTTTTTCTATACCTAGAATGGAACAGAAGTCTATAAAAGTTGTTGTAATGCTTGAAAACTTTGCTCAGCCATTTTGAAATTGATTGGTTCGAGACTTGTGCACAAATAAATGATTTGGACCTTCTGAATAGACTCCTGGTATCATTGGTTTGTCTGCGCTTTGCTGCTACAATCTCTCTCTGCCTCAAGGAAATATGTACAGGCATGGGCAAGGCTTAGATTCCTTTCTTTGTCTTGACTCATAAAGCTATGACAAGAATGGCTGGTATTGACTTTATGTCTAATGTGACCAACCTTTGGACTTGGCTAAACTCTCCTTTATCTATGCAAATAAAACCATGTGTAAATGTGCTGATGATCTTCCTAAAAGGAGCTACTTGTGTTAGCAGAGATCCACATGGGTCCTACACCAAGTAGTGCCTCTCTAAAATCCAGACCTGACATCTGCTGTCTTTATATTTTTCAAGGGGAAAATGCATCTCTTTCTTTTTCTCTGGTATTGCACTTCATGCATCATCTGGATTCTTGGGGTTTCAGTTTAATTTTTGTCTAGATATTTCAGTTTTCACTTTGTGATCACTTATTCTGCATTTGGTGAGGGTCTAACTGTGTTCTGTGAGTGTGATTGAGGTCAGGTTTTCTGTTAGCATGAATTTTCCACATAAGCATCTGCAGCAATCTGATTTATTCAGTTTTAACATGAGGTATATTGAAGTTCTGAGGTCCACTGTAATATTTATGATACTGCCTTTTGCTAGATAGGGTTCTTGTGTGAGTTTTGGAAATTACTGTTGGCATGATAGATTTGCTCTAGGTCCTGCATGACATTTTTGTAGGTTTTCTATTACTTCATAACATGCTTGGTGCTGAGAGGGTTTGTGTTGTTACTGAGATGATACTAGAATTGGAAATTCTTTTGTACAGTAAGATCTATAACAACTATCCACATGGTCGCCACAAGTCGATATCAACTCAATGGCACTTAACAACAACAAAGTCTATGAGGTTTAGATCTGCTCTGTACCTATTAATGGGGGAGAGGCTGGGGCGTTCTGTGGATGCAGAATATATGTTTGGATTTCATATTGTATGGAGTGCATATGTGTACCATTATTTTTGCTTTTATGGATATATAGGTTACATTTCACTAAATTAAATGTCAGCTAGACTTTATATTAAGATGACACCTAAGCCGTCTACGTTCTTTGCAGACTGCTATCTAACAATGTTTTTACGTGGTTGTATTAACCAAAAGGTCCTATGTGAAGCTGGAAATACTATTTGGCTAAAGTGCTAAATATGGAACTGATAAAGTCTGATATGTTATAATGAGGTTCACGAGTTGCACAGGACATATTATAGCTTGGTATGGCGCTGAGGGTGTATTTTTTCTGGTATGAACATATTTATATATCTACTAATTGTCTTAGAAGAAGAAAATGCTTGACCTTTTTACTTAAAAGACTTCTAGGTTTCCTAGATTCAATGTCCTTATCATTTTTCTAAGAAAGATCTTGTCCCTGCATTAAGGCCAAATAGACTATTTCCTGGTTTATATGGGTGACTCCTCACATGACCTGCTGAACGCTGTAAAATGAAACCTTTCTCTAATTGCCAATAGAGTTCTCTCATATATTGAAGCCTGCTGATCACATTGCCCTATAATCAGTGCTTCTCCATGAAAGCGTTCAAACCCAGAGCTTGGTCTTAGTGGAGGCTAAGTATAGGTTGAAATGTATCTACCAGTAATTAAAATTCTATGAAGTAGCTGGCTTTAGCTAGGTAAATTTGTTCTTCAGATCTTTCTAGGACAATGATTTTCAACCCACTTCTCAGGAGTACCCCAGCCAGCTGGTTTTCTTGTCACATTGTAATTTTCAGCCTATCAATAATGAATATGTGCACACCTTTTCTCTTTATATACTCTTGCTAATACTCGCAGTTGCAGCAAGAAAGTTCTCACTGGGATCATGTGGGCTTCACATGCTTGGAAGCAGCAACAACAGAAATCAAGAAAGTTATTGGCAAGACGAGGGTGGGGCTCTGAACTAATGCCCAGCAAAGCAAACACAGGACAGTTGGAGAAAAGCTTTGGAGGAGACTCATGCACTACTTCATGAGAGCAATGCTGAGTAATGGGGAAGTGTCTGTTGCACTACTTCTTCCAATGGGAGAACAAAGATATTGAGCTCTTCTGTTTGACTTATGTCAATTACTTTTATCTTATTAATGTGAAAGCACATTTTACAGATGACGTCCAAGTGCATTTTGGGACATCCAAGCCAGAACATCCAAGTTCAATCATGATTTCACAAACGTGGATGTGCTTGATATGGATGTCTATGGGGCCATCTACAAAGATGCCCTCAGAACAGTCTTTTAGGATCAGGGATGGTTAGAGTAGTGCAGTAGGACTAGGGGGAGCCAGGGTTCAAATCCCACTGCTGCTTCTTGTGATCTTGGGCAAATCAATTAACTCTCTATCTTCTCTTCACCTTCTGGATGCTTTACAGCCAAAAGAAGCACTTTTCTGATTCCTGTTCATTCTCAGAGCAGGTCTAAACTTGGACAAGGTTGCAAACACCCCTGACATTTCTGAAATGGAGGAGGATGTCCAATCCCATTTTACGGCCTCAGACATGCTTCTGCCATGCTCCCGCCTAATTGGATGTCCCCACTCTGGAGACATCTTTAAAAGCCATTGTGAAATGACACCAAGGACGTCTGTATGCATATTTTCGGACATCCAAGTCATGACTAAGGCTTTCAAAATGTCTCCCATATGCTACAAACCAAAATTAACTGCCCTCTTTAAAAGGTGATTGCTTTTTTACTAAGAAAGCTACCACATTTTTATTCTTCCCACTTAAACGTTTCTTTTTTTTTTCCAGTGTATTCGAAGGGGAGATAAACCATTTCCTTTTCTCTCCAAAATCTGTCCAATTAAAAGCTTGATGGGATGTGACTTTTGTGTAAGAACAAAAATTGTGTGTTTGCTGTTCTGCTGATAGATTGGAAAGCTGGAAAGGGCACGTAACCGTTTGCTTCAAGAGCAGTTATCCTTACCTTAGCTGGATAGCAAAGAAATTCACTTTCTAGGTGACTATTTTCCTTGAAATGTTAGGAGCCCAGCAGTTGGGAAGAGAGGGTTGTGTGTGTGTGTGATCTTTTCACATTGTGTATATTCTCGGCTCCTAGTCCCTGCAGCAAGTTACATCTCAGACCTGTAATGAGCAGCTGTTGGTGCAATGCCCAGCATCTCAGAAGCTGCCTGCTGCCCCTGGCGTCTGTATCGCTGGGTGCACTGATGCCAAACAAATCACATGACTCATTATCATAATAATATCATGATTAATAAAAGCAATCAAGATGTTAGTGGTTGTTTGCCCTATAATTTCTAATGCTATAATAAATAGTTTAAAACCATAGCTTGATCTTTAAGGAACAAGACAGGACTGAGCCATCAGCTTAAAAGCCAAGCAACTGAGCTTGTTTCTTTGGCAGGGCTTCATCAGTGGCTCTTCATCTTATCACTTACTTGCAAATGTTTGTTCAGTGAACCTCTGGTGAATCCCAAACTCACAGGATTTGGAGGTCTGCTACAGATAGCAGTAACAACAGACACTAGTTAGTTTCCTTGACCAAGGCGACTAAAGTCTGTCATCAGTAAAGCAGTGGTTATCTGCTGCACTAGAGTTTTCACAGCATAACTCACCTTCTGCTTGAGCCCAGCCTTTTCTTGGGCATATTTCTAGTTCAATTATCTTTATTGTCTCCGAAAGATATTTACTTGAAATGTTTCCCTTTGTTTGAAATCTATGTATTCTTTATGACCTCCTTAATGGATCAGAAAGACTAGGTCATGGAAGAGTGGGGACTCAAGGTTTGGAGGCACTAAGGAATGGGGGACTGTAGGGAGTTAGGAGAGCAGACATTTGGAGTGGAGGAGTGGCCTAGTGGTTGGGGCAAGGTACTTCAGGCCAGAAGGTCGGGGGGTTCAAATCCCACTAGAGGACAGCAACCTTGGACCGGAAGGACTGGGGTTTCTAGTCCCACAGGTGCTCCTTGTGGTCTTGGGCAAGCCACTTAACCCTCCATAGCCCATGTTCCCTGTAAAATAGTTATCTCCAAGTTATAGTGCCTTGTTCAATGTAATTTCAGTTTCTTCAATGTAAACCGCACTGATGCAGAATAGCGCGGTATATAAGAGAATGTAAATAAATAATTTGGGAATGAGGAGTCAGTGGGGACTCAGGGATTAGTGAGATGGGAACAGTAGACATTCAGAGATTAGGTGGAGGTATAAGGAAGAACTTGGAAGAGTAAAGATTTAGGGAAGGTGGGAAAAGTATGAATAAATAGAGGTGGGAATAAGAAGTATGAGAGCTGGAATTAGAAAACTATTAAATAGAGTGGAAGTGAAAACAGGGAAATAGAGAACTGAGAAGGACAATGAAGCTAAGAGACACAGTTGGGTGAAGGGTTTAGATCATACTGTACATAGGAGAGTGTGCCAAATAAAAGATTTGGAAAAGTAGTGAGGGGGGATAGATTAAGAGTATGAGAGGGGGTGACTGAAGGGGATAGGAGAGCTTGGAAGGGAATGAAAGGAAAGTCTAATGGTGAGGAGAACTGTGTGTGAGATGGTTAGAAAGAGCAGAATGAGGAAGATTTGAGAGAGTTGGTTTATGAGAATTGTTAAAGAGATGTCAGTTGAGGGAATGGAGAAGCAAGGAAGGAAAAGGGATCTAGATAGCTGGAGACTGGTGAGGGGAAAAACTCAATGAGAAATGGGGAGGAGAGTTGTGAGAGTAAAGGGTTCATACAGGCAAAACTAGAGGGCAAGAGAGGCGTGAGAAGGAGGGTGAATTTTACATATGAGAAGACAGAAGCAAAGTGAGGATAAATGAGGATGAAAGAGAAAGATCAGTGTCAGGGACTTATGGGGAGGCAATGAAAACAGTACAAAAGAATACATTGAAAATGGAAAGGACACTGAAAAGTTAGTTAGAAGATGAGAAGAGGAAAGCATAAAAAGAATTGAACCAGTACAATTTTAAATATAAAGGTGGGGGAGGGGGAGAAATATTCAGCAGTGGTGGCTAGCACAATTACAGGAGCTAGCCAACACCACTGAAATTTACACTCGGATATTCAGTGCCAGGGCTATTTCTGGCCACCATCGTTGAATATCTGGGTTAGCTGGAGAAGCAGGAAGCTAACCGGGTAGTGGCCATATTCAGTCACTTCCTGGTATGTTTCTGTGGTGAAGGTTAAGTCGCCCTTTCAGGTGTCTAACTTTCGCTGCTTAGCGATAATTGGGCAGCGGCTCAATATTGACGCTACCTGGTTATCACTGGCTGCTGCCTCTACTTTGCCAATGGAGCGCCTCGATGCTAGCCAGCAAGCATCAGGGTGTACAGCGGTGATACACGGGGATAACCTCATCAGTGCTGCTGAATATCCTGGTGACCAAGATTAACACAGTTAACAGGTCTACTAACTGCATTAATTGCGTTAAATATCCCCTCCCAAAAAAAAAAAATGTCCATGGCAAAGGTAGAAAAAAAGCATTTTATTTTTAGTTTAGTGACTGAAAAACATCAGCATTGGGAATCTGCAGGAAGAGTAACCTAATGGTTACAGCAGTTGGCTAAGAACCAGAGAAGCCAGGTTCAAATTCCAGTGCTGTTCTTCATGATCTTGGACAAGTTGTTTAACTCTACATTCTCTCAGGTACAAACTTAGGTTGTAAGCTCTCTGGGTATAGGACAATGCATGCTGTAGCAGAATATAATGCACCTTGAACTTCTAAGAAAAATATTAACTTAGATTGTGAGCCCTTTCGGCACAGGGACATGCATACTGTACCTGAATGTAACTTGCCTGGAAAGGCATGAGCTCAACCGGGCAAGTAGCATCTAGGCCTAGGCCATATTCCCTGCCCCTCCCCCTTCTCCTTTTGCCCCTGTCCCGTGTCACCTTGTTTAAGTCGTCCCTCGCTGTTGACATAATGCACAGACGACAGGTTTTGCCACAAAAATTTAGAGTTTTTTGTATAATGTTGGCCACAGCATAACTTTAAACAAATAAAACCAAAATTCACAGTGTACAATTCTCAAGCCTATATACAACATTAAATTGCCCTTAACCTCTCTGACACTTATCCTCAAGAAGCACAGCCCGTACTCACCAAAGAGAGGTGCTGCTGTCAAAGCCCACCCCTTGACCTGAAAACACTTCTTAACCATTGCTGACATAAATGATACACATTATCCGTAAGACACTCTGTGGGGCAGCATGCCGTTAAAAGTGTGTACTATACCCATGGTCACAGCAGCCTCCTCCTCCTCTGTTTCTGACCCAGCCCATCAAAGGTCGAGATTGCTGCATACTTAATATATGGCAACAAGGTGTATCCCTCCCTCTCCCCACCGTCAAAGCGTGGGGAGGCACATTACCCACTGATCCTGCTATGAATCAGTCGACCCTGTGAGGGGAGGACAGTTTCCTTGTGGCTACTCCCCCTATACTCGACTGTATGGCTGTGCGCTCAGTCCAATGGCCCTTCTGACTATGCTGTGACAAAAAACCCCAAGAGGGTTGGTGCATGGTCCTTCTCTGTCCGAACCAGAGGGGCAAGAGGGTGGCCCAAGGCTGCAGACCTCTCTTAAGGCTGGCCATGGCCCGCCCCTCCGCCCCCACTGCACATTAACCCCTGCCTGTCGCCCTGCCCTCTTGTGCCTGGCAGCTGATAATCCAGCCAGCCGGGTCTAAATACTAATAATAAATATGTGGAATCCATTTCCCTTTCCTTCCTTCTTTGTATTTTACACAGCATTGGAGACAATGCATTTCGGCTTCTATTTCTCCACTATTGCACAAAATCTGGCTTCTTCACATTTTCAGTTCAGGCTTTTTCTGTATATTTGTATTTCTAGTTTGTGGTCACTTATTTGGTGAGGGACTGCTTCAGGGCCATATTGAAGATTATGGTTCCCATAAGCAGAAGACTACTGGGGAAGAGCGGTTCTCCAGAGACTGAGGGGTCCCAAGTCCCAGTTTGTGGGTGCCTTTAGAATATGGTGCCTTAGGCACATGCCTGTGTTGCCTAGTCTTTAAATCCAGCTCTGATCTGCTTGTGTTTTACATCATTTATGTGACCAAGCTGCAGTATTCTACTCTTGTGTGAATTTCTGTGCAGGAATCTGTAGCTGTTGGACTTGTTTTTCCAGAATGAGTTATATTGCTGGTATAGCATTTTCAGTGCCAACTTTTCCTAGGCGACCAACATAAGAAAACCCCTTAATTATTCAATTCTTTTGTCGAAGCCCACCGGGGGAGGGCCAGCACTGTTAACCTAGCCCTCACCAGGCTGTGGACTACTTTTATTCGTTTTTTGTTTCACCCTCGTGAATTTAAAAACCAAGTACTTATCTTCCTCCACTAGCCGCAGTTAGTGTCCTTCATGTTGCAGATTCCAAGATATATAATACACGACGTGCACGTTTCGGGTGTGCGCCCTGTATCAAGTGTAATCTCCATATAAAGTATTGCAACAAACTGCCATCATTCTCTTCCAACTCTAAACACCGCCACCTTCATCGTGGCTTGCTTGGGTATTATGTAATGAATGGCTTTTACCTCGTCGTTTTTAAACAGGGGAAACACCAATGGGAAGAGGAAAATCCTCACTGTCAGAGGATTCCACTTAACCATAGGTAGACAGACGTCCAATCAGAATTCGCTGCATCATAGAATGGTGATCCAATCGATGTCTCGATTTAACCCGTCAGGGTGTATAGTATGTAATATAAAAATCCAACGCTGTTCTAATTGTTGCAGTCGTTGCTCGCGATCTCCCCCTCGGGGATCAAAAGGAACATGATCTATCACCGTCCAGCATAACTCCTCAAAAGAGTGAGACCGTGCCATACAATGATCAACTAGTGGAGCTGTCAACACCTTGTTTTTTATACGCGATGCATGTTCTGCCAAGCGTTGTTTCAGCGACCTGGTAGTGCGTCCCACATACAATAAATCACATGGACATTTCAACAAATATACTATATGAGAAGTAAGACATGTAGTCCTCCACTGCCGTGTATACTCACGTCCTGTAGTGAGGTGTTGCCATTTTTGTCCCGAAAATGTCTGTTCACAATATTTACAAGTAGAACAGGGGTCATGTCCCCCATCATATCCCGGAGAAATAGGTCTGTCTAAAGACAGTGTTGTCTTAACCAAATGGTTACTCAGATTAGAACCCCGGGTAAAAGCTACACGCAAGGGCTGCTGAAAACATTCATGTAACGATAAAATTCGCCAATGAGAACGTAAAATTTTTGCTACTTCTGAACTGTTTTCTGAATAAGGTAAAATGCCCACCAACACACTAGAGTCATTTGATCTATGGACTGAATATTGGGGGTCCAATAACCATTCTCTATGTGTATATCTCGCCCGGCGAAAAGCTTGGGAAACCACTTTTAATGGATAACCCCTAACCAACAACCGGTTGGTCAGTTCAGAGGCATGTACCTTAAAATCATCTAAAGAATGACAGAGACGCCTCAATCGCAGAAACTGCCCAAATGGAAGTCCACGCTTAAGGGGACCAGGATGATTGCTTCGATAGTGTAATAAACTATTCCTCTGAACTGGTTTCCGGTATAACGAAGATATTAATTTACCATCTTCTACAATAATAGAGATATCCAAAAATTCAATTCGATCTTGAGCTGTGTGTTCAGTAAATGTAATGTTAGGCTTCAGTTGATTTAGCCAGATGATAAAATTAGTAAGTGTAGGACGATCTGAAGTCCAAACAAAAAATATATCATCTAAAAACCTTCTCCATATTTTTACATGTTGGTACAACGGAGATTGTTGGATCAATGTGTCTTCCATTTTCCCCAAATAGAGAGTAGCTAAAGACGGGGCTAAGGTGGCCCCCATCGCCACTCCGGAGATTTGTTTGTAATAATTGCCTTCAACCAGAAAATAATTTTGAGTTAACACAAGCCGTGCCAGATCCAACAAAAAACTCTGTGGGAGACGGGCTGGAGCTGAATAAAAAGAATGCTCCAACAATTCTAAAGCCTCCACCTGATCAATGTTGGTATAAAGCGCGGTTACATCAAGAGTTACTAAATAGGCTCCCGAAGGAACCACAAAATCTGATAGTAGTTGCAGAAGATGGGTTGAATCTCGTAAATAGGACTGTACCTCTCTTGCCTCAGATTTTAAAAATATGTCACAGAAGATGGAAAGGGGTTCCAGAACTGAATTACGACAGGACACTATAGGCCTTCCCGGGGGAGCTGTTAGCGATTTGTGAACTTTTGGCACCAGATATAAGGTGGGGACCATAGGGTGAGTTGGCAACAAAAACTTTTTTTCTTTCAAAGTTATCCATCCTGATATGTAAGCTGTGTCAATAAGAGATTGAATCGTAAGTTTTAAAGCTGTCGTTGGATCACTGTCTAAAGGTTGATAAATCAAAGGATCTTGAATATGAGCTTGTAATTGCTGGAAATAAATCCGAGAGTCCAACACTACTAGGGCTCCTCCTTTATCAGCCCGACGAAACACAAGGGAGGGATCTGAAGCTAATTCTTTCAGCGATTGCCAATCCTCTTTAGTGAAATTAGACTTCCACTTCTTTGAAATATTTTCCAAACGGGCTACATCACGCAAGACCAACTCTTGATAAGTGGAAATAATCGTGTCTCGACTCGCCTCCGGAGGTAGCCAACGAGATGGAGGGTTCACTACCGATCCATCAGCCATGAGGGGTTTATTATGAAAAAACGCTCGAATTTTCAATTTCCGAAAAAATCGATAAAGACTAACTCTCATCTTTAAAGGATCATATCGGGAGGTCGGCACAAACGATAATCCATAATTCAAGACCCGTTCTTGCGACGGGGTTAACAATCACCCAGACAAGTTAATAACTAAGGAGGAGGCTGTTCTTGTCGAGTGCGGGAGCGGGTGTGTGGAGGCTCCCATTCTGATTCTTGATAAAGGTCTCGAGATCGGCGGCCTCGGCCTCTCCGAAAATCCTGAAAACTGCGTCGAGACCTATAAGAGACTGTTTCTCCTCTACTTGATGATCGACCACGAATATTTGAGGAGGAACTATCATCGGTGTCCTCAGATGAGGCTTCAAAGGTGACCTGTTTTTGTATAGACGTGTCTTTCTCATACATCCAGTAATACACATGCTCTATTTTATAATCTCCTTTATCACGAGAAAACGTTTTTACTTTTAATGATTTTAAATAATCAGAAAAACTCCTGATCTGTCGATCGATTTCTTCCATCTTAGACTGAATGGGAAGCTCCCCCAATGCCATCTTTAAAGGAATGGTTTTTTCTTCCAATTCTTTTTTCAAAACTTCTTCCTCTTGGATAGTTCTTTCCAAAAGGCGAGTCGAGACACGATTATTTCCACTTATCAAGAGTTGGTCTTGCGTGATGTAGCCCGTTTGGAAAATATTTCAAAGAAGTGGAAGTCTAATTTCACTAAAGAGGATTGGCAATCGCTGAAAGAATTAGCTTCAGATCCCTCCCTTGTGTTTCGTCGGGCTGATAAAGGAGGAGCCCTAGTAGTGTTGGACTCTCGGATTTATTTCCAGCAATTACAAGCTCATATTCAAGATCCTTTGATTTATCAACCTTTAGACAGTGATCCAACGACAGCTTTAAAACTTACGATTCAATCTCTTATTGACACAGCTTACATATCAGGATGGATAACTTTGAAAGAAAAAAAGTTTTTGTTGCCAACTCACCCTATGGTCCCCACCTTATATCTGGTGCCAAAGGTTCACAAATCGCTAACAGCTCCCCCGGGAAGGCCTATAGTGTCCTGTCGTAATTCAATTCTGGAACCCCTTTCCATCTTCTGTGACATATTTTTAAAATCTGAGGCAAGAGAGGCACAGTCCTATTTACGAGATTCAACCCATCTTCTGCAACTACTATCAGATTTTGTGGTTCCTTCGGGAGCCTATTTAGTAACTCTTGATGTAACCGCGCTTTATACCAACATTGATCAGGTGGAGGCTTTAGAATTGTTGGAGCATTCTTTTTATTCAGCTCCAGCCCGTCTCCCACAGAGTTTTTGTTGGATCTGGCACGGCTTGTGTTAACTCAAAATTATTTTCTGGTTGAAGGCAATTATTACAAACAAATCTCCGGAGTGGCGATGGGGGCCACCTTAGCCCCGTCTTTAGCTACTCTCTATTTGGGGAAAATGGAAGACACATTGATCCAACAATCTCCGTTGTACCAACATGTAAAAATATGGAGAAGGTTTTTAGATGATATATTTTTTGTTTGGACTTCAGATCGTCCTACACTTACTAATTTTATCATCTGGCTAAATCAACTGAAGCCTAACATTACATTTACTGAACACACAGCTCAAGATCGAATTGAATTTTTGGATATCTCTATTATTGTAGAAGATGGTAAATTAATATCTTCGTTATACCGGAAACCAGTTCAGAGGAATAGTTTATTACACTATCGAAGCAATCATCCTGGTCCCCTTAAGCGTGGACTTCCATTTGGGCAGTTTCTGCGATTGAGGCGTCTCTGTCATTCTTTAGATGATTTTAAGATACATGCCTCTGAACTGACCAACCGGTTGTTGGTTGGGGGTTATCCATTAAAAGTGGTTTCCCAAGCTTTTCGCCGGGCGAGATATACACATAGAGAATGGTTATTGGACCCCCAATATTCAGTCCATAGATCAAATGACTCTAGTGTGTTGGTGGGCATTTTACCTTATTCAGAAAACAGTTCAGAAGTAGCAAAAATTTTACGTTCTCATTGGCGAATTTTATCGTTACATGAATGTTTTCAGCAGCCCTTGCGTGTAGCTTTTACCCGGGGTTCTAATCTGAGTAACCATTTGGTTAAGACAACACTGTCTTTAGACAGACCTATTTCTCTGGGATATGATGGGGGACATGACCCCTGTTCTACTTGTAAATATTGTGAACAGACATTTTCGGGACAAAAATGGCAACACCCCACTACAGGACGTGAGTATACACGGCAGTGGAGGACTACATGTCTTACTTCTCATATAGTATATTTGTTGAAATGTCCATGTGATTTATTGTATGTGGGACGCACTACCAGGTCGCTGAAACAACGCTTGGCAGAACATGCATCGCGTATAAAAAACAAGGTGTTGACAGCTCCACTAGTTGATCATTGTATGGCACGGTCTCACTCTTTTGAGGAGTTATGCTGGACGGTGATAGATCATGTTCCTTTTGATCCCCGAGGGGGAGATCGCGAGCAACGACTGCAACAATTAGAACAGCGTTGGATTTTTATATTACATACTATACACCCTGACGGGTTAAATCGAGACATCGATTGGATCACCATTCTATGATGCAGCGAATTCTGATTGGACGTCTGTCTACCTATGGTTAAGTGGAATCCTCTGACAGTGAGGATTTTCCTCTTCCCATTGGTGTTTCCCCTGTTTAAAAACGACGAGGTAAAAGCCATTCATTACATAATACCCAAGCAAGCCACGATGAAGGTGGCGGTGTTTAGAGTTGGAAGAGAATGATGGCAGTTTGTTGCAATACTTTATATGGAGATTACACTTGATACAGGGCGCACACCCGAAACGTGCACGTCGTGTATTATATATCTTGGAATCTGCAACATGAAGGACACTAACTGCGGCTAGTGGATGAAGATAAGTACTTGGTTTTTAAATTCACGAGGGTGAAACAAAAAACGAATAAAAGTAGTCCACAGCCTGGTGAGGGCTAGGTTAACAGTGCTGGCCCTCCCCCGGTGGGCTTCAACAAAAGAATTGAATAATTAAGGGGTTTTCTTATGTTGGTTTAATTTTTGTCTCTTAGAGATTCACCATCATAGATAGGGGTATTGTTGATTTAGTTTAACTTTTCCTAGGCAGCATTGCTGCTGTGTGAGTCCTGAGTGTTAGTACTGTTTTCTTGCAGCAGGTGTGTCATATAGGTTCTGAGTGTGTTTTTACAGGGTGTTTTATAATTATTTAGATTGGTACCACAGCAGGGCATGCCAATGTACATATAACATGCATGGCACAACTGATAGATTGTCTCTTTTTGCTTATGTGCTGTTTATAAATACTCAAGGCCTGATATTCAGCGTCAGCGGCTAGTGCTCCTACAGTGGCTAGCTGCCAGTGCTGGACCTTAGACCCAGATGTTCACTGCCATGGCCATATCCGGGTAGGCCGCAGAACCTGGAAGCTAACTGGGCACTGACGATATTCAACATCGGGGCACCTGCTGCGGTGTCTAAATAAAATCTCTAGATTCAGCACCACTATACAGAGAGCAGCTGGTGCTGGGAACACTGAACCATCAAATGGCTTTCAGTGGCACAAGAGACAAGCTTCTTTTAAAGGGGATAGGAGAGCCTCTTAGCGCCATAACCATGCTTTAAATAATGAAAGATGAAACATTGACCCCCAATTACCAAGTACGTGCGTGGCTGCTCATCTAGCTTATTATACAGGATATAAGCATAGGTGGGTGTAGCACCAGCACGCAAACTGTTTTTTCAGTGGAAGAGAAGATTCAGAGAACTGGAGCCACAATCTAATACTGCTGCTCCTCATTACCTCCCTTACACCTCATCTACCCACATCACAGACACACGCTGTTGAGACTACTCCAGCTTCTGTATTCACCTCTGCATTCTTCTTCCTTCCACCCACATTTTTGAAATTGCTGGAGGTTCCATAGATGCCCCTTCATTTCTCCCACCTCCACCCTCCCAACGTAGTTTCAAAACGAGCTCAGGTTATATAGGAGCCCATCTGCCCATTGCCCTCATTCACAAACACACGCTCATGCACAATAATGGAAACTAAAGGTGTATGTTGTAGCCAGCCTGGAGCATGGTGTAAGAAGAGGAGGAGGACAACCACCTATGATTTAAATTGAGTTTGAAAGGCTTGCCTTTATTCAATTTGAATCAGCTTCTATACACTGGACAGCCACTGCAGCAGCAAGGATTTGAAAACTTTGTAAAATGTTGAATTCTTGCAGAAAGCTATAGTACCTGTACTGCAGCTGGGAACTAAGAAACATGGATGTGAACAGTTCCAGTCAAACTGAATATCCTCTCCAAAATCAGAGACTTGTTTCCAAGGACTGAAATCCTGAGGTCATAGACATGAGATGGAGTAGAAGTTTGCCTTGATTTGAATATAGCCTATGCTCTTAAAGTTATTCCAGGGAGGAGTGAGAGAATTCCAGCTGGTTTGCAAATAGTGTTCTTTTTAATATTTTTGTGGACAATATTGTGGAAGGTCCATAAGAAAAGTTATGCCTCTTTGTGGATGATACCTAAACCTGCAGCAAGGTAGACACCCTGGAAAATATGGATAGCATGAGGAAGGATCTAGCGAAGGCTGAAGAACGGTCATGATTTGGTAGCTAAGTTTTCATGCTAAAAATTTGTAAGATCATGCATTTCAGCTGCAAAAGCCCAAGGGAGCAATACAGTATAGGGGGTGAAGTACTTCAATGCATTAAAGAAAAGCAGGTCCTAGGGATGATCTTTAAGCGGCCAAACAGGTAGAAAAGGTAATAGAACAAGCCACAAGGATAGTTGGTTGCAAAGGAAAAAAATGGCCAGCAGGAAAAAGAGTTTCTAGTGAGACCTCATTTGAGTACTGTGTACAGTTCTGGAGACCGCACCTTTAAAAGAATATAAACAGGATGGAGTCGGTCCAGAGGGTGGTTACTAAAATGGTCAGTGGTCTTTGTCATAAGACATATGGGGATAAAATTAAAGATTTCAATATGTATACTTTTGAGAAAAGGCAGGAGATAGGAGATAAATTCAGAGTAGGTAGCCCTCTTCCATTTGGATGAAAGCTCTGGAACAAGCGGTTATAGGATGAAGGTGAAAGGGAATAGGTTTAGGGGTAATCTGAAGAAGAGTGGTAGATGGAAAGGTCTCCCAGTGAAGGCGGTGGAGATGAGAACCATATCTGAACTGAAGAAATCATGGGACAAGTAAAGAGGATCTCTGTTGGAGAGGATTATAGAACTTAATAGTTCTTCTGGCTGTGCAGACTGGAAGGGTGTATGGTCTTTATCTGCCATCATTTTTTATGTTTCTGTGCTAGGAAACTAAAACAGCAGTTTATACTAGGGATGCATATTAGTTTAAAACGACGTTTCATATTCTTTTTAGTTCAAAAATTATTTGCTGCCTGGTCTTGAACTGATGTCCCTTGGGTTGCAAAGCAGTAGTGTGTGTGTGTGGGGAGGGGGGAGCCTTTAGACAACCTATTCCTAGCTAGTTCCTGTTTTCTCAAGTTTCCTTGTCTTGTCTTGAGCTCCATGGAAAAACCTTCCTTGATTTTTTTGCCATGCAAATTTGTTGAATCTTGCTCTAGAGACTTACTTCAATGACCTTTCCTGTGCCAGAAGTTCTGAGAAATCATGTCAAACTTTCTTAGACATGGTCTCAAAGAATTTCTGAACAGAATCGCTAACTGGACAACCAGTATATGGAGTAGGCTTGGTAAATGTCTCTGATAGTATAATCGTAACTGGGAATTTCACATGAGGATTCAGGAATGCAAATCTAAGAATTCAACAAGGAACCGTTTTAATAAGGGTTCTAGGATACTTTTCCCAGAACCTACAGGGCTAGGAATATGACATAAGCAAAGCCTAAAGTATGTCTCTAGAGCAGGAGTCAATAGATTCACAAGGCAAAAGAACTAGCAAGAGTTTTCCTTGACGCTCAAGACTAGACAAACTTTGGACTAATCAACAAACAGGAACTAATATTGCCAGAAATGAAAGGCATAGATAAGAAAAGGCTGGCTAGAGTCAGCCCCCCAGGAAACATAATAGCTCCTTCTTGCTCCTCCTAATTGGCCAAGTCTTAAGCCAGCCTATGACAACTAAACTGAAAAAAACTGAACTGACAATTTAAACTGAAAAAAAAAAACCCTGAAACTAAACTGAAAAACTAAACTGAACTGAAAAAAATAAAACCACAAAGATTTAAGTTTTTTTGGCTGGAAACCTCCCATAAACTTTCAGCTATTTTTTTTTGTTTGGGCAGCAGCCACAGCCAGCTGTTAATTAATAAAATTGTCCTGAAATGAAATTTTATAAGAATAAAATGAAACAAAATGGAAATTTATAAAACCAAAATGAAACAAAATGAGAAAACCTGCAAAAAACAGGAACCTAACACAATAAAATGTTTTTGCCTGCGCACTCCTAGTTTATGCCAAGATAATTCTTGAATTTTAAAAAAAGCACAAGCCTATACAGATATTCCTCTGCTAATGAAGAAGAGCAATCTGCAGGGTTGATTGACCACTCATCCCTGTGGAGAATTTCAGCCTTTGAGGAAGCAGCCACTTACAAACACACAGCAGGACAGATCCCCATATGGTCTGTTTACATAATTAACACCTAACTGATAATTGCTGCAAAGGATTAATTGAGCTTCCATTGCTAGTTTGCAAAGTTGTAGAGTTCTGTGATCACTTCTTTCCTTTAACAAGTAGTATGTACCTCCGCACAGTGAAAAACCACTGAGAACAAGTAGAGTGCCCTCTGATATATGTGCATATCCAGAGATCCTGTGCATATCCAGATATCCCTGTGATCCCTCTTCTACTTTAACAACAGACCAGTAAACTAAAGGCCCTCAGACATCCTAGTAGTGAGCGGAAAAGGCAACTATAGCTTCCCAAACCTCTAAGTGGGCCCAAGCTCCAGAGACCAAATAGCTATCTGACTACACCCACATGACTACACACCTCCCACCACCTAGTTACTATTATTTAGAAACCTAGACCTGGTGAAAGCCAGGTTGGCCAATTAAAATGTCCTGTGATTATCATATCATCATTGGATACCACCTAGACCAGCGATGGCGAACCTATGGCACGCGTGCCAGCTGTGGCACGCGAAGGCCTTGCAGCTGGCACGCGGGAAGGTCGCACATTAAAAAAAAAAAAAAAGCTGCCCGCTGCCGCCGCGGCGGCATGGAGTGTCCCGCGGGGCTCCCTCTGCCCGGCGGGACTCTCCCGGCGCTGCTCAGCCCCTCTCTGCCGGCTTGCAGAGACGCGAAGGGAGAGTCTCCCTCGCGTCTCTGTTAAGCCCGCAGGAGCTGATGGGAAATTTCCCATCTGCCCCTGCGGGCTTAAGAGAGACGCGAGGGAGACTCTCTCTCCCTTCGCGTCTCTGCAAGCCGGCAGAGAGGGGTCTGAGCAGCGCCGGGAGAGTCCCGCCGGGCAGAGGGAGCCCCGCGGGACACTCCATGCCGCCGCGGCGGGCAGCGGGCAGCTTTTTTTTTTTTTTTATTGCCATGAGCCGAGGGAGGGGGGTTAAGACTGGCAATGGGCTAGGGAGGGAGAGAGGGGGGTTAAGACTGGCAATGGGCTAGGGAGGGAGGGAGGGAGGGGGGTTAAGACTGGCAATGGGCTAGGGAGGGAGGGAGGTTAAGACTGGCAATGGGCTAGGGAGGGAGGGAGGGAGGGGGTTGAGACTGGCAATGGGCTAGGGAGGGAGGGGGGTTGAGACTGGCAATGGGCTAGGGAGGGAGGGAGGGAGGGGGTTGAGACTGGCAATGGGCTAGGGAGGGAGGGAGGGAGGTTAAGACTGGCAATGGGCTAGGGAGGGGGGGAGGTTAAGACTGGCAATGGGCTAGGGAGGGGGGGAGGGGGGTTGAGACTGGCAATGGGCTAGGGAGGGAGGGGGGTTGAGACTGGCAATGGGCTAGGGAGGGAGGGAGGGGGGTTGAGACTGGCAATGGGCTGGGGGGGGGGTTAAGACTGGCAGTGGGCTGGGGAGGGGGGTTAAGACGCAGTGGGCTATGGGGGGGAGTTAAGACTAGCAATGGGCTGTGGGCTGATGAGGGCTGGCAATGGGCTATGAGCTGATGAGGGCTGTCTGGAAATGGGGTGATGGGGGGGTTAGGACTGGTAATGGGCTATGGGGGGGTTAAGACTGGTAGTGGGCTGATGGGGGGGGTTAGGACTGGTAATGGGCTATGGGGGGGTTAAGACTGGTAGTGGGCTGATGGGGGTGTAGGACTGATAATGGGTTATGTGGGGGGCTAGGACAGGAAATGGGCTGATGGGGAGGGGTTAGGACTTGAGGTGGGCTGATGTGGTTAGGACTGGTAATGGGCTGTGGGCTGATGGGGGGGTTTAGGACTGGCAATGGGCTATGGGGGGCTGACTGGAAATGGGCTGATGGGGGGTTAGGACTGGTAAAGGGTTATAGGGGGGGGGCGTAAAACTGAAAATGGGGTGATGGGGGTTAGGACTGGAAGTTGATTGACGGGGGGCTAGGACTGGTAATGGGTTGGGGTGTTGCTAGGACTGGAAATGGGCTGAGTGGAAGGGGAGGCTTGAACTGCAAATAGCTGATGGGGAGGGGGCTTGGAATGGAAATGGGCTGTGAGGGAAGGGAGCTAGGACTGAAAATGGGCTGATGGAAAAAGCTAGGATAGGACTGGAAATGGGCTGTTGGGGGGAGCTAAGATTGGAAATGGGCTGTGGTGGGGGCTTGAATTGAAATGGACTCATGGAGGGGCTAGAACTGGAAGTAGGCTCATGGGGGGCTTGGACTGGAATTGGGCTGAGTGGAGGGGAGCTATGATTTGACATGGGCTGATGGTGGGGCTAGGAAATGAGTAGAAATGGGCTGATGGGGGGGCTAGGATTGAAAATGAGCTGATGAAGGGACTTGGACTGGAAATGGGCTGATGCAGAGACTAGAAGGGAATGGATGCTGGGTGAGACTGGAACTAGAAGGGAGCTGATGTTGGGGGAGGATTAGAATGGGATGGGGCTGGGAGAGTAAAATGGAGAGGGGAAAAAATATTTTGTGTAGGAGGGATGAAAAATCTACAATTGGCCAGGTATTGGGAGAGTAATTGGGGATTGAGGATGGAGGGGTAAAATTTGTGTGGATGAAATAGGAATGAGGAAAGAGCAAAAGGAGAAAGATTAGTATGTTAAAGCAGATGTAGAGAGAGAGAGAGAATGGAAAAAAAACTAGAAGAGAGAAGAAAGGACAAATGGACAGCAGACGATGGAGAGTTAGCAGAAAACATGAAGAAACCAGAAGAAGGTGGCTGGACCAATTGCAACTGAAAAAAAAATGCACAAAAGGTAGAAAGATATCTCTTTATTTTGAATTTATTAACTGGAATATGTCAGCTCTGGGAAATGTGCATCATTAACATCTGCGCTTTGTTTGGTACAAGAGGAAATTCCTATTTGACGTTGCCACTTGTTCTCTTTCCCCCAGTATTCTCTGAAATGTATTGGTTTAATATTTGCAGTGTTGCCTTTTGATAGGTAGGGTATGGTGCTTTGTGAGTCCTGGTAATGCTGTCAGGATACGGCGGGTTTGCTATGGGTTCTAAATGGGCAGCGTTTGTAGTAGTTCCTAATGTGCCTGGCGGTTGGCACTGGATTATAGTAATGTAGAAATCTTTTAGTCTTTCTTTATCCATACACTCATTAAGAGACATGTTTACTAAAAGTTAGTGTATGGTAACATTATGCAAATATTTATGCAAATAAGACCACTTATGCAAATGACGTGCTGGCACTTTGAGGAAATTCTTTGGTTTTGTGCGGCAGTTTGGGCACTCGGGCTCAAAAAGGTTAGCCATCACTGACCTAGACATATTGGAATAAATGAGACCTGGCTAGGCAAAACCAGGGGAGATGCACTCACTGAAATATGCCTAACAGGATTTACCATCCAGCACCAACTAAGACCATGGAAGCAAGGTGGATGAGTAGCGATTCTGATATAAGAGACAATCAAATTGCACAAAGTTGCCAAACCCACCTCTCTGAGTGAAAATTTCTTTTGCTCTCGCTAGACAATGATGAGACAATTTGACTGCTCATGGTCTATCGAGTACCTTACAACCAAAACCAATGGAAAGGGGTAGGCCACAAGGGCCATGGCCTCACCATTATTTTGCTCAACACAGCATCAAGAATAGAGAGCTTGGTGACAGGGCTGGAGGTTGGTTTGTTCCGCTGCCCCTGCTCACAACAACATGGTTACAGAGGTAACCCTGAGATTCTCTAGGTTATTAGTCATGGAAGATTTTAACTTACCAGTTGAAATCCCAGATTTTATTTATTTAAAAGTATTTCTATCCCACTTTATCCTTGAATCAAAGATGTCCCCACCACCAGTTTCCTTGACACAAGGGCAGCATTGTGATTCACACAGGTTATAAAATCTCCGACCCATGAAAAAGGACTATTTTTTTGGAAAAAATTGTAAACCGCATAGCTTGTTCACAGTGTTGCAGTATATTAAATAAAGAATAACCATAACCATATGACAGACTTGGTATTCTTTAAAGGGATAGACATCCTTGATCATGAGGCTGGTAGCACTGAGAACACCCCTATCATGGACAGATCATTTTCTGATAAAATGTTTTATAAAGGGCAGCTTAAAATAGAAGAGCTCTACCAGAATTTGAAAATAAATTAAAGCATGAGTAATCTGACAGCTGAGTTTCCATCCTACCAAGATGTGGATGAAAAGATGACTGTAATGTCAGAACAGATTGACATCTAGAATGCAAACTTAACGATATCCTTAAAAAAAATGGCCTCACAAAAGAAGGTCCTATGCCCTGTCCACAAACACTTCCTTTGGTTCGCCCCAGACCTATGGGGCCCTATGTGTTAAGGGCATCTACTGGAAAAGAAATGACATAAATCTCCCTTGAACGAGGACAGGCTCACCTGTAAAAAAAAAATCTCCAAAACCAGACTTTAACTGTAGCCAAAAAACAATGTTTCTGTCAATGTATTGAAGAAGACTACAAATTTAGCCAAGTAACTCTTCAGAATAGTAAACAGTCTACTACAGTCCCCTCAACAGAAGCAGCCTCCCCTTTCTGAGAAATCTTATGGGACAGGCAGTCTGCATTTGACTCAATGATTACCTAAAAGAAAAAAATGGCTAGATCCATGTCAGTCTGGCTTCAGATCTAGGCATGGAACAGAAACAGTTCTTGTATCCCTTATTTGACTATCTCTATAGGAAGCATGGCAGGAGGTATGCACTGATACTAGTGCTGCTCACTTTCTCAGCAGCCTTGAACACTATAGATCACAATATTATGTTTGCATGACTGGCAGAAACAGGTACTAGTGGCATAGTATTTGCATGATTCAAATCCTATCTGTCAAACAGACAAGTCAATTTTGTTCAGCAACATCGCATCGACATATTGGGCACTGAACTGCGGGGTACACAACAATCCAGTCACCTATCTTATTTAATATCTACCTCAAGCCTCTAGTTGAGCTGTTCTGGTCAATGGACACAAAATTCTATGCCTATGCTAATGATGTACAGCTACTCATACCCATCGAATCAGATCTACCCACAGCTTTGAGCAAATTGACTGACTATCTAACAGCAACTCAAGAATGGGCAAAAAACAACTAACTCTGCCTGAACCCAAGTAAAACAGATTCTGTGGGTTCCTAACACAAGTGGACCAGTTCCTTTGATCAAAATTCCTTTTGGGAACTATAAAGTTCCCCTAAGATAACAGGTCAGGAATCTTGGGATACTTCTGGACTCATCACTTACTTTGGTCCCGCAAATTCAGGAAAACAATTCGCTTCTATCACCAGTGGCAACTATGAAATCTCTCTCTGTATATCAGGAAGATCCGTCTGATCCGAGTAGTACATGCTGTGATAATGTCACAGTTAGACTACTGTAATGGCCTGTATGCTGGTCATACCACAAAGAGTTTGCACCAGCTCCAGTTAATTCAAAAGCTGCAACATAACTGATTGAGAGTTGCAAATGTTGTGATTATATCACATCCTTCCTGCAAAAAATACACTGGCTACTAGTGCCCTACAGGGCAAAATTTAGGACTATGATCTTCAAGTCCCTCAGACAAAATGAACCAGAGTACCTAAAATATATGTTAAGCCTCCCTTGGAGGCCTCTAAGGTCCTCTTAAAGAGTATCCCTAACTGTTCTCTCGCCAAAGGAAACCATGATGTGACACCTGTCAGTGAACTTTCTCAGGAGTAGGCCACACTCTCTGTAATTCGCTCCCAGCAGGCTATGTCTACCTCTACTTCAGGAAGCCTGGTTTTTCTTCCAAACCTTTAATGGCTGTGATGACTGAATAGTCAGTCACCACAGCACACCACATCAGGACTAGCTTGCCGCACATCATGTAACTAAGACCAGTTCCATGTACTCCTTTTGTACATTAATTTACCCTCAATCTAGACACCCAAGGATATGGTACCAGGACTGTACCTAGCCCGGTGCGAGTGGTGCAGTCACACAAGGTGCAAAAATCTAGGGGCGCATTCACAAAGGGACCAGAAATTAAGCCCTTACTTCTGGTAGGGGTTTCACCATTTGACACCCTGTATGGCTGCACCGCTCACACTGGGCTAGATACAGTCCTGCCTCCATGCCTTCCCCCCTCAGTCACTCCTTATCCTCCTGCCTCCCGGTGGACTGAACCTCTCCGTGGCAATCACCACACAGCCGCAGGATCATTCTCCATCAGTTCTGCTGCTGTACTAAACTGCAGCTGCCGGCACAACCGCATTGCCCGCACTGTTAAAAGTGAAACAGAGGAACATCCTGTCTCTTGTGCAAGAGACAAGCAGTTTCCCCGATTCACTTTTAACAGTGCGGGCAATGCAGTCGTGCTGGCGGCTGCAGTTTAGTACAGCAGCGGAACCAAAGGAGAACTGTCCTGCGGCTGTGTGGTGAGTGCCACAGGGAGGTCCAGTCCACTGGGAGGCAGGAGGATTAGTGGTGAGTAACTGAGGGGGGAAGGCACGGAAGGACTGCTTCTTGGGGTGGGGGAAGGCACGGAAGGACTGCTTCTTGGGGTGGGGGAAGGCACGGAAGGACTGCTGCTGGGGGGGAGGCACAGAAGGACTGCTGCTGGGGGGAGGGAAGGCACAGAAGGACTGCTGCTTGGGGAGCAAGGATTGGAAGGGAAACTGGGGTAGGGACTGGGACTGGAGGGGAGCTGATGCTGGGAAGGGCTGGGACAAGAAGCGAGCTTTTGCTGGGAGGGACTGAGATACTATAGAGAGCTGATGCTGAGAGGGACTGGGACTGGAATGGAACTGATTCTGGGAAGAGCTAGTACAAGAAGTGAGCTGATGCTGGGAAGGGCTGGGACAAAAAGTGAGCGGATGCTGGGAGGGACTGGGACTGGAAGAGAGCTGATGCTGGGACGAGCTGGGGCTGGAAGGGAGCTGATGCTGTTGAGACCTGGAAGTGGGTAGTGCTGGGGAGCTGAAAAGGGACAAATGCTGCGATCAGGGTGGAGAAAAAGCTGGAGCAGTGAGGATGGGGAGGAGGATAGATTTTATGTAAGAGGGAAGAAACACACACATTTTGTGTAAGAAGGAAGAAACAAGGTGAATGTAGAGAGAGAGTGGAAAAAAATGAGACGAGAAGAAAGGACAAATGGACAGCAGCCAATGGAGAGTTAGCAGAATATACAGTATGATGAAAGCAAAAGAGAGAGACTGGGTCAATTGAGACTGAAAAATAAAATGCCCAAACAACAAAAGATAGAGAGAAATTGTTTTATTTTGAATTTATTAACTGGAATATGTCAGCTCTGGGAAATGTACATCACTGATGTCTTTGTGTTTGTTCAGTCCAAGAGGAAATGAATTTATAGTTTTATTTCTCCAGTGTTGTGGTGCATTCCAAGTTTGGCTTTTGCGGTTCAAGTTCACTCATTGCCTTCATATTTCTAAATTATGATCCCTTGTTCTCTGTTTGATGATGGTCTGTCTATGTTTTGCATATATGACCGAGCTGCGGTATTCTGTTTGTGTAGTTTCTGTGTAGGAGTCCTACTTGTTCTCTTTTCCCAGTAGGAAATGTATTGGTTTTCTATGAGGTATATTGGTTTTATATTTTTAGTGCTGCCTTTTTATATGTGGAGTTTTGTACTGTGTGAATCCTGGTAGTGCTGTTATGATATGGCAGGTTTGCTATGGGTTCTAAATGAGCAGGGTTTTGCAGTACTTCCTAATGTACCTGGCACTGGAAGATAGTAATGTAGAAATATAGTCGCCTTTCTTTATCCTCACTGTTCATGCAGATGGTATTAAGACACTCATTAAGAGGCATGTTTACTAAAGGTTAATGAGTATTCACAAATGTTAACATGCACTAAGTGCAGCAGCTCCCATTTATTTCTATGGGTGTAGTGACATTTAATGCACATTTATGTTTACTAAACATGTCCCTAATTCATTGCTGGGACAAAAAAGAGCTCCTTTGAAAGCCTCTTAAAATTTTAGATGGGCTGCATATAAATTTAAAAATTAAATATATGCAAATGAGGCCCAGTGGGTGGGGGGGGGGAGGGCACCAGATTCGCAAATCACACAAGGCGCAGTTATAGCTTCGTACAGCCTTGATGGTTACTAAAGCGCAGCAGGCCGTGAAACTAGCTAACACAGGAGAAATGCAGCTACTGGGACTGGAGGGGAGCTGATGCTGGGAAAGGCTGGGACAAGAAGCAAGCTTATGCTGGGAGGGACTGGGACACAAAGGAGAGCTGATGCTGGGAGGGACTAGGACTGAAATGGAGCTGATTCTGGGAAGGGCTGGTACAAGAAGCGAGCCAGGCATTAGATGCAAAAGCACCATGGTAGCAGCAGAAGTCCCACAGTATCTTCAGGGGGCGTTCCCTGCATTTCCCTGCTGATACAGTGGAGAACATGCAGGTATCATGGAGTGGCAGCTTTGAGGATGCAGCTAGTGCCACCCACTGATGTAGTGTTAGCTGAAGCCACGATGTCTGCAAAATGTGCGGCTACCGCACAGTAGAGGCACACCCACACTCCACCCACATCCTACCCACTTGCTCTGCTAATGCGTAAAATGGGAAATCGCCTGCAGTAGATGCATTTCTCCTATGTTAGCTAGTTTAACAGTGTAATGATCCCACATTTTCACCGCAAAGACAGCTAACACCTTTAATAATCATCCCCCCAACTTTTATTTATCTCAGTGTCTTTGTCTTTTCTGTGTATATGTCCTAATTACACTCAGAGGCCGCAAAATGCCTCTCAGATTGGGGGACCAAGATCTGCCTTGGCGTTGACCCCGGTTCTGCTGTAAATCCACCTCCTAGGCCCCGTGGTCTTCCCCTCCTGTTCTGCCCACACGTATCCCATTTGCCACGGGCAGAAGAGAAGGAAATGACTGAGATAGTGGCCAAGACTCCTTCTATCTGCCTACGGTGATGTGATCTTCTGCAGGCAGAAAGGAGTCCACCATGATCACAGCCATTCCACCCTGCCTGCAGGGATCTGATCTCTCATGAGCAGACAGAAGGAGTCTGCCACGACTGTGGCTGTTCTGTGCAGGCAAAATTTTGGTGGGGCCAGGGCCTGTGTGGCCCACCAGGTTCGGATAGTGTGACATTGTAAGTATCCTATCTATGTTATATAAATGTTCTACCGTGCTGCCTATGGTGCATCATTTGTACTGTGCTGACATTGTATCATATGTCTGTTACGTGGATGTTCTTCTATGCTGTTTTAAAGTGTACATTACTGACACTCTATTATATTATTACCATTACAAGCATTTAATTTGTCTATCTCATAGTTTATCGCACTGCTCTGAGTATTATATTGTCATTTGGTCTTTCTGCTATTGTTATGCTGTTACTGCAATGTAAGATGTCTGTGTCAAGCTATACCTGTTGTATACTGCCATAGGTGAATCTCTTTGTAAAGGCAGATAATAAATCCTAATGAATACATGCATATGGATCAGGCACAGAGGATGCTTAGTGGTGGGAAAGTAAGGGAAAAGCTTAGGAGTCAAGTTGGGTCTGGGGTATTTCGCAATTGGAGAAAAATGGGCAAACTAGAGTGACCTTTTTGTTTGCCATCATGTTCACTGTTTCTGTAGTTCAGTGTTACAATTCATCTATCCCTCACCCCGTCTTACTTGCATGCTGTTGAAACTGCACAGCTAGAGGGACTGTGAAAACGAAAGCTCAGAGTGTGAGCCAGGGGCATTATTCAAATCACGATGCATTTGTCTTTAATTTTGTTTCAATAATTCAAAGTCCTTGCTGGTATGGGCTACAGCCTTATTAAATACTTCAGAGGGTTTATTAGTTTTTTCGAGGCATGTTACGCAACAACCACTCTGAGATGCATTCTACTGACAGTTACTTCAGGCATCCGTCAGGGTCTTTGGGAGACTCGCACTGCTGCTAATAAAATCTTCTGTCTCTCTCCAGTAAATACACTTCTGTGCTTCTCTTTGTGTTATCAGGGTGAAGGTGGGATGGTGCTGGGGGGAAGGAGGCACTCTACTAAAATAAGAGTGCACGTTTCTGTATGAAATGTACAGCCGGCAACAGGAGAACTAGGTTGAATTCTGCAGGCAGCAAAAATAACTACATACATACATAGTGCTTGACATTGATAGATAGATAGATAGATACATATGTGTATATACAGTATGTAGTAGAATGGATAACATAAGAACATAAGTTAAGCCATACTCGGTCAGACTAAGGTCCATCAAGCCCCGTATCCTATTTCCAACAGTTGCCAATCTAGGTCACAAGTACCTAGCAGTTTCCCCAAAAGACACAGGTTCCACAATGCTTGTATCGGGGCAAGCAGTGGATTTCCCAGGTCCCCTTTAATAATGGTTTATGGAACTTTCCTCCAGGAACTTGTCCAAACCTTTTTTAAACCCAGCTACACGAACAGCCTTTAATACATCCTCCAGTATTGAATTCCAGAGTTTGATTACGCATTGAGTGAAAAAACTATTTTCTCTTATTAGTCTTATATGGGTTACACTGTAGCTTCATTGCATGTCCTCTAATCTAAACAATCGATCTATGTTTACCTATTCCATTCCATTCATTAATTTATAAATCTCTATCATATCTCCCCTCAGATGTCTCTTTTCCAGGTTAAGAGCCCTAACCTTTTAAGCCTCTCCTCATAAGGATATCCTTCCATCCCCTTGACCATTTTGGTGGCTCTTCTCTGTACCTTTTCTAATTCTACTATATCTTTTTTGAGATACAATGACCAGAATTGCACACAATATTCCAGGTGCGGTCACACCTTAGAATGATACAGACGCAGTATAATATCCTTTGTTTTATTCTCCATTCCTTTCCTTATGATTCCTAGCATTCTATTTGCTTTCTTGACCACCACTGCACACTGGGCAAAGGGTTTCAATGTGTTATCCACGATGACACTTAAATCTTTTCCTGGGTGGTGTATCCTAATGTGGAACCTTGCATCTAACCATAGTATGAGTTGTTCTTTCCTAGGTGCATAACTTTGTACTTGTCCACATTAAATTTCATCTGCCATTTGAATGTTTAGTCTTCCAATTTATTAAAGTCCTCTTGCAATTTTTCACAATCTTCTTGGGTTTTAACAACTTTGAATAATTTTTTGTCATCTGCAAATTTGATTACCTCACTCGTTATTCCCATTTCAAGGTCGTTTACGAATATGTTAAAAAGCAATGGACCCAGCACAGATCTCTGGGTTAGTCCACTATTCACCTTTCTCCATTGGAAAAATTGGCTATTTAGCCCTACCCTCTGCTTTCTATCTTTTAAACAGTTCCTGATCCACAATAGTAACTGCCTCCTATCCCATGAATTTTTAATTTCACCAAGAGTCTTTCATGAGGGACTTGGTCAAAGGCTTTCTAAAAATCCAGATCCACTACATCAACCGTCCCACTTTTGTCTACCTGTTTATTTACATCTTCAAAAAAATATAACAGATTAGTAAGACAAGACCTTCCCTGGCTAAAGCCATATTGGCTGTCTCCCATTTAACCATGACTATCTACATGTTCAGAAATGTTGTTCTTAATAATGGTTTCTACCATTTTTCCTGGCACTGACGTCAGACTCACCAGTCTGTAGTTCCCGGATCACCCCTAGAACTCTTTTTAAAAATTGGCATTACATTGGCCACTCTCCAATCTTAAGGTATTACTGATGATTTTAATGAGTGGAAGAGTACTTCAGGCCAGAAGGTCAGGGGTTCAAATCCCACTAGAGGACAGCAACCTTGGGCCAGAAGGACTGGGGTTTCTAGTCCCACAGGTGCTCCTTGTGGTCTTGGGCAAGCCATTTAACCCTCCATAGCCCATGTTCCCTGTAAAATAGTTATCTCCAAGTTATAATGCCCTGTTCAATGTAAACCGCACTGATGCAGAATAGCGCGGTATATAAGAGAATGGCTTTCTTACAGGTTTTTTGCTATGAATGTACTTGAAAAAGTTTTTATTATGCGTTTTTCCATTTCCTGAAAGATGCTTTTTTTTGGCTACAACAGCCTCTCTGACGTCACCTTTAAACCATGCTGGCAGTTTTTTGGACTTTCTTCCACTTTTCTTAAAGTGTGGAATACAAGTGGTCTGGGCTTCCAAGATAGTATTTTTAAACAACACCCATGCTTGATGTAAATCTTTAACCTTTGCATCTACTCCTTTTAGTTTTTTCTTAACTGTTTTCCTCATTTTATCATAGTCTCCCTTTTAAAAGTTAAAAGGTAGTACTGTGGATTTCCTTGCTGTCCTTCCTCCATTTATTAAATCAAACATGATCATGCTATGATCACTATTGCCAAGTGGCCCCAACACCCTCATCTCTTCTACCAGAGCTTGTGTTCCACCAAGGACTAGATCCAAGATGGCTTCCCCTCTTGTCAGTTTTCTGAACGAGCCGCTCCAAGAAGATAAATATAGAGCAAGAGTACATAATTATGATATAAGCGTAGCAGAATTTGCCCTTTATGTCTGCAACAGGGGAAGACTGTGGAGGCCCTGCTCCTAATCTTGCCTGTTAGGATGGGCTAGCTTGCCCCTCATTGCATATAGCGACTGGGGGTCATCTTGTGCCCTCCACAGGAATCTGGGGAAGGAGGAGAGGCTGTAGGAACTCAAAGGGGGCTCCAGGTGCAACCTGAGAGGCAGCCTGCCTGATAACCTGCTGGGTCATATAGATCCAAGAAGTGCTGTAGTCATCAGGCCAACTAGACTTGTACCTGCTGCTGTTGCTGAAGTAAAAGGTGGGATATCAAATAAATAAACTAAGCTGAACTGAACTAAGGAGTGGAAGGGATTCAGAGGAATGTGCAGGCTCAGTGGGTTTACCCCGGAGAGAATTGGGACTATTCAGGTACATCCCATTTTTGCCTTTGAGAAGTCCAGAGCTGAGGGACGAGGTCCAGACACCTTGGTGCATCCCAGATACCCACCAGAGGCAGTGTTTTGTCTTTTTAATTTGTTTTGGAGTTTTTGGTATTTTCCTCATTTACTCTCTGGTGGAGGAGATTAAATTAGCAATTTTTGTATTTCTGCCTAGGAGATACACATAGAAGGAGTTTTGAACTTTTTTATGATCGTTCATGAGCATGAGACACCAATTGTACTTGCTTAAGATGCAACTTATGGGAGCTGAATACTTTTGCAGCTTTTGCAAAAGTTTACATGAGTCTAAAGGGTGAAGCTTGGAACCTACAAGGAAGAGGAAAGAGAAGGAATGAGGAAAAAAGATAGGAAAGAACTGCTTCTCCAGGATCCCATAGTAGCATTATAGTCTCTCGCTAGTATGTTATTGTTTTCATTCTATGTTTTAACGCCAGTGCCCTTTTCTTCACTTACATAGCACCTCTGGGCTCTCCTCCCCCCTCCCCCCCCCCCCGAGAAGTCAGCTACATAAATATCTAACTATATGCTATAAGTAATTAGGATACATATTTTAAGTAGTTGTAGGTATTAAGGTCTATAATTCCTAGTGGAAGATCTTGCAGTAGATGGTTGCTGGTCTGATGGGTTTATGCACTGCTGTGGAGAAAACTCAAGTTTGATTCTTTAGCCCAGCTTCTGCTTCTGGGGCTAACAGGGTCTGAGGATGCTTCAGAGGCAGAGTTTACGGCCCTCAGGAAGGATGGTATCCAGGACATTCTCTAACAGTGACATCTACTGACCAGGTTCTGGATGCACATCTTCTGAGTTCTAGTACAGTGTTTCAGTCTTTTCAAGCCCGATGTACATTTATTTTAATCAAAATGCTGTGTTCCATACCACCTTCTGCAGAGCAGGCACTGCAGACATGGAAAGATTTCATATGGCCTAAAGAAAAGCCAGGAGAGCAGTGAAATCCGCACCAGTCTCTTCTGAATTTTAAAACAAAAGGGGAGAGGAGGAAGAGACACATGTGAATCTGTCACAATGCATCAGCCCGCTCTATAAATAAATACAGGAGAATGGAAGAGACTTTGGTTGCGAGCAGCAGGCTTGGTTAGTTACCTTAGCTGCCACCAGAACTCCTCCACTGTTGACTTTCCCTTTTCTCCCTCTCTCCTACAGGATCGCTCTTTTCCTGCTTCCTTCTTACTTTCTCTCTCTCTTTCTCATAAGCAATTTTTTCCACATTTGCCAAATAACAACTCTGGATCCAACCATGGGGGTCTCTATAGAAGGGTTTGTGGATGTATTACTATCTATACATAAAGTTAACTAATATATTAGCTAGGTATTTCACTGATTCTTTTGGCACCCTGATGAGCACTTTGCCTTCTTCAGAGTACATCTTGGATGACTACAGCGCAAGGAAACTACTCTTCTTTCAGGTCTGGGTTTTTTAAAAAAATCTTTATAAGTGTTGTATTACAGTAGATGCTGTCTCGCATATCAGGGTATCCTTCTACATAGCGTGTAGTGTAGTGGGTATGGAAGAGCAGCTGTTGCTTTAAAATTTTACTCAAACATGCTTGGATTTAACTTTTAAACCAAAGGTCCTGGTGATAAATAGGTATATGAGGGAATTCTATGCCTTGCATGACTTCCTTTAGTGGTTCATTTGTTCAGATTTTCAAAAAGAAAAAAAAAGCTTCATGAAAAGCAAGTGCATTCACTCAACAAAATCTTTGTTAGACAGAGTGCTCTGATTCTCAGATAAACATGCAAAAGTCCGGAAATTGAAAGATATGGACATCCTGTAGTACTCAGAAGCGAGCTGCCTTCTGCAGGGTCATTAAATCACAAATGACCCCACAGATGTCTGTTCTTTGTTCTGCAGTCACATGAAGTAGATAAGGTTAGAAAGTTTTTGCAGCCTGGTTGCTTTCTGGTCCATGAGGTCAGAGAGTTGTCAAATATAAAGTAAAAAAGTCAATGTCAGAAATATCAAAACTAGGCATTTTAGGGGTTAGTTTACAAGGCATTTAGGGGCATATTTACTAAAGTTCATTGAGTTAGCATGTGCTTGGGCCATAAATTTAGTGCAGAACCCCAGGCTAACCTAAGGAGGTGTGTGCATCCATCCCCTTTCCATTAGCATGCTGCAGCTGCATGGCACTTTGCTAGCTAGCATGCAGGTACACTTAATGCCACCCATTGAGTTGATGTTAGGTGCATCAGTGCTGAAGGCAGTAGCCACTGTTAGCGTGCACCAAAGATGCCTATGCTGTGCCATCAATGCCTGTATTCCTCTGCTAACCCACCCAGTCCTAGCCCAATCATGCGCTAACTAACCCAGGACTCGACAAATGAAAACTCGGACATGGTGCCTGAGGTTCAGATCACGTGTGGGCCAGTGCTATCTGCCCATGGGAATCCCATCTCTGGTGGGCAGAAGGGCTGCAAAAGGCCGCAATAGAATCTCTGCAGGCAGACAGCCCAGACTTGGCAACGATCCTGGCCTTTTGCAGCCCTTCTGCCCAGGGGAGATTGGATCCCTGCATGTAGAAAGGCTGCAAAAGACTGTGATCGCAGCCGAGACCAGCAGAGTCTGCCTGTGGGGGCCCCATCTCCCATGGGCAGAAGGGCTGTAAAGGGCCACGAATGCAGCCGAGACTGGCGGAATCTGCCCGCGGGAGATGGGATCCCTGCCGGCAGACTGCCTGGTCTCAGCTGCCATTGTGGCCTTTTGCAGCACTTCTGCCCATGAGAGATGGGATCCCTAAGGGCAGAAGGACCGAAAAAGGCAGTGATCTCAGCAGAAACGCTGCCAAAGCCTGCAGAGTAAAAAGGGTTAGAGGTGGGGATATTGCTGCACAGACTGGTGAAGAAATGTAAAGGGGCGTTGTTTTTTTTAATGATTGAGAGGGTTGGAGGACAGGAGAAGGGGAGAGAGTCTTGGGAGGGAAATAGAGATGGGGGGTGGGGGAGGGACAGCAGGAGAGAGGTTGGAGTGGGAGGGGGAGAGAAGAACACATGGGAAGTATGGGAATGCATAGGGATGTGTATGTGCAAAAGGTGCACCCCTCTCCCACCATACACATGCAGGCACCCCACCCCAACACCAAACATTTATTTTATTTATTTATTTAACATTTCTTATATACCGCCTTTCATGATATCAAGGTGGTTTACATTGAACAAACTGAAATTACATTGAACAGGGCATTATAACTTGGAGACAACTATTTTACAGGGAACATGGGCTATGGAGGGTTAAGTGGCTTGCCCAAGACCACAAGGAGCACCTGTGGGACTAGAAACCCCAGTCCTTCCGGCCCAAGGTTGCTATCCTCTAGTGGGATTTGAACCCCTGACCTTCTGGCCTGAGGTACCTTGCCCAAACATACTCCATACCCCCCGCACACAAGCACCCTATCTCCACACACCCAACCTCTGACCTCCCCCCTTACCACACACACAGAGGCACTCCACTCCCACCCCCTTCCCCCACAGGTGTAGCTTAAAGGATCAGTGACGGTGGTGAGAGAGGGAATAGAGGGAGAGTCGGAGTCGGGCCACTGCCTTCTGTTGGCACTATGAGGTGGCCCATTAAGAGCCTGATTTATTAAGCTCTTTCCCATGGAAAATAGGAAAATAGTCTTGGTAAACAGGCCCTAAAACCTAAAAGAGTAACAGCACTACACCTTTTTTGAGGGTAGGGGTTGTGTACTGTGACATAGGTTTTAGCGGCTGGCTGCTAGATTTTTAGGCTGACTCCTAGATACCAAGAAAATGTGTCAAGGCCTGCACCAACCAATTAGTTTGGGATTTTTACTGCAGGGCCACATGCAAATTGTTATCATGGTGCACTTAGTGAGAAGCAAACCCCTTTAGCCTATATTAGTAAACAGGCCCGTTAGGAATTAAAACTGTGTGTTACATGCAGAAATTTCCTTTAACATTGCTTGGGGTATTATTTATTTATTTATTTATCCATTCTTACATACCGCGCTATTCAAGGTCAGTGCGGTTTACATAAAACAATAACATTTGCATTACATCAGAACAATGATATCAATGCTTACATTATAACAGGAAAATAAAGTTGGACTGAACGGGGAAGAGGAAACTAATAAGCTAATAACAGAGTTAAATTATGAACTATTTACAGATTTACAGATTAGAATTAATAGTGAATCGTGTATAAGAATGTGGGGACAGTGAGATGTACCTGATTTGGTGGTCAGGTATATTCTTAGTTATGAGTCAGGTTGTGGGAGTAAAGAGTTGGATGAAGGAATATTAGTGTGGTGGGGGGTTATTACGGTGAGAAAAATGGAGGAGGAATAGATGATGCTTTAGAGCTTTTCTGAATTGGGGAAGGTCTCTAATTGCTCGGAGGTGTGGGGGGAGGCTGTTCCAGATTCTTGGGGCGTAAAATGCAAAGGCCCTGTTCCTGGTTAGTTGATTACATTTTATGGATTCGCGGGGGATAGTAAGAGTGTTGGCTGTTGCTGATCTTCTCAGCCTGCTGTTTGGAGTGGTTCTAAGCAGTGCTGAGATAGATGAAGGAGATAGTCGGTTAATGGCCTTGAAGGTTATGAGTAGAGCTTTGTAAGTGAGTCTGCTGTGTAGCGGTAGCCAGTGAAGTTCCATCAGAATGGGCGTAATGTGATCACTCCTGGCTATGCCGCTGAGAATGCGTGCTGCTGCATTCATGGCCATTTGAAGAGGGTTAAGGATGCTTTTAGGGAGACCGTGAAGGATTATATTTGCATAATCAAAATGAGGGATTACTAGTGCTTGGAAGATAGTTCTGAAGTCATGAGGGGCTAGTAAAGGTTTAAGGTGCCTTAATGTTAAAATTTTGTTGTAGACGGATTTGGTCGTGTTCTTTATATGCTCTTTGAAGCTAAATTGGTTGTCTAGTGTGACCCCCAAATACCGTATGGCTGATTTGCATGGTAGTTCTGCATCTCGTACTTTGAAGGTGGCGGGGGGGGGAGAAGTTCTTGTTCCTGGAGATAAATAGGACCTCCGTCTTCTTGAGGTTTATCCTCAAATTCTGCGATAGAAGCCAGTCGGTAATTGCATTGAAGCAGTCAACTAGCTTGGAGATGTCAGGATGCATAATTTTGACCGGGGTGAAAAGCAGAATGTTGTCTGCGTAGATTAGACTGAGGATGTCAAATGAGCGGATAATGTTGCAAATCGGCTGCATATAGATGTTAAAAAGTAGGGCAGACAGGGAAGAACCTTGAGGGACTCCCTGCTGTTGCTGGAAAGGCTCCGATGTTGATGATCCTATCCGGACATATTGCAGACGATTGGATAGATAGGATTTGCACCATTCCCAGGCCAGTCCGTGAATTCCTTTTTCTTGGAGTCTGGAAAGGAGTAGGTCATGGTTGACAGAGTCAAAAGCCGCGGCTATATCAAGAAAGATTAGAATGAACCCATCCTCAATGTTATCTATGCCTCTGGATAGTGTGTTAGAGAGTATGGTAAGTAATGATTCTACACCGTGTGCCTCACGGAATCCGTGTTGATAAGGGTCGAGAGGGGCTGTTGTATCGATATGTTGTTGCATCTGTATTTGGACCACTTTCTCTATGATTTTAGATAGTAGAGGTATGCTTGAAATCGCACGATATGATTCAGTCTTGGATGGGTCCAGTCGATTGTTTAGGCACCTAACTGTATGCGCATACACCTCCTTGGACATATAAGTTTGGCTGAGCTGGTCATAGATGTTCGTGGAGATGGAGTTTTCACTTATGCACATATTTTATGAAATATGTCCATAAATGCATAAAATAAACTGGAAAAATGACTACATCACAAGAACAGGTGTCAATTTGTGCATGTACTTTCTGTGGGGTAATTTTAAAAAGGGAAAATGTGCACAAAGAGTGTAATTTTATAACAGGACGCACATGTCAAAAGTCCAAAAATTCATTGATTTATGCTTATCTTATAAACGCCACATAGGTGTCTATGTACCTTTATAGCATAGGCTTCTATAAGGACCCCCAGTAGCGGACAGATTCAGTTGCACAAATTACACCAGCTCCAAATAAGGTGTATGTGCACTCTATGCATGTACATTTATTTATTAAAAAAAATTATATACCACAGTATACGAGGACAAGCTTGTTCAATGCAGTATCCAAAATCAACATACACAATTAAAATCTAATAACACATATCCAGTACAAAAAAAATAAAGCAGTTCTCACATTCACCCCTCTGGAAAAAGTCAGTTCTTAACCATCCTGTGAAAACGTAGAATTCAGTAAAGATGAGAATTTCTTAGGTGTTTTGAGGAGAGTAGAAAGATCCGTCTTGTTGGCAAGGCGGAAGAACTGAAACTGGCTAGCTAGGGGCGGGCAAGGGGGTGGGGCCAGTTGGCTCATGCTCAGAAGGGCGAAAAGCCCTTCTGAGCTAAGGAGAGTACTTCCGTCTCGGCGCCGTCGGATGACGTCACCAAGTGTGGCTGACTCATCCTGCTTGTCCTAGAAGAACACCCCAAATTATGCTCTAATCTAGCCTCCCTAGGCACAACATTCCACCGCATGGGGGCCATCATAGAGAACATCTGAGAATGCCATTGCTCCCATGAATGTCTTTTACTGCAGGAACTACCAAAAACTTATCCCTGGACCTTAGGGTTCAAACATGTTGATATGTCCTAAGTCTATTGACCAGATAAACTAGTTGCCCGTCCCTCAATGCCCTGAATGCCAGGGCCAAGATTTTAAACTTGATCTTGTCTCCATGAAAAGCCAGCAGAGGGCTCTCCAAAGTACATGCATATTTTATGCTTTTCTCTTTCATAGAAACAGAGAAAATGACGACAGATAAACACTGTACAGCCCATCTAGTCTGCCCAATTCCTTTCTCTCCCTTAGAGATCATCTGTGCTTGTCCCATTCTCTCTTGAATTTAGATACAGTCCTTGTCTTGACTACCTCCATAGGGAGGCTATTCCATACATCCACAATGCTTTCTGTAAATAAATATTTCCTTAGATTGCCGCATCTAGATTTTTCAAGAACATCCATAAATTCCTATCATATCACCTTTCCAATATTTATTGAGTGGCCTGCGATTGATGTACCAGTGGAGAATTCATCTGGACACTGGGAGATATGGATAATTTTGTTTTACAGCATTTATCTGGGCAAATGTCTCTCATATTGGCCATATGGAGCAAGTAAGGACATGTGATGATCCCTGCAGGTGGCCATCCCAGGAGTGGGATATGCCTGCATGTACTGCGTTTATGTGATGGAGCCAAAGATGTTCAGTCACAGTTATGATGGAATATTCCAATCATGTACAACTCATGTGTCACACATCTGCAGAATGAACATGTCCGAGCCTTTGCAATCTGCCACAGCAGAGCCAATAAAGTCACGCTGTCAGATGGGCATGTCTGCAATGTGCATGTTTGGAATCCCAATGTGCTATTGAAACTCATAAAAAGAAATATAAGAACATGTGTCCTGTCATTGCAGTCCCCGGCTTGTTTCTGGCAGTATATCAAAGTGAATTTCCCACAGTTACAAAGAGAACAAGTAGGATTCAAACCCTGGTCTCTTGTTTACTGAGCAGTGCTCTAATCATTAGGCTACACCATTACACAGAAAAAGGAGTTATCTATTTGAAAAAATATGCATATACTTCAAAAAATATCAGTATCTCCTTCTCCCTATTCACTCTATTCCATTTTTTCCTCTTAAAGACAAAAGTAGGGGAAAGTTTAGAAGAGACATGCTTTATTTAACTCATTAGCTACTGAAGGTACCTAGACGAGGCGTTTTGCAGTATTTGAAATATTTTAAGATAGCTTTATCTGTTGCTTTTCTGGGTTATTTTGGTTGTACTGTAAATTTGTGGTGCTTTTGCGATATCATGGGCTATTCTTCCAGGAGCTCTATAATAATGAGTGCAGCTGACAGACTTGAAGTCGGTAATTCAAATGAGGTTATTTTTTTTTTCAACAGAATGTTTGTTCATCTACAATCTACAAATCCAATATTATCACCCAACCATGAGGCTTTAGATTTTATTCTGTGTGAAAAAAAACATCTCCCTTCCTGTCTTTATGTTCAACTCTGTTTATTGAAGAAACAAACAATATACAGTCAATACTGCAGTGTGAAAACAGGCAGCGTGTTGAAGGCCTATCCAAAATCAAACCCAACAAAACAAAACATCACAAAGTGAGCTTGCACCCCAACTATTATGTTCATAACCCTAATCAATCAATAAGTAATTAACCTATCTCCCTTCTGTATATGCCTTATGCCCCAACTTCTCCCCCCCCCCCCCCCCCGGCAGTCCCATGGGTCACCCCTCCCCATTCCCCCAAGCCTGAAAGAGTCAAGGTGAACCTGTGCCCCACCTTCCCCCCACTCATACATACCAGCCATTCAAAAAATATCCCACCTATGTCTTTATTAAAGTGTGTAATGGGACAGTCACCTCTTAACACAGCAACCGCTTGGAAATTGTTTAATCTGATGACAAGAGCTTAGCAATTCATTCTAATGCGTACCAAAAATAAATTCCTTCAGCTCAAATTCCCATCCCCTCAGACACGCAAAATGCACTCAGCTATCCCTCTTTAATAAATGGAGTGTTATGTGCCATACTGAGGCTTAAATTGGGAGCAGAATTTGAATATCTGCCATTCTATTTCAAATAGTCACAGGCAGCAGATAAGGCAACAGGGTCTGTGGTTGAATTTGTGGCATGTGACTTGATGTGCATAGTTGTAAGACCCAGTTTTGATCCCATCTCTCACCCCCACACAACCTGTGATCAAACAATATCATGCGGACTTTTCAAGAGACCTTTGCTTCAACTTGTACTAGCTGAAGGTACTGAGATCTGTAGATGGATACAAATATTCACACTTGATAAGTAAACTCAATGAAAGTAGGAACAGAAGTCTGTGGGATAAACATAGAAAGACGTTTTGGAAGCTGACAGTGGTTTTCAAAGAGGGTTCTCCCAGGAGAATCACCAAGAGTCCCTTGATAGAAACTGTGACGCTGTTCAGTGGAGTGGAGTTCTCTGGTGTCAGAGAAGGGAATTTTATGAAATGAAATGCAGGGAAGCATTCTCGGGGCAGGCGGGGGAATGAGCACGTAAATGTAACTACGAATCCCGAGGAGTAAAATTGTGAGAAGAAAGCGGCTTTCAGCAAATATATTGTTGGGAATCTGAGCTGTTTTAGGTGGCTTACTGGCCTAAATCCAGTGGTTTGAAGCTCAGGGTTCATTGGAAAGTTTGATTATATTTGTGACAAAATGAAGGGTGCCGTTAGTGGCGGGGATCTCAAGTCATCAATTTACTCAAGGTAAAGAGGTATGAGGGAAGAGGTATGAGGGATGCAGGGAATGAGTAGAAACTGGAATGGAAGGGAGGAATATGAAAAGGAAGATGAGACTGGAGGCAAAGGCGGGACATAAGAGGAGAGACGAAGGGGAAGAAAAAACTGTGAGGGCAAGGAGGGAGGGGAAAGATAGAAATGATAACCGATGAGCCGAAAAGGAAAAATAAAACACGAATGCATATTAAATAAAGCAAGGAGCTTTAATATGCATATTGGTGTACAGCCTTATGCAAATACTGTTTGTGTTCAAATTTGATAAGCCGCCACTCCACTATAATCTCTCAGGGTGGTGTAAATGAAATATACACAATTATAGTACATTCAGAAAAATCAAAAGTAGCCTGCCCCAGAATCGTCTAACCTTTGAGCCGCTGCAGCAAACTGGAGGCCTCGTGCCAGACTTGTGTGTGTGTGAGTATATGTGCTCATTTGGGGGAGGCGGGAGGGGGCATTTCGGGTGCGTGGCTAGCTTTGCAAGTGCATGGACAGGTCTGCAGCTGCATGCTAGCCTTTTTGTGAGCACGTGTGCAGCGCACTTCTGCGTGTGTGTGCCATTTGCTTGCTTTGGTCTGTCTGCATGTGTGAGTCTGTTGCGTAGGTGTACATGCCATTTTTCACGAGTGCATGCTTTCTCTGTGTGCAGCTGTGTGTGTGTGTGTATGTTCACACATAGGACTCTCTTCCCTTCCTCTCTCCTTCATGACCCTTCTTGAGTGAACCGTTCAGCCCATGAATAATTTACAGAGAGATGGCAATTACAGGGCTATGTACAAGCAGTGTAAATATTTTATACAACCTGAAAACTGTTGGGAATGGAGCTGTCTCACTTTGCCATCCATCTTCTTCATGGCTCGCCTGCTGTTTTTCTTTTTCCTCTCCCCCTCTTCACCCTACACCTGTGAGTTTTCTCTCTCATCACAACTTCTTTATTGGCATCATCTAAATGAGCTGAGCATTTTCCTCCAAACCTTCCTGTGCAGCTCAGTCACTCAAATATGCTCTACAATTAAAGAGGAACTTATTCTAACTAGACCCCCATTCTGAAATGGAAGACTAGCCCAGAGGTTAGAGCAGCAGGCTGAGAACAAGGTAGCCCTTGTGGCCTTGAGCAAGTCACTTAACCCTCACTTTTCTCAGTGCCAATTTATATATATATTTTTCTATTTAGCTCACGCCTTTCCAATTCAAGGTGCGTTACATTCAGGTACAGTAGGTATTTCCCTGTCCCCAGAGGGCATCCATGGAAAAGGCCCTCTTACTGAAGTGCATTATGTGGTCAATGTGCATTTCAGCACCCGAGAACTGCATCTGTGGGCCTGTGGTAATTTTTACCACATAGGCAGGACAGTTACTGCATGCTAAAACACGCATTAACCACTTATCATGCGATGAGGCAGGGTTCGGCTGTTGCTTGCACATTGTGGGCATCAGTAGCATGTACTAATCGACAATGTTGCAGTCAGCACTGGTTCACCTACCAACAGCTCAGTAGGGGGCAGTAGATGCACCTGCAGTAATTGCCAAGAGCCAGAACACATGCTAAGGGATTTGATTGCACAGTAACCTTTGGGCACATGACAATTATTACAATGCGGTGACACCTAGCACATATTGATTTTGACACAAAACACATGTTAGGGGTAAAGAAAATACTACACATTAGTAAAAGGGCCCCTAAGGCCACCCGAGGCATTGAAAGATAACTAACTCGCAGCCCCTCTGGCAATAGGGAAATACTTACTGTAATATACCTGAATGTAACACATAGAGCTACCAAAAAAATGCACGAGCTAAATCCTAATCCTTTCCTATTCCGATTTCTTTGCTGCAGGGCATGCACCTGCCATTAACTCAAATGGGAGTCTCCACTACCCACCAAACAATAAAAATATGTGAAGCTTGATGTTGCATAACACATCTAGGTCAGAAATGGAATGTCCAAGCTGGGACGTTGACGATTTCTAGTCTGTTTTACAAAAGACCCTCATGGAGCAGTTTGTAAAATGCAGTTAGGGCTGCGAAGAAATCGTACACATGTAAGTTCCTAAACATGTAGCAGGAGAAAGTATTGTAGGAAAATACAAGTGTACAAAAGGACCGCATCACTCAACACTTTGAGGGCCATTTTATGAAGTCATTCCTAGTTAATGTACAATTCTAGGCACCTATGTAACTCCTGTTTTATAAAATCAAATATGTGCATGCTTGACTTCATAAATTAGTAGCGTAAATGACAGAGAGTGCACCTTAACTTAAGGCGAAATCACTTATACTAGCCCTAGAGCCAGTGTAAATGGACTTCACCTATGTATTGACAGAACATGTAGAAACTGGAGTACTTTATAATCAACGGGCGGCCCCTTTCTCATACCACCTATATTCTGCTCAAACTCTGCCCTGTGCATGCCCATGTTGAAAGTGTGTGCCGTGAAATTAATGTGCATACTTTGATGCTAGTTGGTATTCTTTAAGAGGTCATTTACACGTATAATTTGCCACTTAGGTATATAAAGGACGAAGATTCTAAAACTTAGAAGTGTACTTGCTGCTTAAATCTAGGTGGCTTCTTATAACATTACCCTTTAGTGCTGGCATTTATATGTGTAAGTGGTGATTTTTGCTACCAACATAGAAACATACTTCCATATACGGATAGGCGTCAAATTCTACAGAATTTCAGTGTAAGAGCGGCCAATTAATGAGGCAAGCTGCTAAGGGCGATGTTTTTACATTTTTAAGGACGTTTTCAATGCCGGAGGGATAGGCACAATGCAATGCAATGTGTGCCTTTGAATCAGTCCTGACTCCTGGCGACCCAGAAGCTCACAGTTCCTTTGAAATCCTTAGCTGAAAAAAGTAGCTTGCTAGCACTTACGAGGAGGTGCAACAGCCAACATGGACATTTTAAAAAATATTTGTGTACTCTTCTCCAAAATTGGGAACATATATGCATTTTTGAGACCATTTGGAACACAGCTCTTTAGAATCTATAGGTCTCACAGCATTTACATGTGTAAATGATACTGTTGCCAAATTCACATTTACACATGAAAATGCCATGGAGATCATTTTAAAACATCTGCACATTATTTAATTTTCCTTTATAATGTCATAGTCATGTCATAGAGCCATCAAAGACCTTCAAACATTTAGAAAACAAATGAAGACACGCCTCTTTATCGAACACTATGGCAATGACATTTTAACCCCTCCTCCCATTCAAAATACACACTCGCAACATCCCCCCCCCCCACCACTCAATGAACATCAATTTTTAGTACTATGTAAATATATGCTGCTCTATAAATAGCTCACTTTCTATATAGTTGTTAAATGTATATACGGTATAGCGCACCCAGTATTACTAAGCCCCAGTTGTTTATACCCTGAAAATGTTTAATGTATACTGTTGAGTTCACTGTAAACCGCTCTTGATCTTTGGAAAGGGTGCTATATAAAAACGTTGCAAATAAATAATCCCTAATGCTACTAATACCCCCCATCGTGTCTTAGATAGGAATCGGTAGCCATTGCTGGCTCCCTCTCTTTCTCACATGCTTTTATATCTCGAGACTCCCACAGGGTGACTGGAAAGGGAGGGGATGGTGCGCACTCATCACACAGTGTAGGCACTATCTGAAAGCTGATCATGCTACTGCAATGGATGGAGCTATAGACAGAGCATCGGGATATACATAGAATCAAGAAAAAGGCTTGTTGCTGTCCAACAGCATTCTCTGCAGATACTCTTGTGTTACTAGAGTTTTTGTGCCTCAGTGCCCCCTGCATATAGTAAGAATCATAGGATTACAATGATCGTATCGGGGTACATGTCTCCAGAGCTCCTTTCTCAGCTGTGGATGCAGATCGATGCAGCTGGTGCTGGAAGTTATTGGGTCTAGTGTCTTAGCCTGATTGACAGGACTGAAGTTCTGTCTGCGAGAGAACTGTATATGACCTATGAAGTAAGAAGCAGCCAGACAGGTTTGGCATGTCCCCTTGTTTCTTGCTAGAAGATTCTCTGTGGCTGCTGGCTCTGAAACGCTAAGTAACAGGAGGCTGCCTGTGTGTTCCAAGACACAGCTTGAAGGCCTCAGACTGCATCTTAATCAAATCCATATCGATCCCTATCTTCTCATGCCACTCTGTCATCTCTCTCTCGCTCTCTGTCGTCACCCTCTCTGCTTACTCATTCCTTACTTGTCCCTTTCCTATTTTGTTCCTCCTATACACTTTTCACCTCTCCCTCTCTATGCCCTCCACTTCTTACCCCACATGTGTATTTTTCTTCCCCACCCCCCTAGCACTCCTAAGGAGAGAATGAAAACCTAGGCTAGGGTTCCTGATTTATTGTAGGCTGCAGCAATAAAGGACATTAGCTGCCTGCAGTGCAGGACAGATCAGGTCTCAATCGATACACTCTGATCACAGACTGCTGCTACTGCAGGGCCTGAGGGGTGAGTCACCTTAAAGTGGCCACATTTATTTTAGAACAAAATACAGAGCAACCCATGTATTAACTGAAGCAACATCAGAAAGCAATAAATGGTTTTAACCAGTTAAATGGCATTTTTCTGGTATTAAAATGAACTAGACTGATAATCCATAAAGCATATTAATATTGAGACAGAAGGATCAGGTCTGTTCCTTCTAGCAAATAATAGTTGTCCTCGCTTTCTACCCATTTCTGGGTGATCATAGTCTCTGCCATGATGCCTGTGATGTTTCATTGGTGGAATAATGCACTGGTGTGCCATTGCCTTCTGACCAAGCCATAGCCCCTAGTGATCTTCCATCCGGATATGAGTCAAGCCTGCTTCTGCTTAGCTTCTGAGCTCTAACAAGTCCAGGCTCTCCACAACTATTGTTAGTGCAGGAGTACACAGTAGTGATTGCTCCAAATTAAGATCCGAGTAAATACTTTTGCCCCAATAGTCAAAAGAAGTTCCATATTATCCTGCTAGACCAGTCCAGATAAATGGGTTGTGTACCCCTAACAGCAGATTGGAGGAGACAAAGAACCAATGAAAAGCCCAATTTCAGTGACATCACTCCCGTGCCTCTATTCGCCTCAGCCATTAGAGGTTCCTTCAGTATTTCTTTGTCACCAGCAGATGGTGGATGGATGTTCTCTTCTCTGAAGAAAATCTGAAGAATTGAGAGGAAAAGATTGATAAAAAATGCTCATGACAGACCACCTTGAGGATGACTCTCTCACTTGAGCATGACGTGGGAGGCTGCACTAGACTGCGGTCTTTTCGGTAGCCATAGGAGGAGGGGAAATTGGTTCAGCTCCATGCTGTAACCCTGGATAAGAGCATGTTGAGCAACCAAAAAATTGGAAGGATCTAGAAGAATGGAAGAATTCAGTAGCCTTACACAACCTCAATGCCCCCCCCCCCCACACTCTCTCCTGAAGATTGCAGAAGGCTGTCAGAGGAATCTGCCTGTCAGCCACTTTAAATGCAGTGCTGCCAAGCCAGAGAAACAGTTTCAGGGGAGGAGAGCTGAGCCCAGCACTCTCAGGGGGTGAGTACCAAGGATTGTGTTTCTCGCATGCTTTCTACCTGAGCGGCTGAAACGTGAGTTCCTACCCTAGCACCTGAAAAGCAGGTTGCAATAAAAGTGCAGTTAAAGTGCACCTTCAGGCCACCAAAACCATAGTGCCTGCGGTTGTGATACTTGCCTTAACTCTCTATGTCTTCTTCCAGGAAACGTTTGGCCTGTGGCAAGTGATATGCTTCATCTACGGCTTTTGAACTCTGCCCTTCTTGCATGACTGCTTCTGAGTCATTCCTGGAGGACCTATTCCTCCTCTTTCAGCCGAATATGCTGTTAGCCCGCCCTTGCCAGCCTCAGGGCAGGAGGTGGTGGATGGCACTAGAGATAAAGATGTTCAGTGACCATGTTGTGGGTCTTTCCCCATCCTCTAGGGGATCAACGGCAACTATGTCCCCTAGTGTGGGGAGTCATTTCCACGAGGAGAGCTTCTGCATTCTGGATTGTCTTTCCAGGGTTTCTTTTCCTTTTACAGCAGGCCTGGTCATTCTGGCGTGGAAATTCAGACCCTGCAGCCTCTGGTTTCCCCCGAGTGCAGTCTCATGAGGGGCAGGCTGAGAGTGGAAGCACTGTTTGATTGCTGGCTAAGCATCCCTGGCAAAGGGCACCCCTTGGAGACGGGGATCAGCTGGGATCTGTCTGACATTTTGAATTGTGACTTGGATTGAGATGTTTATGTAGATTAAGAAATACTCTTGCCTTCAGAGGCTTGTGAGGAGGCCAATGTTATCTGCTTGTTCCGGGAGTAGAGTTTTGTCCACCTTGAGTTTGGCAGATGTTCCAGACACAGAGCAGGAACTGAAGAGGCATCCACTCCTGCAAGGGGTGTGGAAATCCACTACTGTCTGTTGTTCCTGGAGGTGCTGAAGGATCCGTTCCAGTTGGATTGGGATTCCTCCAACTTCTTGCCTTAGAGGCTAAGAGTGTATAAGAAGATGCACCCTCCTCCAGAGAGGGAGTGCGTTGTATGGCTTGATATTTCCAAGGTGGATGCGCAGGTCATGGCAGTTACCAGATGGATCACCATTCCTGTGGAAGGCAGATTGGCCTTGAAAGATACTCTGGACTTAAAGGTAGATTTGTGTTGAAGAACCAGTTCGCTGCAGTGGCTGCTGTTCTTCAGTTGACAATATGTGCAGACCTGACGTTTTGGGCCCTGCTCCAGTGAATTCATTCTCTTCTGCCAGATGATTTTATCCCCCTTTCTGATGTCATGTACGACCTGGTATGTCTAACAGCCAGGGATTGTACCCTGTCGATGGTGACTGGTGACTGGCTTTGACATGGGGCAGCAGACTCTTTTTCCAAAGCCCTGTTGCCCATCTGGCCTTAGAGGGGTGCTTCTGTTGGGTCCGATTGGGAAAAGCAGGTAAAGGATCTGGGAGAAACAAAATCTTCTGCCTTCTGGAAGACAGGTCCAAGGGGCCTGTGTAGCGAGCAGGAGCTCCTTTTCTGTCAGCCTCCACCTGCCTCTCGCGGGAGTGCTGGTAGGATTCCCAGAGGTCTCAGAAATTCTGTTACTATCGGCATGGAGAGCCCTTCTTCCCCTTATGGATTTCGGGCTTGTTCTCAGCCCTTTTGTGGAGCGTATGTGCCCAGAGACTCAGTCTCTTCCAGAAGAGACTCCTCCAGGGCTGTGCAGTGACGAATTGGAGGCCCATTCCCTGGTTCCTCTGGTTGGAGGCAGGCTTTGCCTTTTCTTTCAGGAATGGGTTGAGGTTACCAAGAATTGCTGGGTGCTAGACACTTTTCAGTATGGTTTTAACCTAGAATGCAAAGAGCCGATTCTGGATGCTTTCATCATCTCCCCTTGTGGGTCTGCAATCAAATGTGCCACTCTGCAGACCACGTTGGACAGGTTGCTGTGCCTATAGGTGGTGGTACCCATCTGTCTGTACAAGTGGGGCAAGGGCAGATACTCCATCTATTTCTTGGTATCCCCCCAAAAAAAAGATGGTTCCCACTGGCTCATTCTGGTCCTCAGGGGGGTCAACAAGCACTTACGCATCCTGCGCTTCTGGATGGAAACCTTGCACTCCGTGATTCAAGCAGTGTACTGAGGGAATTCTTGGCTTCTCTGGATCTGGCTGAGGCATATTTGCATATCCCGATCTGGGCAGATAAGCAAAAGTATTGACATTTTGCCGTGCTTGGCTCTCACTATCACTTCGCTGCCCTCTCTTTCGGGCTCTCCATCACCCTAAGGACTTTCTCCAAGGTCATGGAGAAAAATCCAGTGCTCAGAAAAATCCAAGTTATCAATGTCCCTGTTTAATGTACATTACCAAGTTTAAGTTACAATGTAAACCACTTTGATTGAAATGATAAAGCGATATAAAAAACCCCTGTTAAATAAATAAATAAATAAATAAATAAAATGGTCGCGGCGGCTGCGGTGCTGTGGCACCAAGGGGTCTGCCTCCATCCATATCTGGATGACTGGCTCTTCTGGGCCCATTCCCTTTTCAGAGGCATCTCAGGTGGTGTCCCATGTGATGTCCTTTTTGGAAAGTCTTGGCTGGGTGATCAATCGGGGAAAGAGCCAGCCGTTGTCTTCCCAGTCCCTGGAAGCATGTTTAGATTCTCAACTAGGCAGAGGAGAAAGTCAAAAGACTGTTTCATTGCCTGGTGCTATTCTGTGCTCAGCAGGCTCCAAGAGTCTGGGATTACAGTATCTTCAGCTTCTCAGATTGATGGCAGTGACTACAGAAATGGTGCCATGGGTACATGCTCACATGCAGCCTCTCCAGCAGTCCTTGTGGCTCTGTGGTCCTTGGGTTCTCGGGAGTTTGAGCGCAGGCTCCCACTCCCAATGATGATGAAAACCAGCTTGTGGTGGTGGCAGCAGCCTTGTCTGCTGAGGAAGGACGTGTCGGTGACGATTTCTCCTAGATCTTGCTGATGACAGATGCCGGTCTCTCGGGCTGGGGAGCCCATTGCAAAGACCATATGGCCAAGGGCCGTTGCGACCACAGTGAAGCAGTGAAGGCCATCAGGTTGACTCTTCTGCATTTCTGGTCCCTGGCTGAGGGCTGGGCGGTTCGAGTGTTTTTGGACAATGTCAGGTGGTGGCTTATGTCAATCAGCAAGACTGAAGAGTGCCAGGGTAGCTCTGGTGATAGCTATCCTGTTTGCCTGGGCGTAGAAGATCCTCTTAGCTTTGTAGGCTCAGTACCTTGCCAGAGTGGACAATGTGGAAGCAGACTTCTTCAGCTGTCATTCTATGGATCCTGGAGAGTGGGAGATCAGTCAGGAGGCATTTCAGTTGATTCTGCACTGCTGGGGTTGCCCCAAAAGGGATCTAATGACAATCCTCTCCAGTGCCAAAGTTTGCTGCTTCTTCAATTGCCTTATGGAGGTGAGGTCCGAGGGTGTCGATGCACAGACCCAGCCCTGGCCATGTCAGCACCTGCTGTATGTGATTTGGCGTATAGAACGCCACCCAGGCAGGATGGTTCTGGTAATGCAGGATTGGCCAAGGAAAGCATGGCGCCTCATCTTTCGTTGCCTCCATCTTGGAACCTATTGTGGCAGGGATTGATTGTCCTGGAGGACCTTGTTCCATTCTCGCTTATGGCTTGGCTCTTGAAATGAGATGGCTAGCTTGTGAGGGCTACTCTCCAGCTATGGTCTCCATTCTGCTCAGAGCCTGGAGGAGGTCTATCAAACTAGCATGCATGTGGATCTGGAGCCTCTTTGAGTAATAGTGCGGCCTTTTCTCTTAGCTCCCCAAAAGTCGAGGTGGAAGCTTTGGCCTGTTTCCGAGTTGCGGAGGCTGGTAAGGCACTCATGCTTTCTCCAGGGGGTTTAGTGTCTGCGCCCTCCCCTCTGGTCACTGATCCCTTCCTGGAATGTCCCTAGTGCTCAGGGCCCTGATGGCGGCACCCTCTGAGCCATTGAAGCACACTACTTTGAAGGATTTGATGCTCAAGATGGTCTTCTTGGTCGTGATTTGTTCCACAAGGAGGATTTCTGAGCTGCAGGCTCTGTCTTCCGAGATCGTTCTCTGTCCTTTTCAAAGGAGACCATTTCCATTTGACCTCTGCCTTCCTTCTTATCTCGGGTGCTTTCTCCCTTTCACATGAACCAGATGGTCTGCCTGTCCTCCTTCTCTAAAGAGCAGTGTCGAGGGTTAAAATAAAGATCTTCGCTTTGTGGATGTCTGGAGGGTGCTTCTCCGGTAATTGGAGATTATGAATTCCTTTTGTAAGTTCAATTATCTTTTTATGCTGTTTGCTGGCCTGCACAATGGTGACGTGGCAGCTAAGGCAACTTTGGGGCGCTAGATTAAGGAGGCCTTTGCCTTGGCATATCTGTTACGGAACCTGATGGTTCCTAAGGATTTGTGCACTCATTCTACCCGAGCGCAGGAATCCAAGAGAGCGGAGCGGAGCTTGGTAGGCCCTACAGACATTTGTTGGGCAACAAAGTGGGCATCACTTTCCACTTTTGTCAAGCATTACCACTTGGATGTCCACACGAGCACAGACATGGCCTTTGGCTCAAGGGTTTTGCGGACTGTTGTGTTTTCTTCCCACCCAGTGGAGTTGTAGTTTTGATACATCCCACTAGTCTGGACTGGTCTAGCAGGGCGATATGGAAGATGACATTTTACTTGCCATTTAATGTCCCTTTCTTGAGTCCTGCTAGACCAGTCCAAGGCCTGCCCCTGGAACTGTATTGCTGTGTTCTTCTGCTGAGGTACCCTTGGGTCTGCTGTGATTTTTATATTTGGCTCTGCAAGTTCATCATCTACTGACAGCCTTCTGTTTATGCTTTCTTGTACATAGTTCTCTACTGTTGATCACACATTTTTGCCGATGGTTGAGGTTGTGTGAGGCTTGCCATGTTTCTCCCATATGCTTTGCGATGAATACTGAAGGGACCTCTAGTGGCTGAGGCAAATAGAGGTATGGGAATGGTGTCAGTGAAACCTGGGCTTTTCATTGGTTCTTTGTCTCCACCAATCTGCAGGTATGGGAACACAACCTACTTGTCTGAACTAGTCTAATAGGACTCAAAGAAAGGACTTTCACTGGTAAGTAAAATGTCATGTTATGCATTTACTGATAGCCAATGAACGTATGACTTCACTCTATAGATTTTAGAAACTTATACGGATTGCGTTGAACCAAAACTGACTGACTGTCCCTGTATAAATAGGGGCTGGGTTGAGGGTGGGCCAAGGGTGGACCAAAAAATTATGTGGTTAGCAGCAGTAGTCAGTGGTTATGTAGATAACTAATAAATTTATTTTAGGACTGCCTAATAGCCAATAAGGGCATGCCGTTAGCGCATATTTGAGCCACAAAACGAGTGTGGAGGCCTACGCTAACGTTTGGGGCATGTGTGCCCATCCCCTGTCGTTTGCATGTTGATAACATGCTGCACCATGCATGGGGTGGCATTAAGTGCACCTGCGCTAACAGTAACATTTGCAGTTAGCACATACCCATAACACCTGTCAACACCCACATTATGCCTGAACCCTCCTAGTCCCTGCTCAATCACACACTAATCAGTTAGCATGGGATTTTTACAACAGGGTGTCACACTGACATCGTGGTGCACATAGCATGCGGCAAACCCCTTGCTGACGGTTAGCATAGTTTAGTAAACATGCTCCGTAGTGTTGACACAGTCATTGCAGTATCTGTACATTCAGTGCTGCTACCTTTACGGATAGTGGAACTGAATATACGTATTAAGTACCTGCTCTAACATTAATGCAGCCGCTGCACCAGCTGAAGATCCGGCTATTTGTTTTCAAAGAACTTTGGTTTCAATGCAGTGAGACATGGATAATCCTGGACCTCAGGATCCACGAGGAGGTCTAATTTTTAAAATCTCTGCAATAAACATTAATCCAATTATATTTCCTTATGTTGATCTAAAGAAGGAATTAATTTGTGTACTTTGATCTTCCTGAAACATGGACTAGTTTTGTCCATTAAGGGCCGTAGTTCCCAGCAGGGAAGACTGTGCAAGCAGTGCGGTCGCAAAGGGAGCAGGGACAGAAGGGGGCACGGATATTATCACTGGGCATCCAGGAAGCTCAACAAGAGTGAGTTACTGAACATGGCTGGGTAGAGGGGGGGGGGGGCACTAGATTTCTTAGTCTCGGAGGGCGCTTTTCCCTGCCCCTGTACTTAGCAATAGGGGATTTTGTTTTTATACAGTGAAAATTCCTAATCATATTTGTGCTCTGTTCATAACCAGCCATCTGCGTTGTAACTATATGAATGTGGAAACGTAATGCAGTACTAATAATGCTTTGTATTTAGTACGCTGTACTAGGAATGTCCTTTGCTAGTGCCCAAGAGTCATAAATAAATTTGGTTTTCATTCTACCCTTGATGAATATTCATGAGATCTTGGCACATATTTGCATACAGTAGTTTATTCAAATAAATAATAGGATGAATTTGCCTGAAACACAAGGCCAAGGTTTGGAGTTGGTCAGCATGCATTAAAGTGTTCCCTTGATAGCTTTTGGCACAGTGTGTTATCTCTGTGCTAAAGTTCTGGATTTTAATTCAGTGTAATGCGGTATCAGAACAATAATTCTGTGGAATTCAGTATACATTAATATGTAAAATTTTGGCTCCTTATATTTTTCTGATAGAAACTTTGGCAGTCATATTAGTGAGAAATTCTTAAGTATTTCTGTGGTATGATTACAGGTTTGAAAGGAAAAAAATCAGCAAGCATTCTGGCATACAGTAACTTTTCTTAGGGCTTATAAAATTTTAGTCAAGTTTCTGTGAGTTATATTCCCTTCGTTGGGATGGTAGTTATGTTGGCCACATGAAGTCATCACATCTGTCAAATCTGTTGTCAAAAAATCCACAGATTGTTGATTTTTTTTCTAGATCTTTGACAGACCACAATTAAATGGATTTAGGACAGTGCAGTTCTGATTTAAAGCTACATAATGGATTAAATGCTTTTATAAATTAGGACCTGCAGGTATTCCTATGTAATACCATGGCTGTCTTGCACTAAAGCTGCATGATAGCACTTGCTCAGTCTCTGCTGATCTGTATCTTTTACTCTATTTATCATATATATAGTATGAGATCAATATTTAATAAAACATCTGGGAAATCATTTGAAATTCTGATCTAGACATTTAAATAATTTCTACATTCAGTGGCACTATGAGGCACATCCCAACATGTGTGTCCAGGACCCTGTGCGCCTGATCGGAATTGGGGCACACAGAGGTAGACCCGATTCCGATCCCGTGGGGGCTAGACATAAGAACGTAAGAACATAAGATATGCCATACTGGATCAGACCAAGGTCCATCAAGCCCAGTATCCTGTTTCCAACAGTGGCCAATCTAGGTCATACGTACCTAGCAGTTTCCCCAAAAGACACAGGTTCCGCAATGCTTGTACTGGGTCAAGCATTGTGCCCCGCAGGATCAGAATCAGGACTAGGTTCTGTACGTGCAGGCCGGGATCCTATTCCGATCGGCCTGTACGTTCAGAGCCATGCCCGGCTAACTCAGTCAGGCTCCTGAATGGAGCCGTGGTGCCATGGCTTCCCATTGCCATGGCACCACAGCTCCATTCAGGAGCCGCGATCTCTGGCCACCGACCACACTTTCCTTTCCCCGCAGCCCAATCCCCGATCTGGCCTTCCATGGCCAGGGCCGGGCTGTGGAAATCCCAGTCATCCCCTCATTTCACTTGCGCTGCCCGAGCCTGCTATCCCCCGACATCCAGGAGGTCTTATTCCACCTCTTAGGTGAATAAGTTCCCCGTCTAGTCTGCCGACCCCAGACATACAGAGCTGACTTAGGAATTGGCCCTGTACGTCCGAGGTCACGGAACGCCCACTGCCAGCCCTAACTCCGCCTCCGTAATGCCCCCTCCTGCCCCCATCTAAGCTTCCTCGTACAAACTCCTTGTATGTATGGGGAGGCTTTTGACAGGGCCAGCAGGGGGGCCGACGTCCATCCCCACTATTCGCGGGACAGAATAGACCCCTATATGTATAGCTAGTGCTACTGAATATTTAAGCTGTACGTATATCGGGATAATTGGGGCTTATACATGTGTTATACATTTGGCTTGGAAAGCCCAAAGTATACCTAGTTTTGGCACATCCGAGCCAACTATATTAGCTATACGTATGGGCTGAATATTGGTGCCCATATATATAATTTATACAGATTTGAGTTCCTGCTCCTGGAATAACCCAGCCCCGCCCTCCCTGCTGTATGTATAGTGTTACCCATATAGCAGAATATTGATATTCTGCCATACGTATAAAACTGCAGTACTTAAAAGAACATCACTTAGACGTTTAGCAAGGTGCAGAACATCTAAGTGCTTTTAAATATTGACCCTTATGTATTTATCACTTATCAAATTTAACATTATATTATCATTGCAACTTTCTACCATTTCGGTTATGACTGACGTGTATCCTATTACTCACATACCTATAATATCTTTTCCTTACAACTGTTAGCTAGAGTATTAACATGTGCTACAACATGGAAGCATAATTTTATCACAGATCACATTTTATACCATAGGACCTAGTTAACCAACAACATGTGTTAATGGTGTGCATGTTAGGAACTCTAGCTTTATATGTAAAAATAGATTTAGAAGCCTGTCCCCTCTTCCCTACTAAGAGTGAATAAGGGGCTACTGAGACCCAAATTCTCCTCCCTCTCTCAGAGCAAAATTTAGAAACCACCGAAGCCCAAATCCCCCCTCTCCGGAGCAAAAACTAGGGGCCACTGAGGACTGAGATCCTTCAGCTCCAACTCGCTCATTTAAGTTAGGACCACTCTTTTTTTCTGCCTTACTCAAGGTAAGGAACGAAGAGAGTGGGGTAGGAGAAAGCTGCAGCTGGGGCGTTTAAAATTATGCCAATTGACTTCTTGCAATGCTTTGGCAACTCTGACTTTTGCTAAGGGGAGGATCAGGTCTTGGTAGCCCGTAACGTTTGCTTCGAGTAGAGTTGTCCCTTGGTAATCCCACCTTGATCTCCAGAGCACAGTGGAGGGTGTGAGAAAATTTCAGCTGAAGCATCATAATGTATGTGGGTGGTTGTAGGAGTAGGAAGAAATGCCCCATACAAAAGGACGGTTAGCACAGAGGATTCAAAGGCTTTCTGTGTTCAATACAAATGTAGTATCTGATAATGGCAGGTGTTAACTTGTTACCTTTACCAAGCTCATGGAAAATAGCAGGTGTTTACAGCATGCTATGCTATTTCCCCTGGGCCTGGTGAAGCACAATTTGCATATGTCACTACCTCATTTACACAGGGGTGAAGATTTTATTGATTGCACATTAATGCACTGAGGGTCCTCTTTACTTGCATGTTAAGGCCTTGCTGTATTTAGCATGTTCAAAAGCATTAGCATGCGGGTTAAACTTTATTGCATAGGTTGTTATGGGGGTTATTTTAGAAGCGCTATTCGCGATTTAAACATGTATAAGCAGCCGAATACACGTCAAAATCACAGCCACATGTAAATAGCCGTATTAGAAAGGGTGACATTTATACGTGGATGACCACACCATGTCTATAGTAGATGGGGGCTTGTTGGGGAGGAGGGGAGTGGATTTCCTGGCAAGACAAAATTCTCTGTTCCATATAGGGCACACATATGTAAAGTAGGCCCACAATCATCCACAGCCAAATTTACACAGGCCTCTTGGCCCAAATAGTGATTTCATAATTGCTTCTATCGGGCATCCTTTTACAGAGGGATTAAGGGGGATATCCCCCTTAATCCCCCAATGATTATTTTCCTCTCCAGATTGAAATGGGGACAAGAGAGTGTCCTCTGAAATTAATTATGAGCAACTGCATGCCTGCGTTTGCAAAATGGCCCAGATATGCATATAAGTATCGACATTTACACGTGCTCTTGTGACATGCCAGCAGTTAAAAGTGTAGATTGATGGGTTTCCCTGTCGGATTTTCCCACCAGTAATGAAATCACTCCTCCTACAGCCCATGGATATGGATTTTAGAAACAGCTTCACGTTTAACAGAGCAGTTTCTAAAATCCTGCACAATTGCTGACAAAGATTTCTCAGTTCTTATCTCCACTTGCAATCTAAAATGTGCCTTTATATGTCCCCTTAATTGCTGTTTTCAGTCCAGGCACGTATGTTGGGGTATGCTACCAAATAGCATGGCTAGCAAAACTAGACCTTGAAATCACAGTTGTCCCCGAAAGCCCTGTTTCCTCTTTATAACATGTTTCAGTGTCATGGTCTTTATTTTTCCCAAGCTGTTTGAGCTTTTTATCCTAATTAATTTATAAGTGAAAATAAGACTTAGAAGAAGGAGATTGTGTCATATAACCTCCGAAAGAAAGACAACATATTTATTTTATTTTCTTCTTAATTCCTTTGACTCTTTCCCTACAGGTTTTTCCTCAAATTCTTCTTGAAGTGCAATCAGAACTGTCTCAAGAATGCAGGGAACCCCCGGGATATGCGACGCTTTCAGGTGAGTAGTGAGGGCAACCTACATTTGCACACCTCCCTGGAAAACCTATATACGGACATGTGTGACAGTATTCAATGCAAAAACTGCACTTTTCATCTTGCTAAACCTTTTACAGAAAGTGTGACCAGCTACTAGCTTGTCCCTTTGCTTACCTTTTTTCACTCCTGGGCTGATGCAAGGTTAACATGGAATGCAGTTAGGTTTCACCCTATGCATGTCTGGGTAAAATGGTAGAAACCATTACTAAGAACAAAATTTCTGAACATGTACATAGTCATGGTTTAATGGAAGACAGCCAACATGGCTTTAGCCAGGGAAGGTCTTATCTTACTAATCTGTTATATTTTTTTGAAGGTGTAAATAAACAGGTAGATAATGGTGGGTCGGCCGATATACTATATTTGGATTTTCAGAAAGCCTTTGGCAAGGTCCCTCATGAGAGACTATTGGTAAAATTAAAAAGTCATGGGATAGGAGGCAGTGTACTATTGTGGATCAGGAATTAGTTAAAGATAGAAAGCAGAGGGTAGGGCTAAATGACCAATATTCCCAATGGAGAAAGGTGAATAGTGGATCTGTGCTGGGTCCGATGCTTTTTAACATATTCGTAAATGACCTGGAAATGGGAATAACAAGTGAGGTAATCAAATTTGTAAATGACACAAAATTATTCAAAGTTGTTAAAACCCAAGATGATTGTGAAAAATTGCAAGAGGACCTTAATAAACTGGAAGACTGGACGTTCTAATGGCAGATGAAATTTAATGTGGACAAGTGCAAAGTTATGCACCTAGGGAAGAACAGACCAAACTATGGTTACACGATGCAAGGTTCCACATTAGGAACCACCATCCAGGAAAAAGATGTAGATGTCATCGTGGATAACACGTTGAAACCCTCTGCCCAGTGTGAAGTGGCAGTCAAGAAAGCAAATAGAATGCTAGGAATCATAAGAAAAGGAATGGACAATAAAACAAAGAATATTATAATGTCTCTGTATCATTCCATGGTGCAACTGCATCTCGATATTGTGTGCAATTGTGGTCGCCATATCTTAAAAAGGATATTGCAGAATTAGAAAAGGTACAGAGAAGAGCCTCTAAAATGGTAAAGAGGATGGAAGGATCCCCCTATGAGGAGAGACTAAAAATGTTAGGGCTCTTCAACCTGGAAAAGAGATGGCTGAGGGGAACTATGATAGAAATCTATAAATTAATGAATGGAGTGGAATGAGTAAACATAAGAACATAAGATATGCCATACTGGGTCAGACCAAGGTCCATCAAGCCCAGTATCCTGTTTCCAACAGTGGCCAATCTAGGTCATAAGTACCTAACAGTTTTCCCAAAAGACACAGGTATCTCAATGTTTGTATTGGAGCAAGCAGTGGATATTCTGGGTCCCTTTTAATAATGGTTTATGAACCTTTCCTCCAGGAACTTGTTCAAACCTTTTTTAAACCCAGCTACACTAACAGCCTTTACTACTTCCTCCGGTAGCAAATTCCAGAGTTTGATTACACGTTGAGTGAAAAAATATTTTCTCTTATTAGTTTTAAATAGGTTACTCTGTAGCTTCATTGCATGCCCCTAGTCTTTCTATATTTTGATGGCGTAAACAATTGATCTACGTTTACCCTTTCCACTCCATTCATTAATTTATAGACCTCTATAATATCTCCCCTCAGCCATCTCTTTTCGTAGATCGATTGTTTACGCCATCAAAATATAGAAAGCCTAGAGGATATTGCAATGAAGCTACAGTGTAACCCATATACAGTGCATTGCAAAAGTATTCATCCCTTCTGTGTTTGTCCTGTTTTGTCGCATTACAACCTGGAATTAAAATGGAATTTTAGGGGGTTAGCACCATGTGATGTACACAACATGGCTGCAACTTTGAAAGTGCAAAATATCCTTTTTTATGACACAAACAATAATTAACCCGTTTTGGACCAGCGTATGTTTTACATACATAAGATTTCCATACTTACTACTCAACTGTTTACTAATTAATGGTTATAAATTCAATGGAACTATGTTTAGCTATTATCGTTATGTCAAAAAGCATTATATACAGATTTTTTATCTGAGATCTAGTTAGTTTAATAGGTATTCTAAGTTTGCTGATTTTGACGGTACTGGCAGCTCAACATAAAAAGATCACAAAAAATAGTAAGTAGCTTATAATGCTGTAATAGCTACTATTTTGCAAATAAAAATATTTGTAGACTTTAGAAAATAGTTTTAGATAACTGTAAGTTACTTAGTGTCAGAGTTATTGGTGCGTATATCGGCCTTGTATGTTTTTCATACGCTGGGCTAATATGTTGTCGAAACTAATTGCTGTCAAGCATTCTGTTCTAGGTGTTTCAGTGGTGCAATATCGATGCACTGCATCAGAAGTGTTTTCACGTGTATCATATTCCGCCATCAGAATGGACTGGTGACAAACTATATTATATCATAATAAAGTGTTTTAAATGAAAACTGCCGTTTCAATAGTATCATACAGTATGTTTATGTCAATGAATATTGGAACTGAATCCTATATTTTCTGAAGACGGACAATATACTATATTGGACCAGTGTATGAAAAACATACACTATGTGAAACTTCTATTTTCTGCAAAGTTTTAATATTTTTTATTATTGCTGGTATTTCATAGTTGTTTGAGTGTAACAATTCTAATAAATCATCCAGAACAGAGAAAGAATATGCAAGCTGTCCAAAATGGGTTAAGACAAAAAAACCTGAAAGCAGGAGTGTGCATATGTATTCACCTCCCAAAGTGAATACATTGTAGAGCAGGGGTCTCAAACACGCGGCCCGCGGGCCGCATGCGGCCCGCGAGAGAAGGTTGTGCGGCCCGCGACGGAGGGAAATAAAAAAAGCCTTGCTTCTGCCGTTGCCGCCGTGGCAGCGGCAGAATCGACTGTCAATTTTTTTTTTAAAACGGGCTTCTGCTGCTCAAGCAGCAAAATCAGCTGTGCTGCGGTACCTTCCTCTCTGCCCGGAGATCCTTCATTGTGCTCAATCAGCGTGTGCTTTTCAAGCCGCGAAGAGAGTATTCCCCTCTCGCGAGGCTTGACAAGTGAATAGGCTTAAGCCGCGCGAGAGGGAAATACTCTCTTCGCGGCTTAAGAAGCACACGCTGATGAAGCACAATGAGGGATCTCCGGGCAGAGAGGAAGGGGCCGCGGGACAGCTGATTTTCTGCTGCAGCAGCAGCAGCAGCAGAAGAAGCCAGGTGTTTTTTTTATTTACCCGGGGGGGGGGGGGGTAGGACTGGAAATGGGCTATTGGCAGGGGGGGGGTGTAGGACAGTAAATTGGAAATTGGCAGGGGGGGGTAGGAAGGAAAATGGGCTAATGGCAGGGGGGTGTAGGACTGGAAATGGGCTATTGGCAAGGGGGGGTTATGACTGGAAATGGGCTATTGGCAGGGGGGGTTATGACTGGAAATGGGCTATTGGCAGGGGGGGGTTATGACTGGAAATGGGCTATTGGCAGGGGGGGTTATGACTGGAAATGGGCTATTGGCGGGGGGGTTATGACTGGAAATGGGCTATTGGCAGGGGGGGTATGACTGGTAATGGGCTATGGTGGGGGCTAGGACTGGAAATGGGCAGATGGGGGTTAGGAAGGACTGTAAGTGGGCTGATGGGGGGAGTTAGGACTGGCAATGAGCTATGGAGGGGCTGACTGAACTGGGGTAATGGGGGTTAGGGCTGGAAGTGGGCTATTGGCAGGGGGGGTTATGACTGGTAATGGGCTATGGTGGGGGCTAGGACTGGAAATTGGCAGATGGGGGTTAGGACTGGAGGTGGGCTGATTGGAAGGGGGGCTTGAACTGCAAATGGCTGATGGGGAGGGGGCTTGGAATGGAAATGGGCTGTGAGGGAGGGAGCTAGGATTGGAAATGGGCTGATGGGGGGCTAGGATTGGAAATGGGCTGATGGGGGGCTAGGATTGGAAATGGGCTGATGCAGGGACTAGAAGGGAGCGTATGCTGGGTGGGGCTGGAACTAGAAGGGAGCTGATGTTGGGGGAGGATTAGAATGGGATGGAGCTGGGAAAGTGAAATGGAGAGGGGAAAAATATTTTGTCTGGGAGAGAAGACAAATCTACAATTGGCCAGGTATTGGGAGAGTAAGTGGGGATTGAGGATGGAGGGGTAAAATTTGAGTGGATGAAATAGGAATGAGGAAAGAGAAAAAGGAGAAAGATTAGTATGTTAAAGCAGATGTAGAGAGAGAATGGAAAAAAAACTAGGAGAGAAGAAAGGGCAAATGGACAGCAGACGATGGAGAGTTAGCAGAAGACATGAAGAAACCAGAAGAAAGTGGCTGGAACAATTGCAACTGAAAAAAAATGCACAAAAGGTAGAAAAATATCTCTTTATTTTGAATTTATTAACTGGAATATGTCAGCTCTGGGAAATGTGCATCATTAATGTTTGCGCTTTGTTTAGTACAAGTGGAAATTAATTTATAGTTTTATTTCTACAGTGTTGTTGTACATTCCAAGTTTGGCTTTTGGGGTTCCCAGTTTAATTATTGTCTTCCTGTTTCTAAATCTTTTAGTCTTTCTTTATCCATGCACTCATTAAAGAGGCATGTTTACTAAAAGTTAGTGCATGGTAACATTATGCAAATATCTATGCAAATGAGGCCCCTTATGCAAATGAGGTCCCACGTCTTATGCGGCCCCCGGGTTACTTTACAAGTCCTCATTCGGCCCTCAAAGCAATTTGAGTTTGAGACCCCTGTTGTAGAGCCACCTTTTGCTGCAATTACAGCTGCAGGTCTCTTGGGGTATGTCTCTATTAGCTTAGCACATCTAGCCACTGGGATTTTCACCCATTCCTTGAGGCAAAACTGCTCTAACTCCTTTAAGTTAGATGGGTTGCGTTGGAGTACAGCAATCTTCAAGTAATGCCACATATTCTAAATTGGATTGAGGTCTGGGCTTTGACTAGGCCATTCCAAGACACTTGAATGTTTCCCTTTCAGCCATCTTTAGCAGTATGTTTAGGGTCATTGTCCTGCTGGAAGGTGAACCTTCATCCCAGTCTCAAATCTCTGGCAGACTGAAACAGGTTTTCCTCAAGAATTGCCCTGTATTTAGTGCCATCCATTGTTCCTTCAATCCTGACCAGTTTTCCTGTCCCTGCCTATGAAAAACATCCCCACAGCATGATGCTGCCACCACCATATTTCACTGTGGGAATGGTGTTCTCGGGGTAAAGAGAAATGCTGGGTTTGCGCTACACATGGCGTTTCCCATGATGGCCAAAATGTTCAATTTTCGTCTCATCTGACCATAGAACTTTCTTTCATGTGTTTAGCGGGTCCACCACATGCTGTTGTACAAACTCCAAACATGTTTTCTTATTTCTTTCTTTAAGCAATGGCTTTTTTCTGGCCACTCTTCCATAAAGCCCCACTCTGTGGATTATATGGCTTAAAGTGGTCCTATGGAAAGATAATCCCATCTCTGCTGTGGATCTTTGCAGCTCCTTTAGTGTTATCCTTGGTGTCTTTGTAGCATCTCTGATTAATGCCCTCCTTGCCCGGTCTGTGAGTTTTGGTGGGTGGCCTTCTCTTGTCAGGTTTGTAGTGGTGCCATATTCTTTCTGTTTTGTTATGATGGATTTAATGGTGCTCCGTGGGATATTCAGAATTTGGGGTATATTTTTATAACCCAACCCTGATCTATACTTCTCCACAACTTTGGAGTGCTCCTTGGTCTTCATGTTGCTTGCTTAGTGGTGTTGCAGAGTCAGGGGCCTTTCAGAACAGGTATATTTATACAGGCATCATGTTACAGATCATGTGACACTGATTGCAGACAGATGGACCCTAATCAATTAATTATGTGACTTCTGAGGTTAATTGGTTGGACCAAATCTAATTACGCATTTCATAGCAAAAGGGATGAATACATATGCACTTACAACTTCTCAGTTTTTGCTTGTTTTTTTTATATATACAAGGTATTTTATTATCATTTCACTTCATAAGTTTGCACTAGATTGTTAGGTTCATTACTTAACAAGCAAATTAACCTCCATTTTCATTCCACGTTGTACATAACGCGACAAAACAGGAAATAAACCGAGGGGATGAATACTTTCACAAGGCACTGTTAAGTCTAATAAGAGAAAATATTTTTCAGTCAACGCATAATCAAACTCTGGAATTCGTTACCGGATGATATAGTAAAAACTATTAGTGTAGCTGGATTTAAAAAAGGTTTGGACAAGTTCCTGGAGAAAAAGGTCCATAAACCATTATTAAAGAGAACCTGGGAAGTCCACTGCTTGTCCCATTACAAGCATTATAGAACCTGTGCCTTCTGGGGAAATTGCTAGGTACTAGTGACCTAGATTGGCCAGTTGGAAACAGGATACTGGGCTTGATGGACCTTGGTCTGACCTAGTATGGCATATCTTATGTTCTTGCTTTTTTATTGTAAACTGAAGGCAATCATGCTAGTGGCAGGTGGCAGGCATGGAAACTCAATAAAGTTTGCCATGCACACGAACAATTGGCCAAAATCTCCTTTGAGGACAAGTTCAATCAAAGTGATCAGTTAACACAGGAGATTCACTCTTGCAGAAAAAAAGTATAAGGTTTATAGCAAAGGATAATGACATTTATTTTAGTGGTGCTTTGCTGGTCCTCCTTTGGAAAAAAAAGATGCAGAATTGGCGAACTATGCCATTTTCCACATTTCACATGTATATTCTTGCTCATGGGGAGTAATTTTATAGCATGTCACCTAGGTTAATTAGTCAGAAAGGTGCCTCTTTTTCACCAACTTTACAAAGACACATAAATGCTGTAAGTGGCATTTTAGAAGGGACATCAAGTAAGAATCTGGAACATCCAAGCTGAATGTCGAAAAATTAAGGGGAGTGGCAGCAGAGAAGGGAGGCACGTGTAAGTGTCTTCTGAGATTGCTCTGTCTCCACCCTGAAAAATGAACGTCTGTTTAACCACTTATGGAGGCAGGCTCATGCAGGTTGTAAGGCCAGGTACATGCATAGGTGTAGATCATTTCACAAATATGGATATCCCCTATTGTATGGACTCAGGACCAGGCACTTGGACAGTCCGGCAGGGGTTTTCTAGAAGGGGGGCGACTATGCTATGAGACTTGCATGTCTTGGCCTGCCATTTCAGATACTCAGACATGTGGCTATGGGCCTTCAATATGTTTGGCATATGTATTTATGTTCAGGTTTATTCGAGCAGGAAATAATTACTGCAGTGATGTAAGTGCATTGTGTGCTTCCCCCTGAAAGCATTACATCCATGAAATGAGCACTTGTCTTCTCCTTATTCATGGTAAGGAGCAGGTACAGGCATGGACATCTCACCAACCAGGGCCAGATGTAATTGTGCTGTTCTGACATTGCACCATGAGGAGCATCTCCCTTGCTCTACTCAGGCCTTGCCTTCACCATGCCCCTATGGTACATGGATGCTCTTGCACTAGGGACATCTACATACCTGGCTTCTGAAATGGCTCTGGGAACATCTCCTTGCTTTGCATATTTAAGTGCCTGTTTACAGACATCCAACTCACAAATGGAACATCTAAATCACTCCCTATGTATCTCTATAAAATACTAGCACAAATCCTGCAAAAATCTTGTCTACATATTTATTTACATTCTCTTATATACCGTGCTATTCTGCATCAGTGCGGTTTACATTGAACAAACTGAAATTACATTGAACAGGGCATTATAACTTGGAGATAACTATTTTACAGGGAACATGGGCTATGGAGGGTTAAGTGGCTTGCCCAAGACCACAAGGAGCACCTGTGGGACTAGAAACCCCAGTCCTTCCGGCCCAAGGTTGCTGTCCTCTAGTGGGATTTGAACCCCCGACCTTCTGGCCTGAAGTACCTTGCCCCAACCACTAGGCTACTCCTCCACTCTACATAGAAGGGGAGGATAGGCACAGGGAGAGGGGGATCACTTGGCTTCAGCCAGAAGAGTACTGAAAGAATTAATGCAAAAGTGAGAGCTGATGTCTGGAGAGCAATGCACCCTCAGGAGAGGGAATGTACTTTTTACTTCCATCCCCATAATTAACACCAGAATTGACTGACTTTTCATCGATCTCCAATTGCTACATAGAGCTAGGGAGGTGGTAATAGAACTTATCACTTGGTTGGACCATGCACCAGTTTGGGGAGATCTTCAGGTGGAATATCTGCATAAGTATAGGAAATTTTGATGACCATGAAAATTTGTTGCGTGATGGAAAAATAGTGCAGTAAGAAATATTTAATCCTCAGTGAGAAGACAGTGGAGTTGATATCCTTGTGGAATGGATTAAAGTCAGTGGTGAGGGGAAGATTAATTATGTGGGGCTCTAGGAAGAAGAAGCTACAGCAAGAAAGGGGAAGAAAATGCTATTCGCTGTGCTTAAGAGGTTGAAGGCCATCCATACACGAAGAGGATCCTGGAGGCTAAGGGACCAGTTAGAGAAAGTAAGGGTCAAATTGCATGATTTACAGCTAGATGCAGTAGATTTTCAATTGCATCTGATACAGCAAAAATATTATGAATTTGGCACAAGCTGAGCCAATTGCTATTGAGGAAAATGAGAACTAAATAGCTGAGGGTGATGATTTGGCAGATAAAAAGGAAAGGAGAGGTATGGAGTATAAAGATGAGAGTATTCAAGAATGGTTTATTGCCTCATTTCAGAAATTGTATGCGGTCAATTTGAGCATTCAGGATAGGGATATAGACACCTCTCTGAAGAAAGTTCAATTGCTCCAGATGCCGGGTGAAGTATGGGAATCAATGGAAATTCCCATCTCAACAGTGGAGATATTGAAGCTTTTCATGTCATTAAAATTTGCCTTGGGTAAGGCTCCCAGGCTGGTTGGGTCAATGGAAATATTTATAATGTTATGGCCACATAGGTGGCTCCAGTTTTGAGACTGGTAGTTAATGCCAGTTTGAATAGGGAATCATTACTACAGTCCATGAGGGTTGCGGGCATATCTCTGATACACAAACTAGGCAGAGATGAAACCATCTATGAGTCATATAGACCCATATGTTTGAATATAGTTATAAGGTGCTTGCAAATTGGTTAGCATGAGCACTTCCATCGATGGTAAACTTAGATCAAACAAGGTTTATCCCAAGGTGGCAGACTATCGATAAGCACATTCATCAGTATGTGTATGTGTGTCTTGGAAGGAAGAAATTCAATTTATGCTTGGCGGTTGATACGGAAAAGGCCTTGACTGTGTTCATTGCCTTTTATATACGGGATGAGGGAAAAAGTGGGGGTGGACCCATTTATTTGAAGTGGGTGGAGGAGCTGTATGTATTGCCTGAGGTAGGTATTTTTATTTAGCTCACACCTTTCCAGTGTTAGTTCAAGGCAAGTTACAATCAGTTACAGTAGGTATTGCCCTGTCCCCTAGAGGGCTTACAATTTAGGTCTGTACCTGAGACTGTTGAGGGTTAAGTGACTTTCCCAAGGCCACAAGTAGTTCCAGTGGGATTTGAATCCTGATCTCTTTGGTCACCAGGTCACTGCTCTAACCACTAAGTTACTTCTCCATGGTATTTATTGAGAAGGAAATGACAGGTGTGCTCATCATTGGCACAAGTGATAAGGGTTAAGGAAGATATAGTAGAGATGAAGGTAGGGACTGTGGAGCATAAAATATTGTTATTTTGGATGATGTGATGTTATTTTTAAGAAAGCCACATCTTTCGTTTTCTGAGTTGCATGAGTAAGGGAGAGTATCCAGTTTCAAAATAAATATAAATAAAACCAAGGCCAGGAGTATGAATCTGGATAGGGGGACCAGTCAGCTTTACAGCATAAGTTCTTGTTTAGGTGGCAGGAGATAGCGGTGAGGTATTTAGGAGTGCAGGTTCCTGCAGGTTCCTAAAGAATCCTTCTAGGGTTTATGAGGTGAATTATGCCTTGATCCTAAAGATATCCGCAGAATGGCTAAAGTGGCAGGACGGAGATTCTTCTTGGTTAGGCTATATGGCCTCTTTAAAAATGCACTTGTTGCCATGTTTGCTGTATTTATTTCAGTCGCTTCCAGTGAGTGTGCCTAATAAAACACTGATGACACGGCAGCAAAACCTTTCTCATTTTATCTGGAAGCAGTGCCTTCCAAGAGAAGCTTGAAGGGTAATATGTAGGGGAAAGGAGCAGGAAGGATTGAGCATTCCAGACATCGAGGCATATTGGATTGCTGCCCATGTGAGGCATATGATGGATTGGAAAAATGAGGGGGGTTATTTTAAAAGACATGTGCAAAGTGAGCGACTCTTGCCCCAGAATGCCTACTTCAATACTTGCTGTGACCAAGGAGATGTGGAATGGAGGGGAAGAAACTGGAGTCTTTTCACTAGGCATGTACTATATCTTTGGGAGAAGGTTAGAAGGGCAGTCAATGGGCAGAGTTGCTTCTCAACGCTAGCTCCAGTTTGATATAAGGAGCATTTTATAATGGAGAGGGAATTTGTGGAATGGGAGAGGAAGGGTTTGGGACTATTTTGAAAACTCATAGAGGATGATGAGTTGCTTTTGTTTGAAAGCTTAAGGGAAAAATATGAGCTAGGGGAAGAGGATACATTTGCTTATTTGCTGATAGTGCATTATCTTAAAGGAAGGGATAAACAAGCTATTATAGAAGGAAGACTGTGTGTTTTAAAGTGGGTTGCAGATAGAAATGTGAATTTTAAGGGTATGATCATAAACTTGTACAAAATTGTTAAAGGATATAAATTTGAGAAAGTGGGGTATATGAGGGAATGGGAGAATGGCTTGGGAGAGAACTTGTTGCGGAAAGTCTTTGAGAGTGCAAATTGAGCTCCTATTTCAGCAGTTATTAAGGAGAGTGGCTATAAAATATTGATGACATGGTACTACACACTAGTGTGACTGCATAGAATGTTTGGGTAACATAGTAACATAGTAAATGACGGCAGATAAAGATCAGTATGGTCCATCTAGTCTGCTCAGCACGATGACAAGAGTAGGTGCACCTGCCACTCCGTGCAGGCCACCCCTCCCCACGTCCCTGTTTAGGGGTGAACCCACCACTCCATGCAGGACAACCCTATTTGTTGAGAAATTAGATGATTCAGTTTATTTTGATTTTATCCTTTTGCTGTAAAGGGATCCACTGTGTCTGTCCCATGCCACTTTGAATTCCGTCACCGTGTTGCCCCCACCACTTCCATTGGGAGGGCATTCCAAGCATCCACCACCCTTTCTGTGAAAAAGTATTTCCTGACTTTGCCTTTCAATTTACCACCTTGAAGCTTCCTGTTATGCCCTCTAGTTTAACAGCTTCCCCGTCTTTCGAAGAGGTTTGTTTGTTCATTTTTTCCCTTTAAGTATTTAAAGGTTTGAATCATATCTCCCCTGTCCCTCCTCTCCTCCAAAGTGTATATGTTTAGGTCTTCAAGTCTCTTCGCATAAGGCTTCTGACGCAGGCTTCAAATCATGTTGGTCGCCTTTCTCTGAACAGTTTCCAGTCTTTTTACATTCTTTGCAAAATGCAGTCTCCAAAACTGAACACAGTATTCCAATTGAGGCCTCACCAGTGACTTGTACAGTGGCATAAGTACCTCTTCCTTTCTGCTGTATGCAGCCCAACATCCTCCTGGCTTTTGCCACTGCCTTGTCACACTGTTTTGCCACCTTGAGATCTTCAGAAATAATCACACCAAGGTCTTTCTCCTGATCCGTGCACACCAACCTCTCGCCCCCTATCGCGTACAATTCCCTTGGATTTCTGCTAGCCAAGTGCATGACTCTGCACTTCTTTGCATTAAATCTTAATTGCCAAGCATTAGGCCATTCTTCCAGCTTTTGTAGATCTTTCCTCATGTTAACCACTCCCTCGGGGGAGTCCACTCTGTTGCAAATTTTCGTGTCATCTGCAAAAAGACAGACTTTTCCATTCAGTCCTTCAGCAATATCACTCACAAATACATTGAACAGTGCTGGGCCCAGGACTGACCCCTGGGACACCCCACTAATCACCTTCCCTTCATCCGAGTGAGCTCCATTTACCATCACCCTCTATCGTCTGTCAGTCAACCAATTTCTGATCCAATTTACCATCTTAGGATCTATCCCCAAGCTACCGAGTTTATTGATAAGCCTCCTATGAGGAACAGTATCGAAGGCTTTGCTGAAATCCAGGTAGATGACATCCATCGCATGCCCCTGATCTAGCTCCTTGGTCACCCAGTCAAAGAAGTCAATCAGATTTGTTTGGCAAGATCGTCCTTCAGTAAAACCATGTTGCCTCGGGTCTTGCAACCTGTTGGTTTGGTTCTTTCAGGAGCGCCTCCATGACTTTTCCCGCCACCAAGGTAAGGCTCACAGGCCTGTAGTTTGACACTTCTTCCCTGTCACCACTGCGCGAATAGGGACTGCTGGCAGGAGTGTGGGGAGGAGAGGTCTCTATTTCATATACGGTAGACATTCCCCAAGCTAAAAATGTTTTGGGCACAGGTGGAGCACTGTTTGAGGAATATTCTTCAATGCAGCATACAGTTGGAACCTAAATTGACATTGCTGGGAGTATGGCCAGATGGGAGGATTCAATGGCACAGAAAAGTCATAATGGCTTATATTATCGATGCATGGTATGAGCTGGTGTTTCATTGGAAGACATGTAAACCCCCAGTGTTTGAAGACTGGAAGGCTCATTTGAGGAGGGTAGTCCTCATGGAGAAATTGACTGCAACGCAGCATAATGCTAAGGGAAAGTTCAAGGCAGACTAGGAGTTGTTGATTATGTTTCTGGAGCAATATGAAGATCTGTGGTTTGGAGGAAGAGAAGCATGTTGGGGGGGAGGAAATTGGAGAGGCTGGGAACGAGTGATAAACCATGTTTGTAGTTGTCCGTTCTTGTAGTGGGGAGATATAAACCCCTTTGTAATCATGGGTATTGGTGGAGTTTGAACAATTTAATGAAGAAATAAAATATGTATATGTATATATATATATATATATATATAAATATAAAACATGTCTGGCCTAAAAGTGACCAGCATATGTGTGTTTGGGAGATTCCAGCTATTTGTTTAATTATGTGAAGGATAGGAATACCCCACCTTCCAGTATCCTGAGCCCATGCTAACTGCAAGGAGACAGAAACACAAGCCTCCTGAAGTTAGTGCTGACCCCCTTGCACTAGTAACATGGCCCCCACACATATGCTAGTGGTGCGGAGCATAGTAAGCTTAGTAAGCATTCTCCTTAATGCATGATTCACTGAAAGGCCCAGTGGTAAATAACATGTGCTAATGGCATTAGTATGTACTGTTAGTAAATGGACCGCTGCATAATTAACGACTGGAAAGAAGAAGTCTGAGAGTTGCAGTTAACTACTTCCCAGTACATATTCCTGCTACCAGATAGCTCGATTCAGAAAGGGGCATGTCTGGACCCCATGCACGTCTCCAGAGAGGACGTGCACGCACAACACCTATTCCACAACCCCATGTAAACACACACACGGGAATGCAGAATTGATGTATGGCCGTGCCCGGGGAAGCATGCCTAACTGATGGCCTATTGCTCCGTCCTGAACCACGCACACGTGTAGGCAGTGTGCACACTCTCCGTGTTGCCACGGCTTCCCCATGCACCTGCAACGCCAAAAATGTTCCCAACTTCATGTCCTGCAGACCACGTTGACCGGAACCAGAAAGAAGCCCCCCCCCCCCCGATCATGTGCACACATCAACATGACTACCAGGCAGCCTAATTTCAACGAGGCTGCTGGTGATCCTAGAGCAGGAGGAGACTCTTATCCCTACTAGGCAGAGGTGGCCAGCCCACACAGCAGCATGCAGGGGCTGGGAACACATCAGGACCTCCCTCGCCCAGTAAGTACATCACAGCACAGACATACAAACCTGGAAGCTGATAGAAGTGGACAGGCTGGAGCAGCACATGGGTTGGCACAGAGAAAGGCATGCACCAAGTTGGAAAGGAAGGGCAGGGAAAGTCACAGTGTGCCCCTGGCAGAAAGCAGGCAGGCTGCACAGTGACAGCACAACATAGACAGAGCAGCCCCATAGCAGGGGCCTAGGAAACAAGGGAGAACAGGATACAAGCAGGCCCACAGTGAAGGCACAGAGGGACACAGAGACAGATGGAAGGGACACACATAGTAGAGAGCAGTGCCAGAATGTCAGCCACAGCCACAGGTCACACAGATGCCCCCCGAGGAGCCCAAAAAATGGCCCTGTACATGCCCCCAGGCAAGAGTCAAACCCAGCACCCTGAGCTCCATGGCTCAGGCACAGAACCAACAGGCTAGAGCTGTGAGTGCTCCCAGGTGCTAAGAAGTGAGAGCAGAGCAAGTCATAGGGGAGGCACAGTGTGAATGGTACCGGTATAAAATTATAGGCCCCCAGGTTGGAATCAAGCCCAACCCCCTGAGCTCTGTGGGTAAGAGCAAGTTAAAGCCTTGTGTGCCCCCAGGATCTAGGAAGGGAGTGAACTGGGTCCTGCGCATGTACACCAAATGCAATGACCCGACACAGCCCCTCCTCTCCCCGGCATGGCAGGTGACATGCCACCGATAGCAGATGGGGACAGGGCACATGATGTGCATGCGAACATTGCAAGCAGCACCGCCCCAATGCAGACGCAGGTCTGTGCCCTGGCATGGGGGAATGATGAGGCATGTTTCTACCCCACAGGCATTTTCGGATCCTGTGCAACACAGAGACGTACTGTGTGTGATACCGCACAATCTGCTACACACGCCCATAGCTGATAGGGCGTATCTGGCAGCAGCTTCAGGAGGATCAGGGTGAATAGCCATGCAGATACCCAGTTGAGCAGCAGGCTGACAGAGAGGCAGGGCACAGAGGCAAAAGCACACACTGCTGTGACATGGATACCATGCAAACCACATGCCCCCACTCCAGGGTCCCACAACACATAGTCCTGGTCTACACTGCTCCACCTGCTGAAGATCTGAGATGTGCTGGAACACCCTGTGTGTGTGTCTGCCCCCCCTCCCAGCAACCACAGTAGTGCAGCAACAGGAAGAGCAGGGTGTGGACAAGCGGCATGAGCCATGCCAGTGGCTGCTGGTGCAGTGACAGCCACCAGGGTGGACTGGCCAGCAGTGTTAATGGCCCTGTAGGTGCAGCAGGGGTGTGATGCAGCCACCATGATGTCCCACAGAGAGGTATGGGCACAGAGCATGGTAAGGTGACACAAAGAGGCCTGCCTGCCCCACTACAGTGGTAGTGACAAAAGCACTGTCCAGAGGGTGACACAGGAAACACATACCTGATGTGGGCTACCCATGGGCACAGAATGACAGCTCCCTGTGCCACAGGCACACAGGAACCCAGCTGCCCATGGATGACCTGTCAGACATGCAGAAGAGACACGACAGCTGTGCCACTAACCATGACCTTTGTCCCCCACAGCAGCTGCACAGCAGGAGGAGGACTCCCCACCCCTGTTCCCTTATGGCTCCACCCCTGACACCATGGAGGACGCCTGCACAGATATGCTCCCCAGCCCCATCAGGAGTGGTAGCACGATCACCAGCAGGGCAGCAGCAGCAGCGCACCACCAAGTCCCATCCTTCTGTCTAGCCCAACACCATCTGTGAATGATGAGGAGGATGAGGAGGGCCTGACAGGGGAGGCAGAACTTTCCCCTCACCCTCCACTGAAAGGGGCAGAGACAATGGCAGTGGGTAGGGGGGTGGCTATGTCCCACAGCACACCTGGGGATAGTGTGGAGAAGGTCAGCAGCCAGGTCCCACCAGTGCCATGTGCAGGTGCTGCAGAGACAGAGGGCAACCTCTGGACCCTCATGCTCCAGCCTCTGGTGGAGGAGGTGTGTGATGTGATAGGGAGGGCAGCCAGGGTGCCCCATGGAGTGGTGCTGGGGAGGCTGTATCAACACAGGCTGAGGGATCAGGCAAGGAGGCAGCATGTGAATGCATGGGTGAGGGTGAGTGGCTGGAGGGTGGCGGTGAGAGTGAGGGGACGGAACACATGCAAGGTGAGTGTGTGGGGGTGTGTGAGTGGCAGGAGAGTGGGAGTGTGGGTGAAGGATCTGAGTGAAGGCAGGAGGAGAATTTGGGGGTGTGAATGGCAGGAGGGTAGGAGTGAGGGTGAGGGTCTGAGTGCAGGCAGGGTGAGCATGTGGGGGTGTGTGAGTGGCAGGAAGATGAGAGCAAGGGTAAGAGGGTGGTGGGCATGCAGGGGGGAGATTGTGGGCGAGGGTAGGTGTGCACGATAGATGGGGGTTCCAAGTGCAGGCGTGGGGTGGGATGTGACAGTGCAGCTGAAGGAGGACAAAGATGGCGAGGAGATAGTGGAGAGCCCAGGTTATGGAATCTGGGGTTGCCAGGAGGCTGTGGTGGTGCCAGGTCACGGCAGTGATGAGGGTGGTGTTGCGGTGGAGGTGCCTGCATTTCGGTACATGTGGGAGGATGACACCTATGTCAGTGGGCTACAAAGCCCACCCCTATCTGATGTGGGGCATGATGAAGGGACCCAGGAAGCAGGTGGAGGCCATGCAGACATGCCAGCCATGGGCTGTCTGGAGCATGTTCTTGTACACAGCCTTGCACGGCTGCGCGGACCCCTCTTCCACCTCTCACGCCATGTAGAGGACCTCAGGGATGAGATGCAGGGCCTGAGGGGAGAACTCGGGGTCTGCGACTGCTGCTGGATGCTAATGTGCAGCCCCACACACCACCCCTCAGTCGTATAGCAGGCAGCCCTGTGGGGCACTGAGGGGACCCCACCATCAGGGATGTGCACAGGGGCCCCTGCCCTGTGCCTGGCACACATCAGGCACACCCCTGGGTGGCGGGAGATGGGGCTGCATGGCATGCTGGTATGTGTAGGCCTGCTGCTGTCATTCCAATCGTCTGCCTCTATCCCCCGCTGCATGCACAGGGCCACTGTTTATGCTGCAGGGGACGGAGCAGAACATGTGCCAAGGGTGGGTGTGAGGTAGGTGGGACCAACCCCTGGACATGTATGTCAGGGGGCACCCTGCACATGCCCCCACAGTGGTGTCATAGGGGTAAGGCATCCCCCTGTATGTATCCAACAGCCCCCCTGGGGTCAAGGGGCCTTCATGAACGGCCTTGGGGTCATGGGGGTGGGTCGCCACCACCTGCCCAATGCACACACCCCCATGCAGGGCCCATGCCTCCCAGTCCCAGGGTGTCTGTGCATATGTCCACCTAATATCCGTCCACCAGTGATGTGGCCCACCTCAAACTGGGCATAGAGCCCTGACCGACTCAGGACATAGGCATTGTGGCAGGACCCTGTGTACTCTGCACAGATGTACATTATCTCCCAGTGTACATTGCACACCACCTGCACGCTCCGGAGTGGAAGGCCTTATTCCAATATGCAGTCTCACTCTGTCGCGGGTGCCGGAGGGCAATGTGTGTGCCATCCACCACACCTAGGACCAATGGGAACCCTACTACAGCGTAAAGCTCCTGCATGGTCTGGTGTTGATCCTTTTGAGTTGCTGGGAAGCAGATGGTCTGCACTATGGACAGCAGGTAGGTGCCCAGGAACTGTGTGAGGCACCGAGATACTGCAGGTTGGCTGAGTCCCCCAACATCTGACAGCACCGTCTGGAACGAGCTTGTCACCTTCAGGTATATATGTATCAGATCACCCCTCTACGTGGGGCTTTCAAACCATGGCTCCAGCTGCTGGCAGAGGCCATGTATGGCAGCACTGCCGAACCAGTACCTTGCCACACATGCTGCATCACTCATGTTCATGTACTGGAGCCTCTGCCATGGGACACGTGCATGTGGGCATCTCCGCTCCATGTCCTGCCCACCATGGTCACAGCTGTGCAGTAGGACCAGCGCATGCCAGCCCTGGATGTCCTGCATGTTGTCCCATTCCAGCCAGCTGGCTGCGCACTGCTGAGCAACCATTGCATACATTGTCACATAGTTCGGTGAGCTGCAGGTGGCACCATTACTGTCCTGCACTGTGTCAGACCTGCTGCAAAACTGCTCAGGCCCAAGGATGCACTGACATTCCACGGCACATGCATAGAGGCACATGTATATCAGCACATGCACGTGTGGTGCCCTGCAGCCGCACATGCGTGTTTATGCAGCATAAAGGTTTTTTGCATATGCCCAGCCCCCTCCATGTCCTGTATCCCCTTCATAAATACTATGGCTGCTTCCTCTCTACAGACTGCTGTTCATCACTGCCGTTTCTGTCCATTGTACTGGCTATGGGAGGCAAACCACTGACCTTCTGCAACCTATGCCCATGCCATCCCCACCACTCTGCAGCTGCATTACTGAGGTGGGTATGCGCAGATATGTGTTCATGTGGCCGTGGACACATCAACGCAGAGATGTACGTGTTGGCATATTCTGACATGCACGCCCAAGACAGGCCTCTCCTAGGCCTTCAGGCATTGCCTATGGGTCACAGTCCATGTAATGGCACCTAAGGTTGCTACCAGGAAGGGAAGGTTCTCCAAGGGTGAGGTAACACTCATACCAGAGGAGATCCTCCAGCGGCTGCCAGAATTGGTGGGTGATGCATCCACACATGTGAGTACCTATGAGAAGCAGTAGCAGTGGCATGATGTGTGCCTCTGTATCAATGCCATCTATTACTGGAACCGTGACATCAAGGATGTGAAGCGGAGGTGTCAGCAGGTGCACCGCGACACTTCCCAGAAGGCACGGCAAGGGGCCAAGGGTGTACAGGGGGAGCAGCTCACCAAACTTGAACAGCGAATCCTTGCTACAATTGACCCTGCCACTTCAAGGGGTATAGGTCCTCTTGATACATCTCAGGCATCCCAAGAGTAAGGTACATGTGTGCCATGTGTGTCTCTGCCCTTTACCCCATGCATACCCCCTCCTGCTGTGTGCATGCACACACGTGCACGCAGCCACCACCACTGGCTGCCATGTTGTCTCATCCATACTGCTGCTGCTGCCAAGCGCACTCGCATTGCATGTGGCTGCTCCACTGTTGGCCTGTGTGTTGGGGGCATTGACAGCATGGCCATCAGCTAGTGGTGGCCGGGCTGACTGCACAGGGCTCTGTGCCCATCTGGCTCCTCCAATGGTGACAGGGTGCATGGCCTCCCATGTCAGTGGCTCCTCCGTGCCTGTGCGGTCTACTGGCACAGAGGAGCCACTGACATGGTAGGCCATGCACCTTGTCACTATTTGAGGAGCCAGATGGGCACAGAGCCACTGACATCCACATGGCTGCAACATTGTCACCCCATCTTTGTCTACGTTGGCAGTTGCAGGTCTGACCCCTCAATGTTGTCTGTGTCTTCGCAGGTGCCCTTGCTGTAGCTCCACAGGCAACAGTGCCTGCTCTGCCGACAATGTCCATGGAGGATACTGCAGGATAGGGAGGGCCCTGGATGGTGCCCCACTGCCATGCACCACTGGTCCCGCTGCACTGCAGCAGCTGCCTGATGGTCCTTGCCCAGATGATCTGGAGCTCCATGTCCCTTCCACATCACCTGGCAACAGCAGCCGATTGACAATGGCAATGACCAGGGAGGAACCCACCCACAGGGTTGCACTGTGACAACTGCGGCAATGTGCTGAGCGTCTGCTTGCTCGCAGCACTGCCCAGCAGGCATGATATGAGCAATAGCTGGAACTGCTGTGCCAGTCCACAGCATTGCAGGAGAGGCATGTTGTGGCTACCGGCACCCTCCAGGCTACCATGGTGTCCCTGGGCTGTCTGTTCCTACACTGCCCCATGCATGCTCCAGTGTGCCTCCTGTGTTGTCTGGGCAGGGGTGTGATGGGGAAACTCCCACAGCTGCAGCTTCTTCAGCAGCATGTGCACCTGCACTTCACAACCAGGCCCCAGTGGTGTGACATTGTGGGCCTCTGCGTGTACCCACATCACTGTTGGTTGGCTCACCACACAGGCACCCTCTCTCCTTGGGCCAGTTCCATGTGGCAACAGCCCCCAGATGGTGTTTCCCCCATTCCATGAGGGTATCATGGAGTCAAACAGCACAAGCGGTGACATCTCTGAGTTGGAGGACTAACCAGCATACAAACCTGTGACCTTGGTGACCGAGGCACAGGTGCATGTGCCCTCAGGGAGGGTTAGGGGCAAGCGGTAAGGGGTGGGCATGGGGGGCTGCAGGGGGGTTGTATAGTTCCAGGGTTATGGAGAGGCATGCTTGGTGGGTGGGGTTGAGGCCCATAGGGATGCACAGATGCTGTGGGTTTGGCCAGGGATGTGTGGGATGGATGTCAGTCATGTTCCAGGATTCTCTGTGTGACATTGTGGCATGTGGGTGGGCATGGGTGGTTGGGGTGTTAGTGGGTCCACAGGACAGCATTGCCTCATAGATCTGGCTTTGAGTGGATACAGGGGACACACCGTTCTGTGGAGAATGGACACTCTACATCTGGCTCACTGCAGTCACAGGACATCTCTCCAGCGGTTCCACTTATCCATATCACAGCTCTGGACTGCATCGTTGTCTGGCAACATGCTGGGATGTTAAACACTGGGCATCCTTCCACCACTGCCAATTGACATACACATATTTCATGCCTTTCCTGCAGTGGCCTGGGTGACTTTACATCTGGGGGACACATTTGCTTTAGATAATAACATATCTCATCTGGGGGAACAACAGACATTAGGTCCCCTTTCATTCTGGGGCAGATGATTCTACTGTACCAACCCTCTGGAATGCTCTTCCTGCCTCAATCCGAGTCATCATGGACCTATCTACATTCATTCTGGGGCAGATGATTCTACCCACTAACCCTCTGGAATGATCTTCCTGCCTGAATCCGAGTCGTCATGGACCTTTCTCTGTTCAGGAAGGCTTTAAAGACTCACCTTTTCCAGCTGGCTTATGACCACATAACATAATGAAGGACTCTCATAATGCTGGCCTCTCCACTTCACATACTATACCTTCAGTCCTGCTACACAACATGTACTTAGTTCCCCATCCTCTCTCTACTTTTCCTGCCTCGATCCCACCCCTGTCCCTTCCCCTTTTCTCCCTCCCACCCTTTCCCTTTCGTTGGCGCATGTGCATGTTAATAGTTATCTGCCTCTGTTACCTAGATTTGCTGTTTTTGCCTGTTCTATGTAAAGTTGCTTATTTTGATATTTTATGACTGTTCTATGTAAAGTTGCTTGACTGTTCACCACTTTTCCTATAAACCACTCTGATACTAAATAGTACGGTATATAAAAGCTGTTGTTGTTAAGTGCCGTCGAGTCGGAGTCGACTCATGGTGACCCTCTGGATAGCTATCCTAAGTTGTGTTTGGTCTTGAGTCAGGTGGCTCATTGTTGACAGACTGGTACCCGTAGCTGCTGTTATTGTATCGATCCATCTCATTGCCAGCCTTCCTCTTTTGCGTTGACCTTCTATTTTGCCAAGCATGATGTCTTTCTCTAATGATCTCTCTCTTCGCAAGATGTGTCCAAAGTATGAAAGTCGAAGTCTTGTCATCTGAGCTTCTAAAGAAAGCTTAGGTTTGTTCTCCTCTAGTACCGACTGGTTTGTTCTTCGGGCAGTCCATGGTATACACAGTATTCGCCGCCAGCACCATAATTCAAAGGCATCAATTTTCTTCCTGTCTATCTTTTTCACTGTCCAGCTTTCACATCCATATGATGTTATTGAAAATACCATGGCTTGAACAAGTTGAAACTTTGTATGGAGAGAGACATCTCTGCTCTTGAGAATCTTATCTAGGTCTTTCATAGCCATTCTGCCAAGAGCAATGCGTTGTCTGATTTCTTGACTGCTTGTTGCTTCTTTATTGATAGTTGATCCAAGTAGGTTAAAGTTGTTCGCGATTTTAATTTCTTCTCCTTCAACAATGAACCTGTTGATATAAAAGCTAATAAATAAATAAATACTGCAGCTTTTGGGTGACCTATCCCACATATACCTGTCTCTGCCATTGACACACATATTCAGTGGCCTACCCCCAGGGAATAATTTACTTGGTACCATGATTATGGTGGCAACATTCACGGTTATGGGGCACACCTCAATCTCTGTATATGCTCTTTATCCATATATTTATGACATAGCCATTTTTGGTTGGTAGAACACATCACTGACAGATTTGGAGAGTTGTTTCAGAGGTATCTTCACATCACAACAGCAGCAGTAACATGTGTGGACTGCCTTTCACATGGGCATGCCCTCTTAGGCGTCTCATTGCTGTTAGGAGGCGTACCACATTAACATTCCCCAGAGGGGTGGTGTGGGCAGTCTGAGGGGAGTTCTTGGGCAGGACCATGGTGTAGACATGGGTTCCCCTAGTCATATCATGCTATGATTGCGTTACATGCACATCCGGTCCATGTACATGTCTATATCAGACAGGGGCACCGTTTGCACCTGATTCCGCATCCATGGGTCTGCATGTGCCCATGGGACTAGAGACCATGTTTCGTAGGGCTCGTGCAGGTGCTGTTCAGCTGCTCCCTCCCTCAGACATGGGAAATGGTTTTGGACGGACGTCCCCACGCACACCATATTCTGGGATGTTAGATGTGTCCGTCCCCACACTGTTCCCACTGACGCCACGCTCCTCATTAAGAACGTGTATCTCCTAGACTGCCCGGCACAGACAGCAGTCTGTTAATGCACAGTAGACATTACTACCAATGTGATATTACAGTTGCAGCAGCATGGACCATATCTCAGTCCCCCTCATGCCATGTGGGGCACTAGCTAGGCCCAGTGCATACTTGTATGGACTTCCGGAATGTAAATGTCATCATCTATGTCTTTTTTTATATATATTCTTAATGAAAAATTTTTATTAAATGAGTTATTGCATTATGAGTGTTTTACATGTTTTTAACTTTATTAATTTATTTATTGTTTATGATTATTATTAAAGTTTTTTAATTATATTTTTATAGTTATTTTAACATTTTTTTTATATATATATTTTTATGTATTTATCTTAGTTATTTTATTTAAAGTGGTTTAACATGATTTGTCTTTTAATATTTATGTTTACACATCAATTTCTGTTTGCTGTTGTTTTTACATGTATATATATATTTTGTAGTGAGCCTATAACCCCTGAGGAAGTGGTGTACGAAACACGGCCTGTGTTGGGTTTGGCGCACCTTATCCGTGGATCAATAAAGGTTACTTTTGAACCTCCTGCCACGGTTTCTGACTGGCTCCATATTCCTGGGACACAGTACCTGTCAGGCATGCTTTCTCCCTGGACCCTCTCAGGGCTCGGCTGGGCACCCACCGCAGTGGTGCCACTTTAGGTTCTGATCCGCCTAGGCTCCCTTATGTTTCCAGTCCATTTGCCCTGCACATATCCTGCTCACAGCTACTGTGCTGTCTGTGCCAAATAGATTGTACGCCTGGTGGGCAGAGGCTATCTGTTACATGTGTCTGTTCAGCGCTGCATACACTTTGTGGTGCTATAGATGTGATCAGTGGTGGTTGCTGTGGCTGTCGTGGGGCCTTCTGGCTATGGCATCTGATGCACACCTATCTGGGTACTGGCATTCTTTGCAGCAGCTACACCTGCCCCATCTGGGGTGTGTCAGTCTGTCTACATCTACCATCTGTGGGGCGATACTGTCTTCCCTCCCACAGCCAGCTTTGTGGCACTGCTCTTTCGGTCAGGGCTGTGTAGGCATGAGGGGCGTGGGGCGTCATGCATCCTGGCCTGGGTAGGGGTGTGCGCCGCATGGGATAGTCTGGGGATTATTGGCACTACATCAGTCGTGTCTCCCAGTGGCAGACACCTCAGATTACGGGCATTTAGGTATGCATAAAGCACTACTACATGTTCAACAGCACACTGTGCATCATGGGCTTGCATTAGTGCTTTTTGCACTGTTGGGTGCCTCTACTATGGGGGTCCCTTATCTTTAATGGCCATATGTTTGCACATTTGGCTATAGTGGGCCCTCTCTGTCTTTGCCTTCCTCATCACACTGGCACCTGGTGACACTGTGGTCATCCATACGGTCCAGGTACTGACCAGACTTTCATCTCCCCTCTGCACTGCTGCTGCCCACACCAGCTCCCCTCTGTACACCCCTCAAACCACACACACACACACACACACACACATACACACACACTCTCTCACTTTCTGTGACAGCAACATGATTCTGCCAGAGGGCTGCCCTACACCTGTACATATCAGCTATGACATAACATACACACATGAGTTACAGGGCTACATATCTGATCTCCCATTCTCACCCCATAAGGTATCTTTTCCCTACTCACATCCCTACTCTCCCTGCATCAGCAGTCCCATCTTTATGTGCATAGTTTGGTTGGGGGTCCCGTAGATTGTCTCCTTTGGCACATAAGGCGCATAGGTGCATAGTCTGATTGGATACTGTTGCTCCTCTTAATAATGCTGCAGGTGTGTTTTGATATGTATCTTTACCCTACAACATTCCCTTGGTTCTGCGTCTTGTATTTGTCCTGACTGCAGTGGTGCAACTTCAAAACCTACTTGTCACATCTATTTACCTATATGGGACGCATTATGGGACAGAGCTGGATTTTTTCTAAGTCTGAGCTTTATACCTGGTTTCCGCAGGTATAACATAGATGTTTCCAGATTACACCTCATATGTACACAGCCCTTTCAGGAATAAGCTTTCTATGTCTCTGTGACTGACCATGCCCCTGTTCTGCCCTCTCCCGCCCACGTTCTTAACTTCCCGGGCTATTGTCTTGGACATACATGTCAGCAGTGTTTTGGAATACGGTGGGGGATGTTTTTACCACTTACACATCCCCACTGCACATAGACATCCCTTATTCATGTTCTAGAATGATCCCCAAAGGGTCCTCGGGAACCAGCCTGTAAGGTAAGCTCCAGAGTCAGAAAGTGACGTGATAGAGTTGCCTATCTATGGAGTGAAAGGAGAAGAGCTGATATGCTCAATCTACTTATCAAGTCAAGTACCTGCCTTATGTTGTAAAGAATTTTGCTGTTTGATGTACAATTGAAGTTACAGTCGTTGTCATGGTGTAGAATTACTTTATGAAGTAATTCTTTTGACCAAAGAGAGCTTGAATATTGAAGCATGCCAGTGAGCTGTGCCCCAAATCCTGCCCTTGGAGAATTCCTAGTTCCCATCACTCAGGACCTGCAATAAAAATATCCAAACTTGTTTATGCAGTTCCCAGATACCACCTTGTGGAAAGGGGTCTGACCGGAGCCCCCTGAAGTAGTAATGGAGTGTGGTTTACATGTCAACCCAGAAGTCATGGACTGCAATACTATATTATACAGTCTGAGATCCAAAAGAGTGATTCTTCCTCTCTCACATTTTACTGTTAGTATACCATATCTTATTTAAATGCTTTTCACAACTTCTGATCTTAAAACAACATCATCTTATTTCTTTACCTAGATGGGGAATGTTTGTAATAAGTAGAATATTTTTGGTAGGAGTACTATTTTAATAAGTGCTCCTCTTTACTGCTACGGTTTTACTTATTTTATCCAGGACTCAGGTGATGTTTAAATGATAATCATTTAAGAAATCTCTTGTTCTGGTGTTTCAGATGTCCCAGGGCCCATTTGAGATGGAAGTCATCCCCCACACCACAGTTCTCAGGCAGGAGTTCATACAGCAGCAGTAATTCCTGGTTTATTTGTAGGCCTGAAAAAACCCCTGAGGATCAGATTAGTGCCTTTAGATGGGAATTTTATTTTGATTGCCTGTGGGTTTAGCAAAATTATAAGTAACAAGAATACTAATGGGTGGCCTTGTCTTGCTCCTCTTAGTAGGGAGGATTCAGTCAACTGCCCGTTATCCAAAATATGTACTTTGAGGTTAGAGTATAATATCTTAATACATTCCAAACTAGTTGAAAAGTGCACACATACAGTGAGACACAATGGTATTTCCTCTTTCCTCAATTCACAGACTCGGGCATGTCCTGGGGGGTTGGGGTGGGGGGGGGGGTTGGAATTCAGTTGAAACTCAATAGAGTGGTGAGTAACACATAAGTGGGTATTTGGATGGATAATGACTGATGGTGTATGTGAGATGCATATATATGTGAACTGATGGTAGGATCTGTATATCAGGGGTGTAGCCAGGGTGAACCTTAAGGGGCCCAGGCCCCTCCACATTCACTTCAGGCCCCTTCCGCAGCTGTCCCTAATTTGCAGCTGGCACAGCATGCATCTCCCATTGATGATCTTGTGAGACGTGCCGCCTAAAAGGTCTTAATGTGCTCGCTATGCCAAAAGCAAATTGGGGAAGGAAAGCACTGCAAGACAAAGTGCTGAGGAGTGACCTGACGGGCTTACACCACTTGACTAGGTGTGTGCCATGCCTATTACCCCGCTCCCCCCCCCCCCATTAACGGTAGGCTCCCCTAAAAATTCTGTTTTGGCTGTGCCTCTCTCCAAGGGCAGAGTTTAGTTTTTTTATCTGTGGGGACGTAAGGGTGGGATGTCAGAGGGTGGGGGATGTGTATCATTCAGTGTATGTCGGGGATTGTGCACATATAGAGATATATAGAGATATGTGTGTGTGTCATGGGGATTGTCTTTGACTGTATGTGTGTGTTGGCACTGTGTCTCGGAAGCTCTCTGTGTGTGTTTATATATGTTCATAGATGTGAGTGCATATTGAAGTGGAGATATGGGCGGGGTTTGGTGAAGGGGGTATTGGATGTGTGTGTAAGAGGAGGGTGCTATCATGTAAGTGAACCACACCTAAGGATTCCCAGTGAAACTTAGAGGTTTGTTTACTTAGCTGCGGTAGCGGCTTCCTTGCGATATCAGAGCCGTGGTCCCATTGAATTCAATGGGGCCGCGGCTCCAATATCGCACAGAAGTCTCTACCGCAGCTAAGTAAACAAACCCCTTAATTTGTTAAAGATCCAACTCCAGAAGGCAGCTCTCTGGCACGATGCAAGTATTACAGCACATGTTAGCAGGAAATTTGAAAGATTGAAATGGACATTGTGGCCATTACAGAAACATGGCTAAACGAATCGCATGATTTGGATATAGCCATACCTGGCTATAATCTATTCAGAAGAGACAGAGAAAACGGAAGAGGATGAGGAGTAGCCTTGTATGTCAAAAGCAATATTAAAGCTACTGAAATGCAGGGGGCATGGGGAAAAGAAGAAGTGCTCTGGATTGTGTTGGAAAGAGCAGATGGCACTGTCATCCATACTGCTGTAGTCTACAGACCTCCGACACAAATTGAAGAGATAGATAACGAATTGATTATAGATATTGCCAAGATAGCCACAAAGGGGGAAGCGATCATATTGGGTGATTTTAATCTACCTGATGTGGATTGGATTACTCCTTCTGCAAATCTGGAAAGAAGCAAAAAAATCGTGGATGCTCTCCAAGATGCGTTACTTAGACAAATGGTGATGGAACCAACCAGAGAAAGCTCAACACTGGATTTAGTGCTCACCAACAGTGAAAGTGTGTCGAATGTCTGCGTGAGTGCCCGTGAAGCAGCAGCGATCATCACACGGTGTGGTTTGAGATAAAAGCCATGGTACAGGCCAAACATAGCAAGCTCAAAGTTCTAAACTTCAAAAACACCGACTTCAATAAAATGGCCGAGTACCTAAAGGAGGAGCTGACAGAGTGGAAGGAGATAAGGGAAGTGGAATTGCAATGGGCTAAACTAAAGGTGGCAATAAAAGGGGCAACAGATAAATATGTAACAAAAGTAAACAAAAACAAGAGGAGAAGAAAACCTATTTGGTTTTCCAAAGAAGTGGCTGCTCAAAGGCAAAAAACACAGCTTTCACAAAATTCAAAAGCTCACAAACAAAGGAACACAGAAATGAATACAGGATCAAACTCAAAGAGACAAAGAGAGAAATAAGGATAGCAAAATCAAAGGCAGAGGAAAAGATGGCTAAAGACGTGAAGTGTGGTGACAAAACCTTCTTCAGGTATATTCGGGAAAGGAAGAAGATCAGAGCTGGAATTGCAGGACTCAAGTGCTGCAAACGGACTCGTGGAAAGTGACATTGAAAAAGCGAAATTGCTAAACGAATACTTCTGCTCTGTTTTTACTAAAGAAAGTCCTGGAGAAGGACCACCTGTGACTCCCAAATATAAAAATGGGAAAGAAGTAGTTACCACACCATTCACAGAAGATGAGGTGTTAGAACAACTTGCCAAACTGAAAGTGGACAAGGCCATGGGACCGTATGGGATACATCCCAGGATACTGAAAGAGCCCAGAGAGGTTCTTGCAGGGCCGTTAAAGGATGGGTTCAACAGATCCTTGGAAACAGGAGAGGTTCCTCAGGACTGGAGAATGGCTGATGTCGTACCTCTACACAAAAGTGGTGACAGGGAAGAAGTGTCAAACTACAGGCCTGTGAGCCTTACCTCGGTGGCAGGAAAAGTCATGGAGGCGCTCCTGAAAGAGCGAATAGTGAACTTTGCAAGACCCGAGGCAACATGGTTTTACCGAAGGACGATCTTGCCAAACAAATCTGATTGAGTTCTTTGACTGGGTGACCAGGGAGCTAGATCAGGGGCATGCGATGGATGTCATCTACCTGGATTTCAGCAAAGCCTTCGATACTGTTCCTCATAGGAGGCTTATCAATAAACTCGATAGCTTGGGGATGGATCCTAAGATGGTAAATTGGATCAGAAATTGGTTGACTGACAGACGACAGAGGGTGATGGTAAATGGAGCTCACTCGGATGAAGGGAAGGTGATTAGTGGGGTACCCCAGGGTTTGGTCCTGGGCCCGGCACTGTTCAATGTATTTGTGAGTGATATTGCTGAAGCACTGAATGGAAAAATCTGTCTTTTTGCATATGACATGAAAATTTGCAACAGAGTGGACTCCCTCGAGGGAGTGGTTAACATGAGGAAAGATCTACAAAAGCTGGAAGAATGGTCTAACGCTTGGCAATTAAGATTTAATGTAAAGAAGTGCAGAGTCATGCACTTGGGTAGCAGAAATCCAAGGGAATTGTACGCGATAGGGGGCGAGAGGTTGGTGTGCACGGATCAGGAGAAGGACCTTGGTGTGATTATTTCTGAAGATCTCAAGGTGGCAAAACAGTGTGACAAGGCGGTGGCAAAAGCCAGGAGGATGTTGGGCAGCATACAAAGAGGAATCACCAGCAGAAAGGAAGAGGTACTTATGCCACTGTACAAGTCACTGGTGAGGCCTCACTTGGAATGCTGTGTTCAGTTTTGGAGACTGTATCTTGCAAAGGATGTAAAAAGACTGGAAACTGTTCAGAGGAAGGCGACCAAAATGATTTGGAGCCTGTGTCAGAAGACTTATGAGAAGAGACTTGAAGACCTAAACATGTACACTTTGGAGGAGAGGAGGGACAGGGGAGATATGATTCAGACCTTTAAATACTTAAAGGGAAATAATGAACAAACAAACCTCTTCCAAAGACGGGGAAGCTGTAAAACTAGAGGGCATAACAGGAAGCTGCAAGGTGGTAAATTAAAAGGCGATGTCAGGAAATACTTTTTCACAGAAAGGGTGGTGGATGCTTGGAATGCCCTCCCGATGCAAGTGGTGGAGGTAAAAACAGTGACGGAATTCAAAATGGCATGGGACAGACACAATGGATCCCTTTACAGCAAAAGGATAAAATCAAAATAAACTGAACCATCTAATTTCTCAACAAATAGGGGTGTCCTGCATGGAATGGTGGGTTCACCCCTAAACAGGGACGTGGAGAGGGGTGGCCTGCACGAAGCGGCAGGTGCATCTACTCTTGTCATCGTGCTGGGCAGACTAGATGGACCATGCTGGTCTTTGTCTGCCGTCATTTACTATGTTACTATACTCTACATACCCTGGTTTAGGAGTAAGGTTCATGACTGTCATGCGCAAAACTACCACATTTTGAAAAAATTGCCCATATACAGTATATACCATCAGTCACTACCCACACTATGCTGACCTGCACACTCACACATTCCCGACCACTTTACTGAAACACACTTCACCGTGGCTGTTTCCATTGAGTCCCTCACACAGACAAGTCAGAATCTGTGATTGGAGGAAAGGGTTAATGTGTCATTGTGTCACCATAAATGTGCACTTCAACTTGTTATTTCTATTTGAGTTATAGGGGAATTCAGCATTTCCAAAGCATTTTCATGTGACTTTAGATTTTACAAATTAATTTCTAACCTGCAATATTTCATGACTTAGGAAAAATTCAATTTTGATGGTTTTTGGATTTTTTTGGTGTGATGTCCTTTGGTAATTTGTTAGCCATCTAATCAAATTTAGTGCATCTGGTCCTTAATGCTTTTACTTTTTCTGTTTCTTTTTCAATTGTTTGTTGTTCTTATAATGGTGATTTTCAAAGACTTTGTACATGAGTGTATGGAGATTACTTACTTGGGGTAAAAGGGCTTTTTGAAAATTTTCCTTCCTGAGGGAAGAATAGGGCAGGAAATGCAACACCACACGGTTTTGTATTTTCAGAACTACATGGTGTTTCAAAAGGAAGATGTGCCCTCAAAAAACAGATACATATATCTGCAGATACTATATCCCTGGGCAATTTCCAAGCAGAAAGTAGTGCTGCTGGTACTAACAGTGCGGCAAGGTGAATACATGGTGCTTTCTGCTCAATGGATCTTACAGTCTATTTGACAAAGGGGAAATGGAGGAGAGTTGGGCAGGAAGAAGGAACACATGTATCCTGAAATATAGCCAGGATTTCAAGCCAGCATTCTCTCTCTCTTTTTCATCCTGTTCACCCAATAACCAATTGCACTAAAATCTGTAGCAGAATCTGTAACAGAAGCTTTTCTTAGAGGGGAAATGGAACAAAAGCAGCTTTTCAAAGGCAATGACTACTACCATTTCCTACTGAGATTGAGTGCAAAGTCTATGGAGAAAAGTACCATGGACATCGCAACTGTTTGAAAATTGTCCCTAGAACACGGCTTAGAGACCTGGAGGCACATTTCACAGTGGGATGTCCAAGTACAATCCAGGACATCAAAGCCAAAATGTCTAAAAAAAAAACCAACAACCAGGCACATACAAGTTCAGGCATGATTTCGGAAAAGTGAACATGCCTAATACGGACATCTATCAGATGTCTATATAGACATCCCCAAGATAGTATTTCAGAATCAAGATGTCTATTAGCATAATGGTTAGAGTAGTGGCTGAAGAACAAGGTGGCCAGGATTCAAATACCTAGTGTGGCCTCTGTGATCTAAGGCTAGTCATTTAATTCTCCATCTTCTCTACACTCTCTGGATGTTTTAAGGTGAAAAGAAGCACTTTCCTGATGCCTATTTGCCCCTGGAGCAAGTATTAACATGGATGTGCCTGCAGATGTCTGCAACATTTCTGAGATCAAACAGGGACATGTAAGTCCATTGTTCTTCCCCAGACACGTCTCCACAACACCCTCTTGTCGACTTGGATGCCACTGCACCCAAGACATCTGCGAATGTCATATGTGGAATGGCTACCAAGACGTCTCTGTGATTTTGACATCCATATGCATGTCTTCAGATGTCCAAATCACAACGAAACCTTTTAAAATGACCCTCCTAGTGAATGGGCATATGGTGTCTACAATTTTAAAGTAATGATATGGGGTCAAAAGCTCCTGTAGTACACATGAGTAGATTATATTTAAACGTATCCACTAAATGGGACCACATCCTACAACAAATCTTTGGGTATTGTAAACCACCTATGATGCTTTTGCCATTAGTGGTATATTAAATTCAGCAAATAAATAAATAGGAAAATGAAGTGAATGAATATACTACAGATGAAACAGAATGCTAAGTCAACCATCAACAGGTGACCCTTGACTATTGACAGAGGCAGTGGCCTGAATATGCAGTACCTTGTTTCAGTGAGACAGAGATAGTCTATGACACACAGATTGTGTTAACCAAACCTACGAGTGTCTGCCCGATTTGTGCATGTGACCAGCTCAAAATTAAGACCTTGTTCTGAAGAGCCTGTGATTCAAAGTGAAGCCCACAGACATTTAGAGGGTAATTTTTTGAAAGGTGGCCTTGTTTAACACACGTTCTAACACATGCAAGGCATGTCTGTTTTATAAAGAAAAGCATGCATCTACTTTCTTTCTAAACTAAGAACATAAATCTTAAGATACACACGCCAAACCTAGACACAGGCACTTATGCCAGCCCTAGACTTGGTATAAATAGGCATGCCTTGACTTATAAAGAATGTGCATAAGCTATAATATTTTTTAACATATGCATTTAAACTTAGGCTCCACCTATGCTCCGCCCCTGTGCTCTTCCACTCTGAAAGTACATGCCATCGGCCCAACGTGCGTACTTACAGAATATAGAATATAGATGTGCTTAAGTCGTGAACAGTACATGATTTATGCGTGTGGGTGGTGTGTAATTTTACACAGCTCATTATAAAATTACCTCCTTATAGGAGTTTGAAAGTGACTTAGTGAAGACTGGAACATTTCTGACCAGTCCTAGCCCCAGTCCAGTTTCAGCTTTGGTCCCATAGTAGTCTGGGATTTGTAGTCCTGCTCTTCTCACTGCAGTAGGGTTATTGTTTCTCAGGGCCGTACGAAGGGCTGTGTGAACAGTGCAGCCGCACAGGGTGCAAGTAAGGAAGGAGCTGATGTCATTACTGGACTTCCAGGAAGCCTGACAAGAGTGAGTTCCTGTGTGCAGCTGGGTGGGTGAGTGGGTACCAGGTTTGCAAGTTGCATGAAACGCATTTCTAGCCTGGGACAGTCCTGTTGTTTCTCATAATGTTTTAGGACTGTAGAAAACAAGCTTTGAAATGCATATTCTGGATTTATCTGCGCTGAAAGAGGTTTAAACCAGCTGGAGCAGTTACACATTGGCAGCTGAGTGATAGACTAGAGTATGTGGTGACTTATTACTGAAGAAATACAATCCCCTTCTCTTTTTTTCAGTGAAGGTTTTCCTTCTGTGCAGCTCATGCTATCGTTTTGTTCATCCTTCCACCAGAAGGCTTCTTTGTGGTGTGAGTCCCTTCATCAACCTCTTTTGCAATTGGAAGGATAAGCCAGTTTCCTGGGGCGGAGCTGGGACTGTCGATCTCTCTGCACACCAGTGCTCATATGTTCATTAGGGGGCCACTTAAAGATATGATAATTGTGACATTTTTACATGATTAGTCTCCCTTCTAATTTGCATAGGATAATGCCAGCTCTTGGAAAAGGATTCCCTCCCCCCCCACCACAACATCCGTGAGCTCGCAGCACAATGAACAGAAAGGAGGATTAGCGTACCTCAATCAAGAATTGCCCCCAACATTAGCACCTCATTGCAGGTCCTGGGAGCTGAGATTGGATTTGATACTACAAATAATTTGGCTGTCTGGAGCATGTATTGTACAAAACAGAATTCCAATGTACTGTGCCATCATAGCTCATAGTAAACTTACAGGCAGCCTCAGTGAATGTCTCAGCAGTTTTCTCAGTGCATAGAAACTGCATAAAAGCTTCTCTGGGCAGTAGGTGTTATCTTTTGTTTCAACTGATCTCATATCTATATATTTCAAGAGCAATTACTCCTCCTCCCCTTTCACGGCAGCATTTCATAGTTTCTAAAGCTCTTTTCCTAGAAGGGAGACTGTCTGCCTTCACCAGGTCGCTTTAGTGTTTCTGCTGGAAAAAGATATTGCCAAGCTGTAAATAAAGATTTTTTGTCAGATTACGCTCTTTATAAAGTGGTGTATAAATACCAATTTGTTCAATCACTTGAGTCCTTTTTTATTTAAACATTCATTCAAATTCAATATCCATATTTATCTTCATATATTAATTCCACACAATGCAATGTAAATATCCCAACAAACAATAACAGTACTTATCCTTTTCTTTTTCTTCTTCTTCTCAAAAGATTTCAGACAGTCGTTGCAGCCACTTTACAAACAGGCCCTTTCCATATCGTCCTGCTAAACCAGTCCAGACAAGTGGGTTGTGTTTCCCTACTAGCAGATTGGTGGAGACTAAACCAATTAAAAGCCCAGGTGTCAATGACATCACTCCTATGCCTCTATTCATCTCAGGAAACAGAGATCCCTTTAGTATTTCTCTGTCTCCAGTAGATGGTGGATGGATTTTCTGCTCTAAAGAAAATCTGAGAATTGAGAGGAAAAGGTTGATTAAATGCTTGTGAATGGCCACCTTGAGAATCAAAGGTGACGCTCTCACTTGAGCGCAATGTGGGAGGCTCTACTAGAGTACAGTCTTTTTGGTAGCCATAGGAGAAGGGAAAATTGGTTCAGTTCTACACTCTTACCCTGGATAATAGGCTGTTGACCAACCAGAAAATTGGAAGGATAGAAGAATTCAGTAGCCTCACACAACCTTAACGCCCTCTCCCTCCTCCTCTGCCCTCCCTGCTCTCTCCCAAAGATTGCAGAAGCTCTCAGAGGGATCTGCCTACCAGCCACCTTAAACACAGTGCTGCACAGCAGCCAGTAATACCGTTTCAGGGGAGCAGAGCTGAGCCAAGCATGGATCCTCTGCTCAGTGCTTGAAGGGGGTGAGTTCAAAGGCTTGACATCATCATTGTCCTTGTTGGGGGCTCCCAATTCCATCTTCCTGGGACACAATTCGGGATGGATAGCTTGTGATCGTTGGCGTGGTGTGGGAGTTTCCTGCCACTTTCTGCATGCTTTAATAGTGTTTTTACCTATTGTGCACTTGGTGGTCGTGTGGTCCTAACGCTCATTCCCCCCAAGTGGCTCCAATATGCGCTCCTTCCCTAGCGCTTATAACGCACATTTCATAAAAGTGCAGTTAATGCATGCCTCCAGACCACTGCAACCTTAGCGTACATTGTTGTGATACTTGCCTAACTCTCTATATCTTCATCCAGTAAACGTTGTTTGACCTGTGGCAAGCAAGGTGCCTCATCCCCAGATTCTGGACTCCGCTCTTCTTGCGTGGCAGTTTCTGAAGCATTCCTGGAAGGCCTGCTTTCCCCCTCCCAGTTGGAGGATACAGTTAGTCAGACCTTGCCTGCATCAGGGCAGGATGTGATGAATGGCACTATGGGTAAGGATATTCCGCCAGCCGGAAAATCTGGTGACCGTGCTGTCAGTCACTCATCGTCTGCTAGTGGTTCTGAAAGCTGTGCCCTCTGGCATTGGGATCATGTTTGAGAGGAGAGTTTCCAGACTCTAGATTGTCCTCCCCAGAATTCTTTCCCTTTGCAGCAGGCCTGGCCCTTCTCGTGTGGAATTTCAGACTCTGTGGCCTCTGGGAGCCCCCAGGTGCAGTCTCATATGTGGCAGATTGAGAGTGGAAACCCTGTTCGATTATCTTTGGCTAAGCATCCCCGGCGAGGGGCACCCCCCCCCCCCCCGGTGATGGAGAGCAACTGGAAGCTGTCCGAGATTTTGACTATGACTTGGCTCAGTTCTTGGCTCTGAAGTTGATGAAGATGTACTCTTGCCTTCAGAAGATTGTGCAGAAGCTGGAGTGATCCGCCTATCCTGAAAGGAGGAGCCGGTGGCATTGATTGCCAGGGTCTTATCCATCTTGAACTTGATAGATGCCTTCAGCATGAAGCAAGAGCAGAAGATGCACCCGCTCCTTTAAGGGGTGCAATAATCCACTACTGTCTTTCCGTTCCCATATGTGATCAAGAATATGATCCGCTCAGAGTGAGACTCTCCGACTTCCCTGTTTAAAGGGTTATGGATGTGTAAGACGACCTCTGCTCTCCCGGAGGAAAGCTTTGAGTAGTTTGGCATTCCCAAGGTGGATGCACGGGTTATGGCAGTTACCAGATGGACCACCATCCATGTAGAAGGCGGATCAGCTTTTAAAGGATTTTCTGGACCATAAGGTGGATTTTTTTGCTGAGGAACCAGTTTGTCATGGCAGCTACTGTTCTGAAGGTGGTGGTATGTAGCAGCCTGACATCTTGAGCCCTGCTCCAATAGATTTGGTTTCTTCCGCTTGATGATACTAACCCTTTTTTGGAGTCAGCTTCAGCCTTCCTTCGGATGACATGTATGACCTTTTACGCTAGGCGGCCAGAGATAGTGCCCAGATGATGGTGTCACGGCATTGGGTTAGCTACAACACTGGGCAGTGGGCTCAACTCCCAAAGCCCAGTTGTTCCAAGTGACATTTAATGGGAAACTTCTATTTGGAGCCAATTTGGAGAAGCTGGTGAAGGACCTGGATGAGACAAAACCTTACCGATTTCAGGAAGACAGGTCCAAGGGGCCTGTGATGCGCACTAGTGCCCCTTTCTTGGCAGCCTCTGCTTGTCCACCAAGGGCACGCTGGCTGGATTCCTAAAGGTTTCTGGACTCTTGTTGTTACTAATCTAGGCAACCTTCTCTCCCTCTTTGTCTTGGCTTCGGGCTTGCTCTCAGTCCTTTCGTGGAGTATGCACAGGACAGGGTACTGTGTAGCAGCCCTCTTTTAATAAGTGTTATTTCCCTCCCTCCCTCCCCAACACCCACCCATCCCTGGGATAATCGTAGCTTTATAGGTACTTACACATCTTAAAGGAAAGGAGGTGCTCTCAGGTGAAGCTCGTTATCCAAATCAGTCATACACTAAGGGCCTGAGATTAATCAAGCTTCAGGTGAACAAGGTATATTAAACGTATTAGGTACAGTTTTATTAGTATACATATCCATAGCAACCCTTAGAAGTAAAGAACTTAGATCTAAACACAAGCTTAAAACTAAGATGCAGACAGCAGTCCAGCAGCGAGATGGGGTCTTTCGAGTCTTTTGCATTGAGTGTCACATGTATGATTTTCTCCCAGTTGGTGAGAGGTCTTACGTGTGCACTAGATGCAAGGAGCTCTTTGCTCTCAGGGAACGAGTTCGTTCTCTAAAGGCTAGAGTAGCAGACTTGGAAAACATATGAAAGACAGAGAGGTACACTGACGAGACCTACAGGGATATAGTCCTGAAGTCCCACCTCCAGTCTGGCAGCATCCCTGTTGCCATGGAGGAGAGAGGTCACGTGACAGGAGAGCATCACCCTGGTGTGGCAGGAAGTGATCCTGTAACTAGGACCTGTCCTCCAGGTGATGTAAACCCCTCTTGCACCAAGGAGGTTTCTCCAGGGCCATGTGCCCATGAGGGAAGGGTTAGGACAACCATTATAGTTGGTGATACGATCATTAGGCATGTAGATAGTTGGGTGGCTGGTGGACGTAAGGATCGCCTGGTAACATGCCTGCCTGGTGCGAAGGTAGCGGACCTCATGTAGTAAAGTCTGTTAGTGAAGCTGTGTTTAAAAAAGGTTTGGACAAGTTCCTGGAGGAAAGATCCATAAACCATTATTAAGAAGGGACCCAGGATATCAATGCTTGACCCTGTACAAGCATTCTGGAACCTGTGTCTTTTGGGGGAAACTGCTAGGTACTTGTGACCTAGATTGGCCACTGTTGGAAACAGGATACTGGGCTTGATGGACCTTGGTCTGACCCAGTATGGCATATCTTATGTTCTTATGTGGGCCGAGGCACTTGGTCCCTTCCAGAGGTAGATCCTCCTGGGCTGCACAATGAAGGTTTGAGGACCCATTCTTTGGTTTCTCCAGTTGGAGACAGGCTATATCTTTTCTTCAGGAATGGGCTCAAGTTACCAAGGATCTCTGGATGCAAGACACCATTCAGCTTGGAAGAGCTGATTCCGGATGCTTTCTTTGTCTCCCCTTGTGTATCAGTGATGAAGAGTGCCACTGTTCAGAGTGCCTTGGACAGGTTGCTGCACCTTTAGGCGATGATGCCCTTCCTGCCAGATGAGTAGGGCTAGGGCAGATACTCCATCTAAGGGGTCAATGAGCATTTGTGCATCCTGTGCTTTCGGGTGAAATCCTTGCGCTCCGTGATTCAAGCAGTGCGCTAAGGGGAATTCTTTGCTTCTCTGGATCTGGCCAAAATGTATTTTCATATCCCAATCCAGGCAGATCAGCAAGAATATCTGTGTGTTGCCATGCTTGACTCTCACTATCAGTTCGCCACCCTCCCTTTTGGGCTTCCAGTGCTCCGAAGATGTTCACCTAGGTCATGGTGGTGGTGGCTGCAGTGCTATGGTGCCAAGAGATCTGTGTCCTTCTTAGAAAGCCTCGGCTCAGTGCTCAATTGAGGAGGAGCCAGCTGTGGCCTTCCCAGTCCCTGGAGTTTCTGGGAACATGTTTTGACTCTCAAGTGTGCAGAGTGCAAGAGGAAAATGCAAAGGTCTGTTGGATTGCCTGGCATAGTTCTGTACGCTGCAGGCTCACATATTCTGGGATTCTCTTCAGCTCCTTGAATTGATAGCAGTGATCATAGAGATGGTGCCGCTCGAGTGGTCCTTGCTGTCTCAGTGGTTCCCGAGTTCTCAGGAGTTTGAAAACAGTGTCCCATTCCCATTGATGGTGAGATTCAGCCTGCGGTGGTGGCAGCAACCCTTTCATCTAAGGAAGGGTGTGCTGCTAGACAATTTCTCCTGTTCCTCTTGATGACGGATGCCAGTCTCTTGAGCTAGAGAGCCCATTACCAAGACCGAATGGCCCAGGGCCATTGAAAATTCATTGAAGTGGTGTGGTCCATCAACTGCCTCGAGGCAAGAGCCTCAGGTAGGAGGTTTTGCATTTCTGGCCCCTGGTCAAGGGCCGGGTGGTTCAAGTGTTTTTCAGACAATGCCACAGTTGGTGGCTTATGTCAGTTGGCAAGGCAGCAGGAGTGCCAGGATAGCTTTGGAGATGGCTCTCATGTTTGCCTGGCTGGAGAAGAACCTCCTAGCCTTGTCGACTCAGCACATTGCTGGAGTGGACAACATGGAAGTGGACTTCCTCAGCTGGCACTCTCTGGATCCTGGAGAGTGGGAGTTGAGTCAGGAGGCTTTTCAGTCTGTGCCACTGGGGTCAGCCCAAAATGGGTATGATGGCGAACAGCTCCAATGCCGAAGTTTGCCACTTCTTCAGTTGCCACACAGAGATGGGGTCAGAGGTGTTGACGTCCTGACCATACCTTGGCCAAGTCAGCACCAGCTGTATCTGTTTCCATTGTGGCCCCTGATAGAGCATGTGATTTGGCATATGGAACAGCACCCAGGCTGGATTGTTCTGGTGGCCTGGATTGGCTGAGGAGAGCATGATTTAGAGATTTGATGCGACTCATGCAGGCACCTCATCTTTGGTTGCCTCCATCCTGGGGCCTGTTGTGGCAGGAACCAATCATCCTGGAAGACCCGGTTCCCTTCTTGCTTACTGATTGACTTTTGTAAGGACATGGCTAGCACATAAAATTTGCTCTCCAGTTGCGGTGCCCACTCTGCTCAGATCCCAGAGGATGCCTGCCAAGCTAGCATATGTGTGGATCTGATGCCTGAGGTGGCCAAGCTGCCATCGCTGTTGGCCTGAAGAAGGGCCTTTCCCTTAGCTCCCTGAATGTTTAGGTAGCAACTTTGGCCTGTGTCCGAAGTCCAGTGGCTGGTAAACGTCTATCTTATTCATATCCCTCTCCTTTCCCCCTCCTCTCTCCCTTTCTCATATGCCTTGTGGAATGCACACTCCATCTCAAATAAGCTTGCCTTTATTCATGATCTCTTTATCTCTAATGCTTTCCATCTTTTTGCTCTAACTGAGACCCAGCTTCTCTCAGAAGACTCAGCTTCAGTCGCAGCTCTCTGTCATGATGTCTATCAGTTCTCCCACACACCTCATCCCACTGGCCATGATGGTGGTGTTAGGCTTCTACTCTCTCCTTCCTGCCAATTTCAACCCCTCCTTCTGCCTCAGCCTCTCTTCTTTCCCTCCTTTGAAGTCCATTCCATCCACCATTTTACTCTACTACCTCTCTGAATAGCTGTTATTTATCAACCCCCTTACAAGTCCACCTCTACCTTTCTCACTGACTTTGACTCGTGGTTTTCCTTATTTCTGGATTAATCTTCCTCCTCTCTTATTCTTGGGGATTTTAGCATTCATGTTGATAACCCTTCTGACCCTTATGCTTTAAAGTTCCTTTCCCTTACCTCCTCATTCAACCTCCAGTTTTGCTTAACTGCCCCCACTCATCAGCATGACCACTGCCTCAACCTTGTCATCTTCTCTAATTGTTTATCCTCAAACATCTGTACCTCAGTTCTTTCCTTATCTGACCATCACCTGCTAAGTTTCACTCTTCATCACCCCCCGCCTCAACCTCGCCCAGTCCCCTCCAACCTCTTTAGAATTCTTCTTGCTATCGATCCACTGTTTTTTTCCACTATTATTTCATCACCTCTTTCCTCCATTATGTCATCTGAGTCTGTTGATGAGGCAGTAGCTTCCTGTAATGCTGCACTCTCGTCTGCTCTGCATGCTCTTGCTCTGCCCATGCTACGTCCTGTGAGGCATACTGTACCTCAGTCCTGGCTATCTCCCATTACTCGCTATCTACATTCCTGTGCCCGCTTAGCTGAGCACATTTGGCTCAAATCTCGCACCCTTGCAGACTTTCTACACTTCAGATTCATACTTGCCTCTTTCCTGTCAGACATAGCACTCGCCAAACAAGACGATTATGTCCATCTGACTAACTCGTTTGCCTGTGACCGTCACCATCTCTTTACAACTCTCACCTCAAGGTTCCTGCACCTCCGACCCCCTCCTTCCCTTTCTGCCCAAACCTTGGCCGACCATTTCCATGACAAATCCATAAGATCACACTCCAATTCCCCATGAGATCAGCTGCATCCCCTCTTCCCCCTCTTCACTCCCAACTTTTGCCCTCAACCTCTGCTACCCTTTCTTCCTTTTCTATGATCTCTAAGGAGGAAGCCACACACCTTCTTTCCTCCTCCAAACTCATTACCTGCTCCTCTGAACATATTCCCACCTGTCTCCTAAGCTCCGTCTCCATCTCCTTTACTGTAGTCCCTTCCATCTCTCATATTCTCAACCTGACACTGTCCACTGCAACTGTTCCTGCATCCTTCAAGCATGCTGTGGTCACGCCTCTCCTCAAGAAACCCTCACTAGACACTACATGTCCTTCTAACTATTGACCCATTTCCCTCCTGCCCTTCATTTTTAAACCACTTTAATATGTGGTTCACTGCCGTTGCTTTGACTATCTCTCCTCTCAAGCCCTTCTGAATCCTCTGCAATCTGGCTTTTGTCTTTTACATTCTACTGAAACGGTTCTTGCCAAAGTCTCCAGTAACCTGTTCCTGGCAAAATTCAAGGGCCTTTACTCAATCCTAATCCTTCTTGACCTTTCTGCTGCTTTTGACACTGTTGACCACCACCTTTTCCTTGATACCTTGGTTTTAAAGGCTCTGTGCTATCCTGGTTCTTTTCTTATCTCTCCCATCTTACTTTCAGTGTCTGTTCTGGTGGATCCTCTTCTATTGCTATCCCCAGGGCCAGCCCGGCCACTAGGCGAGCTAGGTGGCCGCCTAAGGCAGCTGGCCTGGGTAGGCGGCGGTAGCGACGTAGGTGGGCGGTGGTGGCAGCAGCACACATGGGCGGCCGTGCTGCTCCCCCCAGCTGCCGTTGATTCAGTTTGCGGGGAGGCGGGCAGTGGCAGTATTTCCAAAAGCTACTGTTTTTGGAAATACTGCTGCTGCCGCTGTACATCTCCCCCTCCTGAGACGGAATCGGTGGCAGCTGAGGGGGCATCAGTTGGGAGGGGCAACAAGGCTGGGGTTTCTGCCTAGGGTGGCAGATATCCTTGGGCTGACTCTAGCTATCCTGCTCTCAGTTATTGTACCCCAAGAGTCTGTCATGGACCCACTCCTTTTCTCTGTATATACACAGTCCCTTGGTGAGCTCATCTTTTCCTATGGCTTTCAGTATATCTTTACGCTGATGACTCTCAGATCTACTTCTCTACACCTGAAATCTCTCTGGCAATCCTGCCTACCGGACTTTGCTGCTTGGATATCTCACGGCTATTTGAAACTGAACATGGCCAAAACTGAGCTTTATATTTTTCCCCCTAAATCCACCTCTCCCCTTCCTTCTTTCTCAATCTCTGTGGATAATGTTCTACTCTTCTCTGTTTCCTCTGCTCGCAAACTTGGGGTCATCTTTGATTCCTCCCTCTCCTTCTCCACACACATCCAACTGATAACCAAAACAGGCATTTCTTTCTGTATAACATCAGCAAAATTTGCCCTTTTCTTTTTGAACACACTACTAAAACACTTATCCACTCTTTAATCACCTCCTGTCTAAATTATTGCAACCTTCTCCTTGCTGGTCTCCCTTTGAATCATCTCTCACTCCTTCAATCTGTTCAAAATTCAGCTGAGCAGCTAATCTTCCACCAGGCTTGTCATAACCCCTCTTCTCAAGTCACTTCATTTGCTCCCTATCCTTTTCCACATCCAGTTCAAACTTTTCCTGCTGACCTATAAGTGCACTCATTCTGCTTCTCATCACTACCTTTCCTCTCTTATCTCTCCTACACCCCTCCTCAGAAACTCTGCTCCTCTGGCAGATCACTTCTATCATGCCCTTCTCTTCTACTGCTAAATCCAGACTTCACTCCTTTCACCTTGCTGCTACTTATGCCTGGAACAAACTACCTGAGTCTGTATGTCAGGCTTCTTCTCTGGCCCGTTTCAAATCCAGGCTGAAAACTCACCTCTTTGTAGCTGCTTTTGGATCCTGATCTGTCTAATCTCCCTTGTGTTTCCTTACTATTCTTCCTAGATGTGTCCTTGTCCTCAGCTGTTGTGTTGTCTGTCTTGACTAGATTGTAGTTCACAAAATTAGGTCGCGGTCTCTTATTCCAGAGCAAAAATATTAAAAATACAACAATACTCCGTACTATAACCTGAAAGCATCCTGCAGTTCTTTATCGACTTATTGTTTTGATATAATATCCAAAAAATGGTTTTTAAAAGGGGCAAGGGAGGTCTCAGAGAAAACGGGCAGCCATTGACTAATTCATATATAGTCAAATTGATATACTGCCCTTCACACATCAATGACCCTCCATAAAAAGCCTCTAATTATCCATTTTTTGTGAGCCAAATATAAATTTATAATGAAACATTAGTGCTTAACTTAGAAGTGTCCAGCTTCTGACATATCTTTCCCGACGCTAGAAAGCGCGCTGGAATGATACGTTTCACCTTTACAGTTTCCTCAGGGGAAGTTTATAAGCACTATGAAAAGAAATGTCTGTTAGATGCATACTTTCAATTGACAATGTTCAATAGGAAACTTTTGATATTGTAACGGAGGAATTATAAGGAAAACAAATGTGCATTTACCCATATCACAATCAACATTGCTCCCCAGAAGCTTACTCGTTTCAACGGCTGGTGAACGCCGCGCATGCGGACAAGTGTTAGATAGAGTCTTGTTGATGGACCACTAATAGCCCTAATATAATTAAAAACAGACCTCCCACTCAATTCGTGCATTCAACCCCGCCGGGGCTACGGTGTGTAATTTGTAAATCCATTGCTGTTCGCTGTAGAGTAGAGCCTTTTCTTGTGATCTGCCATATCGTGGTGTTAATAGTTGTTCAATGCAGAAACACCGTAATTCGGCATAAGTGTGATGAAACTCTAAACAATGTTCCACGATAGGCGCTTCTCGTCTGCAGCATTTAAGTTTACTCCGATGTTCATTCATGCGTGTTTTAAACAATCGGTTAGTTTTTCCTACATATAGTAAGTTACATGGACAATGTATGCAATACACTACATGATTGGAGGTACAGGTAGTCAAACTTTTAAGCTCATATCTTATGCCTCTGTGGCAAAAATTCAATAATTCTTGGATAATAGTGCAAATTTTGCAAGCCCCACATTTAAAATGACCTGTCTTGGCAAACGGAGTAATAGAGTGTGTCGGTCGGAGAACGACCGGACTAAGGATTTCTTTAAGATTTCTCTGCCGTTTCCAGACACAACGTACCCGAAGATCTTCCAACCCTCGAATGCTATGCAAAACATTCATGTGACGCTTCAGACTTCGTTTAAGCTGAAAACTGAACGGGGAAAAGGAGGTTATTAAATTAACCTGCGTGTCCCAACCATCTAAGTTTGTTTTTTCAGGAGGATATAACAGTAAGTAGATTGTAGACTCTGATGAGCAGGGACCATCTTTTACATGTGTCTGTGCAGTGCTGCGTATGCCTTGTAGCGCTATACAAATGATCAGAAGTAGTAGTAGTAGTAGCTTTGCACCTGGACATCTTGCACTTTCTCCAGGGGTTCAGCATCTGCGTCCTCCCCTTCGGGATGTGATCTCTTCCTGGGATCTGTATCTGGTGCTCAGGGTCCTGATGGTGGCGCTCTTTGAGTGGTTGAAGCACACTACATTAAAGAATTTGATGCTCAAGGCAGTCTTCTTGGTTTCAATTTATTCCACAAGGCGGATTTCCGAGCTGCAGGCTCTGTCTTGCTGAGATCCTTATCTGCCTTTGTTAAGGAGGCCGTTTCCATTTGGCCTGTTTCTTCCTTCTTACTTAAGGTACTTCTCCCTTTCACATGAACCAGGTGGTACTCCTGCCCTCCTTCTTTAAGGAGTAGTGTCAGAGAAAGGATAAGGATCTTCACCTTGTGGTTGTCTGGAGAGTATTTCTCCGGTACTTGGAGGTCACAAATTTCTTTCGTAAATTCAACCATCTTTTTGTGCTGTTTTGCTGTCCTGTGCTAGGGCGATGTGGTGACTAAGTTGACTTTGGGGATCTGGATTAAGGAGGCCTTTGCCTTGGCGTATCTGTTATGGAACCAGCTGATTCTGGAGGGTTGTGTGCCCACTCTACCTGAGTGCAGGCATCCTAGTGGGCGGCGTGGAGCTCGGTAGTCCCTGCAGACATTTGTCAGGCAATAACGTGGGCATCACTTTCCACTTTTGTCAAGCATTACTGCTTGTATGTCCACACGAGGGCAGACACAACTTTTGATTCAAGGGTTTTGTGAACTGCTGTGTCTTCTTCCCACCTAGTGGAGTTGTAGCTTTGGTACCTCCCACTTGTGTGAACTGGTCTAGCAGGACAATATGAAAGGTGACATTTTACTTACTAGTCAATGTCCTTTCCTTGAGTCCTGCTAGACCAGTCCAGGGCACACCCCTGGAACTGTATTGCTGTATTATTTTGCTGCAATACCTTTTGATCAGCTCTGATTTTTATACTTGGCTCTGCAAGTTCATCGTCTACTGTCAGCCTTATGTTTTATGGTTTCCTGTACATAGTTCTCTACTGTTGATCACTCATTGTTGCCCATGGTTGAGATTGTGTAAGGTTTGCCATGTTTTTCCCATATGCTTTGGGACGAATACTGAAGGAACCTTGGGTGGCTGAGGCGAATAGAGGCATGGACTTTTCATTGGTTCTTAGTCTCCACCAATCTGCTGGTAGGGGAACACAACCCACTTGTCTGGACTGGTCTAGCAGGACTCAAGAAAAAGACATTAATCAATAAGTAAATGTCACATTAGTTTTGCATGAAGCTTCCCTCTTTAAAGTTTAAATACGTTAGAAGGTTTAGGGGGTTAGTTACTAAAATGCACTAACTTTAATGTGTGTTAATTCACTGTTAATATGCATTATGAGTAACTACGTCCCAATAAATAACACGAGACCTGTGCTAAAATAACATGCGTTATGGTAAATTGAGACACGTTAACATTAGCGCGCCTTACTAACTAGTCCTATTAGCATTTGAATCCCTTTTTAGGCCATGTGTTACAATATGTGAGTGACTGAGTAGTTCCTTCTAGCTTAGGATTTTTTGATGACATATTCTAGTTTTTTCTAGATTTCCAACAGGTCTGTTGTTTTCTATGTCGTACAATATATCTCTAATTATAGCATATTATTAAATGCAATACTTTAGCTTATATAGTTCTATTATGCAAGCCAGATCCCAATGTCATTTTTTTAGTTTTGCTTTCCTTATTGAATTATAACAAACAGGACAAAATTACATGCAGTAAAAACAGAAATACAAAAAAAAAAAAATTAAAAGAACACCCGGTTGCTCTGCCAATCATATACCTGAGTTATCTCCAAAATGGAAAGGAGTGTCATTCGTGCAGATTGCTCACCAGGCTTAGGGACAATTTTACTAAAGTATGGTAAAGGTTACTGTTGGATTAGCAAAGGCTGCCTGCTCTTGGAGCTCCAGGCAGGGTGGTGCAGAGAATGGGCATGCCAGCTGGTGATAGCTGGCATGTGAAATGTTGCTGTGCACTAACTGTCACAACTGCTGATAGCGCAGTTGCACTTAATGTCACCTCAGTTTTTTATCGAAGGCAATAGCAATTTTGTTTTTCTTACTGACCGACATCATTTCATGGTTCAGAATAGCAAAAACTGGCTAGCTCCAGCAGTGAATCGACCTCCCAATGGGCAAATGCAGCCACACATGCCACAGAGAAAGAGATTAAGCCACCATCTTGGTCTGGCGCTGGGCTCTGCCCCCTCCCCCTGATATAATTTTGTTACTTAGGAAGTATTCAAACTGCCAGCTCTGGGGAAGATATCAAGGCAGGTGTATTCTACTTAAGAGTATTGCATGACTTATTTTATAGAGGTGAAGGATTCTTCTTGTATCATTATCCAATTGCAGATGAGTAAGTGGAAACCCAAGAAGTTAAAATGACCTGCCCAAGGACACAGTAAGGGTTCCTATGAGGGTTGAATTTGAACACAGAAATTCTTGACTCCTAGGTTCTAAGCTCTCCACTGAACATCTGACAGTACACTCAATACACTTTTTGCCCAGCTCCACCTGCTAAATTGTTGCACAGGTAAGATGTTGAGCAGTATTTAAGACTGATCTCTCTCATTGTGATCAGGGAAGGAGGAATTGATCCAGATTTGAATCTCCACATCGCAGTTCATCCAACCAAAGAAGCCTTGTCAGAGTGAAGTAAACTCCCCTTCACCACAGATATGAACTGGCTCTCACCCCTTTCTGATACTTATTGACACAGAAAAATTAATCTGCTATCCCCAATAAGGAGTCAGGATTCCACATTTTTGGCTGTGTTCAGTTTTCATAGTATCTTTGGGGTGTGAGGTCAAATTTTGGCCATCATCCCTCATGAAATGAATCAGGTTTGCAAACTTTGCCAGGAACCTCAATTTGGACGTAGTCAACAGTTTGGAATTTCGGTGTCTTGCTTGAAAATGTAAGGAGTCATGTCACGGCTATTCCCAGTCTTGCTTGAACATAAGAACATAAGATATGCCATACTGGGTCAGACCAAGGTCCATCAAGCCCAGTATTCTGTTTCCAACAATGGCCAATCTTGTATAATCTTTAGTCTTGGAGGGTTGAAATATCTCATGTTTATTTGAAATATTCTAAAACCCTAAATCCTAAGAAATAAAGTCAACTTAAATATTTAAAAATAACACTGAAATTGAAAAAATTATATACACAAAAGCATTTCAACCCAACACAAAATATCTGCTTTGTTAAAAATGGAAATTCATTCTAAGAAGCATGTTTACTAATGGGTGTGTCAATAGTGCATGTTTCTGCTTCCAGATTAGCGAGAGGCCCATGCTAATATTTGGGGGGGGGGGGGGTTGCATCTGTCCCCCTGCCGATAACATGATGCCAGTGCACAGCGCAGCACTAGCTAGCACCCAGGTGCACTTAATGCCACCCATGCTAATGACATCATTCATGGTTAACATATGCCCAAAACACCCATGCTGTGATACATCATCAACGCCCACATTCTACCCCAAACCCACCCAGTCAGTGTAGGACTTTTATTATGGGGCCTGCACTAAATGCTATACACGACATTCTTAGCGCACGGCAAACTCCTCCACACTAATGGTTAGTGTAGTTTAGTAAACCTCCCCCTAAATATTCTTGCTTTCATTGTATCCATAATGATTTGTGTGAAGTAACCAAGGCTAATTAGCAAATGTTATGTCATAGCTTCCTGTTTTTTTATGCTATGGTATTTGCCAGATGAAATTATGATCTGAACCTAAACATAGAAACATGGTGACAGAAAAAGACCACATGGTCTATCTAGTCTGCCCTTCCACTACAACAGATTGACCAACTCCAGATCAGGAAAATATTTAGCTAGTTTTAATTTTGTTTTTTAAACTTACCCCATTACTCATGGGGACCTGCATTCCTTATTTCCTCACACTAGTTATGCCAGGATGCAACGAGATAGACATTAAAGGCAAAATATGGGTATTCACCTCATGCTGCATATTTCTTTCTATTTGGTCTCACAAGGGTGAAATTGTGAGGGTCAATTTATTACAGGTCGATTAGGATCAGCTGCATGTTTAAATAATGAATTTAGAAAGTTGTTACTTACCCATTGAGATCTACACCATGTCCAGATTTCAAGAGGGCGTGGTTTGGGTATGGATAGGGCACAGTTTGGGTGGGATGAAAAGCTAGACATGCATTCCCCATTTTACAAAGGGAATATATGTGGCGGCCAGAAGTCTTCAATGTCAGCCTTTACACCTGCCCTGGGGCATGCATAAGTCCCAGCCTGAAGGAGCAAGTGCAAAGGCTGTTGCTGCCCGCTCCTGACATTGGCATATGTTCCCTCATTCCCAACACCTCCCAAATCGAGACCTTCTAACATCGAGATCTGTCCTGACACTCTCCTGACCCCTATGACATTCAATTCCCCTTCAACACCCAAATCCTAAGATCACACCCCTGACATCTAAATCCCCCAATCGCCCCCCCCCCCCAATCAAGTGATCTCCTGTTCTCCGATCCCATCCCTGGCTCTTACTAGGGTCCCTGGTAGTCTATGGAAGCAGAAGCAGTCCCCCAGTCTTCTTGCTGATTGCAGCTCTGCGGTCAAAATGATACCGTTGATACCTAACAGTAGTACCATGATATTACCACTAGGGGTTAAAGGTGCCATTTTCAACCCAGAGCCGTAATGAGCAGGAGTGAGTGGGGGCACCTCTGCTTTCCTTAAACCACCAGAGACACACACACCCCCCTCCCCCGGGAGGTGTTTGGAGGTTGGGGATCTCGTGGGGGAGGGAAATCATTGCTGTCAGGAGCAGTGATTTTAAAAAGCTGCTCCCTTGCACATTTAGGGAGAGCAGGAAACTCTTTTTCCCCATGTACAGCTTTTTAAAATGTGCTGGACATTCAGGCAAATACACTGCAGTTCTGCAAGTCCTTACTTGTATTTTACAGGAGACACGGCACTGGGCGGAGCCTTTGCAAAATACAAGGGGAATTCTGCAAGTCCCCACCCGGATGTCTCGATTTCCCTCTCCATGACCTATCTCAAATAGACCTTCATGTATTTTTATAAAATAGCCTCAGAAAGGGGGCGGAGCCAGCGCGAAACTGGCATGGCGGTGTAAGTCCTCTTCTCGTGGGCCTTAATGCTGTAATCCTGTGTGCCACCCGTATATAATCCCTCTGTGTTTGGTGGAATCGAAAGGGCTAAGCTGGAAGATGTCGGGGGGCAAGCAAACGCGATTAGAATTTGCTTCTACGACTGCAGCAGCGGGGTCTAAAAGATCAAAGACCGATCCGTTGTCGCCGCACAAATCTGTGCCTCAACATGGTTCAACTGATGATCTACATCAGCTCCTGCAAGAGGTGCGGGCAATAAGAAGCCGTGTGGATTCAAATGGAGAGATGCTATCTGAGCTGCAAAGTGATATCAAAGATATGAGCGTGCAGCTTCAATCTCTCTCCGTTAGAGTGGATAATTGGAAGCAATGGCGGCCAGGCATGAGGAGCAGATCAAACGTGTTGCTTCCGTGGCCCGCAAGATAGACTGGCTTGAGAAAACGATGGAGGATATGGGAAACCGGGCCAGGCGCAATAACATTCGAATTGTCGGACTCGCTGAAGGTGCAGAAGGCGATGACTCTATTCGCTTCATGGAGGACTTCCTGCCTAAAACATTAAAAATTAACTTTACGCGTCCACTGGAAATTGAGCAGGCGCATCGGATTCCGGCCTTTCCGTCGGGCCCTAACACTCATACCAAGCGCCCTCGCCCTTTCATCATGTGTCTTTTGAGACATCAGCAAGCCGTGCAGATTCTTGCAGCAGCTAAAACAAGTCAGCCGCTCCAGTTTGAGGGGCATAAAATCGCCTTTTACCCGGATTTCTGCAAACGCACGGCGGAGAAGCGGAGACAGTTTTTGGAGTTGCGGCCTAGGCTACGGAATCTGCAAGCAAGGTTTGGCTTGTTCAGCCCGGCGAAATTCAAAGTGACTTTGAACAATGCTACCAAATTCTTTGAGGATCCTGGAGCGTTGCGACAATTCATCGAGGACCAAGAAGAGCTCCTTATGCAGCAAACCTGATATTGCCTTGGGATTGTGCCTTTGGTGTGTTTTACATGGCCCTTAGAATGTGGTCGCGCATATGACTGCATATTGACTCCACTGTTGGATATAATAATATTGTGGAGTCTTCTGGCTTAACTGTTAAATTGTTGGGTGGTGGGAGAATGTTCCTGTTTCTTTTTAAGGGGCTGCCCTGTGCTGTAAGAGTGTTTCTGCTGTCTCACCCTTTTTTGGATTATGGGGGTTTTTTTGGGAGGGGTTTTGGGCTCTCTGGGAATTTTTGGGAAGATGGAGACGGGGTTGTGCCCACTTTTAACTGTATGAATGAGGATGATACATTGGCGGGATGGCCAATGGGTTGAGGTTCTTGTTTTTAAATGTGAAGGGCCTTAGGTCACCGGTTAAACGGAAGAAAATTCTCGTCTATTGTAAGTGGCAGAATGCTGATATCATCCTGCTCCAAGAAACTCACCTCTCTGCACTGGAGGCGGGTAAATTGGGAGACAGGCATTTTAAGCTAGTGGGTTGCTCCCCTGCCATGCATAAGAAAAATGGGGTTGTCATATTGATAAAGGCTGCCTTGGGGTTTCAGGTTGTTAACTCATGCCATGATGAGGAGGGGAGGTGGTCCAAATCTTTGGTAAGGGCAGGGAGGGAGCTTTTATCTATTATCAATATATATGGGCCTAATATTGATGATCCTATTTTTTTCGTAATTTAAACGGGGTTATCCAGGAGGATCAGGGCGCTTTGATAATCCTCGGAGGCGATTTTAATTTGGTAAGAGACCCTTTGTTGGACAGGAGTCCCGGTAGGGTTGAACGCCCCTCTCGCGCGAGTGCTGCTCTCTCGGCCCTTGAAGATTCTTGTGGACTAGTCGATATATGGCGACTGATCCACCCAAGCGAAAAGGATTTTTCCTTTTTTTCCCCTGTGCATGGCTCTTTGTCTCATATAGATTTTTTTTTTCTGCTCTCTATGTCTTTGGTCTCCGGTTGTCGGGACGCGTCAATTTTAGGTAGATCGGTCTCAGATCATGCTGCTATTACGTTGGATGTTGTAGTAGAGGATGTGGAGAGGCCTGGGCAGGCTTGGTCCTTCAATCGTGCCTGGCTGGCAGAGCCTGCTTTTCAGGCGGAGGTGCGGATGGCCATCGCCTCCTATTTTGGCTTGAATAGACTGGGTGATACAGCCAGCTGGGCTTGGTGGGAGGCCTTTAAGGCCTCAATACGTGCTGTGATCACTAGCTTTAAAATTAAGGAGGCAAAACGGCGGAAGGTTCAATTGTTTGCTTTAGACGCGCAAATCCGGGCAGGTGAAAGGCTGTGGGTCTCTCACCCTAGGTCGGAAATCTTATTACGACTGCAAAGGCTACGATTCCAATATAACGAAATTTTAAGCTCTGAGGCTAAGCAGATTATGTTAAAGCAGTCTGCAAGGTTTCATGTTGAGAAGAACAAAGCCGGTAGGCTTCTCGCGCATACAGTGCGTGGGAGGCAAACTAAATCAAGAATAGCTTCCATTTTATCCAGTGGTCAAGAGTGCTTGACAAAAGATGAACAGATAGCGGGAGAATTCTCTAAATTCTATAGTTTGCTATATGCTTCTGAGTCGAGGGCAGATATCAATGCTTTCACTAGTTTTGTTGGAAATCTGGAACGGCCTATGTTGGAAGAGCATCAAACCCTAGACATTGGTAAAACGTTTTCATATGATGAGCTCCTCTCGGCTATTAAAGACATGCCTTCTGGGAAAGCGGTTGGGCCTGACGGTCTTCCGGCGGAATTTTACAAAGTCTTTGGCAAAGAGCTGATATGTTGGAGTATTTCGCTGAGCTCGAAAAAGAGCTTAGTCATACTGGCAGGTTCTCAGAGGCCACAATTGTGGTGTTAGAGAAACCGGGCAGAGATCCCAGTTATGTAGCGAATTACCGGCCCATCTCTCTTTTGAACGCTGATTATAAGATCTATGCGAGTATTTTAGCGCGCCGACTTGCAGCGGTTGTAGGTGATTTGGTTCACCCTGATCAATGCGGGTTCGTCCCTGGGAGGTCTACCGCGGAAAGTGCCCGCCTTCTGTGCAATCTGCTTGAGAGGGTATCGTCGGATCCTTGCCCGTATGTCGCTCTCTCATTAGATGCGGAAAAGGCATTCGATAAATTGGAATGGCCGTTCTTGTTTTTCATTCTGCAATGGTTTGGGCTTGGCGAAGGGTTTATAAACAAGGTCAGGGCTCTCTACTCCCACGCGACTGCTAGAATATGTGTCAACGGTACCCTTTCGTGTCCTTTCTCCCTTTACAGAGGTACCAGGCAGGGGTGTCCCCTTTCCCATTTGTTATTTAATTTAGCTTTGGAACCTTTGGCCATTGCTGTGCGGCATCAGCCAGGTCTCAAGGGGGTTCAAATTGGGACTCTGCAAGTAAAGCTGTCCGCGTATGCTGACGATGTGCTTCTTTTCACACAACCCCCCGAGGTTCCGACTATTTTGGCATTGTTTGACGAGTATTCCGGCGTCTCCGGGTAGAAGATTAACTGGTCCAAATCAGTGGCATTTCCTCTTAACATTTTTGCCACCTCTGCGGAGATGGCGGCTTTTCCCTTTAAGTGGGAAGCGGGCAGCATTAAGTACCTTGGGGCATGGTATAATGCCTCGGCAGATGTCATGATTCAGAAAAACCTTGAAGAGCTCCTTTTCTTGATCCGGCAGAAGTCCCTTGCCTGGTCCCCTCTTCATCTCTTATGGTGGGGTAGGCTAGAGGTTATTAAAATGTCTCTTACTCCAAAGATCAATTATGTGCTTAGTATGCTCCCCTTTACTATCTCACCGATATGGTATAAAAAGCTAGAAAATAGTTTCATCTCTTTTCTATGGGGAGGTAAACAACCTCGTATTGCCACAAAAAAACTGAAAGCAGTCAGGGATAAAGGAGGAGTGCATTTCCCTGATTTTAATTGGTATCATCAGGCCCTTTTGATTAAACAAGGCTCCTTGTGGTTGGCATCGGATGATCTTGAGCAGAAACCTACTTGGTTGGAAGTAGAAACTCGTGTAGCCGCTCCTTACCCTTTGGTATATATGTTGGGCTCATTACATCCCGAAGGGTCTCTTGTGTGGCGGGTAATTAGATCTACCCAGGATGCTTTTCTCGTATTGGCACGGTTGGTGGCCAAGGAAGACTCGCCCTCGGGACAGACTCCGTTGTGGTGGAATCCGCGGTTCAGGAAACGCGGGCGTATGTTTGCCTGGAAGAAGTGGCAAGAGCGGGGTATTTGGTCGCTTGGACATCTAGTAGACGCCAGTGGATGGAAAGACTTTGTGGTATTGCAAGGGGCTCCCTACCTAGGGCTCCCCTACCTAGCTCCCTACCTAGGGCTCCCTACCTAGCTCCTGTTTTTTAAATGGGTCCAGCTTAAACATTGTATTGTTGCATCTAAAATTCCTCTTAGGGTGTCTGATCTAGCTAAGGGGGGAACTTTGCTTAACGGGCTCAGGGCCCTAATTGGTCAGCAGGGGGTCACCTCTAAGATTTATGCAATGTGGAGGGAGCGCTCCTCCACGGTTCCTGTTGGGCTGGCTTGGGTTTGGGAATGTGACATCTCTCAGGAAATTCCAATTCCAGCATGGAAAATCCTTTGGGGCCCGATATCTAAAGTTTCCAGGTCGGCTGCGATTACTCAGTCGATGTATTTTTTCATGCATCGGGCTTTAGTAACCCCGGCGAAGCTGGCTAAATGGGACTCTGATGCTTCTGGCATGTGTTGGTCCTGTTCAAAGGAAAAAGGCACCTTTTTACATATGTTTTTCAATTGTCCCCTGGTTCAGAGGTTTTGGAGACAGGTGTGGGGGAGGATGCAATTGATCCTACACTTCTCTGTTGAGCTGGAGAGGAGCCGGATCTTTTTGCGGTCTCTGGGTGTATTTTCCGTGGGGGACCATGAAAAACAATTTTTATTCAACTTTATGATGGCAATTGCTATCAAGATGATTCTTTGGAAGTGGAAGAATTTTCAGAGCCTGAGCTTGGATAGTTGGTGGCACCTGGTTTGTCATTATTCTAAACTGGAAAAAATATACAGCAAACTCCACCATCCAGACAAGGAGGAGCTGAACGTTCGTAGATGGTTTCTTTTGGATCAATTTGTAGCCCGTGCCCAGGCTATGTAAAGATGTATGCCTGCTTGCTTAATGGCCTAGTGCCTGCATAGGCCGCCCCGCCTAGTGTGTGTGCTGTTGTTTGGGGAGATGGAGTGGGTACACCCCTCGTTTCCTCTCTTTACTTTACTTTATCCTGTTCCTTGCTTTTCCCAGGAGAGCCAGGGTAGGTGGTGGGTTGGGGGGTGGGTTGTGTTTTGTGGTTTGTTGATTGTATGGGGTTGATTTTGTGTTGTGCTATGGTTGTTTTTGATGTACGCTTTATAAAAGGTTAAATAAAGGAATTAAAAAAAAATAGCCTCAGAATCCTTACACAATTGCAGCAGAAATGCAGCCACGTGCACAGGTGTAGTATGTGCGTTATATAAACTGCACCCAAACTGCCCCTGAATATAACTACACGTGGTCCATGGAAAAGTATGCGCCTTCTTGTCACCATGCATACTTTTGTGCATGTAGCCTTTTGAATAATTTTATAAGAGGCCTTTTACATAGGAGGTATATCTTTATAACAACTGCACTTCAAAATGGTTTACACAGCAAATAAAATGCTGTCAAAGTTAAGAGAATACGAATAAATGCAGTTTAGAATAGAACAGTATCTAGTACCTTCCATTACTAAAACAATACTTCCACAGGAGATTACTTCTCTACCAAAACAAATAATTTTTTTTATCCGTTTTCTAAAACTTAATAGAGTCTTTTGTTGGGGACCAACCACACTACATGGCTTGGCCCTCTATGTTGCTTTGCGCATGAAAGTAACATCAGGAATCCCTAAAAAGCTACTTTGAGAAGAGCACCATAGCACCATCATAGCAGTTAGTCTGAACATCAGAAACAAAATGCAGAAAAATCAAACAATGATGTCATGATATGCAGTCATTTTCTCCATTATGAAGGTAGAGTGTTAGGCTTCATTACCTGCCTCTTATTCATCAATGTCAGTCATTAGATAGCACTGTAGTCAAATCTAGCATGAGGAGCTAATCCTTGAATCCTGTCCATTCAAATGTCAGTTTGTTGAATTCTTATTGTAAACAAATATCATTTGTTCATGGAGGTAACATTCATCTACTCTTGACTCTCAGGTGGTGGTGTCGACGACAGTGAATGTAGATGGACATGTCCTGGCAGTGTCTGATAACATGTTCGTCCACAATAACTCTAAACACGGGCGCAGGGCACGGCGCCTTGACCCCTCTGAAGGTATGCTTCTCACAACTGCATGGTTAAGAGGATAGAGCAGTACTTCACAACCTCTGGTCTGTGGATCCCTGAAACCATTACAAGGAGTTCACGACATTGAAAAGAGAGAGACTTTTGAGGATTGGCTGGGTAGAAGAAAGGGAGAGACTGGAGGCAACCAGCTGGGGGATGGAGAGAGAAAGAGACAGACTGGTTACACTAGCTGGAGGAAAAGAGAGACTGGTGGTGACAGGAAGGGGAAGGGAGATAAAAAGGATTAATGGGGACAGGCTTGGCACTAAATGGAGAGGGTCTGGGAAGAATGGTGGGATGAACTGGGGGTCCCTGAATTTTTGAAAGTTAATAAGGGAACCTCTGGTGTAGAGTATAGTAGTGTATGCATTTGCTTTTCTGTCTGTGTGATTTATCTTTGCATCTGCTTATTGTAGGGAATTTTGAAATTATGGACTGAGGTTTGTTGGCAGAGCTGTGCAGGAAAGTGCGACTAATTTCAAAAGCTGTTTTGTGGGACATTTTGGAATATATGTAGAAAGGATAAGGGGCATACCAAAAGATTCGCTGTCACTTGGGATTAAATAATTTTTTGACAAACACAACTGAAAAGAGAACATTTTAATAAAATATATCGTAGGGCAGTGGACCACCATAGGTGAGGGCACAAATCTATAATTATGAAGTGTCGTAGATCAGGATACTGTTACATTAGCTTGTAATTCTACTTCACTTGGCACTACCCAGCCAGGTAGACCCTTGATAGATACACTTACATCTGTGCGAGATATGGTACCTCGACTCATAGGCATTGTGGAGATGAGTGCTACAAATTCAGTTCCCCTGGTGATAATGTCAGCCCAATGATGCCCCACCCTACATCCTCCACGTGAGTCCACAGGGATGTAGCCCTGATTAAAATATTAAGTTATATGTAATACATGCCGTTTAATAACTCACATAGCAACATAAAAGCTTTCTCATTTTCACTATGGCACTGGTCTCAGAAAAAACTAGCGGCACTCAAACATGGGCTCATAGCCCTTTAACGGTGCCAGTTTTCACATCAATGACCCAGTGTCAAGATTTTTTATATATATATATGTTTATATTGAAATTATCTTGAAAACATCATCTTGAAAACTTCGATCAAAAACACTTAAAAGTGAACTTCTCAACGATGTTAAAGGACAAAGTGAACTTAGCTTTAAAGAGTCAGCCAGATGGTCAGAGCAGGGCGATCCCAACGCCTTCAGTTAGGTACCCCAAGCGTTTCACTTGAGAAGTTTCCTCAGGGAATTGTCCATACTTGGCTTAGAATTGGATGCTGCCCGCGTATTAAAATATTGGCATGCATCCACTTTAATACAACTCTTCTTGGGAAAGGTGGTATATTAAATTTAATAAATCAAATCAAACCTCTGATGCATCTTCATAAAAAGCAATGAAGACAGCGTAATGATCCAACACAGGGATGCAAAAGGATGTTGAGAAGCCGTGGTAGTTCCTTTGTGGCCAAGTTTCTTGACATATGGGTCTGTTTGTGAGATGAAAATCCGGTGGGCAGTAAGTTGATTAGAGATGTGCACAAAAACAATTATTTAGTTGTGATATTTTGTTTCATTTGCCCCTTTTCTATCATTTTGTTAGCTTTGTTCTCCAAGCTATTTCATTTATTCTGTTCTGTAGTTTGTTTGTTTTTCATTAAAGTCAATGGGGGCAGCAATTCATCCTCTTTGACTCTAACACTGGGGCTTTCCATCCAAGTGTTACGAAACCTATAAGAGCAGTGGCAACAGTACCCCAGGATACCAAGAGTGGGCTTAAGTGGCATGAATATCCCAAGGATCATGAGAGGGGCAAAACATCCCCAGAAGTAGCATCCATACCTCAGATACAGTGAGAGGGGTATGGCAGCCTCAAAAGCAGCTTAAACAGCCCAAAGCAGCACCAACAGTGGTGCAGAGACTCCAAGGCATCAAGGGAGGGGCAAAGGAGCATAAAGAGTGGGATAAAGAACCAATTGCACCAGGAGGGAAAGAAGTGTCACCAACATTGGTCTGCACAGGCCAAGACACCATGAGTGGAGCAGGGCTTCAGGAGCAGTGGCATGTATTGGGACACTGATTTTTCTTTTAAAAAGGTATCACTGCATCCCAAAACTCTCTGTTTTAACACTGCAGGCAAACAAGCAAGCTCAGGGGCAGTTCTTTCCCATCTGGTGGGTACAGGAAATGTGGCATGCTGAAGGGATAGTTGCCCAAGTCCTCCAGATTGAGGGTCATACCTTGGATGGTGTTAGTCCGGTAGTGGCATAGCTCGCCAGAATTAGTCCTTTTTGTAGCTGGGTTATTGGAAAATGAAGCCTAAAATGGGTGGTGTACTCCACTGAGGGCTAAATAACTGATGAGAGCAGTTGTCAGTAAGTACCAAAGCAGTGGAGCTGCCCTCTTTCCCACTCCTTGAAACTCCAGGCCCAAGCAAGCAGATAGCTCACACTTACGTGTGATTTGGAGGAGGTGTAAATGCCACCAGGGAAATTTTTGGAAATATAAGGGTAAAATGGGAAGCGCATAAAAAATCTATCATCATGCCCAGAACATGTGCTCTTGAAATTTGTGTATGCTTTTGATCTACACGTGTAAGTAGTTGCTCTTCTAAAATTTCTGCTTATACATGTATGACCTCTTACATATGTAAACTAGCTTTATGCAGGTGTAAATGACACCTGACCTTCCAAAATGACCTCCCCTATGGCTGATATGCCTGCGCTACCCTGGTGGGCTATGAGATGGTACTAGATGCTTTTAACTAGGTGTGAGTATGGCAACTGCTGAGACTACAGACAATTAAAGAAGATCTTCTGGACTTTGCCTTTGAGGACAGTCATGTCTTCTCTGTATGATGTAGTCTTATTTATTTTTCAACTCTGTTTTTCAAATTTGCTATTCCAGATTTCATAACAACATACCTAAGTGGGCATATCTATAAAATAAATAGACGTTTCATAAACTACCATATCTAAAACTTTCATATAATACAATAACACCAATAACATTTCAGCAACTACAGCCAGATAAAACCAAATAAACATGTATAATAATTTAAACACATTGGAAAAACCATACTTTAACTCATTTATGATATCTCGGATAATTGGGCTTTCTTCTAATCTACGGTAAAAAAATTCCATAAGTAAGGCCAAAAGAGCTAAAGACGATTTCCTTCTACGTATTAGTCTCAGCCCAGAAAGAGATGGAACCCCCAATAACAATTGCTCTGAAGAGCACAAAGATCTTCCTGGTTCATACAGCATCAGCAAGTTGGCCAGATAATCTGGCTGGCCAGTTTTCAAACATTTATAACAATAATCAATATCTTAAAGTTAATTCTAACCCTGTGGAGCATAGTCTGCGACAGACTTGCTAGCACTGAGGCAGAGGTTGCATCCCCTGTTGAATTGCTCCTGGTCTGTAGATATTCTTCATGTGTCCCGTTCTAATCCACTTTACTCATTTGTGGAATGTGTGGATGTTGGAACTTGAGCTGAGCTGACTCTCGGAGATAGATCCTGACACCTCTTGGCTTTCAGCTCCCTTTTCCCCGGTGCCTTGTTTTAGACTGCCCACTTCCTTTCACTGTCCCCATGTTTTCAGAAGTGCAGGAGCGACAGGTGCTGCTGGAAAGGAGTGAAGTGCATTGTATCAAAATTGCAAATGAAGGAATTTTGTGCCTCTACTTTATGCATTCCTCTACCTCAGGGGTCTCCAATTCCAGCCCTGGAGGGCCACATGCCAGTCAGGTTTTCAGGATGTTCCTAATGAATATGCATGAGATAAATTTGAATACAATGGGGACATTGCGTGCAAATATATCTCATGCATATACATTAGGGACAGCCTGAAAACCTGACTGGTTTGCAGCCCTTCAGGACCAGAATTGGAGACCCCTGCTCGAAGTAATGCTTTCGGTATTTCATTTTCATGATCATTAAAACTCATCTACAATTTAGTGCATCTGAGGCAAACTGTGAATTGCATTTAGAACTATATCAGCATCTTCCCCCTTGTGAAGTTCAGTGCGAGCATGAGGAAACGAAGAGGCATTGCAGTGTCCAGGCACATGTTAGCCAAGGGCAGTAGAAAGAGAATATTAAGTGCCGCTCTCAGAGGATCCTCGTCATGGGTGGGATTTGACCTGAATCATTTACAGTTATTTGCAGTTAGCATAAGAGAAACCCGTGCCGATGTGTTAGTATCGGAAGCACAGAGCCGACAGGCCCTGTTCACTGGTAACATCCTCTGAGTTCTATCATTATTTCTTTATTTCTCTTATTTTCTTTCTTTCCCTTTTTTCGTTCTCTGGGTCTTTCTTTCTCCTTCCTGGTTGCATCCTTGTGTCCTTCCCACCAATTGCATCTTATACTAACTTCTTGATTCACGTTTCTCTTCTTTCTTTCTCTGCCTGAAGCAGCCACACCATGCATCAAAGCGATTAGCCCAAGTGAAGGCTGGACCACAGGGGGCGCCACAGTCATTGTTATAGGTGACAACTTCTTTGATGGATTGCAGGTTGTCTTTGGCACCATGCTGGTGTGGAGTGAGGTAAGTCTGAGCATGTTTCACTGCCACTGTCATCTACCTACTGTCTGCCCCTCCTGTCCTCATCTTTGGAGAGCTCACTGCCAGCACTCTCCTCAATACACAATTCCAGACGGTCTCTGCATAGTATTCTGAATTTAAGTCTTTTAGTTGTTGCTGTATTGAAGATATTTTTAGGAGGTGGTATCAAAGGCTAGGGAAAGATTGCATAGCTTATTGGTTCAATCCCTTGTATTAACCATCGGAGGAAGCTACAGGAGAAACTAGAGATGGAGACATAAGAGTGACGTCAGGAGATTAGAAACAGAAGCAGAGGAGAGAGGAAACGTGATAGAGTAGAGAAGAGTGCAGGAGAAAGAAGACTAGAAATGGAAACATGGAATCATGATGGCAGAAAAAAAACAAATGGCCTATCTAGTCTGCCCTTCCATATCAACCGCTACAACAATGACGGTTATGCTAATAGTGTCCTAAATGTTTTTGGGGTAATTGGCAAATTAGGTCATGCATGTACTTGAAAACATTTTTAGAAAAGACATGTAGAATCAGGGGTCTGCAAACAAATTGTCAGTGAGACGTTTTTATTGGACTAATTTAATAGACACGTGACTACTAGTTTATGAGAATTTGCTAGTCACAGGTGTGTTAAACTGGTATAATAAATGGTTCCATCTGTAACTCATTCGCTGACCCTCTTTTCTGCATATCCAAGTCAAATAACAAGACAACCACAATTCTTTGCTATAAAGGCATAAAAGGTAAACGTGTCAGCAAATGTGCAATAGAAAGCAACTAATAAAGATGTGAAAATATATTCAGCTTCTGAGAACCATAAACTTTTAAAAAGACCATACCACCCCCTGGTTAAGCCTCCAAGGTGGTGGATTTCTCTGTATTGGGCTGGCTCTGCAGCAATGATTGATTGGCAGAGTTCAGGCAGGGACAGGGAAGTGAGGTATGCTTCCAAAGTAGAGGCAAGAGCCAAAGCAGTACAGAGGAGATGAGGACCTAAGAATAAAAACAGAAGCAGAAGGCAATGGTGCAGGAGTAGCTCTATGACCAGTAGTACTTTCACTTGCAAAATTCAAAGGGAAATGAATTACTTTGGGCGAGAACCAGTCCTGATTTCTTAATCCAGTGCATTCTGGACATTGTAGTTTCAGTACTAGACGAACCTAAATGCAGGAAAAGGGGAGTGATAGAAACCGGGGCTGGGTGAAAATCTCATGAGGATATGGACTTAGTTTGGCTGCATGATTTTAGTGTTCAGGCCATGAGACTGAACTAGAAGTCAGAAGGAATCAGCATGCAGCCTTTCGGCACCTACTGTGTGCTGGATAATGGATTATATTGAGTCTGCACAGTAGTATTAAAGGGAAGTGTTGGTAAGTTGTGTCCCTGTTGCTTTGTATGCCCCTGAAGTGTTCCTAGCATTGGCTGCAACCTGTCCCAAGGTAGCACCATGTTATTTATTAATATTTAGCTCACATCTTTCTAGAAGTTATGTTCAGCTACTGTAGGTATTTCCCTATCCCCAGAGGGCTTACAATCTAAGTTTGTACCTAAGGCAGTGGAGGGTTAAGTGACTTGCCAAAGGTCACAAGGAGCACCATTTGGCATTGAACCCAGATCTTTTGGTTGCTGGGCTGTTGCGGTATCCACTTAGGCTACTCCTCTGCTCCATGTTATGGTATGGTATCTTCTAAAAGTGCGCATTCATAGGCAGGTATTCAGTTTTTTGGGTTTACTTGTACGCGTGTTTGCCTACACAGTAACACATGCTCAATTGGTTTGCATGCTTACAGAAGTTCCAGTGTTCATAGGATGCATGCCTAAAGAATGGATATGTGAAATAACCATGAAAAAATGTGCAAAAATTGAGAAAAATTAAATTTTAAATGAGCACAATACAAACCTTTTTAGTCACTGTTTCTAGCATATAGTTAACGTACAATCAACGTACAGTTAACCTTATTTTGGAGATCTTTCCATCCAAACTAATATATTGACAAATTTAAAAAGACAGTAAGGTGAAAGTATCCGACTTCTAAAAATTATTCTAAATAATATTTAGTAGTGCTTATGCAGAAATCACAGTACCTGCTATCCGAATAAGTGCCATTGGCTGTGTCTATCTGGCTACTATCCAGATAATACCCATGAAAATCATTACTGACCACCTCAGAACTATCCAGAGCATGGGCAGTTCCCAGAATTATCCAGATAGCAGCAATATTCACTTTTCTATCCAGATAGCTTTAGCACAGCAAGAAAAGCTGTATTAAAGCTTTCCAAATAGTTATCCAGCTAGCAGGAGGATTATCACTGCTATCTGCGTAATTCTGGCACTGACTGTACACACATACTGAGCACTGGCCACCCTCCAGATGGTGACGCTCAATGTATGTATTTTCTTGAACCACTGTGGATGGGGTTTAAAGTAACTTCTGACTGCAGTGGCTGAATATGGGCTTTACTTTTATGTGACTTTGAATTTCTCATTCTAGTTGTTCTCTAATGCCTGATCTTTGTTCTTGTAAAACTATGAGTACTGCCAGATTTATACAGCTGGAGGTATAGAGTTTTTTATTTTCTAATCTAAAATTTAGGAAAAGTCAATTTTTTATTGAGACATAGCAGGGACACAAAATCTTGCACTTTAGGAGGAGATAAGCGCTTATCATCTCTAAACGGCATGTTTATTAAGTGGCACGTTGCTAGTGCACGAATGACCCTGAAAACAAATACAGGGATGGTGCTCGACCTGTGCTGGTAAATGGTGGCATGCTCAGCATGTCCCCATGTTACTAGCGTGGATATCGTGCCACCCATGCATTCATTGTCTTCGGGGTGATCAGCCTCCCAATGAGGTAGCGGTAAATGCATCCACGCTAAGTACTATATCAATGAGGAACACGCACCAATAACGCCCACGCTATCCGGGATGCAGATGCTCCACCTAAGAACCACTTGTCAATAATATAAACGTTCCTCCAAACTAACGTCTCGGACAACTTAACTCTTTATGATGTATAAACTTTTTAATTGTTCACATCAAATATTATTATTTGTTATTTTTATTATAAGAATTTTTTTTTTTATAAATTAATGGTTTCCTTGTTTTTTCTAAAAATATTTCTAGTAGAAAATAACCAGGTCTCAGACAAATATTAGTACATGTCACGGGTTGGAAACCCTTATTGTACTTGTTCAGCATCAATGACCATGGTTTAACTTGTTCGTTCCTTAGCTTGTACGTTATCTCAGGTAAAGAAACTGATTTATTGGAAATCTAGATCCATAGTGATATATTTATACCTAAGAATATCATGGATAAATGGAACTTAACTTGCAGTGAATTTCAGGATTTTCGAAGCTGTTGTCATTAATGCTTCTCACAATTGATTTCCAAAGCTGTTATCTTTTGCTTCTCTTTGAACTTTCCCCGATGCTACCAGTCGGTACCGCATTTGCGTTTCAAAAGTGCTTCTTCAGGGGTCGAGTTTCATCAACAACTTTATTTTAATAGCAGCAGAAACTCTTCTCAGCGCTGGACTGCATGTTCATCCATAGTGATATATTTTTGGAGCCGAGGAGCTCAACGATGAACATGCAGTCCAGCGCTGAGAAGAGTTTCTGCTGCTATTAAAATAAAGTTGTTGATGAAACTCGACCCCTGAAGAAGCACTTTTGAAACGCAAATGCGGTACCGACTGGTAGCGTCGGGGAAAGTTCAAAGAGAAGCAAAAGATAACAGCTTTGGAAATCAATTGTGAGAAGGTATAAATATATCACTATGGATCTAGATTTCCAATAAATCAGTTTCTTTACCTGAGATAACGTACAAGCTAAGGAACGAACAAGTTAAACCATGGTCATTGATGCTGAACAAGTACAATAAGGGTTTCCAACCCGTGACATGTACTAATATTTGTCTGAGACCTGGTTATTTTCTACTAGAAATATTTTTAGAAAAAACAAGGAAACCATTAATTTATAAAAAAAATTTCTTATAATAAAAATAACAAATAATAATATTTGATGTGAACAATTAAAAAGTTTATACATCATAAAGAGATAAGTTGTCCGAGACGTTAGTTTGGAGGAACGTTTATATTATTGACAAGTGATTGCATCCTCTACAAAATAGACCTATATTTTTAAGTGGTATACCACCTAAGAACCAGCCATTCTCCACTCTTTTACTGTGGCGCACTTGGTGTGCTCTGAACCTTGCAATAGTGCTTTAGTAAACATGCCCCTAAAAGCAGAAGATGCCTTTAGAGGGAAGAGGACTAAGGACCTGGGAACAGAAAAGTACAAAAAAAGTAAATTGCCTATTGGGAGGGAGGGAGGCCAGTAACAATAGGGTCAGTCTCTCTCTTGAAAGCAAGAAAGAGTGGATGGTTTAAACTTTGATGTAGAAAGGAACAGCCATGGTGAGAATGGAGCCCTTGCCATTTCTTGTCTTCTTTTATGTGGCAGAGCAGGCCTGAGGTTCAACCCTTGAAGTCCTGCTTTCTTTCTCCTTTCACAGCTGATCACGCCACATGCCATCCGTGTGCAGACACCTCCTCGACACATCCCTGGTGTGGTGGAAGTAACGCTGTCCTATAAGTCCAAGCAGTTTTGCAAGGGGGCACCAGGACGCTTCATCTACACAGGTAAAAGATGGTATCTCTTGTAGGTCCTAGACATTTCAAGAACATGCAGAAGTGGGAGCCAGGGGAGACTAAATAGTGGCCTGGGAAATTTCACAATAATAAATAATGTTGGTGTAGTGCTTTTTGCTTCATACAAATTAAAATGATTGGATACAAAGTGAAAATGATATTTACTACGTTTCCAAAATTCCTGCTTTTCGTCTTCTGCCCTTTGTCTATTATTAAATTGAAACACTTTGGGGCTTGCCTTGTGTCTGCAGTTAGAGTTGACAGGGAGTGTATCAGGCCATTGTCTTACATGACTAGAGTGTGCTCTGGAGGACATGAGTAAAACCACTGCATCTATAACTCTGGAGAAGTCTGTGAAAATTCTCAAGAAAGCCTCAATAAGTATTTTGGCAGTCCTTTCAAAGAAGTGCATCGGGACAGTGCTTCTGAGATTTGTAACCATACAGAGACTACCTCAGTGGCATTAGTGCCTTTGTTATCTTTCCCATACACCGTATCTGTATCTTTTCAGCTGAGCTTGTAGCTTAAAAGATCCCGCCATCTTGTACATTTGTCACAGCTGATCCTGATGCAGCTCCACTGGCTTTTCTAGAGCCAGTTATGGGGGGAAAGTGGTTGGATATTGCCAGTTGCTGGGGATTGATCCTGTCTTGAGGAAAGGATACAGTTGCGGAAGCTAATGGGGGCATCTCTGGATTGTATGAAAGGACTTCAAATCCAGATGTTTTTTGCAGGTTCTCTAGCTCCCAGCTACAAGCTAGTACTGCTTAAACATTAAAACGTCTTTAGGCAGGCTTCTTGTATTACTGGAATCTTCAACCAAGAGATCAATGCCTCCTTCCACAAAAAGAAAAGTAACATATACACATATGATGATACTAACTTCTGATAGGGAAGGCTACCAGAAAATCTCTCCTCCACAAAATTTTACCATTCCTCATAGGAGATGCAAAATCTGCCATAAAGAATGAAAACTTAGACCTGCACAACAGAGCGAAAAAAGACTATTTTGTCTTTCTAATAAAATTAGAGACATTAGATCACACTTTCAGCCATAAATTTACCCTTTCACTCCCCCAAAATTACGATGGTATGTGCGTAAATATCACAGCCTAGGAAAGAGAAGGTATCTGCTGCACCAAAATGGAGATCAGTGGTACAACTATGAAATGGTATGTTATCTGTCACTTGTTTGCAAAGTATACTAAAAAGTTTGATTGCACATCTAGAGTTTTTTTGAAAGGAATCGGAGATCAGACCCTCCTTGAGAGGTGAGTGACTCAGTATGTGACTCTGCATCCCTTCAAGCAGTGAGTAGGGAATGAAACATGGAAACAGAGGAACTGACAGCAGAAAACAACTTCCAGACCTATAAACTCTACCTGTGCCTCCTACTCATTGAAATATCAAAAAAACCTATGGGATTACCAATTTCACCCTTACTTTCCCACCGCTAAAGAATGCCTGTGTTTGTCCCTTGGACCTTTGGATTCCAAATTGTTTTAACCCTCACCGCATTAGGAGCTTTTGCATACATCTACTACTCTTTCAGTGAAGAAATGCTTCCTTGTGTTGCTTTCAAGACTGCCCTCTACCACCCTCATATCATGATGAATCTGGTATCGGATTCTGTCATTAGCTTCTGATTCTAGGGGATGGGGATTACCTCCTCCTCCTCCTCCTCACAATACTCTGTGTACTACAGTAAAACACCCAGATAACTCTAGGATGGCCAATGTGCTTTGTTTCCTGGGAAAATATGTATTACTTTTCCTGGCTGCCACCCAACATGGCCTGCAGAATTACCATCATCCATTAACTGAGTGCTTCCAGTAGAGGGAGATCCACGGAAATTACATAAACACAGAGAATACACCATGAGTTTTTGACATGAATAAAATGTGAGTACAGTAGAGAAAGGGAAGAGATTACCTCCGAAGCAAGTGGTCACTGGTAAAAAAAGATCTAAAAAATGCTCATGGAAATCAGTTGGTCTTGATTTCATTTTTTTTGAAGTGTCTCATTGCTAAAGCAGAGCTTGTATTGGCTGGAAGGCAGAATCACTGCGGAACATGATGTCCTCCCATCTCTTTTGGATTTATTTGCTCACAGACTTGCACTCTGACTGAAAAGGGTGATTTGGTGTCCAGGACAGTTGCCTTTCTTGCCCACCTCTTGAGGCACCCTGGTGGTGGGCAGTCTCCGAAGGGTGGAAATGTAAAAGTACAAAGAGGGAATGTGGCAGTTTGGGTGGAACGAACCTAAGAATTTCTTGTGCAGGAAAGCAGACAATAATACATCCTGCATCCCCATGCTAGCATCATGAAATGCAACTGTTTGATGAGGCTTTTGCGACGATAATTCTCTAAGAATATTTCTTTTTTTTTTTCCTACTGATTAGTTCTCTGACTTCTCTAACTGTGGGTGCCCAAAACTTAAAATGTATACCACCAGCCACCACCGCTGCTCTTTTTTCCCTGTCTCTCCTTGTCCTCTTGGTTCGCCTTTTCTTCCTCTTTCCCTGGGGGAATATTCTTTTCTTCTTCCTTTGGTTAAGTGTGATGGTTGGACTCGGTGAACGAGTCAACCTGCCTTCACTTTGTCAATCTCAGTTTAAAGTTCATGAATTTTCTATGAGCATTGATTCGACAGTGAAGAGATCTGGCATAGTGAAGAAGAGAAGGGGGGGGGAGAAACGTGGGGGGGGGGGGGTGGAAAGAGAGGATGGACATGGCAGGAAGGACTGGATAATGGATGATTGATATTGTCCCCTCTCCAGTTTTGAGAATGTAATTTCCAGACTCTTTGACTTTCCTAGTGATGAAATATGAACAAAGCCCGGATTAAATCAATACAGTTTGTGTTTATATGTTCATTGCATGGGGAGTTAGGGAAAGAAGAGGTAATACATATTCCTTAGTAGGGAAGAAATGATGAATACCTCTGCGTGCTTGTGTTATGTATGGTCATCTGTACGGATGAGAAGATAAGTAACTTTCTTCTATGCATTTGTGTAGTGGTTTTTGAGAGTGTCTTGAGGCATATTGCTTGCATTTCTTTGTAGTCTTTATGTGCTTTGTTTTCTGTCTGTAATGCTTTTTGTTTGTTTCCCTCTGAATATTCTGTGTCTGCATATATTGGTGGTTTTGGTGCAATCAGTTATGTGCCTTGAACTGTACAAGGGCAATTCTGTAAGGTGCTGCTAGATTTCTGCATATTTGCAAGCATAAATCATGGTATTTGAGTGATTTTTGCATGTAAATGACCACTTAACACATGCAGATTAGTCAATTGCTATTCTGAAAGTATGCACCATGGACCGCTGGTGCATGGGCCAGAGCGCAAATGTACACGCCTTCTTTATAGAATATGGCCCAACACACATAAGATACATATGGTCATTTATACTTGCCCTAGAGCTGATGTAAGTGACCATGGATTCATTTACACATGCTTGCAGCCACTTACGCTAGTATTCTATAAAGTTAAATCCACACAAATTCAACTTTATAGAACAGGCGCCATGAACTTGCAAATAGGTGTGATATAGCGCCCCATGATTTGGTCTCCAGTGCCTGCTCCACTTGCTGGCCTTTTGCAGTGCAGCAGGTGCTGGAAGCTTAAACAGCATCACATGACTTGGCCGTAGGGCTGGAGATGTGATGAATCCCCGGAAAGCCAAGAAACTCTGGAAGACTCATTCCACTGGTAACTCTATAGCCAAAGTGCCAAAGAGAGTGGCCAAATTTAATCACTAGCCTTCTACCATATGACATATGCATTCAAGTCTGGAATGTAGAAATAGCGGGGGGTAATTTATATGGGTAAGTTCTCATTTCAGTTATGCCAGCATTTTCAGTATTCAGACTTAAAACAAACAGCTCCACTGAAAATCTGTATACTTTTATGCCATCACTGTCCTGCTGAATAGTGTCCTCGTAAATATAAAATAAGTGGTTTCTGAAGGAGATCTGATCATTTCATGTTTCTCAGCTGAACTGCATCTCCTTCCACTGAGACATGTGTTCATGGAACACACTACAGTAAGAAGGTCATGCATGTAAAAGTCATGGCTTTTACACACGTTGATTGGCTGCATGGAGATTTCAGAAAGCCACTCTTTCCACGTGTAGATGGCCTGGACACAGCGCTTTGGATGGGCTGACAAAGTATACGTGTACTTCCTATTTTACAGTGGGAATACATGTGCTTCTTTGGAAATGTTTGTGCCGGCATTGGTCGGCTCGGAGGCACGTGCACCTGTCTGTTACTTGCTCGCTTGGACCTGGGGTTTCCACAGGTGAATGAAGGCTTCTATGGTGTTTAACAGCCCCTCAAAACTCTGAGGAACACTGTATTTCACTCCTCTGACTCAATGGCTCATCTTGTACATGTAGGTTTTTAAAATCTACCCCTCTAGGTGCCTGCAGGTACATACATTTGTTGCAAAATCGGTACATTTGCTTGTACCTATGTGCCTAAAGCCCCTAGTGAGGCAGATGTTTTTATCCACAAGTAGATTTTTGAAATCGCTGCTCCCGCTGGATGTCCCAGCCAAATACATGTGTATTTACTGGCATCGATACAGGGATTTTACAAAAGACTTCACATTCAGCAGAGTCTTTTGGAAAATACAGGGGAGGGATTACGCTCATCCTGATCTGCATGCCTCATTTCCTATCTCAATGACCTATGTAAAATGCGCCTTTAAACCTGCAAACCTGCACTCACCTCAGCCCCGAGCAGAGTGCTGAATTGTGCCCTGCTGCAGGACCCTGAAATCTGACTGTCACTCTAGTGATAGGTATCTCTGCCTCTGTCACTTTGTTCCTATCAGTCAAGAGCGAGCAACCTGTGACAGGAGAGCATCTCCCGCTTCTCTGGGCTTGGATTCCTGTAGTGGTGCTACCCTCTAGAGGATGTGCCATGGCTTTGTCAGTGTTGGCTAAAAGTGAAGGTTTCAGTGTTTGTCTGAGTATGGGTGAAGAATACAGGTTGACGGTTTTATAAGTAGAAGCTAAGGTTAGCATCAGTGCAAGACACAGAAACTAAACATTCACTGCAAAGAGATTCAAAGAAACTTGCATAAAATGGACCTGCTCGTTATAGTTGACTATTTAACCTAGCGGAGATGCAGTGAGGATATTTTTGACACATGTCACTTTTAAACAACAAAGTGTGAGAATGTCTCTTCTCCTGAAACTTGTAATGGCAACAGAAGGGTTTCTGTGGAGGGGGATTGACTTCTAAAATCGACCTCACTCTTTTATTTGAAGCTTAGAGCTGGGGATGAGACAGTGAAATCTGCTTAGCTCACGTGTAGGAGAGGTGAGCGGCATCTTACCGGACTCGGCAGAAGAAGGAGAAACTGTATCTCAGCCAAGTTCAACAGGAGAAGGAACAGCTGTGTCATTTTGGGGTTCAGTGGAGGAGAAGCCGGTAGCTGCTGGTTTTCTCCTTGGTCTAGTTCAAAAATAAGAGGGTTGACTTGTATTCCAGCCATTTTACATTCAGATTAATATGACAATTAAAATCTATCCATTCTCATAAGGTTGTGCAGTGATCTTAAACAGAACTAATTTATTTATGGATTTAGTGCATGCCTTTTCAGTGATAGTTCAAGGCAAGTCCAGGTCTAGGGTGTTCAGGTACTGTAAGGAGGGGGGGGGCATTATTTTAGAAGCTTTATTTGTGAGTTAGATGCCTGAAAATAGGTATATAGACATGGAAATGATGGAGACGTCCCCGGAGCTACAGTATTTTAGAAAGCCATAAATATAGATGTTCCCAGCATGAGAAGATCCATGTAGCATGGGAGTATGGTGGAGGTGTGTCCTGGACAGAGCAAGGGAGATGAACATTGTAGTGTGATTTCAGAATGCCAGTAACATATCTGACTCTGGTTGGTGAGGCGTCCATGACTATAGCTGCTTTTGACCACGAATAAGGTACAAAAAAGTGCTTGTTTCATGGCTGCAATGCTTCCAGGGGGAAAAGCAAAATGCGCTTTCATCACCACCATTAATATTTCCTGGCCAAAGAAATCTGCATTTAAATAGATACTCCAAACACATTACAAGTCCGTCACCACATGTCTGAGAATATGAAATGGCAGTCCAGGACGTGCTAGTCTCAAAACATAGTCGTCGCCCTCTTGAATGCCCCAACAGGACATCCATGTACCTGATTCTGTGGGTATGCAATTTGGGAATGTCCACATTTGTGAAATAGCCTACACCCATGCACATACCCAGCCTTGTTATCTGCACGGGCCTGTCTTCAGAATGTTACTGGAGTATTCATTTTCGGGGAGGAGAGAGCAATTTCAGACAACTCTTATACGTGCCTCCCTTCATTGCTGCCACTCACTGGGATTTTTGGACATTGTGCGCTGGACGTCCCAGATTCGTCCTAGGCGTCCCTTTTAAAATGCCACTTCACGTTCGTACATGAGGGAATAGAGAGAGGAGCAGTGGGATTAGAACCCTGGCTTTACCAGTTCTTAGCCTTCTGCTTTAATCACCAGTCTGCTCCTCTGCTTCTTGGAGGGAGGACAACTCTGATAAGCTAGTTATAGTTCAATAAAAGGTTATCTGGAAATAACAAGCAAAACCTCTTTTCACAACTTCCTTCAATTTAATTTAAATTGAGAGACTCTCCCATTTGGCAATATAATGGGGTCTGCCATGTTTTCACTGGCCCTCATAACAGAAGACCTAAAGGGAGGTAAAGTTATAAAGTCATTCGTGCGCCTATGTGGCCTCCCATACATGTAACGGACCTCTTTTTTTTTTTTAAAACGTTTATTTTCATTTTACAACAAACAAAAGTAACAACACACCAAAAGATACAAATACACACATACAATAAGGAAAACAACCCCAATTACCCCCCACCCCTATGCTTCTTCTCTAAGCTAATAAGAGTCATCACATAAGCGCTTACACACAACAGTTATTGTACAGCAAACAAGCAGAAATGGTATTGATGATACAGGCTGATCCTGTGGCAGAAATGTATACAAAATTAAACAGTCAAATGAGAGCATTTAGCAGTTAGAACATAATCATGGAACACCTTCCTTTTAAACAAGTAATGAAAGGCTTGAGTGGAAGAGATTGACATACAAGGTAGTTGCTCATAATTACAGTAAAATGGACATAATTCCACCAATCATTGAGGCTCAGATGGAGCCAATTTCCAGTATTTCGTAATGAAGGAGATAGGAAATAGCTATGCCCAGTAAATGGGCCTCCTGAAGAAACACTAACTCAGAATAATCATGATTAAGAGAGCTAAGGATTGTCCTTCTTTGGAATAGACTATTGATGCCTTTTACAGTCAGTAATGATAACTTACATAAAGCCATGCAAAATAGTTAAACAATCTGAAAAAGAAACATAATAGCGCACAGAGGTACACAATGTCGCTCATAGTACCAGTTAAATGACTGCAGAAACAACATGATAGAAATTAAACTAAGGAAAACCATGAAGCGCCCCATATAACAAAATAAGCACCGAAGTGCCTTAGAGAAGAAGCAAAACCCCAGAAATTACTGGCGGCCTGATGTCTGCGGGGAGAAACCCCAGAGAAGGCCTGATTGAAACATAAATCCTACAGAGCTATACGGGCTCCGAAACTAACCAAGGATCTCATCGTGGAAAGAAAGGAGACCAATAAGGTATATATAAAGAGAAAGAAAAGTCCAGGCAGTCTCCGTTTCAGGCAGCGATCACCGCATCGGGCCATTCAAATGGCGTACAGTTCCAGCGGATTCCATCCAAGCTGTTGGATTAGCGCATCTGGTCTGCTTCTTTGGAAGCTAGAAATGTTGCTAGCAGATCAGGATCTTCGAAGGTACGAGTTTGGTTATGGAGAGTCACTCTGAGCTTCGCTGGATATAAGATGCCGAAGCGAGCCTGTAACTGTGAAGTCTAGGTCGAAAAGCAAGGAGTCTCTTCCGACGGTCAACTGTGGGCTTAGCCAAGTCAGGGAAGAAGGAGACTTTATGATTTTCAAACTCCAAATGACGATTCGCCCCGGGCAGCATTTAGAATTTGCTCAACTTGCTGATATCTCAGTAGACGAAAAATGATGGGCCGGGGGGTCGTCCGATTGAGCGCCATGCTGGTAGGAACACGATGTGCTCGGTCAATTTCCAGATCTCTGTGAAAAGTAATCTTCAGCAGGAGGGAAGAGTTTTGACCAGAATTCTCTCATATCTCCTGCTTCCGCGCCCTCCGTACACCAATGAGCCTTACATTGTTGCGACGGGCTCGATTATTGCTATCCTCTAATTCTTTTTGTAGATTCTGTATCTGACGCTCAGCCTCATCCAGTTTCACCAAGCGCACCACGTGCGAGTCGAGGACCCCCGCCATATTGTCCTGCCGTAATGAAAGACCTTCAAGTCGATCCTGAAGCACACCAAATCTTCTCTCATGGCTCGGAGCGCTTCTCCGTTGGACTGCACCAGTTCCTTCATACCACGTATTCCTCCAAGATCTCCTGTTGCATTTCGGGGTTATCCCGAAATGGCACCATCTTTTGTGGGGAAGGCAGCTCTGTCTTGGAACGTTTTCCGTGCGAAGAAGACGGAGACCCGAAGTCTAAGCGCGCTTGTTTATGGGCCGCCATCCCCCCCGAGGCACCCCGGTAAGTTCGGAGCAAAATATTAAGTTAATGTAGGTATTAAGTCAGGATTCTGAGTAGGCCCCTCGGGAGCTTCAGCGCAAAGCGTCTAACCCGCTGGACATCAGGCTCCGCCCCCCACATGTAACGGACCTCTTACAAAATACACATATTTAGCCAGTGGCATAGGCAGACTTTGGGTGTTTAAAATGTACTTTAACTAGGTGCCTCCTTAGAATATTATCCTCAAAGAGGTTAATTTTATAAGGTGAATGGGGCCTCGGAAAACATAAACAAATAGGTAAAGATGATACTTGTAAGTGTTGTCTAAACTCGGCCTGACTCCACCCTAAAAGATAAACGTCTTATTCAGAAAAGATCCAGAATTATACGCCAGCCATATGCAAGTTTCCCTGCGATTTTAGAAGCTTGCATGTATCCAATATGGACAGTAACCATGATGACATTTCGGATCGGGTACATGTATTTCTTGTTACATAACATGTCCTGACCAGCAGTTTTTCAAGTGGAGACAAGCAGAATGACAGCTTTCAAGAGGAAGAATGGAGGAGTAGCCTAGTGATTAGAGTTATGATCTGTGACCAAAGAGACCAAGGTTTGCATCCCACTGGCATGCTTTGTGGCCTTGGACAAATCACTTAGCTCTCCCTTGTCCTCAGGTACCCTGATTGTAACTTACCTTGAGTTGCTTCTAAAAATGCATGAGCTAAATACTACTAAGAAAAAGGGCTGCATGCTATTTTTGGAATGGCAAAAATTACTGAGAGAGTGAAGGCTTTCTTCTCTGAACAAGTCTTCGGTTGCTGAAACAAGAGCTTTGTAGATGCTTATTCGTACCCGGGGTAGGTATAGACCTGAACATGTCTGCCAGTAAGCCCAAACATGCAGAACCATTCTAAATGCCCCAGGCATGCCTCCCCCATGCAACATAGATGTGAGCGCACTGTTGTTGTTTTTAAGTGCCGTCGAGTCAGTGTCGACACATGGCAACCCTTTGGATAGTTGGCCTAAACTGTGTTCAGTCATCAGTCAGGCAACTCATTGTTGATAGAGTGCCACCCATAGCTGCTGTTATTGTATCGATCCATCTCATTGCCGGCCTTCCTCTTTTGCATTGACTTTCTGCCTTGTCAAGCATGATGTCTTTATCTAACGATCTCTCTCTTCGCATGATGTGTCCAAAGTATGAAAATCAAAGTCTGTTCATCTGAGCTTCTAAGGAAAGCTTAGGTTTGATCCCCTCTAGTACCGACTGCTTTGTTCTTTGGCCAGTCCATGGTATACACAGTATCCGTCGCCAGCACCATAATTCAAAGGCATCAATTTTCTTCCTGTCTTACCTTTTTCACTGTCCAACTTTTGCATCCATATGATTTATTGAAAATACTATGGCTTGGACAAGTCAAAACTTTGTATGGAGAGAGACATCTCTGCTCTTGAGAGTCTAGTCTAGGTCTTTCATAGCCATTCTGCCAAGAGTAATGCATCATTGGATTTCTTGACTGCTTGTCCTTTCTTTATTGATTGTTGATCCAAGTAGGTTAAAGTTGTCAACTATTTCAATTTCTTCTCCATCAATGATGAACTTAGTGAATACTCTAGACACATAAACTCAGGGCATTCTAAAATGGCTCTTGGTATGTTGATGTGATTTTCAATTCTAAATGGGCATTTATAGAGGTGGGAATCACTAATTTTATTTCTAAAATGACCCCTTTTTTTAAGTAGGGTCTTACGTTTGTACCTAAGACAATGAGTTGTTAAGTAACTTGCCTGAAATCACAAGGATCATCAGTGGGACTAAACCCTTCCCAATAATCACTGTCTCTCCACCTTTAATAAGCACACTGTTCAAAAGACTTCAGCATGTCGTCCAGCTGATATGTTAGTCACCCTCTAATCTTCTGGTACCACAGATGATTTTAATGATCGGTTAAAAAATCACTAATAGTAGCTCTGCAATTTCATCTTTCAGTTCTCTCAGCACTCTTGGGTATATACCATGTGGTCCAGGTGATTTGCTGCCCTTTAGTGTATCAATTTGTTCTACTACACCTTCTAGTTCACTGAGATTTCATTCAGCTCTTCTGACTCATCACCATTAAATACTCTTTCTGCCATGGGTAGCTTCTTCACATCTTCCTCACTAAAGACCGAAGGAAAGAATTAATTTAATCTCTCAGCTATGGGCCTTATCCTCCCTGATTGTCCTTTTACCCCTTGATTATCTAATGGTCCAACTGACTCCTTTGCCAGCATTTTGCTTCGCATGTACCTGAAAAAGTTTGATTGTGAGTTTTGGTCTCTATTTGTTTTCTCTTGGCTGTTATTGCACAACAAGATGATATTTCAACATATTGTCCACAGTAAATCCAAGATCATTTCTCTAACTGGCAATTCCTAATGTGGAACCAAGGATAGTATATATATAGCTGGAATTATATTTGTACAAAGGTTTCATATTGGAAGTTGCCAATTAGGAAAAGGACCTTGGATCAATTAATAGACAACCAGAAATGTTTGTTATATTAAAGAAATATCACCAGTGTCTGGGCACAAACAATAGAAACATTGAGCAAAATCTGCATCCTTATTTTATGTTTATTTTCATAGGCAATTCACATTAAGTTCACATACTAAGTCACTGAGCAGATGTGAAGCAGACAAAACATAAATAATACATGCCAAGCTTCTTATCCTGCATCAGATCACAGTAAATGATGGCAGATAAAGACCTAGAACTCACACAGTCTGCCCAATTCTTCTTTTTTCCATATATATCATAAATGTGGGTGAGCTAAACTAGCTTGACTAGCCTGCAGGGTATCTCTCTGTCCAAGTCAGTTAGAATTTGTTGTTTTCCCTCTTCCATTTTAGATAGAGGAACATGTATTAATCCAACATGCAGGGTCTTATTTACCCCTGACATTTACCCAGCTTCTCAGTCCTCTAACTACACCTGCCCTCTCTGTTTGTCCTATGCATGATCAGGTTCTGGTACAGTACTGATCTCCACCACCTCTGATGGTCCCAAGCATCCACCACCCTCTCAGTAAAGGCCTATTTTTGGAACTTTCACATGGGTGTGCTGTTGTAAAATTAGCTCTTGTATGTCTTGTCCATATATGAGCTTGCAAAATTAAAACTTGTACTTTACTCATGCTAGGGTCATGTGAATTTCACATGATAATGGCAGAATTCAGAACACGCAGTCAGCAAATTCAACAATAAATCCCAGTTTGAAGTGTCACAGATATAATATGCTTACCCTAGGTGTGGCACAAAACTCTAAGGGCAATTTTCAAAGCCATTTCCAGGGCTTATAGAGTGCTTTACCTGTCACTGAACCTTTCTGAAAATCATCAATGCTAGTAAAATTATGTATATAGTACCATAATGCAGGTAATTTTACTCGCTGTAGGGGATGCACCTGTGAGGGTGCGGTGCAGTTGGCATGGGATTTGGACTGTGCATTTACTTTTGAATTGAAAAAGTACATGTGATATAAAACTCAGGTAAATGTACTCGCGCAAGAAGGAGGTGCAGTATTCAGAGTGAACGTGTGCATACGTATACTTTCGCTTTCAAACTTGGCGAAAAGTCCATGAGTAAACATTTCCCACAGACTTTGCAAATATGTGGGCTGTGTGAAAATTGTTCTTTGTAGGGGTAATTTTATAACGGCGTGTATTGATGAAAACTGCGTGTATACTTTTTACTCTATGGATTTTGCAGGATTTAAAAAAAAAAAGTATGCAGTGAGGCATGTTTACTAAAGGACATGCTGTTAGCACACGTTTGAGTGGCAAAACAAGCACAGAGGGCCCATTCTAACCTTTTTTTGGGGGGGGGTCTCTGTCCCCCATCACTAGCACATTGGTGAAGTACCACACTGTGCTAACTGGTACCTAATGCCACTTACCACCCACCACCCCTTAAGGTGGTGTTAAGTGCATTCACACACATTTGTTGTTTTTGTGTGTCCATAACACCCATGCTAACCACAATGCACGATCAACACCCATGCTGCACTCCTAACCCACCTAGTTTGTGCCCAATTTCACACTAAGGGGGTCATTCTGAGCAACGAATAGCCATCCACGCTATTCATGCACTTTCCCGGCCCCATCCTCCTTCCTCGTGCGTTGTACGGGAAGTTAGACAGGGGCAGGAAAGGGGAGGAACAGGGCGGTCGCTGGCCCCGGATGTACAGGGCCGATTCTAATGTCGGCCTTGCATGTCTGGGGTCAGCGACTTGAACGGGGAAGTTATCGGAGGGCCTGGGGCTGGAAAGGGGCGGCAGGGGGCATTCCCTGCAGCCCGACCCTGGCCCTGGGAGTCCAGATCAGGGTCGGGCTGCGGGGAAAGCATCTTGGGAGCTGGCAGCTGGAGATCGCGGCTCAATTTAAAAGCCCTAATTGGGTTAGTTGGCCAAGGCCTGTACTTGCAGACGGGCTGAATCGCAGTCCCAGCCTGCACATATAGGCCTGTTCACGATTCTGATCCCACGGGGCTAGACGTGCCCTGCAGGATCAGAATCACAACTCCCTCTGTGCGTCTGATTCTAACCAGATGCACAGAGGGCTTGTATGTCCCGGATGGAATTGGGCCCTAACTGATTAGCATTTTTACCCCACATTAGCAGCATGGCGCACATGAAGTGGTATTTCAGAAGGGATATCTAGGAAGAATATGGGGTAGCACAGGCAAAATGATCCATTCACAGAGCAAAATGTTCAAGAATCTGTGGGAGTAGCAGCAGTGAAGGGAGGAATGTATAAGTGCCTTCTGAAACTGGTACGTCTCCACCCTGAAAAATGAATATCTCAATAGCCAGTACAGAACATGGGCCCCATGCAGATAGCACGGCTAGGTATGTGCACGGATGTAGGCAATTTACAAATGTGGATGTCCCCTCAAATTGCATGGCCTCAGAACGGGGTACTTGGATGTGCCGGCAGGGGTATTTCAGAAAGTGGGGGAGGGTCTATGCTATGAGACTTGCGCAACCTGGCCTGCCATTTCAGATACTTGGATGTTCCACAGCTGACCAGTAATATGTTTGGAGTACATACTGTATTTCCACGCAGGTTTCTTAGGGAAGAAAATAATTCTTGTGGCAATGAAAGCATGCTAAGTATTTTCCTCTGGAACAGTTACATCCATGAAACAAGCTCTTTGTTTTCACTTTATTCATGGTCAGGAGCAGATATAGGCATGGGCATCTCACCAACCAGGGTCAGACATGCTTGTGCCATTTTGAACTTGTACTGTGATGTGCATCTTCCTTGCTCTGCTCAGGCCACGGCTCTACCAGGCTCTCGTGCTTCACGGACATTCGCGTGCCGGGGACATCGGTATACCCAGCTTCTAAAATGCTTGGCACATCCAAGCGTCCATTTTCAGACATCCAACTTGTGAATAGGACTTCAAAAATACTCCTTTAGCATAAGGCGAACTCCACACTTAACAGTTAGTGTGGTTTAGTAAACATGTGCCAGTATGTTTGCTTTGAAAAGTATCCCTGGAAATACGTATACCCACATGCGTTTACACTTAGGGGCTTGTTTACAAAGCAGCGGTAGTGGTTCGCGATCGCAATCGCAGCCGCGGCCCCATTGAAATCAATGGGGCCGCGGCTCCGATTACGATCGCAAACCGCTACCGCGGCTTTGTAAACAAGCCCCTTAGTTTGTGTAGGTCTCTTTTTCGGAGTGAAAAATGTGTGCATACTCTTGAAATTTAAAAGATAGCAACGCAAAAACGGCACAAAGGCATATGTGTTGCATTTATTTTATAAAGCCAATATATGTGCTTATGTTTCTTTATAAAATTATCTCAGTGAAAGTCGATGCACGCATTTACACCTGCTCAGATACAGGTCTGTGTATGTGCAGGTAAGAATAAGGGCCATGTGTGTCATACACACACACATGTGCAGATCCTGACACTGCTCTGCCTATATGTAAAATATGCATGTAAATGATGACGCTACCCTAATTCCTCCCCTGCTTATGCATACTATACAAGTGTGCGCCATCTTGTACTGTGCCTATTTTAGGCATAACCTGCATGCAAATCAGCGTTTTATGCACAGAAAAAGTTGATAAAATTATCCCCATATTGCATAAAAGTATGTACTCTGCATTTGTGTACCTATACCCCTCTCCCACCCTCGAGCCAATTTCATAAATGCTGTTTTACATTCTCATGTCCCTTATAAATTTACCCATTGTATGTAGCGCCCAACCCTGCTCCCAGAAATACCTCACCCCACAGCCGTAAACAAGTATGCAGATACTTTCAAGCCATATACAGGGCAGGCATTTAAAAAAAAATCAGCTCTAGTGGTAAAGCGCTGTTTTACCCTCAGACAAGGCTTGAAAAATTACCCTCGATGGAAGTAATTATGTAAAGCATTTTTTCTACGTAGAAATCCTCTTTTACATACACAGAAGGATTTTTATAAAAGTGCAGGTGTTGAATATGCCACGAGCTTTGCTTGCGGGCAGGCATAAAGTTCCGACATACCTTTACACCTTTAGTGAGCTTTTAGGAATAATTATGAGAACCTATTTCATAAAGGCACATAGATGCCTATGTGCCTTTATAAACTAGGCACATTTTGGGGCTTTTCACATCGGTGTGCTGTTGCAAAATTAGCCCGTCTGTGTCTTGTGCATACGTGGGGCGGTGCTACACCAGCACTTGCAATCTAGAAGTATCAGCAGATTAAAAACATGCAATTCCCTTCCCACAAAGAGCAATATTTCCCCGACTTCTCCCTTTCTCTTTCCTATTATCGCCCTACACTTGTCCAAGCCCTGAAGTTGCTCCTAATTGTTCATTCCATTCAGTAATGATTGCATGACAGAAGCGGTAGCATGAGCCCTAAACAGCTCACTGGTCACAGCGAATGAAACATCACTGCTCCCTTGCAGCGTCCCAGTGCTGTATTCAGTGGGATGTGAAAGGGAGGGAGACGGGGAAAGCTAGACTGAGGAATCAATACAAATTACTGAAGAGAAAGCCTGGCCCTAGGCTGGAATTGTAGCATATGTTTACGCTAAATCAGGCAATCTGTCTTCATCTGGACTGTGTAATGGAGCTGGTTGACAGACGGGAAGGGGAATCGGAGAAGAGGAGGGGTCAAGGGTTGCAGGAGTTCTCTCTCTCTCTCACTCTCTCATCATACAATTAATCTGTCTCCTGAAGAGAAAGCTGGTTATCGATTGGGCCCAGGGAAAAGTGCAGGAAGAGATACCTTTGACCAATTAAAACAGTGTTTGTAAAGATAGGAATAGGGAGGCCATACTGTAAAAATGGCATATAGTTGTATTTATTTCTCTGTGAATAAGAGAGGGACAACTGCATTGTTCCCAAGACTGCTAGTGCTAGGAGAATGTGTGGCAATGGAATATAGAGCATGCAGAGGAGCCCTCCTGCAAGATAGTTCTGTTCTTCTTTGTATTTTAGTGCTGTCTACTGGTAACCCTTTCTTGTCTATGTATCATTGGAAGTAAATTGCCAGGCCTTTTCTTCCAAGACAATGGAGGATAAAGTTGCTTGCCCAAGGTCACAAAGAGTACCAGTGGGAATCAAACCCTTGATCTTCTGGGTACTAGATAGTTGCTCTAACCATTAGGCTACTCCTCCACTCTGTTTGTCTAACCTGCTTAAAACACTGAGGCTGGGATAGATGACTCACTGTCTGCCACAAACAGATGAGATACCCAAATGTGGCAGCAAAGACAGGTGGGGAGATTATGTTAATGCGTATGTCTTACTGTATGGGGGGATGGGAGACACATGTACAGTTCTGTTCAGGATCATTGAAGATGAGTTAATCCAGAGTGGTCATAAAACAAGGGCCTCTAATTTGTAAGATTTGGAGGTGTCCAAACAATTATGTACAGGAATGAATTTCCACAGGGCTATGCCTGGCTAGATTTTTTGTGACATCAGCAGAATATTGTTGCAGGTCTTATTTCTAAGGCTTCAATATTTTGGTTTTAATGGGTAAGCACTGATAAAACATCCCTGCTGAAAAATAATCAGTGGTTATTGCCGAAGCTTCAGAAAACCAGTGCCTTGTGACAGGGGCGGCCCAAGGGGGGTGCGGGGCCATGTGCGGAGACTCAATGCGGGGCCTCATTTGCATAAGGTGCCTCATTTGCATAAATATTTGCATAATGTTACCATACACTAACTTTTAGTAGACATGCCTCTTAATGAGTGTATGGATAAAGAAAGACTAAAAGATTTCTACATTACTATAATCCAGTGCCAACCGCCAGGCACATTAGGAATTACTACAAACGCTGCCCATTTATTTATTTTTATTTATTTATTTTATTTACTTACATTCTCTTATATACCGCTCTATTCTGCATCAGTGCGGTTTACATTGAACAAACTGAAATTACATTGAACAGGGCATTATAACTTGGAGATAACTATTTTACAGGGAACATGGGCTATTTAGAACCCATAGCAAACCCGCCGTATCCTAACAGCACTACCAGGACTCACAAAGCACCATACCCTACCTATCAAAAGGCAACACTGCAAATATTAAACCAATACATTTCAGAGAATAACAATACATGACCTACTGGGGAAAGAGAACAAGTGGGAATGTCAAATAGGAATTACATAAACAGAATACCTCAGCTCAGTTACACATGCAGAACATAGACCATCACCAAACAAGGAATCACAATTTAGAAACAGGAAGACAATAATTATACTGGGAACCCCAAAAGCCAAACTTGGAATGTACAACACTGTAGAAATAAAACTATAAATTAATTTCCTCTTGTACTAAACAAAGTGCAGACATTAATGATGTACATTTCCTAGAGCTGACATATTCCAGTTAATAAATTCAAACTAAAGAGATATCTTTCTACCTTTTGTGCATTTTTTCTTCAGTTGCAATTGCTCCAGCTACTTTCTTCTGGTTTCTTCGTGTCTTCTGCTAACTCTCCATTGCCTGCTGTCCATTTGTCCTTTCTTCTTTCTTCTAGTTTTTTTCCATCCTCTCTCTACATCTGCTTTAACATACTAATCTTTCTCCTTTTGCTCTTTCCTCATTCCTATTTCATCCACTCAGATTTTACCCTTCCATCCTCAATCCCCACTTACTCTCCCAATATCCGGCCAATTGTAGATTTGTCTTCCCTCCCACACAAAATATTTTTTCCCTCTCCATTTCACTCTCCCAGCCCCATCCCATTCTAATCCTCCCCCAACATCAGCTCCCTTCTAGTTCCAGCCCCACCCAGCATCTGCTCCCTTCTAGTCCCCGCATCAGCCCATTTCCAGTCCTAGCCCTCCATCAGCCCATTTCCAATCATATCCTAGCCCCACCATCAGCCCATTTCCAGTCCTAGCTCCCCCATCCATTTCCAGTCCTATCCGAGTCCCTCCATCAGCTCATTTCCAATCCCAGCCCCCCATCAGCCCATTTCTAGTCCTTTCCTAGCCCCACCATCAGCCCATGTCAAATCCTAGCTCCCTTCCACTCAGCCCATTTCCAATCCATGCCCCCATGAGCCTACTTCCAGTTCTAGCCCCTCCATGAGTCTATTTCAGTTCAAGCCCCCACTACAGCCCATTTCCAATCTTAGCACCCCCCCAACAGCCCATTTCCAAACCTATCCTAGCCCCTCCATCAGCCCATTTCCCGTCCTAGCCCCCCCCCACTCAGCCCATTTCCAGTCCTAGCTCCCTCCCCTCACAGCCCATTTCCATTCCAAGCCCCCTCCCCATCAGCTATTTGCAGTTTAAGCCCCCCTTCCACTCAGCCCATTTCCATTCCAAGCCCCTGTCCCCATCAGCTATTTGCAGTTCAGGCCCCCCGTCCACTCAGCCCATTTCCAGTCCTAGCAACCCCCCCACCCCATTACCAGTCCTAAGCACCCCCCACAACCCATTACCAGTCCTAAGCCCCCCATCAGCCCACTTCCAATCCTAACCCCCCCATCAGCCCCACTTCCAGTCTTAGCCCCCCCATAGCCCATTACCAGTCCTAACCCCCCATCAGCCCATTTCTAGTCCTAACCCCCCCATAACCCCATTTCCAGTCCTAACCCCTCCCCATAACCCCATTTCCAGTCCTAGCCCCAAATAACCCCATTACCTGTCCTAACCCCCCCATAGCCCATTACCAGTCCTAACCCCCCATAGCCTATTACCAGTCCTAACCCCCCCCTATCAGCCCACTTACAGTCTTAGCCCCCCCCCCCATAGCCCATTACCAGTCCTAGCCACCCATCAGCCCTGTGGCGGGATTAACAGAGCCGCGAGAGGAGAAGCTCTCCCTTCGCGGCTTTGGCAGCTGACACTGAGGGAGTTGATGCTGAAAGGAGGATTCTGCAGGGCAGGGGGGGGACCCGCGGGGTGCTCGATTCTGCCGCTGCCATGGCGGCGGCGGCAGCAGCAGCAGCAGCCAGTTTGTGTTTTTTGTTTTAATCCAGCTGGGCTGATTGCTGATGCAAGATGTTCTTTGCGCGGGGCCCCCTGAAACACGGGGCCCTGTGCAAAAACATTCTTGCTCAATGGACGGGTCGGCCCTGCCTTGTGAGTTCTCTGTCAAATACTCCTGCTTGTTAGAGATATGTTGTTCTTTGTACCTTTCCAATGGTGACTCTTCAGCTGCAGAAGTTCTTATCAACTGACCTCCATGTCCCCTGGCTCCTGCAGGTCCACCTCACAGCTTATTCCTTACAGTAAGCATCAGAGCTGGATTAAGAGAACAAAGTAAGCAATATGGGAGATGAACGAAAACCCTGAAAAGGGCTGATTTTAGGTGTCTTCTTAAAACTCTAGATTAGTTATAAACACCTAAAAAGAGAAGTTTTGCTTATACCTCATGCATTTCAGATCCTCATGGTAGCTACATCAAATTCCCATACAAATAAACAAAATTAGACTGATTTTAGGGACTTATTCAGTGCCAATGGAAAATAAAAATTGAATAATTAGCTGCAAATAATTTCTAGATTGCAGGGGTGCACAAGTTCAGTCCTTGAAAGCTGCAGACTGGCCAGGTTTTTCAGGATATCCCTAATGAATGTGCATGAGACAGATCTGTATGCATACTACCTCCATTGTATGCAATTTTATCTCATGCATATTTCTTAGGGATATCCTGAAAACCTGGCTTGTGAATTTTTGCACCCCTGCTACAGTGCTACTAGATGTACAAGAGAGTCATTTCCAGGGACAGCAGACCACCTTAGTTGAGAGGCCAAACAAGTCAACCTCCACTCATGCCCTTGCCTAAGCTCTCTAATTGCTCATGCCATGTAAGACAGGCCCTGGTTGCTCTGCTCTGCTGTCTTTGAGCCCTTCTATGTGGCGCTTACTATTTAGTAAAGAACACACAGACAATGCAACTAAGAGCTTTCAAGTTGAAAACTAGACCAAGAATGGGAAGAACCAGATTTTCGCATTTAAAAGCAGACTAAGGAGGTGCAATTTTAAAATGGATTTCATTGAGGACAAGGACTACTTTATTTAGCTAGCAAAGCTGCATTCAATCTGTTAATGGTGTCGGTTTCAGAAATACATGCATTATAATAAACAGACATGGGATAAAGGTGAAGTACTCCTTTTTGGAACATTACCTAGCATACACAGTGTAGGTGGTTTCCTTTTGTGCAGTGTGCATGGGGTTGGTCACTGGTACAGGAAGCCTGCTGATGTTGCTCAGTAGCAATAACAATGCATTACAGAAATGTGTTCAGCAGTCAATAGTATAAAATGAATAATGATTTCACAGTCGATAATTCATGAAGCAGGTAGCAGTTAACATAGTGACATCACCAGATGTCGATTCCTGCATTTTTTGGAATGGTTTTGTAAAGAGGGTTATATTTTCTCATTAGAAATACATTGGTCAATGTTGTACAAGCCCAGTTTAGTAATGCAGTCTTTTCTCATTCATTTTTCTACTATTGGGTCAATATTATCCATTCTTAGAAGCCTATTACCAGGCTGTGATAAACTTCACGGGTTAGCAGCCCATTTTTGCAGAATTTTATTACAGATGCAAATAAGCTCCCAGTTCATTTGAATCTCTAGCAAAATTTCATGAGCAATATAATGCACGTTGTCAGGGCTGGTGCAAGGGTGCTGGGTGCCCTAGGCAAATCCTGAGTTCTGCTCCCCCCCCCCCCCCATAATTAACTGTCAGGCCCCTATTCCATCCCTCTTTAGGTTTTGATAATTAAACTTAAAAATCATAATCACCCAACCTCATGCCTCCCAGAATGATCCATGAAAATGCATAACAAAACATTATGGGCCCGATATTCCAAAGGCATTTGCATGTTTACAGCCAAGTACGCCATGTAATTGCCTTAAACGGGGATATTCAATGGCACCTACATGGTTAGTGCCGTTTGATATCCCCAACTATGTCCCCTACGCGCCCTGATGCTATCTGGTCAGTATCGGAGCGTGTTGGAGGGCATTCCGCGGCAGAGCAGAGGTGGTGACTGCCGCTAACTGTGTAGTGGCAATATTGGACCGCTACATGGATAGTGGTCTGTGGCTAAAACTAGGCCAGATCACCTAGTTCTAGCCACGGACTACTAACCGTGTAGCGGTCCAATATCCCTGCTACAAGGTTAGGCTCTGCGGCGTTGACCCCTTAACGCACAACCCGGATATTCAATGCCTTCACTGCGCCATTGAATATCCGTGGTTAAGGGTGAGTGCACATTAGTGCTGCATAGCCCACCCCGAAGAAAGTCGGGCCCCATACTTCTAAATGTTAAACTGGTCCCCTGCCATCCTGACTCATACACAAAATAAGAGCGCTTTCCAAAAAGCCATTTACCCAGATATATGAGCTCTTTGAAAACTGCCCACCTCCATGCAGGCACAAGTGGCAGTTCTTGGGGTTAGTGGGGCTATCAGGACCTACTGTTTTGCCTTGACTACTACTGCTCTTTGCCTCCCCTGAGAAGCTGCTGTCCTAGGCCGCTGCTTAGTCTTCCTAATGATTCCACCAGCCCTGGTCACTGTCGTGACAGGAAACTTCATGCATGTCCAGCTGTGACAACAAATGCTAAATTCTAACAAGTTGATAAGTGCACACTTATAGTGCCACGTTTTCCCTTCCTCCATTTGCAAACTCATACACGTCTGGGAGGATGGGGGTTAAGAGTTCAATAAGAGATGATCAACTGTGTCTTGTTATGGTAGCAGGGGATCTGTCAGAGGCCCCTGTTCCTAGGAAGTCTTAAAATTGCTGGTGAGCCAGTAAATCCCTAGAGTCCCCCTCCAGCCCCATGCCAGACATTATTGTAAAAGAAAGCAGCTCACCCACAAACCAATACTCCTACCCAAGGCCTACCTCCTCTTGAAAAACTGGGGCCTGAACAACTGGTTGGTCAAGCCACATATAGGAACTCACTCTTATCGGGCTTCCTTGAAGCCCTGGTGATGATGTTGGTGCCCCTCCCATACTTGCACCCTGTGCAGCCACACTGCTCGCACAGCCCTTGTTCTGGCTCTGTTTATTTTCAATCTCCAGGGAAGAAAACTCTGAAATCATAAATAATTATTACAATCAACTTTCTTCCAAAATAATGTAATATTAATATTGCTTCCATGTTTTCTACCATTTTCATCCAAAAATTCAGTAGAAGATTGATGACAAGTCATCAGAATTGCAGACGCAGATATTTGTTCCACCATTCAATAAATTTGATAAGTTCACTCTTAAATAGGCTCCATACACAAAAATTATTTTTAAAAACCTCTTCCAAACCAATATAAGTAAAAAATATTCAGACAGCTGTAATTGCTGTTCTTCCACCATAGCACATATAGAAGGTAATTTTATAGCAGGGTGCCATGGGTAGCCGCCTACAGATGTGCCTACATAGCCGCTATGATATAAAGACAAGTAGGCACCTGTTTATCTTTATGAAATATTGTGTATGTGGAAGAGAACTTGCCTTGACTGTAGGTGCAACCACGTATAACCTGCTCATGAGCAACAGGTAAATAACCATACGTACTTTATGCAGGTCCGTGTGTAGATTAAAGTATTTTATAATCTATGCACAGATGTGTAAACTCTGCTCATGTGCCACCCACATCACTCCTCCAACAACTTTCATGCCAAAGCGTGTACTTTTATGCCAATTGGTATTTTATAATAAGCCATTTATGTGCATTTTTGGCTGCATACATGCAGGATACCTTTATGAAATTACTTCCATAATGTGGGACTCTATCGGAAATCTCTCTGGAATCACAAAACTCAAAATTCTTTTTGTAAAATCCTATCACATCAGTTCAAAGGCTTCATCTTGCGGAATATGTGAATGTAGTGATACTACTACTGCTACTACTACTACTGCTACTTCTGCTAATCATTTTATAAAACTACAAGGCATATGCAGCACTGTACAGAGACATATAAGAGATGGTGCCTGGTCATCAGAGCTTACAGTCTAGACAAAATAGTCAACATAACAACCGGGGACTAGGATATGTCTAGAGCAGGGGTTCCCAACCCAATCCTTAGGACAACCACAGTGAAAAGGCATGAGAGAGATCTACATGCCAAGGAGGCAGTTCATGCAAATCTGTCTCATGCACAGCTACTGAGGCCATCCCAAAAACCCGACTGGCTAGGCATGTTCCGAGGAACTGGGCTGAGAACCTCTGGACCAGGGGAATGGTAAGGAAAGACATCAGTGGTGAACAGGAGACTAAGAGAATCAGGATCCAAAAGCAGCCTCAAAGAGGTGTATTTTCAGCTTGGATTTGAATAGCGCCAGTGATGGAGCCTGACCCATTAATTTGGGTAGTTTGTTCCAAGCATAAGGAGTAGCAAGGTGGAAAGATCAAAGTCTGGAGTTGGCAGTGGAAGAGAAGGGCACAGATAGATGGGATCTGCCAGAAGAGCAGAGTTCCCGAGGAGGGGTGTGAGGAGAGATAAGAGAGGAAAGGAGGTGATATTGCAGAAGGGCTGTCGAGTAAGATTTGCTTCTTTGCAGATGATACCAAAATCTGCAATAGAGTAGACACCCAGGAATGAGTAGATAAGATAAGGAGGGATCTAGCTAAACTTGAAGAATGTAGAAGCACATCAAAATCTGAATATATAGAGGGTGTGGCCAAGATGGCAACATAGTGCTGGAGCTCCACGTTTACCTCTTATGCCCAAGCAAAAAGGAAAGGCTGGGAGAGAAGATCTCAACTCTTGAGCCACCTGCAGCTGTACATCCAATGAATCATTATGTGGGAGTGCCGTTGGCTAGTGGATCTGAGATGAGTCCGAATTTGTCAGCACCAAGACCAGAGAGTCTGATGCCACTTTTGGACATTGATGTTTCACTCTCCCTGGATGTGCGGACATCGCCTCCCTGCCTGCGGAGAGATGTTTTGGTGAATGATAGCTCTGGGAACCCATTGCTGGAAATCGACATCATTAGTGCCCCTGTTCGAGGAGAGCTGCCTGTTGCAGCTGAAGTGCTAATTGAACCCTTCTTGGAGACAGAACCCTATAGTTGACAAAAGCAGTTGATGAAGCATCAGGGGGAAATCAGAGGAGTGCTGCTGCCAAAGAGACCACCCTGACTTTGTCTTCAGGTTGCTAACTTCTTTATAATCTGGTGTGTCCCCCTTGACTAGGCCTTTAATGTTTAGTCTTGAGGCCATTTGGGAAGCCATTATTCATCTTTTTGAGAAGATCTCTAAGCAAACAATTGAGATATTATCTAAAGTACAGTCTAACTTAGATTTGATTACAGCAAATTCTGAAGCTACTGACTCTGCTAAAGTAGTTGCTTAAGACCATGCAGGCAAAATCTCAACATTATCTGGCACAAATGCTGCCTTAATTAAGGAAAACCTCGCTGTGAAGTTTAAACTGGAAGCATTGGAAAATGCCTCCAGGCCATCAAACTTGATGGTCTTGAATTTTCTGAAAGCTGCAGGTGTTTCTGCTACGGAAATGTTTAAGTGTTATTTGATGGAGCTTTTCTTGCCCTGAAGGAATTGATACCCCCTATCCCAAGGGCATATTATCTTCCCTCAGCTAAGAAAGTATCATCTGCTCAAACTGCAGATATGACTGTCTTTAATATAACCGCTCTTCTGGAGTCATCAGAAACAGAGACATATACAGTGGTTCTGCAACTTTATTAATAATTTGTGCTTTGAATACTGACCAAGATTAGATTCTTAGGATGCATTTCAAGAAGACATCTGTAATGTGCTGTGGTTTCTCGATATCTATTTTTCCTGATCTAGTGAGGTTAACCCAGAAGAGATGGTGACAGCTTCTTTTCTTGAGACCCGGAGTGCTGCAGTTAAATCTGTATCTTTTCAGACAAATGAGCTGGTGTCCTTTTTTTAAGTTCCAGGCTGGCAACATCTCCCCCAGTACCCTATATGGAGGTGACATAATCCATGCATTAGTTGTATAACCTTTGGACCAGCACTATTCTAGCTGATTACTTGGTTTTTTTGTCTTTGTTTCTATTTGATTCCTCTTTGGCACCTATCCCCTATAATTATTGTGAACGTGTAGGAGATCCCTATATTGTTTGAATTTGTCTAATGGTTTATTTTTGATTTATGATGTAGTGTACTTCCATTTTCTATATAAGATGTTTATCTTGACTATAAGCTTACTGAAAAACAAAAAAAGAAAAGAAAATAAAACAAAACGATGCAAACATTTTTCATCTGCACATCCCTAGAGCTTACGCTTCTCCAGGACCAAGCAGGAAGTCGGTCCTCACATATGGGTGAGGTCGGCGCCGACGGAGCCCTCGTGCGGAGCATTTCCACAGCTTTCAAGGAAAGCCTTTGGGAATGCAGCGCACATGCGCGGTCCCCTTCCCGCCCAAGGGTGCCATCTTGCTCAGTCTTTCTTTTTCCGCGGAGCCCAACAGACATGAGTTCATGTCACCCGGGAAAAGTAGATTTTTTTCTGCAATTTTCGCTTTTTCTTATCCGGTTCGACGCCAGTTCCCCTTCCCGCCTGGGCTCGGTACACCGGTATCGAGTCCGGAGTTTCTTTTTTCGGTTTCTGTCCTTCGTGACTAGTGTTCGCACCTTTTTTGTTATTTTCACTGGCAGCCCGGTCTTTTGACCTTGCAGGGGCCCTTTTTCCCCCGATGGCTGCCAGCGGGTTCAAAAAATGTGATCAGTGCAAGAAACTTATGAATCTCACCGACACACATGACTGTTGCCTCGGGCATGACCATTTATTTATTTACATTCTCTTATATACCGCGCTATTCTGCATCAGTGCGGTTTACATTGAACAAACTGAAATTACATTGAACAGGGCATTATAACTTGGAGATAACTATTTTACAGGGAACATGGGCTATGGAGGGTTAAGTGGCTTGCCAAAGACCACAAGTAGCACCTGTGGGACTAGAAACCCCAGTCCTTCCGGCCCAAGGTTGCTGTCCACTAGTGGGATTTGAACCCCTGACCTTCTGGCCTGAAGTACCTTGCCCCAACCACTAGGCCACTCCTCCACTCCATAACCTGCTGGTCTGTGGCCCGTGCGGTAAAATGTCGTCGAAGGCACTTCGGAGCCGTCAGTATCAACGTGAAAGAATTTTTTCAGAGTCCGCGTCCGGCCAGGCCCAGAGTGCCGTCGTGGTCCTCTGAGAGGGGGTCTCCCACCAGGGAGCACAAAAGGAAGAAGAAGCTCATGAGGGTGGTGTCGGTGGAGGCCCCTGGGTCCTCAAGGGCCAGGTCGCGCAGCCCTGACTGCCGCCCCGGGCTCTCGGAGTCGGAGAGGCCATCCAAACTACCTCGCATGGAGCCAGAGTCCCCGAGTCACGTAAGTTCTGTTGTCCTTGTGGACTCTCCTCCGGGAGAACCGACATCGGGCCCGACGCCGTCGCGCTTGGACTCCTGCGCTTGGACTCAGGCTGACGGCCTTGGAGAGCAACTTGGCTGCCTTCGTGGAACAGTAGCAGGTGCTGATCACCGGTCTGACCAGTGCATCTGCCCTGACCACTGGGACCTCGACTAAGTCGACCCCGGAGGCCGATCCGATCCTCGAGTCCATCAAGTCTCGAGTCAATCCTCGGTCAAGGTCCCAGTTGACCTCCCGTGCGGGGCTGAGGTCGTCGATGCCGTGCCCTCGGCGTCGGGGCGGGTGGCACCAAGGCCCACATGGCCAGAGCCGCTCGACTCCTCCTCGGAGGAGTCAGCGTGGGAGACGGAGGACGACGAGTCTCCTGACACCTTCCGGACCTGGTGCGTCCCTTCGGACTCCCCGGAGTCCGAGCCTTGGAGAAGGCCCCCCCCCCCCCGGAGGATACCCGGTTCTTGGACTTCGTGAGGGACATGGCCAAGGCTTTGGTTTTCACTGCAGACGCTGAGGAGGAGCCTCGAGCCGAGGAGCTCGATGCCCTCCAGTATGATTTTCCTCCGAAGGAAGCCTTTACTGTACCGGTTTCTCCGATGCTGGAAGGGCTGCTCTTCCGTATGTGGGAGGCACTGGCCTCGGCGCCGGTTTTTAGCAAACGGGTCAATTCCATTTATTGAGTCCGTAAGAGCCCTGGGTTCCAAAAGGCGGCGCTACCGCACAATTCCATGGTTGTGGAATCGGCCATGCACTGCCTGAAGAGTCAGAAGATGCACTCCTTGGTGCCCCCCGGCCGGGAGGCCCGGAACCTGGATACCTTCAGTAGAAAGTGCTTCCTGGGCTCTATGCTATCTTGCCATGTCCAGACTTACCAGCTGTACATGGGCATGTACTTAAGGGACCTGGCAAAGGAGATTGCCGGGTTCTCAGCTGGCCTCTCCGAGGAACCCTTGCAGAGGTTCAAAGCCTTGTCGACAGGGATCCGAGAGCGCTCAAAGTTTATCTCTCAAGCAGCCTACGATGGCTTCGAGGCTTCAGCCCGGGTAGCCGCGGCCGGCATCGGTGCACTCCTGGCTACAGTCATCGGATCTGGAGTCATGGTGCAGGACAAGTTGGTCGATGTCCCATGCCGAGGTGACAACCTATTCGGTAAGCCCATGACTGAAAAGGCTGCAGAAATCGAGACTGAGACTCTCACTAGGACAAGGCTGTCCAGAAAGACTTCTGCCCCTTCTCAAAAAAAGAAGGGCTCGGGGAAGAAGCCCTTTTTCCTGAGGAATGGTGCTGCCTACAAATCCTACCCTCAGTTTCAGGCCTCTCCAGCTCCCCAACAGGGCCAGAAGGCCAAGGGGCAGGGGCCCCATAGGTAGAAGACCCCCAAACTGCCAGCTCCGGCTCCGGCACAGCACGGAGCGGGGTTTTGACTTTCACAGCATAGCCTCTCCTCCGCCGGTGGCTCCACTCAGCACAGGGGTTCGGCTGACCCTGTACACCTACAGGTGGCCAGCCATCACAGGGGATACCTGGGTACTGAGCATAGTCCAAAAGGGCTACATGCTCCACTTCCACCAGCTACCCCCCTCCTACTATCCAGAGGAGTCTCCAAGAATCCCTCTACACAGGAACCTCCTCCTTCAGGAGTTGGCAAGGAATAGGCGGTGGAACCGGTGTCTCTCCACCTGAAAAGGCAAGGCTTCTACTCCAGGTACTTCCTGGTACCAAAAAGGACAGGAGGCCTCTGGCCTATCCTAGACTTGCGAAACCTAAAGAAGTTTCTGGAGAGGGAAAAGTTCAAGATGCTTACCTTTGGGATACTGCTGCCCTACCTCCAGCAGGGAGACTGGCTGTGCTCCTTAGACCTAAAGGATGCTTATACTCACATCCTCATTCATCCAGACCACAGACAATATCTCAGATTTGTAGTGGGAGGAAACCATTTTCAGTACAGGGTACTTCTCTTTGGCCTAACCTCTGCCCCCAGGGTTTTCACCAAATGCCTGGTGGTGGTGGCGGCTTATCTCAGGAATCAGGGAATTTTTGTCTTCCCATACCTGCACGACTGGCTCATCAGGGGCCAGTCTCTCCAGGAGGCCAGACAAGCCACTCTTCGCACTGTCTCTCTTCTTCAGCATCTGGGCTTTGTCATAAACTATGCAAAGTCCACTTTGCTCCCCTCTCAGAACCTAGAGTTTATAGGGGAAGCTTAGATACCCTTCAGGCAAGAGCTTACTTGCCCGAAGACAAGGCCCACAGACTGATAGACTTGGCCAACCAGTTCCAAAGCAAGTCTCATGTCTCTGCCAGGCACTACCTGCGGCTCCTGGGCCACATGGCATCCACGGTACATGTGACTCCGAATGCCCGTCTGCACATGCGGGCTGCTCAATGGTGCCTCAGAGATCAGTGGACGCAGGCCACAGGTGACCTCCGAGACAGAGTAAAGGTGTCCAAACCACTTTTGGACTCCTTACAGTGGTGACTACATCTCCCAAACCTTCTCAGTGGGGTACCTTTTCAGGCTCCAGCACACACAAGGGTTCTGACGACCGACGCTTTGTTAAAGGGCTGGGGTGCACATTGCCAGGGCATGTGCACTCAAGGCCTCTGGTCTCCTCGAGAGGCCACGCAGCAAATCAATCTTTTGGAGATGCGAGCAATCCGCTTAGCTCTGCAGACATTTTCTCATGCCCTATCTCACCAGTCTGTCCTAGTTCAGACAGACAATCAGGTGGCAATGTTCTATGTGAACAAACAAGGGGGCATGGAGGTCCAGGCTCCTATGTCAGGAGGCACTGGCCCTTTGCTCCTTTGCAGTCAAACAAGGCATGTTTCTCAAAGCAGTTTATCTACCTGGTCAGGAGAATTTCCTAGCAGACAAGCTAAGCAGGATTCTCCAGCCTCACGAATGGCATTTGAATCCCTCGGTGGTCCAGCAGATCTTCCTCCGCTGGGGACTTCCATCCATCGATCTCTTTGCAAGTCCACAAAACCATCAGCTGCCCAGGTTTTGCTCCAGGCAGCCGCATCCCCTGAGGATGGCAGCAGATGCTTTTCTGATCTCTTGGTCTATGGGCTTCCTGTATGCGTTTCCTCCCACGCCCTTGGTGGCCCAAACTCTGTTCAAGATTCTCCGGGACAAGGCCTCGGTGATTCTGGTAGCCCCCAGATGGCCGAGACAGCCCTGGTTAACACTTCTGCTGCAGTTGGCAGTGGAAACTCCGTTCCCTCTGGGGTTGCAACACGATCTCCTGTCTCAAGAGCAGGGTTCGCTTCTGCACCCTAATCTCAGGTCCCTCAAGTTGATGGCCTGGCTGCTGAAAGGATAGTGCCAGCTCCTTTACTTCTACCTAAGGAGGTTGAGGAGGTGGTCTTGGCCTCTAGGAGGCAGTCCACCAGAAAGTCCTATGCCCTCAAGTGGCGTAGGTTTACGGTATGGTGTGCTCAGCGTAATGAAGATCCTTTCTCTTGCCTTGTGCCAGTAGTACTGCAGTATCTACTTCACCTGTCAGACCTAGGCATAAAGTCTAACTCTGTTCGGGTCCACCTCAGTGCTCTGTCAGCGCACCACTCACCGGTGGAAGGACAGTCTCTGTCAGTTCACCCCTTTGTGTCCCGATTTCTCAGAGGTCTGCTTCTTCTCAAGCCTCCGGTTCGTCCACCGGCGACTGAGTGGGATTTGAACATGGTCTTGCAGCAACTTACTCGCCCACCGTTTGAGCCGATGGCTACTTGCCATTTGCGCTTCCTCTCTTGGAAAGCGCTCTTCCTGGTGGCTCTTACCTCGGCCAGACGTGTGAGTGAACTACAAGCTCTGGTTTCTGATAGACCGTACACACGGTTCTATAGGAACAGGGTGGTTCTATAGGAACAGGGTGGTCCTACGGACCCATCCCAAGTTCCCTCCAAAAGTGGTCTCCTCTTTCCACCTCAACCAGGAGGTGGTTCTTCCAACCTTTTTTCCTAGGCCGCATACCAGCCGGGCTCAAACAGTCTTGCATACCCTGGACTGTAAGAGGGCGTTGTCTTTTTACATAGAACTTACGCGGGGGCATTGAAGGGCTACTCAGCTCTTCGTCTCCTTTGACCCTAATAAGATGGGGTTACCTGTCTCCCGACCTCCCCTTGCAGGGTCGAGTCACAGCCCACTGTGTCAGGGCAAAAGCCGCGTCAGTAGCTCATCTCCACTCTGTTCCGTTGGCAGACATCTGTCGGGCCGCAACTTGGTCTTCAAGCCAGACTTTTGCAGCCTATTACTGCCAGGAGAGAGAGTCCCGAAAGGACAGTACTTTCGGACAGGCGGTACTCCGTAATCTCTTTGAGGTTTAGGCAAATCCTACCCTCCGGCCCTTGTGTTGGGCTACTGTACGGGGGCATTCTCAGAGGACATTCTTACCACGAATGCTGAGGCTCTTGAGAGGGAGCCATTTTTTCAGCTTAGGGTTCCCGGTAGCCTAGAACTGGGGAGTCCCATATGTGAGGACTGACTTCCTGCTTGGTCCTGGAGAAAGAGTAGTTACTCATCTGTAACAGGTGTTCTCCAGGAGCAGCAGGAATCAGTCCTCATGACCCTCCCTCCTCCCCTGGAGTTGCTGTCATATCATTCATTTTGATTTTTTTGCTGTCTTTTAGCTATGTCATCCCTTCCTTAAAAATGTTTACTGTGAAATACATATCACGTTACTAAAATGAGATAGATCATAGCCGGAAATTTTGGTTTTGAGGGCTTGTGCTTTTTTATTTAATGTCATCAGACTGAGCAAGATGGCACCCTTGGGTGCAAAGGGGACCGCGCATGCGCACTGCATTCCCAAAGGCTTTCCTTGAAAGCTGGGGAAATGCTCTGCACAAGGGCTCCGTCGGCGCTGATGTCACCCATATGTGAGGACTGATTCCTGCTGCTCCCGGAGAACACCTGTTACAGGTGAGTAACTACTCTTTTTTTCTCTGTAATTGCTCTATTTATATCCCCTGTGAGCAGCACTCTCTTTATACCCTGTCTTCATCTGAAATAGCTAAAGAAATATTCATCACTTGTATTGCCCCAGAATGAGTGCAGAACTCTTAATTTGAACAATCTACAGTAAGTTCTTTGTTTACTTATTTGTAATAAAATTGTTGGAAATTAAGAAAGCAAGACTTTTTATATGGATGCTGATTGGGTTTAACTTTCTATCTAGGATTCAGCCAGCAGATTTTGAGAGGACACTGCATTAGTAAATGAATCTATTAAAGTTTAGTTTAGTTTAATAATTGGGTATATCGCCCTTCACAGTAACATATCAAAACAGTTTGCAAAATTAAAAACATAGATAAAACAGGCAAGGCATTAAAAATATTAAAAAATATAATACCAAAATATCGCTAACAGTGCCTTGACAGTATGTCCGTCCCTCGACTTACCAAAAATCTTGTTGAAAAGCCAAGATGATAGACCAGATTTAAAATCAGAGGAAGTTCTCTGGAGACAGGAAAATGCCTACTGTACCTGAAAGATGCCAGCAAGAACGTATGAGCTAAATCAAATAAATAATATATATATATATATATATATATATATGATTCTTATATTATCTTCCCTTTTAGATTCTTTTACCTTACATTTCACCTATTTTATCAATCTCCACTTCTTCTTTTTCTCATGCTTGACCATTACACCTTTTCAGGCTGCTTTCACCTCTTAAAATTGCCCTCATGCTAACCTGTACCTTTTCCTTTACCTCCAGTTGCCCAGTCATGTGCGTATTAGGTAGGTAACTCTTTCCCCTCCTTATTCACTCTAATGAACCACTTGCTTCCACCCTTTCACTCATCTTGACTATGAGTTCATGTCATCTCTTCCTTCTAAAAATGTCTTGTGCTAATCTCATTCTTACATATATCTCCTAATCAGCCTCTTCATATTTCAACACACACACACAAAACACATTCATAGAAAGAGATTATATGTTCCTTTTGCATTTGCAGTGATCTGTTTATATTCAGTAAATGGTCATTTGTGCCTATGTTTACAAAATAGTTTCAAATAGTTTTCATATGCACAACAGCACATTATTTTAAGGGGAAGCTAGTGTCAGATGAGAAGAAGAAGAAAGGACTTTTCCATTGCCCCTTGACCACTACTACTGTTCTTTGCACTCTGGTCGAGTATATAAAAGAAGATGTAAAGATGAATAAATAGGTTGTGGACTTTGAGGGCTTGAATTTACAAAGTTCAGGTGTTGATGGTGGAGCTGTGTGAGCCATCATGTAGATATTCACGTTCCAGTTTCATATCATGATAAAGCTGAGACAAACATCTCTTATTAATTCCAGGCCAGATAAATATCCATGCCTCTACCTCTTTTCTGTGTTTCATTTGTATGAACAAAGATGCCGTGACTAAGGAGGCATCAGTAAGCACTTTAAGATCTGTGATGTGAACATTCAACGTCATTGTGCGTTTATGGCTTGCCTGAGTTGTGATCATCTAGTTCTATGGCCAAGGGAACAAGCTGAGTTGGCCCTGGTTTTATCCCATTGCATGCAGTGAGGTGTAGTTTTGATTTCCTTAGTGAGTTCCCTAATATAAGCAAGGCTGTACTTCCTGTATGTAATGGGGGTCAAACTAGGCTCAGCTTCCTAGATATTTTTTTTTAGAGGTGTGAGTAAACAGTGTCATAGCCCCTCCCGGTGGCAGCGCGCTGAAGGGTCAGGGTGGACATTTATTGTTTGATGAAGCCGGGAACTCTAACTTAGACCAGGTGCATTATGGTCCTTATAGTTCCCTTCTTTATAAAGAATAGTTGTGTGAGCCTTGTGCTGGGTTAAATATAAGGTTTTATTCACCTTATTTCAGGGTTTCTACCAAAGTATTTACAAAGTCCAAAACTGTTATAAGAGCTTCACAGTCTTTTCCATTCAAGCAGGATATTTCAATATAAACAGGTTAAATAACCACAAAAACTTCTTCTTTTCAGCTCAACAAAGCAATGGCATTTTTGAGCATGTCTTATGCTATGACTCTGTGAGAGATTCTATACTCTCAGCTACACATAGAGTACAGTCCATATGATATTCAGGTAGCAATGGTTCTGGTTCTACCAGGTCTGTTTGCATATCCTCTTGATCAGATATGGTGTCTGCTAAGCCTGAGCTTTCCCTAGGCAAAACTGGTTGTACTTCAGTAGTTCTCTCCAAGACTTTCCAGCCTGGCTGGACCTGGTCTGGCAGACAGTTAATATGGCTTTTATCTAGGAGCTTCTGCACAGGTTTCCAAAGCTTTCCCCAGCTTTGTTTCTCATATCTATGGCTCTCTGGATTACAAGCCTTTCTAGGACCTGGCACACATTCAGGAAAGGAGGTGTGAATGTACCTTTGTTCTCTGAGACGTGCATTGCTGGTATTCCCTCTACCAGGCACTCTCCTGCTTACACTGTCTTCCCTGGAGACTTCTTTCTGGAGCTTTCCAGCATGGGCTTGTCCTTCCTGGAAGTTGTCCCTTCCTTGTAAAGACTGCAAGCTTAACTGCCTTTCCTTCCTTAGTTGGAGCGTTCCCCTTCCTCTCTCCTTAGTAGCAGGGGTTTCTGTTGCTCTCTGTATTTGAGGTCCTCTCTGTGTTGGTGCTCCTCTCTCTATTGGCGCTCCTCTCCCTGTTGGCGCTCCTCTCTCCCTTCTCCTGCTCGAGCACTGCTTATAAAGCCGTTTCTCTAGTGAGCTTTCTGGCCCTCTACTCAGGTGTGTTTGATTAGCTATTGCATCATTGCAATCTGGGTGTGTCAGCCTACCTTCTGCAGCCTCATGCCTACTCCCTCTAGCTGCCCTTCTTGGTAACTGCATTCTCTGTAAATCAGTTTCTTTAAAAGAAACGGAGCTTTCTTCTAACTCCATAGCTTCAGTAGTGTCAGCTTCATCACAACAGGTAGGTAAATGTGAGCCAGTTGATATAGTATATCTGGCTTTTCAGAAAGCCTATTACAAAGTCTCTCATGAGAGACTCTTGGGGAAATTAAAAACTCATGGGATAGGAGTTAATGTACTATTGTAGATAAGGAACTGTTTAAAAGAAAGGTGAATAGTGGAGTACCTCACAGATCTGTGCTGGGCCCACTGCTTTTTAACATATTTATAAATGACCTGGAAATGAGAATAACGAGTGAGGTTAGAAAATTTGCAGATGACACAAAATTATTCCAAGTTGTTAAAATATAAGAGGATTGTAAAAAATTGCAAGAGGACTTTGAAAAATTGGGAGACTGGGCATCCAAATGGCAGATGAAATCAAATAAGGAAAAGTTGAAAGTTATACACGTGGAGTGCAATTCCATAATGTGCACGTCTGATCCGCAGACACTTTTAAATGAAAAACAGGTCCCGTTTGACCCTAACTCCGCATGCATGGGTTTGGACGTGCCCACGGGTCTGGAATTGGGGACTGAGACATGTTCAGCATGGCATGCCCAAACCCCAGGACATGGGTATACATAGCAAGCGGGATGGATATCCCTGCCCTCGGTGAATTCTGAAAAGATGTATGGCTCCACAACTGTCCATCTCCGTGTAGCCACGCCTCCTCAGTTAAAATGTGCATCCCAAAATCTGCTCCTCACACTGATGGTGTGGTGTCAATGCCAGCCACCCATGAAAACGAATGATATAGATGTGCTGCTGCAAAACAGACCATATAAGCTAGTTCTTTGCATGATCAAGACACTGGAAGTTGATCTCTGTGCACCCAGAGATGTTACAACAGAAAGTAGAAAGTGATATGAGTGTCTTGACATACCCTGCAACACAACATACAGGGCAGTAGGTGAACATTTTAGCTGTGCTTGCATTGGTCATCTCTGACAGCGGTCTGTACAATGATATGTATGGACCAGAAGAAATGGTCCTCTGCAGCTAAATGTCAGAGCATATCCCTGACATTAAATAGGGACCCTCAGTTGAATGCATACACCAGTGCAAACAGCACCATTAGATGCCCAAGGGCACCACATCTGTCTATACAGATGTGCACATTTGTGAGACCTCTGATGGTGCTGTGTGCCTTGTTGCATGCATTCATTCTGAGGGCTCTTTATCGCTGACAGGGATATGCTTTGACATTTTATTTATTTATTTGAACAATTTTTCTATACCGCCCCTTCTAAAGATCAGCAGCTGTTTACATCAAACTGACAAGTTGCATATAACAGTGTATAGTAAATACATTAAACTATTTGCATAGTAACTATTAACACAAAACATTATGAGAGATGTTTATACAATAAAGTATTTACATATGGATTATTGAATTTTATATATATATAGTTAAGGGATATTAGCCTTAGTAGTTGCAATGTTGCTGAATGTAGGAGGGAGCAGCTGATTCTAGGAGGGGGGGGGAGTAGGGGGGAAGGTATAGTGGGGGGGGGGGGGTTGGCTATGTACTAGTATAGATGCAATTTGGGCCATTATAGTATTTGGTGAAGAGCAGGGTCTTTAGTTCTTTTCTAAAGGTTTGAAGATCTTTGATTGATCTGAGGGGGCCTGGAAGTGAGTTCCATAACATAAGGGCTATGTATGTGAACGCTCTGCTACTAGTTGTTTAGTCTTACTGATGGATGTTGGAAATGAGAAGAGGTTCTGGTTGCTTTTTCTTTAGCCGTAGAGACCCTGTCCTGCTGTATCCTGGCTAATCACACTGGCACCTGTTCATGCTGCAGTCAACCTTACGAACTAGATACTGGCCAGGCACTGATGTCTCCCCAAAATTGCAGTTGCACACACTGGGTCCCCCCATGCATCCCTCTAACCCAGTGGTTCTCAACCCAGTCCTTTGGGACCAAAAGGCCATTCAAGTTATCAGGATATCCACAATGAATATGCATGAGATAGATCTGCATTTACAGCTTCCATTGTATGCAGATCTATCTCATGCATATTCATTGTGGATACCCTGAAAACATGACTGGACTAGGGGTCTCAGAGGACTGGGTTGAGAACCACTGCTCTAACCATACACAGATGCACACACACTCTCTCTCACTTGCAGTCACACAAACATACATCTGCAATACAAATGCCCTTCACCTCTAGAAAACAGCTGGTATAACATGATGGGATGGGTTCACAAGACTGCTAATCTGATCTGCATTTGTCACCCATGCATGCATCTGTTGTATACTCAGCCACATGCAATCCCTACATCAATGTCCCACACCTCCAGGGAAGGTTGACAGGGAATGTTAGGGTGCCCTAGATCACCTCCTGTAGCTCACATAGCAATTGTCAGCATAGCTAGAAATAATCACCATTGCACCTCTGAATATTTCTGTAGGGGTGTTTAGTAATGTGTCTTCACCATACAACCTTCCCCGACCTCTGCATTCTGTTCTTTGCAACTGTATTTTGTGGTCTTCTAGACTGCAGACATGCCAGTTCACAACATCTTTGTCACAATCATTCATCTCTATGGAACGCATTGCAGAGCAGAGCAGAAAAGTTTCCAAGTCCTGGCCTTATTCCACGTTTCTGCAGGTATAACATGGACATCCACGGGAAACACACAAAACGTACACGGGCCTTTTCTGAATATGCATTGCACATCTCTGCTGCTGAGCATGCACCCATTCCCCTCCCGCCCATGTGCTGTGTACGTGGAGGGCCACGGGTGTATCAGAATACGGTCATAGACATTTTAGCTAGAAAAACATCTACACCGCAAGTCTTACTGCTGTTCCGGACTGACTCCCTGAGGGAAGAACAACCCAAACTACACTTGAGCGATGCAAGGTTCCACATTAGGAATCACCACCCAGGAAAAGTATCTGGGCATCATTATGGATAATACGTTGAAATCCTCTGCCCAGTGTGCAGCCATGGCCAAGAAAGCAAGTAGAATCCCAGGAATCATAAAGAAGGGAATGGAGAATAAAATGAAGGACATTATAAAGCTGCTGTATCGCTCCATAGTGCGACCACACCTTGAATATTGTGTGCAATTCTGGTCGCCATATCTTGAAAAGGATATAGCAGAATTAGAAAAGGTACAGAGAAGAGCAAAAGAAATGGTAAAGGGGATGGAAGGATACCCCTATGAAGAAAGGCTAAGAAGGTTAGGGCTCTTTAACTTGGAAAAGAGATGGCTGAGGGGAGATATGATAGAGGTCTATAAAATAATGAATGGAGTGAAATGGGTAAATGTAGATCAGTTGTTTACTGCTTCAAAAAGCAGAAAAACTGGGGGATATGCAATGAAGCTACAATGTAGCACATTTAAGACTTATTGGAGAAAATACTTTTTTACCGCATAATTAAACTCTGGAATTTGTTACCAGGGGATATAGTAAAAGCTGTTAGTGTATCTGGGTTTAAAAGAGGTTTGGATGAGTTCCTGGAGGAAAGGTCCATAAATCATTATTAAAGAGGACCAGGGAAATCCACTGCTTACCCATTGGACAAGCAGCATGGAATCTGTACACCTTTTGGGAACCTGACAAGTACTTGTGACCTGGATTGGCCACTGTTGGAAACAGGATACTGCTCTTGATGGACCTTTGCTCTGACCCAGTATGGCTTGTCTTAAGTTCTTATGTGGAGTTGTATGGTCACCCTAGTGATCATGCTCCAGTTCCAGAGGGATTACGGGTTGGATAATATTGCAGGAGACAAAGTATCATTCATCCTTAAAAACCTGCAATTTTGCTTAATTTACAAAGGTTCACTATATTAAAATGCTCATTTTTCATACCTATTTTATAAAGAAAGGTATAAAGCATGTGGTCAAAAACGTATGTTAAACTAGGCAGAAGCACTTATGCCTGCCCTAGGGCTTTTGGAAATGCCCACACTTAGATTTTGCAAGAATGCAAATTAAATTATAGCATTTTTATTGTATATGTGTAATTTTGTGCTCCACCCAAACACCCCCCCCCCCCCCGTGCATGCCAACAGTGAAAGTATGTACCATTGGCCAAATGCATGTACTTACAGAATAGCGACCAACTGTACGTGGAAATGTAGGCACGCCTGATAAAATAACCCTCAGTGTGTGGCAGGATGCTTATTGTTCACACACTGATTTCAGAGGAAATAAGCAGAGGGTAATGAGTAGTTCTGATGCAACCTATTGCCTACCCTCTCTTCCCTCCGTTGACTGGTACCTGAGCAATAAGCCATTTCAAGCATAATCTGTATTTCTTGAGACTAGAAAATAGAGGTTTTAAAACATGGATGAACCATTTCTTCTTCACTAATTTTCTTAACCATACCTCCCTAGAAACTGAAACAAAAGTGTAAAGCTACAGATTTTTAATAATGATGCTCCAGTTCAAGGAGGTTATGCATTATTAAAGTACATCTTTTGTAATGGGAAGAATGATCAACAGTTCCTAAAATCCTCAGTTTAACTACTTTTAGCATAGATAACTTGTGGTGGGATGCCTTGTTGTGCAAATGTGTACAGTACTCCTTACAGAGAAAGGGTGAGGTCTAGAGCTCTTGCTATGTGGTCTGGAAACCACTACTGGCTGTTTGGTCCCACCCCCTCTTTTCCCTGAATCATTCATCTTCTCCACAATAAAACATCCTGCCATGGGTTATATTTTCTGAAATTAGGTAAGATTGATATTTCAGAAATGATGACCGTAACTTTTTCTTCCCAAAATTTTCTTACCCATAAAGACTCTTGAATTGGAGCCAGTGTGTAAGAGGATAAGATTATTCAACAATAATGCACCAGACTGATAGGGAGGGCACTATAAGAAGAATTGTCTACAGTTCCTGAAACTCTTTTTCTCTCTAGCTTCCGAAAAATCCATCTTGTGGCAGAAAGCCAAATTGTCCAGATAGCGTTTTCACAGAGAAAAGGAGGACAGGGGCTAACGCTGTTTATAGGTTGTTTATAGTATGTCACCCCTGGCTGTCTACTATCTTTCCTTCTTTTCCCTATAAAAATTACTATCTGAACTGGACACATTGCCACAAGTCATATTTTTTTGAAACCACACTAAATGGCAAATTCAGGAAATAGTGCTGATATCTTTTCTTCTCAAAGTTTTCTGATCCATTCCTCTTTAAAGTGGAGCAAGTATCAGGAACTATATTTCTTTTCAGAAGTAATGTTCCATCCAGTTTTAGGAAGCTATGTGTAAGAACACTTATCAAGGAAAAGAACTTTCACCCACCCTTGAAATCTTCCTTTAGTTTTGGAAGATACAGCTTGTGTCAGAATACCTTTTTGTGCAGAGATGATTTCTACTAGGAAGCCATCAGTGCCTTGCTCTTTACTCCCTTTCTTGAGGGCCATGAGCAGACCAGGTTTTCAGGATATCCCCAATGATTTTGTATGAGAGAGATTTGCGTGCAACAGAGGTAGTGGGTATGCAGATATTTCTTATACACATTCATTAGGGATATCTTAAAATCCTCGCTTGTTGGCAGCCCTTGAGTACTGAGCGTGAAGATCAAGGTAGTGAGCCTTACCCCTGTGAATGTAGCACGAGAACAAAAAGGTATCTCTTCGCCCGACATGTTTCTACACTGCAAAAAAGGAGAGTATCAGGAATAGGTGAGACATCTTTCTCTCTCTTTCCAAAAGATCCTTACCCATAAATCCTTTTAGAGCTGGAGCAGAATTGAGGAGTAATAGTACTTTTTAGGTGTGATTTGCTTCGGCATAGGCTTATGGCCATTGGTCAGGTGTTAGGGCAAATTTTGTCTGTCCGTATGCATATTTGTGCATGCATGCTAGCCGCTGATTTGGCTGCAGCTCTTGACAAATGCAAGACTTGAAGTCGCAAGATCAGGTTGAACTTCCTTCACCATACCGCTCAACCATGCAGAGAGCCGATAACAATAGAGGATGTGTGAAGCGCCTCTCTTTTGAGAAGCTGTAGCCAGGCACAAGAATCAGTGAGTGAGATGATGACTGGATGAAAGGAGGGTATGAGTAAATTTGAGAGAGAGTCTGGGTGAAGCCTGGGGTGGGGTGATGAGAGAGAGAGAGAGAGACTGGGTGAAAGCAAGGGCGGGTTGTAAGAGAGAGAGATAGAGAGAGAGAGATGCTGTTATGCTGATGCATTCAATGTGGGCCCATGTGTTAAGTGTTCGGGGGGCGGGGAGCATGAAATAGAGAGAGAGAGAGTGGAGGAAAGCTGGTAGGGAGGATTATGAGAGAGAGAATCTCGGGTGCTATGCAGTAAGTGTGTGCCCTCTGAGCTAACCACAGGGCATTTGTTGACCACACACCCTGGCAGTGCACAGCCTTTGCACTTACTGTGCATTAGTTTTTGCATCTAATGCATGGTAAGTGCACACACTTGCTGCACTTTAGTAAGCATGCTCCTAGGAGTCACCATTGCACAATGACTGTGGCTCTCACTCCCTTAGGGACAATGAATGTTTCCTCTGCAGTACCCCCAATCCCAGGGAACGGAAGGCATGACGTGGGGGCTGAAATTCTTTCTTCTCACTATTTTCACTTCTCACCACTTCCTGGATATTCCTTCTCACCGTATTTATTTTAAAATATTTGAACTCACCTATTGCATCTTTCTGAGCATGGGGAAGGGGGAGTGGGCAGATGAAATGACCAGGCAATAAATAGACAAACAAGAAAATTATTGACAACAATACACTTCAAATTATAAAACAATCAAACCCTCTCACAATAATTGATTGACTGGCATCTGCTCGGTCCCTTTGCAAAATGTTAATTCATCCCACAAACTGAAGAGATACTAGAAGGGGCCAGCACCTTGAAAAATACATACATATGTAAAAGTTTTCTGTATCATTTATTTATTTATTTTTAATTTATGAAAAATTTCAAATATTCATATCCCACAAGTGACATATTGGAAATACCTGCAATAAACAAAGGAGAAAAGAATACTCACAATCAGGCAAATATCAAAAGTTTGATAGTCTACAAAAAGAGAGGGGCAAATACAGGAAAAACATAACCCAAGGAAAAAATTTAAACACAAAAGCGGAGGAGTTGAGTTAAACAGAAATAGCTGGTATGTGCACTTTAGTGACGCTACCCAAAGGACCATGTACTTTTTCACTAGCTACAAGAAAATCCACTAGCTGACTGGGTTTGAAAAATACAATTTCTGTAGCACTTTTAAAGATGGAACCTAGAGAAGAGCATGATAAAAAGACCATAGCAACCAGACAGGAGCACAGGGATATATAAACGATTGCAAGGACTTAAGAGTGTTACCATGAGGTGCTCTAACTAGCAGCACCATCAAGTTCAGTCCTTGAGAGCTGCCAACAGGCCAGATTATCAGGCTATCCCTAATAAACATGCATGAGAGATATTTGCACACATACTGCCTCCACTAAGTGCCAGCACCGCTTAGGAATGTATCTGACAGAGAGGTCTTAAGTGCAATAAAAAATAAGAATATAATGCATGATTCCTAGCTCCTTCGTTACAACCTGAATCACACAAATAAAACCAGTCCTAGACTATATCTCTCAATGAAGAATCCACTATAATAAATAATAAAATATATCTCATGTATATTCATTAGGGATATTCAGAAAATCTGGCCTGTTTGTGGCCCTTGAGGACTGAACTTGGGCAAGCCTGATTTAAACAGAATATGTGCAGCTAGCAGTAACCAGTGGTGCACAGTTACTGGTAGCTGTACATATATAGTATACTCTACCTTCGCTTTCCTTTCTCCTCCTTATCCTTCCATATCGCTCTTTTCTCCTGCCCCTGTTGTGTGTCCCCTTCCAGTGTTGTCTCCTCCTCATGACCCTCTCCTGTGTACGCAGATTTATTTCCTGCATATTCATTGGAGATGGAGGGTCGCTTCAACCCCTAATGAGGCCTGGGGCAAACATTTCCGGCACCCTCCCTATCCGTGGGCCCCCCTACTCCTTTTCTGGGCCCCCCTCGCGCTGCCACTGCTGCCTCTCTCCAGAACATTCAGCGGCGACAATACATTAAAAATGCACCGCGGCGCTGGAGTTATTTTCTTTTCCGGTGCTGCAGTGCCATTTGCACTTCCCCTCCTCTGATTCATCAGGGGGGGCAATAATGGAAGTGTGAGCAACACTGCAGCACCGAAAAAGAACGTAACTCTGACACCACGGTGCACGAACTTCCCAGAGAGGGGCAGCAGCAGTAGGAATAGGAGCAGGGCAGCTGGGCCCCCCATTCTGAAGCTTCCCCTTTTGCCCATATGTAATAGCAGCCCTGGGTAGATGTCCTGCAAAACCAACCGGCTGTGGAAGACACAAATGCAAGCTCTGAGAAGCACTGTTTAATTTATTTGTTTCATTCAATTTTTGTTGGCCTTTTCATAGAATATCTAAGGTAGGTTACATCAGCATAAAGCATAATATGGTACATGATAGGCAACCTTAAAATATCCTAAAATCATGTAAAACAGAACAGATAATAAATACAAGTCATAATAACAAACAGAAAGAAGTATCCTGGAAATCCATAGCATCAGCAGACTGAGGCTCCTGCTGGTGTGCTGGGTACACCAAAGCCTAGGTTACCAACTTTTTGAAAGAGAAAAATCCACCATCTGTGGCTAGTCATGCTTCGCCCATGCTCACCCCACCCCGCCCTTTCCCAACCCTGTCCCACCCCCACACCACCCTTGCCTCACCCCCTGTCCCCAAAAAAATGTGCAAATTGAATAAGCAAGATTGCTACACATTCGTAAACAGAAATTCTATAGTGACAGAATGCACAGCATTGGTTGTTGTTGTTGTTAAGTGCCGTCGAGTCGGAGTCGACTCATGGCGACCCTCTGGATAGCTATCCTAAATTGTGTTCGGTCTTCAGTCAGGCGGCTCATTGTTGACAGACTGGCACCCATAGCTGCTGTTATTGTAGCGATCCATCTCATTGCTGGCCTTCCTCTTTTGCGTTGACCTTCTATCTTGCCAAGCATGATGTCTTTCTCTAATGATCTCTCTCTTCGCATGATGTGTCCGAAGTATGAAAGTCGAAGTCTTGTCATCTGAGCTTTCTAAAGAAAGCTTAGGTTTGATCTCCTCTAGTACCGACTGGTTTGTTCTTCGGGCAGTCCATGGTATACACAGTATTCGCCGCCAGCACCATAATTCAAAGGCATCAATTTTCTTCCTGTCTGTCTTTTTCACTGTCCAGCTTTCACATCCATATGATGTTATTGAAAATACCATGGCTGAACAAGTCGAAATCTTTGTATGGAGAGAGATCTCTGCTCTTGAGAATCTTATCTAGGTCTTTCATAGCCATTCTGGCCAAGCGCAATGCGTCGTCTGATTCTTGACTGCTTGTTGCTTCTTTATTGATAGTTGATCCAAGTAGGTTAAAGTTGTTCACGATTTCAATTTCTTCTCCTTCAACGATGAACCTGTTGATTATGCCAGTTTGTCATGATCTTTGTCTTCTTTACATTAAGGTGCAGGCCCATTTTGAGACTATGTTCTTTGATTGTGAGAAGCAAATGTTTCAGATCATCTTCACTTTTCAGCTAGTAATGTGGTATCATCAGCATAGCGAAGGTTGTTGATGAGTCTTCCACCAATCTTCACACCTCTGTTGTCTTCATACGTCCTGCTTTCTCTGATGATTTGTTCTGCATATAAATTAAACAGGTAGGGGGAAAGTATGCAGCCTTGTCTTACACCTTTGCTTATTTTAAACCATTCTGTTTCTCCGTGTCCATTCGAACTGTTGCTTCTTGATCAATGTACAGATTGCGCAAGAGAACGATCAGGTGTTCTGGTATAACCCATGCTTCTTAATGTGGTCCAGAGTTTTCTCATGGTTTACACAGTCAAAAGCCTTGCTATAGTCAATAAAGCACAAATAGATATCCTTTTGGTATTCTTTAGTCTTTTCAAGGATCCATCTCACATCCGCAATGATGTCTCTCGTTCCTCGTCCTTCCTGAACCCTGCTTGCACTTCAGGTAGTTTCTTGTTCTAGGTATGGCTGTAGTCTCTTTTGAATAATCTTCAGTAGAATCTTGCTGGCATGTGGGATCAGAGCGATTGTGCGATAATTTCCACAGTCATTTGGATCACCTTTCTTTCTTAGTATGGTATAAACAAGATCTTTCCAGTCAGTGGCCATGATGTGTCTTCCATATTTCTTGGCAGAGCCTTGTAAGTACGGTAACAGCTGCATCAGATTGCTGCAATACTTCGATGGGAATGCTATCAATGCCTGGTGCTTTGTTCTTTGAGAAGGCTTTCAATGCTGCTTCAACTTCTTCTTTCATCACAATGGTTCCTGATCATAAGGTATAGGTTGAAACGGCTGTTGGTCCACTTGATCGTTATTATATAAAAACTCTGTATATTCCTTCCAACCTTTTCTTGATCTTCTCAGCATCATTCAACATAGAACCTTGAGCATCTTGTAACATTCCAATTCGAGGCTGGAACTTTTTCTTTAACTCTCGCAGCTTTAGGAAAGCCGATCTTGTTCTTCCTCTAATAGTTTCTGCTTCTATTTCCTTGCAAGTGTCATTGGTAGTCTTTTCCTTGTCCTGTCTTGCTGCACGTTTGAAATCTATGTTGAGTTCTGCGATTGTCTTTCTTTTTCGTTCTCCTTTGGCTTTAGCTTCTCTGCTGCGTTTCTGGGCAATTTCAGAGTTTCTTTCTTCCGTCATCCATTTGGCCGTTTTTTCTACCGTGCTTTTTTCACCTTTTGTAGAGACTTCTCGCTTTCTTCAAGCACAACCTTCTAGAAGTCATTCCATAACTCTTCCGGAGCTCTGTCATTTGTATCTAAAGCAGCAAATCGATTTTGCAGGCAGTCTTTAAATTCCAACGGTATATTCTCAAGGTCATATTTTGCTGCATCATGAGTGGTTTTGCTCTCTTTTTCAACTTTAGCTTGAGTTTGCATACTAGTAGTTGATGATCTGTACCACAGTCAGCTCCAGGTTTTGTCTTTGTGATGTTTATAGAGCTTTTCCCCCTCGTTGACTTCCACAGATGTAGTCAATTGATTTTTATACAATCCATTGGGTGAAGTCCATGTGTACAGTCGCCGCTTGTGTTGCTGGAAGAAGGTGTTTGAGATGAATAGATTATTGGTCTTGGCAGAATTCTATCAATCTTTCTCCAGCTTCATTTCTGTTGCCAAGTCCATATTTTCCAACTACTTTGCCATTCTTCTTTGTTGCCAACTTTTGCGTTCCAGTCACCCATGACTATCAGGATATCCTGTTTGCATGTTCTGTCAATTTCAGCTTGTACTTGTTCATAGAACTCTTCAATTTCATTCTCTTCTGCAGCTGTTGTTGGGGCATATACTTGAATTATAGTTTGTGTTGATAGGCAATCCTCGTAGCCGAACAGAGATTAAGCGTTCGCTGACTGCATTGTATTTCATTACAGTTCTTGCAAGTTTTCTTCTTTATTATAAATGCAACACCATTTCTTCTTTGTCTTTCATTTCCAGCATAGTAGACATGTGATCATCTGATGCAAAGTGCCCGAATGCCAGTCCATTTCAGTTCGCTGACACCCAACAGATCAAGTTGTACACGTTCCATTTCATTCTTGACCACCTCCAACTTCCTTGGTTCAATGCTTCGTACGTTCCTGTTCCAATGTGTACGACATCCTTACAGCTTCTGACTCTCATTTCATGCGCAGCTACATCAGCAGTCAGACTTCCCGAGGGCTTTGATCCAACCACATCATAAATGCTGGCTTTACTCTGAAAAGTCTTCAGCTCTTCCCCAGTAGCTAGTTGAGTGCCTTCTGACCTGGGAGTCTCATCTTCAGCACCATAGCACAATTTGTTTTGTTGTAACTAGCCATTTGGTTTTCATGGCAAGATACAGAAGTAGATTGCCGGGCCTTCCTTCCGCGCAGTTTAAGTTTTGGTGTTGTTGCCGTTGTCACAGAAATGTGATCCTCCGTCAACACTATCCCATTCTGCTGCTGCCCAGAGGGGTGGTTTGTCTTCGTCTGGCACCTCAGCTGAGACCTGTCCATCTTGGGAGACCCTGCCAGTAGTTAAACTACCGATAGTTTAGCTCTCAGCATCACTGATGCACGCAAGCCCTCACAGCACGACAAGCTGCAAACCAAGTGAGGGGCATTGGTTGTACACACACACAATACAGACAGGCCTTCATCAATAAATGAGCACAAAATGAAAAGAGAAATATATAGACAAAAATTAAACAGAAATCCCAAGAAGCCAGACTCCGCATACAGTGCAACATTAGATAAATAAGAGATGCAGTTCCCCATACTGTGTAAAATATAAAGGTAGCACAAAGTCCAATCATTAAATTGAAAATAAATTTCTAACTTTGTTGTCTGACCATTTTATTCTCTGATCATGATGGTCCCAATCTGAGGCATCTGCTTTCCTGTCTTCTCTTAGCTCTCTTTCTATGGTCTATAGTCCATCTGCCATTTCTTATCTCTTCTTTTGTTTTCTTCACTTCTTTCCATCAGCCTATTTCCAGTTCCAGTAACCCTCCCCAGTATCAGCCCCTTTGCATTCTCAGGACTGCCAGTGGTGTCCATTCCTTTCTAGTCCCCCTCCTTCCTCACTGTCCAGCCCCTTCTAGTCCAAATATCATCCCAGGTGGCAGCTCACTTCCACTCCCAGTGCCATCCCCATGTCAGCTCCCTTCCAGTCACCCTACCCTCTGTCTATCCCCCTTCCAGTGCTATCCCCACATGTATGCTCCCTTCCTGTCCCAGTGCCCCCTCCCTTCCAGTCTCCTCCCCATTACCCAGTCACCTACCAGTGCCATCCCCAGGTGTCAGCTCCCTTTGAGCCCCCTCCTTACCCCCCTCTGTCAGCTCCCTTTCTGCCACCTCCTCCCTCCCCCCTGCATCAATTGCCTTCCTGCCATCTCCTCCCCCCCTATTTCAGCTGCCTTCCTGCCTCCACCTTCCTCCTGTCAGTCCCTTCCAGCCACCTCCTTCCCCCTCTCTTTTAGCTCCCTTCCAGCCACCTACTTCCCCCCTCTTTCAGCTCCCTTCCAGCCCTCACCTTCCCCCGTGTCAGTCCCTTCCAGCCACCTCCTTCCCCCCCTCTTTCAGATCTCTTCAAGCCACCTCCTTCACCCTGTCAGTTCCTTCCTGCCACCTCCTTCCCCCCCCCCTTTCAGCTCCCTTCCAGCCCTCACCTTCCCCCTGTGTCAGTCCCTTCTACCACCTCCTTCCCTTGCAACTGCGGTGGCTGTAATAAAACAAATTTAAAAACAAAATGAAACTGGTATGGAGCCCTCCATGCCCCCCCCCCTCGCCCCACACTGCAGCCTCACCTTCGGCTTGCAGCTGCGGCTTCTGCTTCTTACAGAGTAGCGGCTGCAATAAAACTAGTTTAAAAACAAAACGAAACCAGTGCGGAGCCCTCCGGCCCTATGAAACCCCTGCTGCAGCGCCCGCACTCAAGGAAATATCAAATTATATTCTATGGAGTGGAGTGGATTCTACAGGGGGCGGCACGCTGCAGCAGGGATTCCAAAGGTCCGGAGGGCTCCGCACTAGTTTCATTTTGTTTTTAAATTAGTTTTATTGCAGCCGCTGCTCTGTAAGAAGCAGGAGCAGTGGCTGCAAGTGTAAGGTGAGGCTGCACTGGAGGGGCGGGGCCGGAGGGCTCCGTACCGGTTTCATTTTGTTTTTAAAGGACCGCAAATGAAAAGCTGGTTTTCTGCTCTGGCCGCTCCCGGTCTCGCGGCCAGAGCAAACAACTGGCTTTTCAAGGGCTGGTTTTCAGTCTCAGCCAGTCTGGCCATGGAAAAACTGGCCAGGCCAGCTGAAAACGCTACCAAGGCCTCACAGCTGCTGGGAGTGCAGGAGTAGACCAATATATTTTTTGAACATATTTATTTATATGTTCAAAGTATATACTACGTTAGTCAAAGTGGTTTACATTATAGCTTGGTAATGTACATTAAACAGGGACATTGATAACATGGATTCTTCTGAGGTAATGGAGGCACAAGGAGTGCTAGTGGGAATCCACTCCACTCCATAGAATATAATTTGATATTTCATTGCCAAACCAGCAAATATTTATTTATTTTGTAGAATCTCAAATTTGAGTGAATTACTGGGTTTATGTACGCAGATGGGGTGAATGGCCTAATATTTCTGTCTGATTCATGTTCTCAGAAAGAACATAGCAAAAATACCTTCACTGTAAATTTTATAAAAGCATTAGCTTGGAGAACCAGGGGAGCCAGACTGAATTATTACCACAGTTCAACCAAAGGACACATTTTTAGAGTTCAATTCACCATACAAAACCTAGCCTCATATTTTTAAGTGCAATTTTAGAAAATTTCTCTTTCTTATTTTTTCTTAATTTTGAATCAGTTTCTGCCACATATTTCAGAAACGTTTGCAGTGTGTGATTTTGGTATTGCAGAATGCTTTGAGGTACTAAGGTGCATCACTGTCCTCGTGTCCTTTACTATACCCTTTGGTTCTGTCGAAAATATGGTTCTTCAAGCAGAAATTTGCATCTGTTGCTCAATAGGGTTTTAAAGGAGGGGGTTGATAGGATGAAGATGTTGGATTGGAGAATTATTGTATATATGTGGGAATTGAGGATGAGGAAGGGGCAAAGGATGTAAATCATTTCTAGTTTCAGTGTAAACGCAAATGGTATATCAACCAGAATAAATAAATGGATAAAATAATACATATTTGAGCTCTGCTTGACAGAAGTGATTGCTATTCAGAGAAGTCACAGCAAAACATACAGATACTGTAAATATCTGTTTTTCTCTCTGTTACTGAGCCCTTATACTCCCCAGCACCTCTTTCATTCATCCCAGCAAAATTTCTTATCCATGCCTTCTCAATGTTCCACTTATCTTGTTGTTTTATATTTGTTTAGAAACCTCTGTTAAGAAATCCAAAGCTGCTTTAATGACCTATTCCATATCGTCCTGCTAGACCAGTCGAGGCAAGTGGGTTGTGTTCCCATACCAGGAGATTGGTGGAGACAAAGAGCCAATGAAAACCCCAGGTTTCAATGACATCACTCTTATGCCTCTCTTCACCTCAGCCACCAGAGGTTCTTTCAGTAGTTCTTTGTCTCCAGCAGATGGTGGATGGATTTTTACCGCTGTAGAAAATCTGAAGATTGAGAGGAAAAGAGACTGATTAAATGCTCGTGAACGACCACCTTGTATACACAAAGGTGATTCTCACTTGAGTATGATGCGGGAGGCTTCAAGAGACACGGTCTTTTTGGTAGCCATAGGAGGAGGGAAAATTGATTAGCTCCATGCCCTTATCATAATAAGGGCATCTTGAACAGCCACAAATTGGAAGGATTTGGAAAGATCTGGAAGAGTACACCAGCCTCACACAACCTTAATGCCCCCTTCCTCCTCCTCTTTTCCCCCCTGCTCTCTCCCGAAGATTGCAGAAGGCTCTCAGAGGGATCTGCCTGCCAGCCACACAGTGCTATACAAACAAGATCAGCCAGTGAAGCAGTTTCAGTGGAGTAGAGCTGAACCTGGCATGGATCCTACGCCTGGGGCTCTCAGGGAGTGAGTAGCAAGGCTTGACCTTGTCATTGTCCTTGTTGGGGGCTCCCGGTTCCGTCTCTGGACTCCAGGGTGGACTGCTAGCGACCGTTGGCACTGTGTGTGTGGGGAGGGAGTTCCCACTGTTTTCTGCATGCATGCACGTTTTTGCCTATTGTGCTCCTTGTGGTCGGGCGGTCCTAATGTGCATTCTGCCCAACAGCTCCAACTCATGCTCCTTCCCTAGTGCCTTTAGCACACATAACATAAAAGCACAGTTAACATGCACCTGTGGGCCGACACAACCTTAGTGCACACTTTTGTGATACTTACCCTAACTCTCTATGTCTTCTTCCAGGAAATGTTATTTGACCTGTGGCAAGTGAATACTCCTTGGATTCTGGACTCTGCCTTTCCTGCACGGCAGCTTTAAAGTCGCCCCTGGAGGGCATGCTTTCCCCCTCTTAGTGGGGTGATGCGGTTAGTCCACCATTACCTGCATCAGGGCGGGAGGTGAAGGATGGCGCTATGGGATGAACATTCAGCTGGCCAGAGACTCCAGCAAGCATACTCTGAGCTGCTCTTCATCCTCTAGGGTATCTGTGGCAGCTATGCCCCCTGGTACTGGGGAGCCTTATCTGAGAGGAGAGCTTCCGGATCCCGGATAATTCTTTTACTTTTTGCAACAGGCCTGATCCTTCTGATATGGAAATTTAGACCCTGCGGCCTCTGGGTGCCCCCAGATGCGGTCTCATGCTGGGCAGGCTGAAAGTAGAAGCCCTGTTTGATTGCCTTTGGCTAAGCTTTCTGGCATAGGGTGCTCCCTGGAGATGGGGAACAGTTATGAGCTATCCGGGATGCTGAATCTACCTCGGATTCAGATGAGTCGGTACTGGGCTGGGATGTGGATGAGGAAATGCTCTCATCTTCAGAAGATTCTGTAGAGGCCGGTGTGATCGACCTATTCCAGAAGGAGGAACAGACTACTACTGAACATTTGTATAGCGCTAGAAGGCATACACAGCACTGCACAGACACATGTAAAAGGCAGTCACTGCTCATCGGAGCTTAAACGGACAACACAGTAGCTGTAGACATGGGATACAGCCAGGGGGAATGGTAAGGAAACACAAAGGAGATCAGATGAGTCAAGATCTGAAAGCAGCAGTGAAGAGGTGAGTTTTCAGCCTGAATTTGAAAAGAGTCAGAGAAGCCTCCTGACATACAGACTTGAGTAGTTTGTTCCAGGAATAAGGAGCAGCAAAATGAAAGGAGCGAAGTCTAGAGTTGGCAATAGAGGAGAAGGGCACAAATAGAAGTGATTTGCAAGAAGAGTGGAGTTCTCGAGGACGAGTGTAGGGAGAGGTAAGAGAGGAAAGGTAGTGAGGAGCTGCAGAGTGAATGCACTTATAGGTCAGCAGGAGAAGTTTGAAGTGGATGCAGAAATGGATAGGAAGCCAATGAAGAAACTCGAGAAGAGGGGTAATATGAGCATGACAAGGTTGGCGGAAGATTAGCCGCACAGCAGAGTGTTGAACAGATTGAAGGGGAGAGAGATGACTCAGAGGGAGACCAGCAAGGAGCGGGTTACAATAGTCTAGATGGAAAGTGACTAAAGAGTAGATAAGTGTCTTAGTATTACTACTACTAGTATTACTACTACTGAGCATTTGTATAGCATTACAAGACGTACACAGTGCTGCACAGACATGTAAGAGACAGTCCCTGCTCATCAGAGCTTACAATCTAGTCAAGACAGACAGCACAAGGGAAACACAAGGAGATCAGGTGAGTCAAGATCCGAAGGCAGCAGTGAAGAGGTGAGTTTCCAGCCTGGATCTGAAAAGGGTCAGAGAAGGCGCCTGGCGTACAGACTCAGGTAGTTTGTTCCAGGCGTAAGGTGCAGCAAGGTGAAAGGAGCGAAGTCTGGAGTTAGCAATAGAATAGAAGGGCACAGATAGAAGCGATTTGCTAGAAGAGTGGAGTTCCTGAGGGAGGGGGTGTAGAGAGAGATGAGAGGAAAGGCAGTGAGGAGCTGCAGAGTGAATGCACTTATAGGTCAGCAGGAGAAGTTTGAACTGGATGGATAGGGAGCCAATGAAGTGACTTGAGAAGAGGGGTAATATGAGCATGACAAGGTTGACGGAAGATTAGCCTGCAGCAGGGTGTTGAACAGATTGAAGGGGAAAGAGATGATTCAAAAGGAGACCAGCAAGGAGTAGATTACAATAGTCAAGATGCTAGGTGATTAAGGAGTGAATAAATGTCTTAGTAGTGTGTTCAGAAAGGAATGGGCAGATCTTTTTGATGTTATAGAGAAAGAAATGGCAGGTCTTAGCTATCAGAACGATGTGTGTAGAGAAGGAAAGAGAGGAGTCAAAGACGACCCTAAGGTTGCGAGCTGAGGAAACAAGGAGTGGAAGAGAGTTATCCATAGAAGCTGAGAAAGGAGGAATAGGAGAGGAGGTTTTAGGGGGAAAATAAGAAGCTCAGTTTTATTTATTTATTTAGACAGTTTTGTATACCACCTTATCCTTCAATCAAAGTGGTCAACAAGACATTGGGAGGCATACATTCAACAGGAGGGAATACGATTCACATACGTAAAAGGGTATTTACTTATAGGTCTAAATGAGGATGGGCGGTTGGAAGTGGTGAGGGTAGCTAGTGGGCCACTTGGGTGGTATCTAGTGCTTGGCAACTTAAGGTGGTTTGGGCCATGTTCAATTTCAAGCGGCGGTGAGATATTCAAGCAGCAATGTCATAAAGGCAGGCAGAGATCCTGGCCTGGAATGTCAGAGAGATTTCAGGTGTAGATAGGTAGATCTAGGAATTATCAGTGTAGAGATGGTACTAAAAGTCATGGGAAGAGATGAGTGCACCAAGAGACTGGGTATAGAGAGAGAAAAAGAGTGGACCCAAGACCGATCCTGGATCTCAACCACCTTGAACTTGGTGGATGCTTCTGGCATGGAGCAGAAACTTTAGATACACCCACTCCTTCAAGGGGTGTGGAAATCCACTGCTGTCTTCCCATTCCCAGAAGTGATCAAGGATATGATCCGGTCGGAGTGGGACTCCCCCGACTCCCTACCTAAAGGGTTAAGGGTGTATAAAAAGATCTACGCTTTTCCGGAGGAGAAGTGCTACAAGTGGTTTGACATTCCCAAGGTGGATGCGCAAGTCACAGTGGTTACCAGATGGACCATCATAGCTGAGGAAGGTGATTCGACCTTAAAGGATGTTCTGGACCACAAGTTGAATTCCTTGTTGCAGAGCTAGTTTGCCATGGCGGCGGCTATTTTACAGCTGGGAATATGTACCAGTCTGACATCTCGAGCCCTGCTCCAGTGGATTCTATTTCTTCCACCTAATGATACTAACCCTCTTTTGGAGTCGGCTTCGGACTTTCATTCTGATGTCATGTATGACTTGGTACATTTGGCGGTCAGGGATAGTGCTCTTATGACGGTGACACAATGTTGGATTTAGCTTCAGCACTGTGTAGCAGACACATCTTCCAAAGCCCAGTTGACTCAACTGGCCTTTAAAGGGAAGTTTCTGTTTGGAATTGATTTGGAGAAGCTGGTGAAGGACCGCGGTGGGACAAAATCTTATCGCTTCCCAGAAGATAGGTCCAAGGGGCCTATGATGCAGGCTAGTGCCCCTTTCTTATCAGCCTCCGTGCAACCACCAAGGGCGCACTGGCTGGATTCCCAGAGGTCTCGAGACTATTGTCATTACTGACCTGGAAGGCCTGTCTTCCCCTCTGCTTCAGAGCCACAGGCTCATTCTCAGTCCTTTCATGGAGTGCATAGGGCCAGGGACTCAGCCCCTCCAGAGGAGGACCCTCCTGGGCTACGCAGTGACGGTTTGGGGGTCCATTACCTAGTGCCACCGGTAGGTGGCAGGTTTCTTCTTCTTTCAGGAACAAGCCCAGGTTACCAAGGATCGCTGGGTGCTAGACACCATTCAGTTTGGCTATGTTTTAGAATGCAAAGAGCCGATTCCTGATGCCATCATTTCCCTTTGTTGATCTGCGATCAAGTTGCTATGCCTAAAGGCTGTAGTGCCCATTCCCCCAGTCGAGCGGGGCAAGGGCAGATACTTCATCTATTTTGTGGTGCCAAAGAAGGACGGTTCCTTCCAGCCCATTCTGGACGTCAAGGGGCTCAACAAGTACTTGCACATCCTGTGCCTTCAGATGGAAACCTTGCACTCTGTGTTTCAAGCAGTGTGCCAAGGGGAATTCTTGGCTTCTCTGGATCTGGCCAAGGCATATTTTCATATTCCGATCTGGGCAGAAGTATCTATGTTTTGTTGTGCTTGGCTCTCACTGTCAGTTTGCCACCCTCCCTTTCAGGCTCTCCAACATTCCAAGGATGTTCTCCAGGGTCAGGTGGTGCCAAGGGATCTGTGTCCAACCCTATCTGGATGATTGGCTCATCCAAGTTTGCTGCTTCTTCAGTTGCCACACGGAGATGGGATCTGAAGGCGTCAATGCCCTGACCCAGCCTTGGCCAAGTCAGCGAATGCTGTAAGTGTTTCTTCCATGGGCCCTGGTGGGATGTGTGCTTTGGCATATAGAGCACCCCCCAGACAAGATTATTCTGGTAGCGCCAGATTGGTCATGGAGAGTGTGGTTCGGAGACCTGATGTGGCTCCTGCAGGCACCTCCTCTTCATCTACCTCCATCTTGGGGGCTATTGCAGCAGGGACCGATCATTCTGGAGGACCTAGCTCCTTTCTCGCTTATGGCATGGTTCTTGAAAGGAGACTGCTAGCACATAATGGCTACTCTCCAGCAATAATCTCTACTCGGTGCCCAGACGAGGTCTACCAAACTAGCATATGTGCGGATATGGCGCCTCTTTGAACACTGGTGCAGTATGCAGCATATGACTCCCAAGATGGCCAAGGTGTCCTCCCTTTTGGCTTTTTTGCAGGATGGCTTAGAGAAGGTCTTCTCACTTTGCACCCTGAAGGTTCAGGTGGCAGCTCTAGCTGGTTTTTATGGTCGGTGGTGGGCAAGTCTTTGGCCTTGCACCCAGACATCTGATGTTTTCTTTAGGGAGTCTGCATCCTCCCCCTTCAGTCTGTGATCACTTCCTAGGATCTGTGCCTGGTGCTCAGGGCTCTGATGGTGGCCCCCTTTGAGATGTTGAAGTGCGCTACCTTAAAGGATTGGACATTAAAGACTGTCTTCTTGGTTGCAATTTGTTTTGCAAGGCGGATCTCCAAGCTACAGGTTCTGTCTTGCTGAGATCCTTATCTGTCTTGGCTGCCTGTGGTTTCCTTCTTGCCTAAAGTGCTTCTCCCTTTCACATCAAACAGGTGGTTTGTCTGTCCTTCTCTAAGGAGCAATGTCGGGGGAAGGATAAGGATCTTCTCCTTGTGGATGTCCAGGGTGCTTCTCCAGTCCTTGGAGGTTATGAATTCCTTTCATAAGTCAGACCATCTCTTTGTGCTTGACTTTGGGGTGATGGATTAAGGAGGCCATTGCCTCGGCATATCTGTTATGGAACCAGCCGGTTCTGGAGGGTTTGTGCCTATCCTACCCGAGCACAAGAATCCTCATAGGTGAAGCAGAGCTCGGTAGTCCCTGCAGACCTTTGTCAGGCAACAATGTGGGCATCACGTTCTACTTTTGTCAAGCATTACCACTTCAATGTCCACGCGCGGGCAAACACAATCTTCGGCTCAAGAGTTTTGCGAGCTGCTGTGTCTTCTTCCTCCCCAATGGTGTTGTAGCTTTGGTACATCCCACTTGTCTGGACTGATCTAGCAGGACGATATGGAAAGTGACATTTTATTTACCAGTTAATGTCCTTTCCTTGAGTCCTGCTAGACCAGTCCAGGGCCTGCCCCTGAAACTGTATTGCTCTGTCCTTCTGCTAAAGTACCCATGGGTCCGCCATGAGTTTTATACTTGGCTCTGCAGGCTCATCTTTTACCGACAGCCTTATGTTTCTATCGTCCTGTACATAGTTCTCTGTTGTTGATAACTCATTATTGCCTACATATGAGGTTGTGTGAGGCTTGCTCTGTATCTCCCATATGCTTTGGGACAAATACTGAAGGGATATCTGGTGGCTGAGGTGAAAAGAGGAATAGAAGTGATGTAATTGAAACCTGGGCTTTTCATTGGTTCTTTGTCTCCACCAATCTGCTGGTAAGGGAAGACAACCCACCTGTCTGGACTGGTCTAGCAGGACTCAAGGAAAGGACATTAACTGGTAAGTAAAATCTCACCTTAATTTGAATAGGCTTATTCTCAGGTTTGAGCCTCTCCCCTATGCTATTCTCTGCCTCCCCTCTGATAAGCTGCAGACTCTCTTGCTTTCTGCCCCTTCTTTTGTAAGTTCTCTCCTTTTGACATTGATTTTAACTTTTATTTCTCTTTTGTCCTTATTGGTTGTTGTTTTAGTCTTATTTTGGTCCTTGTCTTTAAGTTGCTATCTGTTTTCCCTTTTTCTTTAATAGCAAACTACTTAGATTTTTGTGAAGATATGTGGTATATCAAATAGACATTGACTGTGACTATTATGAAACCCATGACAGTTGATCTGAATGATCACCAGAAACATGTATAAGGCATCTAGGTTGGACAGTGGACATTAAGCTCTGTGTATTCACAAACTCCCCAAGTACCATATAAAAAAGATCACTGAAGCCAGAACCCAGTACAGCCAAAGAAAAGAGTGTATTTGGCAGCATGCATATTAGAAGAAGCTGCTTTAGGAGAGGAAGTGACTTCACTCAGCCTGGATGGCTAAAGCCACCAGTCCACCAATAGTTGGTGCTGCAAAAAGAGCATTGACTGATGTCCTCCACTGGAAATAACTCAGTGGATTTAAAAAATTGTGCAAACACTATGAGTACAAGTGAGACATTGAGAGAGAGCTAGATAGCAGCAATACTGAAGTCTAATGGAGAAAAGTCAAAGAAGAATGCAACACGGGGGGCTAGTTGGCCAACACGGAGTTGAACCTTCACAAGGAAATTAGAGTTTTCTTTCGCAAGCTTTATGAGGACATTGTCACAGTCAAAAGTGACCTGATTGAAGTAATTCAGGATGTCCGCACAGGCATGTTTGAGTTTAATCAAAAACGAGGATGAGATGGAGGGTCATGTTAGAGCTTGAGGAGGAGCTGGGCTTCCTGCATGCTAAGGTAAAAGAGTTGGTAGAGACTAAAGTATAACCTATGTAAAAATTATAAGATGTTGTAATTCAGATATGTAGAAACGACTTACACATTCGAGAGGTCACAGAGACAACAAGCTTGCAGACACCAAAGATGTGGCAGTTAAGAAATGCACCCCATCTCTACACCACACACCCAATGAATAGAAGCAGCAAGCATTTTTAAAGAGACTGGTCTAAAGGGCAAGAGGAATATGCTAACAATCTTGAGTAGAAGGCAGTTTCAAAGACGTCCCGGCAGTGCACAAGGAAATATTCTGATGGGAGTGAGGATTCTGCCAGCAGTAAAACAGACTGAGACTGAGAGAACAGTTTTGATTTCTCTCCAAGGATGAATGGTTTTTAGAATCAAGGTTGTATGGGAGGAGTCTGCAACTGATTGTGTGCTTGGGTCTTGGGGAATATGTGGTGTTATATGCAGTGCGGCTTGAAATGAGTTGGGTTGGGAAAGTGGGTATGAATGGGGGGGGGTAGCTGGGATGTGAATGAAGGTGCAGTTGGGATGTGAGTCACCCATGAGGGTGGATACATTTAGGGGAATGGTAAGGAACACATAGGAGAGTAAGAGGATCAGGATCCAAAAGCGGCCTCAAAGAGGTGTGTTTCTCCAGGACCAAGCAGGAAGTCAGTCCTCACTTATGGGTGACGTCGGCGCCGACGGAGCCCTCGCGGAGCAATTTTCCCCCAGCTTTCAAAGAAAGCCTTTGGGAATTGCAGCGCGCATGCGCGGTTCTCTTCCCGCCCAAGGGTGCCATCTTAGCCAGTCTTCTTTTTTCCGCGGAGCCCTACAGACGTCCCCGTCGTGTCCCCGCGAAAAAGTTGATATTTCTTCATAATTTTATTCTTTTTCCTTCGGTTCGACGCCGGTCTTTTTCCCGCCCGGACTCGCGACGCCGGTCACGAGTCCTCTTCTTCTTTTTCGGTTTTTCTGACTTAGTCAGCTTTCGTTTTCGATTTTTCCCTGGCAGCCCGGTCCTTTGACCTCGCCGGGGCCCTTTTTCCCCCGATGGCTGCCAGTGGTTTCAAGCGGTGTGGTCAGTGTGACCGAAATATGTCACTAACTGACACACACGACTTTTGCCTCCGCTGCCTGGGCCCGGATCATGAAGAAATGATCTGTGGGCCCTGCGGCAAAATGTCCTCCAAAGCGTTGAGAAGTCGGCGGCATCAGCGGGATAGGATCTTCGCTGACCCCAGCCGTACCCGGACCTCGTCGGAGGCCTCCGCGTCCAAAGGTTCCAGCTCGGACCATCGCCGGAGTTCCTCCGACAGGGGTTCGCCCTCCGGGGACCATCGACGTAAGGTGAAACCCGCGAGGGCGGCGTCGGTGGACGCTCCTGGCTCCGCGAGGGCCAGGTCGCATAGCCCCGATAGCCGCCCCGGGTCCTTGGAGAAGGAGCACCTCACGAAGCGACCTCGCCTGGAGTCGGAGCTGCCTGCTCGGGTAAGTCCTGTGGTCCTCCTGGACTCACCTCCGCGACAGCCGACGTCGGGCCCGACGCCGTCGGGGCCCGAGTCGGGGGCTGCTGGGTCACCTGAGCTCGGACTCAGGTTGACAGCCTTGGAGAGCAGACTGTCTGCCTTCATGGACCAGCAGCGGGCACTGCTCGCTGGCTTCGCTGGCGCCGCTGCCCCGACCGCCGGGACGTCGACGTCCAAGTCGACCCCGGAGACCGAGCCGATCCTTGAGTCGATGCGAACTCGAGTCGATCCTCGGTCGAGGTCACCCTCAGCCTCCCGTTCGGGACCGAGGTCACCGACGCCGACTCCCTCGGCGTCGGGGCGGCAGGCGCCGCGCCCTGCCCGGGCCGACCCCACCGAGTCCTCGTCGGAGTCGGTCTGGGAGTCTGAAGAGGAAGAGTCGCCTGATTCTTTCCGGACTCGGTGTGTCCCCTCGGACTCACCGGAGTCCGAACCTCGGAAGCAGTCCCCCCCGGAGGATGCCCGGTTCTCGGACTTCGTCAGGGATATGGCCAAGGCTTTGGCCTTCCCTGCGGACCCCGAGGAGGAGCCTCGAGCCGAAGAGCTCGACGCCCTCCAGTATGACTCTCCCGCAAGGGAACACTTTACTGTACCGGTTCCTCCTATGCTGGAACGACTACTCTTCCGCATGTGGGAGAGTCCGGCCACCTCGCCGGTCCTGAGCAAGCGGGTCGATTCTATCTATCGAGTCCGCAAGAGCCCTGGCTTTCAAAAAGCACAGCTACCACACCATTCCATGGTAGTGGAATCGGCCATGCATCGTCTTAAGAGCCAGAAGATGCACTCCTCGGTGCCTCCTGGCAGGGAGGCCCGTAACCTGGATGGCCTTGGTAAGAAGTGTTTCCAGGGCTCTATGCTTGCGTGTCGTGTCCAGACCTACCAGCTATACATGGGCATGTATCTCCGAGACCTGGCTAAAGAGCTAGCCGGATTCTCCGCTGGTTTGTCCGAGGAACCCTTGCGGAGGTTCCTGGCCTTGTCCACTGGCATTCGGGAATGCTCCAAGTTCATGTCCCGAGCAGCCTATGATGGCTTTGAAGCATCGGCTCGAGTGGCCGCAGCCGGCATCGGTGCCCGCCGACAGGCTTGGCTTCAGTCGTCTGACCTTGAGCCCTGGGTGCAGGACAAGTTGGTCGATGTCCCCTGCCGAGGCGAAAACCTCTTTGGCAAGCCCATGGCTGAAAAGGCTGCACAAATTGAGACGGAGACTCTCACCAGGACCAGGCTTTCTAGGAAGACCTCCGCCCCTTCCCAGAAAAAGAAGGGCTCGGGAAAAAAGTCCTTTTACCCGAGGAAGGCGGCTGCCTACAAACAATACCCCCATTATCAGGCCCCTGCAGCTCCCCAACAGGGCCAGCAGGCCAAGGGACGGGGTAACGGGTCCCGTAGGCAGCAAGCCCCCAAGCCTGCACCACCAGCCCCTGCTCAGCAGGGTGGGGGTTTTTTCATCATTAAGCATAGCCTCTCCCCCCCCGCTGGTTCCTCCCAGCACCGGAGGCCGGCTGGTTCACTTCGCCCACAGGTGGTCCAGCATCACCGCAGATGCCTGGGTGCTTCAAGTCGTGCGAGAAGGCTATCTTCTCCACTTCCACCAGGTCCCTCCCTCCTATTTTCCGGGAGAACCTCCACGACCCCCTCTGCACAGGGACTTACTCCTTCAGGAGTTAGCAGGTCTTCTACAGGAACAGGCGGTGGAACCGGTGCCCCACCACCTGAAAGGTCAAGGCTTTTATTCCAGGTATTTTCTAATACCAAAGAGAACAGGAGGCCTCAGACCCATCCTGGACTTGCGCAACCTCAACAAGTTCCTCGTGCGGGAGAAGTTCAAGATGCTTACCCTTGGAATCCTTCTGCCCTACCTCCAGCAGGGAGATTGGCTATGCTCCTTAGATCTAAAGGATGCCTACACGCACATCCTCATCCACCCAAGCCACCGCCAATACCTAAGATTTGTGGTGGCAGGGAATCATTACCAGTACAGGGTACTGCCCTTTGGCCTGTCCTCCGCACTGCGGGTCTTCACAAAATGTCTCGCGGTGGTGGCGGCCCATCTCAGGCTTCACGGCCTCTATGTCTTTCCGTACCTCGACGACTGGCTCATCAGGGCAGCGTCCGCTCTGGAGGTCACCAACGCCACGCGCCGCACGGTGACTCTTCTGCAGTACTTGGGCTTTGTCATAAACTTCGCAAAGTCCACTTTGCTCCCCTCACAGGATCTCGAGTTCATCGGCGCAAGGCTGCACACTCCTCAGGCACGAGCGTACCTACCGCTCGACAGGGCTCAACGGCTCATGGACCTAGCCGACCGTTTTCGCAGCCAGCCCCTGGTCTCCGCCAGGCGCTTCCTGAGACTACTCGGCCATATGGCTTCCACTGTCCATGTCACCCCCAATGCCCGCCTGCATATGCGGCCTGCTCAATGGTGTCTCCGCCAGCAGTGGCGACAAGCCACAGGCGGCCTAGCAGACCTAGTGCGCGTCTCCGAGCCGCTGATCTCGTCTCTCCGGTGGTGGCTTCAGCAGCCGAACCTGATATTCGGAATGCCTTTCCAGTCACCTCAGCCGGCCCGGGTGCTGACAACAGATGCATCCCTCCTGGGCTGGGGAGCGCATTGCCAAGGGGCACGTACTCAGGGCCTCTGGACCACGTGGGAGTCTGCTCAGCAGATCAACTTCCTGGAGCTCAGGGCGATCCGCCTGGCTCTCAAGGCCTTCTCCCACCTGACTTCTCGCCAGTCCGTCCTTGTCCAGACGGACAACCAAGTTGCCATGTTCTACGTGAACAAGCAGGGGGCACGGGCTCCTTCCTCCTCTGCCGGGAGGCACAGAAGCTCTGCGCTTGGGCCGTCAGTCACGGCATTCTCCTCAAGGCAGTTTATCTACCAGGCCAAGAGAATTACCTGGCAGACAAACTCAGCAGGATCCTCCAGCCGCACGAGTGGCGTCTGGATCCCTTGGTAGTTCAGAAGCTCTTTCTAAAGTGGGGCCTCCCCACGTTGGATCTCTTTGCCAGTCCCCACAACCGGCAACTTCCTCGCTTCTGCTCTCGTCAGCCACACCCCCTTCGGGTTGCGGCGGACGCTTTCCTGCTCTCATGGTCGGGGAGCCTTCTGTACGCTTTCCCTCCCATCCCGCTAGTCTCCCGGACTCTGTTCAAGGTTCTCCGAGACAAAGCCTTCGTGATCCTGGTGGCCCCCCGCTGGCCCAGACAGCCGTGGTTTCCACTCCTGCTGCAATTAGCGGTGGAGGATCCATTCCCTCTGGGGTTTCAACCGGATCTCCTCACTCAGGATCAGGGGTCTCTGCTACACCCCAACCTCAGGTCTCTCAACCTAATGGCCTGGCTGCTGAGAGGGTAGTCCTTGCTCCCCTTCTCCTGCCGACAGCGGTGGAGGAGGTCGTCCTAGCTTCGCGACGGCCTTCTACCCGAAAATGCTACGCCCTTAAATGGCGTCGTTTCTCCGTTTGGTGTACCCAACAGTCTCAGGATCCCTTCTCCTGCCCGGTGTCCGTGGTCTTGCAGTACTTGCTCTACCTCTCTAATCTGGGACTTAAGTCCAACTCCGTCAAAGTTCACCTCAGTGCTCTTTCAGCACATCATGTGCCGGTGGACGGCAGACCTCTTTCCAGCGACCCTCTCGTGGCGAGGTTTCTCCGAGGTCTCCTCCTACTTAAACCACCTCTGCGCCCGCCAGCGCCTGACTGGGACCTGAATGTGGTTTTACAGCGGATCACCTGTCCGCCTTTTGAACCTATGGCTACCTGTTCTCTCCGTTTTCTTTCTTGGAAAACATTGTTCTTGATAGCCCTCACTTCCGCTAGACGCGTAAGTGAATTGCAGGCCCTCGTGTCTGATCCCCCTTACACTCGGTTCTACAAAAATAGGGTAGTCCTACGGACTCACCCAAAATTTCTTCCAAAAGTGGTCTCCCCTTTTCATATCAATCAGGAGGTGGTACTTCCTACCTTCTTTCCCAGACCACACTCCAGCCGAGCTGAAACGGTCCTCCATACCCTGGACTGTAGAAGGGCATTGAACTTCTACCTTGACAGTACGCGGGAGCACCGTAAAGCTGCTCAGCTTTTTGTGTCTTTTGACCCCAATAAATTGGGGCTCCCGGTCTCCAAGCGTACTCTGTCCATCTGGGTTGCGGACTGTATCTCTTGGGCTTATGGGGCAGCCGGACTCTCCTTGGACGGTCGAGTCACGGCTCATTGCGTTCGGGCAAAGGCCACGTCAGTGGCTTACCTCCGCTCTGTTCCGCTGGCAGACATCTGCCGGGCCGCTACTTGGTCTTCGAGCCAGACTTTTGCGGTCCATTACTATCTCGAGAGGGAGTCCCGCAGGGACAGTGCTTTCGGACAGGCAGTCCTCCGTAATCTCTTTGAGGTCTGAGCAACTCCTACCCTCCATCCCAGATGTGGGCTACCGGTGGGTAATAATTCAGCGAAGATCCTTCCTTCTGTGCTGCTGAGCTAGAGGGAGCTCATTTTTGTGCTTAGGGTCTCCGGTAGCCTTAAGCTTGGGAGTCCCATAAGTGAGGACTGACTTCCTGCTTGGTCCTGGAGAAAGCGTAGTTACTCACCTGTAACAGGTGTTCTCCAGGAGCAGCAGGAATCAGTCCTCACAACCCTCCCTCCTCCCCTTGGAGTTGCAATCGTCTGCTTTAGTTTTTTTTTGCAAATTTTTATGCTGTCTTTTTTAGCTATGTCATCTGACTGGCTAAGATGGCACCCTTGGGCGGGAAGAGAACCGCGCATGCGCGCTGCAATTCCCAAAGGCTTTTTTTGAAAGCTGGGGGAAAATTGCTCCGCGAGGGCTCCGTCGGCGCCGACGTCACCCATAAGTGAGGACTGATTCCTGCTGCTCCTGGAGAACACCTGTTACAGGTGAGTAACTACGCTTTTCAGCCTGGAGATAAAGTCTGACATACAGATTCAGGTAGTTTGTTCTAGGATTAAGGAGCAATAAGGTGAAAGGATCGAAGTCAAACTGAAAATTCTACAACCACTTCGCAATATCCTCGAGAAATCTGACTTCAGGTCTGTTGCTCAAGCACTAATTATTCCCCACCTGGACTACGGCAATGCCATTCTACAAGGGCTTCCGAAGAACACCCTAAGCATCCTGCAAATGGCCCAAAATGTTGCTGCTAGAGTCATCATGGAAAAGAAAGTCACAGACCACATAACCCCAGTACTAATGGAACTGCACTGGTTCCCAGTAGCCGCCCGTATCATCTACAAACTGCTCATCACAACATTTAAACTCATCCATAACATCGCACCATCCTACCTCAATAACCTAATCACTATTCAACCATGCAACAGGAGCAGGAGAACCATGAATCTCAACACCCTATGTATACCGACTAGCATAAGATCTGTCAAGGCCGAAACAAGCAATAGGGCGTTCACATACACAGCATCAATCCATTGGAACCAACTCCCACATGAGTTGAGACTCATAAACAACCTGAGTGAATTTAGACGAAAGCTTAAAACCCACTTGTTTCAAACCCACTACAACTTGAGCTAACTGCTAATCATGTATAGATTGTACTTTTTGGCAAGTAATTCTGTATAAATTGTATATATGGGGCCCCCCCCACGCTATTGTAATCAAATGTATACCCAGATCTGTGTGCTCAAATCAAATGTACATTGCACCCAACTGATTCTCCCGTGTTATGTAAATCATTGACTAATCAAAAATGTAAATCTGAAAGATCTCAATGTGCTGTACAAAGCATTATGATTCTGTAGAGTAAACCGCTGCTGATCGTAGGAAGCAGCGGTATACAAATGTTTACTAAATAAATAAATAAATAGAAGAGAAGGGCACAGATAGAAGCAATCTGCAGAAGAGCGGAGTTACTAAGGAGGGGTGAAGGGAGAGATAGGAGAGGAAAGGTGGTGAGGAGCAGCAGAATGAATGCACTTAGAAGCAGTAGGGGAAGTTTGAACTGGATATAGAAACAAATAGGCAGCCAGTGACTCCTGAAGTCTACCAACCCCTGCAGGACAAAAAGACAAAACACAATAAACATGTTAAGCATACCTCAAGAAAAAACAAAAGCACCTACAGTGGTAAGCCTGCAATAGAGCATTCAAACTGTATGCGCCATCACTCTGCAGCTTTCTATCCAGAACTCTCCGATCCACAAAGGAACTGTCCACGTTCAGGAAGCTCCTCAAAGCTCATCTATTCAACTAACATTTGGTCCCATTACATAACACCCCCACCCCTCCCCTGCATCCCCCCCCCCCCGCCCATAGTACCAAAGAAATAGCAGCCAATTATGTATCTAACCTATTATGAACTGTGGGCCTGATTTACGAGGCATTTACACAGATAACTGCCCATGTTACCCGTGTAAATGCCTTAACTAGGATTTTCCAAAGGCACCTACATGGGTAGTGCCTTAAGAAAATCCCGGTTAAGTCCCTAACACACCCAGATGCTATGCGGTTAGCACCGGGGTGTGTTGGGGGGCGTTCCGGGATGGAGCGGGAGCGGAGGAAAGGGCTAAGCGGGCAACAACAATATTCGATGCTACCCGGTTAGCCCTCGGCGCCTTAAAGATAGGCAAGGTTTTTCCTCACCTATCTTTGAGGCGCTAGGGCTAACCGGGTATCTTAAAAAAATCACTGCTACACACTTAGCCTCAGCGGCTGCCAGTGTGTCCAACCAAACCTGGATTTTCACTTCCCTCCCCACGGAAGTGAAGATCCGGGTCAAGGGGGTGGATGGGCAGGCTCTGCGTCAATGCTGCGCATAGTGTGCCTAAATGAAAATCAATCCTCTAATCTTTTGCCCGTATTGCCTTTCCCTGACAAAGTACTTCCCAGTTGCAAAAGCAGATTTATGTTTTATTTGGAGGGAAAGGCCCACCCCACAGATGGCATGAGAGGTGCTCTTTCAGTCGAAAGCAAATGGGGCCCAGTGGTTCTGAATATCAGCTGGTACTGTGTTGCATCCCAAATGCAGGGTATCTGGGCCTGGAAAGCTGGCACAGTTGTCAAGCCTTGGTACAACTGGAGCAGAGTGAGGTTAATGATGTCTCCCTTGAGGGCTTTGGTGTGGTTACAAGAGTTGTGGGTAAGAGTGAAGGAGATTTAAAACCCTTATACAAGGCAGACATTGAATATGTGGGAGAGGGTTCACTCTACAGGAGGAAGAGCAGGAAGGGGCAAGGAAACGGATATTTGGGTCCATACACCTCACTGCCATAAGAAGGCTTTGTAACCAGGAGTACTCTATAGAAAATGTCAACATTGGGGGGAGAATGGGCTTGTATTCATGGGACAAGTGGTAAATGGGGGGGGGGGGGGTGTCACTTGAGCTTTGAAGAAGTCAGGCAGCAGTTTGAGGGTTTTTTCTGTTCCCAATTGTGGCACTTTTTAAGTACAATTAGGTAGGCAAAGGGAGTAGAGGGCGAAGTCACAGATTCAAAGGAGATATATCAGAGATATTCAGGGGATGGGGCCTCCTATCAGGGTTATATGGTATTGTGCTCCCCAAGGTCAGAGGGCAGTATTGTTTTGTAAATGCATGAGAAAGGGATTTAGGTAAATGTGGGTGGGTGGGGGGGAGGGGGGGTAAGTTTGCCACGGCAGACCAGTTGAGAAGCACTGTTCTATTAATTTGGTATGTGTCCTGGGCAGTACTCCTTTGTCCAGCTCCTGCTTTGGGTTATTTTGTGATTCATGTATTGTTTGAAATGCTTGGAATGAGGAAAGATTTTTTAAAAAAGAAGCTGTTTTACAAAAGAAAATGTTCCAAAAAAGAGCAGCATCACGTGAAGCTTTGCACATGTAATTAGCGCTACTTACACATTTAAGCAGCGATTTTGCCATTTACATCAGAAAGCTGCAGATTTTGTAAAAGTGTACATCCAAAGAGAACCAGTTCAGGAGCCAAGCTCTGAAACTCAGCCTTTTGGCATTTTGAGGTGGTGTTGAGCTCCTGAGAAGTGAGGACCATACCACCCTTCAAGCACCCTTCCAAATGAATAATTAACTCAAAGCAGGTGTAAATGCTGACATGGGAATTTTCTGCAGGATGCGTGTATTGTCATCGTAAAATAACAAAACTATACACATACTAAGGACTGCCCAAACCACGCATTGAAATTTCTGCATGGTGCTACTACCATGTTTAGCTAGTGTCTTTTCCAAAAATCGTTGCTTACACGTGTATGCTGATTTGCATGTGTAAAATCACTTACAAAATTACAGAAATATTCTTTGTAAGTGATGACTATTATGTACATTTGTTTTCAAAAAGGAACGTATGTGTTGTTGAAGTACTTCACACTGCTTTACAAAGGAATGTGGACAATGTTGTCTTAACAAACCCTTCTGAAGTTAAATATTGCATTTATTTATCTTTCCTTTTCTTTTTTGTTGTCAGCTCTGAATGAGCCTACAATTGACTATGGGTTCCAGAGACTACAGAAGGTGGTCCCAAGGCATCCTGGAGATCCTGAGAGGTTACCCAAGGTACAGTAAATTCCATTTTATCTGTCCAGCCTTTGGTGTACCGTAAGAAAGAATTCTAGTAGCAACTTTAAGCAGTCTAAACATTTTTACGAAATGAAATTAAACTTGCTAAAAAATCTTGTTTTCATGATCTCTGCAACTCTAATCTGAATCACGGCCTTAAACCTAAGAACTCTTAAGGCAACGAACTTCCCTATAGAACATTCCTGGGCAGATACAGGCAGACATTCATTTTTAGAAATGTGCATTCCTTAGCTTGCATTTGATTCATCTGTGCATCTTAAAACATTTAGGAGTGTGTTTACTAAAAGTTATTAGAAACACAATACAAATCCTCACAGCTTCCACAAAAAGTAATAAATCCCAAAATCAAAATACAGAAAAACAACAACAATTTTAATTAATTATTTATTTATTTATTTAACAACTTTTATATACCACGCTATTTGTTATCAGTGCAGTTCACATATAACAAGGGTGCACAGTCAGAAGACTGTTCTGTGCTTACATTGTAACAGGAGTTTAAACTTGGAGCAACAGGGTAACTATAAACATATGTACAAAATACAATTAGATTAGGTTTGTATATACAAGGAGGGCTAAGGCAAGCTCAAAATACTTGTGATAGGGTAAGGTTTGTGGACATTGGTGAGTGGGTGAGCAGAGGTGGGGTGGATGCTTGAGCAAAGTGAAGTAGGAAAATGTGATGTTTGATTGCCTTACGGAACTGAATAAGGTTTTTGATGGATCTAATTTCTGGTGGAAGTTCGTTCCAGCATTTTGGTGCGTAGAAGGCGAAGGTTCTTTTCTTGGTCGTCTGGGTGCACTTGATGGATTCTTTGGGGATGATCAAGGTGTTTTCGGTTACTGACCTTCTGATTCTGTTAAAAAATTATTTAAAAAATCTTTACAAAAAGTAAATAAAAAATAAAAAAATAACCCCCCATATAGATAACAAAAAATACAGCACAAAAATGCCAAACAACCAAGGGAGCTCCAAAACATCGGGCACATGAATATACTCTAACGTGTTCCGCGCCTTTCATCACCACTCCCAAGGTTGATAAATAGGTAAAGTCCAAATTGCTGCAAAAATACTCTTTATTTATTTATTTAAAGTCTTTTCTATACCGCGCTCTTCAAGATCAGCTCGGTTTCAGATAACGGCAGTTTTGTTCAGATACAGGTAGTGCCCGTACTGGACTTACAGAAAACAGGATTATTCAACTTGGGTTAACTGGGGAAACTATATACAAGCTCTAGGCTAAGGCAGGGTTATTCAACTTGGGTTAACTGGGGAAACTATATACAAGCTCTAGGCTAAGGCAGTGTTATTCAACTTGGGTTAACTGGGGAAACTATATACAAGCTCTAGGCTAGGGCAATTTACAGTTTTAGGTGACCATATACATGCTCCAGCTGGGAGTCAGGTAGTGCTACCGTGCAGCGCTGGTGGCGTGTATAGTAGGTAGTTTGGGGTGGCTGTTTTGGTGGCTGCGGGTGGGTGGTTGTTGTGTAGTACCATAATTCTGCAGGAAGAGGTGGTGTTTCAGTGCCTTCCTGAACTGGCTAAGGTCTGTAATGGCCCGGATGCCGGGTGGGAGGACATTCCAACACGAGGGGGCATAGAACACAAAAGCCCTCCTTCTTGTTGTTTGCGAGCACTTTGTAATCTTGTAATTTTGTAATTTAATGTCCTTCTTTACTTTGTAATTTAATGTCCTTCTTTTCTTTAAATGTCCTTCTTTACTTTTGTATTTTTTAAGCACCTCATAAAAAATATAATCCAAAAATGAATACAATATGGAACAGTGAAGTCACCCAGAATTTATCTGGAAAGTGAAGATCTTCACCATGGAAATGATATTCTCCAGAATGGGCATATTTTTTTTGCAAAGACTGCTTTCCAAAAACTTCAAACACTCTTCTCAGCAATAGATGTCACCTATCCTGACTCTGGCCAAAGTTTCACCCCCCCATAGGTGACCGAGAACATGGCGGCCACTAAATGGGGAGTTATTTTTTATTTACTCTTTGTAAAGATTTTTTGAATGATTAAAATTTGTTTTAATTTTCTGCATTTTGTTTTGGGGATTTACTAACAGTTTTTATCGTGCATTAAGTGTCGCCTCGTCCTTAAGTAAGAAACAGTCTGTGGCAGCACTTAGGACATGTTTGCTAAAGTGCAATAAGCTTTTGCACTTACTACGTATCAGAATTGCAATCTAATGCATGGTAGGCGCAAAAGCTTTGTGCTGTGGGGGGTGTGGCCAGCATGTCCCCTACAGGTTCCACACTGGAAAAACCCTTACCATACATTAGCTTTATTCACAATTAATATGGGTGCATCTAAAGCTCCTCAAGGTGGTATTAAGTGCACCCAGGTTAATTTCAAAATGATCTCATGCAGTAAATACTGTACACTAACCACAATGTGCAGTCCATAACCCATCTAGTCTCTGCTCTGTTGTGCACTAATTTACCATTCTGGCTGTTTTTAGCACATATTAAGCAGACCCCACGCAAACAGCATGCATTAAATGCACATTAACAATTAGTACAGTTTAGTAAACTTGCCCCTTAATGCATGGTGTTGTCTGTTACTGTGCGTTAACAGACAGCTGACAAATGATCGTTGCATTTTTCCGGGTTGTGCCGTATCTTGATATGTGGAACCGACCTTTCATCCTTCATTACGTGGCTTTCTTCAAGGTGACGTGATTATGCATCGAATGTCTGTTCTTAGATACATTGGATCTCAAACCGGATTGGTTGGTTTGCAGCAGTATTAAACTGAATGTGTGAGATATATTGAGAAAAGCATCTGAAAATTGAAAAAATTCTGAAAATTCCAGAAACCAGACCAACATTGTTTTGGCTTCTGTACATTCCTATTAGCGTCTCCATGCTTTTTCTTTCTACCTTTAATTTTTCCTTCCTTTGGAAATTTTATTTTCCCTCTAAAAGTATTTGTCTAATTATCGTAACTATATTCACTCATCTGCAGTGTTCCAGGAAGCAAGGCTGTATTTTCTTTTTAGCTCTATTCCCTGGGTTCATCTCATTCTGACCTGCTGCTCTAATTGACCTGTATCAAGTTTATGAAAACAGTCCTTTTATTTTCCTGTTCTTGTCTTTACTCGGGCACAGTCTGTAAAGATTAAAGGAATCTATTCAGCTAAAAGCATGCCTTTTGTTGCACTCGGCAGAGAGTCTAACCCAAAGAGCCCAGGAACATGCTGTGTGCACATGTTACTGGACAATAGCTTGCAGGAAACTATAAGACATCCTCTGTGCCTGGCTTTGCAGCATTGTCCACACAGACGTCTTTGGATCTAGTTTCTGAGGACTTCCCTTGATTTTATTTCAGTTTGGGCCTTTTATCCCATTTTCTTTCCAGAAGGTTACAAATCTTGAGCAGTTAGAACTTGTGATTTTTGTAATGCCTGAAAATGAATGAAATTTTAAAGACTAAGGGGTATGTTTACTAAACCGCGCACACGTGTGCGGCGCACAAGAGCGGACACTAATGATGCACTTAAGTGCTCTTAAGCGCCGCGCACGCGTGTGCATCACATTAACGGGCCGGCGCACGTGTGCGGGGCGCTGATGTGCGATAGAGGCGGGGAAACGCTTACGGAGGGCGGAGGAAGGCTCCCGAGGGGCGGGGGGACGGGGTCAATGGGTGGAGAGTGGGAGGGGAGAGGCTCCCCGCACAGGAGCGGGGCTGAATTCGGCATTAAAAATACCGCGAGTGAAACCCTCGCGTTAGAGCCGATTTAAAGGGAAGAGAAACCATTTCCGTCAGCAATGTACAGCAAAACCGGGGAAACCTGCAAAACGTGAGCAGTGTGATACATGTGCACAGAACAAAACAGCAAATAAAACTTGAAAATGACCACAACAAATCTCAAATAAATTATAATCCAGCTGGGCAACAGTGATATTAATGGTCAACCATAAAAAACACTCCCAGGAAAGCTCCAAAAAAAAAGAAATGATTTTTGGAAGTGTCTACGCTCCGTAGACTCGTTCAAAAATCACTGCATTTTAATAGAGCTTTCCTGGGAGTGTTTTTCTTGTTGCCCATTGATATCACTGTTGCCCAGCTTGGTTTTGTTTTTTTACCCCTTTTTTTGGAGGTTATTTTTGAGGTTTAATTGCACCCCTGTCCCCATACAAGGTAAACGAGCCCACAGTAAAATTGTGCAGAGCAGGGTGTCTGACTCGTGCGGCCAGGTTTCCTATCTCCAGAGACTGCACTGTCTCTGGGGCCACAGTGTGGTGCAGCGGACACAGCCAGTGCCTGTAGGACTAGAGGGTCATAGGTTCAAACCCCAGCTGGGGCTCCTGCCAACCCAGTCCCCATAGATTTACCCACCACTAAACAGTGATAGTACAGACACCCCTGTATGGCAGAGAACATAAGCATGGTTCCAACACCTATATTTTACACTACACCACACACAAACCATAACAATGGGCATTACCGACAGCCGAGTCCCCCAAATTCAGTCCTGGAGTGCCACAACTCAATCAGGTCATATTCTTTTTTCCAGATAGGGACATGTCTACATGTTGGCGGAAGGGTACAGGTGGTGGAGGGGGCAGTGGCTGCAAACCACAGCAGTCAGTGGCCTAGGCCTGTGCAGGCTGGCACCGTCCACCGTAACAGACAGGCTCTGTCGGATGTACAGTCATGGACTCCCCAGGGAATGCAGCATATTTGTGGCAACACAGTGGTGCAGTGCACACAGACAGTGTGTGCAGGAACAGAAGGTCACAGGTTCAAAGCCCAGCTGGGGCTACTGCCAATCCAGTCCACATATTTTTCCTACAACTAAACCGTGATAGTAAGGAGAAACCTTTATTGCTGAGAACATACGCATGGTTCACACGCCTATATTTTACCACACCAAACACAGACACCATAAACAGCCGCATTACCCAGAGCAGAGTCTCCCAAATGCAGTCCTGGAGGGCCCCACACCATTCAGGATCCATGCTGCCTCTGCTAAAGATGCATGTGCTGCATATCTATGCACCACCCCCATGGTATGCTGATGTAGCTCATGCATATTTCTGAGGGACAGCATGAAAACCCGAACAGTGGTTGGAACACCAAGACTGGAGTTGGGACACTCTGCCGTAAAGCAGCAGCCAACAGGGCCAGACACACACCCCCCCCAGGCCCCATTGGCCAATGCCTCCTAGAGAGGCAGGACATTGGGCCCTGCCTGCATCCCCCAATACTAGCAGTTGCATACCTTAGCACTGCCACCCTACACCTGGGTATATGGTACACAGCTATCAAACGTTGCCCATGATAACTGGCAGATATCAATTCCTACGTTAAGCACATGTTGCTCATTGATCTCCACCATAACAATCATTGTGATGTCTGCGGTGTGTGCCGCAGGTCGGGTCTCTGACAGTGTTTACCACCCTGGGGAGTGACCCCCAACAGTAGTGCGTACCATATCCATGCCTGTACTGTGCCCAGGACTGCTGTGGTGGGTATGGCTGCTGGACTCCTCTATAGTAGCACAATGCTGGCATAGGTGTGGGGGTGGCTGTCTGCCTATCCAGTGTGTGGTGGCTGCAAACACCTTCCACAGCCCACACTGCCAGCAATGTTGCCAGTATTGGGCTGCCAATGTGCATAATGAGGAGCAAGGTACCATGGATATAGGCCGGACAGGGTGGCCTGGCCAGGGTGCATCTGCACAGGGCATAGGGCACTGATTGGGACATATTAGTGCCCGGCCACCACCTGCACAGACAGGGTGACCTCAGTATGTCCTGCTGAGAGATCACTCTCACCCTGACTGTGCAGTGACCACAGCATGGCTAGGCACCCCCATAGTGCTACATAGTATTTCTCTCATGTGATAGATATGGGTTTCCTTTTGGGGCCCAGTCACTGATGTAACTGCTTGCTGTGTATGCTGACATCCCAGTTGTGTGTGCATGCATCTCCACCGGGAACATGTACTGTGGACTAACTAGCATACTGTTTCCAACTGGTATGTGTCTTGATGGCGCAGCTTGTGGGGTGCAGCAGCTGATGACTTGCTGCAGGAGAATATCAGATAGTGGTGGGGTGCAGCTCACCATATCCAGGCCTAATCTCTGTCTGCTATTGTGGTATGGATGTGTATAGAGCTGCATTGACTGCCCTGTGGGGTGTCAGTTCCTCAGCAGGACTCAGGATGATGGTCCCCTCTACTGCCACCTTTGCAGGGAGGTAGAATGTGGATCTATTGATAGGAGACCCTGTTTGCCACCCTCAGCCCTGGAGAAGGGGGGGGTGGTGGTACATAGCCCAGCTAGGGGTCCATAAGGGCTACACCTGACTGAAACAGACAGAGATATCCAAGGTGTTTGTGCAGAAACTACTTATCTCACACATTAACACTGCTTTGAACCTCCGGCATGGCCTCTTTCAGCCATGGAAGGTGTTGTGGACCTGGTCCTGGGTGCCTCATTGCACCCTCAGGGTGAGCACAGTACCCGCACAATGTGACGGTGTGTAGCTACTCTGTGCCAGTAAAACACACGGTCAGTACCCCCTACCAGGCCGAGGTGGTGTGTGGGTGCACATGGTCACTTCCCTCTACCGGGCCGAGGTGCTGTGGGGGTGCATTGCCCATCTTGTGTTAATCTGTGGACAGCTGATGTGCAGTGCATCATGGGTATGGGTAGGCTAACCCTATCCTGGTGACCGCAGCAGACTGTCTGTGTGGTGACGTGCATGCTCTCTGCAGCCAGCCAGGGGCTTGCTAGCAGCTATAGAGCTGTAGCCCAATGGTTACTGCACTGCCTCTGAAGCCAGAGGTCATGGGTTCAAACCCAGAGTGGGGTTATTTGATAGGGTTGTCCAACACATTATCTTTTTTTAATGTACATATTTTGTTGCCAGCAAAAACACCCTCAGCGTACTGTACCCATAAGATGCCTCTGAGGGTGCTTTATAGGGCGCCCTATAGGGCACCTTATGGTGCCCGTCCATATAAGGTGCACTATACATTCTCCTGTGACGCAACCTATAGGATGCCCTATAGGGGACATTTTAGGGTGCTGTGGCGGACAATGCAATTTCTAATGTGCCCTATGGAGTGCCTTATAGGGTGCCTTATACGGCACCTTCAGTTACGGCACGTGAGGCCGTGTTTGCTGGCAGCAATTAATAACATAAATATAAAGTGCTGCAGGACAAAATATGTACAATGCAAAGCTGATGCCACAGCCAGCCTTACGTATTAGGCACACTGGGGAGCAAACTCATGACCCCTGTATCAGCAGTCAGTGCCTTAACCATTGTGCTCCACTTCTGCTCCTCCTTGCCTGTCAGCGCACCTATGTATGCTTTTCATTCCTTAAACTGCACAATGCTGCCATAAAAAACAGTACACTGACCATGCGGTACCTCATACGGCACCCTCTAAAGCGCCCTATAAGCAACATTCTAGGGTGCCTTGGCTGACAGTGCACTTTAAAATGTGCCTTATAGGGCACCTGATGTTAACACGCTTTGGGAGTGTGTTTGCTAGTAGTGGTAATTAAAATATGACTAAAATGCCTCCTACAGCAATCTTCCCCATAATATGTTTGCCTCAGCCAGCCTTGTTCATTGGGCACTTTGAACCCCTGATCCCTGCACCATTGGTCAGTGTCTTAACCATTGTGCTGTGGTTCTGTTCCTGTGATTGCACATCAGCGTGCCGCCTTATGCCGCCCAGTATTATACTGCCTCTATAGACATCAGCGCGCCGCCTTATGCCGCTCAGTATTAATTGGCCGCCAAAAACATCAGTGTGCCGCCTTATGATGCCCAGTATTTCTGTGCCTCATAAATTACCACCTCAGCTAGCCATCTTCATTGGGCACTGTGGGGGATCGAACCCCTGATCCCTGCACCGTTGGTCAGTGTCTTAACCATTGTGCTGTGGCGCTGCTCTTTTTCTTGCACTTCAGTGCACCACTTATGCCTCTTCCGCAGCTATCCCATGCGCTAAGGTGCGGGGCGCACATGGCCGCCGCGCACCTTAGCGCATATGTAAATTCCGCCTTTCCTTTTTCAGGACGGAACGCCCACTCCTTATATGGCACCCGCACACTACCGGGGCCCGCACTTTACCGGGGTTTTAGTAAACATACCCCTAAGATCGTGGAATCGGGTGGCCCACTGGAGTGCCATCAGAGCGCAGAACTGTTCATCTGGTTGCCACATATTGAAAAAGATGTAGCAGAGCTAGAAGAGGTTCAGGGAAGGGCCATCAGAATGAAAAAGAGGATTGAAGGGCCCCTCTGCAGGAAAGGCTAAAGAGGTTAGCTCTCTTCAACTAGGAGGTGGCCAAGGGGAGATATAAAAAATTGGAATGGTTAAATACAAATCAGTTGTTCACTCTTGCAAAATGAACAAAGACAAGAGAACACGTCATGAAGCTACTAAATAATACATTATAAAATAAACCTGAGAAAATGATTTTTTCACTCAGTACACAGGATATGGCAAAAGCAGGTAGGCTACCTGGTTTTAAAGAGGATTTGGACAAGTACCTGGAGAGAAGGTCCATAAACAGTTATTAGCAAGGTAGACTTGGGGAAATCCGCTGCTTACCCCTGAGGGTAAGAAGCATGTAATTTATCTACTTTTGGGACTCCTAACATGTACTTGTGGCCTGGTTTGGCAACTGTTGGAAAAAGGATACTGGGCTCGGTCCTTTGGTCTGACCCAGTATGGCCATTTTTAGGACTAGTTAGTTCACCAGCTCGCTGCAGGGATTCAGAGCATTTCTGATCTAGGACTGTTTGACTCAATGGACAGGAGCAGGGATTTACTATTGTTTATCCCTGATGGAAAAACTCATTTGATTAGCACATTACTAGTATGCAACTCAGATTGGTAACTGCGATGATCCATTACCATGGGAGCCTTGTTTAAGGTGAGTTTTATTATGAACCACTTAGATCTGCAATTTGTTCTTCATCTCTGAGCACTTTCTCTATCTGGACACAATGAAGGTAATTAATAAAGGCATTTTTGTGTGTATATTCCAGTGTCATACATAAAATGCCTCTTACAAAATTATTCCGTGATTAGAAGTACATATGATGGCAAAAGCATGCATATCTGTATGCGACTTTAGCATAGGTATGTTTGGTGGCAGGTTTTTTGCGCAGAGTGTGAGCCAAGTCACAATCTACCCACATACTTTATAAAATGTGTGCTTAATAAAACAAAAATATTTCAGAAACACATCTAGTTAGGGGTGTTTCGCATAAGCAATAGCATCTTTTGTCAGGAGTCAAATGTCCTGACAAAAACATGCCCATGCTTCCGCAGGCCACGCTCATGGCAAATACTGCTTTGTCTGCCCATGGGGACCGCTTCTCCTGTGGGCAGAAGTTCAAGGGAGGACTGTGATCGCAGCAGTTAGCAGTGGGTCTGCTTGCCTGCCAGCAAGACAGGTTAGAAGCAGAGGGAGGGTGATGGAGAGAAGGGAGGAGAAATTTCAAGGGCCAATGAGCTTCAGAAGAGAACGGTGGTGAGGGACAGGAAGACACGAGGTGAGAGTGCAAAGTGGGGGAGGGAAGATGGGGGGAAACTCTGGCAAGGAAAACTGAGTGAGGGATGACAGCTGGAAAGGGGTTGGAGCGGGAGGGGGGGGGGGGAAGTAGAGTCCAGGGCGTTGGAGGTCAAAGAAATGAATGCATGGGGACAAAAGGGCACAATGTATATATGGCAAAAGGCACACCTCTCCCCGAGAACACACACACAGGCATCCTGCCTCTGCACCACACGCACACTCACTCAGGCAGCCTGTCTACATGCCACAAACACACACACACCACCTCCGCACCACACATATACAGTCACCCCACCTCCACACCACACACACACAGGCACCCCAACTCAGCACCATACACAGGCTCTAAACCTGTGCACTACACAGATACCCCACCTGCGCATCCTAGACACACACAGGCACCTGGTACCTTATCGCCCGTTAAAGCGCCATTATCGCGCGGTAAGGTACCTTACCGCGTGCTAACGGGACACGGCGCAAATAGCGTTCTTTAGTAAACATGCCCCTTTGTTTACTGGTTCAAAATCACATTTGTGTGCATTCATAATAATAGTGCATATGGCCTTGGGGCAATTTTGTCTTAATCTGGCATCATCAGATAATGCTTTCCTATTGCAAAAAAGCACCCCAACTCTGCACCACACACACGCTCCCCAGCTGTGCACCACATACATGCACACAGAGGCTCCCCAGCTATACAGCACCCACACACACATGCTCTGTCAGTCCTGCACACCACCCAGACCAAGGCAACTATCACCACAAGGAGATATGAGACACATACACTAATACTTACAGGGAACATGGGCAATGGAGGGTTAAGTGGCTTGCCCAAGACCACAAGGAGCATCGCTGTGACTAGAAACCCCAGTCCTTCCAGCCCAAGGTTGCTGTCCTCTAGTGGGATTTGAACCCCCAACCTTCTGGCCTGAGGTAACTTGCCCCAACCACTAGGCCACTCCTCCACAAACATGTATGAGTTTGCAAATGGAGAAGGGGAAATGTGCAATGTATCACACTATAATTGTACACTTTTTAACTTGTTTATGCTTCTCTTATGAAGGCAACTTTGATACTTACTCTTTTATAAATTAAGCTGCCAGAACTATCCCCAGTAGCATGCAAATACTTCACTCATATTTACACTACTGTGAGGCAGGTGCAGATATGTTGCATGCACTCTAATATGCACATTTTAAAAACTGCATACCTACCTCACAATTTCACTCAAACCGCTCCCTGGAATTCCTTCACATATATTGGGTAAAATTAAATGGTATGTTGCTGTATGCCTACTTTCTACATGCATATAGACCTTTGTAATTTTATAATAGCGATTTTCAATATAGAAAATAGTCTTTACACGCTGAAAATACTTTACAAACTTAGTACCTAGGAGCCTGAGTTAGTAATCATTTTCTTCTCATAGACACTGACCTTAAGCCATCAGACCTTAAGCTGTCTTTTGATTTTCTGCATAAGGTACAGTATGGGCACATATTAATTTCATAATAAGCTCTACCAAGAAGAGGTGCTCTTAGAAGATAAACCTATAGTGCAAGATGGACCCAAGTTGTTGTCACTGAAATATACTTGCTGTGAGGTCACTATTGTAGTATACCATGCTGGCCTTGAAGACAAGTACGTGGTGTACTCCATAGTATCCTAAGAATTAATACACATTCCGTGTATAGGTATCATAAGGAAAGGAATGGAAAATAAAACAAAAGATATTATAATGCCTCTATATCAAGTTGTTTTCTCCTGTTCTATGTAAAGCCAAACAGTTTGTTATGGTCATTTTGTTGTATGTAAACCGCGCTGACAATAGTGCGGTATATAAGAAATTGTAATAAATAAATAATAAATAATATATCGTTCCATGGTGAGACCGCACCTTGAATATTGTGTGCAATTCTGGTCATCGTATCTTAAAAAGGATATAGCGTTATTAGAAAAGGTTCAGAGAAGAGCCACCAAAATGGTAAAGGGGATGGAAGGATACTCCTATGAAGAAAGGCTAAAAAGGTTAGGGCTCTTTAACCTGGAAAAGAGATGGCTGAGGGGAGATATGATAGAAGTCTATAAATTAATGAATGGAGTGGAACGGGTAAATGTAGATCGATTGTTTACCTTATCAGAATATAAAAAGACTAGGGGACTAATAAAAGAAAATATTTTTTCACTCAACGTGTAATCAAACTCTGGAACTTGTTACCGGAGGATGTAGTAAAGGCTGTTAGTGTAGCTGGGTTTAAAATAAGTTTGGACAAGTTCCTGGAGGAAAGGTCCATAAACCATTATTAAGAAGGGACCCAGGATATCATTGCTTGACCCAGTACAAGCATTGCAGAACCTGTGTCTTTTGGGGAAACTGCTAGGTACGTATGACCTAGATTAGCCACTGTTGGATACAGGATACTGGGCTTGATTGACCTTGGTCTGACCCAGTATGGCATATCTTATGATGTTATGTTCTTATGACTAATTCAATCACAACTCTCAGGAAATGTGTTCATATATATCTAGCAAAAAAAAAAAAAGAACTGCTGTAGAAGACAAACCTATGAATAATTCTTTCAGGACCTGGCAGCTTTTTTGCAATAGGAAAGCATTATCTGATGATGCCAGATTAAGAAAAAATTGCCCCAAGGCCATATGCACTATTATTATGAATGCACACAAATGTGATTTTGAAGCAGTAAACAAAGGGGCATGTTTACTAAAGAACGCTATTTGCGCCGCGTCCCGTTAGCGTGCGGTAAGGTACCTTACTGCGCGATAATGGTGCTTTAACAGGCGATAAGGTATCTTATCGCCTGTTAAAGCGCCATTATCGCGCAGTGTCGCACCGCCGCCCTAGTGGTCAAAGGTGGTTAAGGCAGGTCGGGTGGACATGAGTTATTTTTCTAGTTTGAGTTTGGTTCTTGTATGCGGGGTCTGGGTATCTGTTCCCAGTGGCCTTCCGTGTACCAAAGCCTCAAATGAACACAAAGTCCGAGGGTAGGGAAAGAAAGGCTTTTTATTTCCCTTAATGCACAATGATTCAAGTAGTGGAATCTACGTCAACATAAAGAAACCTTACTTCAGGTAGAAAAGAAACATAACCAGTTATTACTTTATCCACTGTTATCTTCACAGGAATTTATATAATAAAACACACAGTCTTTGCTTGCTGAGCCCTGCTTTATACACTAGACAGGGATTCTAGGCTTCCTGCCTGACAGTAGCTACAATCCATGGCCACTTCAGAAGGGTCCTCAGTAAATTCCACCTGCATGGGCTGTGGGTCTGAGAGCTGTGACTCTGTATCAGTGTAGTCTGGTGGAGTATGCTGAGGCTTTTCATATACAGCTTGTACCAGCTTCCAATGTTCTGGGCCTAGGTTTAGGCCTTGGTCATGTGAATGCTTGCTATAAGAATATCTTCCCTTGTCTTGGTGCCTGGTATTAAACAGTCTTTTATCTGGTAAAAGCTTGTGTCCTGCTTTACAAACAGCTTGATAAGGCGAGCACACCCTTGTTCCTTGTGCTCCCTGTGTCACCAGGTTATAACGGTTAGAAGTATAAAAATGTGGATTACCTTGTTCTCCAGGCCTATCCCAGTGAGTTGAGGTTTGAGGCCTAGTCCTGCTGCAATTCAGCCTTACTCGAGTAGCAGGCCTCCCACTGTCCAGCTGGCCTTCGGGTGGAGTTATCCCTCTTTCATACTCATACCTCTTTCTCCGTGAATAAAGAGTGTTACCTCCTATGGCAATGACTTCACCATTCTTCTGGTAATTTCCACAGGGTCCTGAGTCTGCTGGTACCGGTTCATCAGATAAACCTCTGACCTCTGCTTCTTTCCTGGTACCTTTCCTCCCAGTGTCTCTTTGCCAAGAACTCCTGGTATCTTGCTGCACCGGTCTCCCTGTGTCTCCTTGCCAGGAACTCCTTCCTCTCGGGTCTCTTCGCCAAGACTCCTTCTTCTCCTTCTCCTCTTCTCCATTTCCAACTTCCCAGCCTTTCTTAAAAGGAACTCCCCTTTCCTGGATTGGCTGTTGGCCGGCATCACATCACAAGCTCTGGGGTGCGGTTCTCTAGGCCCTGGAAGGTCTCTCTTGCTCCCCCTATCTGGCTCCTCGTAATGTCGCATCTGGTGTTGGAATATTTTTTCTGAAATTAAAACCTTTTTTTCTGTTTGCATAGGCTCTGCAGTACCACATATCCCCCCTCTTAAAATATGACGGGCTGGTGAAGCCCCCTTCACACAGCACGGAATACTGGACATGGCATCGGCATTGGAATGTAATTTGCTGGTACCATATGTCTTCCGCCTGTTATCCACTACTATCTCTTCTGGGTGATATGTGTTGGCTACTGAGGCTAGTAAAACCGATCGGTCGTGCCAAGACCGAAGAGCATTAATATGGTAAATTTGTGTGTGTCCTTTGGTATCCTGGACTTCGTAGGAGGTGGGTCCCTTAGGCTTAGCTATCACATGAGGTCCCCTCCACCGAGCCTCGAATTTAGGAGTAGCTCCTGATACCAGGACCATCACTTTTTCTCCTGCTTTTAGTTGTCTAGGCTTTGTCCGCTGATCATAATACCTCTTCTGTTTTAGTTGACTCTCTTCCAAATTCTCACTCGCAACCTGGGAAGTGCGTTCCAGGTGCGTTCTTAGGTTCTTCAGGAATAGAGGCACCCCTATTTCCGTCTCTACGGGTTCCACCCATTGCTCCTTTAAGACATCTAATAGGCCTCTGGGGGGTCTTCCATACAGAAGTTCGTAAGGGGAAGTGCCCAAGGACTTCTGTCTTCTTTCCCTGCAGGTGTACAAGACAAATGGTAGCATAGTATCCCACTCGGACATTTGTCCACCCAACGCACGCTGGAGCATCTGTTTTATGCTTTGATTCAAGCGCTCCACCAGGCCATTACACTGGGGATGGTAGGCTGCGGTTTTCTTGTGGTGGATGCCAAAGGCGTCCCAAACCTGAGCAAGGTATTTTGACAGGAAATTGCTGCCTCTATCTGTCAGGACCTCCTGCGGGAATCCGATCTCGCAGAATAGTTTAACAAGTTCCCCGGCAATTGCTTTAGCCGAAATATTTCTCAGAGGGACCGCCCATGGGAAACGGGTGGCCTGGTCAATGATTACCAGCATATATTGGTATCCTCTAGGTGTTTTGATGAGGGGACCCACTATCTCCATGGCTAATCGCCTCACTGGATCCAAAATCACGGGCATTGGTACTAAGGGTACTGCAGGGGGTCTGTGCGGAGCCACTCTTTGACATGACGCACAGGATTCGCAAAAACGCGTTGCTTCCCGGAATACTCCTGGCCAGTAAAAGCGGGCCAAAATCTGGTCAAGGGTTCCCTGCGTTCCCTTATGGCCCCCTACGGGATGGTCGTGGGCCAACCGTAGGACCAGTGATTTAAATGTGTTTGGTACTACCAATTGTTTTCGCAGAGACCCAGTTCGCGGGTCCATACTCTCTCGGTAGAGTATCTCCTCCTCCATAATAAACCTGGGGAAGGAACTTCTTTCTTCCTGTGCTTGCTCAAAGGCGTGGGCTAATACCGGGTCTGTAGCTTGCTCCCTTTTGAAGGAGGGAAACTTCTCCATCAAATCCGCTGGTACCCAGGGCATCCCCTCTCCAGCTTCCAACTCCGCATGTCCTCGCGAGCGGCATCTCCACTCCTTCCTTCGCTCTGCTTTAGTTTTCCGTCCTCTCCCCGAGGGCTCCTCAGTTAGGTCTTCATGCGCGGGAAGGACCCCACAAGTAGTGTCCGTAGAACATGAAGGCTCTTCCCCCCCCTTGGGTCTGGGACCTTGTAGAAACTAAAGCCTCTCTTGGATTAGCGCCCGTCTTTGAGCTATTTGGCTGTGCCTCCGGGTTACCTACGGGCTCATGCCCACTACAGGTGGAATTTGGGACCTTATGAGGAGATAAACCCTCTCTCAGACTTTTCCGAAATTGTGACCAGTCGCGGCCCAAGACCAACTCTTGTGGAAGTTTTGGGACCACGGCCACCAACATTTCCTTTTTTATTCCCAATCCTTTAACCCAAAGTTTATACACGGGGTAGCTTGTAGCTGATCCGTGAATGCACTTTATTTTAACCTGCCCTTCTGGACATTCAGGGACTGACCACCCCTGGCTTCTGATCACAAACCATAGCCGTTTGGAGATCATGGTTTGGTCAGCGCCTGAATCCAGAAGTGCTTTTGCGTTAACTCCATGTATTTTTACCTTTAATACAAAGCCCTCTCTCATTGTCTTTGGGACTTCTCCCACTAGTGCAATGCGAGAATAACATTCTTTTTTCACATGTCCTTTCTTACCACATGAAAAACATCTTTTCACATTTTCAATATCCTTAGGGTCATTACCTTTCCTAGTGCTATACGTGGGTCTGGAAGGACTACCTACCCTTTGAGCTTCCATCCCTATAGTCAGTTTGGGAACCCCTATCTTTGGCTGGGTCACTCTCTCTGCTTCTAGATATCTCTCAGCAAGGGCTATTGCCTCGGTAGTGGTACAGCAATTTTGGAGGATTAAGAAATTCTGTACCCTACTCGGCACTGCGTCTAAGAATTGCTCCAATATTACGGCATCCATCAGAGTTTCTATATTTCTTTTCTCCGGCTGTAGCCATTTATATGCCAGGCTCTTTATTCTATGCCCCAGGGCTTTTGGTGTTTCGTCTGGGCTAAGGATAGTGGTTCTAAACATTTTTTTATATGCCAATGGGGTGAGGCCTAGGTGATCTCTGATTGCCATCACTACTTCTTCGTAATTATCCGCCAATGATGGAGGCATTGACCGGTAGGCGGCCAGAGCCTCCCCTGTCAGGGACGCGGCTAATCTGACAGCCCATTGCTCGGTCGGCCACCGAGCTGACTTCGCTATCCTACTAAAAGAATCTAAGAAATCATCGAGGTTATCATTGGGACTTAATTTCCCCACCGTTAGATCATTGCATGACCATTGTCCTAGCTCCGTATTGTGCAGTCCAGTTGCTTGCAACTTCTCGGCCTTCACCTTCGCCATCTCCTCCCGCTGTTGGGTTAGCCAATTGTCCATTGTCTGCAGGACGGGTGATTGCTGGTCTTGCATGGCTCTCAACGCTTGTGCTTGATTTTGCAACGCCAGTTCTGCCTGCTTATCAAACTGATGAGCCATCCATGCACACAATTCTTTGGGCTCCATGGCGAATCTGCAAAAAGGAAACACAAAAAAAAAAAGAACACAACCAAGTGTGGCTCTTCTAACAATTTTTTTCTTTCCTTTCCTCTTTTTTTTTTTTTTTTCCTATACTTTCCCTGGCATCCTATACTTATTCAGGTATATTTACATTTTACCTGATGGTAGGGTTGAATCAGCTCTGGAACAGTACTCGTTGCCGTCGCAGTCCACGGTTCTCCACGCCGACAGTTGGGCACAGGATTTTTCCTTTTCAGGATTTTCTCCACTCCACTCCGGTTTAGACTGCTCCACTCCGGGTCTTCCTTCAAATCCGGTTTCTTTAGACCATCCGTTCCGGGTTTTGTATTTCAACCTGAGTTTATTTATATTTTTCCTCTGAAACCTGTATCTCAAGCTTCTTCTCTTTGCGGCCGACGTAGGCTCCCACAATATATCCTGCCAACTACGCCATTTTTCATGTCGCACCGCCGCCCTAGAGGTCAAAGGTGGTTAAGGCAGGTCGGGTGGACATGAGTTATTTTTCAAGTTTGAGTTTGGTTCTTGTATGCGGGGTCTGGGTATCTGTTCCCAGTGGCCTCCCGTGTACCAAAGCCTCAAATGAACACAAAGTCCGAGGGTAGGGAAAGAAAGGCTTTTTATTTCCCTTAATGCACAATGATTCAAGTAGTGGAATCTACGTCAACATAAAGAAACCTTACTTCAGGTAGAAAAGAAACATAACCAGTTATTACTTTATCCACTGTTATCTTCACAGGAATTTATATAATAAAAACACACAGTCTTTGCTTGCTGAGCCCTGCTTTATACACTAGACAGGGATTCTAGGCTTCCTGCCTGACAGTAGCTACAATCCATGGCTACTTCAGAAGGGTCCTCAGTAAATTCCACCTGCATGGGCTGTGGGTCTGAGAGCTGTGACTCTGTATCAGTGTAGTCTGGTGGAGTACGCTGAGGCTTTTCATATACAGCTTGTACCAGCCTCCAATGTTCTGGGCCTAGGTTTAGGCCTTGGTCATGTGAATGCTTGCTATGAGAATATCTTCCCTTGTCTTGGTGCCTGGTATTAAACAGTCTTTATCTGGTAAAAGCTTGTGTCCTGCTTTACAAACAGCTTGATAAGGCGAGCACACCCTTGTTCCTTGTGCTCCCTGTGTCACCAGGTTATAACGGTTAGAAGTATAAAAATGTGGATTACCTTATTCTCCAGGCCTATCCCAGTGAGTTGAGGTTTGAGGCCTAGTCCTGCTGCAATTCAGCCTTACTCGAGTAGCAGGCCTCCCACTGTCCAGCTGGCCTTCGGGTGGAGTTATCCCTCTTTCACACCCATACCTCTTTCTCCGTGAATAAAGAGTGTTACCTCCTATGGCAATGACTTCACCATTCTTCTGGTAACTTCCACAGGGTCCGGAGTCTGCTGGTACCGGTTCATCAGATAAGCCTCTGACCTCTGCTTCTCTCCTGGTACCTTTCCTCCCAGTGTCTCTTTGCCAAGAACTCCTGGTATCTTGCTGCACCGGTCTCCCCGTGTCTCCTTGCCAGGAACTCCTTCCTCTCGGGTCTCTTTGCCAAGACTCCTTCTTCTCCTTCTCCTCTTCTCCATTTCCAACTTCCCAGCCTTTCTTAAAAGGAACTCCCCCTTTCCTGGATTGGCTGTTGGCCGGCATCACATCACAAGCTCTGGGGTGCGGTTCTCTAGGCCCTGGAAGGTCTCTCTTGCTCCCCCTATCTGGCTCCTCGTAATGTCGCATCTGGTGTTGGAATCTTTTTTCTGAATTTAAAACCTTTTTTTCTGTTTGCATAGGCTCTGCAGTACCACAGCAGTAAGGTAGCTTACTGCATGCTAACGGGACACGGCGCAAATAGCGTTCTTTAGTAAACATGCCCCAAAGTAGATGTGTTGTAAATCATAAAACAACTTTATGCAGTTAAGATGAAGGTCCCATTTTAACATTTTTTTTCCGCTAGATGACTGTTTTAAGATATATGGGGGGGGGGGGTATTTATTTATTTATTTATTTGCTTTTTATATATCACACTATTTCAAAATCAGCGTGGTTTACAGAGAACAAGAATCAACACTTTACATAGAACAGGTTTCAAATAACAGAACAATAAACGTCAGGTATTGCGCTATAATCAATATTTTACATTAAACAGGGATGTCAACTTGGGTAGTAATAGGGAGAACTATCTACAGGCTGGTTAGTGGACCGTGAGAAGTAGGGAATTCTGAGCTAAGGCTGGCAGGCAGGATCTATAGCATAGCTATGGTATATGGTCATAATACAGTTGGAAAAGAAGCATAATAGAGTTGGAAATGAGTTCGTGGGGGAAAGGATATCTTTGATATATCTGAAACAACTGTGAGATGAATAACTTCCTATTATCTAGACTTTGTTCAACCTAGATCCTATGTATTAAGACTACTTTTGTTATTTAGGGAATTATTTCTGATTACTAATAGTAACATAAAATGACATAGGACAATTGTATGTCAGATTTAGCCCAACACAGATCACTCTGATTAGTCCAGGCTTCTTCATAAAGGTGATGCTAGTGACCTTGTGTGATAATATAGGCACATGACATCAAATAAATCTGTCATGAACTAGAGTTTCGTAGTTGTGTAAACTCTGACTGTTTTTTCCAGTTCCGCTTTTTTTCTCTTTTGCCCCTTCCTCCCCTCCCACCCTTTGTTCTTCCCATGTGTCCACCCTAATGAATTGATAGTAATGTCTTTGGGCAGGAGCAGGCTTCAGAGGGGAGTAGGCCCTCTGATCATGGGTGACAGCTTAAAACAGCTTACAAATTGAACCCATTCATCAAAATTTGACAGGTTTGAACAGCTTTGCAACCATAGCTGTTTTATTTTCCTTTTAATTTTTGTATACTGTTTTTCCGGGGCAGAAAGAATGGAAGGGAAGACAATAAAGTATGTATATCTCTCTGTTTCCTTGTCTTACCCACTCGCACTCTCTTTTTCCATCTTTACATAAATCCATAGCAGACTAAATAAGTCTAGAAAGCCCATGGATATATTCCTGCAAATATTTTATCTACAGATATGTAGAGCTCCCAATGACTGTTATTCATGTAACTTGCAGAATAAAAAGAAAATACACACATGCTGCAGCATCACTACTTCCACAATACCCCTGCTGGGAAGGTCAGTAAGGGGCTAATTTTATAACAAGGCATCTCAGTGAATTGTCAGGAAAGTGCATATTTAAGTTTGTTTTATAAAGACACATAGGCGCCTATGTGGCATTGTAAAATGCTAGTGCAAATCCATCAACAACAGCATCTACATTAAAAGCAAGGACATTAGGACTACTCAAGAACAGTTGTAAGTATTAGCATGCATTTTATAAAAAACAAGTATAGGTAAATCGCAATGCCGTCCAAGCTCTGCTCACTCCGCCGCTGTGGAAAAAACAATAAGGAGAACAGAATCACCAGCACTGCAAAGCAAAAACAATAGAGAGGGAACAAAGTAGGATGTCCAACTGGGGCATATGAAGTAAACTGTTTATTAACTAAACTAGGTCATAAAATAATAAGGACGGGTGGCAGATGGACATCACCCACGGCGGAATCAATGGCACGCCGGGCCGTCTATATGCCCTATCCTGCACACACAGGAACATCTAGCTGCCATGGTGCAGAATCAGGTATAATGTGGCCCCGTCCATATTGTAAATGTTCTGACGGTCCGAACGTGCCCCTTTGTGAATCAGACTCTATGTAAATACAGAAATCTCTGGTTGCACAGCAACTTGCTCAACAGAATATACTTTTTTGGACATGATTTTGATATATGAAAAGTGGAAACTTGTGATAACAGAAATGTGACCTGTTTGTCTGATGTTTCTTACTCAAGGTTTTAATGTTTGTTCTATATTTTTCAAAATTTTATATACCAAAACTGAACAAATGTTAAACAAAGTAGTACAAATTAAAAACTGGATGTGAGAATCAGTAGGGGGTATGCATTAGTTAGTGCGTATTCAATTTGTTAAGAGTGCCTTACAGCTTTTACTACATCCTCCAGTAACGAATTCCAGAATTTGATTTATGCGTTGAATGAAAAAATATTTTCTCTTATTAGTCTTAAAGGGGATTATAATGTAGCTTCATTGCATGTCCCCTAGTCTTTCTAGTTTTTGATGGCGTAAACAATCTATCTACGTTTACCCATTGCATTCCATTCATTAATTTATAGACTTCTATCATATCTCCCCTCAGCCATCTCTTTTCCAAGTTGAAGAGCCCTAAACCTCCTACCCATAACTTTTTAATTTTGCTAAGATTCTCTCATGAGGGACCTTGTCAAAGGCTTTCTGAAAATTCAGATAAACTATATCGACCGGGGTAATTGTCTGCACTGTTTTTAAGGGCATTTGAGTTACTTTTGTCTTTATTGGAACCTCTCTGTCAGTATGCCCTAACTTCATTCGTTTGCTAGTATCCTTCAAGGATACATCCTTCTGAACCATGTGCTGTTGGGCGACTCTCAGTTTTCCCCTATTACCTAGTCTAAAAGCTGCTCTATCTCCTTTTTAAAGGTTAATGCCAGCAGCCTGGTTCCATCCTGGTTAAAGTGCAGCCAATCCCTTCATAAAAGCTCCTCCTTTCCCCAGAATATTGCCCAGTTCCTAACAAATCCAAACCCCTCTTCCATCCTCTCATCCACACATTAAGACATGGGAGCTCTTCCTGACTTTTGAGTCCAGCGCGTGGAATGGGAAGCATTTCTGAGAATGCTACCCTGGAAGTTCTGGATTTCAACTTCCTACCTATAAGCCTAAATTTGGCCTCCAGAACCTCCATTCCAGACTTTCCTATGTCAATGGTGCCAACATATACCTAGACAGCAGACTTCTCCCCAGCACTAAAACCTTGTCTAGGTGGCACATGAGGACTGCTACGTTTGCACCAGGCAGGCATGTTACCTGGCAATCCTCACAACAACCAGCCACCCAGCTATCTACATGCCTAATCATTGAATCACCAACTATAATGGCTGTCCTAACCCTTCCTTCATGGGCACATGGCCCTGGAGAAACCGCCTTGGTGCAAGAGAGTTTTACATACCTGGGGACAGGTCCTAGCTATAGGATCACTTCCTGCCACAGCAAGGTGATGCTCTCCTGTCACGTGACCTTTTTCCTTCATGACAATAGGGAGGCTGCCAGACTGGAGTTGGAACTTCAGTACTACATACCTGTAGGTCTCGTCTATATACTGCTTTGTCTTCCTTACGTTCTCCAAGTCTACTACTCTAGCCTCCAGAGATTGGACTCATTCCCTGAGAGCAAAGAGTTCCTTGCACCTCTGCTGATGAACTCAAACTCATGCTCTTCTGGGCATGCAGCAGAATGGGATGGTGTTGGCGGCAGAGGATCACATTTCTGTGACAACGGAAACAATACTAGAATTAAACTGCGCAGAAGAAAGGCCTTGCAATCTACTTCCATATCTTGCCACAACAAAACAAATTGCACTATAGTGCTGGAAGATGAGACCTCCAGGTCAGAAGGCACTCAACTGGCTACTGGGGAAGAGCTAAAGACTTTTCAGAGTAAAGCCAGCATTTATGATATGGTTGGATCAAAGCCCTTGGGATGTCTGACTGCTGATGTAGCTGCACATGAAATGAGAGTCAGAAGCTGCAAAGATGTCTACATATTGGGACATGGAATGTACAAAGCACAAACCAAGGGAAGTTGGAGGTGGTCAAGAATGAAATGGAACGTGTACAACTCGATCTTTTGGGTGTCAGCGAACTGAAATGGATTGGCATCGGGCAATTTGCATCTGATGATCACATGGTCTACTAGGCTGGAAATGAAAGACAAAGAAGAAATGATGTTGCATTTATAATCAAGAAGAAACTTGTAAGAACTGTAGCGAAATACAATGCAGTCAGTGAATGCTTAATTTCTATTCGTCTATGAGGAATGCCTATCATCACAACTATAATTCAAGTATATGCCCCAACAACAGCTGCAGAAGCGGATGAAGCTGATGAGCTCTATGAACAAGTACAAGTTGAAATTGACAGAACATGCAAACAGGATATCCTAATAGTCATGGGTGACTGGAACGCAAAAGTTGGCAACAAAGAAGAAGGCAAAGTGGTTGGACAATATGGACTTGGCAACAGAAATGAAGCTGGAGAAAGACTGATATAATTCTGCAAGACCATTGATCTATTCTTCTCAAACACCTTCTTCCAGCAACACAAATGACAATTGTGCACATGGACTTTACCCAATGGATTATACAATAATCAAATTGACTACATCTGTGGAAGTCAACGATGGAAAAGCTCTATAACATCAACAAAGACAAAACCTGGAACTGACTGTGGTACAGATCACCAACTACTAGTATGCAAACTCAAGCTAAAATTGAAAAAGAGCAAGCCACTCATAAATGTAGCAAAATATGACCTTGAGAACATACCACCGGAATTTAAAGTCCACCTGCAAAATTAATTTGCTGATTTATATACAAATGACAGAGCTGCAAAAACGTTATTTTATTTATATTTATTTATTTATTTATTTGTAGTTCTTCTATACCGCACTCTTTTTCATCAGTGCGGTTTACATTAAACAGGAATACTCATTTCAATCAACAGACTGTGGTGAGTTTACATATAACAGGAAATATACAACTGGGATTATAACTTAGGGAAACTATGTACATATTTGTAGCATGTATAGAACCTATATACACGGGATAGAGTTTCTTTTCATCATCTTAAGTAGGGCGGTTACACTTTATCTGTAAATGTTAGAGGGTTGATGATGTGCTTTGGAAATGTAGAATGAAGAGGTGATGCTTTATGGCTTTTCTAAATTGCTTGAGGTCAGTAATAGCTCTAATGTTGGGAGGTAGGTTGTTCCAACATCTGGGTGCGTAGTATGCTAAAGCCCTGTCTGTTGTTGATCGTTTGTATTTTGTGGCCTCATGTGGTGTAGTTAGGGTATTTGCCGCTGCTGACCTCCTAGATCTGATGTTGGGAGTGTGATGGAGGAGTTTCGAAATTGATGACGGAGCTATAGTATTTATCGCTTTAAAGGTCAAGATAAGGGCTTTATATGTTATTCTGCAGTATATAGGGAGCCAGTGAAGCTCCATTAGGGTGGGTGTTATGTGATCGCTCTTTGAAGCACCGTATAATACCCGGGCTGCGGCATTCATGGCTAGTTGTAATGTATTTAGGGAGTTCTTTGGGAGACCATGGAGTATTATATTCGCATAGTCGAATGGGATAACATCAAGAAGGCTGTGTTGGAAGAAAGTGAGAAGTTTCTACAAAAGGTGAAAAAGCAAAAATGGCCAAAATGGATGACTAAAGAAACTCTGAAAATTGCCCAGAAACGCAGAGAAGCTAAAGCTAAAAGAGAAAGCGAGACAATCACAGAACTCAACAGAGATTTCCAGCATGCAGCAAGACAAGACAAGGAGAAGTAATACAATGACGCATTCAAGAAAATAGAAGTAGAAACTATTAGAGGAAGAAAAAGATTGGCTTTCCTAAAGCTATGAGAGTTAAAGAAAAAATTCCAGCCTCAAATTGGAATGTTACAAGATGCTGAAGGAACCATGCTGAATAATGCTGAGAAGATCAAGAAAAGGTGGAAAGAATATACAGAGTCATTATACGATAAAGGTCAAGTGGACCAACAGCTAGTTCATCCTGTACCTTATGATCAGGAACCATTGGTGATGAAAGAAGTCGAAGCGGCATTGAAAGCCTTATCAAAGAACAAAGCACCAGGCATTGGTGGCATTCCTACTGAAGTATTACAGCAATGTGATGCAGCTGTTACCATACTTACAAGGCTGTGCCAGGAAATTTGAAGACAACATCATGGCCAACTGACTGGGAAAGATCTATGATTATACCAGTACTAAAGAAAGGTGATCTAACTGACTGTGGAAATTATTGCACAATCGCTCTGATCCAACATGCCAGCAAGATTCTACTCAAGATTATTCAGCAGAGACTACAACCATACCTGGAACAAGAACTGCCTGAAGTGCAAGCAGGGTTCAGGAAAGGGCAAGGAACAAGAGTCAGCAATGCAGATGTGAGATGGAACCTTGAAAAGACTAAAGAATACCAAAAGGATATCTATATGTGTTTTATTGACTACAGCAAGGCTTTTGACTGTGTAAATCTTGAGAAGTTCAGGGCCACATTAAGAAGCACTTGATCATTCTCTTGCACAACCTGTACATTGATAAAAAAGAAACAGTTCGAATGGAACAAGGAGAAACAGAATGGTTTAAAATCAGAAAAAGTGTGCAACAAGGCTGCATATTTTCCCTCTACCTGTTTAATTTATATGCAGAACAAATCATCAGAGAAGCAGGCTTGTATGAAGACAACCAAGGAGTGAAAATTGGTGGAAGACTCATCAACAAGCTTCGTTATGCTGATAGTACCTCATTACTGGCTGAAAGTGAAGACGATCTGAAACATTTACTTCTCAAGATAAAGGAACATAGTCTTAAAATGGGCCTGCACCTTAATGTAACGAAGACAAAGATTCTGACAACTGGCAAAATCAATAAGTTCTTCTTTGATGGAGAAGAAATCAAAATAGTGGACAACTTTAACCTACTTGGATCAAATATCAATAAAGAAACAACAAGCAGTCAAGAAATCCGATGACACATTGCTGTTGGCAGAATGGCTATGAAAGACCTAGACAAGATTCTCAAGAGCAGATCTGTCTCTCTCCATACAAAGATTCAACTCATTCAGGCCATTGCATTTTCAATAATGTCATATGGATGCGAAAGTTGGACAGTGAAAAAGATAGACAGGAAGAAAATTGATGCCTTTGAATTATGGTGCTTGTGACGAATACTATGTATATAATGGACTGCCTGAAGAACAAACCAGTCTGTTCTAGAGGAGATCAAACCCAAGCTTTCTTTAGAAGCTCAGATGACAAGACTTCGACTTTCATACTTCGGACACATCATGCAAAGTGAGAGATCATTAGTGAAAGACATCATGCTTGGAAAGGTAGAAGGTCAGCGCAAAAGGGGAAGACTGGCAATGAGATGGATTGATACAATAACAACAGCTATGCATGCCACTCTCTCAACAATGAGCCGCCTGACTGAAGACCGAACACACTTTAGGACAACTATCCAGAGGGTCACCATGAGTCGACACTGACTCAATGGCACTTAACAACAACAACATGCTCATCTTTGTGAGTAATTTAATGAGGAGGCTTGTGGTGATGTTAGGGTGGCAGGAAATAAGTGCTCAGTTGGAATTTATATGAGGAGTGTATGTTTGTATAGGAGGAGTGTATGTTTATATGAGGAGTGTATGTGAGGATATGGTAATGGTGATGGAGAGACAGGGATGTCTGTGGGGCGTTTATGTATAGAGATGTGGGTATGAGGATATGTGCAAGTAGAGCAGGACTCAACATATCTCAGACACTTGTTTGTACTAGCACCTAAGAATTGAACCTTAGCTTCTGGGATTTCATGTCCCTGAACTGGCTGCTATCGCTGAAGAAACAAGTGCTCTGTGACATCAATACACTTGGATGTCTTTATGGGGAGGTGTTCCTAGAGGCAAGGTTTGGACCTATGTGTTTTGAATTTTCAAAAATATGCATGTATTCCTAGAAAATATATTAATATGAATTAGCAGGTATAAATATTACTGGATATTTTTATTTATTTATATTCTCTTATATACCGTGCTATTCTGCATCAGTGCGGTTTACATTGAACAAACTGAAATTACATTGAACAGGGCATCATAACTTGGAGATAACTATTTTACAGGGAACATGGGCTATGGAGGGTTAAGTGGCTTGCCCAAGACCACAAGGAGCATCTGTGGGACTAGAAACCCCAGTCCTTCCGGCCCAAGGTTGCTGTTCTCTAGTGGGATTTGAACCCCCAACCTTCTGGCCTGAAGTACCTTGCCCCAACCACTAGGCCACTCCTCCACTCCTGGAGTATTTTTCACACTGAAAGTTTACATATACTGCAAAATTTATGGAATCAAAAGTTAGCGCGTACATTTCACCAGTGCAGACAGGTATAAAATTACCTCCGAAAATGTACATTTCTAAATGAGCACAAACTGTATTCTTTATTAGAAATGTAGAAATTATTGTAAAAGCTAAAGGGGCTTTCACTGAAATGCAGTAAGGTTTTGCAATTATTCTGTGATAATTTCCCAGATTGCCACACTGTAACTCCAAACCCTTGCATTAACTGCTGGGGACATTCCCAGTATCTGCCTATACAGTTACTGCAGAGAAAATACATTTTAGGAGGTCATTGTAGAAGTCTTATTCACAATTTACATATGTATAAGCAGGTAGATACATGTGCAGATTTCATCTGCATGTAAAAGACCATTTAAGAAAGGCTACAGTTTGCAGCTTTAGCAGGTGGATGTTTTGAGGGAGCATGGCCTGGCTAGGACAAACATCTACACAGGTTTTCCTCATTTCATATGGGGAATGCACATGTAAGCCCAAAATTGTCTCCATCTGGATTTACATCTGCTCCCTGACACAAATAAGTATTTCAAAAGTTCTCTGTTTTGGCCATCCCCTTTATGGGGGCAATTTTAAAAGCTCTATTCATGATTTGCATGCCTGAAAAGGCCCATTTAGATGTGCCAATCACAGCCACATCCCAAGAGCCATTTCAGAAAGCCCTGAATTTACACGTATCTGGTGCGATCACATCTGGGTTGCACAGGGGCATGGTGGAGATGTGTCCAGGGTGTTCTAAAAAAGAACCATGAGTTTAGAACGGCACTACACATCACAACCCACCGGCGGACATGTTCATGTCTATGCCTGCTCCTAGGAACGAGTAGCCACCTGAAAGTGCTTGATTTGGCAACCTAACAGCTTTAGGGAGAAGAGAAGAATGCTTCTCGTGCTTCCAATAATTTTTGCTCCTTCAAAAAAAGCATGCCAGTAAAGAGGGGCCTTTTTCCTAGCTGCCACAGCATTACATATCTCCGTTTGCAAAATGGCAGGCAGGGACGTGTATGTTGTGACAGATACATGTGTGCATTGTGAAATAGCATCGCAGACACACCTGTGTTCTTGGACCTACCCTCGTCCTGTCTTTCATGTGTAAGTTTCTAAAATCAGTCGAAAACCTGCACATGTCTGACCCATTATTGTGCATGTCCCCATTTCTTTTTCTCTTGCTGGGGATGTTTATCCTTTTGAGATGGAGACAGGTCAATTTTAGATAGCCCTTCCCCATGCCAACCTTCTCTGCCACCGCCCCCACCCCCCTCATGGAATATCGGATGTTTTGACTTGATGTTCCAGAATGCACCTAAGTGGCCTTTCTAAAATGTGCTTTCACATGTTTACCTCACCTTCCAAATTGAAAACAGGTAATGATAGAATAAGTGCTGACATTTATATATGTATGTTGTTAAACGGCAACACTTAACACTTCAGTTGTTGGGTTTCCTCCGTTGATTTTTCCCATGTGTACATTTGTGAAATGGCTCCTTCCGCTGCACATGGATATCATTTCCCATGTGTTCCTGCACTTTCTTCTGTGTATTTTGGAACCAGCTGTGCCTTTAGTAAAGCCATTTCTAAAATACCATTGGAACTGGGGACATCTCGACCTTGACATCTCAATTCCAGTCTCCACATAGAGGCCAATTCTGTACTGGCCATTCAGCCCCTATACGGCCAATCAGAATCGGGATATTCAGAGGTAGACGTGATTCTGATCCCGCAGAGACTAGATGTGTCTATGGGTTCAGAATCAGGTCTACAGCTTGGACAAGCAACTGCAAACCCAGCTAACTCAGCCAGGTCTCTGCTAAAGGGCCACGCTCCCCGGCCGCAATCAACATGCCTCTTTCCCCTCAGCATGACCACCGATCCATGGGCCACAGTCGGACTGTGGAGATCCCCCTGTGCACCTTCACCTTGGACGTCCAGACCCACTAAATGCAGTTCAGAATGACGTCCACACTATCTAAAATAAAATGTGCCTTCATGTGCGTGTTAAGTGCATTCCAGAGAATGCAAATGGAATCTGCTTTGAACATGTGTGGAATTGTATGGAATATAAAACTAATAAAACTTTTAAATAACAGGAAACAAAATATCTAAACTGCAAGTGATTAGTCTCTCTTCTCAGTTGAACTGAAGAGCATTCCAAATTGGTGGAGCGCATCCCCACAGAGTGCTCTTGCGTGCACTCTTTGACAGTTGGAGCCATGTGCTCTACCCATAATCCCATCGTGCTGGCCAGTCATCACAAGAGCCAAACAGAGCTGAGTGTCGGTGGTCTCTGCCCCTCCCAACCATCAGACAACGCCGTGCTTCCCTGCAGGAGCATTGAGAGTAGATGAAAGCTGTGCTGGGGACGGGCTGTTTTAAATATTAGCTACCATAGGCTGAAAATACATTTAAATTAGTTTTTATCTTTCAAACAATCTCAGAATTTAAGGGTGAAAATCTATTAAACAAAAACGAAGGTCCCGCTTCATGAGATTCTGTGCTTGTAGCAGCTCAGGTCTGGTTTATTGTCATGTGGATTGTCGCTTCTTTGGAGTCCTGCTCATTTATTTTATTTATTTAACTACTTTTTTATACCGCTATATCTAAAAGTCACAGCAGTGTACGAGTAAGTAAGGTTGGGAAGTTTTAATGTAACTCAAACAGTGACTAAACAGTAATTTAACTTATATAAACAATGTTACAGATAATAGGAACTGAACAGAGATTCAGCTTGCACTGTAACAGGTTAGGATATAGTCTGTTTAGGAGTATATCTGATGCTGGGTTTTATGCATTGTATTGTTTATAATCTGTTTCAGAGAATGGCCCATCGTTCTTCTTTATTTTCGTAGGGTTTGAAAACATCCTACTGTTTCTTACTCACCAAGTCACTAGGGTTGAAGTACCAAAGTGAGAGAGGAAATGGGTAAAGGATGAATGTTTTGGTCAACATTATTGGCACCCTTGCATTTTAGGTATGTTATGTACAATATCTTGAGAAATAATTGGAAATATTTCAACTGCATGTCACCATAAAAATAAATAATAGTATGTTCAAAGATATAAAACAAAAAAAAAAGATGTCTGTGCAACTTAGACATAGTAATTTCTGAGAAAAAAAATATGACCTGGACAAAAATAATGCAACCCTTCACTAATATTTTGTTGCACAACCTTTTGCAGTGCTGACAGCCTCCAAATGTTTCTTGTAGCCATCTATAAGTTTTGTACATTTGTCTGCTGGTAGTTTCTCCCAGTCTTCAACTGCAGTTTGTTACAGCTCATGAATGTTTCCAGGATTCCTTTTACCAATGGCAGATTTCAGCTCTTTCCAAAGGTTCTCGATTGGATTGAGATCAGACTCATTGCTGGCCAGTTTAAAACAGTCCATTTGTTCCTTTTTAACCATTTTTTTGTACTTTTGGATGTATGTTTTGGGTCATTATCCTGCTGGAAGACCCATGACCTTCGACCCAGAACTAGCTTTCTGACACTAGGTAGCACATTTCACTCCAAAATACCTTGGTAGTCCTCTGACTTCATGATTCCTTTAATACGTTCCAGGCCTCCAGTTTCGGAGGCAGCAAAACAACCCCACAATATTATGGATCCTCCACCATTTTTAAATGTAGGAAGGGTGGTTTTATTTTCTTATAAGTTTCATTTCTTTGCCTGTAAATGTATCGGCTGTCTCAATTGCCAAAGAGCTGAAGTTCAATTTTATCTGTCCACAGAACATTTTCACAGAAGGATTGTGGTTTCTCAAAGTGGTTTTGGGCAAAGATCAGATGTGCCTTTTTATGTCTGTCTTTGAGCAGTGGAGTCCTCCTTGGCCTTCACCCATGAAGTCCTTTGTTTAGTGCGTGGCATATGGCGCGGGTTGAAACCATCACTCCAGAATATTTCAAGTCAGCCTTAAGCTCTTTGGATTTTGTATGTGGTGTTTTTCCAACAGTTCACACTAACCTTCAAAGATTTCTTGGATTAATTTTCCTCTTCCTACTATGTCCTTTATTTATTTTATTTCTTTATTTCTTTATTTAACTGCATTTTTATCCCGCTTTTCACCGGGTCAAAGCGGTGGGAGGTTTGTCCCGGGAGGTTCTTGATAGTTCCATGTCCTGGGAGGTTCTTGATAGTTCCATGAACAGAAAACTTCTTAATAACATTGCAAACTATAGACACAGAAATACCAAGGTCTCTGGAGATGGCCTTGTACCCCTTTGATGTTTGGTGATAATGGCTTTTCTGACAGTCCCAGGCAGCTCTCTTGTGTTCACCATTGTGAAAACGGAACAAGGAGTGAATATGGCCATTTTAAACATTACAGCCATCATTCATTGGTTGATTCAAGTCATGTGCATACTGACAATTGATCACAGGTATGTCTAATTTTACTACAATTGAATGTAGGTCTTCTGTTCAAACTGCTTTGAATTGTTTATAAGGGTGCCAATAATCATGTCATGGCAATGTCCCAGTTTTTATACTATTTCCTTTTTTAATTGGTCTTGTTTTATTTGATTCTGTTATGTATCAAATATGTGTGAATATATAGTCCAAAGCCGTTTCACTGGCCACTTTTTTTAGGAGATATTGGGCATTAAGGGGTTGAACTGCAAGGGTGCCAATAATGTTGACCACAACTGTATATCGTAGAATTGCCAGCTTTCTCTTAGCAATTGCTATTGTATCACTTTTGGTGTTCAGAAAGTGTATCCTATTCAAATGTGCTAGCATAGATGATAACATTCAGAGCTGGAATGGTGATGGGAAACCACATCTATCTGTGCTTTAGAGACTGGCTTTAATTTAGTAACAAAAGAAAAGATAAATAAAGCCTTTCACAGTTTATATATATATATTTGTTGTTGTTAAGATTTGCATTGCGCATACCTGATGTGTAAGTATCTTAATAATATATAACTATATATTAAAAGATTTCAATTCATATATAGACGTATTTTCGTGCATTGCAAAACACCTGGATGGATGAACAATTCAACCCATCCCAGGTACAAAAGGGAGGAAAAACATGAAAGAAGGAAAATAAGAAAAAAACTAGGAAGAGAGAGAGAGGTTTGGCAATGAGCAGTTAGTGATGGAGAGGGAGAGAGAGAGGCAGGGAGCAGACGAGAACAGCATCTATGGCCAAAAGCGAGAGAGGATAGCGAAGCACGGAGAAAGTTTTAAAACCTGGAGAGCAGGAGGGAGTAGGCATGCAAAGGATAAAGGAAGAGGGGGTTGAAAGAGGGAGAGAGGCGTTAGTTTACAGCAGGTAAATTGAATTGCAATGAATATGATATCAGCCCTGAAAGCCCCTGGGAGGCAGGGTATTTGTTTGAAAGTACTATTTGTAAGAGCCGTGACACTATTGGACTGAAAGGGTTTATTAGAAACGACAGGAACCGCTCTATCTGCTGCCGGGAAGCAGATTACACGCCCCAGCTTTAACATGAGCCTGAAAATGGATTGGATTTTTCTCTTTCTTTTCCTCTTTGAGAGCTTGAGGCTTGCTACCATTGTGCAGAGTTCAGGGCATCAGGGGCAGCGATTTATCATTGTTAAGAGACCTGTCTGGGCTTTGTTTGCTGGGTCTGGTTGATCTGCCCCTCTGGTGTTAGGCTGATGACAAGCCCTTGTATAGTGGTAATTGGACAACTGAAAAATTGTGTCCCCCACCCATGCTTACAGGCATATACCCACATGCTAACCAAAAATAAGAAATCTGGTCCACCCCCCCCCCCCCCATGACTAAAAACGATTGCAGTTGACCTTAGGGGAGGAAAGGTAAAATTGTACTGCCTTTGGTGCTTTTATTTAAAGAGGCGTTCTCTTTACAGCATGATAAAATGGGTCTATTTTCTCTGAAATGCTGCTACTACTGTTTTCTTAGGGAATGTTTTCTAAGTATAATTAGGGCAGCATGACTGTGGATTGCAGAGCATTTTCACTTGTTCCTGTTTCTCTTTTATTAACCTTTACCTTTGATTATTATTAGCGTTTTTATATTTATTTATTTAAAAACATTTACATATATATTCCACAAATATACTGTAAGCAGTTTATAGTATAAAATATAAAATTAATAAAAATACAACAAGAACAAAACAGATTGTCACCCCCACTGCATCCACTCATCTGCCAGCCATGGTCGCCCTCTGCATCAACTTAGCCTGGGAACAAAAAGGTCTTTAAAGACTTAGAAAATGCCCCCTGTCAGATTCTGTGATTTGTATAGTGCATAGAATATGTACGTGTACTGCACAGAGATATGTCCTTCTTGCTCCTTGGAGTTTACAGTCTAGTTAAGGTACACAGACAAGACACACAGACCCAAAACAAGTAAAAGGATTAGAATGAAGAGGGGGCACCATGATAGAGAAAAACCCAACTGGGGATTGGGGGAGGGATTATAACTGACAGGATGGATGAGGCATAAGAGATTCAAACTTTTTTTGAAAGAAATTTAATTTAATTTATTTATTTATTTATTTAGCATACATTTGTATACCGCTACTTCCAGCGATCAGTGGCGGTTCGATTGAATATTGGAATTTGTCAAATCATGACATAAAATTTTGAGGTATACATACATTGATTTGAAGGAAAAGCACATCACACAGTAAATAGGTTTTGAAGGGAGGAGCAATAATTTACATATGTGCATTTTTACATAACTGCAACCCAGGTAATTGAGGAAAAATGCGGAACACTGAACTAATGTAACTTACTGGCCTGACATGGTATTGCAAGAATAAGTGAAAAGGGCCGTTTCCTCCATTGCCAGCAAGATAAAAAGAAGGAGGAGTGCTTGTCCCTTGGATCTCTTCTCTTTCTTGCTAATCTAGTCTTGTCTGAAATGATCATGCTTTCATAGTGAATGATGGTCCTTTTTACAGAAGTACATATAATATTAGAACACTGCAGAGTTGGAAGCCGACTAAGACAGGCCTTGAGAAATTTTGTGCTGATTTAGGAGCCAGGCCAAAATCTTAGGAGGGCTTGTGACCTCCTCGTGTCGTCCCCTCCCCACCCCCCACCCCGCCCCCCCCACCCCGGTTCTCTCATGCTGGTCTCATGTTCTCAAGTCTCATGAGACCAGTGCCAGAGCTCTCTTACACTGTGCATCATCTTTAGATATCAACAGCTATAGCTTCAGTTAGCAAATGTCTATGTGGATGTGTGGTGCAATTGTGGTGTGCCAGTCTGAGTGTGGGATGTGGTGTTGGGTGCCTTTGTGTGGATGGCATGCAGAGCTGCGATGCAGGTCTGTGTGTGCTGCAGAGCTGGGGAGCTTCTATGTGTGCAGTACAGAGCTGAGGTTCCTGGATGTATATGTAGTGTGGAGCTGGGGCATGTGTCTGTCCTACGGATGTAGTGTACAAAGTACAGGAAGCGAGTGGCTTGTGGAGGTCACAGGTGCCTTTATTGTTGAGAATCCCTTACGTGTTTCGGCAGTTGCCTTCTTCAGGGGGTATGCAGCTTAAAACATAACAAAAATTATACAAATCATATAGAATATAAAATAATATTTCTATATAAAAACAAATAATTTATTAATAAAATAATAAGTTTAAAAAATATTTTTTTAAAAAAGAGGAGAAACAAACATGACAATTATGAATAAATAATTAGTTAACAAACATACAATATACATAATTAGGAAAACATAAAAAATGTATGTGGTTCCTGGGATGTGGTGTGCCTTTGTGTGTGGTGTGGTGTGCTTGTGTGTGTATGTGTGGCTTGCATCTGTGCTGTGATCACAGCTATCTCCTTCTCTTCTGCCCGCAGGAGATCAGATTCTCATAGGCAGTCAGAACCAATTCTCACTGTGATCACAGCCATGGGAAGCACTTCTGCCCATGGAGAATGGGATCCCCACGCGCAACCAGGGCACATCATGCTGCAGATGTTCCAAGCCCCAGGCACCAGGTCTGATTGTTTAGTCACCATGGTCCTGGCACCTGGGATTTGTCGAGCCCTGACATAAGATATGCATCAGATGTTGCTTATGGTAGTTGCTCCTACTTACAACCAGGGGTTGGAAAACAGTTTACCTTCAGACCTATATACAGTGTTGCCGCTAAGCTGCTCAGGAATCATCTGCCTGCATTACTGCCAGTTAGGAGAGCTGCTGTGATATCACGCTGAAAATCTGACGGTAAACTGCTTTTCACCCCCGACTGTAACCATGAACAACAACTACCCTAAGCAATATCTGATGCATATCTTAGGTCATAGTCTGCTTCCAGCTCTCCAGTGCCCTAATACTATACTCTTGTAAAAATATCTTCATCCTCGCAAATAGAAACATGATATCCCAGCATATTCCCCCACCAGCAGCAGCACAGGTGTAGAATTCCCATGCAGATGGTATGTCTGAAATGTTAATAGTTTCCTTTCTAAACTGCATTGGAATTGTCCAGTCCTCCTACCTAAATATGAATGCTAGACTTGACTAATCAGTATAAAGTAGAAGAGCACAGGGTGATGATATAAACTGATGTATACCACAGCTGTGCACAGAAAAAACAATTTGGTTCATTTTTGGACTCTCTTGGCTGATCCTTGGGCATTTTTAAAGTTCATTTCAAACATTTATAACCTTTGAATACATGTAAGAGCTTTCCACCATGGATAAAAATGTTTATAGACACAAAAATTTACGATCTTTGTAGTTTTCCGGGTCATGCCACATCATGGGAACTGAAATTTCAGCTATCAAGCTGTGACTTTCTTCAAGGTGAAGCGGTTATGCAGTGAATGTCTGTTCTTAGATACAGTGGATCTGAAATCAAATTGGTTGGTTTGAAGCAGGAAATTTGAATTTTGGTGGGAAAGTTCGTTGAAGAAAATGTGGGAAATTTGAATTCGGATTTCAGAGGAAAAGTTCATTGGAAAAAGGAGGGAGTTTTGAAATTTGAATTTTGGCGGGAAGGTTTGTTGGAGAAGGAATAGGAAATGTGCAAGTAGGAATCCTGGAGGGAGGGAATTTGAATCTCAGATTCTGGAAGGTGGAAAAATCTTTTGTCTTCGGCACAAGATCTTGTAGCATCAAACCTTCTTTGAAAGAGGCATCGCCATGTTTTGTTGATGTTTAGACATTTGTCTCCATTGAACTTTCCTGCCAAAATTCATATTGCCTGCTTCAAACCAACCAATCCAGTTTGAGATCTATTGTATCTAAGAACAGACATTCACTGCATAACTTCTTCACCCTGAAGAAAGCCACAGAATGATGGCTGAAATGTCGGTTCCACCTACCAAGACGTGGCATGACCCGGAAAACTAAAGATCACTATTCTAGCCGCAAAAGCATAAGAGAACTCAAAAATTTACTTTCCACAATACAATTTGTAGGTTAACATACATTAAATTGATTTTGCAAGTACTTTTTTTGCATTTGTAAGATTAATGAACCAAAGGCACACTAATGACTAACCATCCCTAATGTACAAGGATCGCTCCGGAGCAGCTCTTAGCTTTTGCCTCACTTAATACCCTTTGGCACAATTCATGAGTACGGTGATTAGGAGGTTTCATCCTATTGGTGGTGGTGATATTTAATCACAAATGCTGCAAAAGCAAAATGTAGCGAAACTCACAATTTCCTTCAGTTGACATTATGCTGAGCTACTTAGAAAGGATTATTTTAGAAACTCTATGTGTGATTTGGACGTCTGAAACAGGCATTCAGACGTGAAAATCACAAAGATGTCTGCAGAGCCATTTTAGAAAGCCCCAAGATATATGTATTGGTGCGATCACATCCAAGTCGGTCATGCATGTGCTGTGGCAGGGAGGAATCTGTAAAGATACAGCTGCACATATGATTTCAGACCAGCACTACACGTCTGAAATCGCCATCAGGAATGCCCGTGGCTATCCCTGCTTCAAGGCACAAACAGAATTGGTAAAAAATGCTTGTTTCACCAACATAACAGCAGTAGGATGAAGAGGAAAATGCCCATTCATTCCTACAATACTTTTCACTCCTTCAAAGATACCTGCCAGTATATAGAACAAGCATATTATTTATTTATTTATAAACATTTTGATACCACCAGATGACAAAATGCATTCGAGACGGTATACAATGCATAAAAACATGGTCATCCAAGACCCTAAAATATACAAACAGTATCAAAAAGAACTCCTGCATTGCAACACGTTCCCATTTGCAAAATGACAGGTTGGAACATAGAAGGGGGAGAAATCCACGATCGCGTCCTGTGATAGGGCAGCATTCATGTCTATGTCCCCTGTTCTGTGGATGCACATACACTACATGTCCAGGTTTCTACAGTTGGAGACTTCCTGCACATGGCTAGCCCATACCTCTTTATTCCCATTTTTGTTATTATGCAGCAGACACGTATCTTTCAGCGTGATGAAATGCCAGTTTTACAAGGCGCTTACATGTGACCATCTTCTCGGCTGCCCCTCCCAGTGTATATCAGATGTTTTGACATGGATGTCCTGTTTTACAGCCAGATGCCTTCACCTCTACATTTAAGCATAGATTTCAGTGATATCACTCTCATATAACAAAATATTCTTTCTTTTTTTACTTTTTAAATTATGAAATATAATTTCTCTGTATGTCTGTTTTTCTTCCTTCTTTCTCATAAGTGAATCTATAGTCTGGAAGGTCCCGTGTAGCTTGTATTGTAAGCTAGAATACTCTGTAATGACACTGTTCTGTATCCTGTAACTTACTCTGTCTGGTATTGAGTATCCCTACTCCCCTAGCAACTTTACATAACTTAACAACTTTAAATAGCTAAAAGAAATCTATAAATATAAGATGCAGACAGCAGTTCAGCAGTTCAGCAGCAAGATGGGGGCTATCCCGTCTTCTGCACTGAATGTTACATATATGATTTTCTCCCAGATGGTAAGAGGTCTTATGTGTTCACTAGGTGCAAAGAGCTCTTTGCTGTCAGGGAATGAGTCTGATCTCTGTAGGCTAGTGTAGCAGACTTGGAGCAGCTGAGACAGACAGAGAGGTAACTTGGTGTGACAGGAAGCAATCCTATAGCTAGGACCTTTCCTCCAAGTGATATAATATCCTCTCGCACCGAGGACATGTCTTCAGGGCCATGTGCACATAAGGGAAGGATTAGGATGGCTGTTATAGTTGGCAATTTGATCATTAGGCATGTAAATAGCTGGGTGGCTGGTGGATGTGAAGACTGCCTGGTAAGATGCCTACCTAGTGTGAAGGTAGCAGACCTCACACACTACGTAGATAAGGTTTTAGATGATGCTGGGAAGGAGCCTGCTGTATTGGTACATGTTGGTACCAGTGACATAGGAAAGTATGGGAGGAAAGTTCTGGAAGCTAAATTTAGGCTTTTAGGTAAAAAGTTGAAATCCAGAACTTCCAAGGTAGCATTCTCAGAAATGTTTTGCATTCCACGTGCAGGACACAAGAGGCAGGCAGAGCTCCAGAGTCTCAATGCATGGATGAGACAGTGATGCAAAGAAGAAACTATTGCATTTGTTAGGAACTGGGGAAGGGAGGAGGGCTTCTCCAAAAGGCTGGGTTCCACCTTAACCCAGCTGCTGGCACCTGGAACCAGTCTGCTGGCTTTAACCTTTAAAAAAGGAGATAGATCAGCTTTTAAACTAGAATATGGGGGATCGTCAACAGTCACCCAAGAGTGCATGGTTTGGAATGATGTATCTTTGAGGGATACTAGCAAAACAGGAAAGCCAGGGCATCCCAATAGAGAGGTTCCCTTAAAGGTAAAAGTAGCCCAGATGCCTTTAAGTATAAACCACATTGAGTTGAAAGATTCCAAATTATCCCTATCATCCGATAGCCAGACAGTTAATATGAACAAAAAACAAACTTTGAAATTCCTATATGTAAATTCTAGAAGTCTAAAAAATTAAGATGGGCGAATTAGAATATATAACATTGAATCAAAGGTTAGATACAGTATAATTGGCATCTCAGAGACCTGGTGGAAGGAGGACACTGTGATACCAGGCTACAAACTATATTGCAATGATAGGGTGCATCACATAGGTGGAGGGGTGGTGCTATATGTTAAAGAGAGCATTGAGTCAAACAGGATAAAAGTTTTGCAAGAAATAAAATATGCTGTCAAATCTTTATGGATAGAAATTCCATGTAAAAAGGGGAAGGGAATGGCTGTGGGGGTGCCAGAATGAACAGACAGATGATGAAATGCTAACAGAAATTAGGGAAGCTAGCAAAATTTACAACACAGTAATAATGGTGGATTTCAATTATCCCAGTATTGACTGCGTCAATGTTACATCAGGCCATGCTAGGGAAATAAAGTTTCTAGATTAAATAAATGACTACTTCATGGAGCAGCTGGTTCAGGTACCAACTCAAGGGGAAGCTATTTTAGATATAGTTCTTATTGGAACACAGGATCTAGTGCAAGAGGTAACAGTATTGAGGCCGCTTCACAATAGTGAATATAACATGATCACATTTGATTTAATAAGTGGCTTAAGGATAACAATGAAATAAACTGCATAGCATTTAACCTTCAAAAAGGAGATTATGATAAAATGAGGAAAATGATTAAAAAGAACTAAAAGGAGTAATTGCAAAGGTTGAGTCTATATCAGGCCTGGCGTTATTTAAATATACTGTCTTGGAAGCCCAGACCAGAAATATTCCACGCTTTAAGAAAGGTAGAAGGAAGGCCAAACAACAACCAGCATGGCTTAAAGGTGAAATCAAAGAGGTTGTTATAGCTAAGAGAAAATCCTTCAGATAATGGAAAACAACATAAGTACTGGCAAGTTAAATGCAAGGTATTGATAAGGCAGGCAAAGAGAGAATTTGAAAAGAAGTTTGTTATGCAAGCAAAAGTGCATATTAAAATCTTTTTCAAGTACATTCGTAGCAAAACATCTGTGAGAGAGGCAGTTGGGCCATTAGATGGAGCACTAAGAGGTGACAAGGCCATAGCGGAGAGACTGAACAAATTCTTTGTCTCAGTCTTTACTGAAGAAGATATAGGGAAGTTACCTATGACTGAAATGGTATTTAAATGTGATACATCACAGAGACTGAAAGAATTCTTTACTTTAGTCTTTACTGAAGAATTTAATTTAATAACAATCTTTATAGTCCTCTTTTACCATCCATAGACATATAAAACGGAGTACAAAAACCAATTACAAACAATGCGATCAAGTATCATAATATAATGTCCTCCATAACCACGTCTTTAAAACTTTACGAAATTAAGCACAATCCACAAGATCCCTAATCGCAAAAGATAAATCATTCCACAATTTTGGGACTGCATTTAAAAAACATCTATTTCTAGCCCTCTTCTGCTGAAAAGCAAAAGCCGAGGGCAATATTAGTGTCACAAAATATGACACACAAAACGTAATGTGAGTCACAAAACATAAAGGTCTTGCTGAAGAACAGAGCATCAGTCTAGTAAACAAGTAGATTGTACCTATCTTATGAATAGTTTAAATGCTAAACATACACCTTAAACAAGACTCATGCTTCTATTAGCAACCATCGAAGGTTTAGCAACAAAGGGGTTACTCTGTCTTTATAACTACTGTAAGTGATTCATTTTGTAGAAATATTTTGAATCCGTTGTAGTTTATGTAAACATTGTTTAGGCATTCCTAAGAATATTGAATTACAGTAGTCCAGATGACTCAGGACTACTGACTGAACCACTGTCTGAAAATTTTCTGATTTCAATACTGATCACATTTGCCTCACCAACTTCAATTTGTACCATGTCTTCCCCTGTATATATTGAACATATGGTTCAAGGGTCAAGTTAGAATCTCTAATCACCCCCAAAGTACACACTTCAAAAGATATATCCACTTTCTGACTATCCATTTGAACAAATTTAATATCATTTGGAATCATAGCATTCCCCACCCTTAAGATTTCAGTTTTCCCTAAATTCAGACTCAATTTATTTTCCTGTATCCACTCCCTGAAAACACCTAAATCAGATGCCAACTGGTCCAACAGATCTTGAAAGGATTTCTTCATTGGTGTAAAAAATTGAACATCATCAGCATAAATATATGTAAGAAGATGTAGGAAACTTACCCATGGCAGAAATGATATTCAAAGGTGAAGTATCAGAGGAATTGAAACAAATCTCAATAAATTGGGAAGATATATTCTCCAGGACCAAGCAGGAAGTCAGTCCTCACTTATGGGTGACGTCGGCGCCGACGGAGCCCACGCGGAGCAATTTCCCCAGCTTTCGAAGAAAGCCTTTGGGATTGCATGCGCGGTCCTCTTCCCGCCCAAGGATGCCATCTTGCTCAGTCTTCTTTTTTCCGCGGAGCCCTACAGACGTAGTTTGTTACCGCCGCTGAAAAAGTTGATTAATTCTTTGTTGTTTTCTCGGTTTGCGTGTCCTTTTCCTGCCCGGCCTCGATTTCTCCTTATCGAGTCCGTTCACACTCTTTTTTTGTTTTTGATTCTTCTAACTGGCGTTCCCACCACTTAATTTTCCACCCCTGGCGGCACGGTCTTTCGACCTCGCGGGGGCCCTTTTTCCCCCGATGGCTACCAGCGGGTTTAAAAAATGTGATCATTGTTCTAAATTAATGTCTCTTACAGACACGCATAACTTCTGCCTCTATTGCCTCGGACCCAACCATGACTCCGTTGGTCCGTGCGGCAAGATGTCCTCCAAGTTGCTGAGGAGTCGGCAATCGCAAAGGGACCGAATCTTCTCTGACCCTGAGTCCGGTCCGGCCCGGACCTCATCGGAGGCGTCGACGTCTCGTGACTCCGGCCACGAGCACCATCGGAGTTCCTCTGAACGGGGGTCCCCCGGCCGGGAGCGTCGTCGGCAGAGTAAACTCGCGCGGGCGGCATCGGAGGACGCACCTGGTCCCTCGAGGGCCAGGTCGCATAGCCCCGCCAGCCGCCCCGAGTCCTCGGAGGCGGAGAGACCTTCTAAGCTTCCCCGACTCGAGGTGTAGCCGCCTGGACACGTGAGTACTATTGTCCTCCTGGACTCCCCTACGGAACCGACGTCGGGCCCGACGCCGTTGGGGCCCGAGTCGGTGGCTGCCGGGTCTTCTGGGTTTGACCTCAGATTGACGACCTTGGAGCGCAGTATATCTGCCTTCTTGGACCAGCAGCGGGCTTGGATGACCGGCATCGCCAGTGCATCTGCCCAGACCACCGGGACATCGACGCCCATGTCGACCCCGGCGGCCGAGTCGATGCAGGCTCGAGTCCATCCTCGGTCGAGGTCTCCCTCGGCCTCCCATTCGGGACCGAGGTCATCGACGCCGGTGTCGGCGTCGGGACGAACCCTCGCCCGCACGGAGCCCCTCGATTCCTCCACGGAGGCGTCGGGCTGGGACACGGAAGGGGACGAGTCGCCTGGCTCTTTTCAGACCCGGTGCGTCCACTCCGACTCGCCCAAGTTGGAGCCTCGAAGGCGATCCCCTCCGGAGGATACGCGCTTCTCTGATTTTGTGCGGGATATGGCCAAGGCTTTGGCTTTCCCTGCGGATCCCGAGGAGGAGCCTCGCGCGGAGTAGCTCGAGGCACTCCAGTACGACTCTCCCCCGAAGGAGGCCTTTACTGTGCCGGTCCCTCCGAAGCTGGAGCGGCTGCTCTTCCGCATGTAGGAAAATCCGGCCTCGACGCCGGTGTTGAGCAGACAGATCGATTCGATGTATCGAGTCCGCAAGAGCCCCGGGTTCCAGAAGGCGCAATTGCCGCACCACTCCATGGTTGTGGAATCGGCAATGCATCGGCTTAAGAGTCAAAAGATGCACTCCTCGGTGCCCCCGGGTAAGGAGGCCCGAAACCTGGATGCCCTCGGGAGGAAGTGCTTCCAGGGTTCCATGCTGGCCTGCCGAGTACATACATACCAGCTATATATGGGCATGTTCCTCCGAGACCTGGCGAAAGAGCTCGCCGGGTTCTCGGCTGGTCTCTCCGACGAACCTTTGCAGAGGTTCCAGGCCTTGTCCGATAGCATTCGTGAGTGTTCGAAGTTCATTTCTCGGGCGGCCTACGATGGCTTCAAGGCATCGGCCCGAGTGGCTGGAGCCGGCATCGGTGCCCGCCGGCAGGCCTGGCTTCAGTCATCCGACCACGAGCCATGGGTACAGGACAAGCTAGTCGATGTCCCCTGCAGAGGTGAAAACCTCTTCGGCAAGCCCATGTCTGACAAGGCGGCAGAACCCGAGTCCGAGACTCTCACTCGGACTCGCCTGTCCCGAAAGACCTCCGCTCCTCCGCAGAAGTGGAAGGGGCCGGGGAAGAAGCCCTTTTACCCGAGGAAGGTGCTTGCCTATAAGCAACCCCACCTTCAGTACCAAGCATTGGCGGCTCCCACTCAGGGCCCGCAGGCTAAGGGTCAGGGAAATGGCCCCCGTAGGCCGAGGGCCCCCAAGCCTGCTACCCAGCCCCCTGCCCAGCAGGGTGGGGGCTTTTGACTATGCCAGCATAGCCTCTCCTCCCCGCGTCCTTCGCTCAGCACAGGGGGCAGGCTGATCCACTTTGCCCACAGGTGGTCAGCCATAGCATCCGATTCCTGGGTGTTGCAGGTGGTTCAGAGGGGCTACCTCTTGCATTTACACCAGGTGCCTCCCCCCTACTTCCCAGGAGAGCCTCCAAGGCCCCCTCTGCACAGAGACTTGCTCCTTCAGGAGCTGCAGTGTCTCCTGGGGGAGCAGGCTGTTGAGCCAGTGTCCCAACATCTGTGGGGTCAAGGGTTCCACTCGAGGTACTTCCTGGTCCCAAAGAGAACAGGAGGCCTCAGACCCATTCTGGACTTATGCAACCTCAACAAGTTCCTGCAGCGGGAAAAGTTCAAGATGCTTACCCTTGGAATCCTGCTGCCCTACCTCCAGCAGGGAGATTGGCTATGCTCCTTGGATCTAAAGGATGCCTATACTCACATCCTTATTCATCTGGACCACCGACAATATCTCAGATTTGTGGTGGCAGGGAAACATTATCAGTACCGCGTGCTGCCCTTCGGCTTGTGCTCCGCCCCCAGGGTGTTCACAAAATGCCTGGCAGTGGTGGCGGCCTTCCTGAGACTTCAAGGCTTGTTCGTTTTTCCCTACCTGGACGACTGGCTCGTCCGGGCGCAGTCGGCCATAGAGGTTGCTCAGGCCACGCAGCGCACGGTGGCTCTGCTTCAGCACTTGGGCTTCGTCATAAACTTCGGGAAGTCCACGTTGCGTCCCTCTCAGGATCTCGAGTTAATAGGGGCACGGCTAGACACTCTGCGAGCTCGTGCCTTCTTGCCTCGGGAGCGAGCCGACAGGCTCATGGCTCTTGCCGGCAGGTTCCACAGCGCGTCCCCGGTCTCGGCCAGATGGTTCCTGCAGCTGCTCGGTCATATGGTCTGCACGGTCCATGTCACACCGAACGCCCGGCTACATATGAGGCCTGTCCAGTGGTGTCTTCGCACTCAATGGCATCAGGCCACAGGGAGTCTGGCGGACCTTCTACAGATCTCCGACAGCCTGGTCTCCTCTCTGCAATGGTGGCTTCACCTGCCCAACCTGGTACTGGGCATGCTCTTTCAGTCTCCCGCACCTTCCCAGGTGCTGACGACAGATGCCTCTCTCCTGGGGTGGGGAGCGCATTGCCAGGGAGCACGCACTCAGGGCCTTTGGACTCCTTGGGAGGCGGCTCAGCAGATCAACTTCCTGGAGCTGCGGGCGATCCGCCTAGCTCTGCGGACCTTCTCTCACCTCACCTCGCGTCAGTCTGTATTGGTGCAGACGGACAATCAGGTGGCCATGTTCTACGTGAACAAACAGGGGGGCACGGGCTCCCTCCTATTCTGTCAGGAGGCCCGGAGACTGTGCTCCTGGGCAGTCGACCACAACATCCTCCTCAAGGCTGTTTACCTGCCCGGGCAGGAAAACTGCCTGGCCGACAGGCTGAGCCGGGTCTTGCAGCCCCACGAGTGGAGGTTGAACCCCGGCGTTGCCCAGCAAATCTTCCGCCGGTGGGGTTCCCCCACCGTGGACCTCTTTGCCAGTCCCCTGAACCGACAACTCCCCCGGTTCTGCTCTCGGCATCTGCATCCCCTCAGAGTAGCTCCGGATGTTTACCTCATTTCGTGGACCACAGGCCTACTGTATGCCTTTCCTCCCACACCGCTGGTGTCCCGGACGCTTTTCAAGGTTGTCCGGGACGGGGCCTACGTGATCCTGATAGCGCCCCGATGGCCGAAGCAACCCTGGTTTCCTCTGCTCCTGCAGTTAGCGGTGGACACCCCTCTTCCTCTGGGGTTTCAGCTCGATCTTCTGACCCAAGATCAGGGTACTCTCCTGCACCCCAACCTCCGGGCCCTTCACCTGAGGGCCTGGTTGCTGAGAGGGTAGTCCTAGCTCTGCTCTCGCTCCCTCCGGAGGTGGAAGCTGTTGTCCTGGCGTCTCGGCGACCTTCTACCCGGAAATCTTACGCCCTCAAATGGCGTCGCTTCTCGGTCTGGTGTTCTCAGCGTTCTGAGGACCCATTCGCCTGCCTAGTATCGGTGGTATTGCAATACTTGCTTCACCTCTCCGATCTCGGCCTCAAGTCCAACTCTGTCAGGGTCCACCTCAGTGCTCTCTCGGCACACCATTCGCCGGTGGAGGGCCAGCCTCTTTCCTCGCACCCCTTGGTGGCGCGTTTCCTCAGGGGCCTGCTTCTGCTTAAGCCCCCGTTGCGCCCTCCGGCTCCTGACTGGGATCTCAATGTGGTTTTACAAAGGCTTACTTGCCCGCCTTTTGAACCCATGGCCACCTGCCCCCTCCGTTTCCTCTTATGGAAAACTCTCTTCTTGGTAGCCCTTACCTCCGCTAGGCGCGTTAGTGAACTACAGGCCCTAGTGTCGGAGCCCCCTTACACCAGGTTCTACAAGAATAGGGTTGTCTTGCGGACGCACCCTAAGTTTCCCCCGAAGGTGGTTTCCTCTTTCCACATCAATCAAGAGGTGGTTCTTCCGACCTTCTTTCCCAGGCCGCATACCAGCAGAGCTGAGACTGTTCTGCATACCCTGGATTGTCGAAGAGCCTTGTCCTTCTACCTTGACCGTACACGTGAACATAGGAAAGCTGTCCAGCTTTTTGTTTCCTTTGACCCCAATCGGTTGGGGGTTCCTGCCTCTAAGCGTACTCTGTCCATCTGGGTAGCTGACTGTATCGCCTGGGCGTATGGGGCAGCCGGCCTCTCCTTGGAGAGTCGAGTCACGGCGCACTGTGTTAGGGCGAAGGCGGCGTCTGTAGCCCACCTCCACTGTGTTCCGTTGGCAGACATCTGCCGGGCCGCTACTTGGTCTTCCAGCCAGACATTTGTGGCTCATTACTGCCTGGAGAGGGAGTCCCGCAGGGATAGTGCTTTCGGACAGGTAGTCCTCCACAATCTCTTTGAGATTTAGGCAACTCCTACTCTCCGGCCCCGGTGTTGGCTACCGGCCGGATTCAGATTCAGAGAAGATTCCTTCCTTCTGTGCTGTTGAGCTGGAGGGAGCTCATTTCCAGCTTGAGGTCTCCGGTAGCCTTAAGCTAGGGAGTCCCATAAGTGAGGACTGACTTCCTGCTTGGTCCTGGAGAAAGAGTAGTTACTCACCTGTAACAGGTGTTCTCCAGGAGTAGCAGGAATCAGTCCTCACTACCCTCCCTCCTCCCCTTGGAGTTGCAGTCATTCTTATGGTTGCTGTCTTCCGCTATGTCATTCGACTGAGCAAGATGGCATCCTTGGGCGGGAAGAGGACCGCGCATGCGCGCTGCAATCCCAAAGGCTTTCTTCGAAAGCTGGGGAAAAACTCCGCATGGGCTCCGTCGGCGCCGACGTCACCCATAAGTGAGGACTGATTCCTGCTGCTCCTGGAGAACACCTGTTACAGGTGAATAACTACTCTTTACAGCTATTTGATAAACTAAAGAGCAGTAAATCATCTGGACCGGATTGCATACATCCCAGGGAAGTGAGAGAAATGTATGCAATCCGGTCCAGATACTCTGTGAGCTATCTTTAAAATCATCCATAGTATCTAAGGATTGGAAAGTGGCCAATGTAATACTATTTTTAAAAGGGTTCCAGGGGTGATCTGGGAAACTACAGAATGATGAGCTTGACATCTGCACCAGGAAAAATGTAGAAACCGTTATAAAGAACAAAATTACTGAAAATGAGCCTGATTCTGCCTCGCGAATAGCGGGGCTGTACATCCTGGTGGAACATGTAACCCGGCTATTCGCAGGGACCGTATTCTGCCTCAAGTGCTCACTGCATGCACTGAGTCGCTGTGCGGAGAGCACAGGATGGGGACGGGAAGGGGCAGACAGGGGGTGGAGTGGGGGTGGGCCGTAGCATCCGGATGTACAGGGCAGATTCAGGTCATGGCCCTGTATGTCCCCCGGCGGCAGTCCCCCTGGGTGTGGCAGCGAGCGGCCAACACAACCCCACCACATGGCCAAAGACAGGGCAGGTGAGTCCCTGCCGCCCGATCATAGTCCTGGCTGCCCCCTCCGGGAGTCAGGCGGCAGGGAAACTGTGTTTGGCACTGTGGTGGGCTTTTGTCACTTCTGCTGGGCGTCCTGGAAAGCCATGACACCGGCACACCAGCAGGAGCATGAGCGGGATGGTCATGCTGCAGTGAGGACATCTCCCGTGGGGCTTCAGGGGCATGCTGGGCTGTCTCACTGCCCGATCCTGCAACCGTGAGAACGTCTGGCTTCTGCAGTGCAGAATTGGGTTCGATCGGATCCCATCCTGTTCTTGGACGTCTGAACACACTGGACCTGCCCTTTACTGAATTGGACTCTATGTGGATAGTCATGCCTGAAAGGAAACCAACATGGATTTAGCCAAGGAAAGTCTTGTCTCACTAATCTGTTATATTTTTTTGAAGGTGTGACTAAACAGGTAGATAAAGGTGAGCCAGTTGATATAGTGCATTGAGTGTCACATGTATGATATTCTCCCAGTTGGTGAGAGGTCTTACGTGTGCACCAGGTGCAAGGAGCTCTTTGCTCTCAGGGAACAAGTCTGTTCTCTAGAGGCTAGAGTAGCCGACTTGGAAAACATAAGAAAGACAGAGAGGTACATAGACGAGACCTACAGGGATATAGTCCTGAAGTCCCACCTCCAGTCTGGCAGCATCCCTGTTGCCATGGAGGAGAGAGGTCACTTGACAGGAGATCATCACCCTGGTGTGGCAGGAAGTGATCCTGTAACTAGGACCTGTCCTCCAAGTGATGTAAAACCCTCTCACACCAAGGAAGTTTCTCCAGGGCCATGTGCCCATGAGGGAAGGGTTAGGAGAGCCATTATAGTTGGTGATTCGATCATTAGGCATGTAGATAGCTGGGTGGCTAGTTAACATGAGGATCGCCTGATAACATGCCTGCCTGCTGCGAAGGTAGCAGACCTCACGCGCCACCTAGATAAGGTCTTAGATAGTGCTAGGGAGGAGTCTGCTGTTTGGTACATGTCAGTACCAATGACATAGGAAATGTGGTAGGGAGGTTCTGGAGGCTAAATTTAGGCTTTTAGGTAGGTAGTTGAAATTCAGAACTTCCAGGATAGCGTTCTCCGAAATGCTTCCCGTTCCACGCGCAGGACCCTAAAGGCAGGCAGAGCTCCAGAGTCTCAATGCGTGGATGAGACAATGGTGCAGAGATGAGGGTTTTGGATTTTTTAGGAAATGGGGAACATTCTGGGGAAAGGAGGGGCTCTTCCGAAAGGATGGGCTTCACCTTAACCGGGATGGAACCAGGCTGCTGGCATTAACCTTTAAAAAGGAGATTGAGCAGCTTTTAAACTAGATAATAGGGGGGAAAGCAGACAGTCGCCCAAGAGCGGATGGTTCGGAAGAATGTATCGTGGAAGGATACTACCAAAAGCAGAGAGGTTCCAAAAAAGAGTAAAGTAGCCCAAATGCCCTCGAGTATGGAACAGACACAGCTTAAAGATCCCAAATTACCCATGTCTACCAATAGCCAGATTAATATGAATAAATTACAATCTTTAAAATGCTTGTATGCAAATGCTAGAAGTGTAAAAAATAAGATGGGAGAGTTAGAATATATAGCACTAAATGAGAGGTTAGATATGATTAGTATCTCAGAGAGCTGGTGGAAGGAAGCCAACCAGTGGGACACTGTGATACCTGGGTACAAACTATATCATAATGATAAAACAGAACAAATTGGTGGAGGGGTTGCGCTCTATGTTAGAGAGGGTATTGAGTCACAAAGGATTCAAGTTTTGCAGGAAACAAAATTCACTGTGGAATCTCTATGGATTGAAATTCCATGTAAAAAGGGGAAGGGGAAGGCAATAGTAGTGGGGATGTATTATTGACCGCATGGCCAGAATAAACAAATGGATGATGAAATGCTCAAAGAAATCAAGGAAGCTAACAAAAGTGGAGTGGAGGAGTGGCCTAGTGGTTGGGGCAAGGTACTTCAGGCCGGAAGGTCGGGGGTTCTAATCCCACTAGAGGACAGCAAGCTTTGGCCGGAAGGACTGGGGTTTCTAGTCCCATAGGTGCTCCTTGTGGTCTTGGGCAAGCCACTTAACCCTCCATAGCCCATATTCCCTGTAAAATAGTTATCTCCAAGTTATAATGCCCTGTTCAATGTAATTTCAGTTTGTTCAATGTAAACCGCACTGATGCAGAATAGCGCGGTATATCAGTGAATATAAATAAATAAATAAAATAAAAACATTACAACACAGTAATAATAATGGGTGATTTCTATTACCCCGGTATCGACTGGGTCAGTGTCAGGGCAGGACGTGCTAGGGAGATAAAGTTTCTTGATGAAATAAATGATTGCTTCTTGGAGCAGCTGGTTCATGAACCGACCAGAGGGGAAGCCATATTGGACCTAGTCCTTAGTGGATCACCAGATCTGGTGCAAGAGATAAGGGTGTTGGGGCCACTTGGCAATAATGATCATAGCATGATCGCATTTGATTTATTTAGTGGAGGAGGGATAGTAAGGAAATCCACAGTACTACCTTTAAACTTTTGAAAGGGAGCCTATGTTAAAATGAGGAAAATAGTTAAGAATAAACTAAAAGGAGCAGTTGCAAAGGTTAAAGACTTGCATCAAGCTTGGGTGTTGTTGAAAACTATCTTGGAAGCCCAGACCAGCTGTATTCCACACTTTAAGAAAAGTGAAAGGAAGTTCAAAAAACTGCCAGCATGGTTTAAAAGTCAGGTCAGAGAGGCCATTGTTGCCAAAAAAGCATCTTTCAGGAAATGGAAAAAAGAGCCAAACGACAAAACCTGGAAACAACACAAGCACTGGCAAGTCAAATGCAAGGCATTGATAAGGCAGGCAAAGGGAGAATTTAAGAAGAAGCTTGCTGTGGAAGCAAAAATCCAAAATAAAGACTTTTTCAAGTACATTCATAGCAAAAAACCTGTGAGAGAGTCAGTTGGTCCATTAGATGATAGAGGGGTTAAAGCGGCGACAAAGCGATAGCGGAGAGACTGAATGAATTCTTTGCTTCGGTCTTTACTGAGGAAGATATAGGGTTGTTACCCATGACTGAAGTGGTATTTAAAGGTGCGGAAGAACTGAGGGAAATATCGATACATCGGGAAGATGTATTACAACTATTAGATAAACTGAAGAGTAGCAAATCACCTGGGCCGGATGGTATACATCCAAGGGTGTTGAAAGAACTGAAATATGAGATTGCAGACCTGCTATTAGTAATTTGTGACTTTTAATTAAAATCATCTGTAATACCTGAGGAGTGGAGGATCGCCAATGTAATGCCAATTTTTTAAAAGGGTTCCAAGGGTGATCCGGGAAACTACAGATCGGTGTGCCTGACGTCAGAACCTGGAAAAATGGTAGAAACCATTATAAAGAACAAAATTACTCAGCATGTAGATAGTCATGGCCTAATGGGAGACAGCCAACATGGCTTTAGACAAGGAAAATCTTGTCTTACTAATCTTTTATGTTTTTTTGAAGGTGTGAATAAACAGGTGGACAAAGGTGAGTCGGTTGATATAGTGTATCTGGACTTTCAGAAAACCTTTGACAAGGTCCCTCATCAGAGACATTTGGTAAAACTAAAGAGTCAAGGGATAGGAGGCAGTGTACTATTGTGGATCAGGAACTGGTTAAAAGATAGAAAGCAGAGGGTAGGGCTAAATGGCCAATTTTCCCAATGTAGAAAGGTGATCTGTGCTGGGTCTGCTGCTTTTTGACATATTCATAAATGACCTGGAAAAAGGAATAACGAGTGAGGTTATCAAATTTGCAGATGACACAAAACTATTTAAAGTTGTTAAAACCCAAGAGGACTGTGGAAAATCGCAAGAGGATCTTGATAAATTAGAAGACTGGGCATCAAAATGGCAGATTAAATTTAATGTGGACAAGTGCAAAGTTATGCACCTAGCGAAGAACAACCCAGACTATGGTTATAAGATGCAAGGTTCCACATTAGGAACCACCACCCAGGAAAAAGATTTAGGCATCATTGTGGATAACATGTTAAAACCCTCCACCCATTGTGCAGCGGCAGCCAAAGAACAAATAGAATGCTAGGTATCATAAGGAAAGGAATGGAAAATAAAACAAAAGATATTATAATGCCTCTATATCGTTCCATGGTGAGACCGCACCTTGAATACTGTGTGCAATTCTGGTTGCTGTATCTTAAAAAGGATATAGTGTTATTTGAAAAGGTTCAGAGAAGAGCCACCAAAATGGTAAAGGGGATGGAAGGATACTCCTTTGAAGAAAGGCTAAAAAGGTTAGGGCTCTTTTACCTGGAAAAGAGACGGCTGTGGGGAGATATGATAGAAGTCTATAAATTAATGAACGGAGTGGAACGGGTAAACGTCGATCGATTGTTTACCTTATCAGAATATAGAAAGACTAGGGGACATGCAATGAAGCTACAGGGTAAACTATTTAAGACTAATAAAAGAAAATATTTTTCACTCAACGTGTAATCAAACTCTGGAATTTGTTACCAGAGGATGTAGTAAAGGCTGTTAGTGTAGCTGGATTTAAAAAAGATTTGGACAAGTTCCTGGAGGAAAGGTCCATAAACCATTATTAAGAAGGGACCCAGGATATCAGTGCTTGACCCAGTACAAGCATTGTGGAACCTCTGTCTCTTGGGGAAACTGCTAAGTACGTATGACCTAGATTGGCCACTGTTCGAAACAGGATACTGGGCTTGATGGGACCTTGGTCGGACCCAGTATGGCATATCTTATGTTCTTAGTGTATCTGGATTTTCAAAAAGCCTTTGACAAGGTCCCTTATGAGACTCTTGAGGAAATTAAAAAGTCATGGGATAGGAGGCAGTGTACTATTGTGGATTAGAAACAGGTTAAAAGATAGAAAGCAGAGAGTAGGGCTAAATGACCAATTTTCTCTTTGAAGAAAGGTGAATAGTGGAGTACCTCAGGGATCTGTCCTGGGCCTGCTGCTTCTTAGTATATTTATAAATGATTTGGAAATGGGAATAACGAGTGAGGTAATCAAATTTGCAGATGACAAAATTATTCAAAGATGTTAAATGCAAGAGGATTGTGAAAAATTTCAAGAGGACCTTGAAAAATTGGGAGACTAGGCATCTAAATGGCAGATGAAATTTAATGTGGACAAGTGCAAAGTTACGCACTTAGGGAAGAACAGCCCATACTAGAGTTACAGAATACAAGGCTGCACATTAGGAATCACTACACGGGGAAAGGATCTGGGAGTCATCATGGATAGTACGTTGAAACCCTCTGCCCAGTGTGCTCCCACAGCTAAGAAAGCAAATAGAATGCTAGGAATCAAAGGATGATATAATGCCTCTGTGTCGCTCCAAAGTGTGACCACACCTTGAATATTGTGTGAAATTCTGTTCACCATAAAAAGGATATAGCAGAATTGGAAAAGGTATAGAAAAGAGCCACCAAAATCGTAAAGGGGATGGAAAGATATCCCTATGAGGAAAAGCTTAAAAGGTTAGAGCTCTTCAACTTGGAAAAGAGACGACTGAGGGAAGGTTTGATAGAGGTCTTTAAATTAATGCATGGAGTGTAACGGGTTAACATAGATCTCCTTCTTTCAAAAAGAAGAAAGACTAGGGGGACACACAATGAAACTTCAATATGGCACATTTAAGACTAATCAGAGAAACTATTTTTTCTCTTAGCGCGTAATCAAACTCTGGAATTCAGGGGGCGGAGCCAGCCGCAGAGCGAGATGGAAGTGTAAGCTTAGAGCTCCCGGTGCCCGTACAGAATCCTGACCATTTACCAGCTCCCACAGCGCCTAGAACTAACCATTGCTATAAGTGAATGCAGGGCAAGATGGCAACATTAAAAGCCTGCACGGTTGGAGTTTTTCACCAAGGCACCAGTCCGGCGTCAAAGAGGCCGAAATCGAGGCCGGCTCTCCTCAAAAAATGGCGCCGCCCAGCACGGAGCCGACAGGAGAAGGCATAAAGGAGATCCTGTTAGAACTGAGGAACGTGAAGGAGCTAATTGTTACCAATACAACGTTCCTTGGCAGCGATTCAAGAGACCTAGGCGAGCTGAAAGGACAAATGCGAGATTTAAACAGTCGGCTGACCGCAACGGAGGGCCTGTCCAAAAACATGACGCCATGCTTTCCTGCGTCGGGTCTTTAATCTAAGCGCGTCAAGCATATGGAGGCACAACTAGAGGACCAAAACAACCGCTCACGGCGGAACAATATTCGCCTGATCGGAGTCCCTGAAGGCATGGAAGAACGGATATGACAGTGTTCCTCGAGAAAATGATCCCTGAGCTGCTGCACATCTCCTTCGACAAGGCTTTGAGCTTGAGCGGGCCCACCGCGTGCCTATGCATAAAACCGAAACCAGCCGGTACCCGAGACCAATCGTGCTGAAAATAATGCGCTATCCCCAGGTTCTGCCAAATCCTTCAAGCGGCAAGGAAAGCGGGGCCACTACAACTACAGGGACAGAGAATCTCTTTCTTTCCGACCTGAGCAAGCCCACGATGGACCGCAGGAAGGAACTGCTGGCATGTAGGCCGCTGCTTCAAAAACTGCAGGCACGATAACGGCCTTTATTATCCTGGCACTATGAGGGTCACTTTAAATAACTCCACCAGGAACTTCACTGACGCGAGCGCACTACGCGCCTTCCTGCAAGAGAATAGTGCCATGGACACTTGAAATCCCGGAGAGGAACTGCATTGCTAAGTATATGGGTTTAACAATATACAGGGATGTATGGTTAGGCCTTGACTATGTTACCCTACGTACCCGTACCTTATAGATTGACTGATAAGCAAACGTGTGTTTTAATATTGTGTGCATGTATATCTGGTTATCGTGCTATAGCACAAGTAGAGCTGCCGGTTTATTGAGCGCTGCCTAGTTTAGTATAGCTTGACTGCACTCAGACTTGCACCTGCAGGAGCGCTATGTAATTTAAAGGTTGTGTGATACAGGGCAGGGAGGAGGCTCTTGTATGGAACCTGCTGCTCAGAGAGGTTGGTCCTTCGCCAACAGATGTTTTCAATATTAAGTTTTTTGTTAAATGTGGGCAATCCAATCTAGTACGCTGCATTAACTGTACAGAATCTTTCGCGTATGTTATCATAGAGCTCCATGTCTTGTCCTGTCCCAATATGACCCATACAATGAATAGAATAACGCTGCTGACCCCTCAATGTCAAAGAATCACAAACCCAGTAAAGCGCAAGAAAATCCTTAATTACTGCCAACAGAAGCGTGCCGACCTAGTATACCTACAAGAGACACACTTGTCAGGTACTGAGTCCTTAAAGGTGACCTCGGCGTATTATCATTTGGTAGCAGCAGCACCTGCAGTGAAAAGGAAAGGTGGAGTGCTGATTCTGATGCGAAAATCCTTCGCTGCAGTTGTCAAGAACTAAATCAGATCCTGATGGCAGGTGGTCAGTGCCACCATGGAAATAGCACAGACTATTATACGTTCATGAACATATATGCCCCAACCACAGATGACCCCCCTCCTTTTTCAGAACCGTTGCCAAGGTGTTATAGACATGGCCCATACGGAACTAGTGTTAGGAGGAGATTTCAACATGATCTTAGACCCCCTTATGGACAGGACTCCATATCGACCGTCCATAAGGTGAAATCTCATGCAGTTGTACTGAGCATGATCAACGAATTACATCTCAGTGATGCTTGGCGTCTCCCTTAACCCCACAGAGAGAGAATACACCTTTTACTCGTTGCCACCGCTACCCCAGACGAGGATCGACTATTTCCTTGTCACCAGTAGGCTGATCAAGCAGGTAATAACCTCTGATATCAGGCGGGAACAGTTTCCGACCACTCGGCGGTCACATTGGTCCTTGATTCTGGGCAAACGCACCAGACATCCCGGCGATGGACCTTCAACAGGCCTTGTTATCTGATCTAGACTTTGTTGCTTACATGAACAAGGAAATTGAAACATACGACAAGTTCACAGTCCCATTGATACACCAATATGGGCCTGGTGGAGGGTTTAAGGCGACCATTCGGGCGCACATAACCACCTACTCCATTCAGAAGTGTAAAGCCCAAAGACGAGAACTACAGGAGCTGGAGGACCAGATCAAGCGGGCGAACGTCTACTGGCAAAGCGGAAGGACTCCATGATACTGTTACGGGCTGCAGAAACTGCGAAGTAGATATAATGCTATCCTTTCAGCGCGAGCAACAGGCTGGCGTAGGGCTGCAGCATAGCACCTATTACCATGAAACAAAACCGTGCGGGATCACTCCTGGCCAACTGCTAAAGGCGAAGAGAAACATGGCTCACATACCGGCCCTGCACAGTGCAGAAGGAAACTCTCCTGCTGCAAAACGATCAGATCCTACAGCGCTGCAAAGAATTCTATGAAACGCTATACGCCTCTGAAGTGGCCTGTGAGTCTGAGAAATTTCAAGATTTTCATTTCTGATATTGTTGGCCCCAAATTAACGGGTGCCCAGGTGCAAATGCTAGAGGCGGATTTCACCCTCCAGGAGATACAGCAGGCCATTGGCCAACTGGCCACGGGTTAAGGCATCCGGTCCAGATGGCCTTCCCCTTGAATTCTACCGAAAATGCCAAACTTGCCTGGTACCGCTGCTGCTATATACATACTACAGTGGTCTGGCAATCTGATACTCGAGAGGTTGGAACCTTTGCCGGAGGCGACCATCGTGATCCACCCTAAACCAGGACGAGATCCCCAGAAAATTGAGAATTATAGGCCTATCTCACTGCTTAACGCAGATTATAAATCTATGCGAAACTGCTTGCAAATCGACTTAGCAAGGTGCTTAGTTTCGCTAATACATAGACCAATGCGGTTTTATGGCCGGCAGGTCCACTACTGATAATGGAAGATTACTTGCTCATGTGATGCTCGCAGCCGAGAAGTCTTTCCGAACCGCTGATAGGTTTATCACTGGACGCTGAAAAAGCCTTTGATCGGCTGGAATGGAATTTCCTGGTCCAGACTCTCAAATGGTTTGGTATTGAAGAGGCCTTTATCAAGAGGATTTATGGTCCTGTATGCCAACCCCATTGCACGGATTGCAGCTAACTCGGCTACTTCCGGGACTTTTGTTGTTCTTCACCAGGGGCACCAGGCAAGGATGTCCTTTATCCCCGTTACTATTCAACCTCGCCCTAGAGCCATTGCTGCTATCTGTTCGGCAACTTGATCGGCATCACTGGAATTACCCTGGCCGATGGTCCATGCAAATTATCAGCCTATGCTGACGATCTCCTACTGTTTTATGCAACCAGCCTCCTTAACCTGTAGCCATGGACCTGATGATGCTTACCTCTGCAGTCTCTGGATACAAGATTACCGATCCAAAAACTATAATTGTTCCCCTTAATTCTAGGGTCCGACCGGAAATGTTCACTGCGTATCCTTTTTCAGTACGCCCACTCATCCTTCAAATACCTCGGTGTCGAATATGGCCGTACCATGCTGAGACTGTCACCCACGCAATCGAATGCTGTAAGGATATCGTCCGCCTCCTGTACCAATGCCTGGTCACCTCTAAATTTTACCTGGTGGGAAGACTGGAGACGATTAAAATGGTGCTAGTTCCGAAACTCAGCTATATACTTGGCATGATACCAATTCTCTTTCCGCAAGGTTTCTACAAAACGATAAATCGCATGTTATTGTCCTTTCTGTGGAACGCGAAAGTTCCCCAGGATAGCTGCATGGAAACTCAGCTACCCAAGGAGGAAGGCGGGCTGCTGCAGTTCCCGGATGCTGAATGGTTGCATCACGCACCATTTTAAAACAAAGTGTGCAATGGGTGGCTGAGGAAGTCGATGTTGAACCCCCACGATGGCGGCAAGTCGAAGCAGCCATGAATGATTTAGCCGACATGTATGATGATTGGCACCGTAAGCAGGCGGCGAAATGCGGTTATCACGGCGACCCCAACAGGCCTGTCGGATTGTTCATCATATATTGAAGGAGGTGCAGAATTTGCCTTGCAGACCCCACTCTGGTTGATCGAGATATCCTTATAGGAGGTAGACCATTTTTATGGAAGACATGGAAGAGCTGTGGGATCACTGGTTCTGGTCAAGCTCATACACGGTTCCTCCTTCAAAACTTTTGACACGTTGGTTGCTGAATTTGGCCTACCCCAGACGTGCCTTTTCCAATGGTGCCAGCTCCGTAGTTGCCTGGGCAAGGCGGAGTTTCCCCGGTGCTGCTGAAAACCTGGATGGCCCTTGCTCCAAAAATTCCGTGAACTACAGCAGGACTCTCGAATCCTATCCAAATTTCTTCACTTGTTTCGGACGGGCACCAATAAGAAATGTGACAGCGTGCAATCAGCTTGGTCAAAAGAAGCTAGGAATTATACGCAGCAGGAGGATTGGGACGCTTTTTGGGCCCTCACGAGAGTATCTCGAGCGGCATCTTTAACGCAGTCGCTGTTTTTCCTGTCCCATAGAGCATACCTGACTCCCGTCAGGATAATGAAATGGGCACCACAAGCCGGTAATATCTGCTGGTCCTGTAAAGTAGAGATGGGAACTTTGTCACACATGTTGTACTATGCGTGTACCTCCCAAGACTATTGGAAGAAAGTGCTGGGTAGAATATCCAGAATTCTCGGGGTTCACATTCCCCTATCTTACCAGATAATTATATACAAATCCACGATGGTTGGTCTTATGCTTGATCACCAAGAATCAAGGCTCTTAGATGTCCTGCTTAGCATAGCCCTTAAGGCTCTCCTACTCAATTGGAAGAGCTTTGATAAGCTGAGCTGTGATCACTGGTGGAACCTAGTCTGTCCAACACAAGTTATACGAAGAGTTCTATGTGCATAAAAAGGCCTGACCTGGTTAGGATCTCGTAAAATGGGAGCCTGTCAATGCATACTTGAAACTGGGCACCCCTCATTCCCCGATGGGACATACTGGTTGCAATGCTTAACAAGGCAGCATGGAGCACAAGAACACTAACTCCCACAAGACACGTTGATGCGCGGCTCAGCTTGGAATGCCCTTTATTTTTTTAGATCTTGATACTTTGATTTTAATTTATGTTTTTGTTTAGTTTGTTCTATTTTTTTTAATTACACCCCTCTATTATATATCATGTTTATAAACCAACAAATTTAAATATGTTAAAATTGTTTTACTTTTTGGAAATGGTTTAAATAAACAAAATAAAAAAAAAAAAAAAAAAAAAAAAAACTCTGGAATTCATTACCAGAGGATGTAGTAAAAGCTATTAGTGTAACTGGGTTCAAAACAGTTTGGATGACTTTCTGGAGGAAAAGTCCATAAACCATTATTAAAGAGGACCGAGGAAATCTACTGCGTACTCCTGGGACAAGCAGCATGGAATGTATATACCTTTGGGAACCTAAGAAACAAAGGGAGGTACCTCCCCTGCAAAACCACAGAAACAGAAAAGAGCAGGAGGAAACCACCACTGGAGGACAAGAGCCTTACTGTTGTGACACCAGGTCTGCCGTACATGTGTTTCAGCCTTGCAGCCTTCTTCAGAGGACTTCGACCTTATGAACATGCACATACAAAAACAATAAATTATAAATACATAAACAGCAATAAAACAGCAATATTAATCTAAAATGTGAATACTTTCTGAGGTGCATGCTAAAAAAGAATCCAATTATCCAAACATATATAAATGATATCCATTTAAATTAATATAAAGTATAATACATAAAAGATATATAAAAAATATAGGGAGATATATGATATTAAATAAATAATATAAAAACCATCTAAAATAATAAATAACATACATATCATATATAAAGATGTAGGATAGTTACATCTGTTATCAGAGAAAATGGTAAATTCCTAATTGAACTTAATCAGGAGGATTGTATGTTATCCAGTAACGAATAAACCATAAACTCACCACTTACGGGAGACAGTTAATTATATATTCAATTACAAGCCACTTCAGCAAATCTAAAAAGAGCACAATATAATCCATGAACAACAGGAAAAAGAACAAGAAATCATCCACCACTGACGTACAATCAGAAATAATTCATAATCTAGTATCTGAAGTCAGAGGGCATTTTTAGCCCTAAGGAAGACCACCCTTGAAACCCCTATTTCAGTGGGTATTATCTGATAAGCCACATCGAAAATATATGTTTTGAAATTAAGCCATGGGAAACTAAAACATGAAATTATCTTTGAATGGACTGTGATAATCTACACTAAATCTCAAGTAATGCCATAACAGGAAATCTCCCGAATGATGTTAAAGAGGAGAGGATCCTGTTTGGCCATAGTTTTGCCTTTCTTAAATGTCTCATTATTAACATACCACTATAAAATTTAAGATTACATCAAATCTTATTGAACTATGAATTAGTCAATTTGGAGATTAAAAATAGCTATCTTAATGCCGTAGGGAGTTATAAACATCTGCAGTTGTGTGTCTAAGGGACACCAATCCTGGGCGTGGGAGCTCACAACTGATCGTCACCGAGATACTGAAGGAGAACAGAATAGCATCATAGTCAGATGTCAACTTTCAACTTCAATAACACCCCAAAATATAAATCTCATGTTTCTTATGTAATCACCAAGCTATGCCTAATCGAGTTATAATTGACGCAGTTCTTAACTCTCGTTCCAAAATGAAAGCAAACAGATCTCAGTCGAACATCTTACCTTTAAACTATGCATGCAGGAAAAAATACCAGTGACGACACTGTTCTATTCAAAATTGATAGCGGTTTGGGCAATGAATCTACCAGACCATATACACTTGTAATTCATTCAGAAACCTCATCCGTCAATTTGGTATACAGTTAATCGTGCTGCTCAAATTAAAACCTTAATAAAAGATCAATAACTAAAATTACATTAAAAAACATAAGATTCCTCTCACAAAATAAAATGTCTAACACCTCTGTGATTCATGCATGTTAATACACCATAATCTGCATATCCTACTATATGTGTAACAAAAAGAAGATGCTACTTTTTTAAAATAATTAATATCTCTATAAAGGTGAACACCAAAGCCGTCATATATAAATTAATAAAGGAAGGCATCCCAGTAAAACAACTAAAATGGGAACAAAGGAATGTATGAATGAAAAAAAAACCACTCCCTCAACTGAATTGGTGCAGGGGAATAGATATAGCTAAAATTGCTCTTATCTGATTGATGGTCAAGGGTATGTCATTGCAATCATAGCAGTTCTCTACAGCATAAAAAATGTTTAATAGTTCATAGGAAACATAATTATAAAAATGTATAAAGAGACCTCGGATATGGCCTGATGAAAACATAATGGGGGTCATTCTGAGCCACGAATAGTGGGGATGGATCCGCTATTCGTGGTCTTTCCCAGCCCTGTCTTACTTCCCCGCGCATTGTACAGGGAAGTTAGATGGGGTGGGAAAGAGGCAGATCAGGGGCAGCATTAGGTCGGGCAGTGGGCAGTCATCGGCCCCAGACATACAGGGCCTATTCCAATGTCAGTCCTGTATGTCTGGGGCCGGCGACATAAATAGGGAAGTTATAGAATAACTTCCCTGATGTGGAGGAAATGGCAGGACCGGGCCGGGAAGGGGTGGCATGAGGCATTCTCTGCAGCACGACCCTGGCCCTAGGAGACTGCAAGGAAAGCACTTTGAGTGCCGGCAGCCGGGGATCGTGACTTTTAAAAGATGCCATGGCGTTGCGGCTCCATTTAAAAGCCCTGACTGAGTTAGCTGGGCAAGGCCTGTAAGTGCAGGCCATGCTGAATCGTGGTCCCGTCCTGCATGTACAGGCCTGTTCACGATTCTGATCCCATGGAGCTAGGTGTGCCCCGCAGGATCAGAATCGCGACTCCCTCTGTGCGTCCGGTTCCGATCGGGCGCACACAGGGCCTGTATGTCCAGGATGGAATGACCTCCAATATGAATAAATAAATAAATCGATAAATAGTACTATGTCCCATGAAATGATATATAAAAAAAATCATCTAAAGATATTTAAAAAACAAAAATGTATGCACAGGGATGAATGTCATATGAAATACTTAATAAATATATTTCATAAAAACATAGACAAGTCCAACTGCTGGTTCAGGCCCATAGGGTGTAAAGTGTTCATTTGAAAAATAGTCTTTTGTTCTAACCTAAGCAGAGTCTTGTCGCTATTTCCCCCTCTCCATTGGGGGTGTACCTGCCTATATACTAAATATCTCAGTTCTGAAATCTTGTGTTTTGCCATAATCCAATGGTCAACCAATGGTTTCTGGATAATGCTATGTCTCAAACAACTTCTGTGCTCAATGATGCATGTCTTCACACTTCTATTGGTTTTGCCCACATAAAGAAGATTGTATGGACACATGATAATGTATATTACGTTGTCTGAATTACAATTGGTGAAGTTAGTCAAAGGATACCGTTTGGCCATCAGGGTGTGACTAAACACCTCTTGACAGGTAATGACACTTTCACAGACAGAGTAAGCTCCACAACGAAAGTGTCCCAATGTAGGGGCCCAACACTGAGGAACAGGCAAGGAAGAGGGAACAAATATATTAGACAGATTGGGATTTTTTAAATAAATGATCAATAAGTCTTGATCTGCAAAGGGTGGGATGGTCTGTATAATGTGCCATTCACATCGTATAATATCAGCAACCTTCTTAGAATGATTGGAAAAAAGAATAGAACAGACCACCTTGTCCATGGATTACTTTTTAGTCACCAAAAGGTCAGCACGTCTAGCATCTTTGGCCCTGTGATAAGCTGCTTCAACATATTTAAACGGATACGATTTATCAGCAGACCTTCCATGGAGCATAGCTGCATTGGCTTCAAAATCTACATCTGCAGAACAGATGCATCTCGTCCTCAGAAATTGGCTCACTGGGTGATTCTTTTTCAAGGAATTATTGTGAAAACTGTGGTAATGTAAAAAATGGTTCATATCTGTAGGTTTGCGATATAAGGTAGTTCTAAACCCAGCGGTATCCTTGATAATCATAATATCCAGATATGATACTTCTCTTTCACCTATAGAAGCCGCAAACTGTAGGTTCACATCCAATGTATTGAGCCATAAAAGAAATGCGTCTAAAGACTGTCAATCACCATCCCATATAAAAAGTACATTGTCAATATATCTTTGCCACATTCTGATATTGCCCTTATATAAATGTCTTTGTAAAAAGTTTGACTCAAAGTCAGCAACATACAGGTTCACTACATCTGGCGCCATAGAGGACGCCATAGCCACCCCTTTAATCTGTTGATAAAACAGACCATTAAATTAGAAACAAAAAATTGTCAGTGCAAGTTCCGCTAATTGCATAAGAAAAAATAGGGATAGAATATCCATGTTGGACAGGCAGTCGTGAAATTACTGAAGCAGACCATTTAAACTGGGAGGGAACCCATCAGTGTTACTTGGGGAGAAAAGGAGAGAGAATGGACTTCTCCCTCATGCTGGGTTACCCACTTTTATGCCCCTTTCTTTGTAACAGATGGCGGACTGAATTTGGTCAAGACAGTGAAGGAGGGAAGCTTTTGTGGGATCAGATGCTTTGCACACTTGCTGCACCTGGTTGTCAGACTTCCTAGGTCTGGGGAACAGGGGAAGTGGCAGCCCTATCCTGAGGGAACTGGTTGAGAAGCGCCAAAGAGAAGCTGGGTATTTTCACCAGAGTGTGAAGGGTAGTAATGACATACATGAGAAACAGGAAGCAACAGGATTGCTAGTGCTCCTGCTCAAGCAGAATATTAGCACTAGGAATTGTACTTATAACATACTGGAAAGGTTAATGGAGTAATGTGGCTCTGTCATCGGAGACCGAAATCGGCATTGACAGTCCCCTGGGTCACCAGGAGTAGGCAATATGATGCAGGTGACAGAAGTCCTAAAGCCCTTTAAAGATGGCATGGAGGAATTGAGTTCCACAAGGGCCTCCCCTGATCCTTTTCATCCTGATAGTGAATATTTTACATGAATGAAAGGAACTTTAGCTCTGTGTTCCAGTTCATTGACTTACTGGAAGGAAAAGCTGATGACTGAGGTAGAGGAAAGAAAGTGCAGGCTGTTATGATGCAGGAAGGGGAACTACCAGGCATGCTGGCAAGCAATATTTGCTAGCATGAGTGCCACTCTGTCACTTACTATTTACATGCCTGTGGCCGATGAGCCTCAACCAGGGACCATCTTTGGTGACAGAAGCCCTAGCTGCAATGCTGAGCTGAAGAGATTGACTTGTCACACAGGTCAGACACTTTTGCTGTGTGGCTCTGTGACCAGCGTGCTTTGACTTTTTCTGGTCCACGCCTCTTCATCCTCCTGCTTTGAACCTTTGTGGGTGTCTTAGATTTGTCACTGTATCTTTCACCCTCCTAAAATGACATGCTGGTTTGTCACCATCCTTCTGGCCAGGTGGCAATGCAGTCAATGTGCTTTGGCTTTTTCTGGGCTGCTTCTCCTCCTTCTGCTTTGCATCTTTGTGGGTCCCTTTGGTTTGCTGTTATATGACCCTATTCCTCTACCTGCTTTGATAAGCAGTTCCTAAAAACCCAAGGCCAGGAGAAACTGAACCCAGCATGGTGGGAGGGGCACCAGCAGCTTACCACCATCACCAAGTCTTGACCTCTCTCTTCAAAATTATTTTCAAATTTTCATTACTGTACTTGTTTGGAGGTTCTAGAATGGACGCGCAGCTACTGTTATATCCTTGAAAGAACGGTACCTCTCTGCTGCTTTTGACGTTATTGATCATCGCACCCTTCTCACTCGTCTGTCCGACTCTGGCATTCACGGCACTGTACTACGCTGGTTTCATTCTTTTCTCTCCCATCGTTCTTTCTCAGTTCACTCTGGCACCTCTACTTCAGCTCCCTCTCCCTTACACTGTGGTGTCCCACAGGGTTCTATACTCGCTCCTTTACTCTTCAATATTTTCCTTGCTCCCTTGGCCCTTCTCATTCAGCAATCCGGTATTTCCTTCTATTTTTACGCAGACGATATCCTTCTTGTCCATCATACCAGTTCCGCTTCCCCTGATCTTTCTGCCCTTAACACCTGTTTATCCTCTGTCGCCTCCTGGTTTTCTGAAAATTTCCTTTGTGTTAACCCTTCTAAATCTTCTGCCATTTGGTTTTCTTTCTCCTCTCCCTCGCCTAGTTTAGCCCCTGTGATGTCCTCCCTTCCCATTCCTGTTGTTTCCACCCTTCGCTATCTGGGTGTTACCTTGGATTCTTCTCTTTCCTTTCACCCTCATATTTCTTCCCTTGTCCGTACTTGCCACTTTCACCTGCGCCGTATTCGCTCTCTTCGTCCTTTTCTTTCCCCCCAATCCCTCACCACTCTAGTTCTCTCCCTTGTAACTTCCCGCTTAGACTACTGTAACTCTATCCTATCTGGCCTCCCTTCCTGTCAACTCCGCCGTCTTCAGCTTCTCCAGAACACTGCTGCCCGCCTTCTTACCTTCTCTTCTCCTTCTGATCATATTACCCCTTGCCTCTTCTCTCTTCACTGGCTCCCCATAAAATTTCAGCTTATCTACCAGTATATCACTATCACTCACAGGGTTCTTCATACCAGCACTCCTCAGTACCTCTCCGATCTTATCTTCCACCAGCCTGCCCCCAGTCTCCTTCGCTCATCTCATACCAATCGTCTTTTCCTTCCTTCTCCATCCCAGGCCCACCTTGAACTTACCCGCCATTCTGCTTTCTTTTTCATGGCCCCTGCCCTCTGGAATTCCCTTCCTCACACCCTTCACACTGAACCCTCTTTCCCCCATTTCAAAACTCTCCTCAAGACTCACCTTTTCTCCCAAGCGTTTGGCCTACCGGCCTCCCCCTGATATGCAGTCAGCGTACCAACTCATGTCCCTCATATTACATTCAACTGCCATTCAACTCATGTCCCTCATGTCACATGCGACTCCCACCCCCTGTCTCCCCTCCCTCCCCGCATTTCTGTGTTTAGCTCTATAGACTCTACTCTGGTTTTCTCTCTTTCTCTCACTTACTCTTTCCTGTTATCCAATGGCGTTCTTTTCTCTCTTTGTTTTTCTACAGCTGCCTTTTATTGTACACCACCCTGATACTTCGGTCTTGGGCGGTATATCAAGCCTAAATAAATGAAATGAAATATATTTATCAGGAGGGATGAGCATGGAGCACTGACAGAAGAAGGAGATACCTCTCTCACCAGTCTGATACTGTAGCCGGATCAACCCTTGCTATCATGGGATGACAGATTGCCTTCACATCCACCATCCTCCATTACTGTAATTGACTATCAGTCTTCTGACGCAACTATTAGCCTTTCATTATAGAGACTTCCAGCCTTTCTTGGTGCTGTGTTAGTCTTTCCTAGGCTCTTCTGGGTGTCACAGCCAGTGCTGCAGCCCCATTGATACTGCTATTGGGGTCTTGACCACAGTAAATGCTCTTCTTCTTCTTTACATCCCTCGGCATGTCATCTAAGCACTCCATGAACGCTTCTTCCACCCCGGAGGATCTTTCTCTGTACTTAAGGTTCCTATGCTGGGATGAAAATCCTCAGCTCCAGGACTCTAACTTGCAGGCTTAGCAGAACTCACCCCACTCCTGCAGCCTGGACTCCTGTCATCTCTTCTGCTGTTATGTTTTATTTATTTATTTAACAATTTTGATATACTACCTTTCTTGCATTCAAAGCGGTTTACATATAACATAGTAACATTTTGTGTTTTATGATGAACAGGAAGTTGTACTTGGATTAAAGGGGATAATGTACATCAGATTTACAATGAAACATAGAAACATAGAAATATGATGACAGACAAAGACCACATGGCCTATCTAGTCTGTCCTTCCATATCAACAACTACAACAGTCCCCTTTTTACCTTTAGAGATCCTATGTGTTTGTCCCGTGCTTTTATTAAGACTAAAAAGCTTTTATTATGACTAAAAATAATTAAAAGGAACGGTCACAGCGGGGGGAAGGTTTAGTTACTTCTCTTTTTGGTTGACGGTTCCGACAAAAAGTGGATATTTGATTAATTTTAGCTTAAGTATGTATTAAATGGAGGTTGTTTTCCTCCTTTTATTCACTTTTTTGCCAAGGTTCGTGTTATGTCAGTGGTTTTTACCTTGAGTGGGGTTTTCTTGTAGAATTTTGATTGACGGAGGTATTTAAACATCTCAATCATATCACCTCTATCCCGCCTTTCCTCTAAGGTGTACGTATTAAGATCCTTTAGTCTGTCCTCATATGCTTTATAATGAAGACCACTAATCATTTTAGTAGCCACCCTCTGCACCGACTCCATCCTGTTCACATCCTTTTGAAGGTGCGGTCTCCAGAATTGCACATTATACTCCAAATGAGGTCGCACCAAAGACTTATAGAGAGGCATTATCACCTCCTTTTTTCTGCTAGCCATCCCTCTCCGTATGCACCCAAGCATCCGTCTAGCTTTTGCCGTCGCCTTTTCTACCTGTTTAGCTACTTTAAGATCATCAGACACAACCACGCCTAGGTCCCGCTCTTCTTTAGTGGACAAAAGTACTTCACCCCCTATACTATATTGCTCCCTTGGATTACTGCAGCCCAAATGCATGACCTTACATTTTTTAACATTAAATCCCAGCTGCCAAATTCTAGACCATTCTTCAAGCATAGCTAGATCCCTCCTCATGTTATCTACACCTTCCTGGGTGTCTATTCTATTGCAGATTTTGGTATCATCCACAAAGAGGCAAACCTTACCCGACAGCCCTTCCGCTATATCACTAACAAAGATGTTAAAAAGAATCGGACCAAGAACAGATCCCTGGGGCACACCACTGGTAATATCGTTCTCATCCGAGTGAGCTCCATTTACTTGTACTCTTTGTCGCCTCCCACCCAACCAATTTCTAACCCAAGCAGTAACTTTAGGGTCCATCCCTAGGGTGCTCAGTTTGTTTATAAGTCACCTGTGAGGAACAGTGTCAAAGGCTTTACTGAAATCTAAATACACCACATCTAGAGCTCTCCCTCGGTCCAACTCCCTGGTCACCCAGTCAAAGAAATCAATCAGATTTGTCTTACAAGACCTGCCTCTGGTGAATCCATGCTGCCTTAGATCCTGTAATCTGCTGGACTCCAGAAACCTCACTATTTTCTCTTTCAGCAGCGTTTCCACTAATTTACTTACCACTGAAGTTAAACTAACCGGCCAATGAACAGGATATTAAACTTGTATCTAAGGGGGAATGTACATCAAGTTTACAATGAGCGGGATATAAAACTTGAATAAAGGAAATAATATATAACAACTACGTTTTCTATAACATCGTGATCTATAGTGCTTAGACTGAGCAGGATGTTGAACTTGGGTAGAAGGGAGATAATGTGCATTGAGTCACGTTGAAAGATAGAGGAATGAGATAGGGAGGGGTAATGTAGCCAGTAGGGGGAAGAAAAAGAATATCATCAATGTAGCCAGTAGGGGGAGGAATGGGAGGAATATTGACAAGGGTAGCATTGAGGAGAAGTGAGCTGATATTTCCAAAGGCAGCCAAAGGGTGTAGGTAGGTAAGGGGAGGGGGAAAGTAGAGGGGACAGAGATTAGTTGGCCCTTATTAATTATGTAGTCATACTTTGCTGGTTGTACTTGATAATGTGGCTGTAATGTAATAACTATGTAATGCTCTGAGAGTTTTTATCGAGCCGTTCATAGTGTTCTTGGAAAAGGAATGTTTTTAATGCTTTTCTAAAGTCCATTACATCTTTGATGGCTCTGATGTTACCCAGGAGTGAATTCCAGATTGTGGGTATGTATATTGTGAATGTTCTTTTACATAAGAACATAAGATATGCCATACTGGGTCAGACCAAGGTCCATCAAGCCCAGTATCCTGTTACCAACAGTGGCCAACCTAGGTCATACGTACCTAGCAGTTTCCCCAAAAGACACAGGTTCCACAATGCTTGTATTGGGTCAAGCTTTTATATCCTGGGTCCCTTTTTAATAATGGTTTATGGACCTTTCCTCCAGGAACTTGTCCAAACCTTTTTTAAACCCAGCTACACTAATAGCCTTTACTACATGCTCCGGTAACAAATTCCAGAGTTTGATTACACATTGAGTGAAAAAATATTTTCTCTTATTATAAGAACATAAGATATGCCATACTGGGTCAGACCAAGGTCCATCAAGCCCAGTATCGTGTTTCCAGCAGTGGCCATTCTAGGTCATACGTACCTAGCAGTTTCCCCAAAAGACACAGGTTCCACATTGCTTGAATTGGGTCAAGCTTTTATATCCTGGGTCCCTTTTTAATAATGGTTTATGGACCTTTCCTCCAGGAACTTGTCCAAACCTTTTTTAAACCCAGCTACAATAACAGCCTTTACTACATCCTCCGGTAACAAATTCCAGAGTTTGATTACACATTGAGTGAAAAATATTTTCTTTTATTAGTCTTAAATAGTTTACCCTGTAGCTTCATTGCATGTCCCCTAGTATTTCTATATTCTGATAAGGTAAACAATCGATCTATGTTTACCCATTCCACTCCGTTCATTAATTTATAGACTTTTATCATGTCTCCCCTCAGCCGTCTCTTTTCCAGGTTAAAGAGCCCTAACCTTTTTAGGCTTTTTTCATAGGGGTATCCTTCTATCCTCTTTACCATTTCGGTGGCTCTTCTCTGACCCTTTGCTAATAACGCTATATCCTTTTTAAGATACGGTGACCAGAATTGCACACAATATTCAAGGTGCAGTCTCACCATGGAGCAATATAGAGGCATTATAATATCCTTTGTTTTATTTTCCATTCCTTTCCTTATGATACCTAGCATTCTATTTTCTCTCTTGGCCGCCGCTGCACACTGGGCCGAGGGTTTTAACATGTTATCCACAATGACGCCTAAATCTTTTTCCTGGGTGGTGGTTCCTAATGTGGAACCTTGCATCGTGTAACCATAGTTTGGGTTGTTCTTCCCTAAGTGCGTAACTTTCACTTGTCCACATTAAATTTCATCTGCCATTTGGATGCCTAGTCTCCCAATTTTTCAAAGTCCTCTTGAAATTTTTCACAATCCTCTTGCATTTAACATCTTTGAATAATTTTGTGTCATCTGCAAATTTGATAACCTCACTCGTTATTCCCTTTTCCAAGTCGTTTATGAATATGTCAAAAAGCAGTGGACCCAGCACAGATCCCTGGGGTAAACCACTATTCATTTTTCTCCATTGGGAAAATTGGCTATTTAGCATACCCTCTGCTTTCTATCTTTTAACCATTTCCTGATCCACAATATACACTGCCTCCTATCCCATGACTCTTTAGTTTTGCCAAAAGTCTCTGATGAGGGACCTTGTCAAAGGCTTTCTGAAAGTCCAAATACACTATATCAACTGACTCACCTTTGTCTACCTGTTTGTTCACCCCTTCAAAAAAACATAACAGATTAGTAAGACAAGATCTTCCTTGTCTCCCATTAAGCCATGACTATCTACATATTCAGCAGTTTTGTTCTTTATGATGGTTTCTACCATTTTTCCCGGTACTGACGTCAGGCTCACCTGGCTGTAGTTTCCCGGATCACCCCTGGAACTCTTTTTAAGAATTGCTGTTACGTTCACCATCCTCCAATATTCAGGTATTATAGATGATTTTGCCATGTTGCTTGTTTAGCTTTGGTTTTGCTTGGGGGGGGGGGGGTGCAAAGTTGGTTCTATTGCACTGTTCTTCTTGCTCTTAACTCTGATTCCTTGGAGATTAGGGGTTGAAGGGAGTCTGGGTATAGCCCTTGGATGAATTTGAAGTTGATGAGTAGTGCTTTAAATTTGGCACATAAAGCAATTGGCAGCCAGTGTAGCTGTTTCAGGATTGGTGAGATGTGATCATTTATCACTGTTCCTGTGATGATTCTAGCAGCTGTATTCTGTACTAGTTGCAATGTGTGTGTGGCTTGTTTCGGAAGTCCTTGGTATAACTAATTACAATAGTCTAGTATTGGCATGATTACGGCCTGGCATACTGTGTGAAAGTGGTTCTGGTGTAGTAGTGGTTTGAGTTGTCTTACAATATTTAGCTTGAAATAAGCCGCTTTTGTGGTCATGCTGATGTGCTTGTGAAGAGAGAGTGTCCAGGTGTACACCGAGGTACTTTACATGATCCTTTACTTGAATGTTATTGTGTAGTATTTTTAAGGTCTTTGGTGGGATAAAGGCAGTGTTTTGAGTTACAAAGAGAGCATCAAATTTTTTGTAGTATATGTAGAGGTTTTGTTCCTGCAGCCAATCGACCATCGCTTTCAGACATGTCATTAGGTTTGTGAAATCAGGTTGGTCAATATCAAACGGGGCATAAACCATGATGTCATCAGCATAGATTTTGAATTGTACTTTGAAGTGAGTGATAATGTTGCATAATGGCTGTATGTAGATATTAAAGGGAGTGGCGGAAAGAGCTGAGCCTTGAGGGGATGCCTTGTGTTTGCTCTATTATGTCAGATATGCCCTGATTGTATTTAACTTGGAGCTTTCTTTCCGCTAGGTATGAAGTGAACCATTGGATGGTGGTACCATAGAGACCTATGTCTTTATTTATTTATTTATTTGAAGTTTTTATATACCGCCCCTTCCAATGATCAAGGGCAATTTACATCGAACAAGTATCTCAGTTACAAAGAACATGTTGAACTATGCTACAGTGAAACTATTTACAAGTCAGTTATCCACATATACTGTAATATAGTGGTCCTTAATGATTTTCAGGACTGTAGGACAATAGGAACGGTTTACAGAAAAATGTTCTTGTCATGGGGGAGGAAAAAGGGGTTAGATTAAATAGGAGGAAGGGAGTGGGTAGAGGGGGTGAACGCAAATGTGCTCAGGGAAGTGTAATACTCAGAGAAAAGCAGGGTTTTTAATTCCTCGCGGAAAGCTGAAGATCTTTAATTCCTCTGATGGAGCGGGGGGAGAGTTCCAAAGGGTGGAAGCGGTGTACCTGAAGGTCCTATTGCTTGTAGTTTGTTTGGTTTTCCGTATTGAGAAGGGTATAGATAGAAGATTCTGTGAGTTTTTTCTCCTGTTTCTGACATCAGTTTGCGCATGTATCATGGTGGTTAGGTAGGAGGGAGAGATACCATTGTGTAATTTGAAGGTGGTAACTATCATCTTGTATCTTATTCTGGTTGCTATGGGGAGCCAGTGGAGATTATAGAGTATTGGGATGATGTGATCAGTTAGGCTTGTCTTGGAGATAATTCTGGCAGTTACATTCTGGGCGAGTTGAAGTGTGTGAAGGGTCCTTTTGGGAAGGCGCTGTAAGAGACTGCTGCAGTAGTCCAAGTGTGGGTGATTAAAGCTTGGACTACTGTTCTGAAATCATGAGCTTCAAGGATTGGCCTGAGGTGTTGTATAGTTTTTAGTAGTTTAACTTGTGATGACATACTGAGAACTCTGTCAGTTATAACACCTAGGTATTTCATCTCCTGTTTAACTGTCACATTGGTGTTGTGTAAGTTGATTGTATTGGGGGGCGTGAAGTTCTGATTCCTACTTGTAAATAGGATTTCAGTTTTTTTGAAATTTAGTTGGAGGTTATTTGTCTTAAGCCATGCCTCTGCTTCCTTTATGTATTTGGTGATGTTGTATTGTGAGGTTTTTATGTCCACTGGTGTGTATACCATTATATCATCTGCATAGATATGATATTTGGTTTTGTGTTCATTAAAGATTGCACATATTGACTGGCTATATAAGTTAAACAGGAGGGCAAAGAGGGCCGAACCTTGAGGTATTCCTTGTTCTTGGGGGAAAGTAGCAGAGGATTCTTGGTTGATCCTTACATATTGGAAGCGATTGGTGATGTATGATTTAAACCATTTTAGTATTGTTCCAGATATGCCTATGTGTGCAAGTCTGGCCAGGAGGATGTTGTGATCAACATTATCAAATGCAGAGGAGATATCTAGAAAGACCAAGATAAAAGCTTGATTTGGATTGTCTAGACCGCAGATGAGGGTATTGAATAAAATTAGAAGAAGGGTTTTAACACCATGGTATGGGCGGAAACCATATTGGTGTGCGTCAAGGGGGGCATTGAGGTCGATGAAATCCTGTAACTGTATTTGGACTATTTTTTCTATTATTTTTGCTAAGAACGGAATACTGGCTATTGGTCTATATGAGGTGGGGGTCATCCTTATTAAGAGAACTGTTTTTGAATATGGGGCAAATGACGGAAAGTTTAAGTGAGTCAGGCATAATTCCTTGCAGGAGGGATTGGTTGGCAATATTAAGTATAACAGGTGCCTTTATCCAAGATACTGGACAAGGGTGAGGTTGTAGTGTTAATTTTTGTTATTGTTTCTAGGAGTTGATTCTTTTGAATGAGGTGGAATGTGTGCCATTTATTGGGGTAGGGCTGAATTTCACTAGAGGTGAGCAATGATGAGTTGTTTTTGTTTTTTAGTTTAGATGCTAAGTGGTCTCCTATAGATTGTGGGCTGATTGGAGTCTATTTGTCATTTTAATGTCTGACTATTGTAGCCGTCTCAACATGATATTGTGATTAATTGAGTCGAAGGCTGCGCTAATGTCAATGAAGATGAGAAGAAAGCCTCTTTTTATGTTGTCCAGTCCTAGCAGTATGTTGTCCATGAGTGATATAAACAAAGTTTCTACGCTATGTAGCGTTTTGAAGCCATGTTGGTTTTGGTCCAGCGGTGAGTGGGTATCAATGTGTTCTTGTAACTGGTATTGTATTACTTTTTCAATCGTCTTTGACAGGAAAGGGAGACTTGAGATAGATCGGAAGGAGTTGGGGTCTTTGGGGTCGTTGTTCGTGGTTCTTTTTGGTATTGGTGAGACTGGAAGGGACCTGCTCTTTGTTGAGTGAAATCCATGTGATGATGAGTAGAGTGAGACTGAGATGCTTTATCATGGTCTCTATTCAAGTGACAGGGCATGGGTCTCGGGGTGATGTGGTAGTGTTTATGCCCATAATTATGTTCTCTAGATGATCCAGCGATGGTACGTGGAAGGAGCTCCATATTTTTGGGGATGGTGTGTGTGATGGTTGTGGTGAGAAAGGAGCTGCTGCTTCTGAGGGAGATGTAAATTTAAGCTTTAGAAAATCTGCTGTCAGTTGTGGGTTGAATGAGGTGTCTTCATTGGGTCTTTGGTAAATGAGCGTGCTATTTGGAACAGTTCTCTAGGCTTGTTAAGAGATCTCATTATAAGGTTGGTGTGGTATTGCTTCTTAGATGTGTTGATTTGTTGCTGGTAAAATTTAAGTGTTGTAGAATAGTTATTCAGGTCTTCTTGGTTTTTGGAGTGTCTCCATTTTCATTCTAGTCTCCTCATGGTCTTCTTTGTGTCATTCATTTCTGTGGAAAAGCATGGTGCTGAGTGATTCCTGTTCGGTCGATCTATGTATATTGTGGCAGCAGCTTTGTGGAGTATATTGTTTCAGTTGTTTATTATGTCATCTAGCTCTATCAAACTGTTGTCCAAGTGTAGAGGAGTGGCTCAGTGGTTGGGACAGGTTACCTCAGGCCAGAAGGGACTGGGGTCTCTAGTCCCATGGCCACTCCTTGTGTCCTTGGGCAAGCCACTTAACCCTCCATTGCCTCAGGTACACTTAGATTGTGAGCCTTTCAGGGACAAGGGATTAAAAAGTACCTGTTAGTATACATGTAAACTGCACTGATTCTAAAGAGCATGGTATGAAAAAAGAATAAAATAAAAATAAATAAATAGTAATACTTGATGGAGGAAAATTTTGTTATTGAAGCTCTTGAATCTTCTTTGTTTCTTTGGTTGGTATTCTGTGGTGTAACGTAAGGTCGGTAGCCTCAGGTCAAAGTTTATTAGGAAGTAATCTGACCATGGGACTGGTGTGATGGTCGGGATGCAGTTGTCTTGTTGGTTGAGTAGGTTATTGGGGATGTATATAAGATCAAGGTGGCTCCTTTGGTGTGTGTTACCGTGTTTATTATTTGGGTGAATTGTAGATTATCCATAGCTGTAGCGAATGCATTAGCATTGAGGTTTGGTAAAGAAGGCAAGTTGAAGTCTCCCAGAAGTACGAGGGGTTTACATATTGCATTGACACTACATACTTCTTCCAGGAGAGATGATAGGTCCTTGTCTTTGGCGCAGGGTGTACGGTATATCAGGCAGATTGATATATATGCCTGTTAGAAATTGTTATTGAATTAAGGTCCTCTTTGTTACGTGCACTGAGTATGTTGAACATTAGATGTTTTATAGCTATAATTAGCACGTCACCTCCTTTAAAAGGCTCTAGGACAGTTGTAGATGGAGTATGACTGTGTAGATATTTGGTTTAGTATAACATGGTCGATGTCAGTAAGCCATGTTTCAGTGATGCAGATTATGTCTGTAATGTAGTTCTGTAATGTAGTTTGTTATTGTGTGGAATTTGTTTCTAATTGAGCGGGCAATGATTAGGGCAATCTTTACCGAGGTGCTCGAGAGTATCTGGGCTATACGGGTAGGTAGAGGTGTTGTGATATGAATTCTCAGTAGTCTTCTATGACGTATTGTATTTGCCTGGTACAGTGGTAGTTTTGGTTGTATAAGTCTATGACCTGAGACTATTGGTATCATGAGTACTGTGTTGACTCTTCTCTACTGTCTTAGGTCCTTCCAGTCAATCTGGGTGCTGTATTAGTCCTCCTAACATAATTTAGGGCCTTCCAGCCAATCTGGGTAGTGTGCTGTGCAGATACCTCTGTCATAATTTACAGTCTTGCAGCCAGTCTGAGTGCTGTACTTGTCTCCTTGCCATTTTACTCCTCCCAAAGTGCTCTGGTGTACTTCTAGAAATTATGGTGCTACTTTGCCCTCTTCCCCTATCTTGAGGTGTTTCTTGTACTGTTTGTACTGCTTTGCCCTTCTGATAGTGGCTTCTGGTACTCCTCCTACTATTGTCCATATGCTTTGCCCCCTTCTGGTGTCCTTATGATGTTTGTGACACTCTTGATGGCTTGTTGTGCTGTTATAGATGCCTGCCATCAGGTTTCAAGTGATTTTAATTGGAAATAGATGGCAGACCTGACCGTTGAATTGCAATATAGCTTTCCCTGTAGATTTTAATAGAGATGAATGGAACAAACATATGAATGGTTCAGTTCCCAAAAATTAAATGAAGAGGTGTAGTATGACAAACAAAAACAAGCCTGAAAATCTTTGGGGTGCACATGCCTAAAATCTCTATTTATTTATTTATTTATTTATTTTAATTTCTTATATACCGCACTCTTTGACATCAGCGCGGTTCACAGAGAACATAAACAAAACCAGAACAACAGGCTGTTCGGTATTACATATAACAGGAGTATAAACTTGGAGCAACATGGGAGAACTATTTACATGGAATATGCAATCTGTTAACTAGATAACATACTCGAACTATGTACATGACTTAGCAAGGGAGCTGGGGCGAGGAAGAAAAGAAAAAAGAACAAGTGGTTGGATATGTAGTGGGACTATTATGTTAACTTCATATGGAGTAGTATTTGGTGAATAATAAAAATGGATACATAATACTGAAAATAGTCTAGAGCGTGTATAATTTGCTAGAGAATCATTATGACCAATTTTATTGTAACCTCTCTTTGCATACCCTCTATATTCTTTGCATGTCCTCTATATTCAAATTCAGGGTTTGTGATGTAATGGTAGCAGTACATTATCTCCTTTGTATCTTCAGGAGTCCATTTAACTACTCTTAAACCTAAATTTTTTTAAATTCGTTTCTGTGACTTATTTCCTGCTGCAGTGGATCTGTGAACATTTTCATCATGGCCTATTGCTGCCCAAGAGATGTTATCTCCTGAAGGTTTTGCACTGTCGCTACCACCATCATTAGCTCCACTGCATGCTCTAAAGCTAGGCACCTTTTATCCTTGGTGACCTGCAGCCATTATTATGCTTCTTTTTTCTTCCTATCGCACTTCCATTGTAGTGTCACCTGGCTGAGATTTGGTATAAATTTTATGCAATGCAGTCACCACATGAAGGTACTCAGCAAGACTCAGGGAAAGTCATTTATTCTCTCCCTCTTAGAATTACATAATTCACCAGCTTTGCTGCTGAATTCCAAGTCGTGCTCTCTGTTACCATTTCTTTGAAGCTTCACATGACTGTACAAGTTATTCAAGTTGTATTGGCGACATCAAAACCTTCCACTAAAGTCTAATTCTGAATTGGAGCATAGTGCTGCCAACTTCCTGACTCCCAGGTCACTATCTGACCAGAGTCAAATCAAACTTGGCATACAGCTGACGTACAGATGGAGATAAATAACTAATACGAGCAGTAAAAGGGCAAGCAGGTTCACTCTGAACTTAGTAAAGCAGCTTTGTTGAATTAGACGGGCTCTGCTTCCTCCTTCATACAATAACTATAATTCCCCTGTTTAAAGGGTTTTGAGCAGGGATGTGCATTTATTTTCAGAAACAACTGTAATAAATGATTCCAAAAGTGAATCGAATAGGTGCTTGATCTGAAACAGAACCAGACAGAAACTTTTTCCCATGCACATCCCTAGTCAGAGCCAGCCTGTCCACTGGGTGGACTAGGCTGCTACCTAGGGCGCCAGGCCATGTGCTTCGGCACATATGGCCTGCCGTCCCCACCCCTGTGCTGCACCACCCTCCCCATGCTAAGCTGTGATGTTGTCTCCCATTGCCGCTGATTCTAGCAATGAGGTCGGGGGGGGGGGGCTAGACTCAGCATGGGCAGGAGGGCGGCATGGCTGGGGCTTCTGCCTGGGGCAGCAGAAACCCTTGGACTGGCCCTGTCCCTAGTTTGAGTGAGTTCAAGTCTTACCTCATTTTCCCCTTTTTCATATTTCACTCTACCTTTTCCAAATGTAATGGCCAGCAATCCAAGAATCCTTGTTAGTCCAAGGCAAGGCTGGAGGAGGAAAGGCTTCTCCAGGACTTCCAGGGCTTCTTATTTCCCATTAATAGTTGCCACAGGAGTGACCAACACCCCACCTCCCAGGAGCTCAAGCATGTTACCTCCAACTCACTGGTCTCATTGGACTGTAGACTCAAAATCTAGAAAATATGTTATTTCTTCTTGAGACATCATCAAGCAGCAGAAAACAATACTCCAGTTCTAGAATTGCTGGTGAAAAATAAAAAAATACATTTTGATTATTTCCTAGGATGGGAAGGTTAATTCTGCTGTAACTATTGGTAGAAACTTACTTTGAGGAGTGCACTGAGTAATCATGATACGAAGTACACAGAGGCAACTTACTCATGTGATATCATAGTGTCAGTTCTACATATGACTTATTACATGCTTTAATAATAAGCAGCAGAATAATAGTGTATCATGGAGTGCAAGGAACAGTAGGGCACTGTGATAGACAATTTTGGAGGTCTAATTGCATTTTTCTGTTCCCCTTTACCAGTATAATTGTGTTGGGATTATGAAATGACCTTCAGAAAATGAAAACCACATTTGGTGCAATATGGCAGGTCACTGCTGTTCCAAAAACCTCAGACACTACCATTACACTATGAAATGAAAAAGATCCTCCTTCCCTTGATGTTTCATCAACTTTTATTTGCATCCTTCCACGGAGCAAATGGACTGCAAAAAAAAGATTAAATAATGTGCATGGGCTAATTAACTGGCAAACACTAATTAAAGTTCTGCTAATTAACTTGATGCCACATGAAAACAAATGGGAAGGATTTTTATTGTCCATCCTGCTGTTCTTTGAATATGGATATTATCCTGTGATTCACAACTGAAGAGTAGTGCTAGTGAGTAGAGGAAAGACTCAGGAAGATGGAGAACTTGAGAGTGACAAAGGAGAGCATGAGACTAAAAGTGCTAGTTTTGACCAGGGCTTTCCACAAGGGACTAACTGACCGTTGCAGAAAGCCAGCGCTGAAGTCACATGCTATTAGCTGTGTATGCGTTTTTCTAGCACACCTATAGCGTGAGACTTCAGCACCAGTATGCAAAGGGCATGTATGCAGATGAGCTGGGCGTAGAACTTCGGCATAAAGTTGAAAGGAGGGGAGCCAATGCATGTGCAACAACAGATGAACTGCAAGTGGCCATATATGCATGTACATAAATGCCAAACACTTACGCTGTGAGCACAGGACGTGCAGTTTCATTTGACGCTCAGCCCATAATAATCAACACTATTTCACCCAAAAACATTTTTTTATGAAATCACAACAGAGATCTAACAGTAAATGGAGAATGAAATCAGTGAGTCCAAAAAACATACAAGGATAAAAAAGCAAAAATTATATGTTCTTGGACGCCGAACGTTCGCTTATACACTGAAAGATACACACAGAAAATAACTAACCCATTTAGAGAAAGTACCCCGAATGAAAATGTTCCCGTCAGAAGTAACTGTTCAGTGGTACATACCCTGAAACAGTCTTTCCCTACACACGCAAGATGTTTAAGTCACCTCAGACAAGCGTAGAGATATTGGCGCTCCTGCTGGTTATGTAATTCTCTACATGTTTCTCTGCCTTGGCCGCAAAACCTTTTAGCAACCCATTTTAATATGCACATCATTTGCATATTATTTAAATACACTTGAAGTAGCTGTATGTGCATATTTTTTACTGTTTATGTGTGCATCAATCTCTTTTCTGCATTTAGTGTGGTGGAACTTGTGCGTATAAATTGCGTTATCTGCGCACAAAGCGTGCACTAGTCTTTCTGCTTTGGCCAGTAAAGGAGTAAGTCTCCTTAATTCATCATTGTTTATTTCCTCCTTCAAACTGAAAAAGGAAAAATTTGCAGCTTCTGTACTTAATTGGCAGCATTTCTGTATTTAGGTTTGCAAAATGGTCCGGCTACACGTGGAAGTTGCGAAGTCGCCATTTCCACATGGAAGCAGCTGCATCTGTGCTGTTCAGTTTTCACACATGTAGATTTGTAAAATGGCTCCTTCATCTGTACATCGCTGCAAATCCACATGCACGCCTATACATATTTTACAAAAGGCTCTGCGTTTGGCACGTGTGCCCTCAGTTTCATGAGAGCTCATGGCTGCCTTGCTCCACAGCTGTCCAGCCTCTGAGTATGGCAGTACCAGGAGGGAACATGGGCGTCCTTACTCATCAGTAGAAATGGCAGCAGCTGGAAAATGATCGTGACCCTTAGTCGCATCCCCCTTCATGCTTCACCTTTCTCTGCTAGGTATAAATCTGGAGGAACGTTTGACTGCCCATACCAAACCGCACAGCACTCACTGTAGCAACTATCAAATTTCTTGGTATTTTATAATACCAGTTCTATGTACTCAAATACTTCTAGAGGAAGAGTATAGCATTTCTATTCCTCGAACATTTTACTACAACCTCTTGCTCTGTTACTCTGTTCAGTAACCTCTGTGGAGACTACAGGACAGATTTATCCGGCTTTGTCCAAGTGTAAAAATTGTACCAGTTTTGTTATCAAAAATAACCAATCAATTTGCGTTGGAAAAATCTCCAGTACAAAACTAGAGCAATTTTTCTATAGGAGCGAATGTGACATCAAATTCTGATTCGCCTTCCATGGAATACTGGCATGATTATTTGATGAAATTAAGATCGTTTGTTTTTAGGATTGCTGAGATGTATCTACTTTGTATGGTAAAATACTCTATGTTCTGTCCTTTCAGGAAGTCCTGCTGAAGAGGGCCGCGGATCTTGTCGAGGCACTTTATGGGATGCCGCACAGTAACCAGGTATTGTCACGGCCTAGCCTGCTTTAGAAATGTTTCCCTTGTTGAACATGTTACAGCTATGCCTGCTTCCCCTCCAGAAGTCAGCAAGTTGTGACATCACTGGAATGGGATATGTCACTGCAGTAACATACTATACTCTCAGTGTGTCCAAAGACAGGGATGTACTATTTTCCAGTCACTGCATTGAAATCAGAGGGAAGTAAGACATTGCAGTATAAGTTACACTAGAGTTAGTCATCATTTTTGCTCTGTAAATTAATTTGCTCTTCAAAATCTCCTTCAATAAATATAACTGCTACTGCATCAGTAAATACAAAAATCATATCGGATCACTATTTATACTCTACAATCCGTGATTTTTTTTTAAACATCAGCTGCGGCACCTAAAATACTTTTATTCTGCACCACTATCTGAGATAGTGACCAGCACTTACTATACTCGTGGAAAGTAATTTGATAATAGGGCACCAAGAACAAGAAAGCAAACAGGCAAGCATTTTGAACCTGTTTTATAGATACATAGCCAACAAATAAGACTAGGTCACCAGAGCATAATGTTTTTTTGTCGGACTGATCATAAGGAGAAATAAATCTCTTTAAATGAACCGTCCATTTTATTCATATTATTAACATTAAATAGGCAAGGAGTACTTAAGCTGCCACGTCTCTAGACTGGTTCTTGTGTCGGTTGCATCCGTGGCAGTTTTCTATTTTCTTGTTTTGCCACCTTTTGATCCTCAGATACTAGCACTCCAAGGTCCCTCTCCTGGTCCATGCATACCAACACTCGCCCCCTATTACATACAATTCCTTTGGATTTCTGCTTCCCAAGTGCATGACTCTGCACTTCTTTACATTAAATTGTAAAGGCAGACTTTTCCATTCAGTCCTTCTGCAATATCACTAACAAATACATTGAACAATACCAGTCCCAGGACCGATCCCTGAGGCACGCCACTATGTATCTTCCTTTCTACTGAGTGAGTTCCATTTACCACCACCTTCTGTCGTCTGTCAGTCAACCAAATTCTGATCCAGTTCACCACCTTGGCACCTATCCCCAGGCTGCTCAATTTATTGATGAGCCTCCTATGAGGAACAGTATCTAAGGCTTTGCTGAAATCTAGATATATAAAAGCCTCGCTAGAGGGCCCTGTGGCGTGGCCCTTAGTGTGGAAATTAAGCTCCTGGAAGAATTCTCAGCTGCCCATACAAGGTACTTTACTCAGCTGCTCCATACAAGGTACTTCATCTCTCACCCTGAAATCAGATGCACAACTCTTCACAAACATATACAACCAACCCATCTCAATCATACAAAGGAACTTTAGTCATACTAAAGGATTAATACCACACAACCTACAACATAGGTCACAAAAGCACACCCACAACAGAAGATTAATACATATTAATACACTTGACATAACCTCTCCGGATCTAAGGAAAAACTAAAAAAATATAGTGCTTAGTTGCATCTACATAAACGCAAGATCTTTAAAAAAGAAAATTCCAGTCATAACTGATTGCATAAATGACTCCTCCCTGGACATAATATTTATAACCAAGACCTGGCTTAAAGAATTTAATAATGTCCTCTTAAATCAACTCAAGACCCCTAATTATACAATCTTCTACACACCCAGGTCAAATAAACGTGGAGGGGGTGTACTCATGATCATTAAGGAGTCATTAAACACAGTACTACTTAGATCTGATACATTATCAGGTATAGATCTCCTCATCATTGAAAATTGCTACATTGCGTTTTGCTTAGTCTAAGACCACCTACAACTGACCCCAATGGCCTAACAAATATACTCCAGGAAGTTTCCAACATTTCAGGTAAGAAATCAGTACTACTGGGTGACTTCAACCTCCCTTCCCTACAAAACTCACACGCCTCTGCATTTCTCAATGTTATGGAGCACTTAAGATTTAATCAAATTATAAATATTCATCCAGCAAGAGAATTCCATCCAGAATCACTCCTGTCCCGTGGTCAGACCACCATCTTATTGAATTCTCTATTGAGTCCCCACAAATCACCACACAAATGGAAAACAAATCACCAAAACAATACTCAAAATTCAAATGCTTTGAAAAAACGCCTTCACTAAAGACCTCCTAGAAACTATTAACACAAACACAGATAACCTTGAGGAACTAATAGAAAACTGGAACAATAATATTACTAGAATCGCAACAAAACCATCAATTCCTCGTCCAAATAAAAATAACCCCACTAAACAATGGTATTCCCATGATATTCGACTCCTAAAAAGAAAACGTAGAAAAACTGAATGCACCTGGTATTCAAACAAAACAGTGGAAAATAGGAAAATATACACTATAATGCTATCAAAATACCTCCAGAAAATCAATCACGACCAGAAGGAATATTGCACAAATATTTTGATGAAATCAGTAAATAAACCTAAAGATCTATTCTCAATCGTAAAATCACTTACAACCAACCCTAGAGACTCTACTGAAACTCTCCCCGTCATTCCCCAATCATTAGCTGACTTCTACATGTCTAAAATTACCTCACCTCCAAACCACACTTCTAGGCATACTAATAACAATAGCCCAACACCACAGACTGAACCTTGGAATTAGTTTCATAGCGTATACTTAGAACCCCTCAAAAAGCTTATAGCAAACCCAAACACAACCACATCTAAATCAGACTCTTGTCTAGTGAGCTGTATCAAGGATGCACGTGATGAGATAACCCCCATCATACTATTAATAGTGAACCAGTCTCTTAAAAAGGGCCTAATGCCAAAAGATCTCAAGAATGCAATAATCCGTCCTATCCTAAAAAATAAATCATTGGACAAAATGTGCCCATCATCATACAGACCTATCTCAAGCCTACCCTTTCTGGCTAAAATAAAATGTTCAATTACAACTTCAAGACCACATTGATCAATATGCACCGCTGGATGACAAGCAGTTTGGATTCAGGCCCCAATATAGTGTTGAAACTCTAATGCTGGTTCTATACAACAATATTATAAAAGGACTTAACAATTCCACTCAGGCCTACATTCTAATATTTCTAGATTTGACTCAGTTATCTTCTCATTACTTATACATAGACTCATTCAAATTGGACTTAGTGGTACCACTCTTAAATGGTTTTCATCATTCTTAACAGACAGAACACAACAGGTAAATATCTGCCAACAATTCTCTAGCACCTTCAAGCAAACTACAGGACTCCCTCAAGGCTCAGCACTATCGGCTCTCCTTTTTAATATATACATTCAGCTGATTTGTCAGCTAATAAAGAAATTCAATGTTGATTATACCATCTATGCGGATGACATAATGCTATACATGTATTTTAATGTAGGGACACAAATACTTGATCCCATAATTACATGCTTTACAGAAATTGATGCCTTGCTCCAATCCCATGGATTGAACATCAACTATAAAAAGACAGAAGTACTAATAATTTCCAAAAATCAAAATTACACACAACCAAGCAACATCATTTTCAATTAAACTATTCTAGATGTGAAAGATGAAGTAAAATACCTAGATGTTACCTTAGACAAACAGCTCACATTGAAAACACATATTAAAAACACAACTAAAGCCATATATAAATAAAATTTGCCTACTAAGACATCTGAAGCCCTTACTCAATAGTAATGACTTCAGATCATTGATGCAAGTAATGATCACCCCACATATTGACTATTGTAATAGTCTCCTCCATGGCCTACTAAAACAAACTCTTCACCCCTTGCAAATGGCACAACACATGGCAGCTCGCATCATATCTAACTCACACTGTACAGATCATATCACACCCATACTTCACACCCTTCATTGGCTCCCCATGCAAAGCAGAATTAAATATAAACTTTATCATGACAGCATTCAAAATCATCAGAGAATTAGCCCCCCCACCCTATCTCAGCTTATCAAAAAAAATCCCAATGATCGACACCGATGAGGCGAAGTGAATAACACCCTCCTATTTCCCCCGGATTACAGAATGACAAAACAATACACAAGTAACAGGGCATTTGAGTATCTCTCTCCAATGCGCTGGAACTCATTACCACAGGGACTTAGAAATATAACTGGCCTTTCTACCTTCTGCACACATCTCAAAACTTTCTTATTTATAGAACATTTTGGACAAACAGAGATCACTCCAACTAACTGACCTGACATAACCTTGAGAAGAATCAAGCACCTTACACTCCACAATTTCTCTACTTACTTTCAACCCCACAATACATTACATTGCTCTGATTACCTCTTCAAAAATGCATAATATTGAAAGCACATGAGTCATCAAGAACAGACTAATTGTAAATAGTTTGCTGGTATTCGAATCATGTATATATTGTTTGTTAGTTATATGTTATCACTACCGTGTTCAATGTAATTCAGTTGTTATATGTAAACCGCTATGATTCTTGATATGGCGGTATAAAAATCACATAAATAAATAAATAAATACCACATCCATCGCATGCCCTTGATCTAGTTCTCTGGTCACCCAGTCAAAGAGCTCAATCAAATTTGTTTGACATGATCTTCCCCTGGTGAAACCATGTTGCCTCGGATCATGCAATCCATTGGTTTACAGAAAGTCTACTATTCTTTCTTTCAAGAGTGCCTCCATTATTTTTCCCACCACAGAGGTTTACTGGCCTATAGTTTATCACCTCTTCCCTATTACCACTTTTGTGAAAAGGTACCACATCAGCCCTTCTCCAGTCCTGCAAAACCTCTCCTGTCTCCAAGGATCTATTTAAAATATCCTTTAAAGGCCCTGCCAGAATCTCTCTGAGCTCTTTCAGTATCCTGGGATGTATCTGATCTGTCCCATGGCCTTGTCCACTTTCAATTTTGGAAGCTGTTCAAACACATCATTTTCTGTGAATGGTGTAGTATCTACTCCATTCCCATTTGTATATTTGTCACTCATATATAGTCTTTCTCCAGGATTTTCTTTTGTGAATACAGAACAGAAGTATTTGTTTAGCATTTTCGCTTTTTCAATGTCACTTTCTGCAAATCCGTCCTCGGCACTTTTGAGTCTTGCAAGTCCACTTCTGATCCTCCTCTTCTCCCGAATATACCTGAAAAAAGCTTTGTCATCATGCTTTAGATCTTTAGCTACCTTTTCTTCTGCCTTTGATTTTGCTATTCTCCTGTATTCTGTTCTGTGTTCCTCTGTGAACATCTGAATTTTGTGAAAGCAGTTTTTTGCCTTGTTTTGTGAGGCTCCTTTTTTGGAGAACTATATAGGTTTCCTTTTCCTCTTGTTTTAATTTACTTTCCTTACATATGTATCTATTGCCCTTTTTATTGCCTCTTTTAGTTTAGCCCTCTGCAATTCCACTTCCTTTATCTCCTCCCACTCTGCCAACTTCTCCTTCAGATACTTTCCTAATTTACTGAAGTCAGTATTTTTGAAGTCCAGGACTTTGAGTTTGCTGTGATTGGACTCTGCCTTGGCTTTTGCCTCTGACCACACTGTATGATGATCACTGCTGCTCAAATGGGCACCCACCTGGATATTTGTCGTGCTGTCTCCAGCATCAAACTTTCCCTGGTTGGTTCCATCACCGGTTGTCTGAGCAATGCTTCTTGGAAGGCATCCACAATATTTTTACTTCTTTCCAGATTTGTAGAAGGAATACTCCAATCCACATCGGATAGATTAAAGTCACTGCTGATATATCTAGTGAGATAGCTAATGCAATTTTGCCTTTGTCAATGGGACTATGGACCCCACTCAGGAGGGATGTGAGTACCGTCTCGGTGCTGTGGCCCAGCCAAAAGCCGCATTGCTGAGGGTGAAGGGTGTTAGTTTTTTCAGTGTGATTCAAGAGCTGCATAAATACAAGTTTCTCTAAGTTTTGAAATGTAAGGAAGATTAGAAACAGGTCAATAAATGGCTGGGTCTGTGATATCAAGTGATTTATGCTTGAGAAGTGGGTGTAAAATTGATAGTTCCAAGGCGAATGTACTGTTCTAGAAGATAAGCTATTAATGATAATGAACAAAAGGATAGGTAGGAGGCCCAACGCTGGCTCCCCAATCCAGTGGGAGAGGATGGAGTCTGATAAACCTGTAGTCTTTTGAGTGGAGGAGACAGTATGAGACAGTGACATAAGAGTGGCTAAATTAAAAGACCAGATATGAGCAGAAGACGTGTGTGTTTGCCATACGATGGTCTGAAGTAGCAGATAAGATGGAAGAGCTAGGGAACCAATCATAGGCCAATTTTTCTGAAGATTACAAACCCTGCGCTAATGCAGTTATGGCGCACTATGAAGCCGGCGCTAACTGCATGTTACACACCATGCTCTCTCTCTGTCCCTACCTCGCCTGCCAACTAGTAACCCTAATGCGGATTAGACAGTGCAACAATTATCCCGTGCTGTCATGGCCCTGTGCTAGCTGGCAATGCATGTTGCAACGTGCATTCAGCATGCACTAGAACACACGTCAGCTAATGTCCTTTAGTAAAAGACCCCCTCCCCCTATGTATAAGAAAGAGAATCTTAGAACATATTCTAAAGGGAATTGGTGACAAGTATTGCTTTCCTAAGGTTGGTCATATTTTTCTGCCCGTGAAATGAGTTTTGCAGCAGCATTCTGAAGTAGTTGGATGTGATATAGAGTGGAATTGGTTGTACCATAGTACAGAGAGTTGCAATAATCTCATAGACTTAAAATTAGAGGACCAGTGAAATCCACTGCTTACCCCAGGACAAGCATTGTGGATCCTGTGTACCTTTGTGGGAACCTGACAGCTACTTGTGACCTGGATTAGTCACTGTTGGAAACAGGATACTGGGCTTGATGGACCTTGGGCTGACTCAGTATGGCATTTCTTATGTTCTTATACAAGAATCTTAAGATGGTATTGATCCAGGAATGACTTAATCTTCATATTTGGCTGAGAACAACGTTGGATGATTTAATTACTGAGACAATTTGAGAGTCAAATATCAGTGCAGAATATATTTTAGATCCTAAAATCGTTAGACAGTCTCAAAGTAGAAAAGGAGAAGTATCAATGCTAGGTGGAACAGATAGAGTGGGAAAGTGGGAGGATAGCGGTACTGAATATATATGGATTAAGTTAAACGTTAAGTATGGCATTAAACTTCAGCTGGTCACAGAGGAAACGTCCAGCTGTGTCTGCCATGGTGGCACATGGTCCTATGGACAAACATTTGGCGGCTCAGTCTGTGACTAGTGGAGAGAAAAGGGTGCACTCTTCATCTACATTAGAGGGTGTTCCCCTTATTTCTCATGTAAGGACTCCATCCTTACTCCCTTCTATATCCTTGAATGGTGATTAGGGGTCTTTCTCGATTGACGATTGCAAGAAGGGAGCTCTCCAGGAATCCTGCTGAATTGATTTCTCCTCCCTTACCACAAATGATATCATTGCTAATGTCAAGAAAGACTGGTCAACTAAATATAGAAACATAGAAACATAGAAAAATGACAACAGAAAAAGACCACATGGCCTATCTAGTCTGTCCTTCCATATCAACAACTACAACAGTCCCCTTTTTTCCTTTAGAGATCCTCTGTGTTTGTCCCATGTTTTTTTTATTTCAGATACCGTCCTCATCTCTACCACCTCCACTGGGAGATTATTTCTTGGATCCACCACTCTTTCCGTAAAGAAATATTTCCGCATATCACTCCTGAATCTATCCCCTTTCACCCTCATCCCATGTCCCCTCATAGCAGAACTTGCTTTCAATCAAAAGAGGCTCTCCCCCTGTGCATTTATGCCACGGAGGAATTTAAACGTCTTAGTCATATCACTTCTATTCCACCTTTCCTCTAAAGTGTACATATTAAGATCCTTCAGTCTGTCCTCATATGCTTTATAATGAAGACCACTAACCATTTTAGTAACCACCCTCTGTACTGACTCCATCCTGTTTATATCCTTTTGAAGTTGCGGTCTCCAGAATTGCACACAATATTCAAAATGAGGTCGCACCAAAGACTTATACAGAGGCACTATCACCTCCTTTTTGCTGCTAGCCATTCCTCTCCCTATGCACCCAAGCATCTTTGTAGCTTTTGCTGTCGCCTTTTCTACCTGTTTAGCTACTTTAAGATCAGATACAACCACACTGAGGTCCCGATCTTCTTTTGTGGACAGAAGTACTTCACCCCCTATACTATATCGCTCCCTTGGATTGCTGCAGCCCAAATGCATGACCTTGCATTTTTTAACATTAAATCCCAGCTGCCAAATTCTGGACCATTCTTCAAGCTTAGCTAGATCCCTCCTCATGTTATCTACACCTTCCTGGGTGTCTACTCTATTGCAGATTTTGGTATCATCCGCAAAGAGGCAAACCTTACCCAACAGTCCTTCTGCTATATCACTAACAAAGATGTTAAAAAGAATCGGACCAAGGACAGATTCCTGGGGCACACCACTGGTTACTTCCTTCTCCTCAGAGTGAACTCCATTTACCTGTACCCTTTGTCGCCTCCCACTCAACCAATTTCTAACCCAAACAGCAACTTTAGGGTCCATCCCTAGGGTGATCAGTTTGTTTATAAGTTGCCTGTGAGGAACAGTGTCAAAGGCTTTACTGAAATCTAAATTACACCACATCTAGGGCTCTCCCTTGGTCCAACTCCCTGGTCACCCAGTCAAAGAAATCAATCAGATCTGTCTGACAAGACCTGCTTCTGGTGAATCCATGCTGCCTTGGAACCTGTAATCCGCTGGACTCCAGAAACCTCACTATTTTTCTCTTTCGGCAGCGCTTCCAATAATTTGCTCACCACCAAAGTTAAACTAACCGGCCTGTAGTTTTCAACCACATCCTTACTTCCGCTTTTGTGTAAAGGGACTACATGAGCCTCTCTCCAGTCCTTTGGCACCACTCCCGATTCCAACGAGGCATTGAAAAGGTCAGTCAGTGGAGCTGCTAGAACGTCCCCAAATTCCCTCAGTATTCTAGGGTGTATCCCATCCGGTCCCATCGCTTTGTCTACTTTAAGTTTAGCTAGTTTCTCACGAACACAGTCTTCTGAAAATTCTTCAAGATGCCCCTCGCTTCTGTTCCTGTTTGTGGGTATTTTCTGAGGTCCTATTCCTGATTCTTCATCTGTGAACACAGAACAGAAATATTTGTTAAGCAATTCCGCTTTATCCTCATCAGCTTCTACATATTCCTCCCCTTCACCCTTGAGTCTGATAATACCACTTTTGCCCTTCCTCCTCTCACTAACATATTTGAAAAATGTCTTATCCCCCCCATTTTATTGCATTGGCTATTCCCTCCTCTTTTTGAATATTTGCTTTTCTGACTACTTTGCTAGCTTCTCTAAGTTTTTCTAAATAGAGATGCCTGTCTTCCTCTCTCTGTGATCTCTTGTATTTCATGAAGGCCCCCCTCTTTTTCTTCACCTTTTCAGCTACTTCTTTTGAAAACCATAGCGGCCTTTTTTCCTTTTACCTTTATTTACCATTTTAACAAAAAGGTTGGTTGCCCTTAAAATATAGCTTTTTCTCAAAATATGTCTCTATTAGATATTTGGAGGATAGTGGCCAGAACAGAGGGACCTGTGGTCCAGCTATGCAGCTTCACTGAGGAGGCCATGACCAAATTGCAAGATTCGAATAGCAAATTGCTGCTATTGATAAAAGATTAAGGGTCTGGTTAATAAGGTGTGCTAACGTTAACATGTGCTAGTTCACCATTAACACCTGCTGTTAGTAACTGGGTTCCATGAAGTAACAGGGGATCTGCGCTAACATACTGTAAATGAATACTTGTTAATGTTAGCACAGAAATATTGTGATACTTCAGGTTCTTCCCTCAAGGGTAGAGTATGAATGTAAAGTTGAGGATGAGTCCACTTTTGCCCCTCATAGCGGGTAAACTTAACTACTAGACTTAGAGGATATTATAATGATGAGACCTATTCTGCTGGTGATATTTTCTTCTGAGAAGGACAAATATTGGTTTTGAAATTATATTTTAATATAAAGATGTGTTTTTTGGTTGCCACAGGGCGCAGGTCTTCCCAGATGTTGTGTGAGCCCCTCAATTATATAGGAAGGGATTTTCTGTTTCAAAGCACAGATACTTGCTATTGGGACACATTTTTTCTGAAGTACTTTGCCAGGTGCCTAGTGTCATACTAGGGAAGAGGTTTGCCTTTTTGGATTATACACACCTTGCAAAATTTCTTCTTGATAAAAGTAGGGAGTTGGAGTAACTAGTTGCTTTTGTTCATCTAGTGCAGGGGTTCTTAACCCAGTCCTCGGGACACACCTAGCCAGTCAGATTTTCTGGATAACCACAGAGAATATGCATGAGCAAGATCTGCATACCATGGAGGCAGAGCATTCAAATCTTCCTCATGCATAACACAGGTACACTAAAAAAAATTTTTTTTTAAACTGCCTCTAATGTTTCGATTGATTTTTACGTTTTTTGGTGCGCTGAATCCAAATCTGGTAACCAATTTGCTCCATCACGTACAGACGTTTTGCTACATTGGGTTAGCAAGTTTGGAGGTGAACGTTTCAGATTGAGTGCGATCGAGATAAAAGTTTTCTGGATGAATTCTTTATAATAATTGTTTAGTTTTTATTCAAATAAGTATAAATAAAAATTGTAACAAGGCAGCACATAAGAATAGAGTAATGTCAACAAAACACACTGTGATGGTAGCAAAATTGTCTGCACTTAAAACAGCCAAACAACATGTGCACAAACATTGAGCATATAAGAGCGAGGTTAGACACAAAGCAAAGCAAAGAAATGTGCAAAAAATGTTGTACAGGTATGTATGTAAGAATAGAAAACGCAAACCGCACCATTGCAATACATGAAGACAACACCCCGATGGTGTGAAAATAAAATTTTAATAAATGAGATCCGACACTGTGGTTAATAACTAGCAAATTTTTATTTCAAAGTTTAGTAAAAACACGATACTTGTCAAACACAGTTTAGATTTTAAAGTCATTCTTGGGTCAATCAATCTCCTGGTGGGCCCATTTCTTCTTCCCCCGAATGCTTCTCTTGGTGCGCTGCTTGGCGTATTTTTCATCTGGGGTTTCCCGCAGCAGCAACCAGCAGAAATCAGCCATCACAGTGGTGTTCCATCTTCCTTGGTACCTTCTCTCTGCGTCCTTGATGTCCTAGTGAAACCTTTCACCTTGTTCTTCACTGTACGCCCCCAAGTTTTCGGGAAAGTAGTTCACATGGGAGTGCAAGAAATGGACTTTCAGGCTCATGTTACAGCCTTGTTCTTTGAAGGCATTGAGCATCCTGGCAACAATATCCTTATAGTTCTCATCCCGCCTGTTCCCCAAGAATTTGAGAACACATCCTTGAAGGAATCCCAGGCTTCTTTTTCCTTCTCAGACATTCGTTTCAGCGAATGCTCCATCTGAAATGAGTTTCCTTATATCAGGGCCAACAAACACTCCTTCCTTTAGCTTTGCTTCAGAACAGTCGGGGGAACTTTGAGCAAAGGTACCGAAAGCACTCACCATCTTTTGGAAGGGGACTGATGAATTGCTTAATGGAGACCCAAACTTAATGTGGAGAGGTGGTAATAGAATTTTATCACGAGGTACCAAGCTCTCATGAAGAACATTTTCTCACGGGTCTCAAATACTCCCGAATTGGCCAGTCTTTTTTCCCCAGTGTAGGTCGCGGGCCCGGCTATCCCACAAGCAAAGGAAGCAGAGATATTTGGTGAAACCGGATTGCTGCCCTAATAGCATGGATAGAATTTTAAAGTCTCCACAAATCATCCACTTATGCTCATCATAACGAATCTTCTGAAGAATCAGGGCCAAATTCTCGTATTTTTCTTGGAGATAACAGAGTGAGCAAGAGGAACTGAAGCGAATGTGTTGCCATTATGAAGAAGAACACACCTTTTAAGCTGTCTTTTGACGAATCAATGAACAGCCGCCATTCAGCAGGATCATACTTGAGTTTAAACTTTTCCATCAACTCCGTATATATCGTTGCAAAATACCAAATCTTCCTCTTTGCTGAAATACTTCAAACATTGTGTCTTGCTGTTGCGGTACCAATAAAAAGTTGTTCCTGGTGACAATAGATTTTTCTGTTTAAGACGAGAACCTAGACGTTGTGCAGCATCTTTTGGGAGTCCTACAGCCCGGACTAAATCATTCAATTCAGCTGGAGAGAAAAGTTCCGGTTTCATATCTGGTTCAGTTTCAAACTCGGAAGTACTGGATCATCGGGGAAAAGCCATCTGATGAGTCTCATCATGATCAGAACCGTCCACACAAATATGATCCAAAGATTTTGGTGGTTCAGGCACAGGTACTTCGTTGCTATGAGGCATAGGCCTAATTGCTGAGGGAAGGTGGGGTAAACTTATTACGTTCTTATTTTTTAAGTTGTATCCCTTCACAATTGCAAGAGCAAAAATAGCAGTCACTGCTGTGGTCTCTTTGTTCACGGCCACATCATAGGTATTCCGAAACGAAATGCTTGTTTTTTACCTTTCATCCATAAGCGTAGATCTTCCTCACATGTCTTGCACACTTTGTGAGGAGCCCACGGTTTGTCTTGATCGCCTAACTTCAAACCGAAATAGGCGAAATATATTTTTTATAATAAAATGCAGAAATGTTCCTCTGCCGCTTTTTCACGGTATATTCCCCACAAATAAAACAAACATCTGTCCGGAGAGTTGACGCAACCTCTGGCTCTGTGAGCCATCACAAATACACTGCACTGCAAACTACAACTGTAGTGAACCACTTCGGAATAAAGCTGGATTACGACTGAGCAAACAAAAGGTAATAATGAACTTGCAAGAAACTGAAATTTGACAGGAACGTTCATGTCGCAACCACCGTGTTTGAGTGAGCGAAAGAGGCGAGGCGAGGCGAACAGGAAAGAACATGCGCCAGCGCGAGTACTGGATTTAGCCCCCCGCCTCCCAATTGTCCTGTTAATGTATAAAATGAATACAAAACACTCTAAAATATCATGAGGGAGTGTTTCTAGTAGTTAACATTACAACCTCTATTTTGGGCCAAGAAAATAAACTGCAGTCGGCTAAAAAGAAATTATGTGAACATTCCTTATATGGGTAAGAACTCTAATTTTGCAAGAAAACGTGACGTGATGGAACATTTTGGCTATTTTTCCTGGATTCAGCACCCCAAAATCTATAGGAATCAGTTGCAAAACTGGAGGCAGTTTTTTGGTAGTGTACCTGTGTAATCATTGTGGTTGGCTTGAAAACCTGACTGGCTATGTATCTCACATTGACTGGGTTGAGAACCACCTTCGTAATATGCAGCAGAACCCACTTGGAATGAAAGATATACATCAAAAGAAAGGTAAAAAAGCAACAAGAGAGTGTCTAAGAGCCTGAACAGTCTCACACTAGAGCGCCCCCTGCTGCATACATAACACCTTTTACTGAAAAGACCTGCAGAAAAAGCAGGTCAAAATCTCTGCATGGACTTTTCTTAGGGCACTTTTCAAAGGAATTGGTACAAAACCTGCAGGTAAAAGTGCCCATGGATTTTACACCTGTCTAAATATTTTGAAAATTACAATGTCTTACAAATGTCTTTGATTCCGTAAAATACAGTAAGGTCAATAGCGGTGTTGTGAATGTATAATTTGAGACGTCTAGCCTAGATGTTTTCAAATTACATCTATATTCAGCAGTGCTATCCATTTAGGCGACACTGCTGAAGATCTACCTATAACTTGAATGGTCCGAAGTAGATGTTTAAATCATTTGGTCATCTGTTTTATACATTTAGCAGCTGACTGTCACCACTTAGACATGTAAGCTAGATACCCTAGTGCTATGAAAAATCATGCCCCCTTTCAAATGGATTATTTTGTCCATATAACAATTTGTGAATTCTGTTGCTTTCTTCCCATTGTGTACTGGTGGATTCTCAACCATTCTTTCTACTCGCCGGAATGCCTGTCCTAGATTGATAATGGAGATGAATCCTGGATGTTTTCTTTGTGTGTGTTGATCTGTTCACACTATTAAGTAGGCCTGGAAGCCTATGGTAGTAGCTCTGTATGTGTAATTTATTTCAGTGAAGCCCATTCCTCTATCGGCTCAAGGAATGTACAATCTTGGCATACACTGATTCTTATAGAATATCTCGTGGCCATAGAGAAATTTTCTTATTTGAAAATCCAATTTTTCAAGATCTTTCAGTCTACAAATACAAAGCTCTATGAGAATCTGTGAATTACCAGTTGATCAATGAACTGAATCTTTTTTCATGATGTAATCTACTTTTCAATAACAATTTTTAATCATTAGTAATATTCTTTACTGATGGGTTTAAAAAAGGTTTGGATAAATTCCTGGAGGAAAAGTCTATAAACATTTATTAAGACAGTCCAAAGAAAACCACTGCTTATCTCTGGGGATAAGTTGCACAAAAATGGCTACTTTTGTGAAATGTCAGGTACAGACAGTCCTCTACTTACAAGCTGATGCAATAATTCGCGTTAATAACTATAGCCCAGAATGTGGTATCATGTTAGTAATGTCGCTTAAAAAATCTACCAGTATCTATGTTAATGGACAGTACAAGGTTATTAGAAATAAACCGCACTACCTGTTAACGCAGCAAATAGTACGTACTATCCAGCCGGTTAGTGTAGGAAAATGCAGATAGCGTGGCGATTTGCTATGCTATCTGCACAAACTGTGTTAACTGCCAGAGTGGGTAGGAAATGGGCAGTGAATGTGTCTGCAATGCGCAGTTACCGCAGGCATCAACGGTGCGTGGCAAACATCAAAGTTGCAGAGTGTGGGTATAGATAACACCAGCTTAATGAGTAGTGTTATGTAAGTCCACAGTGTTGCCCAGCTGCACTATTTGCAATCTCACTGCACTATCTGCGGGGCAAATGCTTTGCCTGCCCTCAACAGACAGTGCATGGCTTTAGCAGCTAGCACAGTACTGTTTGCACTAAAATGCCACATTAGCTGCAAAATCCTAACACGCTTTAGTAAACATACCCTATAGTCAATCTTGTTCTGTAGAACCCTTCCCTTTGTATCTTGGGATATAGCAAATCCTAGAACTGTGATTCCCAACTTGTGTTACAGGGGTTCTGTACAACAGAGAAAAGAGAGAGACTGGTAGAGATGGTCTGGTGAGAAGAGAGAGGTGGTTTGGACTGGCAAGAAAGAGGGAGAGGGCGAGAGATTGGAGGTAACTGGCTGGAGGAAGGGGGAGAGAAAGAGACAGACTGATGGGGAGTGATTGGTGGAGTGGAACGAGAGACTGGTAGAGACAGGAAGGGGAAAGGAGATAAAAAGGGCTAGTGGTGACAGGTTTGGCACTGAGAGGAGGAGGTCCAGGAAAAGTGGTTGGATGAACTGGACATCCCGTAACCTTTTGGAGATTAACAAAGGGTCCACACAACCAAGAAGATTGGGAAACTCTGTCTTAGAGTAGTAGATCTGGAAGGGATCTCATGAAGTCATCTAGTCTCATTTTCCTAGGTGTAACAAGATTGCAGATTCACAAATTTGGCTGCACAGGATTGATAGCCAGGACACACACACTAATGAACTTAAGACATGCCTTTCTTCCATCATACTCTATGATGAAGGCTATTGACAGTCTTAGTAGCTGCCCTGTGGACCGACTCCATCCAGTTTATATCCTTTTGAAAGTGGAGTTCCCAGAACTATACACAGTACTCCAAATGAAGTCTCACCAGAGACTTATACAGAGGCATTATTGCCTTTGTTCCTGCTGGCCATTCCTCTCCCTGTGTACTCAAGCATCCTTCTGATTTTTGTCATCTTTTTATCAACCCGTTTAGAGATCATCTCCAGATGCCGCTCCTTTGTGCACAGAAGAACTTTATACCCTATCCTATACTGTTCCCTTTGGCTTTTGTGGCTCAAATACATAACCTTGTGGGGGGTTTTGCATTAAAACGTATTTGCCAAATTCTAGACCATTCTTTAAACTTTGCTAGTTCACTTCTCACATTTTCCAAACCTTTCAGGGCATCCACCACATTGCAGATTTCTGTATGGTTCACAAAGCAAATCTTCCCAATAACCCTTCCTAAGTGCCACATAAAAACATAAGATGTGCCATACTGGGACAGATCAAGAGTCCATCAAGCCCCAGTATCCTGTTTCCAACAGTGGCGCATCCAGGACCTAACGTACCTGTCAGGTTCCTAAAAGGTATACAGATTCCATGCTGCTTGTCCCATGGATAAGTAGTGGATTTCCCGGTCCTATTTAATAATGGTTTATGTACCTTTCCTCCAGGAACTTGTCCAAGCCATTTGTAAATCCAGCTACACTAACAGTTTTTACTACATCATCTGGTAATGAATTCCAGAGTGTGATTACACGCTGAGTGAAAAAATATTTTCTCCAGTTAGTCTTAAATGTGCTGCATGTAGCTCCCTAGTCTTTCTACTTTGTGAGAGAGTAAACAACCGATCTACATTTACCTGTTCCACTCCATTCATTATTTTATAGACCTCTATCAAATCTTCCCTAAACCATCTCTTTTGCAAGTTGAAGAGCCCTAACCTTTTAAGCCTTTCCTCATAGGGATATTCTTCTATCCCCTTTACCATTTTTGTTGCTCGTCTCTGTACCTTTTCTAATTCTGCTATATCCTTTTTAAGATATGGCAACCAGAATTGCACACAATATTCAAGGTGTGCTCGTACCATGGAGTGATACAGAGGCATTATAATATCCTTAATTTTATTCTCCATTCCTTTCCTTATGATTCCTAGCATTGTATTTGCTTTCTTGGCCGTGGCTGCACACTGGGCAGAGTGTTTCAAAGTGTTATTGCCCGATGAAGCCCAGATCCTTTTCCTGGGTGGTGATTTCTAATATGGAACCTTGCATCGTGTAAACATAGTTTGGATTGTTCTTCCCTAAGAGCCCAATTCCAGAACATGAACATCCGGCCCCTGGACACCTCCACATCAAAAACAGGCCCGATTTAAACATGGTTCCGCAACCGCGGGGATAGAGCACCCGCAGTTTCAGAATCGAGAACATTGACTTTTTTAGTGCGGCACGAACAAAGCACTGTGGAGTAAGACACGCAGTTATATGCAGCAAATAGCTTTGTATGTCCCTGTGCTCACCGTTTTCTGAAAAGATGGACGTGTTCAAGCCTACCGTCTCTGCTGTAAACCCGCAAATGGCCACGCCCCCTGTAAAATGTGCATCTCCTAAGCTGTTCCGCTCACTGACAGTGTCGTGCTGATGCAAACTACACACAAATACTGATGATACATAAATGTTGATTCAAATTAGTCTATATATACACCAGTCTTTTGCATGCCCAGCATAATGCAAAGTAATAGTGCATTCTAAAATAGTATAAAGGCAGGTAGAAAGTAATATGTTTGCCATGACATACCTTGCATCACAACATACATGGCAGTAGAAGACATCCTTTGTTATGCTTGCCTTGGTCATCTCTGAAAACAGCCTGTACAATGCTAAGTATTGGCCAGAAAAAATTGTAAGAGATTCTCCATAGTGAACTCTCAAAACATATCCCTGTCACTAATAGGGAACCCTCAGAATGCGAACATTCAACAGTGTAAACAGCACTCATACATGCCCAAAGGCACCATCATTGCTCTCTACAAATGTGCACATTTTTAGAGACCAGTGATGGTGCTTCTGGGCATGTCTTAGTGCTGTTTGCACTGCTGAATGCTCTCATTCTGTGATTCCCTTATTAGTGACAGGGATATGTTTTGCCATTTTGCTATAGAGAACCTTTTCTGATTTATTCTGCCACACTGGCACCTGGTGACGCTGCGATCATCCCTACGGTCCAGGTACTGGCCAGGCATTCATGTCCCCCCAGATTTGCGGATGAGCACACCAAATCTTCCCATGCAATACTCAAACCACACACATACACTCTCACTTGCAGTCACAAATAACATAACTTACCTCTGCCAAAACCATGCCCTGCACCTATAAATAACCGCTGTGAAGACATAATGGCATGGCATCTGAGGACACCACATCTGATCTGCATTTCTCAGCCAAACACGATTCTGCTCCATACTACCTCACATACCATCCCTACATCTACATTCCCATTATTCCGAACACTGGACTTGTTAGGGAAGCTGAGAATAGCCCCTTCAGCACAAACAGCAAATGTCAGCACAGCCAGAATAAAGACTATTGCAGTGCTTTATAGGTCTGTGGGGGCGTTTTTTTATTGCTCCTTAACCTTACAAATGTCCCTCACCAGTGCATTCTATTCTTTATAACTGCGTCTTGTGCCCTCCCAGACAGCAGACACACCAGTTCAATACAGACGTGTCACAGCCATTCATCTCTGTGGGGCACATTGAAGATCAGAGAAGAAATATTTCTAAATCCTGACCTTATTCCACATTGCCACTGGTATAACGTAGGCATCCACAGGAATCACTTAGGAAGTACACAGGCCTTTCCTGAATACACTTTTTATGTGTCAACAGCATGCCATGCCCCCATTATGCCCCCTCCCACTCACATTCTGAGAGTCCCGTCCCAACACCATGTACATGCAGGGCTGCGTGGTTTCTGAATATGGTTGTAGACATTTTAGCGAGAAAAACATCTATCCAGCATATCTAACAGGCTTATTCATGTTCTGGAATGACCTCCTAAGTGCATACTTTGCACTTATTCTCATTAAATTTCATCTGCCTTTTGGACTCCCAGTCTCCCAATTTTTCAAGGTCCTCTTGCAATTTTTCACAATCCTTTTGTGTTTTAACAACTTTGAATAATTTTGGGTCATCTGCAAATTTGATCACCTCACTTGTTATTCCCATTTCCAGGTCATTTATTAATATTTTAAAAAGCAGCGGGCCCAGCACAGATCCCTGGGGTACTCCACTATTCATCTTCCTCCATTGAGAAAATTGGCCATTTAGCCCTACCCTCTGCTTTCTGTCTTTAAAACAGTTCATGATCCACAATAGTACATTGCCTCGTATCCTATGACTTTTTAATTTCCCCAAGTGTCTCTCATGAAGAACATTGTCAAAGGCTTTCTGAAAATCCAGATACACTATGGGCCCGATTCTGAGAGGCAATTTGCGGGGCTGCAAGCCATCCTGCCCGTATTCCCCCTCCGACTCTCCCCGCAAGGCCAGAGCAGCAGTATGGGGAGAGCCAGTGGGGGGGGGGGCAGGAGGGGGTGGAGTGAGGATGGAGCGGGGGCAGGCCAAGATGGCAGGACGTACAGGGCCGATTCAGATCATGGCCCTCTACGTCCTGCAGGGTCAGGGAGAATGTGCTGCTTATTCCATCTTGAAAGTGGAATAAGCAGCTTTAACCAGGCGATTGGGGCCGGAACCCCCCCTCCAGAGGCCGGGGGCAGGTAGGTCCCTGCTGCCCGATCTTGACCCTGGCTGCCCAGCTTTGGATCGGATGGCAGGGAGTCAGGGGGGCCTGCGGGGAGGACGACCCCATGGGTCTGCAGGGGCATGCTGAGTCATCTCATTTGTATGCCGTGGGAACTGTCTTACCTTTGTCTACCTATTTATTCACACCTTCAAAAAAATATAACAGAGTAGTAAGACAAGACATCCTTTCTAAAATGGACCTTCACATCAACTAGCTCCACTTTATCTATAATAATGCCTTCAGAAAATGTAGAAGATTGATGAGGCAAGGCTTCTCTTTGCTAAATCCATATTGGCTTTCTGCTATTAAACTATCTACATGTTCAGTAATTTTGTTCCTTATATTGTTTTCTGCCATTTTGCCCAGTACTGATGTCAAGTTTACCGGTCTGTTGTTTCCTGGATCACCCCTGTAACCCTTTTTAAAAACTGGCGAAACGTTGGCCACTCTCCAATCTTCAGGTACTACAGATGATTTTAATGACAATTAACAGATTAATAAAAGCAGCTTTGCAATCTCATATTTCAGTTCTTTCATCACCCTGAGATGTATGCCATCCTGTTCCAGTGATTTGCTACTCTTTACTTTATCAGTTAGCTTATTACATCTTCCAGATTTATCGAGATTTGTTTTATTTCCTCTGATACATCACCTTTAAATATCATTTCTGGCATGGGTAAGTTTTCTACATTTTTTTTCAGTAAAGACAAAAGCAAAGAATTCATTCAGTCTCTCCACTATGGCCTTTTCCTCTCTTAGTGTACCTTTTATCCCTCTGTCATCTAATGGTCCAACTTCTGCATAGATGTCTTGCTATAAGTGTATCTGAAAAAGTTTTTATTATGTGCGTTTGCTTCCACGACAAATTTCTTTTGAAATTTTTTCTTCATCTGACTTATCAGTGCTTTGCATTTAACTTGCCAGTACTTATACTGTTTCCTGTTTCATCATTTGGCTCTTTTTTTCATTTTCTTAAGGATTCTGGCTTAGCTATAACAACCTCACTAACCTCACATTTAAGCCATGCTGTCTGACATTTGGCCTGCCTTCTACCTTTTTTAAAGCATGGAATACATCTGGTCTGGGCTTCCAAAATAATATTTTAAAATAACGTCCAGGCTGGATATAAGCTCTTAACCTTAGCAGTTGCTACTTTTAGTTTTGTCTTAACCATTTCCTCATTTTATTATAGTCTCCTTTTTGAAAGTTAAATGCTAGCACAGTGAATTTCCTTGCTATCCTCCCTCCATTTATTAAATGAAATGTGATCATGTTATGATCACTATTGCCAAGCGGCACCAAAACTGTTACCTCCTGCACTAGATCCTGCATTCCACTAAGGACTAGGTCTAAAATAGCTTCCCCTTGTTTTGGTCCCTGAACCAGCAACTTTATGAAGCAGTCATTTATTTAATTTAGGGGTATGTTTGCTAAACCGTCTTAATGTTCCCGGCACTAGTTGCAGCGATAATGTGAAGGATGCCATATAAGGAGTGGGCGTTCCGGTCTTAAGGTAGCAATCGCGGGTTATCGCACGATAAAGTGCACCATGTCCATTATCGCACGATAGAGGGAGCCGTGCACGTTACCGCGCTTTAACCTTAACTTTGCGTGCTGACCTGCAATCACAGTAATAGAGGTATAGCCCACTGGTTACTGCAATGACTGTACAGACAGAGGTCATGGGTTTGATTCAACAGTGGTGTTATGTAATAAGGATGTCTGAGGCATTACCCTTTACTTTAAATCAGTGCTGTCTGAGGCATTTTCTTTTTTAATTTAAATTAGTGCTGCCAGCAAACACACCCTCACAGTGCCTTAACCTATGGTGCCGCATAAGGCGCCCTATACAGCACTCCAGAGGGCACATTATAAAGTGCACTGTCCACCAAGGCACCTTATAATGTTCCCTATAGGGCACTTTATAGGGCGCCTTATCTGGCACCTTAAGGTTACAGCACTGTGAGGGTGTTTTTGCTGGCAGCACTAATTTAAATTAAAAAAAGAAATGCCTCAGACAGCCCTATCAAATAACACCACTGCGGGATCAAACCCATGACCTCTGCCTCCACAGTCAGTGAAGTAACCTGTGGGCTACATCTCTATAGCTACTAACAAACCCCTGGCTGGCTACAGAAAGACTGCAGGTCACCACACAAACTGTCTGCTGTGGTTACCAGGATAGGATTAACCCACCCGTACCCATGATGCACTGCACATGCAGATCAGCAGTCTACAGATGATCACAAGATGGGGTATGCACCCCCACAGCGCCTCGGCCTGGTAGGGGGAACTGACCGTGTGTGTTACTGGCACAGAGTAGCTACAGACAGTCACATTGTGCGGGTACTGTGCTCACCCTGAGGGCGAGGTGGGGCCCCCAGCACCAGGTCCGCAGCACCTGGCTTAGCTGAGATAGGCTATGCTGCAGGTCGCCATCAGTGCCAGTGTGTGATAGGTAGTCCTTGCAGACACACCTAGGATACACCTGTGACCATCCATATTTCCCAGTCATGTGTAGCCCTTGTGGACTATGATACACCCAGAATAGTGCATATCCTGTGTGGGTGCTATGGTCACATGATTTAAGTGAAGGGGGGTGTTTGGACTCATAAGCAGATTATGTAGCACCACCCAACCCGCCCTCTGGGGCTCAGGGTGGGGGACAGTATCTCCCATCAACAGATCCACATTCTACATCCCTGCAATGGTGGCAGTAGAGAGGACCATCAACCCCAGTCCTGCTGGGGAACAGGCACCCTACAGGGCAGTCAATGCAGATCTGTATGCATCCATAAGGCAATGGAAGACAGACAGTAGGCCTGGAAATGCTCAGCTGCCCCCCACCACTATCTGACATTCTCCAGCAGTGAGCACAGTGAGTCTCCAGCCGCTGCACCCTGCAAGGTGGTCCAGCCATACACATACTAACTGCAGACAGTCTGCTAGCTAGTGCATAGTGCATGTTCCTGGAGGAACTGTGTGCACCCAAAAATGGGATGTGAGCGCACACACCAAGCAAGTAAGTCAGTGATTGGGCCCCAGAAAAGGGAACCCATAAATATTACTTGAGAGAAATATTATATAGCACTATGGGGGAACCTAGCCATGCCGTAGTCACTGCTCAGTCAGGTGAGAGTGACCTCCCAGCAGGACATGCTTTGGCCACCCTGTCCATGCAGGTGGTGGCTGGGCACTACAATGTCCCAGCCATTGCCCTATGCCCTGTGCAGATGCATCCTGCCCAGGCCACCCTGTCCGGGCCATACCCACAGTATTTTGCTCCTCATTATGCACATTGGCAGGCTAACACTGGAAACAGTGCAAGCAGTGTGGGCTCAGTAAGATGTAGGCAGACACACGCTCCCACACCTATGGCAGCATTGTGCAAATATAGAGGCTTTGGCAGCCCTGACCACCACACCATTCCTGGGCACAGTGCAGGCATGGCTATGGTACGCAATACTGTTGGGGGTCACTCCCTGGGGTGGTAAACACTGTCAGAAACCAAAACTGAAACACACTCCACAGATATCAGAAAGGTTGCTATGATGCAGCTCTATCAGCACATTGTGATTAACATAGGAATTGTTATCTGCCATTAATCATAGCAACTTTTTGATATATGTGGAACGTGTTCCCAAGTTTAGGGCGTCATTGCTAAGGTATGCAAGTGCTAGTGTTGGGAGATCCTGCTGCGTGCAGGGCCCAACAGCCTGACTCTCCTTGAGGCTTTGGATAGTGGAGCCTGTGGGTTTGGGTGTTTATGCCCCTGTTGGCCGCTGCTCTAGGGCAGAGGTTCCCAACTCCGGTCCTGGTGGGCCAAACACTGTTCAGGTTTTCATGCTGTTCCTAATGAATATGCATGAGATACATTTGCATACACTGGGGGCGGCGCATACAAATGCAGCACAGGCATATTTATTAGGGACAGCATGACATCTGAATGGTGTTTGGCCCTCCAGGACTGCAGTTGGGAAACTCTTCTCTAGGGATTGCACATGTTTATGGTGTCTGTGCTCTGTAGGGTAAAATATAGGCATTTCAGGCATGTTTATTTTATCTGCAATAAAGGTTCCGTCTTTATTACCACGGTTTAGTAATGGGTAAAATATGGGGAAAGGGTTGGCAGGAGCCACAGCTGGGACTTGAACTGGTGATCTTATGTTCCTGAATACACTGGCTGTGTGTACTGCACCACACTGTTGCCACAGGGACAGATCATTCCCTGGGGATACCATGACTGTTCGTCGGACAGACCCTGTCTGTTGCAGTGCATGGCACCCACCTAAACGGGGCTTGGCCATGGTCTGCTGTGGGCATATGCCACTGCCGCCTCCGCCACCATGCTGACATGCCCTTATGCCGGTGGTGCTGGTGGTGTGCAGTCCCAGGCCATCCATTGTGCCAGTAGGCAGCTGGGTATGGTGTGGGTTCTTGGGTAGGGGTGCCTCCATGGATATGCAAGCGCTTCCCCCCGGCACCGCCTGTCAATGTTCTGTGCCTTTAGGGGTACCTGCTGGGTAATATCCCCTGTGATACTGTGGGACACACACTCGTGCCCATGTTGGACCCTCGTCAGTTGCTGTCTTGCCTCTTTGCAGTTTCAGCATTCCTATGTGCCACCTAGGCATCTGCCTAGTCCGCACTGTGCCCTTGCAGCCCCCTGTATCCCATTTACAGCATCAGTACAGTTACCCTTTCCTATGTGCCCACTCTGCTGTTGCTGCACATGTGCACGCCATAACAAACCTGCCCAATCTAAATGACAGAAACCCTGATCAGTGCTATTTCAGTGTGGGATCATTCACTTTGTAGGGGGACAGAGCATAGACCCTTCCAAACATGATATCTTAATTTTTACGCTTTGTCAGTAGTGTTGCTTTATGTTTATCTTAAAATATCACTATTGGCCAACTTGGTTATTGGGATTTTAGATGTGGTTCTGGTCATTTTATATGTTTATTTGCCTTTTTGGTTCCTGCACATGTATCACAACTATCATTTTTCTGGGTTTCCCTGCCTTTGCTGCACATTGCTGACTGAAATGGTTTCTCTTTCCTGCAAATGTGCCTCTAACGCGAGGGTTTCTCTGGCGTTAGTGTTCAGACCGGGATTTCACAGCGTTAGTGTGCATGAAGCCTCTCCCCGCCCACTCGCCACCCATTGACCCCTTCTCTCCGCCCTCTGGGAAGCCTTACACCTCCCTTCAGGCTCGGATTTCACAGCGTTAGTATGCCTTAACGACGCCGCTGTGTTATCGCGCGATAAGTGACACTACGTCACTTAACCATCTTAACGTCGCAGCGGTGGTATTATCGCACGACGTTACGTCACTTATCGCTCGATAATACCACCGCTGCGACGTTAAGACGGTTTAGTAAACATACCCCTTAGAAACCTTATCTTCCCAGCATGTCCTAATGTGACATTGGCCCAGTCAATACTAGGGTAATTGAAATCTCCCATTATTACTGAATTATAAACTTTGCTAGCTTCCCTAATTTTTGTTCATTCTGGCCAGGTGGGTGGTAGTGCACCCCCACTGCCATTCCCTTCCCCTTTTTACATGAAATTTTTATCCATTGGGATTCTACAATGTATTTTGTTTCCTGCAAAACCTTTATCCTATTTGACTCAATGCCCTCTTTAACTTATGAAAATGTTGAAAAGATGTGGACACACCACTGAGAATGCCCCTTTCCTCAGCATAAACTTAGTTTAGCAGAACATGTACTCTACATATGCCCCAAGAAGGTATGAGGAAAAGTGAAAGGGGAATCAGGAGAGTGAAGTTGGGATTAATATAAAAAGTCTTTCTGCTCTTCCTCCACTAATATTTTAATGTTCTGTAGTATTGCCTTCAGCTAGAGTTCATTGCAGAATAATATGGGTGAACAGTTTAGCCCAAGCAATGATAAAAATTTGTTTCACTAAATCCCAAGAGAACATATGTTTGGCATTAAGATGAAAGAATTAGCTCGTTATCAGTGATGAGTCATGTTCCTTGATTGCTGTTCTCCGTAGCTGTAACCAGAGCTTTAAATTGCCACAGATGGCTGTGTACCGCCTCAGCATATTTACTTAAAACTGATTTATGGTGGTGTTACATTTGCGCTAAGAGGAGAAGACCCTAGGTTTGTGAAAGTGACACTGGGTGAAGGTGGTGCCTTGCAGATTGGGTGTCCCTCGGAGGAAGTTGCCTGTCTCATTCATTCTTGTTACTTGAGAAACAATCTCATTTTATTCCGTATGTGTGAGAAAGCATACTTTTCATGCCTTGAACTTATCTGGCATACCGTGGCAGCATCCATATTCCTGAAAGCTCATTTGCGCAGTGGTAGATTTTCAAAAAGTTTAACCAGCTAACTTTAGGAGCTAGCCACTTAAACTTTTGGTTATAAAAATTTCCCCTCTACAACAGCTGCATGTTCCTATGCAAATTCAGAATACAGCTGACTTTACCCTGGCCAAAAGGAGCAGATCCAAATGCATTCCTGCGGTGGGCTTACAGTTTAGTTGGTTAGCACAAATTTTTCCTGGCTAGATTTAAGTAAATTTTCATCTGAAAACCTAGCCAACAAGGTCCTGTTGAAAGTTTGCCTAAAGATCACCTATTAGAATGAACTAGCTATCTCGGCCATTCAGCAGCTTTTTGAGAATTGAGCTGTGAGACTTTTCTCCCATTTCCAGGGTAGAAAGCTTAGTAAAAAAAGGCTCTTAGATTTACTAATGGGGGATTTTGTAGGATTTTTTCATTGTTAACATGCGTTTAGTAAATAGTTCTCACTGCAAACAGTAGCACATCTAGCCCTTAATGTACTTGTATTGTACCATGCATAGTCACTTACAAAAGAAATTGTGTATTTCTGAGTTAATTAAACATTTTTTCTTATTATGTCAGAACTTTTTATTTTAAAAAAACTCATGGTCGTATATAAAGTTACTGTCCTTTGAAGCTTCTTGGAAGGAACAGAAACCTTTCAAAAAACATGAAGAGCTGGGATGTGCAAAGAGATTGATCCCAAGAGAAATTGATTATGTCTTATTTAGTGGGTGCCTTGGGTTGAATCATTGGCCTGTGGTCACATGAGTGGAATATGCTGGTATAGTCTGGCACTTGGACGGAGGATCAGCATATACAGCCCACTAGTGAGACATCACCCATGAGTATACCATACATAGTAACATAGTAAATGACGGCAGATAAAGACCAGCATGGTCCATCTAGTCTGCCCAGCATGATGGCAAGAGTAGGTGCACCTGCCGCTCCGTGCAGGCCACCCCTCCCCACTTCCCTGTTTAGGGGTGAACCCACGTTGCCTCTGTCTCCTTTGCTACATTTAGGAGCTTAGTACAAGCAAAAAAAAAAAGCAACATGGTATAAAAGTAGAATTATACTCTTACTGAAATTCTGCATTGCTGATGTCAGCACCGGGCACGGCAATCTGTTTCTGGGTCGAGTATTGATATCATCAGCCTGAATTACATTCTGTACTGATGTTTCCATGTACTGTGACATCATCGCTGAATTGACCTAAACAAACAAAGAAACAAAGATATGGGGAGGGGTGAAGACATGGGGAGGGGTGCACCTGCTCCTGGTGAGTGCACCACTAAGCAAAGACCATGGGAAGGGGTGCCTGCCATATTGCTGGACAGACTAGATGGACCATACTGATCTTTATCTGCTGTTATTTACTATGTTACTATGACATCAAGGTACAGTCTCCTGATTTTTATGACTGTAATAAGCAATAATGAAATTATTTGGGCTTAATTCCAACACTTTACAATTAGCATGATTAACAAATATATATTGAGCTTTTTATTGAACACTTTGAATTGCTATTAATCAGCCACTAATGGCAATCCACAGGAAACTGCACTTACTGTGATGATCTAAATTTTTCATTGGGTAGCACTGTACAGTGTGACTGCTTTAGTGTCAGATAACCCTGTAGTTTCTGAAGGAGTACATGAAAGAGAAACAATGTAACATAGTTTAAAGGGTCAAGAGCGAAATTCTCATTCTCTTTGTTGAAGTAGAGATTGGCACTTTCATACAGAGAATATGACAGCAGATAAAGGCCATATGGCCTATGCAGTCTATCCATCCATGCTAATTGCTCAGTTCTACAGTCCCTTTTTCTTCCTCAGAGATCCCCTGAGCTTTTCTCGTGATTTCTTGAATTCTGATACAGTCCTTATTTCCACCACCTCCCCTAGAAGGCAGTTCCATGCATCCACCACCCTTTCTGTAAAGAAATATTTTGCTAGATTGCTTCTGATTCTACACTTTTCACCCTCATTCTATGACTACTCATTCCAAAGTTTCCTTTCCATTGAAAGAGGCCCACCTCCTGTGCATTTATATGCATTTATATGCACAGGAGGTATTTAAATATCTATCATATTTCCCCTATTCCTTCTTTCTTGAGGGCATATATCTTTAAGTTTGTTCCCATATGCTTTATGATGAAGGTCTTTGACAGTTTTAGTAGCCACTCTCTGGGTTAACTCTATTCTGTTTATATGCTTTTGAAGGTGCGGTCTCTAGAACTGCACACAATATTCCAAATGAGGCCTCACCAGAGACTTATGCAGCTGGCCATTCCTCTCTCTTTGTGCACTCAAGTATCCTTCTGGCTTTTGCCATCAGTTTACCTATCTCAGTGGTTCCCAACCCAGTCCACTGGGACCCCCATGCCAGTCAGGTTTTCAGGATATCCACAATGAATATGCAGGAGATAGATCTGCATACAATGGAAGCAGTGCATGCAGATCTATGTCATGCATATTCATTGTGGATATCCTGCAAACCTGGCTGGCCTGGCGGTCCTAAAGTACTGGGTTGGGAACTATCATTTTGGCAGTCATCTCCAAATCCTGCTCTTCTTTTATGCACTGAAAAACTTTACTCTCCATTCCATACGGTTCCCTTGAGTTTTTGTCTTCCTGGAGATAATGTTATAAAGGATTCTTCATATATATACATATATATATATATATATGCACATAAAAGGTTTCTTATAAAATATACTCATGTGTAAAAATTATGTGCGGTACATTTAGATGTGTATTTGTATGCGACTTGAGTAGGCATGTTCAGGGGAGGAGTTTGGACAGAGTGTGGGAGGAGTCATGATTCATGCACATGGTGCAGTTGTCCATAGCATCAATCTAGCCACAATCCCTGAAGGATTTGTTCTAGTATGTTAAAAAGATACCTAGGTGACCTTCACACATAGGTGACCTGTTAGAAAATTATCATCCCTGAGTACAGCCACACAAATGGTTGTCCTAAATATAGCCACACAAGTGTTTTCAGATTAGATTTAGCAGAATATGCAGCTGTAACTTTAGCCATTTAGTGTAGCTGAATATCTGGACAAAGTTAATCAGTTATGATTGATCGGTTAACTTTTATTTATTTATTTATTTAAAAGGATTTGTATACCGCTTTATCCTTAAATCAAAGCGGATTACACAGCTCAATGACTCTGAATATCTACAGCTATCTTGTTAAACAATGCAACCACAAAGGAATACAAGCCTCCAGAAAATTCTAGAGAGAAATGACATCACAAAAAAAATAAGATTCTCTTTGAACAGTCATATCTACCCCTGAAAAGATGAACATTCTCTGCATTGTTATCCTGTAGTAACTCATTGCCCAAGAAAGTGATTTCTCCTCAGTTCAGAATAGGTAAGAGCTGAGAGCATGAGGCTATAAGAGCAAAATAATGGTAGATGTCAGCAGATAAGGATCATTTGGCCGGCCCTGTTGTCCCAACTTATACTGCTGGAGCTAAGGATATATCCCAGATGTCAGCCATACAAACCTTTTCACTTGCATGAAGCCTCTCTGTCTTGTTTTGCCCTTGTCAGTTTCACACAGACTGCACAAAGTTTACCTTTTGTACAGTGACTTTTAATTCTGCAGAACAATTTCAAGGCTTTTTAATTGGAGAAGGATGTGGTTAATATAAGTAATTTATACCCTCACCAGGGCCAGCTTAACCATTAGGTAAACAAAGTGGTTGGCAGCTTCTTGGAGGAAAGCAAACAGTAGCTGCATTCAAGGCAAAACAGTAGGTCCTTGCAGCCAGACAAATGTAAAGAACCATCATCAGCATGTACTTTCACTCACAGGGAAGATGAGCAGCTTCCACATAGCCATTTCCCTGGATGAATGACTTTTGGAAATTGTCCTTGCCTTACCTGTCACAACAAAACTTCATAAATTGCAGGATCAATCATGGGTGTAGAGTGTAAGTAGGGGGTAATAAAATCAACATGTTCTTTATAATATGGCATAGGGAGCACAGAGACAATTTTGGTGCAGTATTTTTAAAGATTCATAACAGGAGATGAGCTGCAGTTAAAAACGGATATTACATATAAGACCCCCCAGATGCTGTGCCGCCAGCCACGTTCCATGTTATAGTTTCAGTGTTAGATGTGAAATTTCTTTGGTGCCGTCTGTTCTTGTTGGGAGCAGGAGCGCACCCTTGCTTTTGACTGCCTTTAAAGATTGTTTTTCTGTTTTTGTATTAAAGTCCCTGTCTGCTGATCACTTCTTCCAGGACATCATCCTAAAGAGGGCAGCAGATATTGCTGAGGCTCTCTACACTGTACCCCGCAACTCAAACCAGCTGACGTCCCTAACCAGCAATCACGCTCACTCAGGAATGATGGGAGTCAACTCCTTTGGGAGTCAGCTGGCCGTCAACATCGCGGAAGCATCCCAAGGCGCAGAGCAGGGTAAGCACATATGAGCATCCATTCCTAACACCAAAACTGCGAAATCTTTTCTCTGCTGTCCCTAACGTATTGGGGGGGGGGGGCATTTTTTCATGGTCATTTAACCTATTCTTTTTTATAGGTGTGCATTATATGGATAGAAAACTTAAAAAAGTTAATTGTTATACAAGCAATTTGCGTGTACTTTAATTTTTAGGTGCACATGCTAATTAAATGTGTATGTATAAATGCATACCCCTAGTATTTGTGATATCTTTATGAGTAAGTGTTTAGAGCCAGAGGGAAATCCTCCCTTTTCCTTCCCCTTAACTTTCCCAAAATAAAGATATTTCAAATGCAAGTACTGTAAAAGTAATGACTACTTAACCCTCCCTGTTTAATGTACTTTACCAAGCTAAAGCTACAATGTAAATTGCTTTGACTAAAATGGTAAAGCGGTATATTAAAAAAAACATTAAATAAATAAATATCTAGAGTGAATTAAGATGTTGCTGCTGTCACAAAGCTCACATCCCCATGACTAGAAACAGATCTAGTGCAAGAGATAAGGTTGTTGGGGCCACTTGGCAATAGTGATCATAGCATGATCACCTTTGATTTAATTAGTGGAGGAGGGATAGTAAGGAAATCCACAGTACTACCTTTTAACTTTCGAAAGGGAGACTATGATAAAATGAGGAAAACAGTTAAGAAAAAACTAAAAGGAGCAGTTGCAAAGGTTAAAGACTTGGCTTGGCTGTTGTTAAAAAATACTATCTTGGAAGCCCAGACCAGCTGTATTTCACGCTTTAAGAAAAGTGGAAGGAAGTCCAAAAAACTTCCAGCATGGTTTAAAGGTGAGGTCAGAGAGGCTGTTGCCAAAAAAGCATCTTTCAGGAAATGGAAAAAAAAGCCAAACAACGAAACCTGGAAACAGCACAAGCACTGGCAAGTCAAATGCAAGGCATTGATAAGGCAGGCAAAGGGAGAATTTGAGAAGAAGCTTGCTACAGGAGCAAAAACGCAAAGTAAAGACCTTTTCAAGTACATTCATAGCAAAAAACCTGTGAGAGAGTCAGTTGGTCCATTAGATGATAAAGGGGTTAAAGGAGCACTAAGAGGCGACAAGGCAATAGCGGAGAGACTGAATGAATTCTTTGCTTGAGTCTTTACTGAGGAAGATGTAGGGATGTTACCCATGACTGAAGTGGTATTTAAAGGTGCGGAAGAATTGAAGGAAATATCGATACATCGGGAAGATGTATTACAACTATTAGATAAGCTGAAGAGTAGCAAATCACCTGGGCCGGATAGTATACATCCAAGGGTGTTGAAAGAACTGAAATACGACATTGCAGACCTGCTATTAGTAATCTGTGAACTATCATTAAAATCATCTCTAATACCTGAAGATTGGAGGATCGCCAATGTAACACCAATTTTTAAAAAGGGTTCCAGGGGTGATCCGGGAAACTACAGACCGGTGAGCCTGACATCAGTACCGGGAAAAATGGTAGAAACCAACATAAAGAATAAAATTACTCAGTCATGACCTTATGGGAGACAGCCAACATGGCTTTAGACAAGGAAGATCTTGTCTTACTAATCTGTTATGTTTTTTTGAAGGAGTGAATAATCAGGTGGACAAAGGTGAGTCGGTTGATATTGTGTATCTGGACTTTCAGAAAGCCTTTGACAAGGTCCCTCATCAGAGACTTTTGGCAAAACTAAAGAGTCATGGGATAGGCGGCAGTGTACTATTGTGGATCAGGAACTGGTTAAAAGATAGAACGCCGAGGGTAGGGCTAAATGGCCAATTTTCCCGATGGAGAAAGGTGAATAGTGGAGGGATCTGTGCTTGGTCTGCTGCTTTTTTTTTTTTTTAAACATTTATTTTCATTTTGCAACAAACAAAAGAAACAACACACCAAAAAAGACAAAACAAGTATACAATAAGGAAAAGTAAACCCATTACCCCCCACCCCAATGCTTCTTCTCTACCCGATTAAAGCAGGGTGGGGGCGCTTCCAATTAACAGTGATTATACATCAAACGATCAAAAGAGTATCTACAATACAGCATGATCATGGAACAGAGATACATACAAAGTTAGACAGTCAGATGAGAGCATTTAGCAAAATGTACATAGTCATTGAGCATCATCCATTGAGACCAATGAAAAGGAGTCTGAATGGAGGAAGCGAAACAGTCGAAGTATGTGTTCACATTTACTTAAAGGACAGACATGATTCCACCATTCATTGGGGCTCAAGTGGGAGCTAGTTTTCAGTATTACTTAATTAGGGAAATAGCAATGCCAAGCATAACGTTTGAAAGGAGATAAGCCATTTTGGGAGAGAGGGGATCCCCGCAACTAGGCGAGGTCCCACTACCCTCCAAGAAAGGGGCTCCTTAGAGTGCAAGATAGACTAAATACGACCCCAGACCCGACGCCAGTGATACTGTAGTGCGGAATATTCATGTATAACATGAAGCAATAAACCAATGGCCGCAGAACGTGTCCAGCAACCAATGCCCTGAGTAGTGTTCCATTTATCTAATCTGTGAGGAGTGTGAAAAAACACCGGTGGGCTAGAAAGAGGAGGTTCTGAGTGAGTGAGGCGGATCGGGAACCCGTGTCCCTCTACTCCGAATAAGGCTCCATTGCTCCGAGGTCAAAGTCACATGTGATTCTCTCTCCCACACTTTCTGCGCTAAAGGGGTATCTCTAGGTATAGCAGTACATAAGGTTTAATAAAATTGGATGCTACACCCGGTGAACTATCGAGAGATCGGAAAGTCTCCAATCAACCTTATGTAAGGAATACCGATGGCGGGAGCATTCCAGTGCTCCGAAGGCAATGCTGAAGTTGCACTGACCAGAGTCGGGAGTCTAAAATTAAATAAGAGTATTAAAGGCACCTAAAGTGTCTAAAAGCATTGGTGGATAGTGGGAGTCTAATGGGAGAGTCATACCAGGGAGAAAGGTAAGAGGAATCGATTGCAAAGGCCCGCTTCTAAAGCTGGCCACACAGGTCAACTCGGTACAGGAGCTTTCAACTAACGAGCACCGTGTTTGAGAAGAACAGATTGAGGGAACACTGAGTGAAATCGCCACCTAGTATCAATGGCGCACTAGGAGAGGCCAAGGCCAACTGCGCAATTCTTGTATAGTAAGCAGGGTTGTCCACATTCGGGGCATAATGCAAATACACGTGAATTCACTATCTCCAACCTCTAGGTATACACAGGCCCATCTACCCTCCTTGTCAGCGCTAAGATCAGGTACTGTAGCGTGCAAATACTCCTTAACCAGAAGGGTTATCCCGTACCATTTGTAAACGGTGGGAGAGTAGACAGCTACCATATGAGGCTTAGCATTGAGTTGCAGTATGTCAGCAGAGTTTAAATGCGCTTCCTGAAGAAACACTAAATCAACATACGCAGGGCTAAGACAGCTAAGGATTTTCTTTCCTTTGAGTGGACCATTAATGCCGTTAACGGTGAATGATAAGATTTTACATAAGGCCATGCAGAAAATTTAAAAATTCTGAGCATGAAAGCACACATAATTTCACTATGTCCCTCAAACTGACTGTATCTGGCTGTACACATGACACAGAAGATAAGCTAATATAATACAATGAAGCGCCCCACATTAACAAAGAAAACCGCAGTACGGTAGAGGAGAAGCAAAACCCCAAAATTACTGGCGACCATGTGTCTGCGGGGAGAAACCCCAGAGAAGGCCGAAATTGAAAAACACATAACCTGTAGGACTGTGCGTGCTCCGAATCCGACCGAGGCACATAACATGAAGGGATAGGAGACCAAAAGAACAAAAGTCATATGGAGAAAGAAAGAAAGTCCAGGCTATTTCTGTGCTTGGCTATGATCGCCACATCGGGCCCTTCAAAATGGCGGACAGAGCCGGCAGTTAAGAGTCCAAGACTCGGGATTAGCGCATCTGCTCTGCTTCTTTGGAGTCTAAAAATGTTGATAGTAGATCAGGATCTTCGAACGTCCTGGTTTGGTTGTGGAGAGTCACTCGGAGCTTTGCCGGATACAACAGGCCAAAGCGAGCCTGTAGCTGTTGAAGTCGAGGGCGAAAAGCAAGGAGTTTCTTCCGACGGTCAACGGTAGGCTTTGCCAAATCAGGAAAGAAGGAGATCTTACGACCTTCAAATTCCAAATGATGATTCGCTCGGGCAACATGTAAAATTTGTTCCACTTGTTGATAGCGTAGCAAGCTAAAGATAATAGGCCGGGGGGTCGTACGGTTGGGCGCCATGTGGGCAGGAACACGGTGTGCTCGGTCGATTTCCAGTTCTCTGTGAAAAGTGATCTTCAGCAAGGAGGGAAGAGTTTTGAGCAAGAATTCTCTTATATCTCCTGCTTCCACCCCCTCCGGTATGCCGAGGAGCCTCACATTGTTGCGACGGGCTCGATTATTACTATCTTCTAACTCCTTTTGAAGATTCTGTATCTGGCGCTCAGCCTTATCCAGTTTGCCCAAGCGCGCCTCGTGCGAGTCGAGGACCCCCGCCATATTGTCCTGCCGTGAGGAAAGACGTTCAAGTCGGTCCTGGAGCACTCCAAAGTCTTCTCGCATGGCTCGAAGCGCTTCTCCATTGGACTGCACCAATTCCTTCACGCCGCGTATTTCCTCCAAAATCTCCAGGTGCATTACGGGGTTTTCACGAAATGGGACCATCTTCTGTGGAGAGGACACCTCTGTTTTGGAGCGTTTTCCGTGAGAAAAGGAAGGAGACCCGAAGTCCAAGCGCGCTGGTTTATGGGCCGCCATCCCCCCCGAGGTACCCCGGTCAGCTCGGAGCAAAATAGTAAGTTTGTATAGGTATTAAGTCAGGATTCTAAGTAGGCCTCTCCGGAGCTTCAACGCAAAGCGTCCTACCCGCTGGACATCAGGCTCCGCCCCCCGGGTCCGCTGCTTTTTGACATATTCATAAATGACCTGGAAAGTGGAATAACGAGTGAGGTTATCAAATTTGCAGATGACACAAAACTATTTAAAGTTGTTAAAACCCAAGAGGATTGTGGAAAATTGCAAGAGGATCTTGATAAATTGGAAGACTGGGCATCAAAATGGCAGATGAAATTTCATGTGGACAAGTGCAAGATTATGCACCTAGGGAAGAACAACCCAAACTATGGGTACACGATGCAAGGTTCCACATTAGGAACCACCACCCAGGAAAAAGATTTAGGCATCATTGTGGATACCATGTTAAAACCTTCGGCCCAGTGTGCAGCGAAGGCCAAGAGAGCAAATAGAATGCTAGGTATGATAAGGAAAGGAATGGAAAATAAAACAAAAGATATTATAATGCCTCTATATCGTTCCATGGTGAGACCGCACCTTGAATATTGTGTGCAATTCTGGTTGCCGTATCTTAAAAAGGATATAGCGATTTTAGAAAAGGTTCAGAGAAGAGCCACCAAAATGGTAAAGGGGATGGAAGGAGATGGAGGAAGGGGGTGGAAGGGGGGAAGGGGATGGAAGGAGTGGAGGAGTGGCCTAGTGGTTGGGGAAGGTACTTCAGGCCGGAAGGTCGGTGGTTCAAATCCCACTAGAGGACAGCAACCTTGGGCAGGAAGTACTGGGGTTTCTAGTTCCATAGGTGCTCCTTGTGGTCTTGGGCAAGCCACTTAACCCTCCATAGCCCATGTTCCCTGTAAAAATAGTTATCTCCAAGTTATAATGCCCTGTTCAATGTAATTTCAGTTTGTTCAATGTAAACCGCACTGATGCAGAATAGCGTGGTATATAAGAGAATGTAAATAAATAAATAAAAATAAAATAAAACTCCTATGAAGAAAGGCTAAAAAGGTTAGGGTTCTTTAACCTGGAAAAGAGATGGCTGAGGGGACATATGATAGAAGTCTATAAATTAATGAACGGAGTGGAACGGGTAAACGTAGATCGATTGTTTACCTTATCAGAATATAGAAAGATTAGGGGACATGCAATGAAGCTACAGGGTAAACTATTTAAGACTAATAAAAGAAAATATTTTTTCACTCTACGTGTAATCAAACTCTGGAATTTGTTACCGGAGGATGTAGTAAAGGCTGTTAGTGTAGCTGGGTTTAAAAAGGTTTGGACAAGTTCCTGGAGGAAAGGTCCATAAACCATTATTAAGAAGGGACCCAGGATATCAATGCTTGAACCAATACAAGCATTGTGGAACCTGTGTCCCTTGCGGAAACTGCTAGGTACATATGACCTAGATTGGCCACTGTTGGAAACAGAATACTGGGCTTGATGGACCTTGGTCTGTCCCAGTATGGCATATCTTCTGTCCTTATCAGCCCACAGCACATTACCTGTCCTAACCCCCTCAGCCCACCTCAAGTCCTAACCCCCTATCAGCCCATTTCCATTCCTAGCCCCCCATAGCCCATTACCAGTCCTAACCCCCCCATCAGCCCACAGCACATTACCAGTCTAACCCCATCAGCCCACCTCAAGTCCTAAACCCCCCTCCAGCCTATTACCAGTCCTAAACCCCTCCCTCCCATCAGCCCAGGGAAAATTAAAACTTAAAAAAAAAGCTGGCTGCTGCTGCCGCCGCAGCAGAATCGAGTGTCCCGTGGGCCCCCCCCCCCTGCCCGGCAGAGCACTTCGTGCCTGCCTGCATGCCTCGGTCCCTCTCCCCTTCGGCTTAGAGCAGCAAACGGAGAGTTTCTCCCTCATGGCTCTGTTAAGCCCGCTGGGGCTTATGGGAAATTTCCCCTCTGCCCCGGTGGGCTTAACAGAGTCACGAGGGAGAAGCTCTCCCTTTGCGGCTCTGAAAGCCGAAGCAGAAAGGGACTGAGGCAAGCAAGCAGGCAGGGAGGGAGGGAGAGAGTGCTCTGCCGGGCAGGGGGGGCCCCGCGGGACACTCTATTCTGATTTTTTTTTAAATTTACTTTTAAAGCGGAATGTTCTTTGCGCGGTGCCCCCTGAAACGCGGTGCCCTGTGCAAAAAACATTCTCACTCAATGGACGGGCCGGCCCTGAATAGAAATGAAAAACTTTAACTATAGAAACCTGCTCCTGTGCTTTATCCCTCCAGCCCTGGGCGCTTATGAAAGGAGTGTGCTTTTCCTGTACATTTCTCTGATAACACTGCTTCTGGAGCCCCCTTTCTTTAATGTACTAAGTCACAGCTGCCCAGGAGGTCCAAACAAGTGATTCAGGAAGCGTCTCCTCTTGCATATGGCTCAGGAGTCTGAGTTCTGTCTGAAGAAAATAAATATTCTCAAATGTCTTTCAGTCACAGAGTTAAAAGGGGGGAGGGGAGAGAGATTGAGGCGAGGCATGCTGCTCAGAAAAGAGACCGGGGAAGAGGAACGTGATGTTCCATCTGCAAAGAGCAATATTATGCATGCCCTTTCAGTTCATGCCTTCAGCAGATCACTGGCACTCAGATTGTGTTGCAGACATGGGTCAGCCATAGATCCTTCACACCAGACAATGACTAACTAGGTTAGAGCAATGGTCCCTGCTTTGAAGCAGACGGAAATTGTCAAACGGCAGCATTAATGCTTGGAACACAGCAACCTGACATGACTTCAGTTTCCTGATTCACTTTCCATCTCCTTCACTTTCCCCGTGTGACCCAGCTTGAGCAAGCCACATGACCTCCCTATGCTCCGTAATTAATCTTTCTTTAGTTAGATGGTAAAGGCTTCAGAACAAGGGCTGGTGTTGGCTATAGTGTTCCAAATTTCTGTAGAATGTGGCGGGCACCTCTGTTTCTGAGGGACCTGTGGATTGTCTGAGGGAACCTGGAACTTGTTAACCACATGCATTGCCCTCTGAAAACAGTTTTTACATTGTGATAGTAATAGACACAACAGATTTTCTTTTCCAAGGGGGTTTTCCTATTCCTTCCCTAGTCCAAAGGGCTTTAAAACTAATGGGTCATGGGGTCTTTTTTTTTTTTTAACAAATTTGATCCAGGTTAATTTCACAAGTGCTGACTAATATTATACTGCAAAGTTATCTAGCGGATGCTGGTTCTAAGAGGCTGCCTTGTACACTTTATCTTTCATTTTCAATTTCATTTTCACCCCCTGCTATAGAAACCTACCACCTTATTCAGTGAGGCCCTAAGTCAATGCTGCTTCATCTTTGCCAACATTTAAAGATTCGTAACAAGGCGATTAGAGGAGAGTCGTGGGAGAAATGCCTTAGCTGACATAGAAATGTACTGAACTGAAGGAGGTTATTTAGAGGAGCACACTGGGGTGATGGCACACATTTGAGTTTATAGAAAAAAAGAGTGTCGCTTTAAATGAAGATCAGCGTGGTAGCAGAAATAGTGAGAAGTGAAGCCTATTTGTGTAATTTATGTATTGCCTTTTTAGTGTGTGGAATTATGATAAATATTGTAGTGAGGGACCTAGAAGGATTTTTACATTCCTGAGCTTGCAGACATTCTCCAGCACTTTCTACAGTGTGGTGCTGTTTTCATGAAATGCAATTCAGAGCTATAAAAGCTTGTCATATCTTACTAGAAAAGAAGGCTTGGGGTAGAGGAATAGCCTAGTGGTCAGAGCAGTAGGCTCAGAACCAACAACACCAAGGTTGAAGTCCCACTGATACTTCTTGTGCCCTGGTTGAGTTCCTGCTGTATAAAAGTCAATAGCATTAGTGTTACTGTCATTAATATCATTATAAGCTGTTTCATGTTGGGCTTCTTCTCTTTTTCTCCTGTCCCCAGGTTATACACGCAATACGAGCAGTGTCTCCCCCCGAGGCTATGTGCCCAGCTCCACCCCACAGCAGTCTAATTACAACACCATCACCTCCAGCATGAATGGATATGGAGGGGCAGGAATGACCAGCCTCGGGGTGCCTGGCTCTCCCAGCTTCCTCAATGGTTCCACCGCAAACTCTCCCTATGCTAGTGAGTCTCCTCTCTCTTTCACTCTTTCATACAGTATATCAATGCCCCCTTAGTTTAAGAAACACTAGATATTTTCAGATCATCGTTGACAGCTGAGTTACTTTTGGGGGTTATCTAGGACTTCTTTTTTTTAAAGAAATTGAGGTTTCAGTCCCCAAAATTTAGTACCTTCAGAGTTAGTGACAGAAGTTCCAGTAGCTGATATTAAGAGGGAGATCCTTTATACTAGTAGACACTCACAAAACATTTGTGGAGGACACAGTACTCACCCCCTGCCTACACCTGATAGCACAAATGTTACTGTTCTCTTCCGTCCTTCCTCTGCTGCTGTGATCCTACTGCTGCCTCCTGCAAACACCACTTCCAGCCAAGCTCATTATATATATATATATTCCAATCAGGCCGTCCCTCCCCCTGTGCGGCCAATCTGATGTGGGACGCCCAGAGGTAAACCCGATTCTGATCCCACGGGGATGAGACGTGCCTGCGGGATCAGAATCAGGTCTATGGCCTGGACGTGCAGGCCGGGCCCCAATTCTGATCGGCCTGTATGCCCAGCCACATGTCTGGCTACCTCAGTCAAGCTCCTGAATGGAGCCGCAGTACCATGGCGTTCCGTCGCCATGGCATTGCTGCTCCATTCAGGAGCTGCGAATGTCGGCCGCCGCCAAAATCCTTCTTTCCTCTGCAGCCGGACCCTTGATCCAGCCTCTCATGGCCAGGGCCAGGCTGCAGGGAACTTACTGTACCCACCTACCTGTTTTAGCAGGCCCAGCAGCAGCATCCCCCGACATCCAGGGGGACTTACTCCATCTCTACGGTGGAATAAGTCATCCGTCTAAGTTCATGGCCCCGGACGTACAAAACCGACTTCTGAATCAGCCCTGTATGTCCGGGGTCACAACCCACCTGTGCCCTGCCCTTGCTCTGCCTCCAGAATGCCCCCTCCCGACCCCATCTAGGCCTCCCCGTCAGTGTTCCCTCTAATTTTCTGTAGGCTGTGTGCGCATAAAATATCAGCTGTGCAGCTTTTGAAGGAAGGTTAAATTTTTGTGCACCACATAACGACACTCAGAGTTATATACTTTAAAATCTGACTACACATCAGAATACAGTATGTACACCACATTGATTTTAATCAAATTAAATGAAAATAGATGATTACTAAATGAAGCGGAAAATTTCTAATAATTACAATCACAACTTTTACATTTTAAGACGTCTGTGTTGTTTCATATCAGAATCAGAACCGTAATTTTTGTGCGCTCTGTTGTAAAGTATGTGTGCTCGCTCGGCGAGGTGTGTGCACGCGCACAACTTAGAGGGAACAGTGTCCCCGTACAAAAGCACTGTTCATATGGGGAGGTTTTAGGCGGGCCAGCAGGTGGGCGAATAGCGAGGATGGACATCCAAACGGGACATCCATCCCCATTATTCACAGGGCAGAATAACCCCCCTACTGTATATACTGAGAATAGGGTGTTATTTCCTGAAATGTTTCATTGTGATATTGCACCCAGGGGAGTAGCCTAGTGGTTAGAATGGCAGCCTTATGACCAGGAGACCAGGGCTTTTATTCCCACTGGCACTCTTTTTGGCCCTCTACCCTCCGTAGCCTTGGAAGAAAGGTCTGGCAATCTATTTCTAGTCACACCTTGCCAAGAAAACTGAGGAGCTACTGGATTGCCAGGGGTCAGCATTGACTCAACAACACACATTGCATGGCAGCTGAAGCACTAACTTTTAGCTATGCTTTGCATAGTGCAACCTGGGAAAAAGGTTGTGATTTATTATAGGCAGGCAAGGAAACTACACAAGTTTACATGGACTTTTGTGCAGATTTTCCACAGACATATAGAACAGTTTAGCAGTCTTTGCTGTACAAACTCTGTAGCACCTTATTAATCTAGAGCATCTGTTTACTTGACTTTGGTGACTCGTAACCCCACATACAGTTGGGCTGTTGAAGAGTATGAATCCCATCTGGTCGGATCACGAGATGTTCTGTGGGATTCAGTAAGTTGTTGGAAAGGATGATTTAATGATGTGAAACTGGGTGGACATGCCAGATGGAGTAAAAAAAATGAAAAGTGATCTAAGAAGGCTTAAAGAGTGGCAAACAGTTTGGCAGTTAAGATTTAATTCAATAAAGTACAGACTCCTGCATTTGAGGTACAAAAATTCAAGAAGGCAGTTCAAGACAGAGGATATGTGAGGTAATGATGTGCACCAAACAGGAAAGAAATAGTGGGGTGATCATATATGATAATCTCAACATAGCAAAACAATGTGACAGAGTAGTAGTGAGAGCTGAAGGAACTTCAGGGTACATAGGGAGAGACATAACTAGAAGAAAAAAAACGGTGATAATGCCTCTGTCCAGGTCATTAGTGAGATCTTATCTGGAGTATCATGTGTGGCGCTACAGGTTGTAAAATAACAGCAAAAACAAACTTACAACTACAGACTTCAGAAAAGCCAAGAAAACTACAAACAACGGGGCATTTTCCCACTGTGCTCCCACCCTCTGGAATAAACTACCGGATTGTCTAAGAACCATAAAAGATCTTTCCACCTTCAGGAAAAATCTCAAAACCTATCTATTCACACAGCACTATGGTTCGATAACATAACTAATGCCCACATTCTAGCGACCGGGGATCATGACTTTTCAATGGAGCCATGGTGCCATGGTGCCAACACCTCAAATCCAATAACCCTCTAGCAATTTACATCAACAACGCAAGAAAACATTGTATATAGTTAAGAAAACCTTGTATATAGTTATCTAAGTTCCGTTGCCGTTATTGTACATAATTTCACTGTTCCACGTAAACTGAATTGTACTACCCTGTACTGTTCACATTGTTCATATTGTTCATTGTAAACCGCAATTGATCTGTAGGAAATCGCGGTATAAAAATGTTAATAAAATAAAAAATAAATAAATAGAGTTGGGAGACCCCCTCAAGTCAGTCAGTCAGGTTTTCAGGCTATTCTCAATGAATATGCATGAAATAAATTTGCCTGCAGATGAGGCAGCACATGAAAATTAATGCTAGTGGGGCATTTAAATTAATACATAAATTCAATGGGACTGAAATATACGTATAGTGCAATGACTGTTGCTACCATTATGGGCCCGATTCCGGCGTGGGCATCCGGGCCCTCTGTGCGTCCAGTCGGAACCGGGCACACAGAGGGAGCCAGGATTCTGATCCCGTGGGGCACGTCTAGCCCTGCGGGATCAGAATCGCAAACAGGCCTGTAGTGCAGGCTGCGACCCTGATTCCGTCCGGCCTGCACATACAAGCTTTGCCCGGCTAGCTTAGTCAAGGCTTTTCAATGGAGCCGTGGCATCATGACGTCTGGTTGCCATGGCACCATGGCTCCATTGAAAAGTCATGATCCCCGGTCGCTGGCTGCAGAGCTGCTTTCCCTGCAGCCCGACCCCAGATCTGGCCTCCTAAGGCCATGGTCATGCTGCAGAAAATGTCCTCGGCCCCCCCTGCCTCTTCCACACCCTGAGCCCGCCGTCCCCCGGTGACTAGGGTAACTTATTCCACCTCGGAGGTGGAATAAGTTCCCGTGCAAGCCTCCAGCCCCAGACGTACAGGGCCGACATTGGAATCGGCCCTGTACATCCGGGGCTGACAACCACCCACTGCCCTCCCTGATGCCGCACCTGATCCGCCCCTTTCCTGCCCCATCTACCTTCCCCATACAACACATGAGGAAGGTAGACAAGACCAGGAAAAGGCCCAAATAGTGAGGATGGACATCCCAGTGGGATATCCATCCTCGCTATTCATGCCTCGGAATGACCCCTAATCTGTTTTGTTTAAGCCTTGTTATTCGGTAGGCTCCTGCAAACTACATAAACCCCAACAAAGCTGATATTCAGCAGCAGTATTTGGATGGTACTGCTGAGTATCCCCACAGACTGCAGTAAAGATGCCTGGTTAATTCTAGGGTAGTCTGCGGGCGAAGCTGGGGCAATCCCAGTAGCTCTCTGGTTAGAGGCAATATTCAGCCACTAACTGAATAGATAAAACACATAAGGATAGGACAGGTCAGTGACTGCCTAATTTTATTCAGCCTTGCAATCCAGGTACTGGATAGGTTCCAGCTATGAATATCCAGTTTTAGTTAAAGCAGTAGTGACCAGGCACTTGAAAAATGCTGAACACCACTGCTGAATCAACTCCATAGCTTATCCATACAGTGGTGGAATATTACCACTATATAAATAATATTTGCCTACTGCCCTTGCTCTGTCATCTCTATTCCCCTTCACTATATGGATAGTGTCAGGACAGATAGAGGGATTTTTGGCTGACACTCTCCACGGAGCATATGAAAAAACATGGATAGGGAAATTGTACATTTACGAGCTACTACTAAACACATGGAGACACATTCTACTATAATATAGCTGTCCAGGCCCCTATGTATATAATTAACAGATTATATATTCTATGTATATAGTTCTCCCATGTTATCCAAGTTTATACTCCTGTTATATGTAATACCGAACAGCCTGTTGTTCTGGTCTTTGTGTTCTCTGTAAACCGCGCTGATTATAAATAGTGCGGTATATTAAAAATTGAAATAAATAAATAAATATGTGTCTGATCGGAATCAGGATGCCCAGAGGTAGACTCAGTTCTGATCCCGCGGGGGCTGGACATTCCCACGGATCAGAATCGATTCTAGGGTCTGAACGTGTAGGCCGAGCCCCAATTCCTTTTGGTCTACATGCACAGCCACTTCTCCAGCTACCTCAGTCAGGCTCCAGAATGGAGCCGCAGTGCCTTGACATCCCATCACCATGGCACCGGGGCTCCATTCAGGAGCCACAAATGCTGGCCACCGCCAATTCTCTTCATTCCCCACAGCGGACCCTTGGTCCAGCCTCCCATGGCTAGAGTCCAGCTGTGGGGAACTTCCTGCATCCCCCTACCTTTTGTTCCTGACCTGGCAGCTTGATCTCCCGATTCCCAGGGGGACTTATTCCAACTCTGTGATGGAATAAGTCCCCCATCTAAGTTCATGGCCCCAGATGTACAGGGCAGACCTCAGAACTGGTCTTGTACGTCTGGGGTCGTGGAACGCCCATGTCCTGCTCTCACTCCACCTCCAGAATGCCCCCTCCCGGCCCTCCCCATACAAACGAATTGTTCGTATGGGGAGGCTTTTCCGGGGCCGGCAGGGGGGTGAATAGTTTTGGGATGTTCATCCCTGCTATTTGTGGGACAGAATGAACTCCAGAACTTCCTGTGAAAATTGATACCTGAATGTTTGTGACCTTGGACAAATCCAGTCTCTTCTTCCCACCAAACAAGCTGCATAAAAATTGCATTTCTTTTTTCCATCTTCATCCTTCTGAAATTTTTACGCGCTTTAAGCCCCTGTACATTGCTGTCTAAACCAGCTTAGTATTTATGTTTAGTGCGGTTTCATTTAGTTCCCTTGGAAGTATTGGTCTTATATTTTTCACGATGTCTGTTCTCATTCAAGTTGCAGTAGAATGTTTAGTGTTGAATTCAGGATGGTTCACTTCACAGTGAGTTTTGCTTGAAGAATGGTAAGTTTAGCGCAGGGTTTATTTTCTATAAAGAGGGTGATTTTTCAAAGCTGTTTCTTTTGGTAAAATAGAGTTTTGAACATGGAAACATGCTTTTACAAAATTTTTCATTCTTAGAGACATTTACTAACAACGGCTAAAGGTTATGGCTTATTGTACTTTTTGTACTGCCTTGACCAGCAAAACAATTTACAAAATATAAAATTAGGAGAGTGAAAGGAACTCCTTTTATAAGAATGTAAACAAGAAAAGGAAATAAGAGGCAATGATTAAAACATTAAACTATTTCAATATAGAGTGCATGTGTGAACTGTGGGTAGACAGGACTGTTGCTTGGGAAGACAGCAGTGGGCTGTGGGACTTATGGGTGGGGAAGGGCGGGGTTTCACTGGGTTGATGTGAGGCTTGGTATTTTGAGGATTGAAAGCTGTGTTGAATGTGCATGAATCTGACTCCTCCTTTGTAAAACCTGAGATGATTGGGTTATATGTTTTCAGATATGACATGAAGGATGGGAGGTGTAGTTCCCTTACAGTAATTGTGGGTTTATAAGTCAGACTTTGTATAAAGCAATTAGGAGGGATAGGTGGGTGGAGGCGCGTGGGGGTTGGGGTAAAACATGTTTAAATGGGCTGTCTAATTGTTGTAATGCTATTTATTGTTTGGTGCCCTGGGAGTGCATAAGATTCCCCGTACCCTTGGGATGTTTGAATTTGTTTCAGTAAATAGATGAAAAGTACAAAGGTAAAATAAAACAGAAGTGCAGGAACATTATTAATGTGTTATTTGCTCCCCATGCTAGGAAATGACCCCCTCTGTGTGCAGTAAATTTACACGTGTAGTACGTCTGAAGTATGTACGTTTTTACCTGAGCTTGGGCATTTCTGGGGGCAGAGTTAGAAAGGTTCTTTGCATTTATGCACATAGAGTTTTCTAAAGTGTGCATATATTTTCCCTTGGGAAAACTATCCCCACATATTAGCAGGTGTAAATGTGTGCAGGTATTTTCCTGGGGCACTTTTCAAACTGAAGCCATGCATGGAATATCACTGTGAAAATAAGTTAATCTAATAGTTAGGTCTGTCTTAGATAAAAGGGGCATGACTTAGAAAATACATTTTTTCAAGATCTCTAGTAAGTGTCAAGAAACGCAGATTCCCCCTCCCCTCCTTGTTTCCTACAACCCACAGCTAATTTATATTTTAACAACTCCTGATGGAATTGTCATTCTCATAAAAAAAAAAAAAAAAACCAGACCCAGGCAGTCTAAGCTATCACTACCTCCAGCATTTTTAATGATTTGTGCAAGCTTATTATTTCTCACACATGGCATTGTCTTCTTGCCTATATCTACAGTTTCCTTTTTTTTCTCCCCCATTAAGTTATGCCCTCCAGTCCTCCACTCGGGGCTTCCTCCATCACCCTCCCATCCAGTGGCAACTCTTCCACCCCTGCAGGTGTCTTCTCCTTCTCTCCAGTAAATATGATCTCCGCTGTCAAACAGAAGAGCGCCTTTGCCCCTGTTGTGAGGCCACAGACCTCCCCACCCCCAACCTGTACCAGCACCAATGGCAACAGTCTGCAAGGTGAGTCTGACTGTCTTGATCTTGGTTTCTACCACTGGTATCTTACTCTAAGGCAAAGAAATCCCACATGTGAAGAAATAAGAAAGCCATTGATTTTGCGAATGGTATCATTTTCAGCAATGCATGGAGGTGACTGGAAGACTCTAATCTCATTGGAACATATTTATCAGGTCTTCATAGCTATTACCGGGTCTATACATCACCTGTGTGATGCTGAACCAGCTCTGATATTTTAATGCACATCCAGAGATTTGTAGTCCAGGTTTATCTGTTTTAAAAATAGGTCCATAGGTGCTAGAATTCATGGGCCTAAATCACACAGTTGTATAAATAAGTTGAAGTAAATTAGAACTTTGCATTATGGGCCACAGCTTCCCCAACCTGCCTGATGAACCCGTGCCCGGTTTTTGCAATGCCTATGATGAATACATTTGAGATGCATTTGTTTTTATTGGGTATCCATCGTATACACATTCATTTCATGCATATTCATTGAGGATATTCTTAAAACCCATCTTTCTATGAGGCCATTAGGTCAAGCTTAGAAAGTCATGCTATAGGTCTCTTGTTTTGATAATTGCTTTTTCTCCCTTGTTTGTTCTTTGTTGTAAGGTCTTGGTACTTACTATGTCAGGGTTCTCCCCAGGCAGCCACTGTGTGCATGATTTCACAATTTTGGTACAGAGTCTCCCAGAGACTAAACACCAGAATATAAGGCCCTTTAGAGAGAATCATATGGTTGCTCTTTCGCTGGCCATACATTATCATCATAACATTAGTATGTCCAGGAGTATGGGCTCAAAATCAAACCTACTGTCCGTGTCCTTCATAGCAGCATAGTATTCAATGCACCCGTATTTTTATAAAGATGTTGCTTCCTTTTGAGCCTTTGAGAAGTATCTTTTCTAAATTAAGGCCAGGGCCGGCCCGTCCATTGAGCGAGAATGTGTTTTGCACAGGGCCCCGCATTTCAGGGGCGCCGCGCAAAGAACATTCCGCTTTAAAAGTAAATTTAAAAAAAAAAAAAAAAGCTGTGGCAGAATCGAGTGTCCCGCCGGGCCCCCCCTACCTGGCAGAGCACTCCCTCCCTGCCTGCTTGCTTGCCTCAGTCCCTCTCCGCTTTGGCTTTCAGAGCCACGAAGGGAGAGCTTCTCCCTCGCGACTCTGTTAAGCTCGCCAGGGCAGATGGGAAATTTCCCATAAGCCCCAGTGGGCTTAACAGAGCCGTGAGGGAGAAACTCTCCCTTCGCTGCTCTAAGCCGAAGCGGAGAGGGACTGAGGCAAGCAGGCAGGCAGGCAGGGAATGCTCTGCCAGGCAGGGGGGGCCCTGCGGGACATTTCATTCTTCGGCGGCGGCAGCCAGCTTTTTTTTTTAAGTTTTCATTTTCCCTGGGCTGATGGGAGGGAGGGGGGTTATGGGCTGGAGGTTATGGAATGGTAATGAGCTGGATGGGGTTTTAGGACTTGAGGTGGGCTGATGGGGGGAGGGTTAGGACAGGCAATGTGCTGTGGGCTGATGGGAGGGTTAGGACTAGTAATGGGCTATGGGGGGCTAGGACTGGAAATGGGCTGATGGAGGGTTAGGACCTGAGGTGGACTGATGGGGTTAGGACTGGTAATGTGCTGTGGGCTGATTGGGGCGTTAGGACTGGTAATGCTCTGTGGGCTTATGGGGGGGTTAGGACTGGTAATGGGCTATGGGGGGGCTAGGACTGGAAATGGGATGATGGGGGGGTTAGGCCGTGAGGTGGGCTGATGGGGTTAGGACTGGTAATGGGTTGGGGGGTTGCTAGGACCGGAAATGGGCTGAGTGGAAGAGGAGGCTTGAACTGCAAATAGCTGATGGGGAGGGGGGCTTGGAATGGAAATGGGCTGAGTGGAAGGGGGGCTTGAACTGAAAATAGCTGATGTGGAGGGGGGCTTGGAATGGAAATGGGCTGTGAGGGGAGGGAGCTAGGACTGGAAATGGGCTGAGTGGGGGGGGGGGAGCTAGGACAGGAAATAGGCTGATGGAGGGGCTAGGATAGGACTGAAAATGGGCTGTTGGGGGAGCTAAGATTGGAAATGGGCTGTGGTGTGGGCTTGGATTGAAATGGACTCATGGAGGGGCTAGAACTGGAAGTAGGCTTATAGGGGGCTTGGATTGAAATTGGCTGAGTGGTGGGGAGCTAGGATTTGACATGGGCTGATGGTGGGGCTAGGAAATGACTAGAAATGGGCTGATGGGGGTTGGGATTGGAAATGAGCTGATGGAGGGACTCGGATAGAACTGGAAATGGACAGGGGAGCTAGGACTGGAAATGGGCTGATGGGGGGCTAGGACTGGAAATGGGCTGATGCGGGGACTAGTAGGGAGCGGATGCTGGGTGGGGCTGGAACTAGAAGGGAGCTAATTTTGGGGGAGCTTTAAAATGGGATGGGGCTGGGAGAGTGAAATGGAGAGGGGGAAAATATTTTGTGTGGGAGGGAAGAAAAATCTACAATTGGCCGGGTATTGGAAGAGTATGTGGGGATTGAGGATGGGTGGTAAAATTTGAGTGGATGAAATAGGAATGAGGAAAGAGCAAAGGGAGAAAGATTAGTATGTTAAAGCAGATGTAGAGAGAGAGAATGGAAAAAAAAACTAGAAGAGAGAAGAAAGGACAAATGGAGAGCAGATGATGGAGAGTTAGCAGAAGACACGAAGAAACCAGAAGAAAGTGGCTGGAGCAATTGCAACTGAAAAAAAAATGCACAAAAGGTAGAAAGATATCTTTTTATTTTGAATTTATTAACTGGAATATGTCGGCTCTGGGAAATGTGCATCATTAACGTCTGTGCTTTGTTTAGTAGAAGAGGAAATTAATTTATAGTTTTATTTCTCCAGTGTTGTTGTACATTCCAAGTTTGGCTTTTGGGTTCCCAGTTTAATTATTGTCTTCCTGTTTCTAAATTGTGATTCCTTGTTTGGTGATGGTCTATGTTCTGCATGTGTAATTGAGCTGAGGTATTCTGTTTATGTAGTTGCTATTTGACATTGCCCTTGTTCTCTTTCCCCAGTAGGTCATGTATTGTTATTCTCTGAAATGTATTGGTTTAATATTTACAGTGTTGCCTTTTTGATAGGTAAGGTTTGGTGCTTTGTGAGTCCTGGTAGTGCTGTTACGATACGGTGGGTTTGCTATGGGTTCTAAATGGGCAGTGTTTCCAGTCCTAATGTGTCTGGCAGTTGGCACTGGATTATAGTAATGTAGAAATCTTTTAGTCTTTCTTTATCCATACACTCATTAAGAGGCATGTTTACTAAAAGTTAGTGTATGGTAACATTATGCAAATGTTTATGCAAATCAGGCCCCTTATGCAAATGAGGTCCCACACCGAGTCTCCGCACATGGCCCCCCTTGGGCCGCCCCTGATTAAGACCATCTATAATGGGAATAAACAGCCATTATTTATTTCAGCCCTAGACAGTACCCTAATTTAGAACACAATTGCTGCATTTTTTTGGAAATGCATTTTCATTAATAGTACTTTCCAGGATTCTGATTTTTTCATCCTTTCCAGCGCATTTTGAAAATCTAGTGGCATCTGTGATGCAGTCTTCCTTTTGTTATTTAAAGAAATGCACTGGGCTGTATGGTCTGGGAGATTAAACATTAGACCAGATAAATGTGTCCTATTTAACATCGAGGCATCTGACCAACCAAGTATAGTAATAGCAGGTATTAGTTCTTAAGTGCTGCAAAGAGATATGGTTGACAAGCTAGGCAAATAAACCTGGTTCTTGAATCATACGTATGCAGGTATATTGTATGGATGGTCATTGTGGAAATCTTGAAAGCCAGACCTGTTTATTACACTTAAAGATCTGGCATTGCCATCATTGTTCTAGAGAAGTGATTCTCAACCAGTGTGTCCCCATAACTGATCCATAATTCTGTTCCCCCACCCCCTCCCTCAAAAGATCACTTCTGTCACCAGCTGGAAATGTGCCAGGAATTCAGGGACTGTGTGGTAGTGAAGGCAGGACACCTGGTTGGGGATATGTGGAAAGGTGTGTTAGATGGCCTTGGGTATTTGAGACAAGGCATGGAAAGGTGGAGTGGGGTAGAGAGCATGAAACTGTGAAGGTCTTAGAGGCACTGGGGAAGGGGTAAGAAAGGAAATGATGAATTTGTGAAGGGATGATAGAAGTTGGAAATAGAGGAGCTGGGGAGGTCCAGAAAGGGAGTATGGGTATATTAGGCAGAACAAAGGGAAACAAAGTACCTGGAAATCAGGAAACATTAATCTTAAATGAGCACGAACCAGATGGGGCTTTTTTTTAGCCATGCATACCTCCAATATTGAAATGATAGGGTGGATAAAGGGCGGAAGGATGAGTGACAAGGAAGGAGCTGGGGCTGGTGAAGAGAAAGAGGCAGAGGAAGATGTATGAGGACTGGGGTTGAGTACAGATGGTTGGCAATGGAGTTTGAAGGCCTGCGTGAAAGTGAAGGGGAACAGAAGGCTGGGGGAGGAGTAAGAGACAGAGGAAAGAATGAGTTGGATGGGAAGGAGTGAGAGTGGAAGATGGAACGTTCCTAGGTAGGTAAGAGGTGAAAGAAGACAGCTTGAGGACTGGAAGAAAGGTAGTGAAAGGAAAGGTGAAATCTTGTTATTAGTGGATCAAGAGGCACAGAAGAGAAAAATGATGAAAGAGAAAGATTTAATTGTATTTCTTTTGGATTTAGCTCATGCCTTTCCAGTAGTAGTTCAAGCTGAATTACTAGTACAGTATCTGTTCATTGTATGTGAATGCATAACTGGTATTACCTCAGTACGCTTGAATGTAATACATTCAGATACACTAGTAGAGTGATAACAGAATTTGAATATATATATATATATATATATATTATATGGAAAACTGTAGTGGAAACATCCTAGCTTTGCTCTGTATATACTTCAAAACAGATTTAAAATATATTTGGATCTTGAGATTAAGTTTAATGTAAATTTGTCTACTGTTCAACCTAATATTGCTAAACTGCATACAACACATCAGTCCTAGATTTCTTACTGATGAAGTAAGCAGAGATTAAAACTTTTGTGAGACAAAAATATTAAAGAACTTTGATTTTAATGCAGATTATAAAAAAACAAAAATCCTTTAAGAAGAGTTTATTTTCTCTTGCATCATTTTTAATTACTAAAAAATGCCTGGGCTTTTTATTCTGTTCACCAGCAAACTGTTGTGTTTAGTGTGTCACCTACATGAACACACTCTGTCAGGTGTGACACAACTGAAGAAAAGCTGAGAACCACTGCTCTAGAGAGACACTTTAATGGTTAAAGGGACCCTACTAAAAAACTCCAGCTTCTCCAAAGTACTGTGGGTTATGTCTGGTTCTTACTTATAATCCACTGGAAACCAAAAGCATTTTCCAAATTCCTAGAGATGTCTGTTTGTTTAAAACAGAATGAAAAACACACAGTGAAAACAGGCTATGTCATTTTGGCTCATTTTCAATCAGAACACAATGGCGACAATGAAATGATTCATTTGGTTTCATTTTGTTTTGTATCATTTCTCATGAAAGACTATGGGGAAACAGAAGCACTGAATGTTTACTTTTCAAGCCCCGACAGCCTGGAGCCAGTAGGGGAGGGGGAAAGGAGCAGGACCAATCCTTTGCAAGCAAGTTCCGAACCAGCCAGTCCCAGCTAGTCTCAAAATGAGATTAGAATACAAGCTACCACAGCCACCATTTTGTAGTTAGCACTCACAGAAATGACTTTGTGAGAGTGAACCCACAGATCCAGAAGCAACTTGCTTCTCAGAATTCGAAGACAAGAGAAAAACTTTAAAACAAAAAATTCAGAATTAGGGTGTTGTCTGTCACTTTATCCATGCATTCTCAAGGGGTAATTTTAAAAAAGATTTTCCATGTGTAAAGCATGTTTTGCATGTGGGAAAGGGCTTTTATAGCATTACACAGCCACATGCGCGCACAAAATGTTGCGCAGCAAAAGATTGTGCCTACTTATATGCCAGCTGTGCATTGGCATTCCCAGGAACCTAGTTTAAGCAGAAGCAGATTTGCAATGCATTTTACCTGCAGAAATTGCCTTTATAAAATTGCCTGGCATATAACTGCCTGACTTTGTGCACACATGAAGGCATATTTTCGTTAGGGCCTGGAGAGGGGAATTAAGACATCCAGTTGGGGACATGGAAAATTTCCACTGTATTTTAGAAGAGGCTCTGCCAAATGCATTTGGCAGAGCCTCTTGTAAATAACGTGTAAGAACATGAGGACTGTGCATTGATGTCTCCTCATATCCAATGAGAGCAACAATTTTTAAAAACTGGCATGTGAAGGAAAAAGATCCTGCAGTGTTACCCCATGTGTACGTGGGAGCACCTTTTCAAAATCACTGATACTGATCTCTGTACGGATCCCAATCCCCACCCACTAGCCACCCAAGCTCCCCCAATACCTCCTTCCTGGCATCCAATTCCTCCCTGACATTCCCTCTGGCAGCTGTACCCCTTGCTGACCTCCTCACACATCAAGCCCCCCTGATGCCCTCCCCAGCATTCAGATGTTCTTAGCCAACTCCTCAGATGGCCCTTCGGCAGACCTCCATACCTCTGATTACCCTCTGCCAGTTCATATCGGAGTCCAGGTCTCCCAGTTGCTCCTGCTCTTTTGAATCCTAAGTTCAAAATGGCAGCTATGACCCCTAACACTAATCTTGCAGCTTGACTTCTAGTAGTAATACCATGAGATTACCGCTAGGGATCATGACCTCCGTTTTTAACCCCGTACTCAGAAGAACAGGAGCAATTGGGGATCACACACCTATTCCCATTAGACATCAGGGACCCCCAAGACCCAGTAAGAGCTAGGAGAGGGTGATCAGGGGGACCACTGGGGAGAGGGCTTCTTTATGCTGGGGGGGGGGGAGTCAGGTGGAAATATCAGGTTGCTGGGAGGGGGAATTGGCTGCCAGGGGAGGCGTGGATGAAGAGGGGATGTCAGGAGGATGATTGTGGAGGTGCCTTACTTTAGCATTTACACCTGTCCCTTCAAGCAGGTAGTTTTAGCTCGGCACAGCTGTGAATGCCATAGATTGTTTTTATTACTGTAGACTTCTCTTGTAAAGTGAGACATACATATTGATGTGATAGGTTAGGCTGCTCCAAACTACTCCTACTCCCAACCCTAATCACGCCCCCTTGAAATCCAGATGTGGTGTGGATCACCAAGTGTAAATAATGGTTTTCTAAAATCTCATTTACATGTGTACTCCAATCTATGCATTTGAATGCTGCTATTTACATGTGGAGATGCTTCTAGAATTACCCCAGTAGCCAGGGTTGCATTTAAGCATAAGCAACCTCGGCATGTGCCTATAATGCCAAATTCTGAAGGCATCCAAAAACTGAGGTTTGGGACCCCCCCACTCTTCGATTTCTAGAGGACTCCTCTCCCCACCACTCCTCTTCCTGTGGAAACCATAATCTTAAATCCAGTCCTGCCCATAGCCTGTTTAGGCATAAATTGATCCAACTTGATTGGAGGGATTTCTGGGACATGATTTGGGTGAGGGGTTGCATATAACGTGTTTTTTTTTAAAAATAAAATATGCACATAGGGGGTCATTCCGAAAGGCAAATAGGGCAGTTAAATGCAGAGGATAGATGTCCACCCCCTGAAAACGTGCACCACCGTATTCTGTAGCCCCACAGCCCTGCACATGCACAGCGCAAGTACGGGGATCGTATAATGTGGGTGGGGAGGGGCGGATCATGAACTTGATTAGGCACAGAAGCTCAGAAATGGTATTCAGGAAAGGCCCATGAACGTCCCCCGACATCTCTGTTGATGTACACATTATTCCTGCCAGACCGGCGAATAACAGCAGGACTTAGAGCAGATTCAGCTCTGCCCTACATTGGTTGCTGTGGAGAATGGGATGTGTCAGGGCTGTAGTGAGGCGATGTGCATGCTGCCACGGAGAACACAAGATGCAGTTGTGCACGACAGACTCCAAAGGTGAGGGATGTGTTTCCGTGTGCAGACCTGTAAATCCATCCCCAAAGGAACACAAAGCTGTGCCAGGGACACTATGCCAGCTATGCTGACATCCGCTGATGTGGCCATCGGCCTAAGAGCTGCACATACTGCGGGCAGAGGTGTGGCTACACGGAGACTGGGAGCCTCTGCAACGTCTGCTTTCTCTGAATGCACTGCGCACAGGGACATATATCTCCCTGATCCCAAAACAGCAGGTGCGTCTATATCCACAGTTTTGGAATCATGTTGATATCGGCCCCGTTTTGATTTGTGCACGGCCACAAGCCAGACATGTCTGTTACTGAATCTGGCTCATAAGGACCTAAAATAGACTAGAATGTCTGTGCCTGCCCAAGAGCAGATATAAATGTGTGTGGGCACTCCCCATCTATTTTCATATTTTCCCTTTTAAAATTGCTGTAAAGTACTGTAGGTGCATTCCTACTGCACAAGTAAGGCAGCTTTTTATAAAAGTACCTTCCCCATCAACAGGGCAGCTGAATGCAGACCTATTCCCTGTCAGGATCTTCTGGTATGCGTCTTCTTGAAAGGCACAGTGACTGGCAGGGATTGTGCCTGTGTTTTCTGTGTGCACAGAGGCAGCTTGCTCTCTTTTTAGAAACATAGAAACATGGTGGCAGAAAAAGACTACATGGCCTATCTAGTCTACTCTTCTATATCAACTACTACAACAGTCCCCTTTTTACCTTTAGAGATCCTGTGTTTGTCCCATGTTTTATCTTTAATTCAGAAACTAACTTTGTCTCTACCACCTCCGCTGGGACTGGCCTAGTGGTTGGGGCAAGGTACTTCAGGTCGGGGGTTCAAATCCCACTAGAGGACAGCAACCTTGGGCCGGAAGGACTGGGGTTTCTTGTCCCACAGGTGCTCCTTGTGGTCTTGGGCAAGCCACTTAACCCTCCATAGCCCATATTCCCTGTAAAATAGTTATCTCCAAGTTATAATGCCCTGTTCAATGTAAACCGCACTGATGCAGAATAGCACGGTATATAAGAGAATGTAAATAAATAAAAATAACTATTCCATGCATCTACCACTTTTTCTGTAAAGAAATATTTCCGCATATTACTCCTTAGTCTATCCCCTTTCACCCTCATCCTATGTCCCCTTGTTGCAGATCTTTCTTTCAATTGAAAGAGACACTCCTTCTGTGCATTTATAACATCTCTATTATATCTCCTCTATCCTGCCTTTCCTCTAAAGTATCCATATTAAGATCTTTAAGTCTGTCCTCATATACTTTTTGACAAAGACCACTAACCATTTCAGTAGCAAACACCGACTGCAACCTGTTTATATCCTTTTGAAGGTGCGGTCTCCAAAACTGCACACGATACTCCAAATGAGGTCACACCGGATACTTACACAGAGGCACTATCACCTCCTTTCTTCTGCTGGACATTCCTCTATCTATGCACCCAAGCATCCTTCTAGCTTTCGCCGTCGTCTTTTCTACCTGTTTAGCTACTTTGAGTTCATCAGACACAGTCACGCTCAGGTCCTGCTCTTCTTTCATGGACAGAAGTACTTCACCCCCTACACTGTACCGTTCCCTTGTTTTTTTTGTAGCCCAAATACAGCCCAAAGGTCATAATATAGTGTGGCAGAAAGTAGGAGTAGTCTGAGTTAGTAGTCACTGAATAGTTAGCAATGCAGTATTTTCTTTCTGAGATGAGTGACTGTGCATGCGTGCGTGTGTCTTATGTCCACTGACCGTACTGTGCACACATAACATTATAAACCCCCAACCCTTAACCCCTGTTTAATGGTTCTCTGTTTCCTGAGAAGATCCATCAGGTTAGGAAGGAAGCATGAGAATGGGAGAGCACAGAAGCTGGCAGAGAGGAAGTTTCTGCCAGCAGGAACTGAGATGGCCAGTGCTGGCAGCGGTGACAAAGTTGAGGACTGCCATAGAATTAGCAGTGACAGTTCCCTGGTTGAAATCAAATGTGATTTTTTTTAAAGAGGAGGAAACCTGGAGTTAGATGTGCAGGGTTGGCTGAAAATCTGGAAAAGGAGCCACATGGCTTCATCTTCACTGTTGTTCCGATACAGAGCCCGGAGGAGCGTGTCAGCAGAGGTGACGCCAAGGCAGCGGCCCAAGATAGCACAGCTCGCTTCTTTTCATTCTGAGCAGTATTTACAGCAGATCATTTGAGAGCCCACTGATTCGGAGGAATCATGTTTCAGATTTAAAGATGCAACCGAACGAGTTATTGGAAGTCTGGTAACTGCAAAGGGTTTGGAGAAGCTTATTAATAGTGGGGATGTGATTTGATTTGCACTTTCAGTTTAGAAAATTTTATGCACATAAAGAATGCACACTAAATAAACTTTATTTACATAGAACCTCTGAATTAATGCATGTAAGTTTTACCTGCATTAATTTTGAAAATGAACCAAAAATGCCTGAAAATCGTCCAGAAATCCGAAAAATCTTTTGAAAACACACTGAAAATGTATTTCCATGAAAATTCCTAATTTCTGGTGAGCAGCCACAGGTAGGTAGAATAGCCACCTACAGTGAGTAATGACTGATGCTGTCAGGGCCATAAACACCATCCAGCGCGAACAGGTAGTTGAAAGACATGTGAGAGATGCCCCTGGCCTTTTAGCTCCTGGTTGGCTTTCAGTCCCAACCTCAGCAGCATCCCAGGGTGCAGAGAAGAGATCCTGCAAAAAAAGTAGGTGTGAAGGGGTTTTACAGCAATAGAGGATCGGCGTTTCGTACAGCGCTTTCACTGTTGGGAGGCCATCAGTAGAGGAACGATAGCGGGCCATTTTGAAATAGTTCCATACAATATCATTTTCAAAAACATCTGTTAGTGTCAGTTTCCGGAAAGACTGGTTCTAGTCTGGGGGATCTCATCCTCCACTTAAAGCAGCAGCGGTGGCACCAACAGCAGGAATGCTACAGGAAAGGGGATGTCCATTACTTGATGCTGACACCACCCGATTGCTTCCTCAGTAACATTTCAGCAGCAAGTAGCATCAAAGGTGGTGACATGATGCATCAGTGAAAGGATTGCCCTGGTTGACCAGCCCCTGCAGATGAAAGAAAGTGTGGAATTTAGGCTACTAATGCAGCAGTTATCCCTAAATTACAAAGTGCCCTCCAGAACAACTTATATAAGGTACATGATCCTCACTTGGCCATTCATTATTGTGCTGGATACAGGCACAGCTAGCCAAGGCAGACGGGAGAAGCATCCATTTTACAAGTGATATCTGGACCAGCTAGAAGACTATTTATACCTAGCAGCATCGATCATCACACGGTGTGGTTTGCGATAAAAACCAAGGTGGAGTCCAATCACAGCAAGCTCAAAGTCCTAGACTTCAGAAACACTGACTTCAGTAAAATGGTCAAGTATCTGAAGGAAGAGTTGGCAGGGTGGAAGGGGATAAGGGAAGTGGAATTGCAATGGGCTAAACTAAAGGAGGCAATAAAAGGGGCAACAGATACATACGTAAGGAAAGTAAATAAAAACAAGAGGAAAAGGAAACCTATTTGGTTCTTCAAAGAAGTGGGATGGGGGGGCTTCATCCTGTAGAATCTGCTAGACATGTGCAGGAAAATAACAAGGCATTTGAACCATAGCATGAAGAGTGGGCAGCAGCAGGAGAAGTAGGAAACAGTAGAGGCTCTTTTTAATCATCTTATTCTGCATATGGACACAAAAGATAGAATTCCACCTACCTCACCCTTCCAAGAAAACCCAAGGTTGCCAGGAGTCAAAATTGGCTCAACAGATCACACAGACCTCCATACATATGATTCAGAAAGTAGTGGAGTAGAACACACCCCTTCATGAGTTGTCCTGGGAGGCCTACGTTGGTTTGAATTGCCTCTTATGTTTTCAGAATTGGTTACTATGACATAGGCAGTGTACATCCTGGAGCCACTTAAGAATGCCACAGGGGCCCTGAGTTCAGCCATAGCCATAGCCATCCTGGGGGAGATCATCCCCATAGTCAAGCTAGTGGAGAAGAAATTACAAGGTTTCTAGGAGAAGCAAAGAATGTCACCAGAAGTGTTAGTACCAATGGAGTACTTAAAACCGCAGATGAAACATAGGCACAAACCCCTCATTCAGCTAGATCCTTACATGCTAGACAATCTTTCTGATACATGGGTCAAAGGGAGTATTACCCTCCAGTCCAATGCTCTGAATTTTGGAAGGAGGCTTTAGTGGATAACATGTAGAAATGTGAACACATGAGGCAGTGGGGATACAGTGGAGGAAAGAGTGCTACTTTTGCTTCATCAGTCCTCCCGAGGACTTCATTGGTAGATACCACCTTAATCTCCTGTACCAGAGATCCCAGGTATTTGAATTCTTGGACCTGCTCAATTTGAATTCTATTGAGGTGAACAATGGCCTGTGATCCATCCATGATCATAACTTTGGTCTTGTCCACATTGATTCTTAGGCCTTAGATTGGGTGATGAGGGTGATGTGGAAAAAGATGTCCGTGGCCTCTGCATCCATGTCAGCAAGTATGGCACTGTCATCTGCGAACATAAGTCAGTCAGGAAGTTGTCCGCACCGTACTGTACCCCGTATCTGTCCTTGAATGTTTTCATCATTATTACATCAATCACAATATTGAAAAGCAGGGATGAGGTGACATCTCCCTGGTGGACGAGTATAAAGAAGCTTGTTAAATAAATAAAATACAAAACCCAGAAAAGTAACTGAGGATCTATAGAGCAAATCTACCATACCATACCTTACCAGCACCAACTTCCGAAATTCACATAAGGAGCCTACCCAAAAAAAGGTAGGAAGCTGAAATCCAGAACTTCCAGGGTAGCGTTCTCCGAAATGCTTCCCGTTCCACGAGCAGGACCCAAAAGGCAGGCAGAGCTCTGGAGTCTCAATGCGTGGATGAGACAATGGTGCAGAAATGAGGGGTTTGGATTTGTTAGGAACTGGGGAACATTCTGGGGAAAGGAGGGGCTCTTCCGAAGGGATGGGCTTCACCTTAACCGGGATGGAACCAGGCTGCTGGCATTAACCTTTAAAAAGGAGATAGAGCAGCTTTTAAACTAGATAATAGGGGAAAGCCGACAGTCACCCAAGAGCGCATGGTTCGGAAGAATGTATCCTTGAAGGATACTACCAAGAGCAGTACCCAAATGCCCTCGAGTATGGAGCAGACAGAGCTTAAAGATCCCAAATTACCCATGTCTACCAATAGCCAGATTAATATGAATAAAATACAGTCTCTAAAATGCTTGTATGCAAATGCTAGAAGTCTAAAAAATAAGATGGGAGAGTTAGAATATATAGCACTAAATGAGAGATTAGATATGATTGGAATATCAGAGACATGGTGGATGGAGGACAACCAGTGGGACACTGTGATACCTGGGTACAAACTATATCGTAATGATAGAACTGATCAAATTGGTGGAGGGGTTGCGCTCTATGTTAGAGAGGGCATTGAGTCAGAAAGGGTTAAGGTTTTGCAGGAAACAAAATTTGCTGTAGAATCTCTATGGATTGAAATTCCATGTAAAAAGGGGAAGGTGATGGCAGTGGGGGTGTACTATCGAACCGCCTGGCCAGAATGAACAAATGGATGATGAAATGCTCAAAGAAATCAAGGAAGCTAACAAAAGTTACAGTGCAGTAATAATAATGGGGTAATAATAATGGGTGATTTCAATTACCCCGGTATCGACTGGGTCAGTGTCACGGCAGGACATGCTAGGGAGATAAAGTTCCTAGATGAAATAAATGACTGCTTCTTGGAGCAGCTGGTTCATGAACCGACCAGAGGGGAAGCCATATCGGACCTAGTCCTCAGTAGAACACCAGATCTGAAGTGGTATTTAAAGGTGTGGAAGAATTGAAGGAAATATCGATACATCGGGAAGATATATTACAACTATAAAATAAACTGAAGAGTAGCAAATCACCTGGGCCGGATGGTATACTTCCAAGGGTGCTGAAAGAACTGAAATACGAGAATGCAGACCTGCTATTAGTAATCTGTGAGCTATCATTAAAATCATCTCTAATACCTGAAGATTGGAGGATCGCCAATGTAACACCAATTTTTAAAAAAGGTTCCAGGGGTGATCTGGGAAACTACAGACCGGTGAGCCTGACATCAGTACCGTGAAAAATGGTAGAAACCATCATAAAGAATACAATTACTCAGCATGTAGATAGTCATGACCTAATGGGAGACAGCCAACATGGCTTTAGACAAGGAAGATCTTGTCTTACTAATCTGTTATGTTTTTTTGAAGGAGTGAATAATTAGGTGGACAAAGGTGAGTCGGTTGATATTGTGTATCTGGACTTTCAGAAAGCCTTTGACAAGGTCCCTCATCAGAGACTTGTGGCAAAACTAAAGAGTCATGGGATAGGAGGCAGTGTACTATTGTGGATCAGGAACTGGTTAAAAGATAGAAAGCAGAGGGTAGGGCTAAATGGCCAATTTTCCCAATGGAGAAAGGTGAATAGTGGTGTACCCCAGGGATCTGTGCTGGGTCCGCTGCTTTTTGACATATTCATAAATGACCTGGAAAGTGGAATAACGAGTGAGGTTATCAAATTTGCAGATGACACAAAACTATTTAAAGTTGTTAAAACCCAAGAGGATTGTGGAAAATTGCAAGAGGATCTTGATAAATTGGAAGACTGAGCATCAAAATGGCAGCTAAATTTAATGTGGACAAGTGCAAGATTATGCACCTAGGGAAGAACAACCCAAACTATGGTTACATGATGCAAGGTTCCACATTAGGAACCACCACCCAGGAAAAAGATTTAGGCGTCATTATGGATACCATGTTAAAACCCTCGGCCCAGTGTGCAGCGGCGGCCAAGAGAGCAAATAGAATGCTAAGTATGATAAGGAAAGGAATGGAAAATAAAACAAAAGATATTATAATGCCTCTATATCGTTCCATGGTGAAACCGCACCTTGAATATTGTGGGCAATTCTGGTCGCCGTATCTTAAAAAGGATATAGCGATTTTAGAAAAGGTTCAGAGAAGAGCCACCAAAATGGTAAAAGGGATGGAAGGATACTCCTATGAAGAAAGGCTAAAAAGGTTAGGGCTCTTTAACCTGGAAAAGAGACGGCTGAGGGGAGATATGATAGAAGTCTATAAATTAATGAACGGAGTGGACGGGTAAATGTAGATCGATTGTTTACCTTATCAGAATATAGGAAGACTAGGGGACATGCAATGAAGCTACAGGGTAAACTATTTAAGAGTAATAAAATAATTTTTTTTTTCACTCAACGTGTAATCAAACTCTGGAATTTGTTACCAGAGGATGTAGTAAAGGCTGTTAATGTAGCTGGGTTTAAAAAAGGTTTGGACAAGTTCCTGGAGGAAAGGTCCATAAACCATTATTAAGAAGGGACCCAGGATATCAATGCTTGAACCAATACAAGCATTGTGGAACCTGTGTCCCTTGGGGAAACTGCTAGGTACATATGACCTAGATTGGCCACTGTTGGAAACAGAATACTGGGCTTGATGGACCTTGGTCTGACCCAGTATGGCATATCTTATGTTCTTATGTAGATCTAGTGTAAGAGATAAGGGTGTTGGGGCCACTTGGCAATAGTGATCATAGCATGATCGCGTTTGATTTAATTAGTGGAGGAGGGATAGTAAGGAAATCCACAGTACTACCTTTTAACTTTCGAAAGGGAGACTATGATAAAATGAGGAAAATTGTTAAGAAAAAACTAAAAGGAGCAGTTGCAAAGGTTAAAGACTTACATCAAGCTTGGGTGTTGTTGAAAAATACTATCTTGGCAGCCCAGACCAGCTGTATTCCACGCTTTAAGAAAAGTAGAAGGAAGTCCAAAAAACTGCCAGCATGGTTTAAAGGTGAGGTCAGAGAGGCTGTTGTTGCCAAAAAACGCATCTTTCAGGAAATGGAAAAAAGAGCCAAACGACGAAACCTGGAAACAGCACAAGCACTGGCAAGTCAAATGCAAGGCATTGATAAGGCAGGCAAAGTGAGAATTTGAGAAGAAGCTTGCTGCAGAAGCAAAAACGCGAAATAAAGACTTCTTCAAGTACATTCGTAGCAAAAACCTGTCAGAGAGTCAGTAGGTCCATTAGATGATAGAGGGGTTAAAGGGGCACTAAGAGGCGAAAAGGCAATAGCAGAGAGACTGAATGAATTCTTTGCTTCGGTCTTTACTGTTGAAGATGTAGGGATGTTACCAGGGCCGGCCCGTCTATTGACCAAGAATGTTTTTTGCACAGGGCACCGCGTTTCGGGGGGCCCTGCGCAAAAAACATTCTACTTCAGCCCAAGTAGATTTTTTTTAAAAACTGGCTGCCGCTGCCGCTATGGCAGTGGCAGAATCAAGCGTCCTGCCACGGGGACCCCCTGCCCGGCAGAGCCTCCCTGCAGCATCAGCTCCCGAGTCCCAAAGTGCGGGCTTTCAGAGGCGCGAAGGGAAAGCTTCTCTGACCTCTCGTGGCTCTGTTAAGCCCGCCGGGGCTGATAGGAAATCCCATCAACCCCAGCGGGATTAACAGAGCTGCGAGAAAGGGAAACGCTCGCGGCTCTGAAAGCCCGTGCTTTGGGACTCGGGAGCTGATGCTGCAGGGAGGCTCTGCCAGACAGGGGGGCCCCGCGGCGGGATGCTTGATTCTGCCGCTGCCACGGCGGCAGCAGCAGCAGCAGCATCATAAGATAAGATAAGAACATAAGATATGCCATACTGGGTCAGACCAAGGTCCATCAAGCCCAGTATCCTGTTTCCAACAGTGGCCAATCTAGGTCATACGTACCTAGTCAATAACCCAATGCACCTAGCAGTTTCCCCAAAAGACAAAGGTTCCGCAATGCTTGTACTGGGTCAAGCATTGATATCCTGGGTCCCTTCTTAATAATTTTTTATGGACCTTTCCTCCAGGAACTTGTCCAAACCTTTTTTAAACCCAGCTACACTAACAGCCTTTACTACATCCTCTGGTAACAAATTCCAGAGTTTGATTACACGTTGAGTGAAAAAATATTTTCTTTTATTAGTCTAAATAGTTTACCCTGTAGCTTCATTGCATGCCCCCTAGTCTTTCTATATTCTGATAATGTAAACAATCGATCTACGCTTACCCGTTCCACTCCATTCATTAATTTATAGACTTCTATCATATCTCCCCTCAGCCGTCTCTTTTCCAGGTTAAAGAGCCCCAACCTTTTTAGCCTTTCTTCATAGGAGTATCCTTCCATCCCCTTTACCATTTTGGTGGCTCTTCTCTGAACCTTTTCTAATAACGCTATATCCCTTTTAAGATACGGCGACCAGAATTGCACACTATATTCAAGGTGCAGTCGCACCATGGAACGATACAGAGGCATTATAATATCCTTTGTTTTATTTTCCATTCCTTTCCTTATGATACCTAGCATTCTATTTGCTCTCTTGGCCACCGCTGCACACTGGGCTGAGGGTTTTAACATGTTATCCACAATGACGCCTAAATCTTTTTCCTGGGTGGTGGTTCCTAATGTGGAACCTTGCATCGTGTAACCATAGTTTTGGTTGTTCTTCCCTAGGCGCATAACTTTGCACTTGTCCACATTAAATTTCATCTGCCATTTTGGTGCCCAGTTTTCCAATTTATCAAGATCTTCTTGCAATTTTCCACAATCCTCTTGGGTTTTAACAACTTTAAATAGTTTTGTGTCATCTGCAAATTTGATAACCTCACTCCTTATTCCCCTTTCCAGGAAATCATCGCCATGGAATTGTTGAAGTGCAAAATCTCGATCCCCATAGTATCCGACCTATGTCTCATTGGATCTGGAACACTGACCCTCCAACCGCCAATGATCAATGAAACAATGACGCTATTCTACTCCGGTAGCGGAAAAAGAGAAGCTGGTATCGGCTTTCTGGTGGACAGATGGGCTGCCAGAAGTGTAATTGCCTTCCAACCAATATTGAATCATCTGGCAGTTCTTACCATCAATGGCACAGTTAAGACCCATATTCTGTCCTTCCATGCTCCAACCTAGAACAGCCCGGATGCAGCCAAGAATGACTTCTACAATCATCTTCAACACAAACTGGATTCAATCTCGCATACAGAGTTGATCATTCTGGTGGGAGATTTCAATGCTCATACCGGTACGGACAAGACTGGATGGGAAGAAACGCTGGGTAGTTTTGGCCATGGCGTGATCAATGACAATGGACTGCACCTGCTATCCTTCACTGCATCAAGCAACCTGGTAGTGGGGAACAGTCACTTTCAGCACCCTCACAAACAGCAGCTTACATGGCGCAACCCATCTGGTGAAGACTCTGCCATCCTGGACTACATCCTGATCAGCTCTTGATTCCGATCATTACTCAAAGATGTATGTGCAATGAGGGGGCCCAACTGTGGATCCAACCACTACCTCATCTGTGCCAAGGTACAGCTGTGAACACAACGAGCAAAGCACAAGGCACCTCCACCAGCCAACTGAACTGGGCTTGTCTGAGTGATTCGGTACTCAGACAAGAATTACAAATCACCCTATCCCACAAATTTGTAGCACTCAAACCATCGGATGATGTGAATGCAAAAGAAAAGCAGATATTGGGTCATCCTGGAATGCGCCACCCCTCACTGCTCACCCATCTGTCGTCAGACACAGCCATGGATTTTGGCAAGTGCCTGGATCTGGTGGATAAACGGAAACAAATCAAACACCTTGACTTTGAGCAGTATTGGTGACTGAACAACATAAGATATGCCATACTGGGTCAGACCAAGGTCCATCAAGCCCAGTATCCTGTTTCCAACAGTGGCCAATCTAGGTCATATGTACCTAGCACTTTCCCCAAAAGACACAGGTTCCACAATGCTTGTATTGGGTCAAGCATTGATATCCTGGGTCCCTTCTTAATAATGGTTTATGGACCTTTCCTCCAGGAACCTGCCCAAACCTTTTTTAAACCCAGCTACACTAACAGCTTTTACTTCATCCTCTGGTAACGAATTCCAGAGTCTGATTACATGTTGAATGAAAAAATATTTTCTTTTATTATTCTTAAATGGGTGTCGTGGTAGATTCATTGCATATCCCCTAGTCTTTCTACTTTTTGATGGAGTAAACAACCGATCTACCTATTCCAATAAATTCATTAATTTATAGATCTCTATCATATTTCCGCTCAGCTGTCTCTTTTCCAAGTTGAAGAGCATTAACTTTTTAAGCCTTTCCTCATACTTTAGGGTATCCTTCCATCCCCTTTACCATTTTGGTGGCTCTGTACCTTTCCTAATTCTGCTATATCCTTTTTAAGATACGGTGCTGTGCCCAAGCATATCCCAACTTGATAGACAGGACGATGCAGTGTCATGGTGTCTCACACTGGCTGTATCTCTGTTTAACTGCATCCATAGTTGCTTTGAGATGGATGGATACAATAACAGCAGCTATGGGTGCCACTCTATCAACAATGAACCTCCTGACTTAAGACTGAACCCAGTTTAAGACAGCTATCCAGAGGGTCGCCATGAGTCAACACTGACTCAACGGCACTTAACCACATCATTGCTTGGAGATTCATTCAGTTGTGAGTTTCCTTAGGAGCAGCTTCAAAGACATGTTGCTTTGGGTTCTGTTTACTAAAACACAGAGCATTTAACATGCTGTTCACTAAGGTGATAATTTTATTAACCATTTGCTGTGTGTAAAGCATGATTTACATGTGGAAATGGCTCTTATAAAATTGAGTGGCTAAGTATGTATGCGTAAATACCAAGAAGCTTGTACGCATATTACACTTGGGCACGCCCAGGGGCAGAGAGAAAGCGGGAGTTCAGGCAGAGAGGCATGCATGTTTGGAGCAGTTGTAAATTTATGCATGAGCATTTGTGGATAGTTCTGGAAGCCTATTCTATAAAGGCACCTAGATGCCTATTAGGAAATGATCATCCACAAGGGCAATAAGCAAAGCCTGTTCCGCTGGTAAAAATAAATTTGCCCGTCAGTTTAGATAATCAAACCTACCTGAGTATTTCCTGATGGAAACGTTACTCACAGAAAAAAGCAGTTGGCTGTCTGCTGCTGTTCAAGAGGTAATCAAAACAGACACCTCGGTGGACTTTGCTTTGATTACAGGTGAAGGGACCCGCAGACTTTGCACCAGGGTAGGCAGTTTTGGTTATTGTCCCATGAGACAACTCTCCGACTCCCCGCCTAGGTCCGAATATCCACCAGTGCAAGTGAACTTTATACATGTATATTTTCCCTTTGAATCCTGCCATAAGTAGAAGATACACACAGACACGTCTGCCTGCTCTTTGCACAAGTAGTAGTCCTGTGGGAATTAACGTGCACAGACTTAGCCATACAATCTATGGGGTATGCTTACTGAAGGGGAGCACGGGGTTAGCGTGCAGTTTTGGTAGCACAGGGCTACCCTTGTAGTGCACATCAAGGCAGCAACTAGGCGGGGTGGGGCATTCCTGCCATGATGCAATTAGCATTTGCATTTGTAACCCATGCTGCCTGTGCTTTGTGCAAGTAGCACAGGTGCAGCTAACACCACCAAAATGTGTCTGGTTTGCTGTGCTGCAGCATGGTAACTGCAGGAGAATGGATGTACCCTCCTCCCCGCAGTTAGCCGTGCACTAGTAATGCAGCCCGCATGCACATTACTGGCACGGGGTTCCATAAACATGCTCCTGTGTGTGCTATTTTTCAGACTTACTCAAAGCAGGCCCCCAGGAACACCTCCACTCAGTTTGGCTATATGCTGTTGAAAGCCTGCTGCAAGATATTTAATTGTTTTCAGGAGGGAAATCTGTTGAGAGCTGGTTGACCCAAGTACAACAATATTTACAAATTGCCCTCCATGTATATAGTGTGTTAAAAAGTAGAGACCTGATATTCAAAGGCATTAACACGGTTTGCAGACCTGCCCACTGTAAATGCCGCTAAGTGCCACCTCTGCGCGCCCCGATGCTAACCGGTTAGCAGTGGGGTGGTCTCGGGACGTGACCCAGCCATAACCAGGCAGCAGCGATATTGAGCCCCTGCCTGGTTATAACTACGTGGCAAAAGTAAGGCACAGCAGTCTGGCCATACTTCTGCTGCAGAAGCTAACCAGGCAGCAACTGAATATCACTTCTGCCCAGTTAGCTTTCTGTCAATGCAGGCAACCTGGATACTCAGTGCCGGGGGCTGAAATGACCCCAGCATTGAATATCCAAGTTTAAGTTTCAGTGGAGGCGGCTAGCCACATTACATTGGTTAGCTGTCACCACTGAATACTGGGCCCTAGATTTCCTGTGGTGGGTAATGTGTGTACTGTATGTTATCAGCACTGGTAACATGTGCTCATTTACTGCTCTGTCTGCCCTCCCCCAGCAGTGAATAATAGGGCTGCTGTGTTTCAACACCCTCTTCCTCCCCCCCCCCCCCCCAAGTAGTTCTTGTTGAAGAGCGGCACAGAATTTAAGAATAACAAAAACAACCCCTCTTCCAAAAAAATGGGGCGATACGTTTTTCTTGCACTAATTTAATAAGCATAGGACCCGATTCTGTCCCAGACGTAGATCCCCTCTGTGCGTCCAATCTGAACCGGATGCACAGAGGGGATCGGCATGGCTATTGAAAGGGCAAGGTTGAGAAAGCATGGGTTCTCAGCACAGGTGATTTCCACGCTTCTGAGTGCCCGTAGAAGATCTACCTCTCTGGCATATATTCGGGTGTGGCGAATATTTGAGAGTTGGTGTGGTCAGAGGGAGTATAGTCCGCTATCGACCTCAGTACCGGTTATGCTAGATTTTTTACAAGCAGGCCTGGAAAAAGGTTTAGCGTGGAATTTCCTGAGGGTTCAGGTGGCGGCCTTGGCCTGTTATAGGGGCAGGATGCACGGAGATTCCTTGGGGAAGCAACCTGAGGTGCTGCGATTTTTAAGGGCGGTAAAGCAGTTGCGCCTTCCTCGTAGACATTTCGTGCCTCCTTGGGATCTCAATCTCGTCCTTTCGGTGCTTGTGAGGGATCCTTTTGAGCCGTTGGCTTCTTGTACCTTAAAGGATTTGACATTGAAGACGGTGTTTCTGGTGGTCATTTGTTCGGCAAGGAGGATTTCTGAGCTGCAGGCTTTGTCGTGTAAGGAGCCTTTTCTGGTCTTTTCTAAGGAGAAGGTAGTTTTGCGGATGATTCCATCCTTTTTGCCTAAGGTGCTTTCACCTTTTCATTTGAGTCAGCCGGTATTGCTGCCGGTGCTAACAGGCTTGACAGCAGATCCGCAGCTTTGACTTCTAGATCTCAGGCGACTTTTGAAGCGCTATTTGAAGAGAACGACTTCATTTCGCAAGTCGGAGCATTTGTTCATTTTGTTTGGGGGACCCCGCAAAGGCGAGGCAGTAGCCAAGTCGTCCATTTCCAGGTGGATTAAGGAGGCGATCGCTTTGGCGTATCTCTTGAAAGGAAAGTAGGTTCCGCAGGGGTTGAGGGCCCATTCCACTAGGGCTCAAGCGGCTTCATGGGCGGAATGCAGTTTGGTGGTGCCGGTAGATATTTGTAAGGCTGCCACCTGGTCCTCGTTGCATACTTTTATGAAGCATTATCGCTTGGATGTACAGGCAAGGGAGGATGCGAAGTTTGGCTCGGTGGTTATTCAGGCTGGGCTCGCAGGTCCCTACCGTAGTTAAGGGGCACTGTTACATCCCTATGATACGGGACTAGACTGGAGGGACACTAAGGAAGGTGAAATTAGGCCTTACCTGCTAATTGGCTTTCCTTAAGGAACTCCAGTCTAGTCCCGGAACCCTCCCGTCTGTGGTTCTGTAGTTTCAAGCTTAGCGACCCCGGTCCTTAAGAAGTTTGATCATGTTATAGGAGAGGGGTCTGTTTTTCTTTTGTTTGTTCCCACCATCGGCGAGTGCTGGTTTTAGTGGGGGTTATGATAGTTTTGTTGTTCGGAAGCTGGTATTTACCTTGTATGGTTGAAAGAGAAGGACATAGGAAAATATAAATAATAAATAAATGGATAAATGTTATATTAGATATCGGAAGAGGGGAATAAAAGTAGGATAGAGAAGGATTGGTTTTTGGAAAGTTACTTCTTATTTGTTGCTCCTGTGAGTCCGCTTTGTCAGTGGGTTACTGGAAGGCTGGGGGTGGTACCAGCTGCCTAAGTACCCTGATGTCATCAAAGTTTTGACATGCTCAGTCTCCCAAGCTGCTGGAAGAGGTGCACAACCCTATGGTACGAGACTAGACTGGAGTTCCTTAAGGAAAGCCAATTAGCAGGTAGGGCCTAATTTCACAACTGTCTAACTTTGAGAACAGAACAGAATAAGCAAAAAATGGCATGCTTCAGAATAGGTGGTTGTTGGAAGGCCAGTGCTGGCGAAGTGGGGAATATTTATTTTGGCAACTTGTCCTCTAGCAATAGTGGCTATAGGTGTTATTGGTTTTCTCAGTATCCCTTGTAGTGACGAACAATCCAGAGTAGTGTAGAAGTGATTTAACGTAGAAAGAGCATTACTGTTTGTCAAATGTGGGACTCGCCAAGCAAAGAAGTCTGTCCTTTTGGACAAAACATTGACTGTTTGAGTACGTTTCAGTGGATGGTTAAGATGTGCCCTTCATTTCCCTTTAAAATGCCAATTACCAGCGCTCTTAAATGTTAACACCTCTGAGAGTGCTGTTGAACTATTTCACAATGAGTAGATACTTCGTGCTAAAAGTTCAAACTATAGCATTTGACAAATTGACACATGATTGGTGACACATATTTATTGGATCATGTTCTAAAGGACCAGATAACTCAAATTTGCTTTGCAGTCAGTGCAGTCTGAGACTGGCTAAACTTTTTATTACCTTGTGTAAAAGATATGCCATACTATATTTTAGATAAAATTAATAAGGAAACCTATTATTTTGATTGCTTCTTTAGTAGAGTTTATGACACCAACAGGAACCTTTGGTTTTAATGAAATGTAATAGCAATTTACAATATTGATAGTAACCTTAAGAGCAGGTATTTCCTATTCAGTAACAGTCATTGGGTTGAAGTAAATTTCTCCTTTTCATCACTAGCAGTTAGGAAAGACTTGGACATTAATTGAGGAACATCATATACCAAACAGTGTTAGTGCTACTGAATATTCGTGGGTGCTGCTGCTGCATGCCCCGAGGCTAACCGATTAGCATTGGGGTGTTCCGGAGGGGCGGCATCCGTTGCTAACCGGGCAACAGCAATATTGGGCCATTGCCCAGTTATCGACATGTGGCGAAAGTCTGGTGCATTAAAGGCTGGCCTAACTTTCACCGCAAAAGCTAACTGGGCAGCGGCTGAATATCGCCACCGCTTGGTTTGCTTCCCAGCAATCAGGGCAACCTGGATATTGAATGCCAGGGCCCAGTTATGGCCCCAACATTGGATATCCAGGTTTAAGGTTCAGCGGTAGTGGCTAGCCGCTGAATATCGGGCACATTGGTCCTTATATGTCTTTATATAATAAACTTACAGAAGTAGTGACTGAATTGAAAGCACAGATATTTAGGAGACCATTTACTAAACCGGCTACATATTGCATTTAATATGCATTACAAATGGATGTTAAGAGCAGAGCCTCCACGTTGGCTGTCAGGGACATGACCAGCATATTCCCGGAACGCCGTGGCTGAGTACTTTCACTTTCAGTGCATTTAACGCGGGTGCACCTAATAAGGACGCATAATGTTAGGTGGTCTCATGCTAATTGCCACTGAGTGTGTGACAGTTTCCCTCATACTAGCAGCAACGTGCTCTCCACACCCACACTATACCCATTCCTTACCCCACCTTGCGCTTTAATGTGTGGCTGCTGGCATGCCCCTATGTTAATGTTCCCAGCTGCTACTTGCCGATTACCGGGCTTTAATAAAAAGACCCATATAGTTACCCTGTTAGCCAAGTTGATTATCCTGTTCATATGTAAACACAAAGTACTATTGGAAATGTGTATGTTCACTGTTTATTGTAAACCGCGCTGATGCTGAATAGCGCGGTATAAAAGAGACTTTAAATAAATAAATAAATAAATAAATAAATATACCAGTTCAGCAACAGGCATAAATGTTAGTGTGTAAAGTACTCGTGTGCATGTATATTTTGTAAAATACATGCATAAATCATGACTCCACCCATGCCACCTACAGTAAACCTCTCACCTGAAGATGCCTATTCTAAAGCCGCATACAAGTATGCGCCTAATTGTTCCGTGTGTACTTTTATGCGTGAAGTAATTTTATAAGCGCTCTTTTACATGAATATACTAGCATAGAATATTTTATTTTTAACAATTTGTATTACCTTGTACTGTAATCTTAATTTAAATTTTGCATATTTTTTGTATTTTGCAAACGTTTATTTATTGTAAACCATTTAGACAATGCTTTTGATTTGCAGTATGTCAAACAAACTATAAACTGTTGGGCCAATTTTTAAACTCCGCGGTCAGCATTTTTATTTTAATAGCCACAGCATTTAAAGAAAATGTAGATATTTAGTGCCATTATCCGGAGAGTGACCGATGCTGAATATCTGGCCATCTGGCGCTATCCAGATAGTCTTGATTTTCAGCCCAGTATCCGGATACTTTTATTCCTGTCCTAAGTTTTGCAGATTCCTATCTAGAAAGCGGTGCTGAAAATCACCCCTATCCAGTATAAGTTCCTGTTCTGCCCTGACTCCGGCCCCGAACTGTCTCGGCACAGTCCGGATAGTGCTGAGGTGTTTATAGTGATATTCAGTGGCACTATCTAGATTGTGCGGCTGAATATCATGGGCAGCAGGATTTAATTTGTTAGCAGGAGTTGCTAACCAAATAAGCTCCACGGAATATCTGCCTGTGTATAGACTATATATATAAATACATACATGCTTCATCAAATTACCACTTTTATTTTTAGCAACTTTCTGTTTAAGAATTGTTTCTGTCTTAGGGGCCCTTTGACTAAAGTGTGTTAAGGTGCATTTTCAGGTGTAGTAACTGCCTGCTCGGGCCCATTGGTGCTGCCATATGCACGTTCGGGTGCTGAAGGGGTGGCGTGAACAGTAGGCATGGAGAGCATATTGAAGTTAGTGCATATCGTGTGCTGTCCGTGCTGCCATTAACGGATGAGCACCTAACAGCACCTCAAGAGGTGGAGATTAGTGCACCCGTGGTTACAGCAATGTGCATTAGGGCACTTATCTGTGTGTTAACTGTTGGGAACATACGGGGTATGTCCTCGACAGTTACTGCGGAGGCTTTGCATGGAACACATATTAGCTTTTGCGCTAAATACGCGTCAGGTGCAGTAACCTAACTCACTTCAGTAAAAGAGCCCTTTGTTGTTTTCTCATTTGTTTACTAAGTTATCAAGTTTTTTCTGCTATTTCCTGATTAGGAAGAAAGCTGGGATAATCAGAACTGTGTGTACAATATTTTATGCTTCTGTCTTTCCTTCACTATCTCCCTTTCTACTTGTCTCTTAGTCCCTTTCATCCTTGTCTTTCTGTCTTCTGTATTTCATTTATTCCTTATCTTTTTCTGTCTTCTTTGCCCTTTCTGTTTTTGTTGTTGTTGTTATTGCTGCTTATTTATGTTGACTTCTTTTTCCATTTTTTTCCTTTTTCTATGCGCTCCTTCATTGACCGGCTCCACAGACCAGTCTTTTGAGGACTCGGACAAGTTCCACCCCCCTGCACGGTCGCTCCAAGGACTAGCCTATTCCTAAGCACAGTATGTCTCTTCTTTCTTTTCCCTCTTTTTCCTTTTGCTTCTTGTTCTCATGAAGGATACTGCTTCTTTCCTTGGGTTTATTTTACTGCACTGATTGGTTCATTATGAAGGCAGTTTTCACACTGCCAACATAGGAGCAAAAGTCTGTGGATAGTCTGTACATAGTTTCACTTTGAAAATTGCTTTAGGAAAAAGGACCTTCAGACACCCATCCTTTCTCTGTGAGTACTTCTACTGATTAAAATAATGTGTGCAATTTTGAGAAAAAGAAAAGTATTCAAGTTGTTGGAATTCCTACTCCAGTCCCATTCAAAGATCAGCTCTGTTGAATTTGGGTAATGGTACTTTTATCTTCATTCAACATAGGTGATCTTCAACTTGCATATTTCTGCAGCTAAAACACAGTTTTACCTGTGGGAATGGCTTTGAAAATTGCCCCTCCCATGGTTATGCCATCAAAAAGTTTGATTTAGATTACAGAGCCTATGCACTAAAACTCATTTTAACAAGAACAAGTTAAAAAGGAATTACTTAACAAATAGTGTACAACATTTTTTTTGCTCCTGCTAAAAGACAGAGGGGCCCTTGTACTAAGGTGTGTTAAGTGGTTATCATGGGAATTAGCATGCGTTAACTGGTAGCACAGGCCCATGCTGACGGTTATCCTGCAGATGTCACAGTTACCGCATGCTACTTCTCACGGAAACTGCACATGGCACAATTGGGCAGGGGGAGCACATTGCGGTTAAAGTGGGAGTACATATCATGCACTGTCAATGTTGCAATTAGCGCAGGTTATAAATAGTGCTTCTGTACCTACCACTTAAGAATGAGTTACCTATCTTGTTAGTTCTGCCCCTTCCTAGATTCTGTCCCATTTTTTAATGTATTGAATCCTAAATATAATCCTCAATTTAACTGTTAAGGGGGTGGAAGGATACAGTAGATACAAGTGCAGTTAGCGAGCCACCTCAAGAGATGCGCCATTCATTTAACGTCCTTAAAGAAGTTTTCTCTTTGTTAACTGAATAGCAAAATGCTGGATACGCCCCAACAGCTAACCTTAACTCGTTACCAAATAGGTCCCATAGGAAGCCTTTTCCTTGAGGTAGGATTTTCTGCTTCCCCTTTTCAACTTCATTAAATTTCAGATAGCTGGTACCATGTTGATAAGCTGATTGAGGAGGAGGATATAGAAAATAATGAAAAATTACTGAACAATGACATATAAGTTGGTTCTAGCTCAAGAATGATACCTAGAAAGAGAGGTAGGAGGAATGGGTGAAAGGCCAGAGCCAAGAAGAGAAAAACCATTTGGGAAGTGTGTTGATGAGACTTTATTTCCCTTGAGTAGCATCTCATTTCAGGTACTGAGATGAGGCTATGAGTTGACTTAAGGCAAATGTATAGAATGGAATGGGAGATGCTTGATTACTAAGTGAATCAAGGGCTATATAGATATATAGAAGCGATTATCATCAGTATAAACGATTGCTATTTTAAGCCTCTAGATCTAGCTAGTGTGAGATAGATAGACTTTTGAAAGGTTAAAGGCTAGCAGTTTAACTTCATGCTATGTACAGAGTAATTCTAGTAGACTATGAAACTAGTAATTCAGTCTGTGAGTTTTAATTACATCACTGCAGTTGACTCTATGTATGGCCTTGGGCAAGCCATATTATCCTAATTTGCCCGTCTCTATACAATTACAACAATAAAGCCCACCTAAGTTGTAAGTTTTGTATATGAAACTCACTGCAACTTTTTAGAAACAGGGAACAGGCTATCCACAAAAGACCCTGTGTGGCGATAATTTATAACAAGGCATTTCAAGTAAGAAGGTAAGCAGGCGCCTATTTTAAGCCTATAAAATACTAGCATAACTGGCGGGGATCGTGCCTTAAAAGCAGGTGTGGGACATTTATACCTTCTTGTTGGCAAGTCTAAAAAAACATGCATTAGGTACACAAGCAAGTGCATAAATTAAAGCATTTTATAATCAGCAGAAGGACTTGCGAACTCTGCCCAGACCACGCCCCCAGCTACACCTACCCTCAGAGGCTTAATTTATGCCGGTCACTGTTTCATATGAGGCCATTTACACATGCACGCTGCCACATCTGCACAAAAATGACTTTATAAAATGACCCCCTTTCTGTCGGGGAAGACCTAGATCTGCAGCAGAGATATAATAAAAACTAGTTTAATGATGAATGAAACCAGGAATAGAAATGGTAAGGAAAATGGGCAAAGGGGATAGGAAGAACAAACTCATACACTTTGCTGTTGGGAAGGAGATTGACTCATTTACTAGCAGCGCATTGTTCCTAGAAAGAAAAGTGCTAATACTCAAGTGCCGGAGCTTTTTCATTAATACATGAGGATCATAGGTCAACTTTAGTAGGCAATGAAAAAGGCACCGGTACTCAGTGCTACCAAATACCCCCTCAAAACAAGCCCTGTTTATTAGTACTGAGGCCATTGAGTGAATAGGTAGCAGTGGTTTTGGATAAGGGAGGGAATGGGTGAGGAAGGGGCACTCGCCATAGCAAATGCTTGTAGCTTATGATTTATTTATTGCATAGCAAAACGTTTGAGAAATAAGCATAAGCCAGCTAATGCATCAAGTATTAATCAGTAACGGCAGTGATGGATCATAATGCCTTAGGAACAAGAATCCAAAATTAGTAGTTAGATCCAATGCATACATTTATTTATTTATTTATTTATTTAACATTTCTTATATACCGCCTTTCATGATATCAAGGCGGTTTACATTGAACGTTGGCTTTATTATTCTTTCCCACCCAACAGTAGTTGGGCAGAATTAAATAAAAGGGGTTGAGAATATCTGTCTGTCCCTCTGTCTGGCTAAGAGTAAAATAACTCTCTGAAAATTAAAAGGGGTGGGATAAAGCTTAGCCTGTGGGGAAAATGTTTAGAGAGACACATCCAACTATGAAAATGGGCCAAATCAGATCAGGGATTCCAGAGAAATACTATAAGTCCCCCAAAAAATGAGATCAATGTATTTCTATGGGAGAAGGAGTTCCAGCTTTTCTAGCATAGAAACTTATATACAGTGAAACATAGTAGTTAAGGAATAGCTCCTTTCAAACTCTCTTTTCTTGTTCTCTACCCTACCAACCTCCCCCCCCCCAAAAAAAACCTACCCCCCTATGATTGCTTTACCACCTTGCCTCCACCCTCAAAAATACTCTTGCAACTGCCCTACCAACCTATCAAATGTTTCCACCATGAAAAAATACCCCCACAACTTCCTCACCACCCTGAGCACTGCCCCACCCCAAAAACTACACTCCTACATTCTGCAAACTGTCCCTACCCCAAAAAACAACTTTCTACATCTGCCTCACCATACCGCAAACTGCCCTCCTGCAACTGGCTCACCACACCAAAGACTGCCCCACCTCAATAAACAACCTCCAATAATTGCCCCTCCACCACACAAACTGTCCCATCCCTAAAATATACCCCCTCAATTGCCCTACTACCCTGTCAACTGTCCTTTACTCAAAATCTACCACTTGCAACTGCCCCACTAATTCATACCCTGCCCCACCCGTAAAAAAACACTCCCTCACAACCAGCTTACAACCCCACAGACTGCCCCACCCCCGAAAAATACCCCCACAACCATTCCACCACCTTGCAAAATACCAAATCCCCAAAACGTGCTCCTTGCAACTGTTCTCCTACATCTGCCCTACCACCCCGCAAATTGCCTCCACTCAGAAGAAGTATTGCCTTGCCATTTCTCCCGGTTTACCAGTCCCACAGGGCACATTGCTAGCTTGGTACGATCCTGGCACAGCCTATCATTCAGTGAAGGTGTCATGTTCATCTGGTTGCATTCAGAGCGTATTCTGTGGTGGCAAAGTGTGATGGAAAATTGCAGTATTGTTATTCTTGTTGTAATCTTTGTGTGTTTAAATGGAAGACTTAGTGCTGTCATAGCCATTTTCATCAACATTTGGGTATTACAGAAATTATATAATTGTGTATAGGTAGGAAAAGACTTTGTCTTGGGCATTCTGCTACATTTTTCAGTCCAGATATAAAAGAAATGTTGACCGTCTTGACTCTCAAACTTATAAAAACCTGAGATTATTGGAGTCAGTATTGTAACCACTGCTATTTTTCTGTTCTTCCAGTCATGTCTGGCCTCATAGTTCCCCCAATGTAACATCAGGAGCAGATACCCTGGAACGGAGTATGCGGATGTGACATTTTCCAATACTGACTATTCAACTGCCAGCGAGCAAGGGGTTCCCATTGCCTGCATAGGAACTCCTGGCTCCTGTATGGAAGGACTCACTTACTGCGTCGGAACCAACTGAGAAATAAGAAAACAGGCTTCAGCAAACAGCGAACCGGTTAAAGATTGTGCTTAAAATACCTGAATTAAAAACAGAGATGGGACACATTAGTGTCAGCTGGAAGGGATATTTTACCATCATCTGTCCATTCTAACGTGTATGTTCCAGGAAACCACCACACATGAGAACAACTAAGAAGTTAAGGGCCGTCACTTTAATTGCATCCATTCTGGAACCCAGCTGCTCAAGCACTAGTGAAATAAGTCTACTAATGAATCATAACAGACCCCACCCAAAATCTGTGGAGCATTTTTCTCTTCCCTGGGCGATAACTTCCCACATTGGAACTCCTCTATTTCCCAAAGGTAACATCCAATCATATGCATTCCATCTACTGGGATTTACTTAGCTTATTTGATACTTAAAAGATGGTGGAGATTTAGCTCCCTTCTGTTATTGGAGTATGTGCTAAGTTAAAAAGTGACTGATGTATTCCTACGGCTTGAAAACTGGGGAGACAGAAGCAAAATACCTTGTGAACTTTGTTTCAGCTGACTTTTACTTTAGGAGCTGAGAAGCCCCAATTTGTTTTCATTTATATTCTGGCTTTATTTCCAGCAGCCTCTAGGAACAAATCTGCTTCATTATTTGACTTTGGCGACTTCATACCACATTAATTTGTTTCATATTTATCATAAAATTGTTGTAATCTATTGCAATACACTGTGTTGCAGCTGATTTCTTCTGAGATACAAAAACACACAATAAACACTTAGGAGGTAATGTTATAAAGTCATTCTCGCACATAAATGATCTCTTTTAGAATCCCAAGTGACGTAAAACAGTGCACTTCGGCATGAAGGCATATACTTTGCCAGTAGGCGTAGCTGGGAGCAGAGCATGGGCGGAGACATAGGTGTGCATGTATTTTATATAATACACAAGTACCAATGTGAGATACATGTGGGCGTTTGCAGCACCTCCAGGGCTGGTGTAAATGCCTGCGTCTGCAAAGCAGATGCACGCTATGCCACTTAAACTAGTATTTTATAAAGACTAGTATAGGCCTTCATGTCTGTATAAAATAAGCACCTGAAAATGTGCTTTAGCTAGGCGTCCCCTTATACAATTGCCCCTTAAGAGGGTCATTTTATAACTGCCCATGTTGATGAAAAGGTACATGTTTACTTTTCATTCCATGGACTTTGCTGGATTTTCAAAGTCTCTTCGGGGATAAACTATACTAATTTTTCCACCAAATTTCCTCAGAATTTAAGGGAGATTATTTGTATTTTAAAATAACAAAAAAAGGAGTGAATTATAGGGTAATAAGATGGGAATGGTGGAAAATGTGCATGACAGTAGTAGGAAATTGGAAGGTAACTACTTATTCATAATTACTTTGAAAAACTGTGGAAAAATGTAAAACTGCAGGAAGCCGAGGCAACTGTCCTTCTGTCTCGGGCACTGCTGGTATGTGAATTATCTTATGTAGCACTTTCTACACTAATGGTGCTAAATACCTAGCACTTATTATTATTACCTATTAAGTGTATGAACTAAAATATGGGTAGCAGACTTCAAAAATGACCTAAAAACAGTTAAAAGCTGTAAAATAAGGGAAATACTTTTGAAACCTAAAGAAGGGTGCTGATCAAAAGTGATTTGCGTGCTTCCTTAGATTTAGGTCCAGTCGTAGCACTATTCTTCCCCACTCATTCCGATCTGCTGTCTATTTTCTTATGCTGATAGTTAAAATGATCTCCCCTTCACTTGTTTCCTATCCCTTTCACTTATTGCGCTAAAAAAATAAATGGAAGATGACCTTCTCCACCTTTCAAAAATGAATTGCCTAGGAATTGATGGATAAAATCAGTAAATACTGTTTTTGTTGATCCTTGCATGAGATGTGTCAGGGTCACTTAGAATGTATTCGCGGCATTTCTATTAAGCATGTTTGGAGCATCCTTTGGGAAAAGAAATCTGTGAATGTTTTATCTATTCTGCCATGCCTGATCTTCTTTGTAAACTCTTCTCAGAATGGAATTCCATGGATTACATCCAGAAAACAAAAATATTGGGATATTAAGCCTTGAAATTTTAATCTGTGCAACACACGTACAATTTTTTTTAAAAATGCTGAGGCGTCTGTCCAGGGAATGCCTTGAAATTGTATTCTAGAAATTCTTGGAAAATATAGATGCTAGTCTATGGAATGTCATCTGGGAAAAGCACACGATATTCAGATACTTAACTTTGAAATTCACATTGGAAAGAATCTCATTGAAGACAAAACCTGGAATTCTGTGACTCACACATCCAAGAAATTCCATAGAATCTCATCTAGCAATCTAGGAAAAGTCAGTTACAACATCATCTTGACTTATAAAACAACATACCAAACCACACGCACATCTACACACCCACAAAATCAAACTCATGAATCAGTAGATTGGAAAATGTGCTGAGAGTGGACTAGAAATTTAGCATGTTAGAACTGAGAGGTTCTGCCTCTCATCCCTTCAGAGGATAGTCCAGTCCTGTTAGAGTCTGACACAGAATCTAGGCTTATTGTACAGTCTTTCCCTGAATTTTAGGTACTTAGAAACTGTTGGGTAAGATGCGTTTATTGTGATTTTTGTATGTATTTATAAATAAGAGTCTTTCTTCTCTTTCCTTTCAAAGTGACTTCAGGCCTGAATGATGTATACACATGTTGGTGTGTGAATAATGACTTTTAGATAATATCCCTTTTTTGTAAAAAAAGAAAACACAAAAAACACAAAAAAAAACAAAAGAAAAAAAAGCTTAGCTGGCTCCCTGATCACCTTCATTTTTAGGGGGAGTGGAAAAATAACAATTTTGTAAAAACTGCAGAGTGGGAGGGACAAGAAAACGTTTATCTATGTATTTATCTTGTCATTTGGAATGGCTTCCTTTGTATTTTATTTTCATGCGTCTGTTGTGTGTTATGTGACAACTGTATATGATAACAACGTTGATTATCCCATGCACTCTTTAAATGTAAGCACATGTAAAGCAAAATATATCATCATTACTGACTTATAGGCTCTACCCTAGATTATACTTCCTGTATTTGCCTTTAGAGAAATCAAGTTGATTTCTCATGCTATAGGGGCTTTTGATTCTGCCCCATTAGTCGTTCATCTCAAGTAGAAAACCACATTCCTTTTTTTACTTGCTAGGCCTCTCCCCTTACATTTTCCCATCTAGCTGGCAGCTGGAAGTCATTATGCCCGGCTTCCATGATGTAGCCCCTATCCTGTTATATCCCACATCTCATTCCACTTTAGCAAATTACTGCAGTGACCAAAAGAGAAGGATGCGTTCCATCTCGGATGAACTTCATATGCTCCTTTCTAGTCAGTCATGAAACATTACTGTTAGAACAGAGCTTGACTCGATCCTCTCTAGAGAACCTGAAAGTACTGCTTGAGCATCAGTTAACCTCAAAAGAAGCAACATGAGCTCAGAATTAAGCTCATGATTTCTGCTTGCCATTTTGGAATGCCCGTCACTGGGCTACTAGGGGTAGTCTAGCTCTGTTATGTTTTACATACACTGCAAGTACTGGTGTTGCCTTAGCGGAGAAGTGCTTTATGTAGCAGGAACAGCTATCAGGATGTGCTGTGATTGGCTGAGTTGGTACTTTGATGCTGACCATGTTGGAACTATGTTGTTCTCTTGTATTGCTAGTAAATATTTCTGACAACAGAATGTTATTATGCGTGTTTGCTTTGTGTAAATGACTTCCAAATCTCAGCTGTGTTCTTTGTAGGGATATGCATTCATTAGCGTGATTTTGAAAATTTAATGCACGCAAAATCTATTAAGTGTGCAAACCAATGAACTAGCATGCATAAAGTTGATTTGCACACATTCAAAAGTTCTAATGCACATTAAATTATTTTTATTAATATGACCATATGAAATGAACTGAGGGCCCGATATTCAAAAGGCATTTACACAGTTAATAGACAGTTAACCGTGTAAATGCCTACTAAGCAGATATTCGACGGCACGTACACTGGTGGTGCCGTTGAATATCCCCGACTAAGTCCCCTACATGCCCTGATGCTAGTCGGCTAGTATCAGGGTGTGCCGGGGGTGCTCCGGGGCAGAGTAGAAGCGGGGACCAGCGCTAACCATGCAGCACCAATATTGGAAGCTGCACAGTTAGTGCTCAGCGTCTATAAGATAGGTGCCAAGGCTAACCATGCATCATCCAATACCGATGCTGCACGGTTAGCCTCGGTGGCTTCCGGGCAGCAGCGCAGCCAGACCTAGATATTCGCTTCCGTTGCCGCAGAAGTGAATATCCGGGGTTTGGGGGTGGGTGGGCAGGGCTAAGTGGCTATGGCACTTAACCCTACCCAGTTGAATATCAGACCCTGAAAGTCTAATTAGGAAAAAATGAATATGAAAAAAAAACATTTTTCTGAACCCATCCCTAGTTCTTTGTTTTCATGACATCATAAGGTTGACTGATGATATCAAGAGAAAGTGCACAGCTTGACTCTCATAAGTCATGCTTACCACATATGAAGAAAGCTATTGCACTGTTGGCTATACTGAGCGTATATGAGTTGGAAGTCATTGAACAAACATATAGACACCATCAAGATCTCAGTGGCTTTTATCATTGGACGGGCACTTTCAAATAAATTTTAGTATTTTACAGTTCCATCAAAACCTTTCAGCAGTTCCATTTATTTGGTTAGATCTTTGCTGCATTCAGGTAACCACCTACAAGATGACATTTCACACATGATGTATCTCAAGGAGCTTTCTTTAAACTGAGGGCATCTGTATAGCAACAGTTTCCTTCTATTTGATTGTTTTCGTTCATTGTGTGATTTTTAGCACTGTCACACGCATTTTCTTCCTTAGGGGGAAATACGGTGTAGCGGATAGAATGGGGTTCAGGAGTTAAAAGGACTCTAGCCATTTTTAAATCCTAAACCTGGTGCGACTTTGGGATTAGTCGGTATATGTGATTTCCAAATTGAGGCCCTTTCATAAATAGCATTGCTCCTTTTCCCCTCTTTTCTTCAGAAACATGTGCACCTCTATAAAATACAATGTAGTCTTGTTTGGATGAAAGATGTGGTAGAAATGTGGCTTATTCTTTTACTCTTGCAGGGTCTGCCAGCCTAATCTCTTGGAAAGCAGCATCTGGTTTATATCGGGTTTAGCAGCCAAGCATCCATTCCTTATGATCTGTTTTTGCTTAAGTGATATCACTTATCAGCCACTGGACGTGTCTTATTTATACTTTAGTTTAAAAGAACACTAGGCCTTTTCAGTAACAAGTATTTCCCATTCTGTGTCTGTGTATGGTGACTATATCATTCAGTTCACCATGGCAATTCTTTTTTCCATTTCTGTTTTTATGATTCCCATCCAGAGATGTACTGCCAGTTTCTTATCGGGGGGCTCTCACCAGTTCTGCTGAATTCAGTGAGACACTCTTCGTTTTCATAAAGTAATTTAACAAGGGACTCCTGGGAGCTCCTTCCAGCATATCACTGTTGCTATCCCAAACTTGGCAAGCTCTGCAGTTTGCCACGTCATTAGAAAATGTAGAACTGTCACTCTGCAAATGCTCTTGTAATGGGATTATAAATAAATAAATGATAGACGGCTAGAATTACTTTTCTGGTCACCCTGGTCTGTGGAAGAAATCCTTATGGGAGAGAGCCCACTGAACTTTACATGGTTTATGCCATTTAATAATTTAAGGTGTTGACTTGCACAGATGATGCTGCATCCTCTATAGCAATTCATAGAGGAAGAAGGAACGAGAAAGGAGCCTACTTGCCGCTCTCATGTTTTCAAGTCCAACATCGACTGCTTTATAATTATCTTGCCCCAAACTAGACCAGCAGCATTTGCACTTCATCAAAATGTATATATTGTTAGGGGTTTTGTTTAGCCTTGACTTATCAACTTATTTTAAGGATGCCATGTTTGATATCAGACTAGAGGTGTGAGCTTCTTGAAAAGCTGCTGGAAAAGATATTGTAGTATTAAAGAATAAGATCCCGTGTATCCCTCAACAACTTTTAACTTTTTTTGTTGGACATAAATCGTGCAGGGCAGGTATTGCAAAACCATGCCCCAGTGCACAATACATATGATATGTATTGTGCACTGGGGCATGGTTTTGCAATACCTGCCCTGCACGATTTATGTCCGCAAAAAAAGTTAAAAGTTGTTGAGGGATACACGGGATCTTATTCTTTAATACTTCCATATATTGATCACCGTTTGGGGTTTGTTTTGGAAAAGATATTGTGACATATTGCAAAACCTCGCATTGTATCCCTCACAGAATTTATGAGAACCTGAGGTTGGCCACTGTTGGAAACAGGATACTGGACTTGACGGACTTTGGTCTGACCCAGTATGGCATCTCTTATGTTCTTATGTTCTCCAAGGCACAGCAAGGTTTATCATAGGGTAGTATAAAGCAATTATAACATGACCTGCTGTAATTCCACTGAGTAAGTTGTGTTACTTGGTGAGCTCGATGTTTGACTTACTAGATGGAAACTGAGATATGGAGATTATTGTTTCTAGTTCATTGTCAGAAATCTAGTCCCTTGTCAGAAGTGACTGAAAATCACTCCCAAATGAAAGGAAGTTGGTATACCCTATGGTGTCTATTCGTCTGCCTTTCCCATCCTCAACAAGCCTCCCTGTACGAACAGGGAGTTTGTACAGGGAAGTTAGATGGGGACAGGAAAGGGGCGGTCTGTGGCCCTCAACATACAGGGCTGATTCTGATGTTGGCCCTGTACATCTGGGGCCATCAGAGTAGATAGGAAATTATTCCACCTCTGAGGAATAAGTTCCCCTAGACGGGAGAGGACGGCAGGCCCGGGGCACATCAAAGGGCGGGTGGGCCATGAAGATTCCCCGCAGCCTGACCCTAGTTGTGGGAGGCCTCAGGGGTTGGGCTGCGGGGAAAGTACAAAGTCGGTGGCGGCCGAGATCGCAGCTCCTGAATGGAGCCGCGGTGCATGGCAACCGGACACCATGGCATCATGGCTCCATTCAGGAGCCTTGACTGAGATAGCTGGGCAGTGGCCTGCACATGCAGCCCAATTAGAATCGGGTCTGGGCCTGCACATACAGGCCTAGACAGGTTTCTTATCCCGCGGAGTTAGACATGCCCCGCGAGATCAGAATCCCGTCTATCTCTATGCATCTGGTTCCGACCAGACGCACAGAAGCTGGGATGTCTACTGTGGAATAGACCTCCATGTAATATGAGTTGTTCATCTGTGTTTGCTAAAACCAGCATTGCCATTGACCTGCCTTTGTGCCAGCAAGGAGGCCAAGGATTCTCGACATGGAGATTAAACTACTCTCCAGACATTTGGAGGTAATTCCACCAGGCCATCTTTGGTGAAACCAACGCTGCCATTGTCAAGACTGAATTAATTAAGTTAATAAATGAAGAATTTTATTTTCAGTGTTGTCCATGCAGCATATTTCATAAATGAATTCACTAGAAATGTCATATAAAATATCATATGGCTATCAGTCTATGAAATGATATATCACGAACTGCTCAGCTGAGTGATTTAGCATTAGAATGTATTTTATAAAATATCTTTCTAGCCACATTTTTAGTGATAGTATTGCCAGTAATTTACATAGCAGAGATGCAATAGTCTTTGGACAGGTGGGTGACCTGTTGGTTCTAGGCATCTATAACTCTTCCATTGTTTGCATAACCTTAAAGAAAAAAAATACAGTCCTGGACTAATCAGTCACTAGTAACCTTGAACTAGGGACTATTGCTTTAATAAATATGAAATTTGTCCATTGGATGGCATAATAATGCATTTTGGCCTGCTCTTGTGTTCAAGCACCTATTTGAAAGTACATTCGGATTTGTTTTAAGGAGAGGGAAACAGAAATGCTTAGTATATTTATTAAAATAAACAACCAACAGAATTACAGTAGTTCTTGCCAGAAATGGCCCGGTGCTGATTGACAAGCCTGTTGAAAGAAATCTGGGGCTGTGATATGCCTGCCTCTCTTGTTCCCTCCCTATCAAAGACTCCAGCTAAACTTTATTCCCAGCAGGAATAGTGATGCTCTTCTCAGTCTGGCACATTTCATTTCTGGAATCCTATGACTGGAGAAAGGATGGTGTTGTCTGAATATACAAGTATTTTCTAGGTTAGGTTACAACAGTGGTGTTTGTTTCCAAAGCTGTAAAATAATGGGGAGGGGAAAAGGGGGGGTTTAGAGAATGGTGAGGAAGTTGGGCCGCGACAGTCCACAGGATTTTCATATTATCGTTTCTATTGTACAGATTCATAGAGCATTGCAGAGACATATCTGCGGTGTAGTCAAGATAGACTGATAATTAGGGATGTGCATTCATTAGCGTACATTCGGTTCAGTAGTGTGCCTTAAAAAATTTAGGAGCCCTTTTGCTAAAGTGCACTGAGGTTTTGCACCTCCTAATGCATCAATAGCGTACAAAAATCGAGGCAGAGTTACCGCATTAACTGTTGGGTGTGTACAGTATCTTCCCGTCAATTGACGTGCGGCACAGTGCGGTAATGCGGGGAGCTATAACCTTGGGTGCAGTTAACTTCAGCTATTGAGCTAGAGTGAATTGCACTTGTGCTAATTGCAAGTGTCACAGTCGGTGCGCAGTGTTCACCGTGCACACGTTCCGCCTCTAACCTTCCCATTTCACACTCTAACATGCGATGCGCAGTGAGCGTGGAAATCAGCATGCGCTGTCATGGCTATTCGCTAACTGTTACACAGGCACAGCGCATGGTTAGCACATGCCTAAACCTGTGTTAACTGTGTAGCGCATATTAGTAAGCATGCCCTTTAGTGTGCACTAACTCATTTTAATACGCATTAACGTATAAATTGACGCACAGTAAGTCAATTAGTATATGCTAAAAAGTTTTATTGCACATTAAGACATTTTTATTAAAACGTGTGAAATAAATTGGAAAACATCCAAAAACTGGGGGAAAAGGCTAAATCAACCAAAAATAAACCAAAACCTTTTGCCCTGTGCACATCCCTACTGATAAGAAATACAGACAAAAAATTCATACTAGGTTTTTGAGTTAGAAGACAAACCAGGTGGGCTATAGGTGGGATTAAATGAGGAATGAGCAACTAAATTAGGAATGAGTAGGAGCAAAGCTACTACTACTACTATTTAGCATTTTTAGAGCGCCACGCACGCAGCGCTGCACAGCTAACCTACAAGAGGTAGTCAGCATACAAGAGATAGTCCCTGCCCATCAGAGTCATGCTCATCGGAGCTTACAAAACTGCAAGATTATGGGCATCATTTCCTATTTATTTTTCCCATTCTGTGTTTAGGGGAGAGAAGGGAGCTTAATTCATCAGGCCCTCTGTGTGGTATTGGGAGAGGACACCAATGTCTCTATTAAGTCCCTTTGTTTCCAGCTATGTGCAGTAACTTCCGCCATAAATGAAACAGGTTAATTTTATTAAAAACGGAAGATACCACATGCAGTCATTAGAAAAAATCTCTTCTTGCAACCTAAGCAAACATTAGCAATTTGTCACCCCTCCAGAGAGAAGTCTTCAGACTTATGAATGGTTCTTTTCTTTTCCTAGATTTGATATTGAATCATAATCCAAAACATGACCCTTTTGTTAATATGTGCTTACACTTATGGCATGCATTTAGTACTTCAGTTTCATTGGCATGTGAAAGTAGTTTCTGGTCATACCTGGAGCAGATAATTAGTTTCATAGGCATTCCTTGGAGTTGTCATTTCATTGTGGTGTTTACTTTTCTAAATATTTTGCAATTTTGGGCTTCCACCTGCTGTTGGGTACTCCATGCAATATCCTTTCTTAAACTCCTGGAGCTATCTGATACTTCTGTCAATTCAAAGCAAGCATAAGAATCGACGATGGAGGTAGAGGGTGAAAGTGAATTGCAGAATTTGTCCTAAGGGAGAAAAAGTTAGATAGCAAAACATGTAAAAGGAAAAAAATGAGGCCTTTTACCTCTGATGTGCAAAAAAGTGGGTTTATGCCATGGCTTAAGTCTAGTTCACTGAAGCTGTTCAATCTGGTTTGGTTCTGTGAGGGGGAGCTTCACGCTTCAGTTTCATTGTAATAGTAACCTCACAAAATGATTTTATGGTTGGAATGGTTAGAAATGGGAATCCAGAGTACGTTTTCCCATCCCCCCCTCCAGTTCCCTTGGGTTCTTGAAATCTAATCCTGGCATTGCTGCTGACTTTCTGTGTGACCTTTGGCAAATCACTTTACCTCGGTGTGCCACAATTTAATGACATTCTGATTGCGTAAGAGCAATACCATTCTTCCTGTTTTTTGAGAACTGTCACTCATTCCAAGTGCCAGAAATATGAGGCCAAGCCATCCATTTCAGAGGCGGCCGTGCTTGTGTTGCTAGCATAATCCATATCAAGTGTTTTTATAATAATATGATTGCTTAGCACATTGGTCTCCTGTTTTGATTAGGGTCTTGTTCACTATGTTATTTTCCCATTGACGGAGAACGGAAAAAGAGCCCAAATGAATCAGGCCCTAAATATGCTGGCATCCAAATAATTGCTAATCTGCTTTTCATAATGACAGTTACTTAGGAGGCTAGTTTAGAAGGCTTGCACTGCTTTTACACATGTAAATGGCGATATGTACGTGCGTAAATGACAAACACGATCGAAAGCTGCCATTTACACGTGTAGATCTGGAGCATGCACAGTTTCCAAGGGAGTGCGTTTTGGGCAGTCTGCAAAAGCATGCATGGATTTGGGATGTTGCAGTGGCAATGCATGCACACCTAAAGGAAAGCGCGACATGTGCATTTACACCTGCTCCAAGGCAGATGCAACTGATGATTGACTGCTTGTTTGGACATGAGGTTTGCATGAGCGATTGAGGCAGCACTTGGGTTTAGCTCTGCAATGTTTAAAATCGCCTCAAAAATAAAAAGAAAAAAATAGCTCGTTTACATGGCTCCTTAATTGGCTCTTCCTGGACAACCACTTTTGTAAAATCTAACAGTTACACCTGCAGGTAACGTGTTCCTTCTGAATGTGCTGGTACTCGCATGTGCATTTCCGGGCATCTTTGTACAAAAGCTCTGCATTCAGCGAGCTTTTTGTGTAATACTCAGGGAATTGTGTACATACTGTCCCAATTCCCACCTAGATACCTGTGCAGTATTGGCTTTTAGAGGGTAATTTTATAGCAGGGCATCTAGGATAAGAACAGAAGCAGGCATCTCTTTTAAGCCTGTTTTATAAAGACCTATAGGCTCCTATTTGCCGTTATAACATATTGGAGTAAGTGGCAAGGATCGTACCTTAAAAGCAGAGCCCGATATTTACATCTGCTTTATAGCAGGTACAAATGAACACACATAAAGTTCACAGTTACATGAGTAAATTAAGGTATTTTATAATCAACTCATGAACTTGCAAATTCTGCTCACATTGCCCAGACTACACCCCTAGCTACACCTGCCAACCAAGTACAAATGCTCATGTCAATTCACATATTTTTCTGATGGTTAGGATATTATAAGATGCGATTTACCCAAGTATGTGGCCATATACGCACAAAAATAACATCATAGAATTCACCCCTTGGCAGTGGCGTACCAAGCCTATTTGGCACCCGGAACTGATGCCCCCCCCCTCCCCCACTCACACTCATTATAACGTTTTTGCTGGTTTAGCATGCTGCCTTTGCTCCAGGCTCGGCAGTTGTTCCCTCCCACACCAAAGTCTCACATTGCGCCTGTCATCGGGAGACTTGCATTAGATAGTCAATTACTGTAAAATATGTCCGTTTTCATGTGAACTGTGCAATAGGAACTTTTGGACACTTACCAAGAACATTCCCTCCTACTCCACTATCTTTCCATATCAACCTGCTTAACCGTGAATCTGAACAATTTCAGGCTGATCCCCCAAAGCATGTATGAAGCTGGCAGCAGCACTAACCACACACAGAAAGGCCATTTTTTAAACTGTGACAGGTCTGTGGACAAATTTGGTCATTCCACATATTTGAAACTGCCAAATTTATGCATTGGGAAAAGGAGCATGACTTTAAGCAGAACAAGAGTGAACAAAAAGGTGTGCACTGAGCAGGAAATTCAGGCATTGAAATAGTGCATATTCAGGTTCAGTTAGGCAGATTCAAATTTCTAGTGCACACAAATTGAACCCACAAATTAATGGGTGTGCAATCCATTTGCATGTGGTTAGAAACTTTTAACTCATATACAATACACACATTAAAAACAAATGTGTACAACGATAAAAACCATCAAAAAATGAGAAAAATTTAAAAAATCTGTAAATGAATCACTTTCTTTTTGGCCATACACATCCCTAAATTGCACATCTATGTGTCAATACCCAAAAAACTAGTATATATTGTGATTTCTTGTAGGAATATGTATTCATTTGTAGGCATTTGGTTTGTTAGCATGCCTTAAAAAATATAGTGCATGCAAAATTGATTTAACACACCTAAACCTACAAATTAACACACACAGAGGCTAATTTCAGAAACTCCTTCAGAGTTAGCGTGTGTTACCACACACGTACTTCAGGCCCTTTTTATAAAGTATACATATAGAGACACATTCTGTAGAGCACATCCAGGCCCCTGTGTGTCCGATCGGAATGGGATGCACAGAGGCAGACCCAATTCTGATCATGCAGGGGCTAGACGTGCCCTGCGGGATCAGAATCGGGTCTAGGGTCCATACATGCAGGCTGGGACCCAATTCTATGCCTGGCTAACTCAATCGGGCTCCTGAATGGAGCTGCGGTGCCATGGCATCCTGTTGCCATGGCACTGCAGCTCCATTCAGGAGCAGCAATCCCCAGTCGCCGACCCTCTTTCCCCGTAATCTGACCCCCGATCTGGCCTTCCAAGGTTAGGGTCGGGCTGCAGGAACCCCCTTCACTCCCTCACCTTCCTTGTGCTGCCCCTGCCTGCCATCCCCCGATGTCCAGGGAGACTTATTCCAACTCCAAGGTGGAATAAGTACCCCATCCAGTCTGCCGACCATGGACATACAGGGTCAAATTCGCCCACTGCTGCCCTAACTCCACCTCCGCAACGCCCCCTCCTGCCCCCCCGTCTAAGCCTCCCCGTACAAACTCCTGATTTGTAAAGGAGGCTTTTGACAGGGCCGACAGGGAGGCGAATAGAGGGAATGGACGTCCCATCGGGTCGTGCATCCCCGCTATTTGCATGACAGAATAGATCCCACACTTTAGAGGGGTGTAAGTGGTACAAAAATGCATGTCAGTCTAGTTATGCCTGTTCTATGGCAGGTATGAATGCCTGCGCCTATAGGTTTTAGGAACTTGCACAAGTTATAGTATTTTATACCTTCTGCATGTAAAATTGCACTCTGACTATGCTCTGCCCAAACTCTGCCCCTCTGCACACCCACACTGAAAGTATGTCGATAGGACTTACACATGTGACTTCTGTGCTAAATGGCATGTGTCTTTACACACCTCCCTGATAAAATCAGCCCCATAAAGTCAATTTGTGAACATTAAAAAGTTCTAACTTGCATTAAAAAATATTATTGCACAAATGTGAGAAATGAAGCGAAATAAGTCAAAAATCGGGAAGAAGGGCTATAAATCTTAAAATGAACCAAACTTTTTTTTCTGCACATCCCTAATTTCTTGGACATTCCAACACAATGCATTGCATGTCATACAAGAGTCCAATTCAACAATAGAGATTCCTGTGATTGAAGCTGTAAAAATTCTCAGTGACAAAATAGTGATATATCCAGGCAATAATATCCAATGAGATGTCTGGCTATGCTTTATGCATTCATGCTTTCAGAACCAAGTATATTCAATCTCCAGAACTTCATACAAGCGGGATGAAGTAACTGGGCACACTGGCAACGTAATTTTGCAACTGTCCACATCAATGACAAATGTGCATTTACTCTTTACCTCACAGACTTAGTCAAGTAGGTACTAAGATGTGATAAAATTACACATTTTACTGCAGTAAGAAAAACCACAGGCGTTCCTGATGTTACCGCAGGTTAGTGACTCCTGCATTGCTGCTAAGGCCGGTGCTACCATTAGGTGAACTAGGAGGTCACCTAGAGCGCTGGCCTTCCCGGGTACCTATGGCTGCCGCTGTCGCCCCTCTCTGGGACCGACAGCAAACGATAATAGTTTGAAACAGCCCCAATGCGCTTACCTTCAAGCTTCGGCACCATGGGGCTCTTTACTTCCACCTCTCTCCAACTTGCGCTCTAAGTGCACATGAAGTCGGCATCAGGCATCAGAGAGCAGCGGAAGCAAACAATCCCGCAGAACCAAAGCGTGAAGGTGAGCAACATAGAGCTCTTTGCAGCTATTGCCACCACTGTTGGTTCCAGAGAGGGGCAGCAGTGGTGGCAATGGGCGCTATGAGGTGAGGTGGGGCGTAAGGGATGAGGGTCACCTAGGGTGCCTCATCTCTTTGCACTGGCCCTGATTACTGCAGCCAGGAACATCTTGCATTCCCGAGTCGCTGTCTTACACATGCTGTGGGGAAAACATCTTGATGCTATCTTGCTCCCCTCAACTCTCCCAACACCCCAACCATACATCCTCTTCCACCACTGACATCCTCTCCCCCGATTCTCTTTTTGGAATTGACCTAGGCTTTCCCTGCTTCCCAGTGAACAGGCAGGAGTGATCTCTGGTCGCTCCTGCCCCGTCAAGCACCTAGGTCAAAATGGAATAATTTCTCAGTCTACTGTTAGAAGCCAGATAAAGGCATTTCTTCTTTGTTAAGCTTTGGTTGCAAAAGAAACAGGGGCTTATCAGAAACTCAGCTATGTCTGTAAGTGTATCTCCCTCTCTTTCCAATTTCTAAATGGTTGAACCAAGCTGAATCAAACTTTGTTTGAAGGTCAATCTTTGCGGGGACAACTGACTTTTGTATCTTTCAAAGTTGGTGAGTGACTTGGGGATGGAATTCATGATAGTCTTGAGAACTACTGGGCCAGTCCTAATGGAAGATCATTGAGCATAAGGAACTTTATTGGACAGAAGGAAACTTTGTTTGATCCTTTGCACTGACTGTTCATAAGGCAGCACAGTAATGGTTCCTTCCATGCATATTTTTAAAACCTGTTGATCTTGTTTAATCAGATTTGGGGTAAAGCTAGCCCCTTGGAGGAATATCTGAGGTACAGAGATTGCATGTTACTTGGGGTGGGGGGAGGGGAACAAGAAGGAACAAAGCTGGCAGTTTCCCAATAAGAAATGCATACTGGGAGGACTGATTTGACTCATATATCCTGAGATCCTTCGGGCCGATGCTAACAATGTTTGATATATGAATATAGGGCATAAGGAACTTAAGTTAGACAACATGAAATATATCAGTTTTTACCTCTTTTGGCAATATTGTATAAAAATGGAACCAAGGCGATCTAGAATGTCGTATATACTACTGGTTTAAAACTGACGTTTGCAGCCAAAAAAAACTCTCCCACACAGAGAACTGGCAGAACTTTACTACCAATTTTTAGATTGTTTCTTGGTTTGTAAATAAAACAAGCCACATTTACAGAATGTTTTTTTTTGGGGGGGGGAGGCAGGGAGGGAGAGGAGGAGAGTGTTTTTTTGCTTGTGAACCAAATTTAAACAGATTTAATTGTTTATCTCCTGATCAATTGCATTATCTCAAGTGATTTTTCTGGCCTGTTTTATAAGTCATCACAACGCATGATTTGACATAGCCCTCCACCCTATGCAAAGCACATGGGCATGGGAGTTTTAAACAGTGGTAGCTCCTCCAAAGGGTTGGCAGGGTTAGAGCAGAGGAACTGTGTAGGCACAGCACTTGCAAATGTTCGGTCCATAAGGTCTTTTACATTTTATTTCTTCATTTGGTTGTACAATTTGAAGTAGAAGCACACAAACATTTTAGACAATTACGTTTCTAAAATAGGCTGACCAGGTTTCTTGACATTGATCTAAACCATTTAGTGTGGCAAATATATCACACTCGGTTGTGTGTTATTAAATGATTACAATAGGATCCATTAAAGTCCTGGGGCTGTGAAATATAATGCATGCTACAATCTTACATCTCTTTACAAAATAGAATAATGTGGACTGCGATTGCACCTTTCATTCAAATGAGATCACAAAGTGCTTTCCAGTTATAGGAAATGAGGACGTTTGGATTAACCACAATTTGGCTTATATGTTTGGTATTTTTATGTCCAAAATCTTTGGAAATATAATACCATGGAAGTAGCCAAGTTCCAGATATTGTTCTTTGTATTCTAGAAAAAATATCTGCTTTCTTCTTTTAATGGCATTTCCAAGTTTGACTTTGTGAAAATTGTTGGTCTTCGAGTAGGAAAACGTCATTGAACTTGTGGGTGCTGATTGAAAAATATGTGAAAAACCCGTAAAAGATGAAAATGAACATAAAGGCAGGAGTGAATACTGAAAGACTCCCCCAAAAATTACAATTCTTTTGTTTTAGTGTTTCCTAATGTTGTTTTTTAATTGCCTTTCTCTTTTTCTCTTACGTGCCATGTACATTTCTCTTTACTAACAAATTCATTTAGAAAAAAAATCCAGGAAGTGAGGTCTGGCTCACTTTCAGCATTGTTTTTCTCCCACCTCAGTGTAACCTCTTCAGTCCCAATGCAAGAAAAGCCTCTTTCCATGGAAACTAACCTCTCGGTAAAAGAAAAAAAATGGAGCAAACAGATATGCAAGCTCCAGAATAGTGCCCCCTCTTACAAGCGACTCAGTTGCTGCATATTGGTAAAACATGACAAAGCACTTTTTAAACTGTATTATAGAGCATGTTTATCAGTTGATCAATATGCCATTCCCTACCCCCCCTAGTCTAGCCTCAGCATCAACTATGGTGTTTGCGTGTCCATTGGTAACATTACCTGTTGATGAATCCTGGCCCTGAGGGAAAGGGGAAAAGGCCTGTTTTGTTGCACATGAACCTAAAACACCATTTACTTATGCAATTTATGATATTGTATGCAATGATTTTTTGCTCGTCATAGCAGCTCAATGAATTATCTGTACAAAAAATTAATAAAATGATGCCTTATGATCGTATAGCATTTGTGTTTCTTGTCCTTTGCACACCATGAAATTGTGGGAGTTCATTTAAAATGCTGGGATTACAGTACATCTGTTTGCTTTCTATTGTGTCATTCATACAGATGTTTTACTAATGATAGTAAAGTGCAATTTAATACAAAACTCTTCAGACTATGTAGATCACAAGACTCTACACACTTTGGCCTACATATAGCTTAGCCAATGATGATATATGACTGGTGCCTATCAAAGACTCTCCAAGTCTCACATAGAATGTAAGACACATTTTATTTTCCTCTAAAACAGACATGCACAGATTAAGAAATGACACAAATGCAGAAGACAAACTGCTGCTGTTGTTGGTGGGAAGATCTACAAGATGTCCTAAGATCTGGATTAGGGTTTAATTACTTGCCTTTCCAAATATAACCTCAAGGTGAGGTACAATTCAGGTCTAGCTGGTAGGTTCATGCCAAGCTGGGCTTTAAGTTGTACCTGAAGCAACAGGGTTTGAAAATACATGTCTAAGATCATAAAAAGCTGTGGTTAGAGAAGCAGCACTTGAAACCTGGTTTCTCTTACCTTCAGCTTTCTCCTCTAACCACTAGTTTATTCTTTTGGTCAGCAAAGAAAATCAGGAACAGTTCAGACAGAATTTCCAAAAGACCAGTTGACTGAAGCGAAGTATGAGTGGGGCTAATAGGGTTCCTCAAGCCCCACTGCCCAAATAGGAGGAGGAGGAGAGCTAGAGAGAGTCATGAACTGTGAAAGCAGAGGTCAATAGAAACATAGAAAAATGGCGACAGAAAAAGACCACATGGCCTATCTAGTCTGTCCTTCCATATCAACAACTACAACAGTCCCCTTTTTTCCTTTAGAGATCCTCTGTGTTTGTCCCATGTTTTTTTTATTTCAGATACCATCCACATCTCTACCACCTCCACTGGGAGACTATTCCATGGATCCACCACTCTTTCCGTAAAGGAATATTTCTGCATATCACTCCTGAATCTATCCCCCAATAGGATGGCCTAAGATCCTGCCACATGAAAAAAATGAAAGTGTGGTGCACCATGAAACATAGCAAGGAGAAAAGCAACAACAGCCTACAAAAGATCCAGAACTTGTAGGCATGGCGTAACTGTCAAGGTCTATACTGCTGCTCGCTGAAGAGCTACAAAATACTACTAGTAAAAGGCATGGGGAGAAAGCATAGGGAAAGGAAAACAGGGTGGATGGGGGAGGAAAGGTAATGCAGTTGGGCAGAGGTAGAGAAAGGACCATTATAACGTGTCAGATGTAGTGAGAGAGAAGACAAAGAACAGAAGGGCTATGGAGGGAGAAAATGGCAGAGGTAAGAAGACTGAATGAAAAGATGTCAGAAGATTCATTTTTGTGTGTGTTCTTATTTGGATGATGTAAACACATCCCCAAGAATGCCTCTTTATAATCTGACTGGAAGCATGCATATTGTGAAAGCCCATACATGCTTTTAGTCACTCTAAATGGAACAATATTAAATTAAGATAATCTAGACAGACAGCTACTAATTTCTATAGCTCATGTACAGTAATTGCAAAGTACATAAGTGCTTCAGTAGCAATGATCTGCTAATTTTCAATGGGAAAACTACCTATAAAGTCCATGCATTTGTGCTTACCATTTCTGGGGGCAGCTAACCAAGGGTAAAATGACCTCATACATCTTAAAATTGAAATGCATTTGTGCTGTGTACTTTTTCTCTGGACCAAAATATCTTATTAGGAATGTCTTGTAAAAGTGTGCATGCTGTGAAAATTCATACCTACTTTGGCTGCTCTAAGGTAGATAATTTTCAACCAAAGTAGCCAAGCCAGCCCCAGGGCTAGAGAAAGGTATTGGGCGTCCTAGGCAAACATTCATCTTTATGGTCCCCCAAGATTTTGATAAACTCGACAATCATAATCATCTGAACTCTGCCCTTCCAATGGCAGTCCTGTGAAAATGTAAACTTGGACATCATACTTTTAAATATTAAGCTTGTTCTCCAGGAACAAGAAGGAAGTCAGTCCTCACATATGGGTAATGTCGGTGCCGACGGAGCCCATGCGGAAGCATCTCCCCAGCTTTCTAAGAAAGCCTTTGGGAGATGTCAACATGCATGCGTTGTCCCCTTTCTGCCCAAGGGTGCCATCTTGCTCAGATTCCTTTTTTCCACGGAGCCCAACAGACATATGTCCTGTTTCCCCGAAAAAATCTTTGACAAAACTGTTCCTAAAACTAAGTTTTCCAGTAGGCATACCGGTTCCTTTTCCCACCTTGAATCGGCACTTCCCAGTGCCGTTCTCGGCCCTTTTTAAATCAAGGTCTTCCTTGACCGGTGTTTGTGCCTTTTTTCTCCCAGGGGTTGTCGACTCCATCCAGGTGTTTCCCACCATGTCTCCTGGTGGGTTCAAAAAGTGTGACCACTGCAGTTGAATCATGTCTACTACTGATACCCATGACTGCTGCCTGCGCTGCCTGGGCCCAGACCATGACAGCACCTCCTGTGACCTGTGCCAGGCCATGTCAGCCAAAACCAACAAGAAATAGTTGGAGTTGCAATTTGCTCTCCCAAAAGGTGATTTTTGCTGAGTTTGCTGCATAACTGTGAGTCTGTTTGTCTCCAAATAACTGTGAGTCTGTTTGTCTCCAAATCTTTATCTATCTAATTTGTCCTTAAGTGGTGGGTTCCCTTACCTACTCCATTGTGTGTGCCCACAGTTCAGGAACAGCCTACTGGCCAGAGACACTTAGGTTCCCACCCCCTTACCCCTCACCCCACCCACCCCAGGGGCTACATTGCCTATATAGTGGTCACATACTTGCCATCTATCGTTCCTAACTGGGGTTAAAAGCCACATCATCTTCATCTTTTCTTCTTCTTCTTCTGGGACTGCATAAACATGTCGTGATTCAGTGCAATAACTGCGGTACTTTCATTCAAAGACGAATCATTTGGAGTCTACGAGCTTGTCCTATATGCCTAAAGTCAGCTGCCATGCATGAAGAACTGACTCTACTAAGGAAAGACCTAGCTGCCATGCATAAAGAAGTGTCTCTACTGAGGGAGGAACTGGCTGCAATGAAGCACACCTCTTCTAGGATACAAACTGAACAAAGTCCACCACCACCAAGAGATATCCCTGCACAATGCCGTCTCTGCCTTGGCTAATGAGGATGCCCAATCCAAAGAAACTGAAGGGCCCTTAAATGAGTCAGACAATGCCCAATCCCCTGCTAAAGCACCAAATATGAAGAAAACCTCACCAAACAGAAAACTACTACTACTTGGAGATTCCATCATCAGAGGCACTAACTTGGGAACACAGTTCAAAGGAGAGAAGATAGTCATGTGCCTACCAGGCTCTTCAGCCAGCAGGAATACAAACCAAGTTGTTGAATTACTTAGCGCAAAAAGCGAACACTCCAAACTGGATGTTATTATCCACTTAGGCACAAATGACCTGGCTAGAAACAGTGCCTCTACAGCCCAAAAGGACTTCCAATCTCTGGGAGAGAAACTCAAGCACGTTGTTAACACTGTTGCATTCTCAGAAGTTCTCCCTGTTCTTGGTAAGGGGACAAAAAGGCTGCATCGCATTAACAGCTTTAATACATGGCTCCAGACCTGGTGCAAACAAGAAGGATTCAGATTTATTGGCAACTGGGACAACAGATGGACCAACAAGAGACTATACTGTGCTGATGGACTACATCTCTCTGTCGCAGGGAAAAGAATCCTAAGTGAAAAATTCAGGCAGTATGTGGATATGCATTTAAACTAGGAAAAGGGGGTGACGGATGTGGAAGGTCAACATCTGCATGCTACCCCCAGCAAAAGCAGAACAACATCAGACACAGCCACACTTTTAAACCACACATCAAAAACATGTGGGAAGAAGTGGGCAGAACAAAATCAATGCAAAATACACACAAGCCAGGAAAATGCTGGAAAGCAATGAGCAGAAATGCTCAAAGCTTAGCCAACAAAATTCCAGACCTGGAAGCCCTAATGGTGGAAACGGATTTGGACATTGTGGCCATTACAGAAACATGGTTTAATGAATCATATGATTGGGATATAGCCATAGCTGGCTATAATCTATTCAGAAGAGACAGGGAAAATGGAAAAGGAGGAGGAGTAGCCTTGTATGTCAAAAGCAATATTAAAAGCTACTGAAATGCAGGGGACATGGGGAAAAGAAGAAGCGCTCTGGATTGCATTGGAAAGAGGATATGGCACTGTCATCCATATTGCTGTAGTCTTCAGACCTCCAACTCAAATTGAAGAGAGAGATAATGAATTGATTATAGATATTGCCAAGATATTAACAAAGGGGGAAGTGATCATATTGGGTGACTTTAATCTACCTGATGTGGATTGGATCACTCCTTCTGCACATCTGGAAAGAAGCAAAAAAATTGTGGATGCTCTCCAAGATGCATTATTTAGAGAAATGGTGTTGGAACCAACCAGGGAAAGCTCAACACTGGATGTAGTGCTCACAAATGGTGACAGTGTGTCGAATGTCTGCGTGAGTGCCTCTGTGAGCAACAGCAACCATCACATGGTGTGGATTGAGATAAAAGCCATAGTACAGGCCAATCATAGCAAGCTCAAAGTCCTAAACTTCAAATACACTGACTTCAATAAAATGGCAGAGTACTTAAAGGAGGAGATGACGGGGTGGAAGGAGATAAAGGAAGTGGAATTGCAATGGGCTAAACTAAAGGAGGCAATAAAAGGGGCAACCAATAAATATGTAAGAAAAGTAAATAAAAACAAGAGGAGAAGGAAACCTATTTGGTTTTCCAAAGAGGTGGCTGCTCAGATAAAGGCAAAAAACACAGCTTTCGCAGAATTCAAAAGCTTGCAAACAGAAGAACATAGAAATGAATACAGGATCAAGCTCAAAGAGTCTAAAAGAGTAATAAGGATAGCAAAATCAAAGGCAGAGGAAAAGATGGCTAAAGATGTTAAAGGTGGCAACAAAACTTTCTTCAGGTATATTCAGGAAAGGAAGAAGATCAGAGTTGGAATTGCAAGACTCAAAAGTGTTGGGAAAGGACTCGTGGAAAGTGACACTGAAAAAGCGAAATTGCTAAACAAATACTTCTGCTCTGTTTTTACTAAAGAAGATCCTGGAGATGGACCAGCTGTGACTCCCAAATATAAAAATGGGAATGAAGTAGATACCACACCATTCACAGAAGACGAGGTGTTAGAACAACTTGCTAAACTGAAAGTGGACAAAGCCATGGGACCGGATGGGATACATCCCAGGATACTGAAAGAGCTCAAAGTGGTTCTTGCAGGACCATTAAAGGATGTCTTCAATAGATCCTTGGAAACAGGAGAGGTTCCTCAGGACTGGAGAAAGGCTGATGTCGTACCTCTACATAAAAATGGTGACAGGGAAGAAGTGTCAAACTACAGGCCCGTGAGCTTTACCTCGGTGGCGGGAAAAGTAATGGAGGCGCTCCTGAAAGAGCGAATAGTGAACTTTCTCAAAACCAACAGGATGCAAGATCCGAGGCAACATGGTTTTACCGAAGGACGGTCTTGCCAAAGAAATCTGATTGAGTTCTTTGACTGGGTGACCAAGGGACTAGATCAGGGGCATGCGATGGATGTCATCTACCTGGATTTCAGCAAAGCCTTTGATACTGTTCCTCATAGGAGACTTGTCAACAAACTCAGTAGCTTGGGGATGGGTCCCAAGATGGTAAACTGGAATAGAAATTGGTTGACTGACAGACGACAGAAGGTGATTATACATGGAGCTCACTTGGATGAGAGGAAGGTGATTAGCGGGGTGCCCCGGGGTTCAGTCCTGGACCCGGCACTGTTCAAGTATTTGTGAGTGATATTGCTGAAGGACTGAATGGAAAAGTCTGTCTTTTTGCAGACGACACAAAAATTTGCAACAGAGTGGACTCCCCCGAGGGAGTGGCTAACATGAGGAAAGATCTACAAAAGCTGGAAGACTGGTCTAATGCTTGGCAACTAAGATTTAATGTGAAAAAGTGCAGTGTCATGCACTTGGGTAGCAGAAATCCAAGGGAAATGTACGCGATAGGGGGCGAGAGGTTGGTATGCACGGTTCAGGAGAAAGACCTTGGTGTGATTATCTCTGATGATCTCAAGGTGGCAAAATAGTGCGACAAGGTGGTGGCAAAAGCCAGGAGGATGTTGGGCTGCATACAAAAAGGGATTACCAGCATAAAGGAAGAGGTACTTATGCCACTGTATAAGTCACTGGTGAGGGCTCACTTGGAATACTGTGTTCAGTTTTGGAGACCATATCTTTCAAATGATGTAGAAAGACTGGAAACGGTTCAGAGGAAAGCGACCAAAATGATTTGGAGCCTGCATCAGAAGCCTTATGAGAAGAGACTTGAAGACCTAAATATGTACACTTTGGAGAAGAGGAGGGACAGGGGAGATATGATTCAGACCTTTAAATACTTAAAGAGAAATGATGAACAAACAAACCTCTTCCAAAGACGGGGAAACTGTAAAACTAGAGGGCATAATATGAAGCTACAAGGTGGTAAATTGAAGGGCAATGTCAGGAAATATTTTTTCACTGAAAGGGTGGTGGATGCTTGGAACGCCCTCCCGATGGAAGTGGTGGGGGCAAACACGGTGATGGAATTCAAAAAGGCATGGGACAAACACAGTGGATCCCTTTACAGCAATAGGATAAAAACAAAATAAACGGTACCATCTAACTTCTGAACCATATAACGTCTCAACAAATATATAACGTCTCAACAAATAGGTGTGTCCTACCTGGAGTGGTGGGTTTACCCCTAAACAAAGACATGGGGAGGAGTGGCCTGCACAGAGTGACAGGTGCACCTACTCTTGCCATCGTGCTGGGCAGACTAGATGGACCATGCTGGACTTTATCTGCTGTCATTTACTATGTCACTATGTTACTAAGTTGTTCCCTAGGTCTGACTCAGCACCCGCCTCCCTGGCACTGAGCTCCAAGCCCAGCACATCTTGAGATGCCCGAGCGTCCTCAGAGTCCTGCGGCCACAGTGGCTCCAAGAAAACCTTGGAGCCACAGAAGAAGAAGAAGACGTCATCGGAGTCCGCCAAGATTACACTGGAGAAACCCAGTAAAACCCCACGGAGGGACATGGGCAACTCTGAGAAGCACCCCACCAAGGTCCTCAAGAAGGATTCCTCAGCCAGAGGAGCCCTTGCAAGGTTCCTCAAGGCCGTAGCCAGCGCCGGACCCAAAATCCTCAGTGCCTGTGCCAAAGGCTGTGGAGACTTCTGGCTTGGAAACCAGAATGGCAGCCCTGGAGCAAAACATCACTTCTATTCTGGCCCTGCAGCAGGTGATGATGGCCGGTTCCTCCACCTCATCTGTCCTGACAACTGGGCCCTCAACTGCCAGGGAGTCCCCAGTCATCGAGTCAAGTATCAAGCGCCCTCAGCCTCAAGAAAGTCCTCAGCGCCAGTCAAAGTCCCAGTCCCGTTTGTCGGGCATCCGGTCCTCGCTGGCCAGTGTCTGCGACTTGAACCCCAGGTCCTCTGCAGGCCATTGGCCCTTCAACACTAACCTCAACTCAAGGAGTCATACATCAGAAGGCACCAAGACATTCCCTCGGATCTGCCTCCCCCAATGCCTCAACGCCATTCCTCTCCCGAGGACGTAGCCTTCCATGACTTCATCAGGGATATGGCCAGGGCCCTCTCGGTGCAAACTGAGGCGGAAGAGGACCCGCACACTGAGGAGTTGGAGATTCTCCAGTATGAGACTCCACTTAGAGAAACCCTCATGGTGCCCATATAGCCAATACTCAAGAGGCTGCTACTCCGAATGTGGGAGACGCCAGCGTTGGTACCTATAGTTAGCTGTCGGCTTGATACTATGTATCGTAAAAAGAAAGGGCTGGAGTTTCACAATCTCCAGTTCCTACACAACTCCATGGTCATCGAGGTGACCATGCAAAAAGAGCCAGAAGGTCCACTCCTCTGTCCCTCCCAGCAGGGAGGCCCGGTCCCTCAGCGCCCGTGGCTCAATGCTGGGTTGCTGGATCCAGGCCTATGAACTCTATAGGCATGTACATAAAGGCACTGACCAAAGAGCTGTCGGGTTTTGCAGCAGGCCTCGTCAGGGAACCCCTCCAATGGTTCCAGACCCTACCTTTGGAGTAAGGGACTGCTCCAAGTTCCTCTTCCGGGCTGCCTATGATGGCTTCAAGTCGGCGGCTCGAGTTGCGGCGGCTGGCATTGGGGCCCAGTGCCAGGCCTTGCTGAAATTCTCTGATCTTGAGCAGTGGGTCCAGGACAAACTGCTCGATGTTCCCTGTACTGGTGAGAACCTCTTTGGCAAACCCATGGCTAAAAAAGCTGCTGAGATCGACTTTGTGATCCGTCAGAGGCTCTCTAAGAAGCCTCATCCCATCCCCCCAAAGGATCCTTTTCCTGAGGAAAAAGGGTGCCTTTGCACAGGGTCACCAGTGGCCCTACTCTGGCCATCAGCAGGGTTCTTAGCCCAAGAGGTAGAGACATGGGCTCAGAAGGCAAAAACACCTAAGCCCCAGACTCCAGCTCCCACCCAACTTCAGGGGAGTTTTTGACTCTCAGGGCAAGGCCTCCCCTTCCCCAGGAGACCTTCACCAGCCCACAGGGGAGGTGCCTGGTGCTCTTCGCATACAGATAGGCCTCAATCACCTCAAATCTTTGGGTACTGCAAGTGATCAGGGAGGGATATCTCCTCCACCTGCAGCAGATTCCACCCAGGTTCTTTCCCGGAGAGCCAGTATGACCCCTCCTTCACCAGACCCTGCTGCTCAAAGAGCTCGCACGTCTTCTCAGGGACAAAGCAGTAGAATCTGTACCCAGACATCTGCGGGGCAAAGGCTTCTACTCCAGGTTCTTTCTTGTACCAAAGAGGACTGCGGACCTCAGTCCTATTCTAGACCTATGAAACTTAAGTTTCTGGTGAGGGAGAATTTCAAGATGCTCTCCCTTGAAACACTGCTGCCCTACCTCCACCAGGGAGACTGGCTTTGCTTCTTGGACCTAAAGGATGCTTACCACACATCCTGATCCTCCCCTTCCACAGGCAGTATCTAAGGTTTGTGGTAGGAGGAGGAGGGCACTACCAGTACAGGGTGCTACCCTTCAGCCTGGCCTCCTTGCCAAGGGTCTTCACTAAGTGGTCATTGCCCACCTGCATCTGCAAGGGGCCTTTGTCTTCCCTTACCTGGATGACTGGCTCATCAGGGGCAGCACAGCTGCAGAGGCCCATCAGGCCACAGGGCATGCAACCCTCCTGCTGCAGCATCTGGGGGTTTATCATCAACTACCCCAAATCTCATTTCACTCCAGCCCAGAGCCTGGAATTCATAGGTGCTCAGTTAGACACCCTGAAGGCCGAGGCCTTTCTTCCCAGGGAAAGGGAGCTAGCGGTGAAGGAGCAGCACCATTGCTAAGTGCCAGCTCTTCTCCTCCTTCGTCTTCTGGGCCACATGACCTCCACAGTCCAGGTGACCCCACTAGTCCACCCGCATATGTGGGCAGTTCAGCGATGCACTGCTCTCAGTGGATGCAAGCCATGGGCAGACTGCAGGACAGGATCAGGGTAAACCACCAGCTGACAGAGTCCCTCGACTGCTGGCATCTTCTCTGCCACCTCCAGGCTAGGATGTCTTTCCAAGCACCCAAGCCACAGAGATTCCTGACCACGAATGCCTCCTCCTCGGTTGGGGGGCATATTGCGAAGACTGTCACACACAAGGCAACTGGTCTCAGGTGGAATCCCTGCTACAGATCAATCTTCTGGAACTCAGGGCAATCTTCCTGGCCCTATGGGCATTCCGCCGCTGCCTGCGACGCCAACCAGTGCTGATACAGATGGACAACCAAGTCTCCATGTTCTACATCAACAAGCAGGGGGCACAGGATCGTACTCCATCTGCCAGGAGGTGGTGGCCCTCCTCTCCTTTGCAACTCTCAACAACATGTTCCTGTGGGCGGTCTACCTCCTGGGCCAGGACAACCTCCTGGTGGACAAACTGAGCAGGGTGCTCCGACTGCATGAATGGCGCCTGAACCCCAGAGTGCCTCACGGCTCTTCCGCCTTTAGGGGATGCCCGTTATGGCCCTCATTACCACCCCGGACAATGCGCAGTTGCCGTGCTTTTGCTCGTGGCAGTTGCAACCGGCAAGGATGGTAGCAGACGCCTTCCTGAGCCCATGGATGGAAAGCATCCTCTATTCCTTTCCACCAACCCCACTAGTCACCAAAGTCCAGCACAAGAGTGCAGCACTGATATTAATTGCCCCCCAGATGGCCTAGCCTGCCTTAATTCCCACTGTACAGGTCATATTTTGTATAAATGTTTCATAAGAACATAAGACATGCCATACTGGGTCAGACCGAGGTCCATCAAGCCCAGTATCCTGTTTCCAACAGTGGCCAATCTAGGTTATACATACCTAGCAATATCCCCAAAAGACACAGGTTCCACAATGCTTGTACTGGGTCAAGCATTGATATCCTGGGTCCCTGGTTGGCGTCGCAGGCAGCGGCGGAATGCCCATAGGGCCAGGAAGATTGCCCTGCTGCTCTCCCTGTTAGTGACACTCCTGGTCCCACTGGGCTATGCCCCATACCTCCTGTCTCAAGAGGAAGGCTCCCTCCTGCACCACAATCTGGGGTTCTAACACTAACAGCACGGCTGCTGAAAGAGCAGCCTTGGTCCCTTTCAACCTCCTATGAGAAGTTGTTGGCATCCTGCAAGCCCTCCTTATCTTGTTTGATTTTTACTACCGTCCTAGCTATGTCATCTGACTGAGCAAGATGGCACTCTTGGGCAGGAAGGGGACCTCTTTGAAAGCTGGGTAGATGCTTCCATGTGGACTCCATCGGCGCCGATGTCACCCATAAGTGAGGACTGATTCCTGCGGTCCCTGGAGAACACCTGTTACAAGTGAGTAACTATGCTTTCTGTATGTAGGTGTGTGTCTGCTCTTCATGCAAGTAAAAAGAATGTGCTAATGGCTTGAGTTTGTATTGCTGTTAAAATCTATTGTTTTGCTTTGAATATTGCTGCTGTTTGTTGCCTCCCCCCCCCCCCCCCCGCCCCCGAAGCTGATGCCTCAGGTGATTGCCAAGTCTTAGCTACTGGTTGGGCTGGCCATGAAACAACATACTTGGGTAAATCCATTAGAAAATTGTTCTTTCTATTTTTCATTCAAATCCATTATGTCCTAAAGAGCCATTGGCATGCAGTACTCCTTGCAAAATATCATCATAAAAGGCAAAATTAAATGGTTCCCCTACAGCAGCATTTCTCAAGCCAGTCATGGTGTACTCCCTAGCTAGCCTGGTTTTTAGAATATTCACAATGAATATGCATGAAACAATGTGCATGCAATTGCTGCAATGCACCCAAATCTTATTCATGTATATTCATTGTAGATATCCTGACTGGCTAGGGGGTATACCAAGACCGACTTGAGAAACACTGTACCTATAGGCCATCAGGCCTTAGGTAAGAAAAGCACCGCTGTGATTCCAGAATAGTATGGTTGATTTACTTGGCCAAACCATTTGATTACAATAGGGTATAATTTGGGTTTTCTGAATTCCAAACAACTTGAAATTTTCTTGAGACAGATGTGACTTGAAATTTCTTCCTCTTTCAAATCGACCTTAATTTTATAAGGAGATGCCTTCTTAGGTGTGTTTTTTTATAAAGAAAAGTGAGTGCCTACTTTTCTGTATCAAACGCTAGCATAAGTGGCAAAGATCTTAACTAAGGAAAATGCCTCCTTATAAGATTACCCCCTAGAACAGCGGTTCTCAACCTGTGGGTCGCAACCCCCACAGGGGTCACCACAGGATTTAGTGGGGGTCGCCTCACTCCGCCGTTAAAAAAAAAAAAAAAAGCCCACAAGTTGCTGCCGCTGCCGAGTCTGCTTCTCGGCAGCAGCAAACTCACCACTTCCCTTCTATTGCAGCCGCGGCTCCCTGCCTCTTAGGGAACCACGGCTATGCCTGTAAAACCATTGCGGAGCCTTCCTGCCTCTCAACGGGCTCCATGCAGCATTGTCCCGCCTCCAAAGGAAGTTGTTTACCACTTCCTTTGGAGGCAGGACAATGCTGCACGGAGCCCATTTAGAGACAGAAAGGCTCCGCAACGGTTTTACAGGCATAGCCGCGGTTCCCTAAGAGACAGGGAGCCCCGGCTGCAGAAGAAGGAGGCAGACATGGGGAGAGGGGAGCAGGGAACCTGCAATGGGGCTGACATGGGGGAGGGGGGCTGACAGGGCGGGAAGGAGGGAGGGGGCTAACATGGACAGAGGTGGGCTGACATGGAGGGAGGGAGGAGGACTGGGATGGATGGAGGGAGGGAGGGGGCTGACATGGATGGAGGGGGGGGGCTGATATGGATGGATGGAGGGAGGGGGCTGACATGGATGGATGGATGAATGGAGGGAGGGAGGGGGGCTGATATGGACAGAGGGGGGACTGACATGGAGGGAGGGAGGGGGCTGACATGGAGGAAGGGAGGGGGCTGACATGGACAAAGGGAAGAGACAGGGGGACATTCTGGACAGACGGGGGATAAATGCTGGACAGAGGGGAGAGACAGTGCGGGTTAGGATTATAATGGGCAGATGGGGAGGGGGGCTAGGACTGGTAATGGGTTGATTAGGAAGGCTAGGACTGGGAATGGACTGATCAAGGGGGGTTGGGACTGGTAATGTGATAGGAGGGTAGGACTGGTAATGGACTGATGGGGGACCAGCATTGGAAATGAGCTGATCGGGGAGGTTAGGACTGGAAATGAGCTGTTTAGAGGAGGCTAGGACTGGTAATGGGCTGATGGGGGGGGGGTAGGATTGGTAATGGGCTGATTAGGGGAGCCTAGCACTGGTAATTGGGTTGAGGGGGGACTAGCACTGGAAGTGAGCTGATTGGGGGACTTCGACTGGGAATGGGCTGATTGTGGGGAGGGGAGGATAGAGCTGCTGGCCCTGGAAGAAAACTGGGGGCTAAGGCTACAAATGGGCTGATACGAGGGGATGGGAGAATGGAACTGGAAGGGAGTAGATCTAAGAGGGGCTGTCATGGTATTTGTACTAGAAGGGACTGGTCAGTGGGGAAGGAGGGGGACTGGAAGGGAATGGACACCAGTGGCAGTCATGGGAATGGAAGTTAACATTGGAAAGTACTGAGAGTGAGGACTGGAAAGGGGCTGATACTGGGGAGGGTTACTGGGACTGGAAATAGGCTGATGGAAAGAAGTGAAGAAAACGAAAGAAGAGATAAATAATGGCAGATGGACCATAGCCCACAGAAAGAGAGTTAAGAGAAGACAGGAAAGCAGAAGCCTCAGATCGGGACCAGCATGATCAGAGAATAAATTGGTCAGACAACAAAGGTAGAAAAAATAATTTTATTTCATTTTAGTGATTTGACTACAAAATCATTATAATTTTGAAATCAAATATTGTTACTTTGTTATTGTGATTAATTATTGTGGTTTAAATAAGTAAATTTTATAAATAAAAACATATTGCAAAGGCCTATAATATATTTTCAACAAATGATTGCAGCGACAATGCGTTAACGGTAAAGGAAGAGAGACGCATTTGATTTTATCATTGGGGGTCCCCACAAGTTGAAGGGTCACGGTACAAAAAAGGTTGAGAACCACTGCCCTAGAAGCTCAATGCCAAAATAAGTTTCTTCACAAAAACTTTAGCAAATGCAGTGGTCTGTAAGTTGAGAAAAGGTGAGAATGGAACAAAAATTCAAACGGTACCACTTATGCGATAGGATGATGGCAAATATGATTCGAAAACAAGCATCGGATGTAACAAAGAAATATGTATCCTAAGCATAAGACTAGCAAAGGAAAGAAAGGATCTTTTTCACACAGCTCACCTTGCTGTGCTGTTTACCAACAAACTCTGCATCAAATTTCAAGTGCATGCTTAATTTCACTTTGCACACTGCTACAGATTCAAAGTATCCACAAATTTCAATGCTTTCTTTTCTTGTCTGGAAAGATTTGCTGGAAAAGAAGGCATGTCGATTTGAAATGTCAAACTAGCACATTAATTTCAGAATCCACCCAAAACACATACCTGGGAAAGCCCCCCCCCCCCCCCAGTCCAGGTAAGTATGCATGCACTATGAAATCCCAAGCATACTTTTATCCAGACTGAGAGAGGGCAATTTTCAGGCAGCAAAATGTCCAAGGTACATAAGATATGCCATACTGGGACAGATCAAATGTTAATCAAGCCCAGTATCCTGTTTCCAGCAGTGGCTAATCCAGATCACAGGTACCTGTCAGGTAGATAGATTCCATGCTCCTTATCCTAGGGGTAAGCAGTTGATTTCCCCATTTATAATGGTTTGTGGACCTTTCTTCCAGGAACTTGCTCAAACCTCTTTTAATTTTAGCTAGACTACAGCAACTGTAGGAAGCTAGTTAGGGTGAGGCCATGATACAGATGTGTCTAGCTTCTCACAAAGCTTTGTGAAACCTTCAGGAAGGACGCGTGGCCTATATGGGAAATGAACCCATGACTTTGGTGTTATTAGCACTATGCTGTAACCAGCTGAGCTAACTGGCCTTTGCTTAGGGTTATACCTGCCGCTCTGTGCAATTCATTCCCCCACCACAAGCCTTTAGTTTAGGGTTACACTTGCAGCTCCATGCAGGTCACCTCTCTCTATGCCTCTGTGTCTACAATCCTGCAATAAAGCTGGAAACACTTTCACACAGTTCCTACTATCCCTCCCCTCCCCAAGAATTTGTAACAACATAAAATTAGTTGTATCAAAAGCTGGGTACTTTCATTGTGCTCGACATGAGTGTAATGTAAAAAACAATGAATACCCCCAAAAGCTGACACAAGAACAAGAACATAAGAAATGCCATACTGGGCCACTCCAAAGGTTCATCAAGTCCAATGTCCTCTTTCCAACTGTGACCAATCCACTGTAGGCAGATTCCATGTCACTCATCCCCAGGGAGAACCCAACCTGAGTTCCTCCCAAACCCTTTTTGAACCCAGCAACACTAGAGGGAGGAGTGGCTCCGTGGTTGGGACAAGTAACCTCAGGCCAGAGGGACTGGGGTCTCTAGTCCCATGGCTGCTCCTTGTGGCCTTGGGCAAGCCACTTAATCCTCCATAGCCTCAGGTACACTTAGATTGTGGGCCCTTCTGGGACACGGGAATAAAACAGTACCTGTTAGTATATACGTGTAAACCGCTCTGATGCGTAAGTAAAGGGTGGTATATCAAATGCCTAAACCATAAACCATATTTGCTTTTACCACATCCTCCGGCAATGAGTTCCAAAGTTGAATTATTCATTGACAGAAATAATATGTTCTCTCTGTTTTAAATATACTACTTTCTAGTCTTTGTTCTTTTTGGAAAAGTAACCAGTCGATTGGCATTTACCCAGTCCACTCCACTCATAGACCTCCATCATATCTCCCCCTCAGGATCATGCCAAGATTGGAATGTGCCTTTTTGCCCCCTCTGCCCATCGCATCCAGTAACTCACTCTTTTGGAGTTTCCTGGAAACCCAATGATGATATCAGCGCCCTTTCTGTCCTTGTGGCCTGTGCAGCTGCACCATCTACACAGCCTTTGGTATGGCCCTGCTTCCCCTCAGCCATCTCTTCTCCAAACTGAAGAGCCCTAACCCCTTTAACCTTTTCTCATAGGAGAGTCGTTTTATCTCCCTAATCATTTTGGTTGCCCTTTTCTGTACTTTTTCTAATTCTGCTATGTCTTCTGTTTGAGATGCCGTGACCAGAACCGCACACAATAGTCAAGGTGTGGTCGCACCATGGAACTTTACAGAGGTAATATGCTATTCTTTGTTTTATTATCTATTCCTTTCCTAATAATTTCTAGCATTGTTTGCTGAGCAGATTTCAATATACTGTCTATGATGATGCCTAGATCCTTTTCCTCGGTGGTGACTAATTAGGGTTGCCGACTTTTTGAAAAAGAAAAACCCACCACCTGTGGCTAGTCATGCTCTGCCTTTGCCCACCCGCCCCATCCCGCTCTTTCCCTGCCTCCTGTCCTGCCCCACCCCACCCTTGCCAAACCGCCTGTCCCGCTCTCTGTCCCCAAAAGGTAATTGCAGAGAGGGCAATGTGCAAACCGAACAGGCAAGATTGTTACACATTTTTAAACAGAAATTCCATACTCACAGAATACCCAGCATTGGTTGTATCTACACACACAATACAAAGAGGCCTTTATCAATAAATGAGCACAACTTGAAAAGAGAAATATATAGACAAAAATGAAACAGAAATCCCAAGAAGCCAGAATCCGCATGCAGTGCAATATCAGATAAATAAGAAATGCAGTTCCCATACTGTGTAAAATGTAAAGGTAGCACAAAGTCCATTCACTAAATTGAAAATAAAATTATTTTTTCTACCTTTGTTGTCTAACCATTTTATTCTCTGATCATGCTGGTCCTGATCGGAGGTTTCTGCTTTCCTGTCTTCTCTTAGCTCAATTTCTATGGTCTATAGTCCATCTGTCATTTCTTATCTCTTCTTTTGTTTTCTTCACTTCCTTCCTTCAGCCTATTTCCAGTCCCAGTAACCCTCCCCAGTATCGGCCCCCTTTCCAGTCTTCCCCTCCTATTACCTTCCATTGTCAACCTCTTGCATTCCCAGGACTGCCAGTGGTGTCCATTCCCTTCCAGTCCCCCTCCTTCCTCACTATCCAGCCCCTTCTAGTCCAAATGCCATTCCAGGTATCAGCTCACTTCCACTCCCAGTGCCACCCCCGTGTCAGCTTCCTTCCAGTCACCCTACCCTCTGTCCATTCCCCTTCCAGTGCCATCCCATGTCTGCTCCCTTCCGGTCCTGGTACCCCTCCCTTCCAGCCTCCTCCCCATTACCCAGCCACCTACCAGTCCCATCCTCAAGTGTCAGCTCCCTTCCAGTCCTACCCCCAGGTGTCAGCTCTCTTCCAATCCCCCCCCCCAGATGTCAGCTCCCTTCCAGCCCCTTCTTCCCCCTCTGTCAGCTCCCTTCCTGCCACCTCCTTCCTCCTCCCAGTGTCAGCTCCCTTCTAGCCCCCATTCCCTTCATGTCAGCTCCCATCCAGTCCCCATCTTCCCCCATGTTAGCTCCCTTGCAGCCACCTCCTTCCCCTCTCTTTCAGCTGCTTTCCAGCCCTCACCTTCCCTCCTCTTTCAGCTCCCTTCCAGCTGCCTCCTTTCCCCTCTTTCAACTGCCTTCCTGCCTCCACCTCCCCCCCGTGTCAGTCCCTTCCTGCCACCTCCTTCTGCCCTCTTTCAGCTGCCTTCCTGCCTCCACCTTCCCCCCATGTCAGTCCCTTCCTGCCACCGCATTCCCCGGCACCCATGCCTCCTGCTTCTTTCAGAGCAGCGGCTGCAATAACGCTAATTTAAAAACAAAATGAAACCGGTGCGGAGCCCTCCGGCCCTATGGAACCCCTGCTGCAACGTCCCACACTCCAAAGAAAGTGACACTACAAAGTGCTGGACACTGCTGCAGGGATTCCTTAGGGCTGGAGGGTTCTGCACCGGTTTTATTTTGTCAATAACGCTAATTTAAAAATAAAATGAAACCAGTGCGGACCCCTCCGGCCCTATGGAACCCTTGCTGCAGCGTCTCATACTCAAAAGGAAGTGACACTGCAGAAGGGTTCCATAAGGCTGGAGTGTTCCACACTGTTTTGTTTTTTTTAAATTAGCGTTATTGTAGCTACTAATCTGTAAGAAGCAGGAACCGCGGCTGCCAGGGAAGGAGGTGGTAGGAAGGGACTGACAGCTGAGGAGAAGGTGAGGCTGTGCTTGGGGGGAACAAGGACCCCAGACAAAAAGACAATTTTCTGCTCTGGCCGCTCTCGGTCTTGTGGTCAGAGCAAAAAAAATGGCTTTTCAAGGGCTGGTCTTAGATCTCTGCCAGCAGCTGGCCTAGTCATGTAAAAACCGGCTAGGCTGCCTGAAAACCGGCCGGTTGGCAACCCTATGGCTAATATGGAACTTTGCACCATGTATCTGTAGTTTGGGGTATTCCTCCCTATATGTATCACTTTGCTCTTGTCCACATTAAATTTCATCTGCCATCTGTCATTCATGAATATGGCTTGTGGGGCTGCCCATCCCAGCGGGACGTGCAGCCCTGCAAGCCACCTGGACCCTATTCCCCTTTCTGCCCTTCCCACATATCTTGTGCTGTAAGATGGGGAGAGCTGGTGGAGGGCATGAGGTGGTGGAGTCTGGGAGGAGCGGGGACGGGCCAGCTTAGCAGCACATACAGGGCTGATTCAGGTCATGACCCTGTATGTACTGCCAGGCTTGTAGGGATGCGCTGCTTATACCACCTCAAAAGTGGTATAAGCAGTGAAAACCTGGCAATCGGACCCAGGGAAACTGCTCCAGGGCTGGGTGCAGGTGGGGTCTCTGCCACCCGACCCAGGCCATGGCAAGCCAGCTATGGGTCAGGCAACGGGGAAAAGAAGGACCGGAGTTTCAGATGTTGGGGGCGCCTGCAGGGAAGACACCGCAAGTGGCAGGAGCACACCAGGCTGTCCACGAGCACACCAGGCCATCCTTGAGCCCGATTCTGGCTACCGCAGGGACATTTTGTTCTCGTGGTCCAGAATCAGATCCAAATGGGCCCGTCCTGCCTGGGGCCATCCAGATGCCCTGACATGCCCTTCGGGAATCGGCATACCAGTCTCTCAGTTTCATAAGGCCTTCGTAAAATTTCTCACAATCCACATGAGATTAAACAACTTTGAATAACTTGGTGCCATCTGCAAATTTAAATAACCTCACTCACTGTTCCCATTTCCAGATCATTTATAATTATCTTAAAAAGCAACAGGCCCAGTATAGATCCCTGGGATACTCCACTATTCACCTTCCTCTATTGAGAAAATTGGCCATTAAGCCCTACCAGGATTTCATAGTGTTACAATTTATAGAGTAGAGTCAATAAACATACAAACATACACAGTAACGTTTGCCAGAAAACAGTATTGATGAAGCTGATTCTTGTGTCACTGAGTAACTGAGTCTAGTCTCTACAGCTCCTCTCTTAGGGTAACCAACTACCTGGTTTTGGACCAGACAGTCAGGTTTCTCAGTCATTAGTACAGTGTCATTTTACAAATTATAATTGGACACTGTACTGTCCAGTCAAGGCTGATAAAGCATAGGCAGTGGTGGTGCCTCCCTACAGGAGCTACCACTGCTGTTCTGAAATCTTGGCCTTTCCTGCACCCCTCAATTGACCTTCCCTCAAACCTTTCTCTCATCCATGACTCTTTCCTTCATGATGCTTATGTTGGCAGCAGCAGCAGTATGAAGAAATGAGGATAACTTGTGCCATGGAGTAGTCTAGTCTATGTATTCTGCAAGACCCTTCTGTGTCCCACTCCCTTTTATGTACACTTCCTGTTGCTATGAGGTGGGACATGAAAGAACTTTGCACAGTACATAAACTAAAATACTCTGCAGCACTAGCTAACCTCATTTTTTGTTATTGCTGCTATTGTCATCATGAGCAGCATGAAGAGAGCAAGGTTTGGAGGAAGGTGTGGTCATTGGACCATGGGGTGGTGGTGGTGCTGGAGGGTAGAAGACAGAGGGGAAGAGTAACTAGTGATGGCAAGGTATGTAAGTGATGCAGTTGAACAGGATTCAAGTACAAAAGAGGTGCTGATATCATCACTGAGCTTTCAGAAAGCCCAATAAAAGCAAGTTCCAGCATGTGGCTGGGGAGGCAGGAGGGCACCAGGTTCATGAATTGCACAGGTTGCATTTCTAGCTTGGTGCAGTCCTGGGTGATGGGGAAAAAAGGGGATGATGCTGGGCTATGAGGAAGGAGGTTAGTGGAGGGAGAGGGAGAAATGCTGGCAGATGCTGGGGGTTGAGACAGGAGAAGGGGGGCTGATGCTGGTAGATACTAGGATTGGGTGTTGGGCTGGGAGAAAGGGGCTGATGGTGGCAGATACTGCAGATTGGAGAATGGGGATTACACCAGCAGATACTAGGACTGAAGGTTGGGCTGGGAGAAAGGGGCTGATGCTGGCAGATACTAGGACTGGGGGTTGGGCTGGGAGAAAGGGGCTGATTTTGAAAGAAGGCTCTGATGTTGGGACTGAGAGAAGGGAGCTGGGGATGGGAGAAGGGGACTGTTTTAGGCAGATGCTGAGAAGAAGGGGGTGGTCGTAGGGAAGAGGAGGTGGAGTTATGCTACATGGCACAAGTTATCCTCTTTTCTTCATACTGCTGCTGCTACCACCATGAGCATTTTGAAGAATGCTAGAGAAGTGGGGAAATGGAGGAGGAATGGACACTGAGTGGTGAAGAGATGGAGGAGGAGTGGATGCTGGGGGAGGATGGAGAGAAAAAAGGAAAGAGGAATAGATTCTGGGAGAAGGTGGAGATAGAAAAGGAGGAGAAATGGACTTTGGAGAAACGAGATGGAGAGGCAGGTTCATGGATACTGAGGAAAGGAGAGGCAGGGGAAATAGATAATTGTGAAGGAGATAGGCAGAAGGACACTTACTGGGAACATGGGGTAGGAAAGAGCACAGGAATTCATACCTGAGGAAGAACTCAGCAGATGAGCAAGAGAGCAAAAGAACATAAAGTTAAGAGCTGTCAGGTTATCAGGAATTAGGATGGAGACTCAGCTTGGTTAGGGTTGGAGAAAGGAGGTGGAAAGAGAAAAAGAACATCTTCTGTTGTAAATTGCCAACTGCCTTCATGGGACCCTCCATTTTCTATATGAGGACTCAAAACTGAGAGGAAAAAGACTTTTTCAAAACTGTCAAACTCTCCCATAATGACTGAAATTCAAACTGAGCAAGTCTCACCAGAGCTGGACACTGTAATATTCCCTTATTATTCTTACTGGCTATTGATCTCATATGGTATTTGGTTTTTGATGATTTAAGCAGCTATTTAGGGCACAACTGATATTTGAGAAGACTGGATTTATTTATTCAGCATGTTTTTTTTCTACTACTTTATCATTTCAGTTAAAGTGGTTTACATTGTAACTTAAACTTTGTAATGCACATTAAACAGGGACATTGATAGCTTGGATTTTTCTGAGGTAATGGAGGATTGAGTGACTTGTCCAAGGCCACAAGATGTGCTAGTGGGAATCAAACCCTGGTCTTTTGGTTGCCAGGTTAATGTTCTAGCCATTAGGCTCCTCCTCTACTCCAATGGCTGCCATTGTGTTTGAAGCCACTGATGGTGGCTCAACATGTTGAAATGCACTACTGCCTTTTGATCTCATTGTCTGAGTCAGTGCATGATGCAGAGTTGATTCTGGTAAGAGCACCAAATACTTGCTCATGTTATTGGTTGCAAAGTTAAAGTGCTGGTTATTAATGTTATGCATTGTGACTTTTCTGCATTTTTCAGTTTACTGCTGGAAGAGTCATATTGGCTTCTCACTGTGCTGCACCAGCGTATGTACTGAGTGGTGGTATCAGTAGGGGTTGCTCAAGTCTGCCTCCACCTCCTGGTGGCGGAGGGGGGGGGGGGTGTAAGGAATGGCCCACTTGTCTGGCCTGGTCTAGCAAGATTCAAGAAAATAAAATTATTAGGGAAAATTTCTCCATTGTAGAGTTCAGTCCATACATACATCACATTATGATTTGGGTAAAGACTTCTAGGTTTGGTTGATTTAGTGTGCAAGGTCTCTTTGAGGTTAACAATATACAAGGTGCAATGAGAAATGATCAAGACTTGTACAATAGCACAAGAAGTATAACACTGGCAGTTAGGAGTAGTAGTAAAACACTGATATTAGGAGTAGCCTAGAGGTTAGAGCAACTGCCTAGTACCCAGAAGATCAAGGGCTCAATTCCCACTGGCACTTCTTGCTGACCTTGGGCAAGTCACTTTACTCTCCATTGCCTCAGAAAAATCCAAGTTATCAATGTCCCTGTTTAATGTACATTACCAAGTTGAAGTTACAATGTAAACCACTTTGATTGACATGATAAAGCAGTATAAAAAACCTGTTAAATAAATAAAAATTGCACTCAGTCTCCTTCAAAGTAGTCCCCTTCCAATAAAACACACTTCCTCCAGCGTTCCTGCCACTGCTGGAAATAATTTTGAAATACCTCTTTCGTTATGCTGTGAAGCTGCTATGTCGAATTTTGCTTAATGGTCTCGAAGTCATCAAATCTCCTTCCTTTCAGTGGTAATTTCAGTTTTGGAAACAAGAAAAAGCCATAGGGTGTGAAGTCAGGTGAGTACAGAGGCTGGCAGATTTAATCGATTTGGTGTTTGACCAAGAACTGCTGGACAAGATGTGATGCGTGAGCTGGGGCGTTATCATGATGAAGCAACTCTGGCCTCTTACAATGAACTGCACTCTCAAATGAGTCAGAACTTGGATGTAGTACTCCTTATTAATGGTCTGGCCTTTTGGAGCATACTCATGATGAACAATAAGTATAATACTGACAGTTATTGCATTCAGTTATTGCAGAAAAAGCCACTTTCGGATCTTGACTCACCTGATCTTCTTTGTGTTTCATACCATTCCCCCTAGATGTATCCCTGTCTACGCCTACTGTGTTGTCTGTCTTGACTAGATTGTAAGCTCTGATGAGCAGGGACTGTCTCTTACATGTCTGTGCAGCGCTGCATATGTCTTGTAGTGCTATACAAATGCTCAGTAGTTGTAGTAGTAGAATAATACCCTAATCAAAGAAAACTTTGAGCATGACCTTGACATTGCTCCTCATCTGACAGGCTTTGTTAGGACTAGGAGAGTTTAGAGTCTTCCAATGTAAGGATTGAGCCTTAGTTTCTGGGTCATGACTATAAACCATCACGAGTAATAATCTTTTTGATGACATCTGAGTCATTTCAACACATTCCAACAACTCCCTGGCTGCGGATAGTTGATCTTCTTTTTGGTCAGAGGACAGGAGATTCAGCATGAATTTTGCAGACAAGTGTCTCGTCCCCAAATCGACAGTAAGAATGGACTGTACTGACCTGAAACTGATGATTATGTTCTCAGCAAGCTCCTTGATAGTCAATCGACAATTTGAGTTTTGCGGCATGCACTGCTTCAACTTTGTCATCTTTCCTGCTCGTGGATGGCCTTCCAGAGCATTGGTCACTGTCAACACTTTGGTGACCCTCTTGGAAACGTTTGTACCAGTCATAAACTCAAGAACAGCTCATTCATGCATTGCCATACACTTCCTGTAACTTGTCATAAGTCTCTTTGCCACGAATCTTCAAGTTTCTGGCAGAATTTAATGCAAATTTGTTCAGTTTTTTTACTTATCATAAATCTGAATTTTTTTACATCATACCAAACATCACATGATTAAAAAAAGTACAGGTGTGCTGCGGCCTTGCTACACTCTGCACATGCAGAGCACATAACTAGGTCACTACATGCTTAATCGCATCATGGTATGACGTATTGTTATATAGCTACACATCAGGTCTCAATACTTTTTGATCATACCTCATAACTCTGCCCCACTAGGGCCTATATTTTAGTCTTTCCAACTCAAAGGAAGTTGGAAGGAGTTGTACAAAAGAGGTTGAGAATAGTTTACTGTCTATCTGAGACCAAATTGATGCTGAAAATTTACTAGAATGGGATGAAAGTTGGCATATGGGAAAACCAGTGAAGAGACATATTGAGCTAAAAAATGGGCCAAACTGGACCTGGGATCCCAGAAAATAAGCCCCCCCCCCAAAAAAAAAAAATGGTCCAATGCATTTCTATGGGAGAAGGAGTTTCAACTTCTCTAGCATAGAAACTTACATACAGCAAAGCAGATCAGTAAAGAAATTCCTCCTCTTTTCTACTGTCCCAACCAAACTGTTTTCACCTCCCAAAACTAACCCCTCACAACTGTCCCACCCCCAAACACTTTCCTTCTGCAACTGAACCAACAGCCTGAAAACTGCACCCACTCCCAAAAATACCCTCCTGCAACTGCCCCACCACCCTTCAAATTGTACCCACTCCCCAAACTATCCCCTGCAATTTTCCCACCCCATAAAAAAACCCTTTCAACTTCAACACAACCCTACTGCCACACCCATAAAAATAACACCGCATAAATTGCCTCCACCCCCAAAAATGTCCTACAGAATTACTCCACCACCCTGTTTAGCGGGCACTTGTATTCCCATTAATGATTCCATCTACACTTGGGGAATTATACTCGATAATACAGTCTCCTTTTTATTGCATATCTCAGTACTTATTAAGGAAACTTTCTATGTTCTTAAATTAATCAAATCTATTAGGTCCCTATTGGAGCTCAGAGTCCTTAAAACTCTGATGCATGTATTGGTTCTTAACAGTGGTGTACCTAGGACAGGGCGTTGAGTGTGGCCCACCCTGGGTGCTGGCCGGAAGGGGGTGCAACCCCGCTGGGCCCACATGGAGGAGTCAGCATGGCAAACTTGAAGCCAGGGGTGGCCTGCCTTGCTGCCTCCATTCCAGACCCGACAGCTTTTCTCACCTAGGCCTGGAGCACAGGCAATGTGACAAGATAAGTTTGTCATGCTGGCTCCACATGTGGGCCTGGTGGGAGGGGCACTGGCCACAAGGGGGGTTCCAAGGGGGTTTGGAATACCACTGGCTCTTAATAGGATGCAACTATTGTAAAGCATTGTGAGCACAGTTTGAAGCATATTCAGATACTTCAAAGTGCAACAGTTAAATTCATCTATAGAGCTTCTCAGTTTGCACATTTGACTCCATTACTAATAGAGCAGTATTGGTTTCCTGTGACTTGCAGAATTCAGTTTAAGATCCTTAAGACTGCCCATAGAACCTTTGATACAGGTCACCCTCTTTCCCATCTCATTTCATATACTCAGCTGCAGATAAGACCATTCCATTCCATTCCCTTTGGCTAGTAATTGCATCTTTTTGGAAATATGCACTTGGACAGATTTGGAAGAATGCTTTTTGCTATGTAGCCCCAACTCTTTGGAACTCTCTTCCATCAGATTTGTGACTTGAATCGGCTACTAACAAGTTTTAAAAAGGCTGAAAAACTTAATTGTTCCAACATGACTATAGAGATTATGAGGGTTATTTTGGAAGCTCTGTTTGTGCTTTGGACATCTGAAAATAGGCATAGAGACATCCAAAGCACACAGATATGTCCAGAGCTAATTTAGAAGACTTCCCTGCCTGATCCCAGAAACATCCTGGACATCTGACATCACATCTAAGTTTAGACATACTCCAGGCACCACCGGTGCTAGTTTTGACTGAAAAACATCCAGAAGGTGTAGAGGAAAAAGCACACCATCAGTACAGTGTCCATGAAAGTAGCCATGGGATTTGAACTCTGATTTTCTTGTCCTTATCCACTATTCTAATCAGTAGGTTATTTCTAAATATTTAGGTTCTGAAATGCTGTTCTGGGAACATCTATGTAGAGACCCCTGCAGACCTCCATATTGGACATGTCCACATTTGTAAAATCATCTTTGCACCTGCATGTGCCTGCTTTTTATTTCAGACGTTCTAGCTTAGACATCCCAGATTGCACTTGAACGTCCTTTCTAAAATCCCCCTCTATATTTAAATAAGAAGCTTGATGTTTTAAACCAACCCTTTTTTTCTTTTGAATTCTGATGATTATGTTGTCTTTTGGAAATATCAGTGTCGATATTCAGCAGCAGTGGTCAGCATCTTTAAAGTACCTGACCACTGCAGCTTTAACTATCCAGTTTGTGAAACCTTATAAAATGCCACCTCTGATGAGCATTAATAGTCAAAAGAATACCACTAATCCCCAACTGCAATCACCATCAAATTTTTGTCGGGTATAAACCACAAGGTGAAGAGGAAACACCTCTACACCTCACGCAGTACATGCCCCTTTTTTATTTTATTTTCTATTAAGCATTGTCCATGATTTTTTTGGGAAGTTTGAAAGGATGGACACACTACCTTCTCATTGGGGACACTTGAAGCAGAAGCTTGTCGCTTCGAAACATGCGCATAGTGTCTGAGCAGATAAGTGTGCATTTGTTTCAAGTTTTGAAGTTTTGAGTGAAATCATGGACAATGTTTAATAGAAAATAAAATAAAAAAAGGGGCATGTACTGCGTGAGGTGTAGAGGTGTTTCCTCTTCGCCTTGCGGTTTATACCCGACAAAAATTTGATGGTGATTGCAGTTGGGGATTAGCGGTATTCTTTTGACTATTGATTTTTTGGAATACTTGCGTTATTGGGAATTTTTGTTTTTGACCTCTGATGAGCATGGCAGGTCCGGTTGGTGAGGCGTCCATGCCTATGCCTGCTCCTGACCATGAATAAGGTGCAAAAAAGTGTTCGTTTCATGGCTGCGATGCTTCCAGGGGAAGAGCAAAATAAACCCTCAGTTAATATTTCCTGGTTGAAGAAGCCTGCATGTAAATACATACTCCAAACATATTACCTGCTCGCCACCGCACAACTGATTATCTGAAATGACTGGGCAGGACGTGCTAGTCTCATAACATAGTTGCCCCACTTTCCCTTCTGAAACACCACAGCCGGCATATCAAAATATCTGGTTCTGCAAGCATAAAGTTTGAGGATATCCATATGTGTGAAATGGCCTCCTCCAGTCATTACCAGAGCCAGTAACTGGGAGTTCATCTTTCAGGGTGGAAATGAAGCAATTTCAGAAGACACTAATACGTACCTCCCTCGGATTTTTGGATGGTGTGCTCTGGATATCCCAGACTCTTCCTAGATGTCCTTTTTAAAATGCCTGTCAGCATTGCAAGAAAGAAATTATAATATTCTTCTGCTTTTTAAAAAGTATTCATACATTTAGAGTATTCCAGAAGTCTTACTGTATTCAGCAAGATGTTTTCCATACTTGAATGCAGCTTAGCCTAATTTTGAATAAGGCCCTCTGTCTTCGTTCCCCATGAGAGGAAGCTGAATGACTGATAATCTAAAGAATGACATAAGAGAAACTTTGAAGCTGAAGTCTTATCTCAGCCAAGACTTCAAACAGGGAGACTGCAGAGACCAAGAGTGATGCAAGCCTTTGATACCCTTCACTTCCGGCCTGCAGGTTAGTAGTCTGCTTCCTATCACTGTCTGTGTGCAGTGCTGAAAATGTGAGCTCTGAGTGTCTTCTGAAGGTGCAGCCTCCTCTAGTGCACGCTATTCACACGCACGTGCACACACAGACACACGCTCTCCAACCGGGAGCCCAGAGATGCTCTTCTCAGCCCAATGTCAGCTCTTATGCTGTTTGTCTAACATTTTAGTCTAGTGTCATTTGTGAGATGTATGTAAGAGACAGTATTTGTGCTTGTGTTCTTGATCATACACACAGACTTCAGTTCAAAGGCTTGACTCTGTGAGTAATTGTGCACTTCAGTGCTGAATCAGCAATGCTCCCTAATGTGTGACTTTCTTGTAGAATTCAGGACCTGTTAGAATATAGTTTAAAGCTTGGCCTGGCACAGGATCTTGTTTGGTAGTAATAAGCTCATATTCTTTAGCAGTAACTGGAAAATCATTCAGATGTCTGAAATGAAAGACAGAGGCCTCTTCAGAATACTCCTCAGACTCTGTAGACAGCCTGCATCGCACTATCTGCATTTCAATGTGGCCTTGTTTTGCTAAACTCAATATCCTATTGGCGTTGCTTAGAATTATAGCCCATTATTGTGATCAAGATGCTGAAAGTATAGGTACACCTGGCTTTAGGACCAAAAATTGCCTCAAAGGGCTTGTAATCTATGACAGCATCATTTTCTTCCATTGATGTAAGAATGGAATTTCTTTACTTCAAAGATTAAAGCTGGTGCTGCTTTCTCGAGCCATAGTTTTTTTTCTCACTGCAGTGGGTTTCTTGTGACCCTTCTTAATCACAGGTGAAAGCATAACTTCTGTGTCATCAGAGGAAGCATCACTAGCCACTCAAGTTGATTATTTGGCATAACCTGGAAAGAGGACTTGCTTTAGCTCTTATGAACACTGTATAAAATTCACTAGACCACTTTGATTCTATTTTTCTACAAGCTCTTCAGTGGAGTTTTACAGATCTAGTAAAAAATTAGATTAATATTTTAGTATTGTCATGAAGGACCTGAGGTTTGATATGTTTTGGGATTTGGGAGCCCATGCAGTACTTAGCTTTTTAGGGAATAGATCTAAACACTCTGGATGAAATGCTATGACCTCAGTATTACACCAGAGTGGACATGAATTGACTCTTTTGTCTACTTAGTCATCATCATTACTCTTGCAGTTGCTGTAGTGTAGATTTAAGTCTCTTCAAATGCTGATCATAGTTCCTGATGATGATTAGATGTCAACAAGACAAGCACAAGATGCTTTTGAACCCATTCCAGATTTGTTTCCCAGTTGAATGAAAAATTGTGGGAGATGACTGCACACACACACACACAATCCTCAGTGGGTGCTTGTGGTTAAATAGTGTCTTGAATCTTTATCGACCAGCATCTAGTTGGTATGTCTGTGAGAGGTCCAAATTCATGAAATATTTACTACCTGCCAGAGCCCTGACTCACTGTTTAACATGAGACAAGTGTAGGCATTCCAATGCATTGGAGGGGGCGCAGGGAGGAAAATAATCTCACATGGAGGAAGAGAATCTTTTGTCATGAATGCAAAGACTCCTTAGGATTCCTTACTAAAGAAATAAAAAATAAAGAACATATCTTGGAGTAGACAGCGATAGTGTGATTCAATTGTAAGAGCAGCCTGTTAAGAAGTGCTACAGTGGATTGTGCCTGTGAGGGAATACAGGGCCATTCAATATATTCAGAGGCACCTCTCTGGTTAGTAGCTGACAACTTAGGCTCCTAGGTTTGACTGAAAATAGGGCATATATGTAGGAGCCTAAATTTAGGAGCTCAGACCCGATATTCAAAAACACCTGAACTCCTAAATTTGTGCCCTATTTTCAACCAAATCTAGAAGCCTGTTTCCAACTGAAAATTCATCTAAATTTAGGATCCTAAATTCAGGAGCTTGTGTTTTGTTTTGTTTTTAATATTAGGCCCGCAATTTATTGCTGTGATTTCTTCAAAGTGAAAAAAAACAACAAGTCAGAGGAGTAGAACCCAAAACAAAATCTTCTCCCAAACAATTCTCTGCATTTTACAATGCAGGTCTTACTCCACCTGCCCACCAATAGCAGCCAACATGTTGCCCCAGGATGGACCCTTCTCTGTACCACTCCCTTAGCTGGCTCTCAGTGCTAACTTCCTCTTTCTCCACTTCTCAAAGGCACTGTGGGTTCAGGCTAGTGCAACTGTATTGGACACTCTAGGCAAACCTTTATCCCCAAGACTCTGAGGTTTTGCTTATTAAACTCAACAAAATCATGTGCACCCAACCCAGAACATTCCTGTAAAAATATGTAACTGGACATCACAAAACTGTTTTGTATGTATGTGTATGTCTATGTCTGTTCTCCCAGCAAGTAAAGTAATAAGCTGTTGGATCTTTGAGTATGCGACTGTCAAAAATCTATTGTTTTGCTTTGACTGCTGCTCTTTGGAGCCTCTCAGAAGCTGCTGACCTAGGCGACCGCTTAGTCTTGCCTAATGGTTGAACTGCTTTGTGTGGACCTGAGGCAAGTTAAGGGGGTTGCAGCCTAGGTGTTTTCTTCTCCTATGTCGCTCAGCACCCTTAAAGCTTCTCGCTTTTCCCTCCTGCATGGGCACCCTCAGTCTTGCATTAGCAGGGAGAGTCCCAGAAACAGCATACAGCCCTGAAAATGACAATTCTATACTGCATGAGGAGAAAGAGGAGATCCTCAACTAGCAACTAATACAATCAAAGACCAAGAAATTGTAGTGGAAACATACAGAAATTATCCAAATTATCCCTGATTAAAAAGAATTTCTAAGTGCATCTTGATATATTGTGTGTTCATATTGCATACACCTTATCAACTCCAGGAAGCAACTATTTTTGAAACTACTACTACTACTAAACAATACAGATGCTGAGGTGTGCCTTAGAAGTGAATCTAAGAGATTGAGATAATCTCCAACATACATAGACACAGGGGTGAGGTTCATTTCTTTCATACAATATGCAAAATTAACTCATTTGGAGACATTGGCAGGGGCTCCAGCAACCCTGGGCTGGATCAGCTTGAGGGAGGAACTGGGAAGACTAGGGGCTTCTTTGCAATCTACACTTTCCCTTTCCCCTAGACTCAACTAACATCTGGCTTCTCTTACTTCAGATTCTTGTCAGCAAACAGACATTTCAGCAGAGCACTCCTGATGTTCTACAGCTTCAGGGGAAAGACTACTGTTGGGATGAGTTTCCTGAACTGGCTGCCTGTTACAACAGGGCTACCAGCAAATCCTCACTCCACCCCAGATCCTCCCCCATTTTTACCAGCGGTCCAGGAAGGCTAGTGGAGGCAGGAGAGATCCCTGCATACTAGTACGCTGCTGGCAGCCAGTGTTCATAATGGTGGCTTTAACCTCTAGAAGTCATCTTGTGGTACTACCACTAGGGGCAAACTGCCTAAAAATGGTATTTGACAGCTGACTTTTAGTAGCTGCAAGACTAACACTGGGGTTCAGAGCTACCAGTTTCAATCTGGGCTTCCAATAGGGTAAGAGTACTAGGAGATCACTGCTGCCCCCCCCCCCCCACACACACACTATCCACTAGGGACCCACAGTATGATCTAAGGGGACTGGGACTGGTTGGAGTCTGCCTGGGATACTGTCCAGGGAGGGGTGAAGGGATTATATTATCAATATCCAGAGATGCTGTTGGACGGTAGGAGGGTTATATAGTGCATGTTGGGGATGGGGGAAATGAAAGGATTATGTTATGCATGTCAGAGCACTGTCTGGGAAGTGGGAGGGTAATTTTAAGGATGTTGGGGGATTCAGGGGATTCTTTTTTTTAACAGCAGTGGCCTATTGGTGCATTGCCGATAGTGCAAATGGTCCTGTGCTAATGAGTAATGCACTTTAAAGTGTGGTAGCTTTAATTTTGGCAATTAACACACGGTAACTGCAACACTTTACCACACAAGCCCCAACGTGACAGTAAAGATTTTTAATCCAAGATGATTTGTTAATGCATTCTGGTTAGCAAGCAAGCATCAAAGAGACATTGCACTGGATAATTTCAGGAGTACAACATAGTGCTGATCAGGAGAATTTCGAGTGTAATGAGGACAGTTTTGCATAGTTCCTCACTGGTTCCTCAAGGTGGTTTACATTGAACAAACTGAAATTACATTGAACAGGGCATTATACAGGAAAGCAGTGTTACTCAAGCATATACTTTTAGCTTATTCACATGTTTCTTATCCCCACTGTTGCACTGAAATCCCATTTGATGCCTAAATTCCTATTTTAGCTCAGGGCATTCAGATGCATTGGTGAAATAAGAAAACAGGAGAAACCCTAAGGGGTATGTTTACTAAACGGCACTAACGTCGCAGCGGCGGTATTATCACACAATAAGTGATGTTATCACGCGATAATGTTAAATTATCGTGCGATAGCGTCACTTATCGCGCGATAACACAGCTGTGGCGTTAAAGCACACTAATGCTGTGAAATCCGGGTCTGAAGGGTGGAGTAAGGCTTCCCAGAAGGCGGTGAGAAGGGGTCAATGGGCGGAGAGTGGGAGGGGAGAGACTCCAGGCACACTAACGCTGTGGAATCTGGGTCTGAACACTAACGCCAGTGAAACCCTCTCGTTAAGGCACATTTGCAGGAGAGAGAAACCATTTCAGTCAGCAATGTGCAGCAAAGGCAGGGAAACCTAGAAAAGTGATAGTTGTGATACATGTGCAGGGAACAAAAAGGCAAATAAACACAGAAAATGACCTGAACCACATTTAAAATCCCAATAACCAAGCTGGCCAAAAGTGATATTAATGATAAACATAAAGCAACACCACTGACAAAAAATAAGATATCATGTTTGGAAGGGTCTATTCTCTGTCCCCCTACAAAGTGAATGATCCCACATTGAAATAGTGCTGATCAGGGTTTATTCACGTCTATATTGGGCAGGTTTGTTATGGCATGCACATGTGCAGTAACAGCAGGGTGGGCATGCAGGAAAGGGCAACTGTACAGATGCTCGAAATGGGATATAGAGGGCTGCAGGTGGCACATGCTGTGGTCCAGCTAGGGCACAGTGCGTGTTAGGTAGATGCCTAGGTGGCACATAGGAATGCTGAAACTGTAAAGCAGCAAGACAGCAACTGATGAGGGTCCAACATGGGCACGAGTGTGTGTCCCACAGTGTCACAGGGGAGATTATCCAGCAGGTACCCCCAAGGGCACAGAACATTGGCAGGTAGTGTGGGGGGGGGGGGGGGGCAAGCGCGCATGTCCATGTAGGCACCCCTACCCAAGAACCCACACCATAGGCAGCTGCCTACTGGCATACTGGATGGTCTGGGACTGTGCACCACCAGCACCACCGGCATAATGGCATGGCAGCATGGTGGCAGAGGGGTGCGGGTGGCGGTGGGAGCAGTGGCATCTGCCCACAGCAGACCATGCGCGGCATCTTTTTGAGCACTCCAATCGAGATGCGGGCAACATCATTGTCTTTCTTCTTTCCTTTCCGTTGAGCAGTCCCCTGAATAAACCCCTGAAGAAACGCTTAGTGAAACGTGACGGCGGTACCACATGAAAGCGTTGGGACAGCTTTAAGAATATTTGTGGAGAGCTTTTGGAATTATTTTTCAGATCTTCTCCATTTGAAGGTGTTATAAGGAGATTTCAAAAAATTAAAAAGAAGCTTTTATAGTAGGCTAGAAGTAACAGAGAAGGTCATTGATGCAAGTGAGGCACCAGCTGGGAAATCCTTTCGCTAAGTGCTAACAGTCTGAGACCTTTTCTCTGATAGAACAGAAAAGCCACTATAGCAAAGATAGAGCTTCCACATCCCCGTTTTGTGTTTTGAGTGAACATTTTTTCTGCTTGCACAGCAGACCATGGCCTAGCCCCTTTTAGGTGGGTGCCATGCACTGCAACAGACAGGGTCTGTCTGATGAAGTCATGGTATCCCCAGGGAATAAACTGTCCCTGTGGCAACAGTGTGGTGCAGTGCACACAGCCAGTGTGTTCATGAGCAGAAGATCACAAGTTCAAGTCCCAGCTGCGGCTCCTGCCAACCCAGTCCCCATATTTTACCCAGTACTAAACCGTAGTAATAAAGACGGAACTTAAACATGCCTGAAACACCTATATTTTACCCTACAGAGCACAGACACCATAAACATGTGCAATACCTAGAGCAGAGTTTCCCAACTGCAGTCCTGGAGGCCCAAACACCATTCAGGTTTCATGCTCTCTCTAATAAATATGCCTGAGTTGCATTTGTATGCGCCGCCCCATGGTATTCAAATGTATCTCGTGCATATTCATTAGGGACAGCATGAAAACCCGAAACGTGTTTGGCCCACCAGGACTGGAGTTGGGAACCTCTGCCCTAGAGCATCAGCCAACAGGGGCATAAACACCCACACCCACAGGCTCCACTATCCAAAGCCACATGGAGAGTCAGGCTGTTGGGCCCTGTGCACAGTAGCATCTCCTAATACTAGCACTTGCATACCTTAGCAATGCTGCCCTAAACTTGGGAATACGTTACACATGTATCAAAAGGTTGCTATGATTAATGGCAGATAGCAATTCCTAAGTTAATCACAATTTGCTGATAGAGCTGCATCTTAGCAACTTTTCTGATATCTGTGGAGTGTGTTTCAGTTTTGGTTTCTGACAATGTTTACCACCCCGGGGAGTGAACCCAACAGTATTGCGTACCATAACCATGCCTGCACTGTGCCCAGGAATGGTGTGGTGGCCAGGGCTGCCAAAAGCCTCTATATTTGCACAATACTGGCATAGGTGTGGGAGTGTGTGTCTGTCTATCCAGTGTGTTGTGGCTGCCTACACCGTACTCAGCCCACACTGCTTGCACTGTTTCCAGTGTTAGCCTGCCAATGTGCATAATGAGAAGCAAGGTACTGTGGGTATGGCCCGGACAGGATGCATCTGCACAGGGCATAGGGCAATGGCTGGTACATTGTACTGCCCGGCCACCACCTGCACAGACAGGGTGGCCACAGCATGTCCTGCTGGGAGGTCACTCTCACCCTGACTGAGCAGTGACCACGGCATGGCTAGGTTCCCCCATAGTGCTATGTAGTATTTCTCTCATGTGAGATTTATGGGTTCACATTTCTCGGGCCCAATCATTGACATATCTGCTTGGTGTGTGTGTGGGTGTCTGCAGTTAGTATGTGTATGGCTGGAACACCTTGCAGAGTGCAGCGGCTATAGACTCACTGTGCGTGCTGCTGGAGAATGTCAGATAGTGGTGGGGGGCAGCCCAGCATTTCCAGGCCTACTGTCTGTCTGCTATTGCCTTATGGATGCGTACAGATCTGCATTGACTCTCCTGTAGGGTGCCTGTTCCCCAGCAGAACTGGGGTTGATGGTCCCCTCTACTGCCACCATTGCAGGGATGTAGAATGTGGATCTGTTGGTGGGAGATCCTGTCCCCGACCCTGAGCCCCAGAGGGCGGGTTGGGTGGTGCTACATAATCCGCCTATGGGTCCAAACACCCCCCTTCGCTTAAATCATGTAACTATGGCACCCACACAGGATATGCACTATTCTGGGTGCATCATAGTCCACAAGGGCTAGACGTGACTGGGAAATACAGATAGACACAGGTGTATCTGCAAGGACTATCTATCACACAAACTAGCACTGATGGCAACCTGCAATATAGCCTATCTAAGCAAAGCCAGGTGCTGCGGACATGGTGCTGAGCACCCCACCTCACCCTCAGGGTGAGCACAGGACCCGCACAACGTCACGGTCTGTAGCTACTCTGTGCCAGTAACACACACGGTCAGTTCTCCCTACCAGGCTGAGGTGCTGTGGGGGTGCACACGGTCAGTTCCCCCTACCAGGCTGAGGTGCTGTGGGGGTGCAAACCCCATCTTGTGATCAGCTGTAGACTGCTGATCTGCATGTGCAGTGCATCATGGGTATGGGTGGGTTTACCCTATCTTGGTAACCACAGCAGACAGGTTATGTGGTGACCTGCAGTCTTTCTGTAGCCAGCCAGGGGTATGTTAGTAGCTATAGAGATGTAGCCCATTGGTTACTTCACTACTTGTGGAGGCAGAGGTCATGGGTTTGATCCCACAGTGGTATTATTTGATACGGCTGTCTGAGGCATTTCCTTTTTAAATTTAAATTAGTGCTGCCAGCAAAAACACCCTCGCAGTGCTGTAACCTTAAGGTGCCTTATAAGGCACCCTATATGGAACATTATAAGGTGCCTTGGCGGACAGTGCACTTTATAATGTGCCCTCTGGAGTGCCTTATAGGGTGCCTTATGCGGCACCTTAGGTTACGGCACTGTGAGGGTGTGTTTGCTGGCATCACTAATTTAAATTAAAAAAGAAAATGCCTCAGACAGCACTGATTTAAAGTAAAGGGTAATGCCTCAGACAGCCATACTCATTAAGCCCACTGGGGATTGAACTCATGACCCCTGTTTCATCAGTCAATGTATTAACCATTGTGCTACACCTCTGTTGCTGTGTGTGTAGGTCAGTGTGCCTAATTAAGGCTAACATACGTTAACGTGCCACGGCTTCCTCTATCGCGCCATAACGGACTTTATTGCGCGATAACCTGCAATGCTACCTTAAGACCGGAACGCCCACTGCTCTTATGGCATTCTTCACATTATCGCTGGAGTTAATGCCGGTAACATTTAGACGGTTTAGTAAACATACCCCTAAGTCTTTGTTCAAATGTTTTATGTAATAGATGCATCTGCACTGTTACGTTGAGTTCCCTGTAAAACGTCTTGAATTGTAGAAAGACGGTATATAAAAAACTTTAAATAAATTAAATAATAAATAAAACCCTGGCTGTGTCTCTTGCACAATGTGAATTTGGAGCTCTTTTGTAATATACGCTGAGAGCGAGAGTCGTCTGTTGACTGAGACATATAGTCATGCAAAAAACTTTTGTCTGAGGCAAATCTCACATGAACTAAAGAAGTGGGAATAATTCTGGAATGGAAATTACAAAGAAAAGCTCCCATGAACTGAAAGAAATAGAAAGTGCCGGATTTCAGCTCTGTGCACAAACTCAAGGGAAAACAAATCAAAATAAAAAGTTGTGCCCTGAGATAAAAATCTAAAATACTTATCCGCCTTTCATTCAATACTTATCAAAAGTTGCCAATTTCAGAATCATATCTTACTGTTGCTATAAAAATGCAGTCAGTAGAATACACTGAACAAAATCTGCAAGAAACTGAGACAGTTGGCTTCTCTTTATGTTAATCACCACAAAGTATGTGAGTGAGGAGCCAAACAACTGATTTTAACACAATCGAGCATAATGACAGTGAATATGTTCATGTTAAATAAAACATTCTATACTGTCCTTTACTAAGAGTTGCAGGATGGTTTACAATTTAAAATTAGGAAAAAAGTAAAAAAAGAACGTCAATAAAAGATAGGATAGAATAAAACATAAAACAAAGAGAACGGAGTACAATATAATAAAAGAGAACAGATAAAATAATCCTTAAACACAACAAAAAAGAGCACCACAAATAACAGCTGTATGGCCAACTCAACCCAATACAGCCTAACAGAAAGCTGTCTCAAAGTAATGAGTTTGAAATAAAATTTTACATTTTTTTGTAGTATGACTCAATGCAAATGTGGAACGATAGGAAGTTCCAAAGTGAAGGGGTTAAAAAATAGAATGCAGTTTTGCGAGTAGAGTTGCACACAAATCTGTCTCATGCATATTCATTGTGGGTATCCTGAAAACCTGACTGGCTATGCTTACACCAAAACAGGGTTGAGAACCACAGCAATAAATAATACAAGCTGCATTATTCTGCACGGGGCCTACTTAGGGCTTGATTTTATAACAGGATACCCTTGAAAGAAGTTCAAAAAGGTGCCTATTTTAAGTCAGTGTTATAAAGGCAACATATACGCCTATCTGCCTTTATTTATTTATTTAGTGTTCTTTTTATTTATTTAGTGTTCTTTTATACCGCACTCTTTTTCATCAGCGCGGTTTACATTAAACAGAAATACTCATTGCAAGCAACAAACTGTGATGAGTTTACATATAACAGGAGAATTCAACTGGGAATTTAACTTTGGGAAATTTGGACATATTTTTAAAATTTTTGTACATATTTGTAATGAACCTGTATACTTATGGAGACTTTATACATATTTGTGAAAAAACCTATATACAGAGGATAGAATATATAAATGAGGCCCCCAGAACCAGTCCCAGTAGTGTACATTTACACTGGCTCAATAGCAGGTATAAATAGGTGATGTTATAAAGGTTCTCTTTACCCCTTGCATCTCTTAATCTCGGACCTTAGATGCCATCTTGGGAGACTGCCAGTAGTTAATTTACCAATGGCAGAGCTATCAACATCACTTATGCACACACGCCCTTGCCACACGACAAGATGCAAACCAAATGAGGGACTAATGATTGCAGCTTATCATAGGGAGAAGCGGCCTATTGGTTGGGGCAAGGTACCTCAGGCTAGAAGGTCAGGGGAACAAATCCCACTAGAAGACAGCAACCTTGGGCTGGAAGGACTGGGGTTTCTAGTCCCACAGGTGCTCCTTGTGGTCTTGGGCAAGCCACCTAACCCTCCATTGCCCATGTTCCCTGTAAAATAGCTATCTCCAAGTTATAATGTGCTGTTCAATGTAAACCACCTTGATACCATGAAAGGTGGTATATAAGAAATGTTAAATACAGAAAATAAACATGATAAAATGTGATTAAATAAATCAAGGGAGAAGAGCAAGAAAATCTACTGCACTAACAATTAAGTCCCAAAAGGGAGACTATGAGGAAGATGGTTAAGAAAAAGCTAAAAGAAGCAGAACTTAAGAAGGTCATACTGGGTCAGAACAATGTCCATCAAGCACAGCATTATGTTTCCAACAGTGGCCAATCCAGGTCACAAGTACATGTCAGGTTTCCAAAATGGTACACAGATTCCACAATGCTTATCCTGGAGAAGGCAGTGGTTTTTCCCACATCCTCTTTAACAATGTCTTTTGGACTTTTCCTCCAAGAACTTGCTCAAACCTTTTTTAAACTCAGCTACTCTAGCAGCTTTTGCTACATCCTCCGGTAATGAATTCTAGAGTTTGATTACTCGAGTGAAAAAATATTTTCCCTTATTAGTCCTAAATGGGCTACATTGTAGCTTCATTGACTGTTCCCTAGTCTTCCTACTTTTTGAAGGAATAAACAACCAATCTACATTTACCCATTCCACTCCATTCATTAATTTATAGACCTCTATCATATCTCCCTCCATTTTGGTGACTTTTTTCTGTACCTTTTCCCTGGAAAGGGAAGAACCAGAGCTCAAGTGCCCCAAAGTTGCAGAATCTGTGACTATAAGGAAGCGAAGGGTAGTGGTGGTTGGTGACTCTCTTCTGAGGGGTACTGAGGCATCCATCTGCTGAACAGACTTGATGTACAGAGAGGTATGCTGCTTGCCAGGTGCCAAAATTTGAGATGTTACAGAGAGTTTTCTGAGACTCATCAAGCCCACTGACCATTACCCAATGTTGTTAATCCATGTCGGCACAAATGATACTGCCAAGTATCCCTCTGAGCATATCAAAAGTGACTTCATGGCTCTGGGACAGAAGGTGAAGCAGATAGGGGTGCAGGTGGTGTTTTCTTCAATCCTCCATGTTGAGGGTAAAGGCCAAGGCAGAGAAGCTCGCATCCTGGAGATGAATGCATGGCTGCATGGATGGTGTCATTGAAAGCGTTTTGGTTTCCTGGACCATGGGATGCTGTTCCAAGGGTTGCAGAGCAGAGATGGCATTCATCTGTCCAATAAAGGTCAACGTGTTTTCAGTAGCAGACTGGCTAATCTATTGAAGAGGGCTTTAAACTGGATTCATTGGGGATGGGTGAACAAATCAGCCAGGTAAGTAAAAGCCCCCAGGTAAGTGAAACATTAAATACCTTTATGGAAATGGATAAAAGGGGCAACATATGGAAAGTGGTATGTATAAATGCCCATAGCATGGGAAATAAGATCCCAGATGTTGAAACTTTAATGGGAGAGGCTGACTTGGATTACTGGCAGTTACAGAAACATGGTTCACAGAAAGCCATGACTGGGATGTAACTATACCAGGCTATACTTTATACAGAAAGGACAGAGTAGGAAGAAGAGGAGGAGTGGCATTATATGTAAAAAATAATATTAAAGCTTTGGAACTACAGAGTTTAAAAGGGAGAGAGGAGGCACTGTGGGTTAAACTAGAAAGAGGGAAAGAGAAATCTATTTGCATTGGTATGATATAGAGACCTCCCTCACAGGAGGAAGAGTTGGAAGGAGAGATAATTGAAGACATACACAGCATTGCTAGGGAAGGGGAAGTGATACTGATGGGGGACTTCAATATGCCAGATGATGATTGGCACATTCCAGCTGCAGTATCTTCTAGAAGTAAGGAGATCCTGGATTCTCTACGGGGAGAACTATTCAGGCAATTGGTAACAGAACCCATACGTGAAGGGGTCATACTGGACTTGGTGCTACCGATGGTGAAAGTGTTTCTGATGTTATAGTAGGAGATCATCTTGCATCCAGAGATCACCAGATGGTGTGGTTCAATATTAGGACTAGGGCTGTTAGAATCTATTCAAAATAAAGGGTCTTAGACTTTAGGAAAACTAATTTTTCCAAGATGGGCCAATACCTCAGGGAGTCATTAGCGGGATGGGTACAGCTGGGGGATGTAGAAAAACAATGGACAAAACTGAAAGGGTATATTTTAACCTTTTTGTTAAAATAATAGATAAAGGTAAAAGGAAAAGGAGACCGCTATGGTTTTCGAAAGAAGTAGCTGAAAAGGTGAAGAAAAAGAGGGAGGACTTCATGAAATACAAGACATCACAGAGAGAGGAAGACAGGCATCTATATTTGGAAAAACTTAGAGAAGCTAGCAAAGTAGTCAGGAAAGCAAAGATTCAAAAAAGGAGGAAATAGCCAATGCAATAAAAAGGGGGGGATAAGACATTTTTCAGATATGTTAGTGAGAAGAGGAAGGGCAAAAGTGGTATTGTCAGACTCAAGGATGAAGGGGAAGAATATGTAGAAGCTGATGAGGATAAAGCGGAATTGCTTAGCAAATATTTCTGTTCTGTGTTCACAGATGAAGAACCAGGAGCAGGACCTCAGAAAACACCCACAATCAGGAACAGAAGCAAGGAGCATCTTGAACAATTTTCAGAAGACTGTGTTTGTGAGAAACTAGCTAGACTTAAAGTAAACAAAGCGATGGGACCGGATGGGATACACCCTAGAATACCGAGGGAACTTGGGGATATTCTAGGAGCTCCACTGACTGACCTTTTCAATGGCTCGTTGGAGTCGGGAGTGGTGCCAAAGGACTGGAGAGAAGCTCATGTGGTCCCTTTTCACAAAAGTGGAATAAGGATGTGGTTTAAAACTACAGGCCAGTTAGTTTAACTTCTGTGGTGAGTAAATTATTGGAAACGCTGCTGAAAGAGAAAATAGTGAGGTTTCTGGAGTCCAGCGGATTACAGGATCTGAGGCAGCATGGATTCACCAGAGGCAGGTCTTGTCAGACAAATCTGATTTATTTGACTGGGTTATCAGAGAGTTGGACCAAGACAGAGCCCTAGATGTGGTGTATATAGATTTCAGTAAAGCCTTTGACACCGTTCCTCACAGGTGACTTCTTCAGGGCAAGGAGGGTGATTTCTTCAGGGCAAGGAGGGTGATGGCGGGTTTGATTCCTGTACCGGCTGCCATATTTGATAACTATGCTCGTATGATTGTGATGTAAGGGTGGGCTCTCCATATAAGTGAGTGGCCCTTTCCTTTCTTTTTCTCTTTTTTTCTTATTTCTTTATTGGGACCTTTTTGGAGTTGTATTTTGTGGTCTAAACCATATATGTATGATTTATTTTTAATGATTTGTTACCTGTATAAATTTGTTATCCTTATTTAGATGATAAACAAACTGAGCACCCTAGGGATAGACCCTAAAGTTACTGCTTAGGTTGGAAATTGGTTGAGTGGGTACAGGTAAATGTAGCTCACTCTGAGGAGAGGGAGGTTACCAGTGGTGTGCCCCAGGGATCTGTCCTTGGTCAAATTCTTTTTAATATCTTTGTTAGTGATATAGTGGAAGGGCTGTCGGGTGAGGTTTGCCTCTTTGCGGATGATACCAACATCTGTAATAGAATAGATATCCAGGAAGGTGTAGATAACATGAGGAGGGATCTAGCTAAGCTTGAAGAATGGTTTAGAATTTGGCAGCTGAGACTTAATGTTAAAAAATGCAAGGTCATGCATTTGGGCTGCAGCAATCCAAGGGAGGGATATAGTGTAGTGGGTGAAGTACTTTTGTCCACTAAAAAAGAGCAGGACCTAGGCGTGATTGTATCACATGATCTTAAAGTAGTTAAACAGGTAGAAAAGGCGACGGCAAAAGCTAGAAGGATGCTTTGGTACATAGGGAGAGGAATGACCAGCAGAAGAAAGGAGGTGATTGTGCCTCTGTATAAGTCTTTGTGCGACCTCATTTGGAGTATTGTGTGCAATTCTGGAGACCACACCTTCAAAAGGATATAAACTGGCTGGAGTCAGTACAGAGGGTGGCTACTAAAATGGTTAGTGGTCTTCATTATAAAGCATATGAGGGCAGACTTAAGGATCTTAATATGTACACCTTAGAGGAAAAGTGGGATTGAGGTGATATGATTGAGACGTTTAAATACCTCTGTGGCATAAATGCATAGGAGAAGAGCCTGTTTCGATTGAAATCAAGCTCTGCTATGAGGGGACATGGGATGAAGGTGAAAGGGGATAGTTTCAGGAGTGATATGTAGAAATATTTCTTTACGGAAAAAATGGTGGATCCATGCAATAGTCTCTCAGTGGAGGTGGTAGAGATGAAGACAGTATCTGAATTCAAAGAAGCATGGGACAAACAAAGAGGATATCTAAAGGAAAAAATTTAGGATTTTTCAAACAAGGACGAATAGAAGCTAATTACCATGACTGACCAGAAATAAGACTTTTCTTTATATTTGAATGAATGAATGGAATGAGACCAAACAAATTATCCGCTAACCAAATGGAGGGGATGGGGTCCAGAGAATAAGTGGTTTTCCTAATAGAGGAAATGAGTCTTTTGAAGAAAAAACAATGTAACTGGGGAAACATACCAGGTATGGAAGTGTAAAATTATGCACTTAGGGAAGAACAACCCAAGCTATGGTTACACGATGCAAGGTTCCATATATGGGAATCAACACCCAGGAAAAGGATTTAGGCATCATTGTGGATAATATGTTGTAACCCTCTGCCCAGTGTGCAACAGCGGCCAAGAAAGCAAATAGAATGCTAGGAATCATAAGGAAAGGAATGGAGAACAAAGTCAAGGTTTTTATAATACCTCTGTATCATTCCATGGTACGACCGCACCTTGAATATTGTGGGCAATTCTGGTTGCTGTATCTTAAAAAGGATATAGCAGAATTAGAAACATAGAAACATGACGACAGAAAAAAGACCACATGGCCTATCTAGTCTGTCCTTCCATATCAACCATTACAACTGTTGTAATGGTTGATATGGAAGGACAGACTAGATAGGCCATGTGGTCTTTTTTCTGTCGTCATGTTTCTATGTTTCTAATTCTGCTATATCCTTTTTAAGATACAGCAACCAGAATTGCCCACAATATTCAAGGTGCGGTCGTACCATGGAATGATACAGAGGTATTATAAAAACCTTGACTTTGTTCTCCATTCCTTTCCTTATGATTCCTAGCATTCTATTTGCTTTCTTGGCCGCTGTTGCACACTGGGCAGAGGGTTACAACATATTATCCACAATGATGCCTAAATCCTTTTCCTGGGTGTTGATTCCCATATATGGAACCTTGCATCGTGTAACCATAGCTTGGGTTGTTCTTCCCTAAGTGCATAATTTTACACTTCCATACCTGGTATGTTTCCCCAGTTACATTGTTTTTTCTTCAAAAGACTCATTTCCTCTATTAGGAAAACCACTTATTCTCTGGACCCCATCCCCTCCATTTGGTTAGCGGATAATTTGTTTGGTCTCATTCCATTCATTCATTCAAATATAAAGAAAAGTCTTATTTCTGGTCAGTCATGGTAATTAGCTTCTATTCGTCCTTGTCTGAAAAATCCTAAATTTGACCGTATGAATCCTACACATTATTCCCCTATTTCCAATTTACAATTCCTATCAAAGAAGACTTCCGTGCGCAGCATAGCACAGCATAGAACTATTCTCACTGCGGTCCTCAGTAAGTTCTACAGAATCCTGGATCAGGGCAAATTGGCCTTGATCATCTCCTTGGACCTCACTGCTGCTTTTGATCTAGTGGATCACAATCTTCTCCTTTCAAGATTGTTTGATATTGGTCTGTGAGGAACCGTTCTCTCCTGGTTTTTATCATTTTTGCCTTGACGGACTTATCAGGTAATTTTTGATCAGGTCACATCCGCAGTATATTCACTGCCCTGTGGTGTCCCTCAAGAATTTGCCTTGGCCCCTTTACTATTCAATATTTTCCTCAGTCCCCTAGCATGCCTCATTCAGGATCTGGGTCTTTCCTTTTACATGTACGACATCCTGTTGGTGCCCCAAATTGATTCCCTCAATGTAGACTTCTCTCATCTTAATAGCTGCCTCACTAAAATATCAGCATGGTTGCATTCACCTGCACTTAAACTAATCCTCAGAAATCTAACACTACCTGGATCAGTGGCTCGCCATCTGCCCCTTCACTGGCCCCAGTCATGGACTCCACCCCTATTACAATTAATTCTTGCTTCAAATATCTCGGCATCTTTATTGATTCAGATCTTTCTTTTAATACCCAAATTACTCATCCTTCCCAAGCTGCTTTTCATGCTCTACATCAATTTTGTGCCCTTTGACCACTTTTAGATCCCTCAGCTCAAATTTATTTATTTTATTTCAAAGACTTTTATACTGCCTTATCCAGCGGTCAAGGAGGTTTACAATGACCAGAACTTGAACATTTACATCTAACAGGTTAACTATATACAATAGAACATTACAAATGTACAAATAGTAAAGCAACAGAATTAACTATTTACAGTATAACTGATTATAGAAGTATAGTAACTTGGTAGTTTGCAAGTAAATTGAATCATCATTAAGAGCATTTACAATATGGTTATTAATGGGGACAGTGTTGGCAAGTGAGTGATTTTGGATGGAGTTAGCCATAGTGTTCTGTAAATAGTAGTGTTTTTATTATTTTTCTGAAGTCCTTAAGGTCTTTTATTTCTCTTATTGTTGAAGGGAGGGAATTCCATAGAATTGGGGCATAGTATGAAAATGCTCTGTTACTCGTTGTTTTGTTTGTTTTTCGGAAGTCAGTTGGTGTGGAAAGAGAGTTTTGTGTACATTCCCTTCTCTGTCTTGTGTCTGGGGTTTTGGAAATTAGAGTGGTAAGGTGAGATGGTGATATGTTGTGGATCATTTTAAATTTGATGACCAGGTTCTTGTATTTGCTTCTACTGGCAATGGGGAGCCAGTGCAGTCTGTAAGACTGGAGTGATGTGTTCCGATCCAGATGCTTGCATTATTACATGAGCTGCTGTATTTTGTGCCAGCAGCAGGTGTGCTAGCACTTGCTTAGGTAGACCTTGTACTATGCTGTCTCAATAGTCTATGGGGCTTGTTTACAAAGCCACGGTAGCAGTTTGTGATCGTTAACCTCTACTGCGGCTTTGTAAACAAGCCCCTATGTGTGGGTTGATCATTGCCTGATAACTGTTCTGAAGTCTGATGGTTCTAATAGGGGCTTTAGTTGTTGGAGCATCTTTATTTTTCTATAGATGGCTTGAGTGGATTTATGTGATTCAGGGATTTATCTAGGGTGATTCCTAGATATTTTCTCTCATCTTTCACTGTAGTTACACTTTTCCAAGTTGTATGTATGGTGGGGGACTGAATTTTTTGTCTCTGGTGATGAAGATTGCTTCAGTTTTATTGAGGTTTACCTTCAGGTTGTTTGATAAAAGCCATTGTGCGGCTTCATGGTAGCATGCTGTAATTCATTTTAGGCTAACTTTTGTGGTGGTGATTGGGAGGTACATCATTATATCATTGGCATAAATGTGGTAGTTCACTTTATGCTTTCAAAATATATTGCAGATCGGTTGGAGATAGATGTTAAATAATAGGGCCGATAGTGAAGATCTTTGAGGGATTCCTTGGTTTTGACTAAAAGGTTTTGATGTGTTTTGGCCAATTTTTACCTGTTGTGTTCAGTCCTTCAGGTATGATATGAACCAGCTGAGGTCTGTTCCGCATATTCCAATTTGTTGTAATCTTTTTAAGAGTATATTGTGGCTAATTGAATCAAAAGCTGATGCAATATCGAGGAATATCTTTATGAATACATTCTTGGGTGTTTCTATACCTTTAATGAGGATAATGAAGAGGGCTATAACGAGGTTTTCCACCCCATGGTGTATTCTGAAGTCATACTGTTTTGGGTCAAGAGGGGTATTGGAGTCTAGGTGGTCTTGCAGCTGGTTTTGAACTATTTTTTTCTGTTATCTTTGCTATGCAAGGTAGGCTCGATATTGGTTGGTAGGAGCTGGGTTGGAGTTTGTCTAATATGTTTGATTTTAGGATTGGGCATATAAAGCCTGTTTCAGAGGTTTGGCATGTATCCCTGGGTTAGGGAAATGTTTACTATTTTTTTGCATTGTTGGGGCCAATGCATCACATGTCATCTTTTCCCAGCTGACAGGGCATGGGTCTCCCGGGGCTGTGGTTGTGTTTATCATTGTGATTATTTTATCTAGGTGTTCCAGGGTGACTGTTGTGAGGGAGTGCAATGCTGGAGTGTTGGGGGCGGGTTCTGATTTGAATATTGGGGGGTCATGGGATGGAGTATACAGTTTGGTATTGTAGTAGTTCATGAGTACCTGTGGATTGATGTACGTGGAGGGATCATCACTATACGGAGATTTAGCTCCCTTGGTCTGTTGAGTGATTTCATTTAGTATTCTGGTATGATTTTCCCTCTTAGCATTATTTATGGCCTCTTTATATTTATGTAGTGTGTTTGTCTTCTGTGCGTTTGGTTCTCCTCCATTTTCTTTCTAATTTACATAGGAGTTTCTTTAGAGATCTTAGCTCATTATTGTACCATACGTGTGATTTCTTAGAGGTTACTTTATTTGTGTTTGTTGGGGCAATTGCAGCCTCTGATATAGTAGAGTTCCATCTGTCCAGCAGGGTATCTAAATCGGAGATGTCAAGACTTAGCTGTGGGAGAATATCTTGAAGAAATGAGTCTTTGCTGTACGACTTAAAACGTGTTTTAGAACAGATCTCTGATTATTGTCTGGGCTTGAGTTGTTATGGGGTACCTCAAATGTGATGCTATAGTGATCAGACCATGGGACCGGCTGGGTTTGATAGGATGGGGTATGTACTTGTATTAGTTGCTTTGGGAAGAAAATTACATCTAAGGTGTTTCCTTTATTGTGGATTGGTGAATTTATAATTTCTGTGAAATCCATTTCATTCATAGCTCTAATTAATGATTGTGCTTGGGTGCTGTGTACTGATGCAAGGTTAAAGTCACCTAGTAATATTAATTCCTTGTTAGGGTGACTATGGGTGCGTACTGATTGAAGTATTGTGCTTACAGAATTGGTGTCCTGTGACAGTGCTCTGTATGCCAGATAAAAAGTTACCTCTTTGGTGTCAACCATGAGGATATCTAACCCATCATAACTGATGTTGGCTATTAGGGTGGGTATTAGGACTTTCTTTGCAAGAATCATAACACCATCTTCACATTTATTTTTTCTAGAGGTGAAGAAAGTTTCATAGTCAGACTGGTTAATCTTCTTCGTACGGAGGCAGCACATTTGGACTATTGCAACACTATACATTCAGGATTACCAAAATACAAGCTAAAAGTGCTCCAGAATCTAACAAAACACCACAATTCATGTTCTGGTGCATGTAAAAAAGCTTTGATCATGGGACCCCTCTTTTAATCCACCACCACTCATTGCCAGTTCAGCAGCACATACAATTTAAGATTCTCTCACTGGATCACAAGTCCCTTTTTGACAATGTTCCACAATATCGTTCTACTACTACTACTACTACTACTAATCATTTGTATAGCACTACAAGGTGTATGCAGCACTCTCGTACATACAGATGAAAGACACAGTCCCTGCTCATCAGAGCTTACAATCTAATCAAGATGAAAAAACATTGCAAAACAGGACTAGAGTATGGCAAGAAACACATAAGTAGTGAAGAAGAGAATGAGGAACAGGGCAAAGTAGGTTTGAGGAATTGGCAAGCAGTAACTACTTTTTTATTGTTAATACTGTCCTGTTTTACATTGTCATTCTTTTTTTCCCTTTTATGTTTTTATATGTTGTTGTTGCTGTTGTTAAGTGCCGTTGAGTCGGTGTCGACTCATGCCGACCCTCTGGATAGTTGTCCTAAATTGTGTTTGGTCTTCTGTCAGGCAGCTCATTGTTGACAAACTGGTACCCATAGCTGCTGTTATTGTATCGATCCATCTCATTGCTGACCTTCCTCTTTTGCGTTGACCTTCTATCTTGCCAAGAATGATTCTTTCTTTAATAATCTCTCTCTTCGCATGATGTGTCCAAAGTATGAAAGTCAAAGTCTTGTCATCTGAGCTTCTAGCGAAAGCTTAGGTTTGATCTCCTCTAGTACTGACTGGTTTGTTCTTTGGGCAGTCCATGGTATACACAGTATTCGCCGCCAGCACCATAATTCAAAAGCATCAATTTTCTTCCTGTCTATCTTTTTCACTTTCCAGCTTTCACATCCATATGATGTTATTGAAAATACCATGGCTTGGTCCCAAGATGGCGGCGGAGTAGGATGCCGAGTGAGGAGTGCAGAGAGGTTTGGAGTCTGGTTGGAGCTGATGGGGAAAAAGAGGAAGCAGCGGTCCATGTAGCCCCCCCATTACCTCTTCCCCCGGAGGCGGCTTGATCCAGTCGTTCATTGCTGCTTTCTGCTCACTGATGGCGTCGGCTATGGCTTCGGCGGATCTGTCGATTAGATTGGTAGATCTGAGCAATGGGATCGATTTGAGCCTCGTTCAGGCATTGCTGCCACAGCCCGGAAGGAGATCGGAGGAGGGGCTGTGTGTAGGAATGCCTCCGGGTCAGGAGGACACAGCTACAGTGGGGGGCACCTCCTCGAAGTTAATGCCGAGTGTGTTAGCTGCTTCGGTGGGGGGCAGAGATTTGAATGCCTCCCTAGGAGCTAGCTTTGGGTTGGAGCAGTTGAAGACCAGCTCCCCAGATACATCGGCGTCTCGGGCGATGTGCGTGCTAGAAAAATCGGCACAGGTGACTTATCGGAAGCCATCTCATCACTTCAAAGATCCCTGCTTCCTATTGTGGGTGCTTTTTTGAAAGAATTGAATGACGTTAAAGACCAGTGTTTTACGGTGGAGACAAATTTGGTGGGGCAAGCTGCTAGAGTGACTCGGTTGGAAGCTCAGGTGGAAGATCTACAGGCCTTGGGAGGAGTCCAATCCAGGGAGCGAATGATTTATGCACGGCGTTTGGAGTTCATGGATAATCAGTTACGACGAAACAATTTGAGGTTTTTAAACTTTCCAAGATCTCCATTAATGGAACCTATGGGCTTGGTCCGTAAGTACATTATAGAGGTCCTGCTGATGCCTGCTGAGTCTTTACCTCCTATTGTGAGAGCCCAGTATGTGGCGATTTCATATGTTGACGTGGGTATGGAGATGGGCCCTGAGGGTGCTGCTGGGTCTGCTCAGTTGGATCTGACAGAGTTTCTTGAGAGCTCCCTGGAAGTGGTGACTAGTCGTGCTACACTATTGGTTTGCTTTGCATTTGAGTCTGACCGAAACTCTGTCCTTAGATTATATTTTAGGAAAATGTCTGTTTCTCAATTTCTGGGGTCTAAAATCTCTATTTTTCCTGATCTTTCTAGGGACACCCAGAAAAGGCGGAGAGATGTTTTGGCTTTGCGTCAAAGGTCTACCGCCCTGGGAGCACAATTTAGATTAAAGTATCTGTGTAAATGTTTGGTATTGTACCAATTTAAACAATTTCTCTTTTTTGAACCTCAGCAATTTGTGCAATTTCTTCAGGGCAAGGAGGGTGATGGCGGGTTTGATTCCTGTACCGGCTGCCATATTTGATAACTATGCTCGTATGATTGTGATGTAAGGGTGGGCTCTCCATATAAGTGAGTGGCCCTTTCCTTTCTTTTTCTCTTTTTTTTCTTATTTCTTTATTGGGACCTTTTTGGAGTTGTATTTTGTGGTCTAAACCATATATGTATGATTTCTTTTTAATGATTTGTTACCTGTATAAGTTTGTTATCCTTATTCAGATGATTCTGGATTACAATTGTGAAACTTAATAAGAATACAATTTAAAAAAAAGAAAAAAAGAAAATACCATGGCTTGTATGGAGAGAGACATCTCTGCTCTTGAGAATTTTGTCTAGGTCTTTCATAGCCATTCTGCCAAGAGCAATGCGTCGTCAGATTTCTTGACTGCTTGTTGCTTGATCGAAGTAGGTTAAAGTTGTCCACAATTTCAATTTCTTCTCCTTCAATGATAAACTTGTTGATTTTGCCAGTTGTCATGATCTTTGTCTTCTTTACATTAAGGTGCAGGTCCATTTTGAGACTATATTCTTTGATCGTGAGAAGCAAATGTTTCAGAAGAACCTACCACAGTTTAGGAAAGCCCTCAAAACCCACCTCTTCAACAAGTACCTTATAGAGCCTGACTGCATCCCCTAGAACCTCAGGACACCCCTGATACCATTCTCAGTCAAATTTACAGTATCACAATCAACTCACCATGTGGATACCCAAACCTATGAAGTGAATTGTGTTTTCTATGCAACTTCTTTGATTATGACTCCATGTAATAAGTTTTGTAAATAGTTTACCCCTGTTATCCAAGTTTCTGTCCCCTGTTATATGTAAACTCATACATGTTAACTGTAATGAGCATTTTGTTCCATGTAAACCGCGCTGATGCTGAATAGTGCGGTATATAAGAGACTGTAAATAAATAAATAAAATCTTCACTTTTAGCCAGTAATGTGGTATCATCGGCATAGTGAAGGTTGTTTTTGTATACATTTTTTAAATTGTAAACCGCTCTGTATGTACCCTAACAAAAGGACGGTATATCAAATCAAACAACAAGAAACTGTCCACATTAATTTTAATCTGCCATTTGGACATCCAGTTTTTCAATTTATCAAGGTCCTTTTGCAATTTTTCACAATCCTCTTGTGTTTTAATAAATATGAATAATTTTGTGTCATCTGCAAATTTGATCACCTCACTTGCTATTTCCATTTCCAGGTTATTTATGAAGATGTTAAAAAGCAGCGGGCCCAGCACAGATACTTGGGGTACTCCACTATTCACCCTTCTCCACTGAGAAAATTTGCCATTTAGCCCTACTCTCTGCTTTCTACCTTTCTTTCTTCCTAATCAACATTAGTATACTGCGTCCTATCCCATGACTTTCTGATTTCGCTAAGACTCTCTCATGAGGGATCTTGTTAAAGGCTTTCTGAAAATTCAGATACACTATATCAACTAGCCAGGGGCGGCTCAAGGGTGGTGCGGGGCCACGTGTGTAGACTCGGTGCAGGCCTCATTTGCATAAGGAACATAACTTGCATAATGTTAACATGCACTAACTTTTAGTAAACGTGCCTCGTAATGAGTATATGGATAAAGAAAAGCTAAAAGATTTCTACATTACTATACTCCAGTGCCAACCGCCAGGCACATTAGGAAGTACTATAAACACTGTCTAGTTAGAACCCATAGCAAACCCACCATATCATAACAGTATTACCAGTACTCATAAATCACCATACCCTACCTATCAAAAGGCAATATTGCAAATATTAAACCAATACACCTCAGAAAATACCAATACATCTCCTACTGGGGAAAGAGAACAAGTGGCACTATCAAATATAAACTACATAAACAGAATAACAGCTCGGTTACACATGCAGAACACAGACCATCACCAAACAAAGAACAAGGGACCACAATTTAGAAATAGGAAGACAATAATTAAACTGGGAACTCCAAAAGCCAAACTTGGAATGTACAACAACAGTGCAAAATTAAAACTATAAATTAATTTCCACTTGTACTAAACAAAATGCAGAGGTTAAAGATGCACATTTCCCAGAGCTGACATATTCCAGTTGTCAGCTCTGGGAAATTCAAAATAAAAAAGTAATAAATTCAAAATAAAAAAGTATTTTTCTATCTTTTGTTGTTTGTGCATTTTATTTTTCAGTTGTAATTGCTCCAGTCACTTTCTTCTGGTTTCTTCTTGTCTTCTGCTATCTCTCCATTGTCTGCTGTCCATTTTTCCTTTCTTCTCTCTTCTAGTTTTTATTTCCATTCTCTCTTTACATCTGCTTTAACATACTGGTCTTTATCCTTTTGCTCTTTCCTCCATCTCTTTCTTTATTCTTTTTCATCCACTCAAATTTTACCCCTCCATCCTCAATCCCCACTTACTCTCCCAAAACCTGGCCAATCGTAGATTTTTCTTCCCTCCCACACAAAATATTTTCCCCTCTCCATTTCACTCTCCCAGCTACAACCCATTCTAGTCCTCCCCCAACATCAGCTCCCTTCTAGTTCCAGCCCCACCCAGCATCCGCTCCCTTCTAGTCCCCGCATCAGCCCATTTCCAATCCTACCCTAGCCCCACCATCAGCCCATTTCCAGTCCTAGCTCCCCCATCCATTTCCAGTCCTATCCAAGCCCCCCCATCAGCACATTTCCAACCCTAGCCCCCCATCATGCCATTTCCAGTCCTATCCTAGCCACACCATCAGCCCATTTCCAGTCCTAGTGCCCCATCCATTTCCAGTCTTATCTAAGCCTCCCTATCAGCCCATTTCCAACCCTAGTCCCCCATCAGCCCATTTCCAGTCCTATCCTAGCCCAACCATCAGCCCATTTCCAGTCCTAGCTACCCCATCCATTTCCAGTCCTATCCAAGCCCCCCATCAGCACATTTCCAACCCTAGCCCACCATCAGCCCATTACCAGTCCTATCCTAGCCCCACCATCAGCCCATTTCCAGGCTTAGCTCCTCTATCCATTTCCAATCCTATCCAAGCCCCCCCATCAGCCCATTTCCAACCCTAGCCCCATCAGATCTTTTCCAGTCCTAGCTCCCCCATCCATTTCCAGTCCTATCCTAGCCACTCCATCAGCTAATTTTCAATCCCAGCCCCCATCAGCCCATTTCCAGTCCATTCCTAGCCCCACCATCAGCCCATTTCCAGTCCTAGCTCCCCTCCACTCAGCCAATTTCCAGTCCAAGCCCCCCACTCAGCCCATTTTCAGTCCTAGCCCCCCCCACTCAGCCAATTTCCAATCCAAACCCCTCGATGAGCCTATTTCCAGTCCTAGCACTTCCATGAGTCCATTTCAATCCAAGCCCCCCCACAGCCCATTTCCAATCCTAGCCCCCCCAACAGCCCATTTCCAGTCCTATCCTAGCCCAACCATCAGCCTATTTACAATCTTAGCTTCCCCCCAACAGCCCATGTCGAGTCCTCTCTTAGCCCCTCCATCAACCCATTTCCAGTCCTAGCTCCCCCAGCCCATTTTCCAGTCCAAGCCACCACCCCATCAGCTATTTCCAGTTCAAGCCCCACCTCCACAGCCCATTTCCACTCCTAGCTCTCCCCCACAGCCCATTTCCATTACAAGTCCCCTTCCCCATCTGCTATTTCCAGTTCAAGCCCCCCTCCACTCAGCCCATTTCCAGTCCTAGCTCCCACCACAGCCCATTTCCAGTCCAAGCCCCCCCCTCCCATCCAGAAGAGCCCCGCAGCTATCTAAACTGCTTTAGAGGGAGCCGGAGAGGCCCCGGCTCACCTCTAACAGCTGCCGAAGTGAAGCGTGTATTTTTCCTTCACTTCGGCAGCTATACTGTAGTTTACGATGCTGCTGCGCTGAGGTCAAAGGGGTCTTCCTGTTTCCCGGTGCTCAGCGCAGCAGCGTTCTAAACTTCAGTACAGCTACTGAAGTGTAGGAAAAAAATGCGCTTCACTTCGGCAACTGTTAGAGGTGAACCGGGGCCTCTCCGGCTCCCTCTAAACCTGCCCTGCCTGCCATTCAATGCGGGATGTTGTTGGCGCGGGGCCCCCTGAAGCACGGGGCCCTGTGCAAACAACATTCTTGCACAATGGACAGGCCGGACCTGCAACTAGCTGACCTTTATCTATCTGTTTATTCACACCTTCAATATAATATAACAGATTAATAAGACAGGACTTTGCTTGGCTAAATCCATGTTGACTTTCTCCTATTCCTTACAGGGACTCCATTGCAAGCAAGGTAATACTGTATGGCTTTTAACTACAATCTCTCTGACTGAGCTCTTAAAGGGGTTTTGTTTTTTATTTTTTAAAAGCTAATTATTTTTCTGTATTGCAAAAGGGGAATTTTTTGGTGTTGGGCATAGCTTTGCCTTTTAGAACTCATTGTTTCTTGTTCCAGCTTTCCATTCAGACCCAGCTTTTTGAAGCCACGGACCTCATCAGATGTTAGATCCCTCCCATTACACCCCAGCTCCCACCCACCTCATGTGTACATTCTTGCTTTATAGGGCAACTCCCCAATTAGCTACACACAGGGACATAGAACAGCGCTGTTAGAACATACTTAAAAGAGGTTAACTGCTTTTTCTCTTAAAGGACAGCTAAGGAAAAGGTAGGGACTTTGGTAGGTTTCTCTCTTTTACTTCAAGAGGTACCAAAGCTCCACCAACTGAACAATGACTTTAAAAAATCATATTGCCAAAGCTGTTGCCCCTGTTACAGCTTCTACCTCTGTCCAGAAGGACTGGTCTCATGTTCAGAATGCCTGCAAGCTGAAGCCCTCATGAAACAAGTTGAGGAGCTCAGAGAAGAGGTAGTGAGGCTGAGAAGCATTTGAGACAGTCAGAAGTACATTGATGAGATGCTTCTTGAAACATCCAAGCTCTCCAACAGAGGTGAAGATGGGAGGCTTCAGAATGAAGAGAGATGGTCATGAGTCACCAGAGCCTGCAGAATCAACACTCCAGTTCCTCCAACACTTCAACTGAAGAACCAGTATGCAGCCCCGGAAGTGGAGGAGGTGAAAGCATCCCTTGAAAGGAAAGAACCACAGCTCAGTCACCCCAAAGATGCAGGGTCAGTGATCACAAGGAATCGAAGGGTAGTGGTGGTTGGTGACTCTCTTTTGAGGGGTACTGAGTTGTCCATCTGCTGACCAGACTTGATGTCCAGAGAGGTATGCTGTATGCCAGGCCTCAAAATCTGAGATGTTATGGAGAGTTTGCCAAGACTCATCAAGCCTACTGACTATTATCTGATGTTGCTCATCCATGTTTGCACAAATGATACTGCTAGGTATCCCTCTGAACATATCTAAAGTGACTTCATGGCTCTGGGACAGAAGGTGAAGCAGATAGGTGCACAGATGGTGTTCTCTTCAGTCCTCCATGTTGAGAGTAAAGACCAAGGCAGAGAATCTTGCATCCTGGAGATGAATACATGGCTGCATGGATGGTGTTATCGAGACTGTTTTGGTTTCCTGGACCATGGGATGATGTTCCAAGGGCTGCATGGCAGAGATGGCATCCTTCTGTCAAAAAAAAGGGTTGAAGTGTCTACAGCAGCAGACTAAATAACCTAGGCTTTAAACTAGATTCATTGGGAATGGATGAAGAAAGCCCACAGGTATGTAAAACATTAAATACCTTTATGGAAATGGGTAAAAGGGCCAACATCTGGAAAGTGGTGGTATAAATGCCTGTAGCATGGGAAATAAGATCTCGGATGTTGAGGCTTCAATGGGAGAAGCTGATTTGGATTTAGTGGCTGTTACAGAGACATGGTTCATGGACAACCATGACTGGGATGTAACTATACCAGGCTATACTTTATTCAGAAAGGACAGGGTAGGAAGAAGGGGAAGAAGAGTGGCACTATATGTAAAAAATAATATTAAAGCTATAGAATTACAGGGCTTAAAAAGGAGTGAGGAGGCATTGTGGAAGCATTGGAGTTATTTACAAACCTGATAGGGAGAGGAAGTGGATGGAGATTTAACAGAAGATCTAAACAGTGTTGCCATGAAAGGCGAAGTGCTACTGATATGCCAGATGTTGATTGGCACATCCCTGCTTCAGTGTCATATAGAAGAAAGGAGATCCTAGATTCTCTACAGGGAGAACTATTCCAGCAGCTGGTAGCAGAATTGCACACGTGAAGGGGCCATGCTGGACTTAGTGCTTACCAATGGGGAAAGTGTTTCTGATGTTATAGTGGGAGATTATCTTGCATCCAGTGATCACCAGATGGTGTAGTTGAGTATTAGGACTAGGACTGATAAAATCCATTCAAAAGCGAGGGTCTGAGTCTTTAGGAAAACTAACCTTGCCAAGATGGGACAATATCTCAAGGAGTTGTTATTTATTTATTTATTTGTTTGTTTGTTTTTATATACCGCTGTGTCTTGGTAATCAGAGCGGTTTACATGGAATATTTTAACTACTGCACAAGGCAGTTTACAGGGAACAATTACAGAGAACAGATAAATTAACAATAACAATAAAATGCAATAACTATTTACATGAAGAAAAATTGTTAATGGTCAAGGGTGGTATGATGGAGTTACGTAAGAGAGTGTGTAGCAACAGTTAGGAAATGGGGAATGTCGTTGGGATGTTGACTTGTGATATATATGAGATCTATGGTGGCAGATCGCATTGATAGTAGTCTGTGAAGATGAATGTTTTCAGATGTTTTCTAAATTGAGTGAGGTCTTTGATTACTCTAGCGGGAAGGAAATAGCTGGGGGATGTAGAAAAGCAATGGGTAAAACTGAAAGAGGATATTTTAAGGGCAACAAATCTTTTTGGTAGAAATATAAATAGATGTAAAAGGAAAAGGGGGCCACTATGGTTTTCAAAAGAAATAGCTGAAAAGGTGAAGAAAAAGAGGGAGACCTTCAGAAAATACAAGAGATCACAGAGGGAGAAAGACAGTCATCCACATTTGGAAAAACGTAGAGAAGCTAGCAAGGTAGTCAGGGAAGCCAGGGCCGGATTTACCTTGAGTGAGGCCCTACGCCAACAAAAATTGTGGGCCCCCAGCAGGGGCGGCCCAAGGGGGGTGCGTGGCCTCATTTGCATAAGGGGCCTCATTTGCATAAATATTTGCATAATGTTACCATATACTAACTTTTAGTAAACGTGCCTCTTAATGAGTGTATGGATAAAGAAAGACTAAAAGATTTCTACATTACTATAATCCAGTGCCAACCCATAGCAAACCCGCCGTATCCTAACAGCACTACCAGGACTCACAAAGCACCATACTCTACCAATCAAAAGGCAACACTGCAAATATTAAACCAATACATTTCAGAGAACAACAATACATGACCTACTGGGGAAAGAGAACAAGTGGCAATGTCAAATAGGAATTATATAAACAGAACACCTCAGCTCAGTTACACATGCAGAACATAGACCATCACCAAACAAGTAATCACAATTAAGAAACAGGAAGACAATAATTAAACTGGGAATCCCAAAAGCCAAACTTGGAATGTACAACACTGTAGAAATAAAACTATACATTAATTTGCTCTTGTACTAAACAAAGCGCAGACGTTAATGATGCACATTTACCAGAGCTGACATATTCCAATTAATAAATTCAAAATAAAGAGATATTTTTCTACCTTTTGTGCATTTTTTTCAGCTGCAATTGCTCCAGCCACTTTCTTCTGGTTTCTTCGTGTCTTCTGCTAACTCTCCATCGTCTGCTGTCCATTTGTCCTTTCTTCTCTCTTCTAGTTTTTTTCCATTCTCTCTCTACATCTGCTTTAACATACTAATCTTTCTCCTTTTGCTCTTTCCTCATTCCTATTTCATCCACTCAAATTTTACCCCTCCATCCTCAATCCCCACTTACTCTCCCAATACCCGGCCAATTGTAGATTTTTTATCCCTCCCACACAAAATTTTTCCCTTCTCCATTTTACTCTTCCAGCCCCATCCCATTCTAATCCTCCCCCAACATCAGCTCCCTTCTAGTTCCAGCCTCACCCAGCATCCATTCCCTTCTAGTCCCTGCATCAGCCCATTTCCAGTCCTAGCCACCCATCAGCCCATTTCCAGTCCTAGCAACCCCCAACCCAATACCAGTCCTAGACCCCCATCAACCCACTTCCAGTCCTAACCCCCCATCACCCCATTTTCAGTTTAAGCCCCCCTATAACCCATTACCAGTCCTAACCCCCCATCAGCCCACTTCCAGTCCTAACCCCATTAGCCCACCTCCAGTCTTAACCCCCCCAGCCCACTTCCAGTCCTAGCCCCCCCATAGCCCATTACCAGACAGCCCCCATCAGCCCACAGCCCATTATCAGTCTTAACCCCCCCTCATAGCCCATTACCAGTTCTAACCCCCCCCCAACAGCCCACATCCCATTATCAGTCTTAACCCCCCCATAGCCCATTACCAGTTCTAACCCCCCCAACAGCCCACAGCCCATTACCAGTCCTAACCTCATCAGCCCACCTCCAGTCTTAACCCCTCCAGCCCACTTCCAGTCCTAGCCCCCCCATAGCCCATTACCAGACAGCCTCCATCAGCCCACAGCCCATTTTCAGTCTTAACCCCCCCAAAGCCCATTACCAGTTCTAACCCCCCCAACAGCCCACAGCCCATTATCAGTCTTAACCCCCCCAAAGCCCATTACCAGTTCTAACCCCCCAACAGCCCACAGCCCATTACCAGTCCTAACCCCATCAGCCCACCTCCAGTCTTAACCCCCCCAGCCCATTTCCAGTCCTAGCCCCCCATAGCCCATTACAAGACAGCCCCCATCAGCCCACAGCCCATTATCAGTCTTAACCCCCCCCATAGCCCATTACCACCCAGGATATCAATGCTTGAACCAATACAAGCATTGTGGAACCTGTGTCCCTTGGGGAAACTGCTAGGTACGTATGACCTAGATTGGCCACTGTTGGAAACAGAATACTGGGCTTGATGGACCTTGGTCTGACCCAGTATGGCATATCTTATGTTCTTATGTTCTTAACCCCCCCCCCTAGCCCATTACCCGTCCTAACCCCCAGCCCATTTCCCGTCCTACCCCCCCCCCCCCATCGGCTCAAGTAAAATAAAATTTTAAAAAAGCAAAAACGCTGGCTGCTACCAAGGCCGCGGCAGCATGGACGGTCCCGCGGGGTCCCCTCGGCCCTGCCGAATCCCTCCCTCCGCGACGGCTTTGAGAGGCGCGAAGGGAGAGTGTCTCCCTCGTGTCTCTGTTAAGCCTGCAGGGGCTGATGGGATTTCCCATCAGCCCCTGCGGGCTTAACAGAGACGCGAGGGAGACACTCTCCCTTCGCGCCTCTCAAAGCCGGCACGGAGGGGCTCAGCCGGGGATTCGGCAGGGTAGAGGGGGCCCCGCGGGAACGTCCATGCTGCCGCGGCAGCTTTTTGTGGGCCCTTGCCAGCTGTGGGCCCTACGCCATGGCGTACATGGCGTATAGGTAAATCCGGCCCTGAGGGAAGCAGATACAAAAAGAAGAAGAAATAGCCAATGCAATAAAATGGTGGGGGGAGGGGGGGATAAGACATTTTTCATATATGTTAGTGAGAGAAGAAAGGGCAAAAGTGGTATTGTCAGACTCAAGGGTGAAGGGGAGGAATATGTACCAGCTTATGAGGATAAAGCAGCATTGCTTAACAAATATTTCTGTTCTGTGTTCACAAATGAAGGGCCAGGAGCAGGACCTCAGAAAGCAAACATAAAATGGAACAGAAGTGACAGCATTCTTGAATAATTTTCAGAAATGTGTGTTTGTGAGGAACTAGCTAAACTAAAAGTAGGCAAAGCGATCGGACTGGATAGGATTCATCCAAGAATACTTAAGGAACTTGGGGCCATTCTAGTGGTTCCACTGACTGATCTTTTCAATGCTTTTTTGGAGTCGGGAGTGGAGAAAGTCACATGTGGTCCCTTTATACAAAAGCATAAATAAGGATGAGCTTGAAAACTACAGGCTGGTTAATGAATTATTGGAAGCACTACTAAAACAGAGAATAGTGAGGTTTCTGGAATCCAATGGATTGCAGGATCTGAGGTAGCATGGGTTTACCAGAGGCAGGATTTGTCAGATAAACCTGATTGATTTCTTTGACTGGGTGACCAGGAGGTTGGTCCAGGGGAGAGCAGTAGATGTGGTATTCTTAGATTTCAGTAAAACCTTTGATATGGATCCATACAGATGACTTATAAATTGAGCACCCTAGAGATGGACCCTAAAGTGATTGAATGGGTTAGAAATTGGTTGAGTGGGAGGTGGCCAAGGTTACAGGTAAATGGAGCTCACTCTGAGGAGACAGATGTTACCAGTGGTGTGACATACGGATCTGTCCTTGGTCCAATAATTTTGAACATCTTTGTTAGTGATATTATAGAAGGACTGTCAGGTAAGGTTTGCCTGTTTGCAGATGATACTAAAATCTGCAATAGAGTACACACCAAGGAATGATTAGATAACATAAGGATGGATCTAGCTAAGCTTGAGGAATAGTCAAGAATTTGGCAGCTGAGATTTAATGCTTAAAAATGCAGGGTCATGCACCTGGTCTCCAAAAGTCCAAGGGAGTGGTACAGTGTGGGGGGCATAGTACTTCTCTCCACAAAAGTAAAGCGCGACCTGAACGTGAATGTTTCTGATGATCTTAAAGTGGCTAAACAGGTAGAAAAGGCGATGGCAAAAGCCAGAAGGAAACTTGAGTGCATAGGGAGAGGAATGGTCAGCAGAACAAAGGAGGTGATAGTGCCTCTGTATAGGACTCTAGTGCAACCTCATTTGGAGTATTGTGTACAATTCCGGAGACTGCACCTTCAAAATAATATAAACAGGATGATGCAGAGGACAGCTACTAAAATAGTTAATAATCTTCATTATAAAGCATATAAAGCAGACCTAAGGATCTTAATATGTGTATGTTAAAGGAAAGGCGGGGTAGAGGAGATATGATAGAGAAGTTTAAATAGCTCTGTGGCATACATGAACAAGAGGAGAGTCTCATTCGACTGAAAGCAAGCTCCACTAGAAGGGGACATAGAATGAGCGTGGAAGAGGATAGACTCAGAAATATTTCTTTGTGGAAAGAGTGGTAGATCAGTGGAATAGTCTCCCAGTGGAGGTAGTAGAAATAAAGACAGTATCTGAATTCAAAAAAGCATGGAACAAACACAGAAGATCTCTAAAAGCAAAAAGGGGACTATTGTAGTTGCTAAGAACATAGGAAGATACAAAATGCCATACTGGGTCAGATAAAGGCCCATCAAGCCCAGTATCCTTTTTCCAACAGTGCCAGTTCTGGTCACAAGAACCTGGCAGTTTCCCAAAAAGACACAAAAGTTCCACAATGCTTGTATTGGGGCAAGCAGTGGATTTTCCAGGTCCTATTTAATAACGGTTTATGGACCTTTCCTCCAGGAACTTGTCCAAATCTTTTCTTTAAAGCCAGCTACACTAACAGCTTTTGCTACATTTTCCAGTAACGAATTCCAGAGTTTGATCACATGTTGAGTGAAAAAATAGTTTCTATTATTAGTTTTAAATGGGTGATGTAAACAAATGTGATATGTTATTTTTACAATGTAATATAATTTTTTATTCCACTTATCTACCACTCTGTAATATAATTTTATATGTAATGACTTTCTGACGCCCTTTGTTGTATGTCTGCATCCTGGAAGGACAGGCTATGTGGCTAGTAACACGTAGCCTGCCACAGGTGCGTAAGTGCAAGACGTGGAGTGAGACAGTATTAACCAATGAGTTATAGACATGCTGGAAGAGGTAGAGGACATAGTGTACTATAAAAGAACCGTGAAAAAGAGGATAAATGTGTCTGTTCAGTCAGGCACCATTCTTGCAAGAATGTAATTAAAGTAACCCTTTGCTTCACTGAGGAGTCTGTTATTGTGTAAAAAGTTATGTTTTATTACATGGGTTACACTGTAGCTTCATTACATGTCCCCTAGTCTTTCTACTTTTTGATTGCGTAAACAACACTGGTCAACATTAAAATTGTTACTGACTTTAAAAGGCCCTAATCTGTAGTATCTTGGAGAGCTGAACACGAATATAACATTAAAAAATTTTATTGGCTCTCGTTTTGAAGATATTGCATGCAGTTCATTTTTGACATTTCACCATGTAAATTTACCCAGTAGGACATCAACATCCCAAATAAGCCTTGAATGATGTAATATTGCATCACATTGCATAATACCAGCATGCACTCATCATCCAGAGTTGATTGCATCATTTTCTGATGCAATGCAATACTACTGCCAGACAGCTGCTGAAGCCATCTGACGTCAGCAGTGTACTATACACAGTCGTAAAGGTTGAGCATTTAAAATATTTCAGACTCTGTGTGAGACAGTTTAAGCTACTGTTACATGTAACTTTTATTAATCATATAATTTTAGCCATTTAGGTACAATACAGAACAGTAATGCCGCAAAATTGCGTTAATACCGTTGACAATTTCTGCAACATTTGTGGGGAAGTGACATTTGCCAACCACAAGAAAAGTATCACTTCTCAACTGAAGAAGGCATATCATCTTTACTTCAGATGCAAGATTAGTGACCAAGACAAGCCTTGGTCCCTGCATATATGCTGCTCTACATGTACAACACAGCTTTCACAGTGGTTGAATTGCAAAAGACCATCAATGCCGTTTGCAGTCCCCATGGTGTGGAGAGAGCCAAGCAACCACACAAATGACTGTTACTTCTGCTTGGTTCCTCCTCTTTCCAGTGGAATAACGAAGCAAAAGAAGTCGAGCATAGTCTACCCAAACATTCTGTCTGCATTGAGACCAGTTCCACATGAATGGGTTAGAATGGGTGAGGGACTTCCTATTCCAGAACCTCCATCAGAATATTCTCTTGATTCATCTGATGAGGACAAGGGTGAGCCGACCTGTTCTTCTCCTGGTCCGTCAGCATGCAGTGACCCAGATTTTCACTGGGATGCATTATCAACGCCACACAGAATAACACAGGAAGAACTAAATGATCTGGTTTGTGATTTGGACTTATCCAAGAACAAGGCAGAATTGCTAGGATCAAGACTCCAACAATGGAATCTTCTAGAAGAAGATGTCAACGTTACTTCATATTGAAAGCGCCACCAGCAGTTGGAGCCTTTCTTCAGAAAGGAAAGTAATCTGGTATTCTGTTCCGATATTGAAAGCCTCATGAATGCCTTAAAAATCACTCATGACCCATAAGACTGGAGACTATTTATAGACTCTTCGAAACTGAGTCTGAAGGCTGTGCTTTTGAACAATGGAAACCGTCTTTCATCTGCTTTTCTCTGATCAGAGAAGAGCAGTGCTTTTTACAGTGCTCTGCTAGAGAAGTGGATATTTGTCTCCTGTGACACCTTGCTGTGAGTTCTAGCTGTTTATTAATTATTTATTGTTTGTCTAACTGTTTATTTAATTATTTATTGTTTGTCTTAGTGGTGTGCTAGTTCAGCCTTCTCAGCTATAACTTACCTTGCCTCTCTCAACTAACTGGGCTTTGTGTGGTAGCCAGGTTAACTGTTCATTTTAAATTAAATCTCTCTCCCCAGAACCTGCTGTGTGTTAAACTTTTTTCCTGTCCTAGCCTGCCTGAGTGAATCCTCCCCCTCCCCCCCCCTGCTGAGGTATTGTGTAGCCTTCTTCCTGTTTCCTCCATGTGTGCATAGTCTGTTTTAGTCTGCTTTTCTCTGATCAGAGAAGAGCAGTGCTTTTTACAGTGCTCTGCTAGAGAAGTGGATATTTGTCTCCTGTGACACCTTGCTGTGAGTTCTAGCTGTTTATTAATTATTTATTGTTTGTCTAACTGTTTATTTAATTATTTATTGTTTATCTTAGTGGTGTGCTAGTTCAGCCTTCTCAGCTATAACTTACCTTGCCTCTCCCAACTAACTGGGCTTTGTGTGGTACCCCCTTCCCCCCTGCTGAGGGTTCAGGACAGGGTACCTTGTAACTGCCCTCTTTAATAGGACTTATCTCCCTCCCTCCCTCCCTCCCCAGCACCCACCCACCCCTGGGGTAATTGTAGTTTTATAGGTACTTGCACATCTTAGAGGAAAGGGGCTGCTCTCATGTGCAGCTCGTTATCCAAATCAGTCATACACAGAGGACCTGAGATTAATTACTTAAGCCTCAGGTACACAAGGTGTATTAGGGGTATTAGATACACTTTTATTGGTATAAGCATCCACACCAATCCTTATTATATACAGAATTTAAAAGACCTAAACACAAGCTTTAAACTAAGATGCAGACAGAAGTCCAGCAACGAGATGGGGGTTCTCCGGTCTTTTGCATTGAGTGTCACATGTATGATTTTCTCCCAGTTGGTGAGAGGTCTTACGTATGCACTAAGTGCAAAGAACTCTTTGCTCTCAGGGAACGAGTCCGTTCTCTAGAAGCTAGAGTAGCAGACCTGGAAGACATAAGAAAGACAGAGAAGTACATGGACGAGACCTACAGGGATATAGTCCTGAAGTCCCACCTCCAGTCTGGCAGCATCCCTGTTGCCATGGAGAAGAGAGGTCACGTGACAGGAGAGCATCACCCTGGTGTGGCAGGAAGTGATCCTGTAACTAAGACCTGTCCTCCAGGTGATGTAAAACCCTCTCGCACCGAGGACGTTTCTCCAGGGCCATGTCCCCATGAGGGGAGGGTCAGGACAGCTGTTATAGTTGGTGATTCAATCATTAGGAATGTAGATAGCTGGGTGGCTGGTGGACGTGAGGATTGCCTGGTAACATGCCTGCCTGGTGCGAAGGTAGCGGACCTCACGCACCGCCTAGATAGGATCATAGATAGTGATGGGGAGGAGTCTGCTGTCTTGGTACATGTTGGTACCAATGACATAGGAAAATGTGGTAGGGAAGTTCTGGAGGCTAAATTTAAGCTTTTAGGTAGGAAGTTGAAATCCAGAACTTCCAGGATAGCGTTCTCCGAAATGCTTCCTGTTCCACGTGCAGGACCCAAAAGACAGGCAGAGCTCCAGAGTTTCAATGCGTGGATGAGACAATGGTGCAAGGATGAGGGTTTTGGATTTGTTAGGAACTGGGGAACATTCTGGGGAAAGGGGGGCTCTTCCGAAGGGATGGGCTTCACCTTAATCAGGATGGGACCAGACTGCTGGCATTAACCTTTAAAAAAGAGATAGAGAAGCTTTTAAACTAGAAATTAGGGGAAAGCCGACAGTCACCCAGGAGTGCATGGTTCGGACAAAGGTATCCTTGAAGGATACTACCAAAAGCAGTGAGGTTCCAAAAGGGAGTATAGTAGTCCAAATGCCCTTGAGTAAGGAGCAGACAGAGCATAAAGATTCCAAATTACCCCTGCCTACCAATAGCCAGATTAATATGAATAAAATACAGTCTCTAAAATGCTTGTATGCCAATGCTAGAAGTCTAAACAATAAGATGGGAGAGTTAGAATATATAGCACTAAATGAGAGGTTAGATATGATTGCACTCTCAGAGACATGGTGGAATGAGGATAACCAGTGGGACACTGTGATACCTGGATACACACACTATATCGTAATGATAGAGCTGATCAAATTGGTGGAGGGGTTGCGCTCTATGTTAAAGAGGGCATTGAGTCAGAAAGGATTAAAGTTTTGCAGGGAACAAAATTTGCTGTAGAATCTCTATGGATTGAAATTCCATTTATGAAGGGGAAGGTGATGGCAGTTGGAGTATACTATCGACCGCCTGGCCAGAATGGCGGTATAGAAGAAATAAGTAAATAAATGAACAAATGGATGATGAAATGCTCAAAGAAATCAAGGAAGCTAACAAAAGTCACAACAGAGTAGTAATAATGGGTGATTTCAATTACCCCGGTATTGACTGGGTCAGTGTCACAGCAGGACAAGCTAAAGAGATAAAGTTTCTAGATGAAATAAATGACTGCTTCTTGGAGCAGCTGGTTCATGAACCGACCAGAGGGGAAGCCATACTGGACCTAGTCCTTAGTGGAACGCCAGATCTGGTGCAGGAAATAAGGGTGTTGGGACCACTTGGCAATAGTGATCATAGTATGATCATGTTTGATTTAATTAGTGGAGGACAGATAGTAAAGGCATCCACAGTACTACCTTTTAACTTTCAAAAGGGAGACTATGATAAAATGAGGAATATAGTTAGGAAAATCTAAAAGGAGCGGTTCCAAAGGTTAAAGCTTACAGCAAGCTTGGGTGTTATTTAAAAATACTATCCTCGAAGCCCAGACCAGCTGTATTCCACGCATTAGGAAAAGTGGAAGAAAGTCCAAAAAACTGCCAGCATGGTTTAAAGGTGAGGTCAGAGAGGCTGTTGCTGCCAAAAAAGCAACCTTCAGGAAATGGAAAAAAGAGCCAAATGATGAAAACTGGAAACAACACAAGCACTGGCAAGTTAAATGCAAAGCATTGATAAGGCAGGCAAAGCGGGAATTTGAGAAGAAACTTGCTACGGAAGCAAAAACACGAAATAAAGACTTTTTCAAGTACATTCGTAGCAAAAGGCCTGTGAGAGAGTCAATTGGACCATTAGATGATAGAGGGGTAAAAGGGGCAGTAAGAGGAAACAAGGCTATAGCAGAGAGACTGAATGAATTCTTTGCTTCGGTCTTTACTGAGGAAGATGTAGGGATGTTACCCAAGACTGAAGTGGTATTTAAAGGTGATACTGCAGAGGAATTGAGAGATATTTCGCTACACCGGGAAGATATATTACAACTATTTGATAAACTGAATAGTAGCAAATCACCTGGACCGAATGGTATACATCCCAGAGTGTTGAAAGAACTGAAATATGAGATTGCAGACCTGCTATTGGTAATCTGTGAACTTTCATTAATATCATCTGTAATACCTGAAGATTGGAAGGTCGCCAACGTAACACCAATTTTTAAAAAGGGTTCCAGGGGTGACCCGGGAAATTACAGACCGGTGAGCCTGACGTCAGTACCAGGGAAAATGGTAGAAACCATCATAAAGAACAAAATTACACAGCATGTAGATAGTCATGGCCTAATGGGAGACAGCCAACATGGCTTTAGACAAGGAAGATCTTGTCTTACTAATCTGATATGTTTTTTTGAAGGTGTGCATAAACAGGTAGACAAAGGTGAGTCGGTTGATATAGTGTATCTGGACTTTCAGAAAGCTTTTGACAAAGTCCCCCATCAGAGACTTTTGGCGAAGCTAAAAAGTCATTGGATAGGAGGCAGTGTACTATTGTGGATCGGGAACTGGTTAAAAGATAGAAAGCAGAGGGAAGGGCTAAATGGCCAATATTCCCAATGGAAAAAGGTGAATAGTGGAGTACCCCAGCGATCTGTACTGGGTCCGCTGCTTTTTGACATATTCATAAATGACTTGGAAAAGGGAATAACTAGTGAGGTTATCAAATTTGCAGATGACACAAAACTGTTTAAAGTTGTTAAAACCCAAGAGGATTGTGGAAAACTGCAGGAGGATCTGGATAAATTGGAAGACTGGGCATCCAAATGGCAGATGAAATTTAATGTGGACAAGTGCAAAGTTATGCACCTAGGAAAGAACAACCCACACTATAGTTACACAATGCAAGGCTCCACATTAGAAACCACCACCCAGGAAAAAGATTTAGGAGTCATCGTGGATAACATGTTAAAACCCTCCGCCCAGTGTGCAGCGGCGGCCAAGAAAGCAAATAGAATGCTAAGTATCATAAGGAAAGGGATGGAGAATAAAACAAAGGATGTTATAATGCCTCTGTATCGCTCCATGTACAGAGAAGAGCCACCAAATTGGTGAAGGGGATGGAAGGCTACTCCTATGAAGAGAGGCTAAGAAGGTTAGGGCTCTTTAGCCTGGAGAAGAGACGGCTGAGGGGAGATATGATAGAGGTCTATAAATTAATGAATGGAGTGGAACGGATAAACGTGGATCAATTGTTTACGCTATCAGAGTATAGAAAGACTAGGGGACATGTAATGAAGCTACAGGGTAAACTATTTAAGACAAATAAGAGAAAATATTTTTTCACTCAACGTGTAATCAAACTCTGGAATCTGTTACCGGAGGATGTAGTAAGGGCTGTTAGTATAGCTGGGTTTAAAAAAGGTTTGGACAAGTTCCTGGAGGAAAGGTCCATAAACCACTATTAAAAAGGGACCCAGGATATCAATGCTTGACTCAGTACAAGCATTGTGGAACCTGTGTCTTTTGGGGATATTGCTAGGTACGTATGACCTAGATTGGCCACTGTTGGAAACAGGATACTGGGCTTGATGGACCTCGGTCTGACCCAGTATGGCATGTCTTATGTTCTTATGTTCTTATGTTATCTATTCCAGTAGCGCATGCCGTCCACATGAAAGAGACATACGATAACTTAAAGCATCTACTGACTTCCATTAACTATAGCAAGTACAGCTGGCACCTCTGTGGTGACTTGAAGGTAGTTGCCCTTTTAATGGGACTGCAGCAGGGATATATAAAATACATGTGTTTCTTATGTGAGTGGGATAGCCGAGCAAGGGATTGGCACTACTTGCGGAAGGAATGGAATCGCAGAAAAATGTAACAGTTGGAGAGAAGAATATCCAGCACCCAGCTCTGGTTGAGGCTCACAAAATCCTGCTACCACCCCTTCACATCAAACTAGGTTTGATGAAAAACTTTGTGAAAGCCATGGACCGCACTTCGCCAGCTTTCCGATACCTGCATGAAAAATTCCCTCGACTCAGCGAAGCGAAGATTAAAGAGGGAGTTTTTGTGGGTCCTCAGATTCGAGATCTCTTCAAAGATGACCGGTTCAGCAACTTGCTGCAGGGTGATGCAAAACAAGCATGGAATGCTTTTCGCCTAGTGTCAACAAACTTTCTCGGGAATGTTAGGGCAGAAAACTACAAGGAACTAGTAGAAGACATGCTGATGCAGTATCAGAAACATGGCTGCAATGTATCTCTAAAGATCCATTTCCTTGATTCCCATCTCGATTTCTTTCCTGACAACTGTGGTATGGTTAGTGATGAACAGGGCGAACGTTTTCACCAGGATATCGCAACGATGGAGCAAAGATACCAGGGAAAATGGTCCACTACAATGCTGGCTGACTACTGCTGGACACTCCCCAGAGAAGCTCCCGAACATCTGTACAAGAGACAAGCGAAAAAATCTAAGTAGTCATCTATGACTTGGTTTTTTCAGGTATTAACCGAAGGCCTATTATATTTACTATTGACATGCATTTCATGATGTAAACATTAATTCTTGTAGATTACAATAAAAGCTAGAGCCAACTTTGCAATTTCACTATCATATTCGTGTTCAGCATATAAAAATTAATAAGAAATGACTATTTTTATTTCAGTAACATGACTTTTGTAAAAATTTGTTGACCAGTGCAATCGATCTACATTTACTCATTCCACTCCATTCATTAATTTATAGACCTCTATCATATCTTCCCTCAGCTGTCTCTTTTCTAGGTTGAAGAGCCCTAACCTTTTAATCCTCTCCACATAGGGGTATTCTTCCTTCCCCTTTAACATTTCTGTGGCTCTTCTCTGTACCTTTTCTAATTCTGATATATCCTTTTGTTTTATTTTATTCCCCATTACTTTCCATATGATTCCTAGCATTCTATTTGCCTTCTTGGCTGCCACTGCACACTGGGTAGAGGGTTTCAATATGTTATCCATAATGACATCTAAATCTTTTTCCTGAGTGGTGGTTCCTAATGTGGAACCTTGCATCGTGTAACCATAGTTTTGGTTGTTCTTTCTAGGTGCATAACTTTGCACTTGTTCACATTCAATTTCATCTGCCATTTATATATCCCGTCTTCCAATTTATCAAGGTCATCTTGAAATGTTTCACAATCCTCTTGGGTTTTAAGAACTTTGAATAATTTTGTGTCATCTGCAAATTTGATTACCTCACTCATTATTCCCATTTCCAACTCATTTATGAATATTTTAAAAAGTAGCTGACCCAGCACAGATCCCTGGGGTTCTCGACTATTAACCTTTCTGCATTGGGAAAATTGGCTATTTAGCTCTACCCTCTGCTTTCTATTTTTTAACCAGTTCCTGATCCACAATAGTACACTGCCTCCTATCCCATGACGCTTTACTTTTGCCAAGTGTCTCTCATGAGGGACCTTGTCGAAAGCTTTCTGAAAATCCAGTTACATTAAATCGACTGGCTTTGTCTACCTGTTTATTCACACCTTCAAAAAAATATAACTGATTCATAAGACAAGACCTTCATTGGCTAAAGCCATTTTGGATTTCTCCCATTTATTTTATTTTATTTATTTACATTCTCTTATATACCGCGCTATTGTGCATCAGTGCGGTTTACATTGAACAAACTGAAATTACATTGAACAGGGCATTATAACTTGGAGATAACTATTTTACAGGGAACATGGGCTATGGAGGGTTAAGTGGCTTGCCCAAGACCACAAGGAGCACCTGTGGTCTTGGGCAAGCCACTTAACCATGACTATCTACATGTTCAGTAGTTTTGTTCTTTATAATGGTTTCTACCATTTTTCCTGGTACTGACGGCAGGCTCACCAGTCTGTAGTTTCCCGGATCACCCCTGGGACTCTTTTTAAAAATTGGCATTACATTGGCCTTTCTCCAATCTTCAGGTACTACAGATGATTGCAATGATAGTTCACAGATTACTAATAATAGGTGCACAATCTCATATTTCAGTTCTTTTAACACCCTTGGATGTATACCATTGGGTTCAGGTGATTTGCTACTCTTCAGTTTATCAAATAGTTGTAATACATCTTCCTAGTTTATCAATATTTCTTTCAATTCTTCCAATACATCACCTTTAAATACCATTTCAGGCATGGGTTACTTCCCTATATCTTTTTCTGTAAAGACTGAAGCAAGGAATTCATTCAGTCTCTTCACTATGGCCTTGTCCTCCCTTAGCACCCCTTTAACCCCTCTATCATCAAATGGTCTTTCTCACAGTTTTTTGCTAGGAATGTACTTGAAAAAGGTTTTATTTTGTATTTCAGATTCCACAGCAAGTTTGTTTTCAAATTCTTTCTTTGCCTGCCTTGTCACTGCCTTGCATCTAACTTCCCAGTGCTTATGTTGTTTCAAGTTTTCATCATTTGGCTCCTTTTTCCATTTCATGAAAGATGCTTTTTTGGCTGCAACAGCCTCTCTGACCTCACCTTTAGTTTTTTGGCCTTCCTTCCACTTTTCGTAAAGTGTGGAATACTTCTGGTCTGGGCTTTCAAGATAGTATTTTTAAACAACACTCACGCTTGATGTAAATTTTTAACCTTTGTAGCTGCTCCTTTTAGCTTTTCTTAAATATTTTCAACATTTTATCATAGTCTCCCTTTTGAAAGTTAGAATGTAGTATGCGTGGATTTCCTTGCTGTCCTCCCTCTATTTATTAAATCAAATGCGAACATGCTGTGATCACTGTTGCCAAGAGGCCCCAACATTCTTTTCTCTTGCATCAGATCCACTAAGGATTAGGTCCAAAATAGTTTTCCTCTTGTCGGTTCATTAAGCAGCCGCTCCAAGAAGCAGTCATTTATTTCATCTAGAAACTTTCCCTAGCATGTCCTGCTGTGATATTGACACAGTCAATACCGGGGTAATTGAAATACCCCTAATTACTATGTTTTTAGCTTCCCTGATTTCGTTAAGCATTTCATCATCCATCTGTTCAGTCTGGCCAGGCGGTCTGTAATACACCTCCTTTTTACATGGAATTTCAATCCATAGAGATTCTATAGTGTATTTTGTTTCTGGCAAAACTTTCCTGGGTGACTCAATGCCCTCTCTAACATAGAACGAAACCCCTCCACCAATTGGATGTTTATGTTTATTTAGTCACTTAATATACCTCCCATTATGACAGCGTCTGAGCGGTTTACAAATACAGTTAAAACTCTAAAATTTTAAAAAGACCTGCTAGAAAAAGAAAAGGAACACCAATATGATATAATAGGAAAGAATAGAGTAAAAGCTGTAAAGAGACAGAGGGAAAGGCAAAACTGGAGGAAACAAGCGAGTATCAGTGAGGGGATGGGGAGAGAGGGGAGTGGGGTAAAGGAAGGTCAAATGCTGAACAGAAAAGGTGAGTTTTGAGGTTAGTCTTGAAGGTTTTGAAGGAGGGCTTCAGGCGGAGGGCTGGGGGCAGGGGGTTCCAGAGTCAGGGACCGAGGAAATAGAAGGCAGAGGAACGGGTAGATTCTAGGTGAGCTTGGGATGGTGAAGGGAGGGTCATGTGATTTGCGTGAATGGAACGAAGGGAGCGGTGAGGGGTATGAAGATGGACCAAATCAGCAAGATAAATGGGGGTACTAATATGGACTGACCTATAAACAAAGATGAGGAATTTGTATTGAATTCAAAAGGGGATTGGGAGCCAGTGCAAGTGGATAAGAATGGGGGTGATGTGGTCAAAGCAGGAGGAGCAGGTAAGAATGCGAGTGGCTGTGTTTTGAACTCGTTGCAAGTGTTGAAGTTGAGTTTTGGGGAGACTAGCCAGGGAAACATTGCAATACTGCAGTCTAAGCATGATATGACAAGGGAAAGAAGAAGGGTGGTCATAGATGAGGAAGAGAGGAAGGGGCGGACAGAGCGGAGTTGCCTCAGAGTGAAAAAACAGTGCTGAACTACGGAAGAGATATGATCTTTAAAGGATAGGGAGGAATCGAGGGTCATACCAAGGTAGCGCAGGGAGGTTACAATGGGGATTGGAGAGGAAGAAAGCAGGGGGATAAGAGGGGGAATGGGGCTACCAGCAGTGAACCAGATGGCTGAGGTTTTTGAAAGGTTGATGTGGAGAAAGTTAGAGGAGAGCCAGGAAATCACAGTGGAAAGACAATTGTTAAGGGGAGTGATATCAGGAGCAGCTGAATCTGTGTGGTAGAGAAGAAAGATGTCATCTGCATAGTAGTGGGCTGAAACACCATGTTGCTGGACCAAGAGAGTGAGGGGGGCAAGAAAAATATTGAACAGAAGTGGTGCAAGGACAGAACCTTGGGGAACACCACAGGGAAGGGGAGTGGAAGGGGAAGAAAGGGACCCTGAAAGAACGGAGAAATACCGACAGGAAAGGAAAGAGTGGAACCAGTGAAGAACGACACCTGCTAGGCCGGCATCCTGGAGTCGTGAGATGAGGGTGCAGTGATCGACAAGGTCAAATGCAGCCGAATGATCGAGAGAGACAGCAAGGGAGAAAGAACCGTGATCATGGACAGCATACAATTCATTAAGAAAAGAAAGAAGGACAGATTCTGTGCTATGGCCGGGACAGAAACCAGATTGCCGGGGGTGTAAAGTGAGGGAGGCTTCAAGATGGGATCTACCCTATCATTGTGATATAGTTTGTACCCAGGTATCACAGTGCTCCATTGGTTGCCCTCCTTCCATCAGGTCTCTGACATACCAATCAATCTTTCATTTAGTGCTATATATTCTAACTCTCCTATCTTATTTTTTAGACTTCTAGCATTTTCATACAGGCATTTTAGAGGTTGCATTTTATTCATATTAATCTGGTTATCAGTTGACAGGGGTAATTTAGAATCTTTCAGCTCTGTCTGCTCAGTACTTCAGGGCATCTGGGCTACTTTTATCTTCATTAGAAACTTTCTATCAATATACCCTAGCTTCTCTCTTTCACTAATATCCTTCAATGATACATCCTTCTAAAATATGCGCTCTTGGGCAACTGTCAGCTTTTCCCTATGATCTAGTTTATAAGCTGCTCTATCTCCTTTTTAAAGGTTAATGCCAGCAGCCTGGTTCCATCCCGATTAAGGTGCCACCCACCCTTTTGGAAAAGCTCCTCCCTTCCCCAGAATGTTGCCCAATTCCTAACAAATCCAAAACCCTCTTCTTTACACCATTGTCTCATCCATGCATTAAGACTCCAGAGCTCTGCCTGCCTTTTGGGTCCTGCGCATGGAACGGGAAGCATTTTTCAGAGAATACTACCCTGGAAGTTCTGGATTTTAACTTCCTATCTAAGAGCCTAAATTTGGCCTCTAGAACCTCCCTCTCACACTTTCCTATGTCATTGGTACCAACATGTACAAGGACAGCAGGTTCCTCTTCAGCACTATTAAAACCTTGTTTAGGTGGTGTGCAAGGTCTCCTACCTTCTCACCAGGAAGGCACATTAGCAGGCAATCCTAAAGCCCACCAGCCACTCAGATATCTGCATGCCTAATGATGGAATAGCCAACTGCAACAGCTATTCTAACCCTTCCCTCATAGGCATATGTCCCTTGAGAAACTTCCTTGGTGTGAGAGGATTTTACATCACCTGGAGGACAGGTTCTAGCTACAGCATCACTTCCTGCCACACCATGCTGATGCTCTCCTTTCACATGCCCTCTCTTCTCCATCGCAACAGAGACACTGCCAGACTGGAAGTGTGACTTCAGTAATATGTCCCTGTAGGTCTTGTCTATATACCTCTTTATCTTCATTAGCTCCTCCAAGTCTGCTATTCTAGCCTTGTTTACTCAGAGCAAAGATCTCTGTGCACCTAGTTCAAACATAAGACCCCTCACCAACTCGGAGAAAATTGTACATGTGACGCCCAATGGAAAAGACTGGATGGCCCCCACCTCCCTGCTGCACTGTCGTCTGCATCTTAGTTTTAAGGTTTTATTAAGATATTGTATTTAAGGAGAACCACTGTGCTGTTGGGTGTGGGAGCAAGCTCCTCCCTGCCTTGTTTCATCTGCTGGCTTTAAAATTCAAACATGCTTAAGGCGTGCCCATGCATGAGGGCCTCACCAGAGGGTCCTTTGGCATGGTCCTTAGGCAGGGCATGAGGCGGTGAGCTTAGATTTTAATATCTTTTGGCAGCAGTTTCTTCTTTAGGAGGATTTAAGTTCATGTTGGAGTAGTTTGTCCTGGCCTTAGCTTCCATTGGTTCAGTTTTTCTAGATGCCTAAATGGAAAGCTAAAGGTAGAGGAGGTATTTCCTCCACTCCTGTTGCTATACCAGTGGGCCAATGTGCCATGGATGATTTTGTACAGGCGACGTGTTTGGACAAATCCATTGTCAGGGTTACGAAGAGCCACGATTTGGGCAGCAATGTTTCACTGAGCCTGTTTGGTCCTTCCACTCCTCTTTCCCCTGAGGGTGCTGAGGGTGGCACACCTGTTGTGGTTTTGAATGTGGCTACTCAGCAGTCCTTGGCCTCGGCATTGGTTGTGCTGGTGGCTAGTGGTAATGGGTCCAACTGCCCTCAGGTAGGGGGTTTACCCCCCATTCAGGAAAGTGTGATGATCCAGGATCTTCCTCTGCTTGTGAGACCAAAAGAGGTGACCCTGGACTCCATTTGGGATGTAATGCAGACACTTTATCGGGTTTGTGCTGGGGCATTGCAGGCTTCTTCTCCCTTCATTCCTAGATTGGAAGGCGTGGAGGTGAAGGTGCTCCAATAGCAAGAGCAAATGGATGGACTTGAGGTTAAAATTCAACATTTTCAGGATCAGCAGAGGGTCCCGGCTATGGATGGTTTGGTTTTCCAGCGTAAAATTGAAAACGTGGAAGATCAACCGAGAAACTTAAATCTTTGTTTACTGAATTTTCCACAGCTTTCATTGTGCTCCCCTAGGGACCTATTCATTTGGGTGCAAGCTTCCAGTTGAGATTTCCTTGTATGTACTTGGGTATCAGAATAAGATTTTTCATTTCTTCGAGCCATCTCAACTGTGTTTTTCTTAGATGCTAAGCGATTGTGAATTTCCCTTATGGCAGTATTGTGGGCTTTATAAGCTGTATTTGCTTTACATCCTACTATTTTTTTTAATATTTTACTTTGTTTGTAACCATTCTCCTATGGTGTATCTTATTCCTGAATCCTCCCTTTTCTTATTATTCTACTGTGGACTGCTAGCATACTGTCATGTTATTGATTGCTTTATGTTCTTTTGCTTATTTTTTGCTTGTGCATGATGGATTGTGATATTCTTTAGCCAAGGTTCTTGGTTTATTGTAAAATTATACTGTATATAAAAAGATACTGTATTTAAGTTGTATTGTAAAATTATACTATATATAAAAAGATGCTGTATTTAAGTTGTTTACTTACTTAAAGTTGCTAGGGATAGTTGTACAAACACAAGCATACCTAATAGATTTAAGGGATTTTGTTCACATCTGGATTAATTCCATGGTCTTAATTAATTAAGCTATACTTGATGAGGATAACCAGCTATACCTGAAAATGAATTTGACTACCTCTGTTCCTGTAAGAGCTGCCTCAGGTTGGTGGGAGTCGGGGTGGGCAGGAGGGAAAGAAACATAGAAACTGGCTTTTTAAAACAGTGCCCTGTGTGATTTTAAAAAACACAGAACTTTAAAATAGAGATGTTATCAGTTTAAACTCAAAAAGTTCCCTTTAACCCAAGAGTCTGAGTAATTACCAGTAGATGAATACTTAATGGCAGAATCCTTCCTAGAAAGAGCAAACCAGATTTATTCCACACTTCTAAAAAGGTGGAAGGAAGACCAAACTACTGCCAGTATGGTTTACAGTTGAGATCAGTAAAATTTGCCCCTTTCTTTCTGAACACACTAAGGCACATTCTGTTCCTGCATGTCCAGCCGCATTGGCTGTGCAAAAAAACAGATGTGCAGAAGATGGACCCAATTCTGCTGCCACGGTGGAAGAATCAGGGACTTGGATGTCCGGTTGCTCCCCATATGCCGATGAGATAAGCGTATGGGGAACTGCCCATCCTGAGGCCAGAATGCCATGGCCGGGGCACGGGAGCCATGGCGTACTGGCACCATGGCAATGAGCCATCTATCTGATGGCTTGGAATACCATTGTTTAACACAAAACACTGCAACAAGGGAAACCAAATATGTACTCCTACCAAACAGTCCCTTGAATCTACCCAAACCTTTCTATAAAGACATAGAAAATTTCACAAATTTAACCTAACAACACACTCCTATTACAACTTCAAAATTAAGGTCCAGCAACTCCCTCTATCTAATAAATCAAATTTATCAACCAATACAAAAAGCATGTTTTCAATATTTTCAGTATTTTTTTCTCTATAAATTATATAATTAATTAATAACCAGCACCATTCTCGTGCTATAGTTCATATATAGGTATAACAACCTCCAACGGGTTCTGCAAAACAAAACCATATAGCCTTATTGGTTGATAAACTTTTCACCATCCAAAGAGGTACATAATTCAGTTATCTGCAAAGGTTCACTCCTGCAGATCAAAACATCATCACCTGTCCACATTTTTTTAACCCAACAAAGATTTTCATTTCTCCTCCACAAAGGCTTCATCGGGGTATGCTTGTACTATAGACGACGGTCTCAGGAGTTGTTGGACCTGTGATGTAAGATCTTGGAAATCCCCTATGGTGATGAATTTCGCCACATGGTGGGACCAAAAAGTAGCCCTGAGGTCATTTTCTCCCTTTATAGAATCTTAATTTTGAAGTTGTAATAGGAGTATGTTATTAGGTTAAATTTGTGAAATTCTTTATGTCTTTATAGAAAGGTTTGGGTAGATTCAAGGGACGCTTTGGTTGGAAATACCATTGCTGATGTCCAATAACTCAGGGAGTCGTTAGCGGGATGGGAACAGCTGGGGGATGTAGAAAAACAGTGGGCAAAACTGAAAGGGGATATTTTAAGGGCAACAAACTTTTTGATTGAAATGGTAAATAAAGGTAAAAGGAAAAGGAGACAGCTATGGCTTTGAAAAGAAAGCTGAAAAGGTGAAGAAAAAGAGGGAGGCCTTCATGAAATACAAGAGATCACAGAGAGAGGAAGTCAGGCATCTATATTTGGAAAAACTTAAGAGAAACTAGAAAAGTAGTCAGGAAAGCAAAGATTCAAAAAGAGGAGGAAATAGCCAATACAATAAAATGGGGGGATAAGACATTTTTCAGATATATTAGTGAGAAGAGGAAGGGCAAAAGTGTTATTGTCAGACTCAAGGGTGAAGGGGAGGAATATGTAGAAGCTGATGAGGATAAAGCGGAATTGCTTAACAAAAATTTCTGTTCTCTGTTCACAGATGAAGAACCAGGAACAGGACCTCAGAAAACACCCACAAACAGGAACAGAAGCAAGGGGCATCTTGAACAATTTTCAGAAGACTGTGTTTGCGAGAAACTAGCTAAACTTAAAGTAGACATAGCGATAGGACCGGATAAGATACAACCTAGAATACTGAGGGAACGTGGGGATGTTCTATCAGCTCCACTGACTGACCTTTTCAATGCCTCGTTGGAGTCGCGAGTGGTGCCAAAGGACTGGAGAGAGGCTCATGTGCCTTTACACAAAAGTGGAAATAAGGATGTGGTTGAAAACTACAGGCCGGTTAGTTTAACTTCGGTGGTGAGTAAATTATTGGAAACACTGTTGAAAGAGAAAATTGTGAGGTTTTTGGAGTCCAGCAGATTATAGGATCCAAGACAGCATGGATTCACCAGAGGCAGGTCTTGTCAGACAAATCTCATTGATTTCTTTGACTGGGTGACCAGGAAGTTGGACCAAGGGAGAGCCCTAGATGTGGTGTATTTAGATTTCAGTAAAGCCTTTGACACCGTTCCTCACAGGTAAACAATAAACAAACCGAGCACCCTAGGGATGGACTCTATAAACAAACTGATCACCCTAGGGATGGACCCTAAAGTTACTGCTTGGTTGAGAAATTGGTTGAGTGAGAGGCGACAAAGAGTATAGGTATATGGAGCTCACTTTGAGCAGAAGGAAGTTACCAGTGGGGTGCCCCAAGGATCTGTCCTTGGTCTGATTCTTTTTAACATCTTTGTTAGTGATATAGCGGAAGGGCTGTCGGGTAAGGTTTGTCTCTTTGCGGATGATAAAAGGAAGGAGAAGAAAGTCTTCCGCAGGAGAAACAGTGGAGGAGGGCGGAAGCTAAGGACCACGGTCAAACACAAAGGGGTGGTATAAAAAAATCTTTATTAGCAGACCCAAGAGTTTTTTATACCACCCCTTTGTCTTTGCGGATGATACCAAAATCTGCAATCTTCCTGGGTGTTTATTGCAGATTTTGGTTACATCTGCAAAGAGGAAAACCTTACCCAACAGCCCCGCAATATCACTAATAAAGATGTTAAAAATAATCGGACCAAGCACAGATCTCTGCAGTACTCCACTGGTAACCTAATTCTCCTCAGAGTGAGCTCCATTTACTTTATTGCCTCGCACTCGACAACCTTTTACCCAAGCAGTAACTTTAGGGTCAATCCCTAGAGTGCTCATTTTGTTTATAAGTTGCCTGTGTGGAACGGTGTCTAAATACACCACATCTGGGGTTCTCCTTCAGTCCAACTCCCTGGTCACCCAGTCAAAGAAATCAATCAGATTTGTCTGACAAGACCTGGTTCTGGTGAATCCATGCTGCCTTGGATCTGGTAATCCATTGGACTCCAGACACCTCACTAATTTTTTCTTTCAGCTGTGCTTCCAATAATTTACTCACCACTGAGGTTAAATTAACCGGCCTGTAGTTTTCTACCACATTCTTACTTCCGCTTTTGTGTAAAGGGACCACATGTGCCTCTCTCCAGTCCTGTGGCACCTCTCCCGACTCCAAAGAGGCATTGAAAAGGTCAGTCAGTAGAGCTGCTAGAACATCCTCAAGTTCCTTCAGTATCCTTTGATGAATCCCATCCCGTCCCATTGCTTTGTTTACTTTTAGTTTATCTAGTTCCTCACAATCACAGTCTTCTGAAAATTGTTCAAGATGCCCCTCGCTTCTGTTCCTGTTTGTGGATGTTTTCTGAGGTCCTGCCCCTGGACTTTCATCTGTGAACACAGAACAGAAATATTTGTTAAGCAATTCCACTTTTTCCTTATCAGTTTCTACATATTCCTTGCCTTCACGCTTGAGTCTGACAATACCACATTTGCCCTTCCTCCACTCACTAGCATATCTGAAAAAATGTCTTATCCACCCATTGTAGTACATTGGCTATTTCCTTTTCTTTTTGAATCTTTGCTTTTTTGACTACTTTGCCAGCCTCTCAAAGATTTTCCAAATTTAGATGCCTGCCTTCCTCTCTCTGTGATCTCTTGTATTTCTTGAAGGCCTCCCTCTTTTTCTTCACCTTTTCAGCTATCTCTTTTGAAAACCATAGTGGCCTCCTTTTCCTTTTACCTTTATTTACCATTCTAACAAAAGGTTTTGCCCACTTTTTCTACATCCCCCAGCTGTCCCTAGTTTTCCTAAAGTCTAAGACCCTCGCTTTTGAATGGATTTTATCAGCCCTAGTCCTAATACTGAACTGCACCATCTGGTGATCACTGGATGTGACATGATCTCCCACCATAACATCAGAAAGACTTTCACCATTGGTAAGCACCAAGTTCGGTATGGCCCCTTCATGTGTGGGTTCTATTACCAGTTGCTTGAATAGTTCTTCCTGTAAAGAATCCAGAATCTCCTTACTTCTAGATGATACTGTAGCAGGAATGCACCAATCAACATCCGGCACATGGAAATCCCATATCAGTAGCATTTCCCCTTTCCTGGCAATGCTGCGTATGTCTTCTATTAAATCTCCATCCACTTCTTTTCCCTGTGAGGGAGGTCTGTATATCACGCCAATGCAAATGAATTTCTCTTTACCTCTTTCTAGTTTAACCCACAGTGCCTCCTCTCTCCCTTTTAAGTATTGTACTTCCATAGCTTTAATATTATTTTTTATATATAGTGCCACTCCTCCTTCTCTTCTTCTTACCCTGTTGTTTCTGAATAAAGTGTACACTGGTATAGTTACATCCCAGTCATGGTTGTCTGTGAACCATGTCTCTGTAACTGCCACTAAATCCAAGTCAGCCTCTCTCATTAAAGCTTCAACAACTGGGATCTTATTTCCCATGCTACGGGCATTTATACACACCACTTTCTAGACGTTGCCCCTTTTACCCATTTCCATAAAGATATTTAATGTTTCACTTACCTGGGGGCTTTCTTCACCCATCCCAATGAGTCTAATTTAAAGCCCTCTTCAGTAGGTTAGTGAATCTGCTACTAAAGACACATTGATGCTTCTTGGACAGATGGATGCCATCTCTGCTCTGCAGCCCTTGGAACAGCATCCCATGGTCAAGGAAACCAGAACACTCACAATGACACCATCCACACAGCAATGCATTTTCTTGGGCTTCCGCAGCTAGTATGATGATCTTTGCAGTTTTCCAGGTCATGCTGCTTCTTTGTAATCCAGTTTGAGGATTTCTTTTAAAAGAACAGACATCTACTGCTTATCCACTTTGCTCTGAAGAAAGCCTAAGTATGGTGGCTGAAATGTTGGTTCTAGTTACGAAGATGCAGTACGACACAGAAAACTTCAAAAATCTTCATTCTAGCTGCAGAAGCCCAAGAAAACAGTATGAGTAAACAGAGAATAAAGGTGAGCCAGTGTATATAGTGTATCTGGATTTTCAGAAAGCCTTTGATAAGTTTCTTCCTGAGAAACCTTTGAGGAAATTAAAAAGTCAGGGGATAGGAACAGTGTCCTATTTATTTATTTATTTTATTTATTTGTATTTCTTCTATACCGCACTCTTTTTCATCAGCGCGGTTTACATTAAACAGGAATACTCATTTCAATCAACAGACTGTGGTGAGTTTACATAAAACAGGAAATATACAACTGGGATTATAACTTAGGGAAACTATGTACATATTTGTAGCATGTATAGGACCTATATACAAGGGATGGAGTTTCTTTTCTTATTGTGGACTGGGAACTGGTTGAAAGGCAGAAAACAAAAGTAAGGTTCAATGGCCAATTTTCTCAATGGAAGGTGAATAATAGAGTACCTTATATGATGGGCCTACTACTTTTTAGCATATTTATAAATGACTGAAATGGGAACAACAAGTAAGGTGATCAAATTTGCAGATGACACAAAATTATTCAAAGTTGTTAAATTATAAGTGGATTGTGAAAAATTGCAAAAGGACCTTGAGAAACTGGGAGACATGGGGCCTGATATTCTTCTGAGCCGGCTATGCTCCGTTATGGCACATAGCCCTACCTGTTAACCCTTAAACCCCCCAGATATTCAATGCCAGGGTCATATGCGGCCTGGCATTGAATATCAGGGGATCACTGCACATGCCATAAGCCACATTAGGTAAATGAGCAGCAGCAATATTGCATGCTGCCTGGTTAGCTCCCACGCCGAAAAATAGGCGAGGGTTTTTGGTGCAAATCGCTAACCAGGCAGCATGCAATATTGCTGCCTCTGCTTAGTCCTGGAACACCTCCCAATATGCCCCAATGCTAACCAGATAGCACTGGGGCATGTAGGGGAGTTAGAAGGGGATATTCAGTGGCACTAAACATGTAAGTGCCGTTGAATATCCCAATTTAAGGCATTTACTGGGCTGTAAATTGTGTTAATGCCTTTTGAATATCATGTCCATGGAATCCAAATGGCAGATGAGATGTAATGTGGACAAATGCAAAGTTATACATGTGGAAGCACATTCTGGTTCCCGCACGTCCGGCTACATTGGCTGGGCAAAAAATGGACATGTGGGAGATGAACCCAATTTTGCCGCCGCGGGGCCCAGACATACCTGTGAAGGTAGAATTGGGGACTTGGACATTTGGGCACTCCCTGTATGCCGATGAGATTGGTGTAGGGGGAGCTGCCCGTCCCAAGGTCAGAATGACATGGCTGGGACGTGGGAACTGTGGCGTTCTGGCACCATGGCAACGAGCCATCTATCTGATGCTCGGAATGCCATTGCCCATGTCTGCCCCTGCAGACCGTGATCCTATGGCACCAGAGGCCCCGATGGCCCGGATTGTTGCCGCAGGGGCACAGCACGGCCGGCAGCATGGTGTGCAGGTGTGTGCGGTGTCATGCAGTGGGGACCTCTGGGTCTTATTCCACCATTGGGGTGGAATAACCCAGGCATCCATCTTGCTGCCGGGTGATGTACAGAGGTCTGTCCTGAATGGCTTCTCTATATCCTGGCACCTTGCCCCGCCTCCACTCTGCCCCCTTCATCCCACATCCAGTGGTCCCTGCACAAACGCTCTGTACGTGCAGGGAGCATTGGGACCAGAATCACTTTCTGGGCCTGAGCTTGTGTTGGACATCCAACCCTGCTATTCGTTTGATAGAATGCTCCCCTTAGAGAAGAACAACCCAAACTACAATTACATGATGCAAGATTCCACATTATAAGCCACCACCCAGTAAAAGGATCTAAATGTCTTGGTGTATAATACCTTGAAACCGTTTGTCCAATGTGCAGCGGCAGCCAAGAAATGTAATATAATACTAGGAATCATAAGGAAAGAATGGAGAATAAAACAAAGGATATCATAATGCCTCTGTATCACTTTATGTTGCGACCGCACATTGAGCAATTCTGGTTGCTACATCTAAAAAAAGATATAGCGGGACTTCCGGTTTGGCAAATGAGCTGATCGGACGGACACTGATCAGCTCCGGGTAATCTACCCCCCAAAAACCTGCAATATTCTCCCACTTTAGGTGGAATCTCCTGCCACTACTTAAGAGCTACGCTAAAATTCATAGCGGGCGTGCAGTGGGCTACCAGCGGCGAGACAAGTGGCTCCATGGTGACGAAAACGACGAGGAAGGAGAAGCCCCGAATTCCAGAGGCCAAAATGGCGGAGAGCGCGCCTTGCAGCCCCGGCCCCGGTGGCACCCAGGGACTAGTGGCAGAGGTCTCTGCAGCGGTGGTACAAGCCTTGGCCACACGCTTCCAAGATCTGTCGGAGCAACTGCACACGGTCGACCAGCGTGTAGCCGATTTTGCGGGACGAGTGGAGCAGGTGGAGACACGTGTGTCTGATTTAGAGGACACCCAGAACTCGCTTAAAAATCAAGTGGACAAGCTAGAAAAGTTGGTCAAGCAGTACGGCGAAAAGCTCGATGATCTGGAGAATCGGGGCCGGCGGAAAAATTTGAGATTCGTTGGGATCCCGGAGGCTGTAATGGACGGCACCCTATATGACTACTTACAAGCCTGGATTGTCAAGCTGATGGGCGACAAGGGATCCGGGGCCATAAAGTTGGAGCGAGTGCACAGATTAGGCCCGAAGAAGGAACAGGCCCAAAGACCACGTGCAGTTATCACACGTTTCTTGGACTATAGGCAGAAGGAAGAGGTGCTCAGAATGGCTCGGAGTCGTACCTGGGAGAGCTCTGCGGAGGAGCGAATATTGGTTTTCCAAGATTATTCAGCTCTGGTCAGCCAGCAGCGGCGGGCCTTCTCTTCGGTGTGCACGCAGCTCAGGCAGAAGGGGGTGCGCTTCTCCCTCTTATACCCGGCTCGCCTCCGAGTGGATTTTCAGGGTCGGCCTCGATTCCTGTCTTCCCCTGAAGCGGCCACTGCTTTTTTGGACACACTGAACAGCTCTGCCGGTACTAGCCCTTGACATGGTTTAGGAAGGGTCGGCTGACCTACCGGTACTGCACGGAGTAACTCTACCAAGGAGAAATGGTTCTTGAGAGATTGGGGACGTTTTATACATTTATAAGCTATTGTGTAGCTCCCGCTCCTCTTCCACCCCCCTCCCCTCTCCCCCGAGTGCGCTCTCCGACTCCTTTTCTGTGTTAGATTTGAAATTGTCTGGAAAATGTTCCTGTGGGGTTGGAGAGCTGGATAAGTGTTTGAGGGGATTTTATTTAAATGTTAGGTTGCTCTGCCTATTAGTTAGATGCTACGGTAACAATGTTATTCTATGTCTTCTATATCGCAACATTGTTTTGTTGCTCTTTTTCCTTTACTATGTTTCTCACGCTGTAGACTGGCTACAATCCTTTGGGGGGTGTGGAGGGGAGGGGGAGGAGGTGATCGGGCTAGATTAGATGTCCACCACGCGGGTCTGGGAGTGGGGAGCTTTAGTTTGGAGGGAGGGAGAGGGGGTTTGATAGGCCCCAGCGGGTGGGTTAAGCCCCCGGACCAGCGTACCATGCGGTAGCTTAGGCACGGGGCCGGTAGTGCTTTGGGGAATAATAAGTGTGGGATTTACAAGATAGCGTTACCCACTGGCACCTTGCAGCCCTCTGCTAATTTAAGTCCCACAGGGTAGTGATAGCACGGAGGGGGCAGTTCTGGGGTAGACTGGGAGGGGCGGAGCTGCCTATCCGGGATAGAGAGTGGTCTGCCCAGACTGCTGCTTCTAGTGGGATGGGAGCTTTGTTACTCGGCTACTCCCCCCAGTTATGGGACCCCCCCTGAAGCAGGGTGGTCGGCAGGGTTAAGACCGCGGCCCCGAGAATTCAACCCCGACTGTGACCACGAGAGGTGGATGGTCATAGACGGGGGCTTAATAAGGCGTCCCGGTGGGAGTGAGGGGGATTAGGGTGAGACCCGAATGGGTGGATAGGTGGAGAAGGCCAGATGAGAGGAGGAGGGCTACTGTGGGGTACTTGGGAACTAGAGAGGGTTGGTAGGTCGAGTGGGAGAATGGTGTGGATGAGTGGATATAGGCTGTGTACAACCTATAGAGGAGACTATTAAGCTTGGTTGAGGGGTAGGCCTGATTGTCAAGGAAGGCTGTCCGACCATATGGACGGACTAGTAGAAGGGGGGTGGGGAGGGGAGATCGGGGGGGGGTGGGGGGGGGGAGGAGGAGGTGGGAGGAGGAGGGAATAGGGAATTTTTTGGGATATCCAAGCGAGCAGCAGAGTCTTAGTCGACGGACTGGTATGGGAGGGCCCCAGGCTGGGGGGGGGGGTCTTTCCTAAGCATATGAGAATGTATCGTTGTTGGAACCTTGGTGCTGCCCTGTTGCTCTGAAAGTTATCTCTTGGAATGTCTTTGGCCTAGGGACTCCTATTAAGAGATATAAAATATTGCAAGCTTTGGCTAGGCACCAGTGTGATATTGCAATGCTCCAAGAAACGCATCAGACAGTGGAGGAACATGATAAACTCTGTAGGAACTGGGTGGGACAGGTGTGGGGATCTCCTGCTAAAGGGATTAAAGGGGGTGTAGCCATCTTGGTCCACAAAAGGGTACGGTTCGTGGCAGAAACGATTAGGTCGGATGAAACGGGGAGGTACCTTTTGGTCTCAGGACTATTAGAGGGGAGACCAGTGATTTTGGGAAACTTATATGGCCCTTCAGTGTTTGATTCTGGTTTCTATAACAGGTTGGCTTCAGTTATTGAGCAACTCCCGGATTATCCCCTGATATTAGGGGGGGACTTCAATGGGGTACTAGATGTAGACCTGGACACGTCTAGGGGCGGGGAGGTGAGAGAGAGGGTATTACCATCTCAGATGCTGCAGCGGTTTCGCAAGAGACTGGGTTTAATAGATCCTTGGCGACTGATGCACCCCTTAGAAAAGGACTATACTCATCAATCACGGGCTCATGGCACCAGCGCCCGCATTGATTATCTCTTATTATCGGCTGCCCTGTTTGCTCCCACGGGAGATGCCCAGATTGGCCCCTTAGAAACCTCGGACCATACTCCGATATGGGTAGACTTACAGTGGGGTGCTGTGACCCCTCGAGACCGTCTATGGCGGTTCCCCTTGGAACTGTATCACGATCCTCAGTTCCACCACTTTATCCACCAGAAGTGGCAGGAGTTCATTGATAATCACCAGGCTCATATGGAGGAACCCGAATTGGTGTGGGAGACGGCAAAGGTGGTTCTTAGAGGGGATATCATCGGGTTTGCGGCTAGGAAACGTAGATTGCTGGCTGAGCGCATCATTGCCCTCGAGCGGCGGGTGACTAAGCTTCGGCGCGGTTGTGCCCACACACCGTCCCCCACGCTTAAGAAACAGCTATGGGAAGCCCAGGTGGATCTCAATGAGTTATTGCACCAACGGGCCAAGAAATCGGTTATGTATTACAGATACCGGCTGCATTTCTACGGAGATAAACCTGGTAAGCTGCTAGCACGCTACTTACGAGGCCGGCGAGGCTCCTCCCTGGTGGCGGCGCTCAGAGATGACAAGGGTAATGTGACTAAACAGAGTATAGACATAGCAAGGGTCTTTCGTGGCTTTTTCCAATCTCTGTATAAAGCAGAGACAGGATCAGTGGAGGCAATGTCTGCCTACCTCACTGGGTTGGAATTGCCACGGCTTACGGAGGAACAGAGGGAGGCACTGGATCAGCCTATCACCGCACAGGAGATACAGTCGGCCATTTCGGTGGCCAGTTGTTATAAAGCGCCAGGGCCTGATGGGTTTGGTGCAGAGCTCTACAAACTCCTTAGTGACTCTGTGAGCCCATTATTGCAGGAGGTCTTTAGTGTGAGGGCGGAACGGGGGGCCTTCCGCTGGGGCCGGAACCATACACATATCACACTGATCCCAAAGCCGGGTAAGGACCCGCTGTTGGCCGCCTCTTATCGCCCTATATCCCTTCTCAACTTTGACTTAAAATTACTCGTGAAGGTCCTTGCTGTTCGACTGGCTGAAGTGTTGGGATACTTAGTTCATGAAGCACAGGTGGGCTTTGTTAAGGGGCGCTACGCGGTCCGGAACCTTAGAAAAATCCTGGCATCCTTGGAATGGGTGCATACTCGTCAGCAGGCCTCACTTCTCATCAGCTTCGATGCGGAGAAGGCCTTTGATAGGGTCAACTGGCACTATCTTTGGAACCTTTTGCCATACTACGGTCTGGGTACTGCATTTTGTCAACTTATACAGAGCCTGTATGTCTCACCGACAGCCAGTATTTTGTGTAATGGGATACTTTCTGAGGGTTTTGAGCTAGAGAGGGGCACACGACAGGGTTGTCCGCTCTCCCCCTTGTTGTTTGTTCTCTCCTTAGACCCCCTGATTAGGGCTATTGTGGGCTCGGGGGAGATAAAGGGGGTGCGGATTGGCCCGCAAGAGTTCACCGTCTCAGCCTTTTGCAGATGATCTGTTGGTTCACCTGACTGACCCGGTTGCTTCTTTACAATCTCTATTGGGGGAATTCACGCGATTTGGGGCCTTTGCAGGCCTCCGCATTAATAAAGACAAGTCAGAGGCTTTGGATGTTTCAGGACTTCTCCAGGATACATGGCGGGGGGTGTTTCCTCTTAGATGGGCGGAGGAGGATTTCCTCTATTTGGGCATTGTATTGCCTCGAAAGCCCCAGGCGCTCTATGGCTGTAACTTGGAGTGTTTTTTAAAGTGACTGGTCTTACAATTAAAAACATGGGAATCTTTACCGCTGCCGCTCTCCGGGAGAATAGCGGCGATACAACTGGTTATTCTACCACGACTTTTGTATTGGTTACAAACCCTACCTGTGTGGTTGTTGGGTCGCGACTTGCGACGCCTAGAGACCCTTCTTAAAACATTTTTGTGGAAAAGAAAAAAGGGCGCGTATACCTTGGGACCGGATGGTGGGGAAGTGGAGGGACGGGGGTATGGGGTTGCCAGATCTGAGGATGTATGCCCTAGCCTGTCAGGCCCGACACTTAGGGGATTGGTTGGGGAACACTGAAGTTTATACGCCTCGGTCACTAGAGGAATGTCTCGTAGCCCCATGCACTCTATTAGGAGTTCTGCATGAGACGAAGTGTCAACTGCCGGGTGGTCTGTTGAGGAGCGCACTGGTAAGTTCAGTTAAGCGCACGTGGCAGCAGCTCAACAGGTGGTGGGCTGAACCCTGGCAGGTGTCCAGTTGGTTGCCCCTGCAGGGGAATGTCAGATTTCCCCCGGGGTCTGAGACGGGGACATTCCGGGATTGGGGGCGGCGAGGTATACAGAATGTGGGGCATCTGGTAGATCCAGGGGGAAAATGTAAATCCTTCCGGTCACTGAGTCGGGAGTATGACCTTCCCACCAGACACTGCTTTGCATATATGCAAGCATCCCATTATATCTTCTCTGCCACGAGGAGCGCTGCAAATTGAACGCTCCGCACAAATATTAGAATTTTTTAGCTTAGGAGAAGATGGCCCGCCATCGATTTCTATTTTGAAGAGTCGTCTGGAGCGGTTTAGGGTAATCCCCAACTACAGGGGGATCGAGTTAGCTTGGGAAGCGGAGTCAGGGAAGGAAATTGCCTCGGGGATGGTTGAGGCGGCTCTGAAACAGATAAGTAAGGTGGCGCAGGGGTCTCGCTGGCGGGAGGTTCAATTTAAATGTGTGACCAGAGTTCATTTCTCCCCGCGGCGGGCGTTTTGCAGTCACTTGATGTCCGATGGCAGCTGTCCGCGTTGTTCGGAATCTATGGCCACTCTTCTGCATATGTGGTGGGGATGTCGGAGTTTGCGCTCCTATTGGGCGAAGATATGCGCATTTGTGAGTGGGTTACTGCAGCAGCAACTGAGATGGACTGACCTTTTTGTAGTACTAGATCTGATGGGACCTCCCTCCCCCGCTAAGAGAGGGGAGAGGCTATTAATGCGGAAAGCTTGTTTGGTGGGGAAGGGGCCGATACTCCGCCTATGGAGGGACCACCAACCGCCCACCTTTACTGAATGGCAGAACAACTTCCACCAACTGATGTTAACGGAGCGATGGCTTGCTAGGGGCAGCGCCAAGCGTTGGACAATGTTTATGTTAATATGGGAACCTTATATTCAACAGCTCGGGGTCCGTAGCCGTAATGAGATCCTTCAACTGGGATCCTGATGTGTTCAGATTACGCCTAGGGCGCTAGGAGCGAACAGAGTCTGCTGCTGCTAGTTAATATGAGAATTCATAGCGGGGTTCGTGGGGGGGGGGGGTGGGGGCGGGGGGGGGAGGGGGAGAGGGAGGGTGAGGGCTGGGATAACATGTTTTAAAACCCACCTGTTGTATTCTTGTATGCTGCTCCCGGGTGGGATAAGAGTACACCCACCTGGGTTGCTTCTGTTCAATGGTTTTTACTATGTCCTGTTGGTGGTATTTAAATAAAGTATATAAAAAAAAAAAAGATATAGCGGAAGTAGAAAAGGCATAGAGAATTGTGATCAAAATGATAACGTGGATGGAAGGATACCACTATGAGGACAGGCTTAAAACGTTAGGGCTTTTCAGCTTGGAAAAGAGATGGCTATGGAGAGATATGACAAAGGTTTATAAAATAATGAGTAGAACAAGTAAATGTGAATTGGTTGTTTACTCCTTCAAAAAGTATAGGACCTGATATTGAGTTGTGATGCATAGCCTGCCCACCAACCTCCTTAACCTGGATTTTCACTTCTGCACTGGTGGAAGTGAAAATCCGGGTTAGCCTGCATGCCCCGGCAGCTTATCTTTAAGGCGCAGAGGGCTATGCGGGTAGCATCGAAAATCGCTGCCACCCGTGTAGCCCCTTCCTCCTCCCACACTCCGCCTTGGAATGTCCCTAACACGTTCCGATGCTAAGCAGATAGCATCAGGGCATGTTAGGGGCTTAGCCAGGATATTCGAAGGGCACTACCCGTGTAGGTACCCTTCAAATATCCCGGATACAGCACTTACACGGGTAACTAAGGAAGTTGCCTGTGTAAAGGCCTTCGAATATCGGGCCCATAAAGACTAGGGGATGTGCAATGAAGCTCCAAAGTAGTATATTTAAGACTAATCTGAGAAAATATTTTTCACTTAACGTGTAAGCTTTAGAATTTGTTGCCAGAGGTTTTAGTGAAAACTCTTAGTGTCACTGGATTTAAAATTGTTTGGACAAGTTCTTGGAGGAAAAATCCATAAACGATTATTAAAGTGGACTTGGGAAAATCCACTGCTTGGATTGGCTACTGTTGGAAATAGGATATTGGCTTGATGGAACATTGTTCTGACCCAGTATGACATATTTTATGTTCTTTATTTTCTTCATTCTGCAGAGCCTCTGAGTAAAGTTTTACAGTGCCATGGACTTCTTTTTTCAGGCCATCTGTTTGTTGTTAGCTGAGCACTTTTACTAATGTGCATTGCAGTAAGATAACACCTGGTTTGAGACAGATGTTAAATTTCAGGTCATTAGTGACTTCTAGGTAAATAGCATGGAAAGAAAGCATACAACACTGTTTACCTTGTGCAGAGTAAACCCTTATTTACATATGATGTTCCTTCAGTTGTATTTGCAGAGACACTAACTTTAGCATGCCTAATGTTAACTTCTTTGCAGACTACTTTAACTTGTATGATAGGCTTTCCTGCATTGCACACTAGTTTTATAGAATCTTAACATGCACACTAACATGTTTTTGCCTAAACATTTGACCACTACTAAGCATTTTTTAGATTTTTTCTTACTCAACTATTCCCTCAGCTCTCTGTGTTATCTGTAAAAGGGCAAACATTTCATTTTAACCCTTCCATAATGTTATTTATAAATATAGTGAACAGAGCCAGACTCAAGATTGATCTCCAAAGCACTCCAATAATCACCTGTCTTCTGTGTAAATTCCATTCACTGTTATCCTCTTGTCTATCACTCAGTTTTTAATCCAATCGATCACCTTGTGATCTACCCTCAAGCTGCTTAGTTTAGTCCTATGAGAAGATTTGCTGAAATCCATGTGAATTGTGTTCAACACACACCCTTGATCCAATTCTCCGGTGACCTAATTAAAAAAAAATCAATCCCAGTCATTTGACACAGTCTCCCTCTGGTAAAAAACATGTAGCCTTGGATCCTGCAACCTGTTGGCTCATACATACATAACTATCTTTTCCTTCGCTATATTCCCCACTAGATTTCCAAACCGCCAAGGTCATATTAACCAGTCTGTGCTTTCCAACTTCCTCACTTGTCGAAAGGGATAATACCTCTATACCTCCAGTTGCACAAGACCACTCCCATTTCCAATGATCTACTGCATACATCCTTAAATGGATCCATTAGACCCTCTATTAGCTCTTTTAATATCCCTGGATGAGTCCTATTCAGCCCCATAGCTTTGTTTATCCTAAGTTTTGCTAGTTCACCCAATCTCCTCTGTAAACTGTGTGGTATCTACTCCACTCCCAAATGTGCCCCTGCCAACCATCAGTGGTTCTTTTCCACTCCCTTCTTCAGTGAGCACTGAACAAAAGTATTTATTTAGCATTTCTACTTTTCCTCATTTCCTTCTACACGCTTATCCTAGGGATGTACATTCATAAGACCAATGGTTAAAGAACACGAATGAGGGCATTTTCAGTTTGTATACTTTTAATGAAGCAGATGACTGACATGGTGGCAAGAACCTAACCCTCATTTATTTCATTTGCTCTTGGCAGCAATGTAGCTAGAGGGGCCAGACACAGAGGAGACATACTGGGAGGGGGGAAGGCAGAATCACGAGACACTTTACCAACAATGCTAAAACTTTTCGACAGTCAAGTAAGTCTATGCCTACCTCCATTCTCCCAAATCCCATGGATGATGATGTCAGCAGCTCAATAGGAAACCAAAACAAAAGCACTAGCAGACTTGTTTCAGAGAGAGAAGGTAATGGGAAATTGCTGCTTTGAAAAACTTATTTGCTGAATTGTAAAAGGTGTAAAAATACAGAATTATCCACAGATCAAGATAGGGATCTGAGAGATAGACTGTATTGTATCAGAGGCAGAGAGAAGAGTTTAACAATCCCTCAGGTTCTCTGGCTCCAAGCCAAAGGGATTGCATTGTTAGAGACCAATAGCAAAGAGAAGAATCTCAGGGACATACAGGCAACACTATATATATTTAAGAGGCAGAGAAAAGTGAGCTTAAAAATCTCTCAGGCTTTGTGGCTCTAGCAGAACTGGTGCTGCCTTTTTTGCTGATTTGAACAAATGATAAGTGTTTTTCCCCCCTGCTCCCCTCACCCCCCACTGAATGCTGATGAAATCCTTCCATGGCTGGATTAACCCTTTGGTAGGCCCTCGGCAAACAATAGTATAAGTGTGTTGAGTCTCACCGTAATACGAATACATTTTAACTCCTCAAAAGCATATGAAAACCAGCTAATTATATCACATTCATGTTATAAAGTGTGAATTTGCTAGAAGTGGTTCACTTGAGCTATAGCACCTATTCTTGAGGCCCCAGACAAGTGTTTGTTTTGTCTGTCTGTATGCACAGGGCTCTTTGCACATGAGCAAAGAACCTGATGGGTTTAAATTAAGATTAAAAAAGCAAGCTCTGCCCAGTTTTGGTGCCTTAGCCTGTTTTGGCTATTCTAGCTGTTGATGTCCTGTCTGATCAGCTGTGCTGCCACTGTTGCTTTCACTGAGCACAGGCAGCCTGTATAAGATGCTTGAGAAGGATAAGCCTTCCCAGCCCAACCGTGACCTTCTAGACTCTGAATCAAACTAATAGGCAGTACTGCTATTTATCCTACTAGCCAGTTTGAATCTGAGTTATGGCAAAAAAGTGCCCTAGCTCCTGGGCCAATATCTTCCTTCTCTCCCTCCCCCACTGCCACCCCCACTGCTGCTATTTGCTGGGACCCGTGGCAGCAGCAAGCATCAGAAAAAAGGTGTGGGGCTGTTGAGTACATCCATGCTGCTGATGGCTCTTACAGTCCTACCTATCAGAAACATGAAGCTATATCACGGGGAGGGGGGTTGGACTGGCAGAGCCATCAGCAGCACAGACTTACTCAATGGACTCATGCCTTTTCTCTGATGTTTGCTGCTACCACAGGTCCAATCAAAATATGTAATACCCAAACCTGGAAAAAATAGAATACTATACAAACAAAACCAGGCAAAAAATCACCAGGGTAGAAGCACTAACTTTTTTTGTCGGGATAGCCAGCCCAGTAAAGAGGAAGGAAACCTCGTACCGCCGTGGCAATTTCCCTCCTCCCTGTTCAGCTCTGATTGGCTTCCTCAGTGATTACTACTACCAGCTGATATTAAACAGCTGGGTTTACGTTGTTCAACGTCATGACATAAAACCGGCTTCTGAAGCAGAATCACACAGCATTTCAGCTACCGAGCAATGTCTTGTACCTGAAGCAGGGGCTTGACTACTACGGCCCCGAAACGTGCCACGTCGTGCCTATCACATTGCTGACTGGATGAGATGGATTGCTAACAATTCAGTTAAGTGCATACTGAATTTTAAAACATATTAATTTATTAAAAAGGGAAATTGCCACGGCGGTACGAGGTTTCCTTCCTCTTTACTGGTTTGCTACCACAGGTCCAGCAATGGTAACAGATGGGAGGTGAGGGAAGGAAGATGCTGAACTGGGGCAGGGGCAGGGGCAGAAACAGGAGATGCTGGATTCCAAGAGCAGAGAAAGAAATGCAATATGGTGGCATGGAGAGGTGGATGGAGGAAGGGGAGTAGGGTGAAAGAGGGGATGTGCTGGCTTGGGGATGGGAAAAGGAAGGCTAGGGACATAAAGGGGGAATGCTTGGAGGGAAACTAGCAAGATAAGGGAGATGTCGAACATAGAGAGGTGAATAGGGTGACAGGGGAAATGCTCAACAAGGGAGATGCTGGATATAGGAAGGAGAGACAAAAGGTTGATGCTGGACCTGGGAGAACTAGAAAGACAGAGGGGAGATGCTGGATATTGGAGGAATAGGAAGACAGAGGAGAAATGCTTGACAAGGGGGATCAGGAAGACAAGGGAGATGCAGGACATAGGGGTGGGTGGGTAAGAAGACAGATGGTGATGCTGGATACAGGGAGAGTAGGGAAACAGAAGGGAGATGCTAGGTACAGGAGTGGAAAGACACAAGGGTGATGCTGGCAGTGGGGGAAGGATAGAGAAGAGACATTAAATGGAAGAGGGGGAAGGGAGAAGAGGCTGGATGGGGGAAAGAGAGAGGGGGTGATGCTGGATGAAAGGGGTGAGAAAGAGAGAGAGAGAGACATAATGCTAAATGAAGGGTGGGGGAAGAGAGAGAAAATACTGAACAAAAGGGGGAGGAGATGTTGGACAGGGGTGTGGGGAAAAACAAGAGAAGATGCTGAATGGGATGAAGGAGGGGTGTGTTATTTGAAAGCCTGGGGAATAAGAGGAAGAGGAATGTTGAGGGCCAGGGTGAGGGAGAGATAGAAAGCTGTGGGAAGATGCAGTAAAATGAAGAAGACTGAAGGCTGGATAGCAAGAAGGAGGATTCAAATCTGAGTGGATAAAGAGACAGAAAATGAAAGAAAGCTGAAAGAAAAAGCTCAATGTCAGAGGAGGAAGTGAAGAAGACAGGAGGAGAGAGCAAAATGATAAATGGACAAAAGACCCTGGAAAAAAAAGATTTGCAGTACCAGATGCAGCAGAAAGCAGAAACCAAAGACTGGGATCAACTTGATTAGAAAAATAAAATGGCCAGGCAAGAAAGTAGAAAAATTTAGTGATTGGAATATGTCAGTTTTTGAAACTTACACATCTGCTCTATTTATATTTTGCATAGTACAGGCGTAAGGTATCACTATCTCTGTTTCTCTGGAATTACACTGCATGCAGAGTCTGGCTTCTAGGGTTTCTTTTTCTCTATAACATTAGCAAAATTTGCCTCTTTCTTTCTGAACACACTACTAAGACACTTGTCCACTCTTTAGTCACCTCCTGTCTAGACTATTGCAACCTTCTTCATGCTGGTCTCTCTCTGAGTCATCTGTCTCATCTTAATCCATTCAGAACTCAGCTGCGCACCTAATGTTCTCCCAGCCCTGATATATTCATATAACCCCTCTTCTCAAATCACTTCATTGGCTCCCTTTCCATTTCCGTATCCAATTCAAACGTCTTCTGACCTATAAATGCATTCATTCTGCTTTCTTCTCTCTTCTCTCCTCTCTCCTTTCTCCCTGCACCCCTCCTCATGAACTCCGCTCTTCTAGTGGATTGCTTCTCTCTTTGCCCTTTTCTTCCACTGCCAACTCCAGACTTCAATACTTTCACTTTGCTGCATCTTATGTCTGGAACAAACTACCTGAGTGTGTATCTCAGGTTTCATCTCTGCCCCCTTTCAAATCCACGCTAAAAGCTTACCTCTTTGAGGCTGCTTTTGGATCCTGATCCCTTGTTCTCCTATGTGTCTCCTTGTCCTTCCCTGGTTGTACTCTTGTTCTTAGATGTTGGGTTGTCTGTTCTGATTAGATTGTAAGTTCTGACGAGCAGGGACCGTCTTTTTACATGTATCTGTACAGCTCTGTGTACGCCTTGTAGTGCTATATAAATTATTAATAGTAGTAGCCGTAGTACATATTCCAATTTTAATTTTTGTTGTTTTTTCTTTACTTGGTGATATTCTGTGTTCTGCGTATGTTTACTCGGTGGTATTCTGTTAGCACTAAGGGGCTGATTTTATATATGCAGTGTGGAAGGTTATGTGTAAGTTATACACATAAGTCCCTATTTTCAAGGACTTATATGTGTGATTGGGCACTTACATGCGCACTTTGCTCAGGCGCTAAGCTGAAAGCATGCACTTTGGTACGCATCATGTGTACCTTCTGGTGGGCCATGCACAGGAGCATGCTGGGGTGGAGCATAGGTGCAGCCTCGGCTGCCACACATAAGTTATAGAATTACATGAATTAAGTGCATCAATGCCCTGATCTAGGCGCAGCAAATTACGTCTGTCCTAGAGCAGGTAGAAGTGGTTGGGCCTAGGTTCCATTATGTCTGTATGCCCCCATTTTATAACATAAAGTTCACACGTGCTTTACCATATAAAGTAGGCTCAAACTGCATGCATGGAAACACGTACTGGCTGTGTAGGAGAATACAAAATTACCCTCCATATGTCTGTGTAGAATCAATCTGTACTAATCTAGTTCTCCCAGTATGTGTATTGAAATTCTACTAGATAGGGCTTTTTTTGATGGGGTACTTAATGGTACCAGCACTTTTTTCATTGCCTGCCGAAATTGACCCTTGGCCCTCATACATCTTTTTTGCTAGGAAAAATGCACTGCTATGAGGGGTGTGCAGGCAAAAGAAATTCATTTTGTTTGGTTTCCTGTGTTGCTTGCAGATTTGTTCTAATACATTTTTGTTTTGTGTCATTTTGATTTTATGAATTTTCATTTCGGGGCAATTTTGTTAATTAATAAGGTGACTGTGGCTGCTGCCCAAAAAAACACATAGCTCAAAGGTTAGTAAAGGTTTCAGGCAAATGAAAACAAAAGTTTTTTTCCCACTTTCCTTAAAAGTTGCTCTGGTTCCCCACCTCCCCCTACGCTCCCAATCCTTCTCCTCTGTCCTCAATGGCTGGCCTCAAACCAGTGACCTTTGGGTTGGAAGGCAGGCATATTGCAGGAGAATATCATAGCTCCCAGGGGACTGATTCTAACACACCTGCTAATAACTGTGCCTGGTATTTCTGGTGATCTTAATTTCTGTTTCCTGATTGTCCCATAGTTTGTCTGGTCTGAAGCTCTATGGAAAATCTTTCCTAGATTTTTTCCATGTGAATCTATTGACTCCTTCTTTAGAAAGCAACAACAGAGTACGCTGCAAGAACAAAGACTCCACCACCAGCACCTGATTCTGCATCGGGGGTGGAAGAGGAAACACTAAACCCCTCCTGCTCCCCCAGCCAAGTCGAATCAGAAACAGTTTCTCCCTGTTCACCAGGCTTTAACAGAGCAGGCCTTCAGGCCCTTAGGCGTGGACCACTCACCAAGCTGGAAAAACTGTAAATTATAATCTCTACTCCCTAAATAGAACAAGACAAAAGAAAACTGGATGTTACAAATAACAAAACCATGAGAGAGCCACCTCAGCAAAATCAAACCACCCAAGCTCAACTCTACCATCCAGCATTCAAGGTAGCCTCTTAAGTATCTCCAACATTGCCACAATGAACAACCGGTTAGCTAGCACCTTATGCCTCATCATTGTAATCATGCTTAAAATCTCCCTTACTAGCCCACTATTCCTCTCCAGAGACATGCCATCACCCATACCTATCATCTACACATATCGACTACATACAACCTCTTCCCACCTCTACAGACACACATACCTCATCCAAATCAACATAAAAGCATGAGCAACCGAACTCCCCTCTCCTAACTCTATAGTACAGACACACCAAATAAAATGTTCCCTCTTAAATGCATGATCTGCAAGGAACAAAACACAAATCCTATCTGACTTGCTACACAACTATCAACTCGACATCCTAAACATAACTGAAACATGGTTCAATGAAGCAGACACAATCCTACTAAACCAGCTTACACCACAAGATTTTATTTATTTATTTTATTTATTTACATTCTCTTATATACCGCGCTATTTTGCATCAGTGTGGTTTACATTGAACAAACTGAAATTACATTGAACAGGGCATTATAACTTGGAGATAACTATTTTACAGGGAACATGGGCTATGGAGGGTTAAGTGGCTTGCCCAAGACCACAAGGAGCACCTGTGGGACTAGAAACCCCAGTCCTTCCGGCCCAAGGTTGCTGTCTTCTAGTGGGATTTGAACCCCCGACCTTCCGGCCTGAAGTACCTTGCCCCAACCACTAGGCCACTCCTCCACTCTATTCAGCTTTCCAAGAACAAACCAAAGAGGCAGCGGTGTCTCCATACTAACAAGAAAATGCTTAAAATTCCACAAAATTCTGCCAATGGTCTAGAGACCATTAACAATCACAAACAACAAAATCACCATACTCCTTGCTTACAGATCACCAAGCACTGATACAAACAACTCTGAGACTATCCTAGAAGCCATCTGTAACAACAACAACAACTCAGATATTACCTTATGATCCTAGGTGACCTCAACCTTGCCTCTGCATCACCAAACAAAGCAAACAGCTTTCTGGAAGCAATGGAATCTCTAGACTACATCCAAGCAGTCAACCAAGCCACTCACACCAAAGGCAATACCCTTGATATGATCTTCCTACCTTGCAATATATTCAAACACCAAAGATCCCAACACCCACCATCACGGATGTCCCCTGGTCAGACCACAAAATAATATCTATAAACATACCTCCAGAAATAAAGGAATACAAACAACATAACACAGAACATTGCACATGCAGGTTCCACACCTGGAACAACAAAAAACTTCCTAGCAAACACACTCTCTAAGCTACTAAACTGCTCTGATGACACAGAAGTCATAGATGCCCTATTAGGCAACTGGAACAAAGCAATAGCCGAGACAGCAATGAACCCACCCACTCAAAACCAGTGCTCCAGAGAAAACACAGCAAATTGTTACACACCCCTACTAAAGGACTTGAAGAGAGATCTATGAATCACAGACAGAAATGGAGGAGGACTAAATCAGTGGAAACCCTCGACTTGTACAAACACAAGCTACAATTTTACCAAGCCACCACCTCCCAAGCTAAAAAAGACTATTATACCAAGATACTTAAGAACTCCTTAAATCACCCCCAAGAGCTCTTTGACATAGTCAAAACACTATGAAAATACCCCACAAACCAAATGGATAAATCCAACCTCACACCACAAGCAATGACTGACTATTTCCAAGCCCAAACCTCGACACATCCCAACAATACAAGACAACACACCACCACAGCAAATGAAACCACACACCTAAGCACATGGACCTCATTCCTGAAAATCACACAGGAATATCTAGAAAAAGTCATTTCAAATATCAACACAACCACCTCTCTGCTTGACCCCTGCCCAGTTAGCTGGATTAAAGCAGCCAAGAAGGAGCTCATTACATCAATGTTAAAAATCATCCAACCATCACTAACTCATGAATATGTACCACCTGAATTCAAGTCAGCCTCTATCCGTCCTGTCAGGAAAGGAACATCCAATGACATCAACCAACCATCCTCCTATAGATCCATAGCCAGCCTCTCATTCTTGACCAAGGTATTGGGAAAAACTGTATGCAGACAGCTCCAGGACTACATAGATACAAATCACCCACTAGACCACCAACAATATGGTTTCAGACCATGCCATGGAGTGGAGTCACTCATGACTGCTCTACATGACAACCTTATCAAAGGCACTGATAAGCTCAGATTTGGTTTCATCCTCATTTTCCTTGACAATAAGGCAGCATTTGATTCTATCCCCCATAACCTCATAATACAGCGACTACAATCAATTGGGTTATCAAATTCCCTCTCTCCTGGTTTAAATCCTACCTAACAGATCACAAACTGCAAGTCAGAATAAACCAAAGAAACTCAACCTCATTCACCCAAACCTAAGGAGTCCCTCAAGGTTCAATCCTCTCAGCCTTACTGTTAAACCTATTTCTACAACCCCTATGCACTGTGTTTGTACAGTGCTGCGTATGCCTTGTAGCCCTTTATAAATGTTTGATAGTAGTAGTAGTAACTCGAAAGGTGGAAACACTGGTAAAGAAACTGAGGGATTTAAATATATTAGGTTTCTGAATTTCCCACAAGTTGCCAATTTTGGGCCTCATGAGCTTCTTAAGAAGTATTTCCTTGACTGCCTGGAGATTCCTCTGGAGGAAGTACCACCAGGAAATAATGTTTTGCACTTGTCGAGAAGAGGAGATCAGATGATGACCAGTTTGTACATGGAGGAAGCTGCCCGGTTCAGGTTTCAGTGGATAGAGTAGATATGACTGCTATTCTGAAGCAGGGCTGGTGCAAGGATTGGAGGCGCCCTAGGCTGGCCTCTCTATACTGCTACCCCCCTCCCCCCCCCCACTGCTCTCCAGGGCTTGCAACAGCAGCATGAGTTCTGAAATTGCGAGGCAGCACTTACTTTAAGTCACTGGCACTGTCTTGCAGTTTCTGCTCTTGACCTTTGGCCTCTTCCGCCCTCCCCCTTCTGATGCATACTTCCGGTCTGAAGAGGGTGGAAGAGGCCAAGGGTCGAACAGAAACCGTAAGACAGTGCTGGCAATTTAAAGTCAGTGCTGCCTCTTAGTTTCTGAACTGTTGCCACCGTTGCAAGCCCCAGAGAAAGGCAGCAGTAATGACAATGGGGCTTCCCGAAGGGCCAGCACTCTAGGTGACTACCTAGTTTGCTAAATAGAAGTGCCAGCCCTGTTCTGAAGTCATCTTTAGAAGAAATTCAAGATAGGGCCACCCTTCTTGTTGCATTTGTTTTTGAAGATGATAAAGATTCTGTTATGCACTTCTTTTTCTGTAATAAGGATCAGTTGTGAATTGATCAAAAGATTTGGTATTTTCCAGACTTGTGCAGAGAAACACACGGAAGGCGTCAGCTCTTTAGTGGCATTAAACATGAAGCTTGTTATTTGCGCTGCAGGAAACTGTTGCAATCCAGTCTGCTTGTTTATGTGTTTAGGCTGTTTGACTATGTGATGCATTGATATATTGCATTATTTTGCAATATATCAATGCCTGGAACCCTCCCTGAAAACCTTCAAGACCCGCCTGAAGACTTACCTCTTCTGCCTTGCGTTTGATCTTCCCCCACCTCCCTCCCCTCTCTCCCCACCCCCTCACTGATTTCTTACAGCCCCTATTTGTTACCTGACCTTTTTCTTTAGCTCTTTCCTTCTCTCTTAACTATCCTATCATACATTTGGCGTTCCTTTCCTTTTTCCATGCAGCCTTTTTGTACATTGTGCACCGCTCTGATGCGACTGCATTGAGCGGTATATTAAGCCTCAAATAAAGGTAAAGATAAAGATAAAGACTATCTTACTGTGCATGTTAACATTGTAAACCACATAGAATGGTTTAAATGACTGTTGCTGTGTATAAATGGGTTTTGAATAAATAAATAAATAGATAAATGCCATGGACAGATCATTAAAGACAGTGGTTGTAGCTAGGGTTAGGTATATGCTTGGTTGAACAGGTTTTAAATGTCTACACTGATTCATGTTAACATTACTGGGAAGATTTCTGGGGGGTTGGGGGTGGGTGGCAGAGGTTACCACTGTGAGGTCCATTGTTCTGCATGTCTGGTCTCTTGACAGAGGCAATCTAAAAATTCAAATAAATAAAATAAATAAAGCCCCTGATATGCCTTTCTCCAATCTCTGACATAACTGCATCTTCCTAGCATTGCTTATATCCGACCTAAGTGATTCACTATTCTGATCCTACCAAGAATGTCATCAATTAACATTCTCTGCTTTCACGGTCTTTGTACATAGATTTCAGTCTTTTTCCTCTGCCTACATTACATTTCTTGGTACCTCGGGTCTTCAATCCACTTTTGCTGGTGCTGCTTTTGTTGTTATAAACTGTGTTATGGTTCTTGCTTTTTCTTTTTCAACATATATTTTGCATCCACAGTAGGTGCAGAGCAGAACCGGGACATTCACCCACAGAACTCAATATTTAAAAAAAAAAAATAATTCTGATCATCTCATTAACAACAACAACCACTATTCTCCAGTACCAGGCATATTGTGAACTAATACAAAACCCTACAACAAAGAGCAAACCTACCATACCATATCAGCACAAACTTCCAAAACTCACATAAGGAGCCCATCCAAAAAAAGCATCACTTTAAGTACTACAGTGGACCCTATACATTACAGTATAGATCTTGATGTACAAACTCCATCTTAATAGAACACCTGACCTCAGTCACACACTCACAACATCGACCCTCACCAAGTACAGAAAAAATAGCCACAATCTAAAGTAAAAATAAACATATGTAGACAAAATGTAAACTGAAACCCCAAGAAGCCATGCAGTGCAACATCAGATAAATAAGAGATGCAGTTCCCCAGTACCGTGTAAAATATAAAAATAGCACAAAGTCCAATCACTAAAATTAAATAAAATCATTTTTTCTACCTTTGTTGTCTGACCATTTTATTCTCTGATCATGTTGGTCCCGATCTGAGGCTTCTGCTTTCCTGTCTTCTCTTAACTCTCTTTCTGTGGTCTATGGTCCATGGTCCATCTGCCATTTCTTATCTCTTCTTTTGTTTGCTTCACTTCCTTCCATCAGTCCATTTCTAGTTCCAGTAACCCTCCCCAGTAGCAGACCCCTTTCCAGTCCTCCCCTCCCAGTACCTTCCAATGTCAACCGCCTTGCATTCCCACGACTGCCACTGATGTCCATTCCCTTCCAGTCCCCATACTTCCCCACTGTCCAGCCCCTTCTAGACCAAATACCATCCCAGGTATCAGCTCAGGTCCACTCTCAGTGCCACTCCCCCAGTCAGTTCCCTTCCAGTCGCCCTACCCTCTGTCCATCTCCCTTCCAGTGCCATCCGCATGTCAGCTCCCTTCCAGCCTCCTCCCCATTACCCAGCCATCTACCACTCCCATCCCCAAGTGTCAGCTCCCTTCCAGTCCCCCTTCAGTACATCCTAGGTGTCAGTTCCTTTCCAGCCCCCTCCTTTCCCCTGGCAGACCCTCTCAGTATCTGCTCCCTTCCAGTCCTATTCTACCATCCCCCTGCATCAGCCCATTTGTAGCCCTAGCCCCTAGTTTTCTTCCAGGGCCAGCAGCACTCTCCTCCCCTCCCCCATTAGCCCATTTCCAGTCCCAGCTTATTTCCAGTCCTATCCCCCTAAATCAGCCCACTCCAGTCCAAGCCCCCCAGTCAGCCCATTCCCAGGCCTAACTCATTTCCAGTGCTAGCCCCCCATCTGCCCATTACCAGTCCTAACCCCCCCAATAAGTCAATTTCCATTCCTAGCCCCTCAATCAGCCCATTTCCTGGTGTAACTCCACCAATCAGCCCATTTCTAGTCCTAACCCCCCCATCAGACCATTTCCAGTTCTAACCCCCTCCATCAGCCCATTTCCAATCCTAGCCCCCCCGATAGCCCATTACCAGTCCTAGCCCCCCTCCCAATCAGCCCATTTCCAGTTCTAACCCCCCATCAGCCCATTTCCAGTCCTAACCCCCCACCATAGCCCATTACCAGTCCTACCCCCCCATCAGCCCACTTCCAGTCCTAACCCCCCCATCAGCCTATTTCCAGTCCTAGCCCCCACCAGCCCAGGGAAATTGAAAAAACAAACAAACCCGGTTGCAGAAGCTGCTGCCATGGCAGAATGAAGTGCTCTGCGGCTGCAGCCCCCCGCCTGCCGGAAGAGCCCAGCGTTTCCCCTACGTGCCGGCTCAGCTTTACATTTCCTGTTTCCCATCAGCGCCAGTGGGGAAGGGAAACCCGATCGGCGTCAGGGAAGGGATCAGGCAGGTGAGCTCCTCCCTGCTCCCCACCGCAAGGCCTATCAGGCTGAAGAGACCAGCCTTAAAATCTTCAGCGCCGCTAGGGGCCCCGCAACAACCCGATTGGCGTCGGGGAAGGGAGCAGGCAGGTGAGCTCCTCCCTGCTCCCCACCGCGAGGCCTATCAGGCCGAAGAGACCAGCCTTAAAATCTTCAGCGCCTCTAGGCGCGCCCGTGTCTGGCGGGCTCGCGCCTGAGGGCCTCGCCAGAGGGCCCTTTGGCGTGGCCCTTAGGTGCGGGCCCGGGGCGCGAGCTCTGGTGCTCCGTAGCTGCTGGGGTCGAGCAGGCTTGATCGCTCCTCCATACATTGCCTCCAGACCAAACCATCTCACAAACTCCACCGTGGTACCTTTAAGTAACTCTCTTCTGTCTTGCTTCCCACTGCTGGCATTGTTCTTCCCTCCACTGCCCACCTAGAACTTGCTACCCACTGCCTGCACTATACTGCTACCCATTGTTGGCATTGAACTACTACCCACTGCCTGCATAGCACCACTACCCTCTGCTTGCTTAGCATTGCTCCCATTGCCTACATCGTACTGCTACCCACTGCTGGGCATAGAACTGCTACCCATCGCTGCATAGAACCGTTATCCATTGCTTATTCATTGCTTGCATAGTACTGCTACCCATTGTTTTGCATACTGTTGTCACCCAGTGTTTTCCATACTGCTGTCACCCACTGTTTTGCATACTGTTGCCACCCATTGTTTGCATAGTATTGCTACCCACTGTTGCATTGAACTGTTATCCATTGCATATCCATTGTTGCATAGTACTGTTACCCATTGATTGCATACTGTTGCCACCCATTGTTGCTTACTGTTGCCACCCATTGTTGCATAGTACCGTCATCCATTGTTGCTTAGAACTGTTATCCACTGCTTATCCTCTGCTTGTTACCCATTGCTTGCATTGAACTGCTACCCACTGCCTGCTTGTCTGCCTATTAATTGCTACCCGTTGTCTGCCTGGAACTTGCTACCCATTGCTTGCTCAGACCTTGCTGCCCACCACCATGGCCCCACATCTCATTGTCCTCCTCTTCATTTTCCTCCCCAACTGCCTCAATCAAACTCTGGAATTTGTTACCGGAGGATGTAGTAAAGGCTGTTAGTGTAGCTGGGTTTAAAAAAGGTTTGGACAAGTTCCTGGAGGAAAGGTCCATAAACCATTATTAAGAAGTGACCGAAGATATCAATGCTTGACCCAGTACAAGCACTGTGGAACTTGTGTCTCTTGGGGAAACTGCTAGGTACATATGACCTAGATTGGCCACTGTTGGAAACAGAATACTGGGCTTGATGGACCTTGGTCTGACCCAGTATGGCATATCTTATGTTCTTATGTTCTCCCCTCTTACCAACACCCTCCCTCCTCCTCCCCCTACCCTTCCCCTACCTTCCTCACTTCCCCCTCCACTCTGCCCCCTAGCCTAGCACCTGCCCTTGAGCTTCCTCACACCATCCCCCGCATTCAACCAGCCCCCCTCTCTACCTTCCTCACTTCTCCCTCCATCCTGCCCCCTAGCCTTGCACCGGCTCTTGAGCTTCTTCACACCATCCCCCGCATTCAACCAGCCCCCCTCTCTTTAAGGCAACCCCACCCTCTCTTCCGCCGTACTATCTCCACTATACCTCGCTCTCTAATACTCCTTCTCCTTCTCTCATCTGGTAACATCAATCCCACCCCTGCCCCCCCCCCCCCCGATTTCTTTCTCACACTATTTTATTTATTTATTTATTTATTCAGTTTTGTATACCGCCTTATCCTTCAATCAAAGTGGTCACAACACAATTGGGGGATACATTTAACACGCGGGGATATGAGACACATACACTAATACTTACAGGGAACATGGGCAATGGAGGGTTAAGTGGCTTGCCCAAGACCACAAGGAGCATCTGTGGGACTAGAAACCCCAGTCCTTCCGGCCCAAAGTTGCTGTCCTCTAGTGGGATTTGAACCTCCGACCTTCCGGCCTGAAGTACCTTGCCCCAACCACTAGGCTACTCCTCCAATAGGTCAAGGCAGTGGCCATGTAGATGTGTGGGAGCAGTGGAGCAAAGTTCCTCACGTACCCCATCTAATCTCATCCACATCCCGCTCCTCCCTTCTTCCACCCTCCCCCATTCATCCCACAATCACTTATCCATAAATATCAACTCCAACCCTACCCCCAAAAATAATCCCTCACATAACCTACCCAATACCATCAATTTACCCCTCATTTCCCCTTCCTCGTGTCCCTCTTCAAGAATACACTCACCTAGACACACCCACCCACACCCTGCTCCCTCAAAATCTCGGCATTACCCTAGAAATAGACCCCCACGCTACTCTGATAAGAAATCTACACGTAACTTATCCAACCTTATCCATATCCCTCTCCTCCCTCCCTCCGCTTTCCCGTTTTCATGTGCCCTATGGAACACATGCTCAGTGATCAAAAAACCCATTTTATTCATGACCTTTTCATCTCCAATGCCCTACACCTTCTTGCCTTGACCGAGACCTAGCTCCCCCCAGATGACACTGCATCCATTGCCTCTCTCTGCTATGGGGGCTACCAGTTCTCCCATACACCTCGATCTACTGGTCGCGGTGGTGGTGTAGGCCTCCTACTCTCTCCCTCCTGCCAATTCCAACCCCTTCTGCCACCCCAATCACACTCCCCCTTCTCCTTCGAAGTCCACTCCATTCACCTTCTCTCACCACTTCCCCTTTGAATAGCTATTATCTATCGCCCACCGGACAAATCCAAATCAACCTTCCTCACCGACTTCGACTTCTGGCTTTCTGCCTTTATGGATCCCTCCTCCCCCACTCTTATTCTTGGCGATTTCAACATTCACATTGACAACCCCTCCGACCCCCATGCCTCAAAGTTCCTCGCTCTTACCTCCTCATTCGACCTCCAACTTTGCTCCACTGCTCCCACACATCTACACGGCCACTGCCTTGACCTAATACTATTCTCCAACTACTTTCCTTCAAACTTCCGCAAATCAATCCTTCCCTCATCTGACCATCACCTCTTAACATTTACTCTAAAACTTCCGCTGTCCCAACCTCGTCCTGTCTCCTCTAACCTATTTAGAAACTTTCATAATATAGATCCCTTGACTCTCCTCCACCATCTCTCCATCTCTTTCCACCATTTTATCCTCCAAGTCCGTCAATGAGGCATTATCTTCATACAATGCTACCTTATCCTCAGCCCTTGACACTCTTGCCCCTCCCACCCCACGTCCTGTCCAACGATCTACTCCCCAACCCTGGCTTTCTCCCACAATCCATTACCTACACATCTGTGCCCATTCTGCTGAACGAGCTTGGTCCAAATCCCACTCCCCGTAAGACCTTCTACACTTCAAATTCATGCTTGGCTCCTTCCAGTCAGCCTTAGCACTTGCCAAACAAGATTACTACATCCATCTGACCAACTCCCTTGCCTCTGATCCTCGCCGTCTTTTTAATAACCTCAATTCTCTCCTCAAGGTCCCCCCATCCCGCCCTCCCTTTCTGCCCAAACCCTAGCCGATTACTTCCACGACAAAATCCGCAAGATTACCCTCCAATTCCCTACCCCCCCATCTATCTCCCCTCCTCCCCAATTCTCCTCCTCCATCCATACTCCCTCTGCCACCCTCTCCTCCTTCCCTCTGATCTCTGAGGAAGAAAACTGCACTCCTTCTGTCCTCTTCCAAACCCACCACCTGTTCATCAGACCCTATCCCCACCCATCTCCTATGTTCCATCCCCCTCACCATTGCCCCCTCCATCACTCATATCCTCAACCTCTCACTCGCCACTGCAACTGTCCCCGTTGACTTCAAACATGTTGTCACACCACTCCTCAAGAAACCCTCACTTGATCCCACTTGCCCTTCTAACTATCGACCCATCTCCCTCCTTCCCTTCATATCCAAACTACTAGAACGAGCAGTCCACTGTCACTGCCTCGACTTCCTCATCTCTCAGGCCCTCCTCGACCCACTTCAATATGGCTTCCATCCCCTACACTCCACTGAAACGGCACTCACAAAAGTCACAAACGACCTGTTCCTGGCTAAATCCAAGGGCCTCTATTCTATCTTCATCCTTCTTGACCTTTCTGCTGCCTTTGACACCGTTGACCATGACCTTCTCCTCACCACCCTCTCCTCGCTTGGCTTCAAGGACTCTGTACTATCCTGGTTCTCCTCCTACCTCTCCCATCGCTCATTCAGCGTATGCTCTGGTGGCTCCTCCTCCTTCCCTACCCTGCTCCATGTAGGTGTACCCCAGGGATCTGTCTTGGGGCCCCTCCTCTTCTCTCTCTATACCCAAGGCCTTGGTGTGCTTATCTCCTCCCATGGCTTTCAGTACCATTTCTATGCCAATGACTCACAAATCTACCTCTCTATACCTAATATTTCTCCGGCAACCCAGTCCAAGATCTCTGCCTGTCTTTCAGACATCACTGCCTGGATGTCTCATCGACGATTGAAATTGAACATGGCCAAGACTGAACTCCTTGTCTTTCCACCTAACTCCTCCCCCCCACTTCCCCCTCTCTCAATCCATGTGGATGGGTCTACTATCCTTCCTGTTCCCTCAGCCCGCAATCTAGGGGTTATCTTTGACACTTCTCTCTCCTTCTCCGCTCATATCCAGCTTGTAGCTAAGACCTGCCGCTTCTTTCTCTACAACATCAGCAAAATCCGCCCCTTCCTCTCTGAACACACTACCAAAATGCTTATCCACTCCTTAATGTCCTCTCGCCTCAATTACTGCAACCTACTCCTCGCTGGTCTTCCCGTGAGCCACCTCCTTCCCCTTCAATCTATACAAAATCACACTGCTCGACTAATCTTCTGCCAGCCGTGCCATGCCCATATTACTCCTCTTCTCAAGTCACTTCACTGGCTCCCTGTCCAGTTCCGCATCCAATTCAAGCTTCTCCTGCTGACCTATAAATGCATTCACTCTATGGCCCCTCAATACCTCTTATCTCTCCCTATGTCCCCTCTCAAAATTTGTGCTCCGCTAACAAATTACTTCTATCAATGCCTTTCACCCGCACTGCAAACTCCCGACTGCGCTCCTTTCAACTTGCTGCACCTTACGCCTGGAACAGCCTACCTGCGTCTGTGCGCCAGGCATCCTCCCTGGCTCTCTTCAAATCCAGGTTGAAGACCCACCTCTTCACCATTGCATTCAGGTCCTGACTCCTTCCTCATCTCACCCTAACCCCCGTCAATGTTTATGACCAAACTACAGTCCAAACTGTACCACACTGTTCTGCTTTTTAACTAATGTACTGTTCTAACTAGATTGTAAACTCCGATGAGCATGACTCTGACGGGCAGGGACTGTCTCTTGTTTATTTATTTATTTATTTAGTAAACACTTGTATACCGCTGCTTCCTACGATCAGCAGCGGTTTACTTTACAGAATCATAATGTATTGTATAGTACATTGAGATTTTCAGTTTATATTTTGATTAGTCAATGATTATGTAACACGGGATAAGCATTTGGATACGATACACATTTGATTATATGTTGTAGTTGTTGATATGGAAGGGCAGACTAGATAGGCTATGTGGTCTTTTTCTGTCATCATGTTTCTATGTTTCTAGGATAACATTTTGTAAGCTAACACATTTCATGCACAAAGTGCCTCAGGAGACCTTGTCTATTGATGCCACTTCTAATATTGATCTGCCCACTGAACCACAATGGCCACATCTTTGAAGGATAATACCCCCTCCCCTACTTACTGAACATTCTCATTGCCTTGCCATTTTCCAGTCATCCGTTATCCTTCTCCCAGCGTTCTGGGGTATTTCTGCCAAAGTTAATGCTTCATTGTGCTTGTCCCCATTCCTTACAGTCTTCATTCCACTCTTTGTACCTTTCATGGTAGCGCAGAATTTTCATGGCTCAGTTAGTGCCCTTTATCTCTGTTTTGGTTCCCGAGGGCCTTCATGATACCCTTGATGTCTTGGAGTGCTCTTGCCTCTGTGACAGATGCTTGCCAGCAAGTTTTAAGCAAATTTGATTTGAATGGATGAAAACTCCCATTGCTAGAGTGCAAAATTGCTTGTCCCATTGACTTTTGAACCCAAATGCTCTGAATGATCCAAATAATTCAGAGTTGAAAAATGAATTGAATGGATGACTGAAACAAAGATGAATTGAACCAAAAATTACTGCCATGCACATCCCTAATTTTGACTTCTCTGTTCTCGGTGTCAAAATTCAATCTTTGGTTCTCTTTATTAACATTATTTAAGTTTTTTAATTGGGTGATTTATCACTGTCATATTAAGTGATATGATTTTTAATTTAGAGCGGCTTTATTTTAATATAAAATGTATTTCTTGATTTTTATGCACCCATATGTAAATCAAATGCTATTCCTGATGATTAAAACTTAAACATATACAACATTGCTATAGTATCAGCAACCAGCATACATCAAACCTTTTGTCATTTCTGCAATTGAATTCTCCCAGAAAAAGCTATAAACTGTAAAATTATCCCAGAACAAACATTTGGCTGTACGAATTGCATTCAGAAGACCTACAAGAGGAATCTGTTATCCATCCTTTTCTTCCCACACTCTGCACTTCCCTCCAAAGACCTTACTTCCTCCCAATAGATCTAAAAACAGTAATCACACATTACATATTGGAAATAGTCCTAAGAAATATAATCCCCTCTCATTATTCTTCCACATATTTGCTCTCCAGTCTCATCATCCTACTTACTTCAGACATATTTATGCCTTTTCCTTCTTTCTTCTGTAAACATCGATGCATTCATTTAATCTCATTCACTCATTTCAGCTAGCATAGTCTATCTATCTATCTATCTATCTATCTATCTATCTATCTATCTATCTATCTATCTAATTTCCCATATCCATATCCCTGAATTCATTCTACACTATTCTCCAGCAGAAACGTATAAACACTTATTGCAAATTCATACTGAGACTGTAGCAGCCCACTCAAATCCCAGTATGCCTCAGTATCTAACATATATTAGAATCATATTTTCCATAGGTCATCTATATAGGAAAAGAGACATGGAAACATAGAAACATGACGGCAGAAAAAGACCATATGTCCTATCTAGTCTGCCCTTTCAACTACAATAGTCCCCTTTTTACCTTTAGAAATCCTCTGTTTGTCCATTGCTTTTTTGAATTCTGATACTGCTCTCATGTCTACCACTTCCACTGGGAGGCTATGCCACACATCTACCATTCTTTCCATAAAGAAATATTTCCGCATATTGCTCCTGAGTCTATTCCCTTTCACTCTCATTCTATGTCCCCTCGTAGCAGAGTTTGCTTTTGATTGAAAGAGGCTCTCCTCCTGTGCATTTATGCCACAGAGGTATTTAAATGTCTCTATCATATCGCCTCTGTCCTGCCTTTCCTCTAAAGTATACATATTAAGATCTTTAAGTCTGTCCTCAAATGCTTCATAACGAAGACCACTAACCATTTTAGTAGCCACCCTCTGCACTGATTCTTTGGAAAGTGCGGTCTCCAGAATTGCACACAATACTCCACATGAGGTTGCACCAAAGACTTATATAGAGGCATTATCACCTCTTTTTTTCTGCTGACCATTCCTCTCCCTATACACCCAAGCATCCTTTTGGCTCTCGCAGTCGCCTTTTCTACCTGTTTAGCTACTTTAAGATTGTCAGATACAATTACTCTCAGTTCCCACTCTTCTTTTCTGGACAGAAGTACCTCACCCCATACACTGTACTGCTCCTTTGAATTTTTGTAGCCCAAAAGCATGACCCTGCATTTTTTAGCATTAAATCTCAGCTGCCAAATTCTCGACCATTCTTCAAACTTAGCTAGATCCCTCCTCATGTTATCTACTCCTTCCTGGGTGTCTACTCTATTGCAGATTGTGGTATCATCTGCAAAGAGGTAAAAATATCCGACAGCCCTTCTGCTGTATCACTAACAAAGATGTTAGAAAGAATTGGACCAAGGACAGATCCCTGGGGCACACCACTGGTAACCTCCTTCTCCTCAGAGTGAGCTCCATTTACCTGTACCCTTTGTCGCCTCTCACTCAACCAATTTCTAACCCAATCAGTAACTTTAAGGTCCATTCCTAGGGGGCTCGGTTTGTTTATAAGTCACCTGTGAGGAACAGTGTCAAAGGCTTTACTGAAATCTAAATACACCACATCTAGGGCTATCCCTCAGTCCAACTCCCTGGTCACCCAGTCAAAGAAATCAATCAGATTTGTCTGACAAGACCTGCCTCTGGTGAATCCATGCTGCCTTGGATCCTATAATCCGCTGGACTCCAGAAACCCCACTATTTTCTCTTTCAGCAGCGTTTCCAATAATCTACTCACCACCGAAGTTAAACTAACCAGCCTATAGTTTTAACCACATCCTTACTTCCACTTTTGTGTAAAGGGACCACATGTGCCTTTCTCCAGTCCTCTGGCACCACTCCCGACTCCAAAGAGGTATTGAAAAGATCAGACAGTGAAGCTGCAAGAAAATCCCCAAGTTCCCTCAGTACTCTTGGATGTATCCCATCCAAACGCATGGCTTTGTCTACTTTTAGTTTAGCTAGTTCAGACTGTGTTGCGTATCTTAGGTCTTGTTGATCATTAGGAGGCCCAAGACAATATCCATAGAACTCAGCATCTTAAACTAACCACCTCTATGTTTATTCAGCTGAAATGTGCAAAATTAGGGCAATTTCATAAACCTGCTCATGGTTAAAAAAGTAGCATCCAGTAGATCAGTGCCTACAGTGCATGTTTAAATGTTGGGGTTTCCATGGATAAGTGCCAATTTCATATAAGCAGACATTCTTACAAGTGTATCCAAAAAATGCTCTCCTTAGTAAGGCTAATTTTGTTCTACGAGACATAGAATTTCTGGGTAGATAGGCTGCCAAATATGGAAAGACACTGTTTTGCAGGGTTGGACAAAAAGTGATGACCTACACTATGCTGAAAAGCTGGATTGCATTATGCCACAAAGTGAATGCTGTTTATGATGATAACAGAGATGCTGAAGATTTACAAAAGAAATGGAGGGACAAGAGACCCAAAGTCAAGGTGAAGGCCAGTGGCATATCTCAAAACTAGGCCTGAAAGGAATCTTTATCTCAAGCTGAGCTAGAAAGGGTGCATCAGGCCACCTCATAGGGGTTAGCCATCTGGATACATCCAGTTCTGCAGAAGAAAGGAGTATGTACATATGAATGGTTGATATTGCTACTTGAGCCTTCTCTTCCTGCCTTGGTGTAATGTTAGTCTGCAGGGCTTGTCTGCTTTTCAGGCACTTACATCTGCTGGCAGAACCTAAGGGTTCTAGCAGACTGGGGATTAATTCTCTAAGCCTGGCTTGAAGACTCCATTTAGTTCTTTCCATCTGCTACTATGCTTACATTACAATGTTGACCTCATAACCTGCTAGTTAACCCTGCATCCCCCCCAGTCTTCCAAAGCCTTACAGTTCTGGCAACAGCCTACATGGCCTATTCACTTTGTATTGTTTCTCTGGCCCTTTGTTGTATGCTTTTGGTTCACTAGAACCCTTCTGTAGAGTTCTGCCTTCTCTTTCCCATGGTTCTATTACTTTAAATCAGTGGTTCTCAAACCAGTCCTCAGGGCATACCTAGTCAGTTGAGTTTTCAGGATCTCACAATGAATATGCATAAGATAGATTTGCATACAGTGGAGGCAGTGCATGCCAATCTATCTTATGCATATTCATTATGAATATCCTGAAAATCTGACTGGCTGCGTGTAGCTGTTGCTACCCATTAGGCGATTTACGCAGTCACCTAGAGCATCAACCTTTTGAGGGCGGCCCATTGCTACCACTGCCAGCCCTCTCTGGAACCTGCAGCATTGGCAATGACATTAAAACAGCAATGCAGCATTTACATAAGAACATAAGAACATAAGATATGCCATACTGGGTCAGACCAAGATCCATCAAGCCCAGTATTCTGTTTCCAACAGTGGCCAATCTAGGTCATATGTACCTAGTAGTTTCCCCAAGAGACACAAGTTCCACAATGCTTGTACTGGGTCAAGCATTGATATCTTCGGTCACTTCTTAATAATGGTTTATGGACCTTTCCTCCAGGAACTTGTCCAAACCTTTTTTAAACCCAGCTACACTAACAGCCTTTACTACATCCTCCGGTAACAAATTCCAGAGTTTGATTACACGTTGAGTGAAAAAATATTTTCTTTTATTAGTCTTAAATAGTTTACCCTGTAGCTTCATTGCATGTCCCCTAGTCTTTCTATATTCTGATAACATAAACAATCGATCTACGTTTACCCGTTCCACTCCGTTCATTAATTTATAGACTTCTATCATATCTCCCCTCAGCCGTCTCTTTTCCAGGTTAAAGAGCCCTAACCTTTTTAGCCTTTCTTCATAGGAGTATCCTTCCATCCCCTTTACCATTTTGGTGGCTCTTCTCTGAACCTTTTCTAAAATACGGCGACCAGAATTGCACACAATATTCAAGGTGCGGTCTCACCATGGAACGATATAGAGGCATTATAATATCTTTTGTTTTATTTTCCATTCCTTTCCTTATCATACCTAGCATTCTATTTGCTCTCTTGGCCACTGCTGCACACTGGGCCGAGGGTTTTAACATGGTATCCACAATGACGCCTAAATCTTTTTCCTGGGTGGTGGTTCCTAATGTGGAACCTTGCATCGGGTAACCATAGTTTGGGTTGTTCTTCCCTAGGTGCATAACCTTGCACTTGTCCACATTAAATTTCATCTGACATTTTGATGCCCAGTCTTCCAGTTTATCAAGATCCTCTTGCAATTTTTCACAGTCCTCTTGGGTTTTAACAACTTTAAATAGTTTTGTGTCATCTGCAAATTTGATAACCTCACTCGTTATTCCACTTTCCAGGTCATTTATGAATATGTCAAAAAGCAGCGGACCCAGCACAGATCCCTGGGGTACACCACTATTCACCTTTCTCCATTGGGAAAATTGGCAATTTAGCCCTACCCTCTGCTTTCTATCTTTTAACCAGTTCCTGATCCACAATAGTACACTGCCTCCTATCTCATGACTCTTTAGTTTTGCCAAAAGTCTCTGATGAGGGACCTTGTCAAAGGCTTTCTGAAAGTCCAGATACACAATATCAACCGACTCACCTTTGTCCACCTGTTTATTCACTCCTTCAAAAAAACATAACAGATTAGTAAAACAAGATCTTCCTTGTCTAAAGCCATGTTGGCTGTCTCCCATTAGGTTGTGACTATCTACATGCTGAGTAATTTTATTCTTTATGATGGTTTCTACCATTTTTCCCGGTACTGACGTCAGGCTCACCGGTCTGTAGTTTCCCGGATCACCCCTGGAACCCTTTTTTAAAAATTGGTGTTACATTGGCGATCCTCCAATCTTCAGGTACTGGAGATGATTTTAATGATAGTTCACAGATTACTGATAGCAGGTCTGCAATCTCATATTTCAGTTCTTTCAACACCCTTGGATGTATACCATCCGGCCCAGGTGATTTGCTACTCTTCAGTTTATCTAATAGTTGTAAGACATCTTCCCGATATATCGATTTTTTCTTCAATTCTTCCACACCTTTAAATACCACTTCAGTCATGGGTAACATCCCTACATCTTCCTCAGTAAAGACCGAAGCAAAGAATTCATTCAGTCTCTCCGCTATCGCCTTGTCGCCTCTTAGTGCTCCTTTAACCCCTTTATCATCTAATGGACCAACTGACTCTCTCACAGGTTTTTTGCTACGAATGTACTTGAAAAGGTCTTTATTTCGCGTTTTTGCTTCCGCAGCAAACTTCTTCTCAAATTCTCTCTTTGCCTGCCTTATCAATGCCTTGCATTTGACTTGCCAGTGCTTGTGCTGTTTCCAGGTTTTTTCGTTTGGCTCTTTTTTCCATTTCCTGAAAGATGCTTTTTTGGCAACAACAGCCTCTCTGACCTCACCTTTAAACCATGCTGGCAGTTTTTTGGACTTCCTTCCACTTTTCTTAAAGCGTGGAATACAGCTGGTCTGGGCTTCCAAGATAGTATTTTTCAACAACACCCAAGCTTGATGTACGTCTTTAACCTTTGCAATTGCTCTTTTTAGTTTTTTCTTAACTGTTTTCCTCATTTTATCATAGTCTCCATTTCGAAAGTTAAAAGGTAGTACTGTGGATTTCCTTACTATGCCTCCTCCACTAATTAAATCAAAGGCGATCATGCTATGATCACTATTGCCAAGTGGCCCCAACACCCTTATCTCTTGCACTAGATCTGGTGTTCCACTAAGGACTAGGTCTAATATGGCTTCCCCTCTGGTCGGTTCATGAACCAGCTGCTCCAAGAAGCAGTCATTTATTTCATCTAGGAACTTTATCTCCCTAGCATGTCCTGACGTGAGACTGACCCAGTTGATACCGGGGTAATTGAAATCACCCATTATTATTACTGCGCTGTAATTTTTGTTAGCTTCCTTGATTTCTTTGAGCATTTCATCATCCATTTGGTCATTCTGGCCAGGTGCTCGATAGTACACCCCCACTGCCATTGCCTTCCCCCTTTTATATGGAATTTCAATCCATATAGATTCTACAGCAGATTTTGTTTCCTGCAAAACTTTAATCCTTTCTGAGTCAATGCCCTCTCTAACATAGAGCGCAACCCCTCCACCAATTTGATCAGCTCTATCATTACGATATAGTTTGTACCCAGGTATCACAGTGTCCCACTGGTTGTCCTCCTTCCACCATGTCTCTGATATTCCAATCATATCTAACCTTTCATTTAGTGCTATATATTCTAACTCTCCCATCTTATTCTTTAGACTTCTAGCATTTGCATACAAGCATTTTAGAGAATGTATTTTATTCATGTTAATTTGGCTGTTGCTAGACATGGGTAAATTGGGATCTTTAAGCTCTGTCTGCTCCATACTTGAGGGCATTTGGGCTACTTTACTCTTTTGTGGAACCTCTCTGCTTTTGGTAGTATCCTTCAAGGATACATTCTTCCGAACCATCTGCTCTTGGGCGACTTTCGGCTTTCCCCTAATATCTAGTTTAAAAGCTGCTCTATCTTCTTTTTAAAGGTTAATGCCAGCAGCCTGGTTCCATCCCGGTTAAGGTGAATCCCATCCCTTCGAAACAGCCCCTCCTTTCCCCAGAATGTTCCCCAGTTCCTAATAAATCCAAACCCCTCATCTCTGCACCATTGCCTCATCCACGCATTGAGACTCCGGAGCTCTGCCTGCCTTTTGGGTCCTGCGCGTGGAACAGGAAGCATTTCAGAGAATGCTACCATGGAAGTTCTGGATTTCAAATTCCTACCTAAAAGCCTAAATTTTGCCTCCAGAACCTCCCTACCACATTTTCCTATGTCATTGGTACTGACATGTACCAAGACAGCAGACTCCTCCCCAGCACTATCTAAGACCTTATCTAGGTGGCATGTGAGGTCCGCTACCTTCGCACCAGGCAGGCATGTTACCAGGCGATCCTCACGTCCACCAGCCACCCAGCTATCTACATGCCTAATGATCGAATCACCAACTATAACGGCTGTCCTAATCCTTCCCTCATGGGCACATGGCCCTGGAGAAACTTCCTCGGTGCGAGAGGGTTTTACATCACCTGGAGGACAGGTCCTAGTTACAGGATCACTTCCTGCCACACCAGGGTGATGCTCTCCTGTCACGTGACCTCTCTCCTCCATGGCAACAGGGGTGCTGCCAGACTGGAGGTGGGACTTCAGGACTATATCCCTGTAGGTCTCGTCTATGTACCTCTCTGTCTGTCTTATGTTTTCCAAGTCTGCTACTTTAGCCTCTAGAGAACGGACTTGTTCCCTGAGAGCAAAGAGCTCCTTGCACCTAGTGCACACGTAAGACCTCTCACCAACTGGGAGAAAATCATACATGTGACACTCAATGCAAAAGACTGGAAAGCCCCCATCCCGCTGCTGGACTGCTGTCTGCATCTTAGTTTTAAGTTTGTGTCTAGATCTTTAAGTTCTTACTTACTAGGGGTTGCTATGGGTATTTATACCAATAAAACTGTACCTAACACGTTTAATATACCTTGTTCACCTGAAGCTTAATTAATCTCAGGTCCTTAGTGTATGACTGATTTCGGTAATGAGCTTCACCTGAAAGCACCTCCTGTCTTTTAAGATGTGTAAGTACCTATAAAGCTATGATTACCCCTGGGGTGGGTGGGTGTGGGGAGGGAGAGAGGGAAATAACACTTATTAAAAGAGGGCTGCTACACAGTACCCTGTCTTGTGCTGCTGAGGTAAGCTAAATTCTGATTTGATTTAAATTATAGCTCTTAGCTGCTGCTAGGCTCTAACTTCTTATGAAATTTAAACTACAAGCTCTCTGCTGGGTTCTAAATTTAACCAGAAAGCTCTCTTCTGTGTTTTAAAACTAAAAGTACTTTTCTGATGCTAGGCCCTGAGTGACTATTAAATGTACACTACAAGCTCTCTGCTGGGTTCCAAATGTAACCAGAAAGCTCTCTTCTGTGTGTTAAATTTAAACTAAAAGTACTTTGCTGTTACTTGGCCCTGAGTGACTATTACATTTAAACTACAAGCTCTCTGCTGGGTATGAAATGTAACCAGAAAGTTCTCCTCTGTGTTTTAAATTCAAACTTTAATTGCTGCTACTAGGCCCTAACTGATCCAACAAAAAACAGTGGGTTCACAGATTAAGTAGCTTTAATACAAAGAATTCATTTTAGAAAATTACCAGAAGTATATACTCACAGTTGCAGATTTCTCTCCAGAAGTAACAGTCCCCCTTTCTAGTCCTTCAAGCCTATGATGCTGTAAGCTGCAAAACGTTTGCATCAGAGGGGGCGGAAGAAGCTGGAAAAAGCAAGGCAACAGCAGCATGGAGGAATGGAGGCTTTGGGTAAGCATCGTGTTGCTATTATAGTGTCATTGCTCCGCTGCAGGTTCCAGAGAAGGGCAGCAGTGGAGGTGGGGGTAGGAGCAGGGGGAAACAGGAATGGGGGTTCATCTAGGGTGCCTCATATCCTTGCATTGGCTCTGACTGGATGTGCCCCAAGGACTGGGTTTAGAACCATTGCTTTAAATGATTGCTGCTATAGCGATTTTGCTTGTAATGTAGATTGGCAAACGTCCTGCTCTCTGCTCATTGGATCTCTTCTGCATGTGAGTGAAAATTCTATGATGCAATCGATTTCCCCACAATCCTACCTTACCCTTATTAACCATGTCCATCTGCTCAGCAGCTCTACCAACTGTTTCTACTTATGTGAACTTTATGGCCTGGGGGCCATAACAAGGATGGAGATCAGGGCCAGTGCTAGGGTTCCTGGTGCCCCCTGCAACCTATAGATTGGTGCCTCCCCCTCATTATTATTAATTCACCTCAATGTGTGGTGTTAGTTGCACCTGCAGCATTTTGTCATGTTGAAGAGCGGTAACTGCAGGGGGATGTACTTGCTTTTCTGCAGTTAGCCTACAGCCCCACACTAGTAACACAACCCACATGTGTTACTAGCATGGAGCTTAGGGAACATGCCGCTAAATGTGCCAAATAAGAGTGTCTCAATAGCACCAACGCAGCACCTCCTACTTCCACAAAAGCAACTTGGTTGCCCCAACATAGCATTTTTCACCTTCACAAAAACAAGAGATGCTCAGTTGCCCCTACACAGCATTTCACACCTTCATAAAAATAAGAGGGGCTTTATAACCCCAACACAACACTTCCCACTCCAACATAAACACCAAGAAGGGGTTGGCAAAACCAACATGACTCCTGAAACTGTACACGACCAGCATGATGTTAATGTAAATATATATTCTGCAAAAAAACAAAGGAAATGCAAGTGCTTGCACACCAAGGAACTAAAAGAAAAAACGAGAGCCACAGTGCAGTTTATAACACCAAATTATAGAGTTATAACTCATTTTATTTTGTTGCTATAGCCTGTGTTATAGTTCTTGCTTTTTCTTTTTGAACATATATTATGTATTCATAGAAACCCCTCTGCAATGGATGCAGAGCAGAACCAGCAGATTCACCCATAAAGCTCAGTATATTTAAAATAAAAAATGATTCTGGTCATCTCAGTAACAACAGCATAATCATTTTCCAGTACCAGGTATATTGTGAACTAATATAGAACCCTACAAAAGTCAGTGAGGATCTACAGAGCAAATCTACCTTACAATACCAGCACCAACTTCCAAAACTCATATAACATGGAGTCTACACAGAAAAAAGCAGCACTGTAAATATTGCAGCAGGCCCTAAAACATCCATACACCTATTTATTTATTTTTATTTATTTGTTTAAGTTATTTTTTTATATTGTTGTATCTAAAAGTTACAGCGGTTTACATGTAACAATATAGCTCAACAGGGCTTTACAGTGAACAGAGAACATGGAAATAGAACAACATAATATGGAAAAGCTGAACAAGTCAGATTACTACAGTAAAGATCCCTACGTACAAACTCCATGTTAATAGCTCTCCTAATTTAACTAAAACCAATTTCCATCTCTTCTCCCCCCTCATATCCCTCTTATCTAACCATCTCCCACTGTAAATTTGTAAAATGTTCTATTGAAATTGTTTCACCATTGTAATCAAATTGTTGTTCTCTGTAAAACAGCTGTGTCAACACTGTTACTTCATGTTCTATGTAAATCGTCTTGAATCGTAGAAAGGCGGTATATAAAAAATGTTAAATAAATAAATAAATAGAACACCTGGCCTCAATTACACACTCAGACCCTCACCAAGTACAGAATAAGTGACCACAACCAAAAATAAAAATATGTAGACAAGATTAAACTAAAACCTCAAGAAGCCAGACTGCATGTAGTGCAACACCAGAGGAACAAAGATGCATTTCCCTATATTGTGCAAAATATAAAGATAGCACAATGTTCAATCACTAAATTGAAAATAATTTTTTTTCTACCTTTGTTGCCTGACTATTTTATACTCTGATCATGTTGGTCCCAATCTGAAGTTTCTTCTTTCCTCTGTCTTCTCATAGCTCTCTTTCTACGGTCTCTAGTCCATCTGCCATTTCTTGTCTTCCCTTTTGTTTTCTTCACTTCCTTCCATCTTGGATGATGATCTTCTTCTTTCAGCTTTCTTTCAGTTATTTTTTTCTTTCTCTGTCCACTCAGATTTTACTACTCTTTCTTACTATCCAGTTCTCAATCCCCCTCTTTTTCACTCCATCTATGTACCACTCTTCAACCCTCACCCCAGTCTTCCCATTCCCCACCACTTCTTCCCTGGTCCATTATTCCCTAGTCTTTCACTCTCTTTCTCTCCCCTCCATGTCTAACATTCCTCCCTACCTCACCCCCCACCCAGTGTCTCTCTTTCACTCTCTCACTTTCTCTTTCTCTCCATCCAGTATCTCTGCACTCCCTCTCTCTGTTCGTGTCCCACGTCTCACTTTCTATCCCATGTCCAGCATCTTTCCCTCTCCATTCCTATCCCCCCCGTGTCCAACATCTTCTCCCATTTCCATATCCCCGTGTCTGGCATCTCCTTTCATCTCCATAGCCTAGTGTCCAGTATCTCCGCCATTTCCATCCCTTCCCTATTACTCCCATGAACAGAGTCTCTCTGGCTCTTTCTTGACCTATTTCTCCACGCCCATCTTCTCCCCTTTCTCTCCCTATTACCCCATGCCCTTCATTTTCCCCATTACTACAGCCAGCATATCCCCATTTCCTGCATCTCTCCCCATGTTCAGCATCTCCCCATAGTCTCCCTATAACCCTGTGTTCAGCATCACCACTCTATCTCAAAAATATCCCCTCCTTGCTCTCCCTATTCCCTCTTCCGAAGTCCAGTATCTCCCTTTACCTCCCTAACCCCCCTCCCCCTGGGTCTAACATGTCCCCTCTGCCTATTCCCCCCATCATATCCAGCATCTCCCCTCTGTCTCCCTGTGCCCCTTCACATCCAGTATTTCCCCTTCACCTCCCAATGCCCCACCATGTCCGGCATCTCTCCTGTTTTCCTGTAACCCCCTGCCCCCTTGTCCAGCATCTCTGTCCAGAGAGGTAGATCCTGCTCACAGGACATTCTGCTCCCAAAGGCAGAATACAGCGCAAGGCTACAATTGTGACCAGAGAGGTGAATCCTGCCTGTGGGACATGCTGCTCCCAGAGGCAGGATTCAAATCTCTGGGCCGTGATCTGTGCTGCTTCTGCCTGTGGGAACAGCATGTCCTGAGGGCAGGATCTGCTTCTCTGGGGCGGCCTTGCGCTGCCTTATGCGCGGCACCATGCTTGTCATTCTGTGCAGAGGAGCAGCGGCGGTAGTGCTGGCGGGATCGGTGGTGAGGTGGCAGGTGATTAACAGTGAAGCTCTTCTGATCTCGATGCCCTTTCCCCCTCCCGCCGCACTTACCAGGCTTACCACCTTGCCCCGGCCCTGATGGACATGCTTATTCTGTCTTTAAGGAAAGAATGTGTGTTACAGTGAAACAATTAAGTAAAAATGGAATGTACCTACATTCATATCCCCTTAAAAGGCTACATTTTCAGCCAGCCAGCTAGCCCTCATGGTAGTACTATATATGGGCTAGTTTTTGGGAGTTAGGCCTGCTGGTCTTTCCACGGCTATGTCTTTTATTAATGATACCCATGCCAATGACTGCTGTATAACGTTTGGTTTTATGTATTTTATCTGCAACTAAGGACAACAGCATCATCACATGTAGAGGTACTGGGTTGCCTGGAAGGCCCGTGGAGCACGGGGAAAACAGCTGAGACCAAGACATTGAAGGACCCACTCTTCAACTAGAGGAGGAGGTGGATGCTGACCATCCTGCAGGATGGAAAGGTTGTAAGAATCAGGGCAGAGGACACATCAGAGGTTATCCTGGCACCCACCATCCCCTTACCTGGATGTGGCTGAGACTTTGAAAGAGTCAGTGAGATGTGACAATGTTGCTAAGAGTGGAGCTGCATGGAGTGAGGACCATAAGAACATAAGAACATAAGATATGCCATACTGGGTCAGACCAAGGTCCATCAAGCCCAGTATTCTGTTTCCAACAGTGGCCAATCTAGGTCATACGTACCTAGCAGTTTCCCCAAGGGACACAGGTTCCACAATGCTTGTATTGGTTCAAGCATTGATATCCTGGGTCCCTTCTTAATAATGGTTTATGGACCTTTCCTCCAGGAACTTGTCCAAACCTTTTTAAAACCCAGCTACACTAACAGCCTTTACTACATCCTCCGGTAACAAATTCCAGAGTTTGATTACACGTTGAGTGAAAAAATATTTTTTTATTAGTCTTAAATAGTTTACCTGTAGCTTCATTGCATGTCCCTAGTCTATATTCTGATAAGGTAAACAATCGATCTACGTTTACCCGTTCCACTCCGTTCATTAATTTATAGACTTCTATCATATCTCCCCTCAGCCGTCTCTTTTCCAGGTTAAAGAGCCCCAACCTTTTTAGCCTTTCTTCATAGGAGTAGCCTTCCATCCCCTTTACCATTTGGTGGCTCTTCTCTGAACCTTTTCTAAAATCGCTATATCCTTTTTAAGATATGGCGACCAGAATTGCACACAATATTCAAGGTGCGGTCTCACCATGGAACGATATAGAGGCATTAAATATCTTTTGTTTATTTCATTCCTTTCCTTATCATACCTAGCATTCTATTTGCTCTCTTGGCCGCCGCTGCACACTGGGCCGAGGGTTTTAACATGGTATCCACAAGGACGCCTAAATCTTTTTCTTGGGTGGTGGTTCCTAATGTGGACCTTGCATCGTGTAACCATAGTTTGGGTTGTTCTTCCCTAGGTGCATAACCTTGCACTTCTCCACATTAAATTTTCATCTGCCATTTTGATGCCCAGTCTTCCAATTTATCAAGATCCTCTGCAATTTTTCACAATCCTCGTGGGTTTTAACAACTTTAAATAGTTTTTTGTCATCAGCAAATTTGATAACCTCACTCGTTATTCCACTTTCCAGGTCATTTATGAATATTTAAAAAAGCAGCGGACCCAGCACAGATCCCTGGGGTACACCACTATTCACCTTTCTCCATTGGGAAAATTGGCCATTTAGCCCTACCCTCTGCTTTCTATCTTTTAGCCAGTTCCTGATCCACAGTAGTACACTGCCTCCAACCATGACTCTTTAGTTTTGCCAAAAGTCTCTGATGAGGACCTTGTCAAGGCTTTCTGAAAGTCCAGATACACATATCAACCGGCTCACTTTGTCCACCTGTTTATTCACTCCTTCAAAAAAACATAACAGATTAGTAAGACAAGATCTTCCTTGTCTAAAGCCATGTTGGCTGTCTCCCATTAGGTCATGACTATCTATATGCTGAGTAATTTATTCTTTATGATGGTTTCTACCATTTTTCCGTACTGATGTCAGGCTCACCGGTCTGTAGTTTCCCGGATCACCCTCGAACCCTTTTTAAAAATTGGTTACATTGGCGATCCTCCAATCCTCAGGTATTAGAGATGATTTTAATGATAGTCACAGATTACTGATAGCAGGTCTGCAATCTCAAATTTCAGTTCTTTCAACACCCTTGGATGTATACCATCGGCCCAGGTGATTTGCTACTCTTCAGTTTATCTAATAGTTGTAAGACATCTTCCCGATGTATCGATATTTCCTTCAATTCTTCCACACCTTAAATACCACTTCAGTCGTGGGTAACATCCCTACATCTTCCTCAGTAAAGACCGAAGCAAAGAATCATTCAGTCTCTCCGCTATCGCCTTGTCGCCTCTTAGTGCTCCTTTTTATCATCTAATGGACCAACTGACTCTCTCACGGGTTTTTTTGCTACGAATGTACTTGAAAAGGTCTTTATTCGCGTTTTTGCTTCCGCAGCAATCTTCTCAAATTCTTTGCCTGCCTTATCAATGCCTTGCATTTGACTTGCCAGTGCTTGTGCTGTTTCCAGGTTTCATCATTTGGCTCTTTTTTTTTTTTGGACTTCCTTCCACTTTTCTTAAAGCGTGGAATACAGCTGGTCTGGGCTTCCAAGATAGTATTTTTCAACAACACCCAAGCTTGATGTACGTCTTTAACCTTTGCAACTGCTCCTTTTAGTTTTTCTACTGTTTATTTGGGCTACTTTACTCTTTGGAACCTCTCTGCTTTTTGTAGTATCCTTCAAGGATACATTCCCATCCCTTCGGAAGAGCCCTCCTTTCCCGAGACTCCGGAGCTCTGCCTGCCTATTGTCCTGCGCGTGGAACGGGAAGCATTTCGGAGAACGCTACCCTGGAAGTTCTGGATTTCAACTTCCTACCTAAAATCCTAAATTTAGCTTCCAGAACATCCCTACACATTTTCCTATGTCATTGGTACCAACATGTACCAGACAGCAGACTCCTCCCCAGCACTATCTAAGACCTTATCTAGGTGGCGTGTGAGGTCTGCTACCTTCGCACCAGGCAGGCATGTTACCAGGCGATCCTCACGTCCACCAGCCACCCAGCTATCTACATGCCTAATGATCGAATCACCAACTATAACTGCTGTCCTAACCCTTCCCGCATGGGCACTTGGCCTGGAGAAACCTCCTCGGTGCGAGAGGGGTTTACATCACCTGGAGGACAGGTCCTAGTTACAGGATCACTTCCTGCCACAGCAGGGTGATGCTCTCCTGTCACGTGACCTCTCTCCTCCATGGCAACAGGGATGCTGCCAGACTGGAGGTGGAAAAGTTTGTGTTTAGATCTTTAAGTTCTATATGTACTAAAGGGTGCAATGGATGTGATTTTCCCAGGGGCTCTGAGTGACAAAAGACTCCTTTGCAGAATGAGAGGCCCTAAACATTGCATGAATGAAAAGGTGCCATCCGGGAAAGACAACTAGAACAAACGGAGAGGTTGATTCTGGGCATCCAGAATCTTTCGTAGGGTTTCAGAGCCCTGTGGGAAAAGATAAAAGGACTGAATGTCCAGATGCAGTGTCAGCATGAAGCTGAGACCTCAAATCTGACTTCTCATGTCTCAGCACCCCTGCAGCTGAAGCATCTGTACCTGCTTTTACCAGCTGTCCTTGTGGAAAGACTGCCAATGGTGTTCCTTGATTTTTTTTGGAGCTGCTCAATGTGTGCAGTTGATGGATGAGAAATCACTTGCCTCCTCAGAGGAATACAAGTTATTTAAAGAAGGTCATAGAATCTAAAAAAATATATTTTTGAGCCAAATTGTTAAGTGCAAGAAATAGTTCCAGATAACTGTTTTGGATTGCTAATTCTTTATTGAAAGCACCAATTCTAAGCCACACACTGGGATCCTGACTCCTTGGCTGCCAACAACTGGCAATATATTTTCAACAGAAAATGGATAGCCTAAGAACTGAATTATCTTCAGTTTCTGGAACTGTACTACATGATAAGTCTAATTCAAATAGCAACAAGCACAATTTGTCCCATCCATAGTAATACAGGTAGATGGACCAGTTTTCTGTAAGTGTCGTTGGATAAGATCAAGACACTGGCTCATAAATTTGGCAAGGACTTAGTTAGTCTGGACCCCTGCCTAACTACATCATTATCTGAACCTGATGATGATCTTATCTCTTGGTTAATTTAATTTATGGTTTCTTAAAAGCTTGATATACTGCCCTTCGTCACAACAGAGCGGTTTACAAAGGTTAATAAATTGTTGAGTTAAAGTCAGTATCTGCTTCAGCTGAAAAAGCAATACTTATCCCCATTTTAAAAATTAATTCACAAGATTACGTGATACATTGATCTGAGCAGGTTGTGTTGTGATTGGCTCTGTGGCTCCTCTCCCTGGCTGTTTTACCCCTTGCCTTGTGTGTCTTCTATCATACCGTCAGACGGAGGAGTGTCAGCTGTTTGCTGGTGCTTGTTGGGCGAATGGCAGTTAAAAGTGTTCAGCGAGAGAAAACACACCTCACTGAGACTAAGATGGCCGGTGGTTCTTTCCTGAGCCCACACGCCAACTCTACAAACCTGGTGTTAGTGGAGATATCCGTGGCCATTGTTAAGGCCTTGAAGGACCTCTTTAGATCCCTGTCTGACCATCTAACACAGATGGCCCAAGCGGTTATGGACTTTGGCAGCCATGTTGAACAAGTGGAACAGCGAGTGTCGGCCATTGAAGATACTCAAATCGCTCAGGCTACCACAATCAGAGTTAGAGGCCTTCACCCACCAGCAAAATGACAAGATCAATGACCTTGAGAATCGGGGGCATAGAAGGAATCCCCGGTTCCTTGGCATGGAGGAGCCAATAATAGAGGCAGAAATATGTGGCTATCTGGGGGCCTGGCTCCCATTAAACCAACCTTTGGGGATCCAGCTGGGGAAGATAGAGTTGGAGTGCGGGCATTGCTTAGGCCTTTGCAGGGAAAATGCCCCTGACCATGGGTGGTTATTACTAGATTTCACTACGGCCAGAAAGAGGAGCTTCTGCAGGCAGCTCTTGCTCAATGTAATGCAGACTCCAGTTCCAAGAAGCTGCTCATATTCCAGGATTATTCCACCCAATTAAGCAAGCAGAGCAGGGAAAATGCATCAGTATGTAATCAGCTGGTGATGCGAGGACTTCATTTTTCCCTCCTCTACCCAGCCCACCTCCATATGGAACATCAAGGGCGATAGTGATTTTTCCTGATACCATAGAAACTGAGCACTTTGTAGAGACCTTGGATGTCCCCATAAGCCTCCATTGAGGAACTTTGCTTTAGGACTGAGATTGGTGAGCTGGGCTGGGACCATTGAGCTACCTGCCTCTGTGGGTGATGCTGCCTAGTAGATGTTTTTTACTCTCTTGGCCGGTAGATATCAGCTGGTCTATGCAATGCCGAAACTTTATGTTGCTGGACTAATGAAACTTTACATGCTATGATCTAGCTCTTATAGAGGTAGTTGTGGGACCTGTGCACTAGTTAATGGAACGGACAGCCCTTTGGGCCTAGGGACACTCATTCCTCGGACTTTCTGACCACCTCACTTGTTGCCATTGAATATAGGGCCCATTTATCTCTCTTTTTTTTCCTTCTCTCTTCTTTTGACCTTTCTGCTACCCCTATTTGTCTATTCTTGGCTCCTCTCAATCAGGGTTCCTTCTCTTTGGGTAGATGATGTCCCGGAGGGGGTCTCTTGAACATCCTTGTTTACATGTGATGATTGCCATCCTGCTTGTTGGAACGGCAGAGTGTGTGATCAGCGCTTGAGATTTGGATGCCTGAGTGAATGTGCCAAGTGTGCGGGGGTAGATAATAGTGACATCGGGTGGATAAGGACATTTGAGTGTCGTGGGGGGTGTGGTGGAGGTGACTGGTTGTCTGAGAGGGTGAAGCATTCTGAGGAGGCATGTCTCATCACTTGAAGAGGGGAAAGCTTGGGACTTCGTGAATTAAGCCCTTCAGTGAGTGTCCTCGGGCACTTCTAGCAGAGATTAGTATGCTCTATCCACTTGTGATTTTGAGTCCCTCTTTCCTCCTTCCTCCTCTGCTTTATGTTTGGGGGTTAGATGAATTTAGTAGATGACAGAAGGGACTACTTAGAGGGTACTATTAAGTGGAGTTACAGGGGGCTATTGCTGAATGGTGGTGGATTTGTGAGAGTAGTGTGGGCATAATGAATATAAGGCTTGGGGAGAGAACAGGGTGGGATATTAGGGAGGGGCCCCAATGCCATGTGTTTTTTTATGGTGGGATCTGCTATGGAGTGGAAATGTATAGGTGAGTTAGGGAAGGAGGGGGAAGGGGGGAATTGAGTAGCATGTTAGGGCAGTGGGAGGGTGGGGTGGAATGGGGTATGTAGGTTTGAGAAGTGATTGATGGATTGGCTGGATTTCTATACGAGGCCAATGAAAGGGTCTTAGGCTGGGGAGACCTTCCCGGTCCAGAAATAAGATTTTACCTTTTAAAGCACTACTGATATAGTGGAGTGACTTGAGCAAACAAGGACTTAGGATAATCTTATGGAATGTCTGTGGCATTGGATGACCCATAAAATGCCTTAACATGTTACGGGCTCTGAGGGATGGGCAAGCTGATATTGCTCTACTCCAGTAGACGTACATGACGGAGACTGAGCATGCCAAACTAAAGAGATGATGGGTGGGGATGGTCTATGAGGCATTGGTGGGGAGTAGACAGGCTGGAGTAGTAATTTTAGTACATAAAGCTGTTGATATGCAGGTTGAACAGGTGGTGAGCGACCCTGGGGGGTGATAGCAATTGCTTCAGGGGCGCCTAAAAGGTACACCATTCTTACTAGGGAACATCTATGGTCCCAATCAATATTAATGCAGTTTCTTTGATAAGCTAGTACACCATCTGACTGCTAGAGGGGAACATGCTATTGTTCCTGGAAGAGATTACAACTGTGTCCTTGATCCTGTTATGGACAGATCTGTGGGAGGGATGGGTAGCGACTCATGACAATGGCAATAATTATTGAGCCTTTGTGATGGTAGCAACCTCCTGGACAATTGGCGGGTCTTACATCCGGGTAAAAGAAATCATACCCATCTTTCTCGGGCTCATGGGACATGGTCTAGAATAGATTATTTTCTGCTGTCTGAAGGGCTATTGAACAAGGTCCACAACACTCAGACTTGTAGTGTTCAGATTTCTGATAATGTGATGATTTGGGTGGATGTTCAGATGGCCCTTCCACAAAGGGAAGACTGGCATTGGAGATTTCCTTTCCAGGATGCGGATTTCCTTCAGTTCCTGCATGAGCAATGGGAAATCTTTGAAGATACGAATGGACAGCATAAGGGTAATCCCTCCCTCTTTTGGAAAACCACTAAGGTTTACTTACAGGGGGTGATTATTGGTAATCAGAGCCGCTGGAGAAAAGAAGCCAACTATAAATTGGTTGAATGGGTTAAACAGCTTCGGGTTTTATGGCGGCAAATGGTACATAGCGATACCTGGCTTTGCAGACTCAACTGAACATGCTCATCCATGTGCGAGCGAAACACTCCATGTTGCATTATTGATATGAATTTATCACTTTGGGACTGTTCCGGATGCCTCATCACTCATTAAAAACAGGCAGAGGGGCTCCAAATTGGCGGTCGCAGTGTGAGCGGCGAATGGAAGTGTCTGTACCTTTCAGTGGGAGGTGGAGGTGGCCTTTCTGCCCTACTATTACAAGTTGTATACAGCTGAAGACTGCGATGACTCACAAGTCGGGACTTATCTCCAAATGTGCAACCTACCACTTCTTGAACAGGCCCATAGAGACTTGTTGAATGCACCTATTGCTCCAAGAGTACAGCAGGTAATTAGAATGCTGCATAGACCATGAGTCCCGACCTGGATGGGTTCAACACAGAGTTTTATCAGATATTGTGAGACAGGGTCTGTGTCCCTCTAACAGAAATGTAACAGCAACTTGCCAACCTTCAAACTTTCCCTTACCACAAAAATGAAGCTCTAATCATGGTTGTTCCTAAGCCAAGGAAAGATCCGCTGTTGCCAGAGTCTTATTGTCCTATTTATTTGCTTAATGTCAACCTTAAAATTATAACTAACAACACTATAAAGCCAATATCGAGGCCTCCAAATGATACTTCAAAAAATTAAATGAGAGACCTCACTCAATCTAACCAAACTGCACAGCACTTTAAACATAACCCACAAGTGAAAGCCTCAGAATTAACTCACTAAACAGACCACGTTTAGGAGTTAAAATAACATCAATGGCTCTCACTCGCCTACAACCACCATCCAAGATACATGATATCCACACATTTACAAGCAATTCCAGTTAACAGAAATTTGCACAATTATCAACAAATATCAACAGATACGTTAATCATGTAACAGGATGGAATGTGAATGCCCCAACGCCTTTTCTAGACATCTCATGTGAGCGTTTCGCTACAGCTGTTTCAAGGGGGTCCAACACTACAAAATAAAAAGATAAAAAAACAGGGCTTAATCCAATGCCGCATCCCATAAAACAACTCCAGAAACATACTGCAACAAGATCCCAACACTTACCAAAAATCACATCGACTAAAGACAAAACCGCTTCATATTAGTCAGAACTGACTTCCAGGTCTTGATCACCCGCCATGCTTCCAGTCAATATCCGCCCGCATACCACTTCCGGGCCCCTTATATACATATCCCACACATGTAGCCTAACTACTCACTAGCAGGACAGCCAATCGCCTGCTATGGGAGAAAACCCTACACAAACTGCCACATTAGTAGGGACAACCACCATTACAAACCTACCCTAATTAAACCCAACTACTTAAATGCAAGCTCCCCATTCGATGCAAGAGTTTAATCCATTCGGGACAACAGTATTTAAATAAAAAATCCACCACTGTTCTTTATCTACCAGAAACCGATCCCGTGACATCCCCTTAGAGCCGTTCATAACTTGCTGAACAGCAAAAACACTGTAAATCCGTAAACTTGTGTTGAAACGTAAGCAATGCTCAACAATAGGTGCCTCCTTGCGCTGACAATGCAGCTTACTTTTATGCTCTAATATTCGAGTACGCAATCTCCGGATGGTCTTACCAATATACAGAAGTCCACATGACAGAAGATCCATAGATAACAAACTCCGAGCCACAGGAAGTACTATCCTTTAAATGGATAAGCTGACCATGGTACACAATCGATCCGTTTCCCAACATCACGTCACAACATGAACACTCTCCACATCGGCGATGTCCAAAATTATCACCACTAACTAAAAGGCGAAGATCGTAAAAAAGAAGGACCAAAATATCTTTTAAGTTTGGATTACGTTGCCAAACACAGCGCAGATGCTTAGACTCCAACCCAGGGACTGTACTTAAGACATGCCGGTATTTCTGTAAAATCTGCTGAATCTGTCTACTATGACGGGAAAAACGAGAGATTAAATTTACATTATCACCATCATCTGTATATTGGTAAGACCATCCGGAGATTGCGTACTCGAATATTAGAGCATAAAAGTAAGCTGCATTGTCAGCGCAAGGAGGCACCTATTGTTGAGCATTGCTTAACGTTTCAACACAAGTTTACGGATTTACAGTTTTTTGCTGTTCAGCAAGTTATGAACGGCTCTAAGGGGATGTCACGGGATCGTTTTCTGCTATATAAAGAACAGTGGTGGATTTTTTATTTAAATACTGTTGTCCCGAATGGATTAAACTCTTGCATCGAATGGGGAGCTTGCATTTAAGTAGTTGGGTTTAATTAGGGTAGGTTTGTAATGGTGGTTGTCCCTACTAATGTGGCAGTTTGTGTAGGGTTTTCTCCCATAGCAGGCGATTGGCTGTCCTGCTAGTGAGTAGTTAGGCTACATGTGTGGGATATGTATATAAGGGGCCCGAAAGTGGTATGCGGGCGGATATTGACTGAAGCATGGCGGTGGGTGATCAAGACCTGGAAGTCAGTTCTGACTAATATGAAGCGGTTTTGTCTTTAGTCGATGTGATTTTTGGTAAGTGTTGGGATCTTGTTGCAGTATGTTTCTGGAGTTGTTTTATGGGATGCGGCATTGGATTAAGCCCTGTTTTTTTTATCTTTTTATTTTGTAGTGTTGGACCCCCTTGAAACAGCTGTAGCGAAACGCTCACATGAGATGTCTAGAAAAGGCGTTGGGGCATTCACATTCCATCCTGTTACATGATTAACGTATCTGTTGATATTTGTTGATAATTGTGCAAATTTCTGTTAACTGGAATTGCTTGTAAATGTGTGGATATCATGTATCTTGGATGGTGGTTGTAGGCGAGTGAGAGCCATTGATGTTATTTTAACTCCTAAACGTGGTCTGTTTAGTGAGTTAATTCTGAGGCTTTCACTTGTGGGTTATGTTTAAAGTGCTGTGCAGTTTGGTTAGATTGAGTGAGGTCTCTCATTTAATTTTTTGAAGAACCTTAAAATTATGACTAAGGTGCTGGCTGAGCGCCTCTCCCCATTGGGCACGTGTCTGGGGCATCCGCACTGGCCAGTGTGTTCCTCTGGGGCAGGCAGCCCAACTCACATTTTTGCAGTGCCAGCCCTATGGTATTGCTGCCATCCACTACCAGAGGGTGCAGTAGCCTCCTTGCCTGCTGTGTCTGGACATACCAACTACTGTGGGCGGCCAGGGATGGCACCTGTACCATGTTTGAGTCTGACACTATCACTTTTGCCCTTCCTCTTCTCATTAACATATCTGAAAAATGTCTGCGTTTAGCATGAAATGCAGATGTGAATTAATTTGAAGTTACTTATTTGTTAAATACGTGCAGTATGTGACATAATTACATGACGTCATCATGTGTTTATTGTTTTGTAATGTCGGAGTAAAACTGTAAACAGTGATTGATTTAAAACCGAAATTTAATCTGTTACACAGGTATGTACAATGTCGTGACTTTCGAACACTCCCTAGAACAGGCCAACACTCGCTTCCTCCCTGGAATTGTATTCATTTTTTTTCTACGATTCTATTAACAGAATGCCGAGACCTCGTAAGAAGACAGCAGTGCCTAAATGTGCTGGTGCAAAATCAGATTCAAACATTGACCTACATGTTACAGGTTGTGCAGGCATATGTGCTTATCCTGTTCGTTCGTTAACTGACATGGACTTTGCAGTTACTTTTGAATTTGCAGATACTTTTACATTTAGTTAACACTGTTCTTATGTTAGTCGTATGAAACTTGTGAAAACCACTCAATTTTATTGGTTGTGTCAATTGCCATACTTTGGGGCTTCTAGGTATAAATTCATTTTCCCGCTAGGTGGCACATCTGTAATTAATTTTCGATGCACATATTTGAACATCTTGACCTTGCTAACAAAGTCATGGAACATAACTGACATGATTCTAGCAGTGGCGCTGGTATACAACTTCGAAGATGTATTTGCGTCAATTGACGCACTTTGGGGCTTCTAGTGTTAATAATGGTTTATGGACCTTTCCTCCAGGAACTTGTCCAAACCTTTTTTAAACCCAGCTACACTAACAGCTTTTACTATATGCTCCGGTAACAAATTCCAGAGTTTGATTACACGTTGAGTGAAAAAATATTTCTCTTATTAGTCTTAAATAGGTTACCCTGTAGCTTCATTGCATGCCCCCTAGTCTTTTTATATTCTGATTATATAAACAATCGATCTACGTTTACCTGTTCCACTCCATTCATTAATTTATAGACCTCTATCATATCTCCCTTCAGCTGTCTCTTTTCCAGGTTGAAGAGCCCTAACCTTTTTAGCCTCTCTTCATAGGAGTATGTCATCCCATTAAGCCTTGACTATCTACATGCTGAGTAATTTTGTTCTTTATGATGGTTTCTACCATTTACCAAGGAACCTATGTTAGGCTCACCGGTCTGTATTTTCCCGGATCACTCCTGGAACCCTTTTTAAAAATTGGCGTTACATTGGCCATTCTCCAATCTTCAGGTATTGCAGATGATTTTAATGATAGTTCACAGATTACTAATAGTAGGTCTGCAATCTCATATTTCAGTTCTTTCAATGCCTTGGATGTATACCATCCAGTCCAGGTGATTTGCCACTCTTCATTTTATCAAATAGTTGTAATACATCTTCCCGGTGTAGCGATATTTCTTTCAATTCTTCTGCAGCATCACCTTTAAATACCACTTCAGTCATGGGTAACATCCCTACATCTTCCTCAGTAAAGACCGAAGCAAAGAATTCATTCCATCTCTCTGCTATCGCCTTGTCCCCTCTTAGTGCCCCTTCTAATGGTCCAACTGAATCTTTCACAGGTCTTTTGCTATGAATGTACTTAAAAAAGTCTTTATTATGTGTTTTTGCTTCCACAGCAAGTTTCTTCTCAAATTCTCTCTTTGCCTGCTTTATCAATGCCTTGCATTTAACTTGCCAGAGCTTGTGCTGTTTCCAGTTTTCGTCATTTGACTCTTTTTTCCATTTCCCGAAAGAAGCTTTTTTGGCAATAACAGCCTCTCTGACCTCACCTTTAAAACATGCTGGCAGTTTTTTGGACTTCCTTCCACTTTTCTTAAAGCATGGAATGCAGCTGGTCTGGGCTGCCAAGATAGTATTTTTAAACAACACCCAAGCTTGATGTAAGTCTTTAACCTTTGCAACTGCTCCTTTTAGTTTTTCTTAACTATTTTCCTCATTTTATCATAGTCTCCCTTTCAAAAGTTAAAAAGTAGTAATGTGGATTTCCTTACCATTCCTCCTCCATTAATTAAATCAAATGTGATCATGCTATGATCACTATTGCCAAGTGGCCCCAACACCCTTATCTCTTGCACCAGATCTGGTGTTCCACTAAGGACTACTGTAAGTCCAAAATGGCTTCCCCTCTGGTTGGTTCATGTACCAGCTGCTCCAAGAAGCAGTCATTTATTTCATCTAGAAACTTTATCTCCCTAGCATGTCCTGCCATGACACTGACCCAGTCAATACCAGGGTAATTGATATCACCCATTATTATTAATGTTTTGTAACTTTTGTTAGCTTCCCTGATTTCTTTGAGCATTTCATCATCCATTTGTTCATTCTGGCCAGGCGGTCAACAGTACACACCCACTGCCATCGCCTTCCCCTTTTTACATGGAATTTCAATCCATAGAGATTCTGTTTTTGTTTCCTGCAAAACTTTAATCCTTTGTGACTCAATGCCCTCTCTAACATAGAGTGCAATCCCTCCACCAATTTTATCAGCTCTGTCATTACGATATAGTTTGTACCCATGTATCACAGTGTCCCACTGGTTGTCCTCCTTCCACCATGTCTCTGAGATACCAATCATATCTAACTTCTCATTTAGTGCTATATATTCTAACTCTCCCATATTATTTTTTAGACTTCTAGCATTTGCATACAAGCATTTTAGAGACTATATCTTATTCATATTAATCTGGTTATCGGTAGGCAGGGGTAATTTGGAATCTTTAAGCTCTCTCTGCTCTATATTCATGGACATTTGGGCTACTTTTGTCTTTATTGAAACCTCTCTGCTGATGTGCCCTAACTTCATTTTTTTGGTAGTATCCTTCAAGGATACATTGTTACGAAGTATGCGCTCTTGGGCGACTGTCGGATTTCCCCTATTATCTAGTTTAAAAGCTGTTCTATCTACTTTTTAAAGATTAATGCCAGCAGACTGGTTCCATCCTGGTTAAGGTGAAGCCCATCTCTTCGGAAGAGCCCTTCCTTTCCCCAGAATGTTCCCCAGTTCCTAACAAATCCAAAACCCTCATCCTTGCACCATTTTCTCATCCATGCATTGAGACTCTGGAGCTCTGCCTGCCTTTTCGGTCCTGCATTTCGGATAATGCTACCCTGGAAGTTCTGGATTTTAACTTCCTACCTAAAAGCCTAAATTTAGCCTCCAGAACCTCCCTACTACATTTTCCTATGTCATTGGTACCGATATGTACCAAGATGGCAGACTCTTCCCCAGCACTATCTAAGGCCTTGTCTAGGTGGTGCGTGAGGTCCACTACCTTCGCACCAGGCAGGCATGTTACCAAGCAATCCTCACGTCCACCAGCCACTCAGCTATCTAGATGCCTAATGATCGAATCACAAACTATAACGGCTGTCCTAACCCTTCCCTCATGGGCACATGGCCCTGGAGAAACCTCCTTGATGCAAGAGGGTTTTACATTCCTGGAGGACAGGTCCTAGCTATAGAATCACCTCCTGTCACACGAGGGTGATGCTGTCCTATCACATGACCTCTCTCCTCCATGGCAACAGGGATGCTGCCAGACTGGACGTGGGACTTCAGGACTATATCCATGTAGTTCTCGTCTATGTACCTCTCTGCCTTCCTTATGTCTTCCAAGTCTGCTACTCTTGCCTCCAGAGATCGGACTCGTTCCCTGAGAGCAAAGAGCTACTGCGCCTTGTGCACACGTAAGACCCCTCACTAACTGGGAGAAAATCATACATGTGACACTCAGTGCAAAAGACTGGAAAGCCCCCATCTCGCTGCTGGACTGCTGTCTGCATCTTCGTTTTAAGGTTGTGTTTAGATATTTAAGTTCTTTACTTACTAAGGGTTGCTGGGGATACTTATACTAATAAAACTATACCTAATACGTTTAATGTACTTTCTTCACCTGAAATTTAATTAATCTCAGGTCCTTAATGTATGCTGATGAGAATAAACAGCTGCACCTGAGAGTGAATATGGCACCTCCTTTCTTTTAAGAGGTTTAAGCACCTATAAAGCTATGATTATCCCATGGGTGGGTGGGTATTGGGGAGGGAGGGAGGGTGGGAGGGAAAAAAGACTTATTAAAAGCTGGCTGCTACACAGTATCCTAAGGTACTTTGCTTCTAAGGTAATCTGTGACGAATCTCCAGGGGGAGTCCCACAGCCCTTGCTTGGATAGAGGGAGTCTTCATTTCTAAATTTAACCAGAAAACTCTCCTCTGTGTTTTAAATTTAAACTGAAAACTCTTTGCTGCTATTAGGCCCTGACCAATTTAACAAATACACTGGGTTCACAGATTAATCAGTTTTAATCTAAAGAATTCCTTTTCCCCCCAAGATTTAGAAAAATTCCCAGAAGTAATACTTACAATTGCAGATTTTTTTCCAGACGTAGCAGCCCCCTCTTTTGGTCCTTCAAGACTTAGAAGCACAGAGCTCTAGTTGAACTATTTATGCTTGTGCTTCTGAGGTAAGCTGTGACCAATCTCCTGAGTTATTAACACAGTCCTTGCTTGAAAGTGGGAGTATTTCAAACGCCTTTTGATCTGTTGCCTAGCTTTAACACCTATTTAAAAAATTTCAGAAGTCTCTTGCCCCCTATGTAGAAGGCCTCTTTGTAACGGTCTCTAGAAATAATTTATTGCTCAAGGAATACTGAACCTGTTTTGCCTTTTATGCTAAGTTATATTCTGATTTGATTTAAATTAAAGCTCTTTGCTGCTACTAGGCTCTGACTGAGTATGAAATTTAAAGTAGAAGCTCTCTGCTGGGTTCTAAATTTAAACAGAGAACTCTCTTCTGTGTTTTAAATTTAAACTGAAAACTCTTTGCTACTACTAGGCCCTGACCGATTTAACAAGTATACTGGGTTCACAGATTAATCAGCTTTAATCTAGAGAATTCCTTTTCCCCCAAGATTTAGAAAAATTCCCAGAAGTAATACTTACAATTGCAGATCTCTCGCCAGAAGTAGCAGCCCCCTTTTGTAGTCCTTCAAGATGCCTGTCTTCCTCTCTCCTTGATCTCTTGAATTTCAAAAAGGCCTCCCTCTTTTTCTTCACTTTTTCAGCTACTTCTTTCGAAAACCATAGCGACTCATTTTCCTTTTCCTTTTATTTACTATTTTAACAAAAAGGTTGGTTGCCCTTAAAATATTCCCTTTCAGTTTTGCCACTGTTTTTCTACATCTCCCAGCTGTTCCCATCCCGCTAATGACTCCCTGAGGTATTGGCCCATGTTGGCAAAGTTAGTTTTCCTAAAGTCTAAGACCCTCGCTTTTGAATGGATTTTAACAGCCCTAGTCCTAATACTGAACCACACCATCTGATGATCACTGGATGCAAAATGGTCTCTCACTATAACATCAGAAACACTTTCACCATTGGAAAGCACCAAGTCCAGTATAACCCCTTCTTGTGTGGATCTGTTACCAGTTGCCTGAATAGTTCTCCCTGTAGAGAGTCCAGGATCTCCTTACTTCTAGATGAAGTACTGAATCAGTAGTAAAAGACATCTTCATTATTGGCTGTGGTGATTCTAATGAAGAGACAGAGCATAACCATGACAATAAGCTCTTGACCCCAATGGATTGCTGTAGACAAGTGAAGCTACAGCTTAGTGTGTGAAGGAGGTCTGCTTCCATGAATATATCTTGTTCTCAAAGGCTCTGAAAGCTAACCTGGATACGATTAAAGCAATATAGGATATGCTACTGCCTACAGATATAAAATTGGTGCAGTGCTTAACTGGGTTTGTAACATGCCTAGCAAAATTCATGCCATATCTGTCTGAGATGTGTGAGTCCTTGAGAAGACTTCTGGATAAGGATGCAGTTTGGCACTGGTTTCTGAAATATGACCAGGTAGTACAGGAAATAAAGCACTTCATCACAGATGCCTCTGCGCTGTGGTACTATGATGTCATCAAGCCCATTGTAATACAGAGTGACTCTAGCAAAAATGGGCTTGACTGCTGCTTAATGCAGGAGGATCTACCAGTGTCTTTTGCAACCAGGGCACTTACCCCAGCTTAGAAAAATTATGTACAAATTAAATAGGAATTTCTCAGCATTGTGTTTACCTGTCAGCACTTTCATCATTACTTCTATGGCCGAGACATAATTACAGCAGAAACTGATCACAAGCCACTGAAAGCAATCTTCAAAAAACCTTTATTTTGTACACCCATGCATCTTCAGAGAATGTTGCTAATGTTGCAACATTCAAATCTAAAACTGCCAAACCTCAAAACAGAGTATTCTCCCAACATTACAACCTCAATTTTGTTTATAAGCCAGAAGTAACAGAAGATTAGTCATGTGACTGAATTTTGAACAGCTTGAAGGGGAGAGAGATGATTCTGAAGGAGACCAGAAAGCAGCAGGTTGCAATAGTTTAGACAAGAGGCAACAAAAGAGTGAATAGCGATCTTAGTAGTGTGTTGAGAAAGGAAGGGATGAATTTTGCTGATGTTATGGAGAAAGAAACAACAGGTTTTATCTATCTGTTGGATGTGTGCAGAGAAAGAGATAGAGCAGGGTCAAAGCTGATCCCAAAGTTGTGAGCTGAGGATACAGAGAGAAGTACAGTGTTATCCACAGAGATAGAGAAAGGAGGAAGGGGGAGGTGGGTTTAGAGGAAAAGATAAGGAGCTTGGTTTTGGCCTTGTACAATTTCAGATGGCAGTGGAACATCCAGACAGCAATGTCAGATAAGCAGGCAGAGATACGAGCCTGGATTCCTGGAGAGATTTCAGGTGTAGAGAGGTAGATCTGAGAGCCATCAGAATAAAGATGATACTGAAAACCATTGGAGGAGATGAGCACATGAAGGGAATGGGTGTAGAGAGAGAAAAGGAGAGGTCCCAAGAGAGAGCCCTGACGTACACCGACTGAAAGCGGGATGGGTGCACAGGAGGATCCATCAGAATATACACTAAAAATGCAATGGGAGAGATAAGAAGAAAACTAGGACAGATCAGATCCTCTAAATCCAAGGGAGAACAAGGCATCAGGGAGAAGGTTGTGATCAACAGTATCAAAAGCAATGGAAAGGTCAATAAGCATGAGGATCAAGTAAAGGCCCTTGGATTTGGTGAGGAACAAGTCACTGGAGACTTTGGCAAGAGCCGTTTCTGTAGAATGTAGAGGACAAAAGCCAGATTTCAGTGGATCCATAAGGGCTTGAAAGGACAGAAAGTCAAGACAAAGGCAGTGAACTGCACATTTGAGAAGTTTAGAAACAAAAGGGAGGGGGGATATCGGCCAATAATTAGAGAACAGGTAGGGTCTAGTAATGTTTTTTTGAGGAGGGGTTTAACCACAGCATGTTTGAAGGCAGCAGGAACAGTGGAAAGCGACAGGTTGAGTATATGACAGATGGAATGGATAATGGTGGAAGAGATAGAGCTGAGAAGGTGTGCTGGAATGGGATCAGAGGAGCAGGTAGTGAGTTTGGAGGAGAGAAGATGAGCAGTTTCCTCCTCAATGATTTTAGAAAAGGAAGAAAGGGTGACAGAGGTTGAGGAAAGGATTTTTGAATGCAGAGATGACCCTCTGAAGAACTCAAGACTAATCTTGTGGACCTTATCATGGAAATAGTCAGCCAGAGTCTGGGTGGAAAGGGAACGAGACATTGGAGGTGGAGACACCTTGAGGAGAGAGTTGAGTATAGGAAAGAGGCAGCGAGAGTCAGAGGCAAGAGAATTAGTCAGGTAGACATAGTACTCTTGCTTGGAAAATGCTATGTACAACTGGAATAAGGTTAGTATGAATTTGAAATGCAGGATGTCTGCAAGGATATAGAATTTAAGTCAGAGGTGCTTAGCTGCGTAGGCACAAGACAAAGGCAGTGGGTTTTAGAGGACAGTCTGGGCTGAGGTACAGTATATCTCACAGGGTGAGGAATGGGAGGAATGAGCACATCCAGAGCAGAGCAGAGCAGAGGAGAGGATTTATTTAACAGGTTCCCAAGGATAGTGTTATAGGAAGACATGGCCTCATCAACAGATTCAGATCACATAGTGGAGGAAAAAGGTGATGAGACAGCAGTGGAGAGCACTAAAGGGTTGTTAGCATGAAGATTCCTAAACATGTTGGTGGAGACTGGGCAAGACTGAAGTAGGGGTGGTTAAGAGGGAAGGTTAGTAGGCAATGGTTGGATAAGGGAAGGACTGAGGTGGAGACATTTGAGGGCAAGCAATTGGAGAAGAAAATGAGGTCAAGACAGTGGCTATCTGGTAAGTAGGCACAATAGAGCCCAGCTTCAGCTTGAATGAGGAGGTTAGGGAAAGGAGCTTTAAGTCATAAGGGTCAGTGGGGTCAACATGAATATTAAAATCCCCATGAAGGGAAGGGAAAGATGAAGCCAGAAAGAAGGAGAGCGAGGTGTCAAAGTCAGTGAGAAAAGTAAAGGTGGACTTGTCAGGGGATCAATAAATGACAGCTATCCAGAGCAGTAGTGGAGTGAAAAGGAGACTGGATTGGATTTCAAAAGAAGAAAAGATTGAGGCAGAGTGAGAGGTTGAAATTGGCAAAAGTGAGAGAGTGGTAACCTAACACTACCACCATGGTCCGTGGGCCAAGGAGCATGGGGAAATAGGCAGCCTCCATGACAGAGGGCAATAACTGAAGCAGGGTCTCAGGTTGAACTCAAATTTTGGTTAGAGCAAGAAGATGTAGAACATTAGATATAAAGAGGTCATGAAGGAAGGCAAGCTTATTGGAGACAGAGAGTACATTCCACAAGGTGCATGAGCAAGGGAGAAAAGAGGGAGAGAGGAGAGTTTATGAATAAGATTTGAGGGGTTGCACATTGATCTGCCTTGGGGGTGTGAAAAAAGTCTAGGGGGGCCAGATAAGAGAAGCAGGAGAGTAATGGGAGAGAGGAGACAGCATGATGGTGACAAGGGTGAGGTTCTTTCAGAGAGAGAGTGGAGATGGCTGAATGAGAGGAAAAAATGGTGAAACTCAAGAATGAATGATAGAGTAGAAGACAAAATGGCAGGAGAAGCAATGACAGTAAGCAGTGGGTGATAAGGACTAGATGCCTGGGGTTGTCAGAAAGAGGGGAAATGATTAGGGAGAGTCAACAATAAAAAGAGAATTTGAAGTTGAGCCATAGGAATAGGAGTGGAGGAGAGTAGACAAATCAAAGGAGATGTTATATGGGGAGGCAAGTGAAAAGTACTACAAGTATAGGGTGCACTGGAATGATCCTAAGAAGGTTTTATGAGGAAGTTATGCCATAGGGTGGGTGGGTGAGAGGTGGGTGGGAGGGAAATAAAGTCAGTAGTTTAAGAAGGAGGATACTAAGTAACGTGATATAGAGAGAAGTAGAAAACTAAATAAGGAAGCCCCAATCAATCATTTCTAGCTAAGTGAATGGGCTGCACCATTCAGCCAGAGCAGTACTAAGAAGAAATTAAACATGAGGGGAGGGAAAATCCAGGAAGTCACAAATTCCTCAATGACATTAACAGCAGTGGGTAGAGTTTGAAATTAGCTGGAAGCCTGAGGATTAGGAGGAGGAAGCTTAGCCCCCAAAAAGTTGAAAGAAAGATGTTTTTAACATCAACAGATGTTATTGTCCCTTTATTCAGTCACTCTATTACCTATTATTCTTTGCTTCCATCAACCTCCATAACATCACCTCCATTAACTTTAGGATAAATTTAATCTTCAAGTTAAAAAAATCTTATAAATCATTTAAGGGCCAGTTACTAAGCTGCATTAATGTTTTAACATGCATTAATTCACTGTAATGTGCATTATTTTAGTGCAAGTCCCATATTATTCAATGGGACCTAGACACTAATGGCGAATTAACATGTGTGATGGTTAGCACACCTTAGTAACTAGCATAGAGAAGAATGAAGAAATAAAGTAAAATTTTGAATTTTGTTTAGGTCAAAAGCAAGGATTATGTGTGATACTCAATCCAGACTAAGAATCCTAGGCGTGACATTCAGAATCACGGCTTTTTTAAAAAGACAAATGGATGATTTATCTGTCTACCTACCCAATATTCAGTGACCCTATCCACTTAGATAGGATCGCTGAATATGCAGTCCTAAACTTAAATGGGTAATTTAGCATGATCCAAACAGATAAAATTCATTGGATAACGCTTGAAAATCGCCTTTATCTGGCCAAATGGTCCTTCTCCCAGAAAGCCCCAACCTCTTGTAATTTTAAACGGATACATTTCAACTGAACATTAGATTGTCTGGTCAATATTTTTAAATTCAATTTTATTTGTAAACTGCTGTGATGCTGTTATGAACAGCAGTATATGAAAACCAAAATAAAGAAAAAGAAAGGCATAAATATCAATCAGAATGGCACAGAATATAAAAAAAAATCACGTATGCAGTTAACATCTGATGCTGACCACATACGTATTTTTGAATATTGATCTGCCTGTTTCTAGTACATTCAAAGATAAGATAAACCAAGCCATGCTTGGTCAGATCAATGGTCCATGGAACCCAGCATTTTACCTTTGGCCAATCCAAGCCAGTACTCACCAGCATTAAAGTGGTTAGCTAACTACAAGCAATAAAGTGGTTACCTAACGAAAAAGGACTTAATCTGGAGGGTTTAGGAGAGTTTTGTGGGTGTGTAAAATATTTTACCATCCTAAGGATCTGGTGATTCAGGCTTATTCAGTCCAGATATTCTAACCACAGCCTTAGGCAGCTGATTGCAAACCTCACAAGCAAAGGGAATGAGTGGGAGGGAAGGTCCCATGTGGGCTGCTTTTACAAGCAGGGAATAGAAGCACTGGGAAGCTTAAATACCACAGCTGCTACTGGCAGCCAACTCCAGTCCTGTCCAGTTGAACAAGATTGTTAGGACAGGCCATCAATCCCACATGCATGAATACTTAGCACAAAGTGGGTGGACAAGTTGTTTCACCCTTCCCCTCCCCATGTTTCTCTTCGTACTCATTTTTTTATTTTCCTGATTGTACTGGGTCACGCCCCTTAATTCATGTTGTTACTATATCATCCACCAATCAAAGAAACACAAATCCAGAGCCAATTTGAAATGCAGGGTGGTCAAAGTGAGACGCAGTGAGTGAAACGTTGAAAAGACAAAGCTTAGTCCATCAAAAATAATGCGAGAGGATGTCTCTTCCAGCTATCTCTTTCTAGAGCTGTGTTGCAAATGGAACACACACAATGTAATCCTAATAAATGGCTTGCCTGCAAGCACTGGGAATGTGATATTATTCAATAATGCTATAGTCAAGATGCATTTGCTTTTTATTTTATTTGTATTTTTTAACTGTGCATGCTGCTGGTCAAAGTGCTTAAACGAAGGCACCAGGGATTAGGTCACGAAGACAGTCTCTGCCAAAACTAACATCCTGCCTCCTCCACACAAACTGAAGACAGAAGAAAAAGGGAAACAGGTGTAAAGAAAGAAATGCACAAAAGCTTTTGTACTAAAACTTATTTCTGATGCTACAGTATCAGAAAGTTGTGCTAAAGTGCAGGAGCTGGATACAAACAAGGCAGATGTACATTTGGATGCAATTTCACAGCTGCCTGCTTTAGAAAAAGTACTTTTCTTAATGCAGACAATTTTCAGAGCAAAAGTACGGGTGTGCTTTTGCTGCAAAAATTATCCTAGAAAAATTCTTTACACACATTTACACCTGCTATTTGGTGCGCAGAATCTTTTTGGTAAAAAATGTATGCTTAATTTTCAATTTCCAAAAGAAGTGCCTACATGCAGATGTCTCCCAACCACTCACCCTAGGAACGCCTCTGCTTGCTATGAGTGAAAGTATGTAGAAGTGTACTTTTACCCATATAGCCAGTGTGCAGTTGTATAAAATTATGTCCACGAGCAGAGTGCTGTTTGCCTGTGGAAATAGCTTTGAAAATTACCATCCTTCAGTCTCTCAGGAAAAAAGGTTGTCTATCATGTACTGTTATTCAGTAAAGTAAAAAATAAATAAAGGCATATATTTTATGGGTATGAAACATGTCAGTTCTCCATTAATCTACAGAAAATAATGTAGCAGCAGTTGCTCGAGTCTCCCCACACTCCCCTGACAAACCTGCCCGGAAACAATCGTCTCTAAGGGTAAGAGGGTAATAAAGTCTCCAAGTCTATAAACTCCTTAATTGCTCGTCTGAGCCTGCCGATGGTGACTCTATGGTAACATGGACATCTGTTCATTAAGAATGCGACTAAAGCCACCAACTCATTGCGCAGAGACCATCAAATGACTTTCAGGCCCCTTCATATCTGAGCTGGAGTTTAATTGATGACCAAGGCCAATTCGAAGGAGGCCTGGCCTAAATCTCAGGATAAAAGGAGGTCACAAATTTAAACATCTAGGGAGGTAATTATTAAGCTGTGGTAAAATGTTGCATTTTAACTGCTACTACCTGAGGAACCACTGTACAATGCATTAGTAACTCCCAAAGTAAATGAATAATGTAACTTGTGTTCAACCTCACAAGCTGCATTATTCATGGTAAAACAATGCTTCAAGTGTTATTTTTTTCTCCCTGGTAGCATTGGGCCGGTAACATGTGGCCCAATGCTTCCGGGAGCTTTCTTAAAAAGGGCCAATGGCCAATGGCCAATGACCTTACAAGGATTGCATCCATCACCTTCCCTTCCCCCAAATCACCTCCAAGACAGAATAAACCCAAATAGTCAAGCCCCCTACCCTAAATCTGGCCCCTCAAAACAGAACCCCTACCCCCTGAAAACATACCCTTTCCTCCAGAGATATTCCCCCAAAGGCATCCCTGGACGCCTTCTCCCTGAAAGACACCCTGCCAAAAACACCCCCAGACCTACAGACAATCTCTGGTGTCTAGCAGTGGATTGCCAGAGGGATTCACATGTGTTTTTGCTCCCTAGGCTGCCTGGTTCAAAATGATACCAGTCAACTATTAGCAATAGTCTCACGGTACTACCGCTCAGGGTCAAGCTCCCAAATAAGGGTGCACACTCCTTATCGGATAGCTTGACTTCTAGCAGTAGTACACTAGCCTACTGCTAGGGATTGACCACTTCCATTTTGAACAGGGGAGGGGGGAATGGGGGGTTTGCATTATCCTTGAAAGACTTATCCTTTAAGGAGGCTTCTGTAAGTTTCAGAATAACACAGCTTGTGAATTTTAACTCAAGCTCCATTATTGGATTTGCATAATAATGAGGTGCTTTGCATGTATTTGCATGCTTTGCATCTTATTATTACATATGTAGCATGTGCTATGGTAAAATAATCCATGATTTTGCAATTTTAACACGTGTTAAATGGCAAGTATCATGCATTATTATTTTAATACACATTAGTAGCTACCCCCTCTTAGTGCCTTGCTATTGTTAAGTGCCGTCAAGTTGGTGTCGACTCATGGCAACCCTCTGGATAGTTGCCCTAAATTGTGTTTGGTCTTCAGTCAGGCGGCTCATTGTTGACAGACTGGTACCCGTAGCTGTTGTTATTGTATTGATCCATCTCACTTCTGGCCTTCCTCTTTTGTGTTGACCTTCCATCTTGCCAAGCATGATGTCTTTCTCTAATGATTTCTCTCTTCGCATGATGTGTCCAAATTATGAAAGTCGAAGTCTTGTCACCTGAGCTTCTAAAGAAAGCTTAGGTTTGATCTCCTCTAGTACTGACTGGTTTGTTCTTTGGGCAGTCTATGGTATACGCAGTATTTGCCGCCAGCACCATAATTCAAAGGCATCAATTTTCTTCCTGTCTATCTTTTTCACTGTTCAGCTTTCGCATCCATATGATGTTATTGAAATACCATGGCTTGAATGAGTCAAATCTTTGTATGGAGAGAGACATCTCTGCTCTTGAGAATCTTATCTAGATCTTTCATAGCCATTCAGCCAAGAGCAATGCATCGTCAGATTTCTTTTTTCTTTTTTTAATTTAAATCTTTTTTATACTGCACTCTTTGGTATCAGCGCGGTTTACAGGTAACATTAAATTTGTCAATGCCAGATGAACATACATTGAACATTACATCGAACAGGTATTACAACTTGGGTTTAAACAGGGGTAACTATATACAGCTATTTACAAACTGGGCATTTAAGTTGCAGTTATGCTTTATGTGGTATCAAATGTGGACTGCAGTTATGCTTTATGTGGATGAATGTGGAATAAATTAACATGGGATGATCTGAGAATTATTTACAAGTTGAGTCATTACTTCTGGGGTGGGATGGTGTGCTGTACTGTGTCATGTCGTCGGTGTGGGAGTAATATAGAAGGAAAAGGTGGTGCTTTATGGCCTTCCTGAATTGAATGAGGTCAGTAATAGCCCTTATCGTGGTTGGGAGGGCATTCCAGCATGTAGGTGCATAGAACACAAAGGCTCTGTTTTTTGTTGTAAGGGAGCATTTTGTTTTTGCATTGGGGATTACGAGTGTGTTAGCTGCAAATGATCTTCTTGATCTGTTTTGAGGAGTGGGGTGAACAAGGTCCATGAGGGAGGAGGAGGATAGTTTATGAAAGGTTAGCAGAAGTACCTTGAAGGTGAGCCTGCTGTGGATAGGAAGCCAGTGGAGGTGTTGTAGGATAGGTGTTATGTGATCTCTTCTGGAGGCTCCATGCAAGAAGCGGGCAGCGACATTCATTGCCAATTGTAGTGGGTTCAGCGTACTTTTTGGGAGACCATGCAGAATGACGTTGGCGTAGTCAAAGTGGGGGGTTACGAGCTCTTGAAAGACAGTCTCTGGAAGTTGTCAGGTTCCAGTAAGGGTCGTAAGTGGTGAATTGTTTGTATTTTATAATAAATTGCCTTGATGGTATTGCTTATGTGTGCTTTCATGTCAAGCTGCTGGTCTACGGTGATGCCCAAATAGCGGATTGTGGTCCTACTTGGGAGTTCTGTGTCTCTTACCCTAAACAAGACAGGAGGGGTAAAGGATTGGTTCCTTGTGATGAATAGGATGTCTGTCTTGTTGAAGATGATTTTGAGGCTTTGTGTGTGGAGACAGTCTGTCACAGCATCGAAGCAGCTCTTTAGTGGTGAGAGGTCAGGCTGGTCAATAAGGAATGCTGTGAATAGCAGTACATCATCGGCATACACCAGGCAGGAGAAATTAAAGGACTGGATGATTGAACAGATGGGCTGCATGTAGATGTTGAAAAGGAGTGCCGAAAATGAGGAGCCTTGGGGGACACCTTGCTTTTGTTGAAATGGTTCAGATGTCATGGAGTCAGATCGTACATGTTGCCATCTGTCAGAAAGGTAAGACCTGCACCAATTCAAAGCTGCATCATGGATTCCCTTCTCTTGTAGGCGTGTAAGGAGCTGTTCATGGTTGACAGAGTTGAATGCGGAAGCGATGTCCATGAAGATTAATGCATAGCCTTGTCTAATGTTGTCAATCCCTGTGATTTGGGTGCTAAATAGGGTGGTGAGGAGTGTCTCAATGCCATGCAGGTCTCTAAAGCCGTGCTGCCATGGGTCGAGAGGAGCGGTGGTTTCAATGTGGTGCTGGATTTGGCATTGGATGACCTTCTCAATTATTTTGGCTAACAGGAGGATGCTGGAGATAGGTCAGTAGGATTCAGCTTTCCGGGGGTCTAGCTTGCTGTTCTTTAGGAGGGACCAGATGGATGTTTGTTTTTGCGTCAATGGGAACACTCCTGTTGAAAAGGACAGTTCCATGATCTTAACCAGGATTGGGCTGAGTTCTGCACATAGTGATTTTATCCAAAATGCTGGGCAAGGGTCATTGGGAGCTGTGGTGGTGTTGATGGATATGATGATGTCCTTGATGGATCTCTCAGAAGGGGGTGTGAAGGTGGTCAGTGATGTTGGTTGGCGTGGTGTGTGAATTGGAGTGGGGATGGTGGGATTGTTGGTTAGGCTGGTTTTGGCACATAGGTAGTCCACGAATTCCTGTGGGTGTAGTAGGCTCAGTTGGGTGGGGGAGGGCTCCTTAGTCAGAGTCTTGACAATGTCAAAGAGGTCATGAGGTTTGTTGAGGGAGAGTAGTAGAAGTTCAGAGTGGTATTCCTTCATTTTTCTTTACACTGCTTCACGGTGTGCTACTAGGTGGGAGCTGTAGGCAGTATGGTCGTCCAAGGCCCTTGAGCGGTGCCACCTTCTTTCGCGCTTCCTTAGGAAGAGTAGTGAGGTTCGTAGTTCTGGGGAATACCATTGTGCTGTTTTCCTTCTTCTTGGTAATTTCTTTAATGCAGGTAGAAGCGCAGCAGAGCTGAAGCTTTTGTTCCAGGTGTGAATCAGCGAGTCAAGGTTGTGTGATGCCGAGCTGAAGTTTGGTAGGACCTCATTGATGATCTCCTCCTTGTTGAAGAGCCAGAATCGTTGTTTAAGTTCTGCGGAAGTATCAGCTGCCTTTGGAGGGGTGTTGTGACTTTGGTGTATAGGCATCTGGAAGTTAATTAAGCTGTGGTCAGACCATGGGACTGGAGTGATGGTTATGGCGGGGTTGAAGTTTGGGCTTAAGGCTGGTATTGGAGCAAAGACGAGGTCCAATTTATTTCCCTTTGAGTGGGTAGGGGCATCGATTATCTGTTTGTAACCCAACTCAGTGAGTGCTTTGAGGAAGGCTTTGGAGTGGGTGCTTCGGAGAGCTGGTAGGTTAAAGTCGCCTATTAACCAGTTTGGTATTTTTGGGTTCTTGGGGTTGCAAGCGAGGTCAATTATAATCAATAGGTCTTCAGGGGAAGGAGATGGGGATCTGTAGATGAGACAGAGGGAGCTGTATTTGTTGGTTATGTTGATTGAATCCAGATGTGTAGTACTGGTGGAGGCGAGTAGTTGAAATTGTAGCTCTGTCTTTACAAGGATGAAGGTATCTCCACCTCTTCGGTTGGTTCTGTGGCAGGTGTGGATTGTGAAGTTGGGAGGGATGAGGTGGTTGAGCAGGACTGAGTCTGATTTGGACAGTCATGATTCTGTGACCAGTAGAATGCCTAGGTCGTATTTGAGAATAAGATCAGAGATAGCTGGCCATTTCTTGCGGACTGAGCGTGTATTTATGAGGGTGCATTTCAAGTTGAGAGGTTTTATGTGCTTCTCTTCTTTGGACTTTGTGGTGTGTTGAAGGGATATGTAGAGCAAATGTGGGTGTAAGTTATGTTTGGTCCCTACTGGTGGTCGATGTGGGCCTTGTAGGACTGGTATGGGACTGCTTGTTGCTACTTTATTGATAGTTGATGCAAGTAGGTTAAAGTTGTCCACAATTTCAATTTCTTCTCCCTCAACGATGAACTTATTGATTTTGCCAGTTGTCATGATCTTTGTCTTCTTTACATTAAGGTGCAGGCCCATTTTAAGACTATGTTTCTGGATCGTGAGAAGTAAATGTTTGAGATCATCTTCACTTTCAGCCAGAAATGTGGTATCATCAGCATAGCGAAGGTTGTTGATGAGTCTTCCACGAATCTTCATACCTCTGTTGTCGTCATACAATCTTGCTTATCTGATGATTTGTTCTGCATATAAATTAAACAGGTAGGGGGAAAGTATGCAGCTTTGTTGTACACCTTTGCTTATTTTAAACCATTCTGTTTCTCCTTGTTCCGTTCGAACGGTTGCTTCTTGATCAATGTACAGATTGTGCAAGAGAGCAAGAGAACAATCAGATGTTCTGGAATACCCATGCTTCTTAACGTGGCCCAGAGTTTCTCATGGTTTACACAGTTAAAAGTCTTGCTGTAGTCGATAAAGCACAAATAGATAACCTTTTGGTATTCTTTAGTCTTTTCAAGGATCCATCTCACATCGGCGATGATGTCTCTCGTTCTTCACCCTTTCCTGAACCCTGCTTGCACTTCTTGTTCCAGGTATGGTTGTAGTCTCTGTTGAATAATATTCAGTAGAATCTTGCTGGCATGTGGGATTAGAGAAATTGTGCAATAATTTCCACAGTCAGTTGGATCACCTTTCTTTAGTATTGGTATAAACACAGATCTTTTCCAGTCAGCTGGTCATGATGTTGTCTTCCAAATTTCTTGGCAGAGCCTTGTAAGTATGGTAACAGCTGCATCAGATTGCTTTAATGTTGTTGTTAAGTGCCGTCGAGTCGGAGTCGACTCATGGTGACCCTCTGGATAGCTATCCTAAATTGTGTTCGGTCTTCAGTCAGGCGGCTCATTGTTGACAGACTGGTACCCATAGCTGCTGTTATTGTATCGATCCATCTCATTGCTGGCCTTCCTCTTTTGTGTTGACCTTCTATCTTGCCAAGCATGATGTCTTTCTCTAATGATCTCTCTCTCCGCATGATGTGTCCAAAGTATGAAAGTCAAAGTCTTGTCATCTGAGCTTCTAAAGAAAGCTTAGGTTTGATCTCCACTAGTACAGACTGGTTTGTTCTTCAGGCAGTCCATGGTATACACAGTATTCGCCACCAACACCATAATTGAAAGGCATCAATTTTCTTCCTGTCTATCTTTTTCACTGTCCAGCTTTCACATCCATATGATGTTATTGAAAATACCATGGCTTGAACAAGTCGAATCTTTGTATGGAGAGAGACATCACTGCTCTTCAGAATCTTATCTAGGTCTTTCATAGCCATTCTGCCAAGAGCAATGCGTCGTCTGATTTCTTGACTGCTTGTTGCTTCTTTATTGATCCAAGTTGATCCAAGTAGGTTAAAGTTATTCACGATTTCAATTTCTTCTCCTTCGACGCTGAACCTGTTGATTATGCCAGTTGTCATGATCTTTGTCTTCTTTACATTAAGGTGCAGGCCCATTTTGAGACTATGTTCTTTGATTGTGAGAAGCAAATGTTTCAGATCATCTTCACTTTCCGCCAGTAATGTGGTATCATCAGCATAGCGAAGGTTGTTGATGAGTCTTCCACCAATCTTCACACCTCTGTTGTCTTCATACAATCCTGCTTCTCTGATGATTTGTTCTGCATATAAATTAAACAGGTAGGGGGAAAGTATGCAGCCTTGTCTTACACCTTTGCTTATTTTAAACCATTCTGTTTCTCCTTGTTCCGTTCGAACTTTTGCTTCTTGATCTATGTACAGATTGTGCAAGAGAACGATCAGGTGTTCTGGTATACCCATGCTTCTTAATGTGGCCCAGAGTTTCTCATGGTTTACACAGTCAAAAGCTTTGCTATGTTTATGTTTATGTTTATTAAAACTTGATCGACCGCTCTTCAAAATAGGATTAGAGCGGTTTACAATAAATAAAAACCATAAAAGTAAGGCACAAGGCCAGAAAAGGAAAAGAAGTTACAATTCATAAAAACAGAGTGGGCTGAGGAACAGTAGAGGGAAGAGAGTAGAGTTATAAGGGAGAGGAGGTGGGGAGGTTAAAGGCTAGGGAAAAAAGGTTGTTTTTTAGCTGTTGCTTGAATGCTGCGTGACAGGGTTCTAGGCGGAGAGAAGTGGGAAGGGAGTTGCAAAGTGCAGGACCTATGAAGAAGAAAGCACAAATAGATATCCTTTTGGTATTCTTTAGTCTTTTCAAGGATCCATCTCACATCCGCAATGATGTCTCTCATTCCTCATCCTTTTCTGAACCCTGCTTGCACTTCAGGTAGTTCTTGTTCCAGGTATGACTGTAGCCTCTTTTGAATAATCTTCAGTAGAATCTTGCTGGCATGTGGGATCAGAGCGATTGTGCGATAATTTCCACAGTCAGTTGGATCACCTTTCTTTAGTATTGGTATAAACACAGATCTTTTCCAGTCAGTTGGCCATGATGCTGTCTTCCATATTTCTTGGCAGAGCCTTGTAAGTACGGTAACAGCTGCATCAGATTGCTTTAATACTTCTATGGGAATGCCATCAATGCCTGGTGCTTTGTTCTTTGATAAGGCTTTCAATGCTGCTTCGACTTCTTCTTTCATCACCAATGGTTCCGGATCATAAGGTACAGGTTGAAACAGCTGTTGGTCCACTTGATCTTTATCATATAAAAACTCTGTATATTCTTTCCACTTTTTCTTGATCTTCTCAGCATCATTCAACATAGAACCTTGAGCATCTTGTAACATTCCAATTCGAGGCTGGAATTTTTTCTTTAACTCTCATAGCTTTGGGAAAGCCTATCTTGTTCTTCCTCTAATAGTTTCTGCTTCTATTTCCTTGCATGTGTCATTGTAGTACTTTTCCTTGTCCTGTCTTGCTGTGTGTTGGAAATCTCTGTTGAGTTCTGCGTTTGTCTTTCTTTCTCCTCTTTCGTCTAGCGGGGTTTTTCAGAGCAATCAAAATGCCTATTAGTTACAAACTTTGCTCCATTCTCTCACCATATCAAAAAACACTCTGTTATTCGAGGAACAGGTCTCAGACTAATACGGGGAGGAATCTTATGAGGCATAGCCCCTGAACACCAATCCCCTTCTTTGCATCAAGGACCTGTGGTTTCCTCCTTTATTTTATAATTCAACTCTGTGTCAATGTCAATGTTACCTAATTGTGCAAAAACCAGTTGTTGTTTATCATTCTTATCATTCTAGTATAGTGCGTCCCCAATTATGTACAACACCCAACAATACCCGTTCTCTTCATCTGCATTTGTATTTAGTTTACACTGTTCAATTCATCTGCATATGTACATAGTTTACCTTGTGCAATTCAACTGCATATGTATATAGTTTACCCTGCGCAATTCAACTACATATGTATATAGTTTACCCTGTGCAACTCATCTGCATATGTATATAGTTTACCCTGTGCAATTCAACTGCATATGTATATAGTTTACCCTGTTCTCCAAGTTTTCCAACATTTCCTGTTCAATGTAATGACCAGACATTTGTTTAGTGTCGGATTTTGCTTGTTCTATGTAAACCGCGCTGATCGCAAATAGTGCGGTATATAAGAAACGTAAATGAATAAATAAAATAAAAATAAATTGTACTGCAAAAATTAAACTTTCTTCATATTATAGTCATACACAGCACTTGCAATAATGAAAAATAGAAAATAGCAGCTGGAAATGCTTATCGTAATATCAGAACTGAATCCCAACGCAAAACATTAGCGCTTGTGCGTTTCTCCGTGCAAGCGGTTTCATTGGGGGAATCTGAACTCAATGACGACACGCAGCTTCTTCATAATATTATCTCTGATCTCATTCTTTCCGAATCGCCATTCTCAAAAAACGCTGCGCTTTCTCCTCTGGCTTTAGCTTCTCTGCGTTTCTGAGCAATTTTCAGAGTTTCTTCCGTCATTCATTTTGGTTGTTTTTGCTTTTTCATCTTTTGTAGAGACTTCTCTCTTTCTTCCAACACAACCTTCTTGATGTCATCTCATAACTCTTCTGGAGCTCTGTCATTTGTATCTAATTTAAATTTTCTATTTATTGAATTTATTATTAACAATCAAGACATAATCTCAAATAGAAAAGAGATACAGTGGCATAAATTACCAAAATACAGAAAAAGGAAAAATATAACCACAGTCTCTTGTAGTCCACATCTGAAAGAGGGAGAGGAGGAAATAAAAACCTTAGGCCAGAAAACCCAGGCACGTATCAAGAACAAAAAAAAAAGTATATAGAAAACTAAGATAGACACCAAGGTCTCCAAGACTATCCTAATATAAAGAGAGACTATCCAATGCCATCTAGCCTGACTCAGTTTTCTGGGGGAGTGGTCTAACTAAGATGGTAGCCATGTTTTGCTGCTAATCGGATACCTAAACGAAAGGGGAAAGCGAGGGTTTTTCCCTCGGAGCCCTTACCTTTTATCTGTGGTCCTATGGATCATTTTGTTGAAGTTTCCCAAGAGAAGAAACAGGAGATTCAGACCGGCTTGGCGGCAGCATCGGAGGAAGGAATGCTGCTGAATTTGGACCTTGATACTTCTCTGTCTCCTGTTCAAAGAGTGCCACCGTAATGTCCAGCTTCCCTGTGCCTTTCCCCAGTGAGTCAAGCGTTGCTTGTTCTAGTGAAGGGTGAATAGGCTGATGTCTTTTGAGGGGACAGAAGCAGTGACTCGGCACAAGTGACCCCCGTGGAGTTCGGGGAGGGTTTGGGCAGTTTGTCGTCGGCTGAGCCTCGCCTGACTAGCAAGATAGCTTCTGAGGAAACTTTTCCTACCTCCACTGCAAGTCCTACGCCGACTTTGACGCTTCCTTCTCGCCCTCAGGTGTTTACTCTGGAGCTCATATGGGAAACTATTGTATCTCTTTCTGAAGCAGTGACTAAGCAAACTCTTGTTGTTGCTTCTAAGGCTCAGGAAAATTCTGTTCGCATAGATGCTAATATTAAATGTTTGGATATTGTCAAATTACAGTTGGAGGATTATAGCAGTCGCTTGAAAAGAATATCTGATGTGAATACTGGACTGGTTAAAGATAATCTGGCTCTTTGATATAAGCTGGAGGTGTTGGATAATGCCGCATGGACTACAAATCTTCGGCTATTAAACTTTCCTAAGATGCAAGCTGTTTCTGCTTTGGATATGTTTAAGCAATATTTAATGGAAGTTTTGAAAGTACCTTCAGATTTAATTCCACCCTTAACTAAGGTCTATTATCTCCCTACAGGGAAAAAGGCGCCAGCGACCGCAAGAGAAGATTCTATTTTGGAAGATTTGAATGTCTCAGAGCTTTTGGATAGCTCTGTGGTTGGCGAAAATTATATTCCTGCTACTTTGTTGATTTCCCGCGCCTTATTGTCAGATAAAGATTGGCTTCTCAAGATGTTTTTCAAGAAATGGAGGGAAACCTTTTGTGGTTTTACTATATCTATGTTTCCAGATATTGCAAAAGAGACACAAAAGAGAAGGAAGTTGTTTCTCCTTCATAAATCTGGAGTTTTGCATATTGGGGGCACTTTTCATTTAAGATTTCCTTGTAAATGTTTGGTATTTTATGATTCTGTTAAATATGTTTTCTCTCAACCTACTGACCTTGTTGCTTTCATTAATGCTAAACTTTCACTTAAAGAGTCAGGCTAGATGGCATTGGATAGTCATTTGTATCTAAAGCAGCAAATCGATTTTGCAGGCCGTCTTTAAATTCCAGTGGTATATTCTCAAGGTCATATTTTGCCACATTCATGAGTGGCTTGCTCTTTTTCAACTTTAGCTTGAGTTTGCATACTATATTGGTTGGTGATCTGTACCACAGTCAGCTTTGTTGATGTTAGAGAGCTTTTCCATCGTTGACTTCCACAGATGTAGTCAATTTGATTTTTGTACAATCCATTGGGTGAAATCCATGTGCAGTTGCCGCTTGTGTTGCTGGAAGAAAGTGTTTGAGATGAATAGATTGTTAGTCTTGCAGAATTCTATCAGTCTTTCTTCAGCTTCATTTCTGTTGCCAAGTCTATATTTTCCAACCACTTTGCCTTCTTCTTTGTTGCCAACATTTGCGTTCCAGTCACCCATGACTATCAGGATGTCCTGCTTGCATGTTCTGTCAATTTCAGCTTGTACTTGTTCATAGAACTTATCAATTTCATCCACTTCTACAGCTGTTGTTGGGGCATATACTTGAATTAAAGTTGTGTTGATAGGCATTCGTCATAGATGAATAGAGATTAAGGGTTCACTGACTGCATTGTATTTCATTACAGTTTTTGCAAGTTTCTTCTTTATTATAAATGCAACACCATTTCTTCTTTGTCTTTCATTTCCAGCATAGTAGACCATGTGATCATCTGATGCAAAGAGCCCGATGCCAATCCATATTAGTTCACTGACACCCAACAAATCAAGTTGTACATGTTCCATTTCATTCTTGACCACCTCCAACTTCTCTTGGTTCATGCTTCGTACGTTCCATGTCCCAATATGGAAGACATCTTTACAGCTTTTGGCTCTCATTTCATGCGCAGGTACATCAGCAGTCAGACGTCCTGAGGGCTTTGATCCAACCACATCATAAATGCTGGCTTTACTCTAAACAGTCTTCAGCTCCTCCCCAGTAGCTAGTTGAGTGCCTTCCAACCTGGGGGTCTCATCTTCCAGCACTATAGTGCAATTTGTTTTGTTGTGACTATCCATTGGGTTTTCATGGCAAGATACAGAAGTAGATTGCCGGGCCTTTCCTCTGCGCAGTTTAAGTTTAGTGTTGTTGCTGTTGTCATTTTTTTTTCATGTATCACCATGGTTAAATTTTATTATAGCAATGAGTCTCAAAAGCTAAAAGTGGCTGGGGCCTCTCTGGATGTCTGAGAAGGCCTGCTGATGACCTAATAAGTAATGCTAAAAGAGCCTTTCTTCTCTGCAGCACTGAACCATCAGTGTCTCGATCCTCCCTTCCACCTCATATCCAATAAAATTTACTATAGGAGACATATAAGTCACCTTAGCATGGTCTTTTATATGAATAATCTTTGTTAGCACTATGAAAGGTTGTATTTGTGTGTGTGTCTAGCCACTTTTGGGTCTATAATTGGAAGGACAATTTTCAAAAGCCATTTACCCAGGTAAACACCAATTTGCCATGAGAAAAGAGCTGTTAGAAAATTTCACACCCTTAATCCAACTAAACGTATACACAGTGTACCTACTTTTAGGCCAGTTAAGGGAAGACATTCCCTAGGTGTGTTTTAAGTGGGATCGAAATGTATGTATGCTGTTTGCTAGCCAAAAAAAAAAAAAAGCATGTGTAAAGTCCATAGTCCAGTTGTACACTAGGGCAATTTTCCAAGGAAAGTATATATGACTTGTTCCCCTTGAAAATCTGTGCCAAATCCATTTCACAAGCTGTTTAGAAAATTGCCAATTATGGGATAAATTTATAAGGGCTTTTCCACATGTAAATCCTGCTTTATATATGGAAAATGACTTCTATAAAATCACCCAGCAATATACATCAATAAAACAAACAATGCCCTGAAGAATTGCGCATACATTTAAGCAAACCACATGCTGGCCTTCCCTGGCAAAGTCTGAGTGGACCAGGAGTGGATTTGTGATGCATGCATGCATTTTATAAAATGCACTGGTACACATATAAAGCATACAACATTTACACCATCTTCAGAGCAAGTGCAAATTTGTGTGTTTGAATCTACATGCAAGGATAGCTGGTTCCACGTGCCTATTTCATAAAGGCACTTGTGTATATTTGTTGCCTTTATAAAATAATGATAAAATAAGTCCCTTCTTAGACTTTCAAAATAGACATTCTGTTAGAAAATTAGCATCTCCCTCACATGAATAGCGTCATGACCATTCAAGCAGAAAAATATTTAAAAAGTATATTTGACATTTTCACAAGTCTTTCCACCAGTCTTCCTCCAAGGAAATCATCAAATTGTTTTATTGCTTTTATTAGTTTTATTGAAATGTATATAAAGTTTTTTTAAGCTAATGGGCTTCCATATAGAAGGAAAGGACAAGCCAACATTCAAAACGTAAACTGCTATTACATAAAACATAAGAAATGCCATACTGGCTCAGACCAAGATTCAAGCCCAGTATCCTGTTTCCAACAGTGGCCAATCCAGGTCACAAGTACAGTTCTGGTCAATATTATTGGCACCCTTGTACAATATCTTGAGAAATAATTGGAAATATTCCAACTATATGCCATCATAATATTTTAATAGTATGTTCAAAAGTATACAACAAAAAAAAAGATGTATGTGCAACTTAGACTCAGTAATTTCTGAGAAAAAAAGCAAAATATGACATGGACAGGATTAATGGCAACTTCACTAATATTTGATTGCACAACCCTTAGCAGTGATGACAGCCTCCAAATGCTTCTTGTAGCTATCTATAAGTTTCTTACATCTGTCAGCTGGTAGTTTCTTCCACTCCTCATCTGCGATTTGTTTCCAGCTCATGAATGTTTTCTGGATTCCTTTTACCAATAGCAGATTTCAACACCTTCCAAAGTTTCTCGATTGGATTGAGATCAGAACTCATTGCTGGCCAGTTTAAAACAGTCCATTTGTTCCTTTTTGACCATTCCTTTGTACTTTTGCATGTATGTTTTGGGTCATTGTCCTGCTGGAAGACCCATGACCTTTGACCCAGACCTAGCTTTCTGACACTAGGTAGCACATTTTGCTCCAAAATACCATGGTAGTCCTGTGTCTTCATGATCCCTTTAAGACGTTCCAGGCCTCCAGTTCCTGAGGCAGCAAAACATTTCCACAACATTATGGAACCTCCACCATATTTAACTGTAGGAAGGGTGTATTTTTTCCTTTTAAGCTTCATTTCTTTGCCTGTAAATGTATCGCTGATCTGCATTGCCAAAGAGCTCAAGTTTGGTTTCATCTATCCACAGAACATTTTCCCTAAAGGATTGTGGATTCTCAAGACGGATTTGGGCAAAGGTCATGTGTGCCTTTTATGTCTGTCTTTGAGCAGTGGGATCCTCCTTGGCCTTCACCCATGAAGTCCTTCTTTGTTTAGTGCGCGGCGTATGGTGCGGATTGAAACCACCACTCCAGATTGCCCCAGGTCAGCCTTAAGCTCTTTGGATGTTGTATGTGGTGTTGATCAAATAGCTCAAACTAACCTTCAAAGACTTCTTGGTTTAATTTTTCTCCGCCCAAAATGTCCTCAGAGGTTCTTGACATTCCTGTGAGCAGAAAACATCTTAATAACATTGCAAGCTGTAGACACAGGAATCCCAAGGTTTTTGGAGATGGCTTTGTATCTCTGAAGTTTGATGATAATGACTTTTCTGATGGTCTCTGGCAGTTCTCTTATCTTCACCATTGTGAGTGAATATGGCCATTTTAAACAGTAGAGCTATCATTCATTGGTTGATTCAAGTCATATGAGTACTGATAATTGATCACAAATGCAATGTGTACCCTCAAGTCAGTTCTGAGTCCTGGTGACCCAGAAGCTCCTGGGGTTTTTGGCAGTGTGACTGGAAGTAGATTGCCAGGCCTTTCTTCCAAGGGTTAAGTGACTTGCCCAAGGACACAAGGAGTGCTAGTGGGAATCAAACCCTGGTTGTTTGGTTACCAAGCCAGTGTTTGAACCACTAGGCTACTCCTCCACTCTTACAATTGATCACAGGTGCTTTTAATTTTTCTGCAATGGGAATGTGGTTCTTCTGTTCAAACTGGTTTGAACTGTTTATAAGGGTGCCAATAGTCATGTCCTAAAAACTAAAAATATATAAAACCCCAAAATATTACCATCTATGTTTTCCTTAATTTAAGGTGAAATTTCCCCAAAATCTTACCTTCCCGTGCCTTTCTAAAAGGATTACTACCAAATCATTTTTTTGTCAGATCACCCACCATGAGAGGACTCCCTCTCCTCCAGTAGGTCTTCCTTTTAATCAATTTTTTAAAAAAGCTGAAAAACAGCTTTCCAATGTGAAATAAGCACCCACAAGAGTGTTCCCACCAAAATTATAAATCCATGCCACTCCAGTCCAACGATGGTTTAAAAAACGCTATACGTCAGCTCTTCTCATTGTAATGCGGTTGAACAAACTACACTTCTGCTGGCGATATTTAAGAGGAATAAAGTGGCACAAAACACCACAATATGGCAACTAAAACAGCAGAACTCAAAACTTCTTTCAATCCAATTTACTTAACTGAAATGATGCTGGTTATAGCTGCCAAACCATGAATGTTCAATTGGGTACTGCAACACAATGCCGTGTTTCAAGCTTTTCTCCCTCTTAGCTTTTTCTCAAGCAATGTGACCCAATTGTATTTCCTGTTTTGGTTTTATTGGTCCAAAAAAATTCAAACAGCACATGGGTTGAATTCATGCAATTAGGCATCCAATTTAAAGCAAAGGCTAATGAAAAGAAAAAATCACACTAATGGAATGACCACCACGCAGTCTCAGAATTATGACCATGGGGAGATACGGACTTGCTCCCACGGTGCAGAATCAGGTCCTAATGGGCCCAACCTGGTCGAGGTCATCCAGATGGCCTAGACATGCCCCTTCTAGGATCAGGCTCCATGTCCATAACTTTGCACTTTTCCACATAAAATTTCATCTGCCATTTGGACGTCCGGTCTTCGAATTTATCAAGGACCTCTTGCAATTTTTCACAATCCTCTTGTGTTTTTAATAACTTTGAATAATTTTGTGTCATCTGAAAATTTGTTCACCTCACTCGTTATTCCCATTTCCAGGTCATTTATGAAGATGTTAAAAAGCAGTGGGCCTAGCATAGATTCCTGGGGTACTTCACTATTTGCCTTTCTCCACTGAGAAAATTGGTCATTTAGCCATACCCTCTGCTTTCTATCTTTTAGCCAATTCCTGATGCACAATAGTTACTTTTATCTTTATTGGAACCTTTCTATCGGGATTCCCTAACTTCCCTCTTTTGCTAGTATCCTTCAAGGATACATCCTTCTGAACTAGGCACCCTTGGGCTACTGTCAGCTGTCCCCTCTTATCTAGTTTAGTGGTTCTCAAGCCAGTCCTCTGGGACCCCCAGGCCAGTCAGGTTTTCAGGATATCCACAATGAATATGCATGAGATAGATCTGCATACAATGGAAGCAGTGTATGCAGATCTATCTCATGCATAGTCAATTTGGAATTCCTGAAAACCTGACTGGCCTGGGGGTCCCAGAGGACTGACTTGAGAATCACTGATCTAGTTTAAAAGCTGCTCTATTTCCTCTTTAAAGTTTAATGCCAGCAGCTTGGTTCCATCCCACTTAAGGTGGAACCCATCCTTTTGGAAAAGCCCCTCCCTTCCCCAGAATGTTGCCCAGTTCATAACAAATGCAAAACTCTCTTCTTTGCAACATCATCTCACTAATGCATTGAGACTCTGGAGCTCTGCCTGCCTTTTGCGTCCAGTGTATGGAACAGGAAGCATTTCAGAAAACGCTATTCTGGAAGTTGTGAATTTCAACTTTCTACATAAAAGCCTAAATTTGACTTCCAGAAACTACCTCCCACACTTTCCTATGGCCACAGTTACTGAAAACACAGTAAATATGAACTAGAAGTGGAAGATTTACCAAGAAAAGCAAGTGAAAGAAGCAAGGGGGAAAAAGAAGGAGGTGCGATAGGTGACTCATTATGGTGTACTTATAGATTGCTTTTCTTGAACAGAAGAACAGCCCAAAGATTTCACAATAAACTATAATAAATGATTAAATGCACCCTAATAATCCAAATATATCATAATAAATTACCCCAGCAATTAAATGAATTTATAGTCTATTATAGAGTGGAGGAGTAGCCTAGTGGTTAGGGCAACAGTCTAGTACCAAAGTGATCAGGATTTAATTCCCACTGGCACTCCTTGTGACCTTGGCAAGTCAGTTTATCCTCCATTGCCTCAGAAGAAAAGGCCTGACAATCTACATCCAATCATACCTTGCCAAGCAAACTCTGGGGCTGCTGGGTTGCCAGGAGTAAGCATTGACTTGACGGCACTTAAAAAAAAGTTAATTAAGAAAATGTGTTGAACTACATTGCAATATACAGAAGCTAGGAACAAACTACCTAGTTATGCATTATGATAAATTAGATTGGGCATGAATAATGATGGGTGGGAGAGGTATTATCTTTGAATTTGTTAACTGTACCTCTTCAGTTCTCTATTGATACTGTGTTAGATATTCAGGGAGATAGTAAGAACAAGAGTTGTAAGCTGGTTCGGTCTCACTGGTTGAGTAATTTTATACCAAGTAAGAGAGTGAAAGGAGAGGACTGGAGATTTGAAAGAAAGTATAGTTTGTTTAATGCATGCTCTGCAAAAAATAAGATTGATGTCTTTCTTGATTTAATAGAACACGAAAATCTTGACTGTTTGGGGATTACCAAATCATGGCTACATGCTGCTGATAAAGTATTATTGAATTAACTTTGTTCATTAGGGTTTGTTTGGATTAACAGTTTGAGGGAAAAACGTAGAAGAGAGGGAGTTGTCTTTAGGTCAGAATTACAGTTTAAACAACAACTGAGACAAACGTAAGGTCAGAATATATTTTTATTATAGGTAAGAAATTGAAATCTTTTTGCTATATAGGACACTGGGGAATAATAGGGTTAGTCCAGAGGGCTTCTTGGATTTAACTGCAGAAGCAATGCTATTGGTACCTAGTGGTAGAAAAGATGGTTTTAGCCTTGATTGAGAAAACTTAGATCTAGACAATATGTAGCTAATTCTCTGATGTTGCTGGAGGTATTGTAGATTTGATTTTTTGTAATTTTAAAGATTCTGATGATGATTCTGTAGATGTGAATAACTTACTTATTTATCCAGTTCTGTGGTCAGATCATAGATCATTTTATACTTTTGATGTGAGAGGAATTTGGGATAAGAACCTCTCTCCCCCTCCCCTTCACTTGCTCATCTGGAATCCACCCGATCCTCTGCTTTCTTTTTCTTGGGCCACCTTTTTAGGGAACTCACTCCCATCAGATCTTTGCCTCAAGCTCTTCTTTCCTGCTTTAAAGCAATGTTAAAAACCCACCTTTTCTCCCTTGCCTTTGACCTTCCCCTCTCTCTTTCCTAATTTTCTGCCTTGGTTCCCTCTAGTCTAGCACTCTATTACTTCCTCTATCTGCTCTTCTCTTTCCTGTCTTTACAATGGCATTCCATTTCCTTTAACTTGTTTCTTGTAGTAACTTGTTTTATATTATAAACCGCTCTGATGCCTTGGCATTGGGTGCTATATCAAGTGCCACAATAGAGATAAAGATAAAGAAGGTTGTAATGTCACATCTTGCAGTAAAATTCTCCTTACTGATTTGTTGGGATTCGTTGTGACCTTGCTTGGATCATGATCAATCTTTTCTTGGTACAAACCTGGTGGGACAATGATAGGATAAAGGAATGGCTTTCCTTGTGTAGCCTTAAATCAGATATCTGAGTGGGCCCACGGTTCAGGTAAAACCTACTGGCCAGGGACACTTATGATAGTCAGCTACTTGGAATAGAAATACTTACATTGCAGGGGACCTGAGTCTCCAGGTTACGTTAGTTGCAAAGGTATCAAGACCTTTTGCACAGGAGGCAGATATATAGAGATACAAACGTTTTTTGAGTTGTTTTTTTTGGGATCATTCTGCTCCAAAGTTTGTTTGGAGCATGCCTGCTGCCAGGGAGGGACTAATTTAGATCATCTTACACCTGGCCCCACATACCGGTCAGAGCTAGACTGCATAGCCAGCGTGGACCTCACACAGCTAAGCTTACACCTTTATACCTTATCTCTGCTGGTTTCTTGAATTTAACTGCTGGTTATACTTTAAGATTTGGGGATATTGCTAATATAGATTGCTAACTGTTATACATTAAGCTTGAGGATATTCTGACTGCCTGCTTTCCTTGTGTAGCCTTAAATCAGATATCTGAGTGGGCCCACAGTTCAGGTAAAGCCTATTGGCCAGAGACACTTAGGTGGATCCCTGCACAAATAGCCAGGTGATTTATAATAGTGGCAGTTGAGCGTGAGCACAGATCCTTCCTGCTCTACTGGATCATCCAGTCAGCGGCATCCCTGGAATTTAAACCGCAGCACTCTGCGACGCAGGATGGGGATCCCTGTAGAAGCAGCCAGGTGATCTATAACAGCGGCAGTTGAACGCAAGCGCAGATCCTCCCTGCTCTACCAGATCTGCCAGTCACTGGCATTCCTGGACTTTAAACTGCAGCACCCTTCAACACAGGATGGGGATCCCTGCACAAGCAGCCAGGTGATTTATAACAGTGGCAGTTGAGCACGAGTGCAGTTCCTCCCTGCTCTGCCAGATCAGCCAGTCACCAGCATCCCTGGACTTTAAACCTGTACTATAGAGAGAAAACTACTATAGTGTTAATGGAGAAACCTGACGAGTACTGGACTGATCTGTATGGAAAAGCTTAAGAATAAATAACATATCACTGTACACTCCAGCACTCTGCAACAACAGTCAGAGTCTAACCGATCACTCAACATTACTACATGCAACTAAGTCCTCGCTACTAACTACACTGCTTGCTGTCAAAAGAAACATAAGCACCATAGATCGCAACAGTCCCACATTTTTCATATTGCACTTCCCCTCTCTTCAGACTCTTTAGCATGGCAATTATGTCTTTCATCCTCACACACATTCACCTGACCACTCTTCTCCTCTCCCCCAATATCTCCCTATCCTCAATTCAATTTATACCAATCATTCACTCATACACACTTCTCCCAGTATACCACTCCAACACCAGACATAGACCAAGAATGCGCCAACATGTCATCCATATTAAGCCACACTCATGCAATGTAACCATACCCTTACAAATGTCTGCAAGCAATCTCCCACCCATCAAATGCATACTGCTTAATGCTCACTCTGCACGATATAAAACTCAAATCAGTGACTACCTAACAGATAACCAAATTGACATCTTATGTGTTACTGAATCTTGCTTCACAGACTCTGACAACATACTAAAGAACCAACTAATTACACACAGGCACTTTCTTTTCAGTTCCACGAGGACACAACGCAGAAGTGGTGGTGTATTCATCATTGCAAAAAATACCCCTCAATTTCCACTCAGACAGGGGATTAGATATGATAGCAATTTTGAACAATTACATGCCACTCTTATTTGCATATAGATCTCCAAGCACAAGCTCAGATGACCTAGACATACTCCTAGTAGCAACCTCAATCTTCCCTCAGCCCCTACTAAAGCATCAAAAGCGTTCTTAGATGCTCTGGATACTATGGAATACACACAGGTCATCTCACAACCCACAAACAGCAAGGGTAACATACTGGATATGATATTTGTACCCAGTTTCTGCTTAAAACCTATACTTTCATATATACATTCAACTACCAGAGACTACATACATACATACAGCAAGATGGTATTCCCCCTGCCTCAAAGACCTGAAGCACAAACTAAGAGCTCTGGAAAGAAGGTGGACATGCTCCAAATCTATTTACAATCTTAACAACGACACTGCCAAACTACATGAATACCAGGTAGCTATAAATAAAGCTAAGGAAGAATATCACTCCAAGCTACTCCAAAGCTCCTTAAACTGCCCACAGGAGCTCTTTGAAATAGTTAAATCATTAACAAAAGAGCCCTCATTGCAGAAGGAAGAATTACACATAACGCGTCAACTAATGGCAAACCACTTTCAGTCTCTTACCTGCCCATCAAATAAGTCCCCCCCCCCCCACCACTGAATCTATCTCTCCATCACACAAGCATAGAGAAAATGCAATCACCTGGGAATTCTTCTTCACCATCACAGACAAGCAACTGGACAAAATTATCACAAGTATTAACACCACAACATCTCCGCTCAATCCCTGTCAGTAAGTTGGATTTAATTTGCTCGAGCAGAGCTTTCCCCTATAATTCTAAAAATTGCTCAGCTATCTCTATCTCAAAGTTACTTACCCATAGACCTAAAAATCGCATCCATCCACCAAATAAGAAAGGTCACAGGAAATGACCCCAAACAACCAACATCTTACAGACCAATCGCCAGCATCCAATTTCTGGTAAAGATAATAGAGAAGATAGCACAGATACAGCTCTGAGATAATATAGACTGTCACTTCCCCCTAGACCAACAGCAATATGGTTTAAGACCCCATCATGGAGCTGAATCTCTAATGGTGGTTCTTATAGACAATCTAATAAAGGGCACTGATAAGCGTAATAAAGGTTTCATACTAATAAAGGTTTCAATAGCTACACACCTTTGATATTCATGAGCATATGTTGTACTACCTGTATATATCTGTATATAGTTACCCTGTCCTGTTCTAACTGTATCTAGTTACACTGCTTAACTACATTTAGTTACATTGTTATAGCTGTACTTTAGATAACTGTTATATTGTAAGTCCAGTACAGATATTCTGCACTGAACAGTTTTGTTCGATGTAAACCGCACTGATGCTGAAGAGCGCGGTATATAAGAAAATTAAATAAATAAATAAATAAACAAATACTTATCTTCATTGATATTAAAGCAGCATTTGACTCAATCCCACACAACGTAATCATCCAAAGACTTCAAGACACAGGCCTAATAGGCATCATACTTAACTGATTCAGATCCTACTTTTTAAATCGACAACTTCAGGTAAAAAATAGGTAAAGAAAGATCGGTCCCATATACTCAACTTCAGGGGGTACCTCAGGGATCCACCTTATCTTTTCTATTATTTAACATCTTTTTACAACCAGTTTGCACTATTATAAGTGTGCACAATATACTATATCAGGTTTATGCAGATGACGTCATGTTATATGTCACAATCAATACCATTAAGCCTACAATCACCAGCATTAAGAGATGCTTCACCGCATCACCAATTGCTTATCATTGCACAACCTTGAAATAAACCACAATAAAACAGACGTACTCTATGTCACCAAAACCAGAAACTTCACTCTGCCTGAATTCATAACTATTGCTGGAAAGCGACTACAGGTCAAATACGAAGCGACTACACGTCAATCTGGGAGCCATCATTGATCAACATCTCTCTCTGTTATCCCATATCAACAACATTACCAGGAACATATACTACAAGTTTAAATCACTGCGGCACCTCAAGTATTTACTTGACTACAGCAACTTCCACACTATTCTTCAAGCTCTCACCATCCCCTACATTGATTATTGCAACATCATCTTTCAAGGCCTCCCTAAATTTACCATTCACCCACTATAGCTAGCCTTGAACACAGCAGCACTCATTCTCTGCAATTCATCAAGAGCAGAACACATCACTCCCACACTCAAGCAGTTCCACTGAGAGAATTAAATACAAGTCCCTGCTTATGATCTTCAAAGCAACTCATAACTTCACTGCAATATATCTCCAGTCTCTTATACAAAAAATATCAAACAGGAGCAGAAGAGCTAGTTCACTTAGCACCCTATGCATACCTGTTCTAAATACCAAGACCTCCTGCACCACTTCAAAAAGAGCATTCTCTCTCTTTGCGCCAGCACCGTGGAATGCGATTCCTGACAACCTTCGTGCCACAAACGATTTAATGACTTTCAGAAGGATCCTTAAGGCACTCATCTTCCTTGAATGCTTTGCTGATGATGAAACATTATATACCCAGCACACTCAATTACGTATTTCACAGATCTAAGTAACCCCCATAATTTTCACCTCCCTCCTCTTTAATTTAATGTTCTATGTGAAGCTATGTTGGCCTTTTGTTTTATGTAAACCGCTTTGACTTTTAGATTTAGCAGTATATAAGCACAGCTAAATAAATAAATAATAAAGCTATGGAGGCCAATTCCAATCGCGGAACATCCTGGCTGTCTGGATGTCCAAAATCTGGATGGCCCGGATATGCACCTGATTCTGCTCTCGCAGGAGCTAGACAGCCCAAGGGAGCAGAATAGGGGCATAGGGCCAGAACGTCTCGGACGTGCCCCGATTCAGACATGCTAGATGTGCACAAATCCACCCAGCTTGCCCAGCCAGCTTCCTGCATGAAGCCGCAGTGCTGTGGCGTCCCGTTGCCATAGCACCGTAGCTCTGTGCAGGAGCCCCAATCACCCACACTGCCTTCAAAGGATGTTTTCTTCACCACCCGACTCCTGATTGGGCCTTCCGGGGCCAGGATTGTGATGCAGGGAACCCCTTCCCCTGCTTACCTGTGTCCTGGGGTTCTGGCATGGCTTTCCCCTGCCATTGGGGGGAACTTATTCCATCTCCGAGGTGGAATAAGTCTCTTGTCTAAATCACCCAGCCCGGACGTACAGGGCTGTCACTGGAATAGGCCCTGTATGTCCGGATTCAGAGTCACGCCTCCAGCCTGCCCTCAGTCTTCTCTGCCTGCCCCCTCCCACCCTCGTACAGAGCTCCCTGCACATATCTGCTGTATGTGTGGGGACTTCTTTGGCAGGAATACAACCCGAGTGTTTAGTGGGGAATAGACGTCTGACCAGGACTTGTATCATTGCTAAACGTGGATCAGAATCTACTCCTTACAGGGCAAAGTCCCTTGTGGACTAACATGGAAGCTGTACTACAGTATATTATCCATAAGTAATCATGAGCAGATTGAGAAGATAAAGAAAAGTCCAAGGTTAAGGCTAAGAAGGATGAGAGGAAACAATAAAGGATGAAATATTGAAAAAATAAAGCAACTTGGAATTCTTTGTGCTGAGCGGGAAGTGATGGTAGAACAGCAAGAATGTAACAGCAAAGAATAAGGAAATTAGGTATAAAGATGCCATGACTTATGGTCTGCCTTTGTCTTATGAACCAGGGATGTGCATGGGAAAAAACATCATTTAATTTTGTACTTTGTTTCATTACTTATTTGTTTCATGAATTTTTCATTTCACTTTCCTCGTTTAGTTTCATTTTCTCTCTGAACAAGCAGGATGATGTCCTCATATATGGGGATGTCACTGAAGGAGCCCTGCATGGGAACGACTTCCCAGCCCCTTCTGGAAGCTTTTGGAACAGTACCAGCATGCATGCACATTGGTTACTGCCACCACACATAATCTCCTCAGTCTTCAGTTTTCCAGGAATCCCTATGGACATGTGTCACCAGCAGTGTGTCAGAGTTTTGTGATTTCAATGCCATTACCATTCTTTTATTTCTTTTTTCTTGAGGATGTTTTGCCCTCTACCTCCTGCTGCTATTGTTTTTGCCCTGTTGTTCCTCCTTAGATAGGAAACATATATATGAAGTCACTTTAGAAGATCTTTTCATGCTTTGGACATCTGTAAATGGGCATAGAGACGTCCAAAACACAGATACATCTCCAGAGGCATTTTAGAAGCTGGCTCTGGGAACATCCCCAGTGTAAGGACATCCAAGTCTGAAAATGGGCCATGGTGGAGGAATCGCTAGGGTGTTCCCAGCAACCTGGACGTCCCTGTGTGATTTCAGAAATGTCATGGACATCTGGCATCGTTTCTAACTTTAGACCTACTCCAGGCATGAACAGTGCTTGTTTTGACTGAAAAACATCCAGAGGGTGTAGAGAAGAAGGCAGTCCTTCATTCCTTCTACACAGCAAAATATCAACAATAGCAGCAGTGGAATTTGAGCCATGGCTGCCCTGGTCCTAGCCTTAGCCCAGTACTCTAATCATTAGGCTATCCTAGACATCTGGGTTCTGAAATATGATTCTAAGGGTGTCTATGTAGAAGCCCATGCCGACGTCCATATTGAGCATGTCCATATTGAGTATGTGGTAATGGTGAAATTGTGTCTGCACCTTGACGTGCCTGCATTCTTTTCAGACATTCTGGCTTAGATGTCCCAGATTGTACTTGAATGTCCCTTCTAAAATTCCCCTCTAAATGACCAAAAACGACCTCTCTTAGGCCTCAGGCTTCCGGGCCAGGAGATTTTTTTCAGCATCAAGTTGTTTTTGCTGTGACTGTTTTTCTGGTTGATATGTCCCAGAAACTCTCTAGCAGATTTCAGAGGTGCACTCAGTGCAAAAGGACCATGTCCACTATGGAAACCCATAATTGGTGCCTGCAGCACCTGGGACCCAACCATGAACTCTTGTATTTTGTGTATCCCAGATGACAGAGAAAGACTTCAAGAGTCAACAGGAATAATGCAAAACTATTTTTAGCATGGATAAATCCAATCTATCAACTTTGGCATCAGCAGCTTCAGTCCCCATTGCCCAGAAAGCTGCACTGGACACTGGAGATGCATCATCACCAAGAGCACATTGATTCAACTCAACATTGAACATCGATAGGATGTCCAGGGAGCAGTCATCCAAAGAAGACAATTTATTCTCAACTTCATCGGCATCATGGACTTGGGACATTGAGCACTGGGTGGATGTTGATGTACATTGATATCACAGTTTATCAGAGCGTGATGTCATTAGCATCAATGCATCAGATGATACAGTATATTTCAAGCATCCCTGATGTTTGGAATGTTAAAAGGCCTGTGACAGTCTCCATAGGGCCAGGACCAACCTGTCAATACTCCAATTAGATTCCACAGGCATCGGTTGAATCTGCTTTAGCCCTCCACTTTGTCAATGGCAGCCCTCAAGGAGAGCCTTCTGAAGAGCACTGATATCACAGCACTTCCTCTTATCAGCAGCAGCACAGCCAAAGGACTCCCCTGTAGCTCAGCAGAAATTTTGCTTCCAACTTCGCCTCTGCAACATCTAGGAGGACCTACTACTCTCATAGGCAAAGGAAAGAGCATTAGTGTGGAAGAAACAGAACTGAAACAGAAATGTTCTGGAGAAAACTTTGAGGACTTTGTAGAGCACAATCAAGATGCAGAATGGTTACTTTGCATATAGGAGAACTTAGAAAAGGCAAACTTTAAAACTATAGAATGACCTGAAGTCACAAAGAACGAGCTGGAAAGCAAGTTGAAAAGAGCCCCAAACTGAAAGAGCCCTGGCCCAGATGGAGTGACCAACGTTTGGCTCAGTTAACATCACCCTAACAAGACCTGGCAAACTGTAAAAATAAATTGATGAAGCAGCCAGACTTAATTCCATAGTGGCTTTTACAGTCATATCAAGCACCACCTCCTCCTCATGTTCTACCCAGTGGACAGTGCTACAATGGCCCCTTCCACTACCTAGCCCGTGCAGTACAATTGAATCCTACCACACAAGACACCCATGACTACGACTAGCAAGATACGACTTGTCACGTCGCTTAGATGTAAATAGTTTCCCCAGCTTATCCAAGTTCTAGTACCTGTTCCTTGTAAACACAGATCAGCCAATGAAAAGTGTAAGTTTTATGTTCCGTGTGAACCACACTGATGTTGAATAGCGTGGTATATAAGAGACTCTAAATAAATAAATAAATAAATTCCAATAACATCATGGTAATAGAACAGAGGGACCAATTATATCAACCATCCAATTCCATAAAAATTGTTCAAAGCAAAAAATATATGATTGCAGAGGATAGCTATCCAGAGGGTCGCATTGAGCCGACTCCGACTCGACGGCACTTAACAACAACAAATTAGTTCTTGACTTCACACAATTATTGTTCTTCTCTTCTTGCTTCAGTTCATTCATATAGTCTAAATATTTAATTTCATAATGCTTCTTATAAACATGAGTGGACACTATAGCCTGGTTATTCTTTTGCTAACAGGAACTCATTCATTGGCTGCTAGAAACTTTCAAACACTGCCAAATTGCTTCTCATCATCACTCCCTTATGCCAGCCAAAAAGATTTTTTGAATTGTTTTAAAAGTCCCCAACATATGTATATTTAAAGGAAGATAATAGCATCCAACTTATCTGATCTTCCCTTGTCTATACAGATTGTAGATCCTCCCTGGATCACAATATTGTTTGTTATTTGGTTTAATCTGAACTGTGTGCACTCCGGTCTTCTTTGCTTGGGCTGTACATACCACACCGTAATTGTATATGCTTATGGCTGCTAATTGCTTATCTCCTATTCTCTGTTTGCTTTGTTAGGAAGGTGGGGTGGGAGTGGGGAGAGGTTCTTGGGGTGGGAGGGGATTAACCTGGAAAATTAGAAATTGTGTTGTTACTGTTTGGCTTCTATTGCCAGTACTTTTGACTGATATTATTGTATGTTCGTTCTTTGTATGCATAGCTGTGCTTCAATAAAACAGTTTTGATTCTAAAAAAGTGTTTAACATCATGGAGTATGATACAAGCCATTAATCAGTTGGAAATTCCTGTGCAGCTTTGAGATTGTAAACTGGCCCCCTTAAAGATCTTGAAAAACTGGATGTACAAACAAGAAAACTCCTCCATTCCTATAAGGTAATTTATAAGAACCAGTGTATGCTGAGACTATAAATCCCTAGAGATGAAGGAGGATAGAGCCTCATAGAAATCAATTATACATACTGTATAGGGTTGCTCTGGTAGGCCTCAAGGCCTACTTAACAACATTGTGAGATGCAAAACAGGCAAAAAGTACTGAAATATGAAAGCAAATGCCCAGAATCTATCTCCTTCAAATCTGGACAAGCATTCAGACAAATAGAAGGAATGAGTGAGAATCTACCAATGTACACCGAGAAGAAAGCAACATAATTTGTAAAACAAGAGAGAAATCTCTTCAAAGAATTAGATCAGCAATTAAACTGAGTTACTTACCTGTAACATGAGTTCTCCGTGGACATCAGGATAAGTCAGCAACAGTTGGTGATGTCATCCGACGGCGCCGAGACAGAAGTACTCTCCATAACTCAGAAGGGCTTTTCGCCCTTCTGAGCATGGGCTAACTGGCCCCACCCTCCTGCCCGCCCCTAGCTAGCCAGTATGTCCCTAGCTGAGCCTTTTTGCCGCTAGGAGGCGGGCACCAGGACGGAGGCCGACCCCTTCCCAGGGGAGGTGGGCGGGATGTGTGGCTGACTTATCCTGCTGTCCACGGAGAACTCATGCTACAGGTAAGTAACTCAGTTTTCTCCTAGGACAAGCAGGATGAGTCAGCCACAGTTGGTGCCTCCCAAGCTGCCATGCGCTGTGGTGGATGGGGGGAGGCCGAGACAGTTCTTTAGGGCTAGCGTGTGTACCACATGTTGTAACCAGAGTCTGTAGGCATGCACCTGTATACCTGTGGTGGCGATGCATGTAGGTGAGTAGCAGTGCTGCGAGGGGTGCATCTATCCAGCACCGTAAGATGGATGGGAGTCGCGAAGCACGCATGCGTCGAGGGTGTATTGTAGGGCACACTTGTGTGGTAAGGGATGTAGGCACATCGAGTGGTGCATGAGTCACTGTACTGAAGGAGTGACGGCAGCCATAACGCTGAACACAAGAGTGGTGCAAGTATTGCATCACTAGTAAGAGAGGCATATTATTATTATTTTTTTTTTAAACTAATTCAAAGTGTAGTCAGCTGAGGGACTTGTTACCGAATGAGGATGTAAAGCCTTTAGCGTAGCGGGAATTGCCACTTGGCCCAATACGAGCCTTGGGAACCTGTGTCTCGGAGGTTGGCCATTGCTGGGAGCAGAATTGCAGGGCTTGATGGGCCTGGTTCTGACCCAGTTTTGCATATCTTACTGTATGTGGTAACGGCGAGGTGATTGCTGCATGCAGGGATAGCGAGGTAGACTCGGCTGTGCTACAAGAGTGGTATGAGTTTGATTGTTAGGGCCGCCGAGTCCATAGGTCAGTCCCGGGCCGGCGGCCTGCGGAGGTGGCAGTCCGGACTGCTGGGGTAGCCTGTTTGTTAAGGCATAAGGAGAAGACTTTGAGTCCTAGCCTGTTCAATAAGGCATAAGGAGAAGACATTGAGTCCACCATGGCTTCTGTTTGTGAGTCTGTGGTATTGTTTGAAGTTAATGTCCCCAAACAACTAAGCAGTGCAGAAGAAGTTTGTCTGCTTAAAAAGTTCCGGGCATAGTCTGCTTGATCAAATCGAGCATGGAGGGCTGGCAGAAAATCCAGCATGGAGGGTTGGCAGACAACCAAAGTGTAATGCAATGCGTACCTTCGAGTCAGTCCTGACTCCTGGCGACCCAGAAGCTCCTGGGTTTTCTTGGCAATGTCACCGGAAGTAGATTGCCCGGCCTTTCTTCCGAGGCAATGGAGGGTTAGGTGGCTTGCTGAAGGCCACAAGGGGTGCTAGTGGAATTTAACCCTGGTTGCTTGGTTACTAAGCCAGTGTTCTAACCACTAGGCTATCCTCCACTCTGGCAGACAACCAGACATCTCTTGTGCCTGGTTGAAAAGAACTCCTGGCCTTATGCATCTCGGTACGGTAACAGCATGAGGTGCACAACTATCGCTGGTGTTCATGGACACTGTGTACCGGAGCCCAGGTGATGTGATAGTCCCTGTTGCAAGGTCCTCATGGCCTTGCAGATGTGTGTTACATGGGCAGGGCGCCTCTGCTTGAACCTGGGCAGATGCTGGTAGAGTCCCCAGGGGCGTAACCACTGGTACTGGGCAGCAGACTCGTGCACTGTGCAGTGTATGTCCTGGGCGCACGATAGTGCATAGTCGCTGAAGCTTCCCAGACCACATGAGAGAAAACATCCCTGGAGATCTGTTTCAGATCATGAAGTCATCGTCAGCAGCAGGCTGCTGAGAGCAATGGCATCGAGGCGGCTCCCCCTCAGTGTTGGGGGCTGCATGCTGGAATATAGGAATGTGGTCTGCAGGAGCCACAACTGGGACATGATCCTGTGATCTTCTGCCCCTGAATACACCGGCTGTGTGTCTTGCACCAAACTGTTGCCACTGGGAGCCACAGTCGCCGTTCGGTTGTGGTGTATGGATTACAACCTGTCGAAAGGGTCGGGATCTTGGGGCGGAAGGCACTGGTGTGAGCGTGCTAAGGGGCATTGTCCATTTTAATAAGCACACTTCCTGATCTCCTCGTGGCGAGCGAATCAAGTTGTGGTGCCTAAGGCTTGAACTACCACATGGTTACGAGAGGAGGGAGTGCCTGGAGCATCCATAATTCCCTGATATGGCTTTCAGCCAAGTTTTGAGCCTGCGACCCGCAGGTCGGAAGAGTGTGGCCTTCGAGTTGATCGTAAGGACGGTCCAGACTGGACTCTGCCTCCATACACCCCGAGGCATTAGGATTAGTGCCACAGAGCTTGCTGGAGCCGGTTGCTCTCTGCAGGTCAAGGAGAAGAAGACCCACGTCATGCGATGGTGACAGTTACGGGGATGGCCTGGGCATTGAGATGGTTCACCAGAAGGCTCAAGGGTAGCGGGCAGGCATGGTTTGCTGAATCGCGGTGGCCAGACAGAGGTGGGTAGAGGGGGCTCTTCTACAAGGTGTGAGAAGACCAATACCTTTTCCGCCAGTGGGCTGCGTTACATGGTTTTGCGGGTACAGCATGGGCCCCTCTGCCCAGGTGGGATCTTCTCGTGGTTTTTCAAGAGTGCACAGGTGCAGAAGTCATGAATTGTCATGCCTGCAGGTGGTGCGCAGGTATTAATCTCCCAGGCTGGAAGCAGGGACATGTGCTGCAGGATCCGCAGTTGGGATTTGAGTCTGCGACTTTCTGCTCGAGGACAATAGACTATTTATACTGCACCCCGCTGTTGCCACTGCAACCGGTGGTGGAGAGGGCATATTGACTACTTATGCTGCATCACACTGTTGTTGCCACAGCACACAGTGGTGGATCATCAGGGCTAACTTTGGCAATGAGAGGTGCATCTCATCCACATCTCATCCAATATAAATACAGCTAAATAAAAAAATCTGGTGGACTGCCAAGACTTCCCTTGTAGGCAGTTCTTTAGAGGCTACCAGGGGAGTGGCTCACCCATGCCTCTTGGCAGGGAGTTGACCCCTTGGTTCTTGGACTAACCAACGGGTAAGTACCGACGTGCTACATTGGACCGAGTGACCTGTACATTCTTGTTACAGGCGTGAAGCCCCCCGCTTTTTTTTATTTTTTATTAATCTTCCACGCAGGCTCTGAACCAATATGTGTACGATATCCATATGGGGTCCGACCTGGGGTACTGCCCCTAGTTAGATGAGGCTACGGTCAACTTAGCGATAGAGGGGGAGATCCAGCATGCGGCTGGGTGAGAGGCCATGAACCTTTCTTTAGGGCCAGGTAGAGGTCGGGTGCATATGAGGCGCTGGTGGGCTACTGGCATGCTGTAGCTTTGTGTAGGGGCACACCCTCAGGGCCGGTTGCGCCCCTGTGGCCCTTGCTTCTACCTGAGTCCCTAGGGAGACCAGAACCCTGTCCAAGGGGAGCTGTATGCAGAAGCAGGCCGTGACGCGAAGCGCAGAGGCGCCAAGTGTCAAGCGGTTACAGGCTGAAGCATGAGGCGGTTGCAGGCTGTACTGTATTAAGTACATTTGTCATGGTCGGAGCCATGTGGCTGTGAGACATGCTTCCTTGGAGGCCAGTAGAAGTGCTGAGATTGAACCGGTGCACTGAAGGGCCCAGGCACAGCTCGTCGACACCACTACCAAGCCACTGGGCCAACTGCTCACTGTTATAGGGATCATGCGCTTGGATACCGGGGTAGTGCCTCAGTCGGGTAGGCACGGATTTGCCTAGGTGCCAGCGTCAGGGGGAGTCTGAACGCTGCTTTCCCTGAAACTAGTTCGCTGATCTAACCATTAGGTTAGGGTCTTTGGAGTCCTTAAGAGGAGTCGCAGGGAGCTATTCATACGGTGTATCCTATCCATAAAGTTGTATGCAGGAGTCGCTTCATTCCTGCTCACGGTCATCTTTGTCCTGCTGTAACCCAGGCATTCGCCGTAGAAATCTAAGGGGAATCCTCCCCTGTTTTGGGAATCAGGCGCAGGTCCTCATCCGATGGAACTACGAGGTCTTGTGCCCTTCCGCGTGTCACTAGTGACATAACATCCGAGCCGGTACCATCTCTATAGCCATTACTGGGGCTGTGTAGACTCCTTATATCAATAGGGAAGCTGTAGTAAGGGCTGTTAATTTAGCTGGGTATAAAAGAGGGTTTGGACAAGTTCCTGGCAGGAAAGATCCATAAACCATTATAAGAATGGACCCAGGATATCAATGCTTGACCCAGTACAAGCATAGCAGAACCTGTGTCGTTGGCCACTGTTGGAACAGGGTACTGGGCTTGATGGACCTTGGTCTGACCCAGTATGCCATATCTTATTTTATGTTCTTGTGTAAGCTGCACACATCTGTAGTCGTAAGACAGTGTGGAGGTGATAAGCCTCGGGTGGTGCCGGTGCCGCTATTTTTTTTTTGCATTGAATGCGCTGATCTGCCTAGCGGCGTGGAGCAAGCCACTCTGAGGGAATTAGGCATGAGTGCTCCGGCGTTGTGTCTGGGTTTTGGTGCTGAGAGTTGAAGTGGTGAGGGCTATGATGCTCATCCGCTTCCCATCGGCTCTGAGGCAAGCGCAATCAGCGCCAAGGCGGGCCCGAGGCTTGATGGACGCTGCCTTATGCGCTGAATGGGCCAGACAGGTTTGGGTCTGAGAACCCGAAAGAGCTTCAAGATGCCCCTCTTAGGTATATGCACGTAGGAGCTGCGCCTTACAAAAGTTTCGGTGCGGACATGTCAGCATTGGTGGACCTCCCCCCGCTCCAGCACACTCCCGCTCTCCGCGCCGATGCCGGAGCAGCCAGGAAGCTTATGTCTGGTCCTAGCTGGGGCCAGATGTCCTCGCCGATGCCTCTGCGGTGCCGAACGGGACCATCGATGAATTAAACTGCAGCTAGAGGTTTCTTGCGCCGGTGTAGAGCGTCAACGCTGTCCTCGCCGACGCCTCCGCACCGAACGGACTATCGGCGATGAGAACCTCTGTGAGCGGCTCCTCCTCCCCTGAAGATTGGATCTGCGCCGACCAATGGTGCCATGGAGGGGGAGGAGCATGGCCCATGATGCAATAGGGCAAGATGGCCACCGCCATGAGGGCCTCGTGGCTAGCCAGATCGGGGATGCAGGAAGGTGTCTGAACTCTCCAGGATAGGCAGGATCAAGTCTACCGGAGGTCTTGGCAGCCGACACAAGGAAGGTATTTCTGAGCGACGCCCCTCTTGCACCAGCCGAGGCGACGCAGCAGCAGCAGCACCATAGGGGGTCCCAGAGCAGGGCTGTCCATTGGGGGTCCCAGAGCAGGGCTGTCCATCGGAGGCATGCGGCTGTGGATGGAGGCCTCAGGGGCACATCCCGAGCTGCAGAGGGGACAGCGGCGGCAGCGATTCCCCAACTAGGAGTGCTGTTTGAACCAGTGTCCCCCGCTCCCCTTTGCATAGGCCGCAGAAGAGAGCACGTGGACGGAGAAATCGGGGCTCAGCTGAAACCTGGAGAACGGAGGCCTATTAGGCACGTCCTGGGCCGCCGCGCTGGCTGGGCTTCCCTTCAAGCCCCATTGTCCTGGAGACCTCCCACTGACTGCTCCTCCAAAGGCATGAGCCCCATGCTTCTGTTTGCAGCATGGAGGGATTCTCCGCTGCCTGATGAGAGATCACGTTGGTCTAGATTAGACAGGAATCTGAAGAGAAGCAAGAAGAAGCATAAGGCAATTTAAAACTGACAATACATACGTTGTAGATGAAAATATGATGTAAAGTTTTGGATTTTGGTGGAGAGTAGCAAAGTCCGTCTTGTTGGCAAGGCGGAAGAGCTAGAACTGGGTAGCTAGGGGCGGGCAGGAGGGTGGGGCCAGTTAGCCCATGCTCAGAAGGGTGAAAAGCCCTTCTGAGCTATGGAGAGTACTTCTGTCTCGGCGCCGTCGGATGATGTCACCCACTGTGGCTGACTCATCCTGCTTGTCCTAGGAGAAAGGAAGAACAAGTGGCAAATACATGGTGTTACTGTATTCCAGAAACTATTTGTTGATCAAAACTGGACACATGAGTGGTTACAGAGAGGTGAACTGATACCAAAAAATGAAAGATTGATAGTTGAAGCTCATGACAATGGATTATGGGCAAGATGGTTCACGGCAGGCATAGAAAAAACTGGCAAAACAGACATATGTAGATTCTGTAAAACAAGAGCTGGAAACACTTACTCATCTTGTAGCTGGATGCAAAGTTCTGATTGCAGACAATTTCTATACAGAAAGGCACAATAAAGTGGCATGTCTCATCCACTGGAAACTGGAAACACAACAGTAGTGTACTGGAAAAGCACTAGGATCACAGTCTTAAAGGAATTAAGAATATAGACACGTGAATCCCAATGCAAACAGCCACAGCTGGCCTGTGGCTGCATACAAAATGGAAACGGGGCTGATATCAATCAGATTGTGAAACCGCAGGTATAGACACACCCGCTGTTTCGGGAACAGGGAGATATATGTCCCGGTGCACAGAGCGTTCAGAAAAAGTAGATGTTGCAGAGGGTCCCTGTCTCTGTGTGGCCACACCACTGCCCACAGTATGTGCAGCTCGTAGGTCGATGACCACATCAGCAGATGTTAGCATAGACAGCACAGTGTCCCTGGCACAGCATTGTGTTCCTGTGGAGTTGGCTTTACAGGTTCTCATATGGAAACACGTCTCTCACCTCTGGAATCTGTCATGCACAAGTGCACCTTGTACTCGCACGCACACCACCTCACTACAGCCCTGATACATCCCATTTTCCATATGGTAACCAATGTAGGGCAGAGTTGAATCTGCTCTAAGTCCTGCCCTTATTTGCCGATTCAGCAGGAATAATGTGTACATCAACAGAGATATCAGGGAACGTTCAGGGGCCTTTTCTGAATACCCTTTCTGCGTCTCAGGTGACTAACCACACCCCTGATCTTCTCCCCCCTCCACATTCTACGATCCCCGTACTTGTGCCATGTACATGCAAGGCCACGGGGCTACAGAACACGGTGGTGCATGTTTTTGGGGAGTGGATCGACATTTTCCACTGAGGTCTCTTTTTTTGATTGGCTCTTGGAGTTCAGTGTTGGCGGACCATGTAAGTATCAATCTTGATCAGATTCATTGTTTTTGTTCATCTGACATGTTCCTTATTATATATAATGGATGAAATTTGAATAATATAATACAACCTCGATGTTAACCTTTTTTTTTGGGCAGTGATATGGATCATTCACACTGCCCAGCTATTATTGTTTCACATATTTGGCTTATTTTATTTATATGCTTTTACATTGGTGGTTTCCCTGGTGGTTCTCATACGTTGAGCATTGTAGGATTAATGCTGCATTGTTCGTGACAGCTTTTATTGTCTCTATATATTTTTGTTTACAGCAGTTATCTGCAATCCATAGAACACTTCTAAAACTGCGGCCCGACGGATACTTTTCACTGACAAGTTATTTCCCAGTTTTCTTTTAACTTATATGTTTTATATGCTAACAGATAACTTGTTTTGATTTTTTATGTTGAAAGTCGCTAAACAAACACCACATTGTTCTTTGTAGTTTTGATGTAACAGTTTTCCTTGTTGACATATGGCTTGCTATTGTATCTTTGGTGTGCAGAAATCAAAGGTATTTGATTAATGGATGCCTTGTCCATATTTTTTGGACAAAAGGTTTTCTGATTCTGCTCTGTATGAGCATTATTATTTAGTAGTCCATGGCTTTCAGTTTTTTGTCATTTGCCATTTACATACTCACCCTTGTGTGGTCCCCATAGAAACATGACAGCAGAAAAAGACCAAATGGCTTATCTAATCTGCCCTTCCATATCAACTACAATAATCCCCTTTTTTCCTTTAGAGATCCTCTGTGTTTGTCCCATGCTTTCTTTTATTCAGATACTGTCCTCGTCTCTACCACCTCCACTGGGAGACTATTCTATGCAACTACCACTCTTTCTGTAAAGAAATATTTCTGCCTATTACTCCTGAGTCTATCCCCTTTCACCCTCATCCTATGTCCCCTCATAGCAGAGCTTGCTTTCAAGAGAAAGAGACTTTCCTCTTACGCATTATTGCCATGGAGGTATTTAAATGTCTTTATCATATCTCCTCTATCCCACCTTTCCTCTAATGTATACACATTAAGATATTTAAGTCTGTCCCTATATACTTTATAACAAAGACCACTAACCATTTTAGTAGCCACCCTCTGCACAGACTCCATACTGTTTATATCCTTTTGAAGATGCGGTCTCTGGTCACCTAGTTAAAGAAATCAATCAAATTTGTTTGACAATACCTTCCTCTGGTAAACCCATGCTGCCTTGGATCCTGCAATCCATTGAACTCCAGAAACCTCACTTTTCTCTGTTTTAGCATAATTTCCAATAATTTACTCACCACAGAGGTCAGACTAACCAGCCTGTAGTTTTAAACCTCATACTTACTTCCACTTTTGTGTAAAGGGGACACATGTGCCTTTCTCCAGTCCTCTGGGGCCACTCCTGACTCTAAAGAAGCTTTGAAAAAGTTAGTCAGTGGAACAGCTAGAACATCCCCAAGTTCCTTCAATATTCTCAGATGTACCCCCTCCAGTCCCATCGCTTTGTCTATTTTTAGTTTAGCTACTTCCTCACAAACACAGTCTTCTGAAAATCATTCATATCTCCATCACTTCTGTTCCTGTCTGTGGGTGTTTACTGAGGACCTGCTCCTGGCCCTTCACCTGTGAGCACAGAACAAAAATATGTCAAGCAATTCCACTTTATCCTCATCAGCTTCTACATATTCTTCCAATTCACCCTTGAGTCTGATAATACCACTTTTGCCCTTCCTCCTCCAACATTTCTGAAAAATGTCTTATCCCCCTATTTTGTTACATTGGCTATTTCTTCTTTTTTTTATATCTGCTTCCCTGACTACCTTGCTAGCTTCTCTAAGTTTTTCCAAATATTGATGCTTGTATTCTTTCTGTGATCTCTTGTATGTTTTGAAGGCCACCGTCTTTTTCTTCACCTTTTCAGCAGCTTCTTTTGAGAACCATAGTGGCCTCCTTGTCCTTTTATATTTAGTTACCTTTCGAAGAAAAGGGTTAGTTGCCCTTAAAATATCCCCTTTCAGTTTTGTTCATTGCTTTACTACATCCCCCAGCTGTTCCCATCCCGCTAATGACTCCTTGAGGTGTTGTCCCATCTCGGCAAAGTTAGTTTTCCTAAAGTTTTTAAGACCCTCGCTTTTGAAAGGATTTTAACAGCCCTAGTCCTAATCCTGAACCACACCATCTGGTGATCACTAGATGCAATATGATCTCCCACTATGACATCAGAAACACTTTCCCCATTGCTAAGCACCAAGTCTGATATGGCCCCTTCACTTATGGGTTCTATTACCAGTTGCCAGAGTAGTTCTCCCTGTAGAGAATCCAGGATCTCCTTACTTCTAGATGACACCGCAGCAGGGATGTGCCAATCAACATCTGGCATACTGAAATCATCTATCAGTAGCACTTCTCCTTTCATGGCAATACTGCATATTTCTTCTATTAAATCTCTGTCCACTTCTTCTCCCTGTGAAGGAAATCTGTATATCACATCAGTGCAAATGGATTTTCCGTTCCCTCTTTCTAGTTTAACCCACAGTGCTGCCTTGCTCCCTTTTAAGCCTTGTAATTCAATAGCTTCAATATTATTTTTTACATATAGTGCCACTCCTGCTCTTCTTCTTCCTATCCTGTCCTTCCTGAATAAAGTATAGCTTGGTATACATAATTACATTCCAGTCATGGTTGTCCATGAACCATGTCTCTGTAACCACCACTAAATCTAAGTCAGCCTCGTCCATTAAAGCCTCAACGTTTGGGATCTTATTTTCCATGCTATGGGCATTTATACACACCACCAGATGTTGCCCCTTTTACCAATTTCTACAGAGATATTTAATGTTTCACTTACCTGAGGGCTTTCAATTACCTCGGAGCTTTTTTCATCAACCCCAGTGAATCTAGTTTAAAGTCCTCTTCATAAGTTAGCCAGTCTGCTGAGGAAGATACTTCAACCTTTCTTGGACAGATGTATGCCATTTCTGCTCTGCAGCCCTTGGGGAATCATCCCATGGTCCTGGAAACCAAAATGCTCTCAATGACAACATCCACAGAAGCATGCATTCATCTCCAGGATGCGAGTTTCTCTCCCTTGGCCTTTACCCTCAACAGGGAGGATTGAAGAGAACACCACCTGCACACCTATCTGTTTCATCCTCTCTCCCAGAGCCATGAAGTCACTTTGATATGCTCAGAGGGATACGAAGCAGTATCATTTGTGCCGAAATGGATGAGCAACATCGGATAATAGTCAGTAGGTTTGATGTGTCTCGGCAAACTCTCCATAACATTTCAGATTTTGGCACCTAGAAGACAGCATACCTCTCTGGACATCAAGTCTGGTCAGCAGATGGACGCCTCAGTACTCCTCAGAAGCAAGTCAGCAACCATCAGTACCCTTTGCTTCCTTGTGGTCAGTGATTCTGCAACTTCGGGATGCTTGAACTCTGGTTCTTCCCTTTTCTAAGATTCTTTCAGTTCCTTCACTTCCAGGGCTGCATAGTGGTTCTTCAATTCAAGGGCTTGAGGAGTTGGAGAATGGGAAGATTATGATCACCTGGAATATCCCTAGTCTGACTGAAAAGAAGCTGGATGCAAGGAAACCTGATGACGTGACAAAGGAGAAAGACCAGAATGGCATTGATAGAGATGTCAGTTCCAAACAATTATTCTTTGAATTGAGTGGAGAGGGAGAAGATCCTCAAGTACCAAGAAATACACAGACCAAGAAAATATGGTAGAAGATATATATTTCCCTTTGTATTGGGACCACAGGCCTGATTAAGAGGAATTTTCAATTGCACCATGACAAGTTGCCTATACATGTTCCATCTTATGCATGTTACATCTTATGCACGTACTGTACTGAGTGTTAACAGTAAATTTTAGAGACTGAGATAATACTCCACATACTCTGACCTAGGAGTGAGTTCATTACTCTCATGGTTTGCATAAAAACTAACCCATTTGGAGAAATTGCCCCAGAGGGCATAGGAGGGCCTATACTCTCATAAGAATAGGTATCCTCCTGCCTCTTGCTTACCCCAAACTAAACAGGGTCCTCACTCTCATCCTCTCATCAGAGAGCCAAGAAGTCCCTACGAAAATCTGGGGCATGGTTTTGACTAGCTCCTAGAGAACATGGCCAGTTTCCTAATACTAGTGCTGGACACCCTTTCAGTTGGAGGGAGTCCAATATTCTTTGCAAATCAATGCCCCCTTGCAACCTCAACTATTGGGTTCTCAAGATCATCCAGTTTAGGTTCAAATTGCACCTATTCAACCTACCAAATTGCCCTTCTAGATTTTCATCTATGAACTCTCATCACCAGGAGAAACTCCTAAAGGAATTCTCTGCTCTTCTACAGGACAATGGGGTTGAACCTGTTCCACTAAGGAAAGAAGGGCAGTGTTTTTATTCTAGGTATTTCTGGTCATAAAAAAGATGTGTGGGGGGGGGGGGGGGATTCTGTCCTGTCCCAGATCTGTGGAACTTAACAAAATATCTAGACTGAGAAACGTTCAGTATACAGTAATTTCCATTGGCATCTGAATTCCCTACCTTCAAAAGGAAGGTTGGTTATGTTCTCCAGAATTAAAGATACACATACAGATACATCCAAATCACAGGACATATCTGAGATTCATCAAAGGGAAACACCACTACTAGAACTGTGTACTGCCCTTTGGCCTCCCATCTGCTACATGTATATTCACCAAGAGGGTATTTTAAAAGGTTTGGTCATCTGCAGACATGCACGTGGAAGTCAAAAATCACGGACATGTTTCCATAACCATTCCACAAATGCCGCTTGCAGACATCTCCAGGGGATGTTCAGAGGCATATCTAGGGAGGGGCAATGGACTTACACATCCCCATTTGATCCCAGAAGCAGCAGAGCTGTCTGCAGGCATGTGCATGTTTATGCCTGCTGCAAGCATCAGGAAACATCCAGAGAGTATAGAGAATATGGAGAATTAAGTGACTAGCTTTAGATTACAAAGCCAAAACACTGGGATTTGAACCTGGCTCTTAAACTACTAATCCAACCATTATGCTATTAGACATTTGGATTCTGAAATATTCTCCTGGGGACGTCTATTCAGACATTTGATACACGTGCGTATCGGGCACGCCCATGTTTCTGGACTTGTGCCTGAACTTGCACATACCTGCCCTTCTTTTCAGATATTCTGGCTTTGACATCCCAGATTGCACTTGGATGTCCCATTTGGAATGTGCCTCCAAGTGTCTCATGGTTGTCACACTATATCTATGCAGACTGGGTTTGCATATGTTTCTGTATTTGGATGATTGGCTGGACAAGAACACAACTCAGGAAGGAGTTCAAGGATCTGTGCGCACAATTACCCGGGTGTTGAAGTTACTAGGGTTCATCTTAAATTATCTAAAATTTAATCTATGCCTGCCACTGAACTAGTTCATTGGACCTCTGCCAGACACAACTCGGGGTGGACGTTTTCCACAAGAAAAAGTTACCATTGTGGAAGAAGTTTATAAGAGTTATATTTGGCCAGTGAGAACAATGCCCTGGCAGGGGTATGTTTACTAAAGAGTGTTAAGGGAGCAGGGGATTTTGAGTGATAATGGCAGTGGTAAGGGTGTTTGTATGTGATAAAGGCTCAGGGAGGGTAGTAGATGTTCCGGCGGTGAGGGTGGAAGGGCCCGCTTAATGTGTGCTATCAGGACACTGGGCGAGTGAGCACCATAATGCCTGAAAACGGCAGCCACCTTTACGCTGTATAAGGGAGCCCCAGCAAAAGTCAATGTAGAGGTGATGGATGGAAGGACAGATGGGAGCTGATGGACCTGACAGATCCTTGGGCATCCTATGTTGCAGTCAGTAAGTTGGATGAGCACATGGGAGGCAGCTGTACTGATTCTGTGAGGGCTGCTCAAGTAAAATGCTGTAATGTCAGTGTGTGGCAAAGGATGGGGAAGACGTGTCCCCTTGCAGAGCCAGAATCATCACAATGTGTGCATCCGAAGGATAACGGTGCTGTAGTGGTGAGGTGCAGATCAGTCACAGGAGAGATGGGAGTGATGCATCGAACTGAGGGAAAGTTCCTATGTGGGCCGTGGTGTAGCAGCTGGTAGGAGAATACATGACTCAACATATCCGGCAGAGGCTGAAGGATGGGTTGAATGAAGGATGGTGGTAGATTAGAGTGTGGTATGGGCTGGCAGCATCAATGTACCTGATCTGCCATCACCCATGCAGTTGTAGTGTGTTGGAAAAAAGTGTGCTTGTGCCACGCGGCAGCCCCAATACCAGCTATGTTGGTCTCACAGCTGTCCCAGCCTCCCAACCACCATACGATGCCCCAAACAAATGTGCATACAACAACTGTACAAGTCACTCATACCGGCCATATGGAGCAAGTAAGGAAGTGTGATAATCCCTGCAGGTGGCCATCCCAGCGGGAGGATGTGGCTGCATGTAATGCATAGATGTGATATAGCCAAAGCTGTACAGTCACAGTGATGATGAAATAGTCAAACATGTTTGTTATGTATGTTATATATGTATTTATATAAATGGTGTTTCTATACCGCTCTATCAGTTCCGTCAAAATGTTGCACACTGTAGCCTAAACCTGATAATGTACATTAAAAACAAGGACATTTATTACTTGGATTATTCTGAGGAAATTGAGGGTTAAGGGCACAAGGAGTAGAGGTCATTCTATGAAGGATTTCACATACATAAAAAGCCTCTGTAAAATGCTACCACCAGTCACATGAGGAATGCTAGTGGAAATCTAACTATTGATTCTTGGTGCTAAAGCCAGTACTCTAACCATTAGGCTACCCCTCCATTCAAGTGACATATATCTGCAGGATGAACATGTCTGACCCTCTGCAATGGCCTGCAGCAGAGACAATAAAGTCATGCTTGCAAAGGGACATGAGCGCAAATAGCATGTCTACAGACCCAATGTGCTATCTAAACACATAAAAAAGCATAGGAATGTGTGTCTGCCAGTCAAAGTAGACCCTGGCCTGTTCCAGGCATCAAAGTGAACAAAGCCAACAAGTTGGACACAAACTCAAGTCCATAACTTAACAAGCCAGTGCTCTAACCATTAGACTACACCTTCACATTACCCTACAAAGCAATAACTTGAATCAAATAGACTGCAGGTCCCTGCCTGCAATGGGTGAAATCAAACACATGAAACAAGTAGCTGGCACATTATGAGACCGTGTTACAACACACCTAGAGTCTGCCTAAAGTGGCACACATGTAGTATGTCAAGCATTTGAAATGGAGTACTGTAGCTGCACAACAGACACACAGCTGCAGGTTACATCTCTTATCCAAAGGACAAAGCACATGTGAGTACAAGATGCCTGTCCCTCCACCGTTCCCCCAACAACAAACAACACTCACACGCATGGGTCCACTGCCACGCAGAGTGGTACTTACCCCATAGGCAGCACATGTGCAGGGTGTGCAGTCCCCTGTGATCTGTAGCGCACGCCAATATAGGTACACCTGCATACACACCGAGCACAAACCACACTACATACCCATGAGGTCCATTGAAGACCATTCTGCCCTCCCTGGGATGTCATGCACACATCTTCCATCAGCATATACAACAAGCAGGTAATGGGCAATGCCCCAGTGATCACAGTCACCACTATGACTGCTATCTCTGCTCTGTGTACCGGTATAGGTTTGCCCCTCCATTGCCCATGATGCATTGCACATTCTGAACAGCTTTTTGCAAATTATCACCAAAGGAAGAATGTTATGATCCATCACATCAGGTCATACTTACGCAAGAACAGTGTGTGCTTCAGGCACATAACAGCTACAAACCAGTTTCAGGGGTCACCCTGAATGTGAGGGGGATACACATCACCTGGTACCCAGAACCTGCACTGCAACAACCGGACTCTAGGTCCTGGAGCAGATCTATATCACTGTCAGTGTGCTGCTAGTCACTTGGTTGTCTACACAATTGAAGCATGTGGGAGTGTCCTATTAAATCTGGGTCTTGTGTCTTTTGGCCAGGGACTGTTTTATCATATCTCATTATGGACCCCTAGTTTGCAGCAGCTGTTTCAAAGGAATATAAATGCAGTGACTTTTGTCTAGGCAGTGCTGACAGCAAACTGATGAGCCTGCAAAGACCATAGTTTGCAGCCAAAGAAAAGTTGCTAACCTTAGCTTCTGGAAATTCCAATCTACTACAGCAAGCACAGTCAGTCAGCTTGTGCTTGCCACCATAGTGCTGTGTCAGCCATTCATATCCCAACTGGGCCCAGTCTGCTAGTCATCACACACTACAGATGCACAGAGTGATCATGTATGTCCTGGTATGGTACAAACAGCATGGACTGCCAGTACAGTGATTGAACTGCCAAAACAAACTGCACTCACATCACTATAGTTTGATAGCATATAGGACAATGTAGCTATATAAGCGTGACATGGTCACAGCTCAGTCAGAGTGAGGGTGGCCTCTCAGCATGAACTGATTTGTGCACCCTGGCCATGCTCGTCACAAGCATATGTTAGGATGGCTCTGCCATTTACCGAACCTCTGACTCATGTATATCCTGTGCAAACAGCTATGCTTCTGACAATATCCAGAATCCTCTTCCCCTCATTTGTGTACCCATTGAGTTTGAACTTATGGAATGCAAATACACTGCTAGGTGCATTGGGCCACAGACAGGCTGTGAGTGCATGTAGGGCCACAGTGGCAAAGGTCTGACACATCAGCAAGCACTGTGTCCCCCTACACAGCATGTGGCAGTGAGCATGGCACATAGTGCCATGCTTGTACACCCACATTGGGTTATGTCCTTTGCCATGGACTGGTTAGTGTAGCACATGCACTCACCCACACTGAAGACACAGTGAACACCTCCCTCCAAGAGCACATTGAAGAATGGCAGCTTGTACATGGGCCTTACAATGTATATAGAGTTGCTGAAGAGCTGACTTGCAGCATGTTGTAAGCACAGACATAAAGCCTGTGCATCACATGCATGCACACTGCATTGCTGCAGCTCACAGTCCTCTGGGCACACACACACACACACACACACACACACATGACACCACTGTACAAAAGTGGTAAACATTGCTGCCTGCCCTTTAAGCCTCCTGTACTGTTCATCCCTTGTGTGCTGGTGCTGTTAGCATGCTCTACAATCCAGCCTTACATTGTGCAGTTGATCAGTTTGACAGCTGGGTGTGAGGACTTATGCTGAATGAAATGTGTATGTATGTGTGTGTGGGGGTGTGGGGTGTGGGGTGTGTGGGGGGTGTGTGGGGTGTGTGGGGGTGTGGGGTGTGGGGTGTGTGGGGGTGTGGGGTGTGGGGTGTGTGGGGGTGTGTGGGGGTGTGGGGTGTGGGGTGTGTGGAGTGTGTGGGGGTGTGGGGTGTGTGGTGTGTGGGTGTGGGGGGTGTGTGGGATGTGGGGTGTGTGGGGGGTGTGGGGTATGTGGGGTGTGGGGTGTGGGGTGGGTTGAACATGATACCTCTGTTTCTGGGAGGTATGATAAAGTTGACATACCTGGACATACCATTCCTGATTCACAGGCTGGCCTTGAAACTGTGACACTTGCACTCATACAGACACTGAGATTGTGTTTGGAGTCCCAGAGCAGCAGTGTGGATTTATCAGTCCATAGGTATATATAGGTGGTCATTTTCAGTGTGCATGAGAGCATGACTTGGGGTGTGCCTATGTGTGCTTAGCCATCTGCAGACTCTTGTCCTCCTTGTTTGATGTGGTCTTTTAGACAGGTGTATGAGAGGGATGTCTTGTGAAGTCTGTATGTTGCACAGCCTTGCTATGCTGTTGGTGTACCTGACATGCATGTCGTACATATGAGATCTGTCCAGTCAAAAGGGCAGGCTATGGTACCTGACCAGATGCTTTCCAGCCCATGGGTGTCCTAGCAGAGTAATCAACATACCCATTGCATGGCATGTGCTTGTAGGCGAGTCATGGACTACTCTCATATGTTGCCGACCATGAGTACTGAGTTATAGAGGGGAAACCGGAGCACTCATAGATTCTGGTCATCATTTGGCAGGTGAGAGCACAGGGTGCTCATGTTTTCCTCTGATATGGGTTGCTCTCATATTGCAAAGTAATCCTGGGTCTGGAAACTCTTTATGCACCACAGGCACATATCCACTCAATATACGCAGGTGGGACATCCAGATCCCAGGCCCAAGCCATCCAGTAGGCACACTAGCTGTGTCCAGGGTACGAAAACAAGAACAAATAATTATCACCCTCCCCAGAACTAAATAGCTAGGCTTTTATTCTCTTATGAAAAGTCAAATTGGACTGTATTTTGTAAATTGAAAGTGGAAGCTTATTCCACAAACAAGGACCCTAAATAGCAAAGGAAAGCAGAGAAGTAGAGAAGTGCCTTTTGGGAAGAGCACAAACTCCGATCTGGAACATACAAAGATAAATAAGATTTCAAGTAGGCTGTGCCATCAGAATATAAAGCTCAAAGGACCAAACACAATATATTAAATTGAACACGAGCATCCACAGGCAGCCAGTTAAGAGCTGCCAGAATTGGAGTATCTTGATCTTGCACCTTTTGAGAAGTTAACAAACGGGCTGCTGAATTCCGTACCATCTGCAAACGATGAAGTTGATACTTCAGAAGTCCAATATAAACAGCATTGCAGTAATCCAACCGCATCATAACAAACACATGGACTAAGCTAGCAAGATCAACAATGGCCTTAACTGACAGAGCAGCCGTAAACTAAACAAAAAACCCGAACTACCGAAGAGATCTGATCATGCAAGGTCACTTCTTTGTCAATAATCACACCCAAATTCCGTATCTTCTGCTGATGAAGCAACTGGCTCTCTCCAATCTCTGGCACAAAAGATAAGGGCCTATTCAACTAATTCAAAGATATTCTGATATTTAACTTCAACCTAGCGGTCTGTAGCCCGGCTGCAGAAGTCTGCAGACCCAAGGCATCAGCTGACCCAAGGCAGGCCCTTGATTTTCGTTAGCCACTATCCTCAGTCAAATATCATCAGCAAACAAATAATAAAAACCATCAAATTTCTGAAAAATAAGTGCCAGCGGACAAAGGAACAAATTAAAAAGGAAAGGAGAAAGCACTCACCCCTGCGGTAACCCTCCATCAAGTGATTGTACATCTGAATGTGTCCCTCCCATGCAAAAAACTGTCTGCAAGATCCTAAATAAGAAACAAACTATTGTAACACCAACCCCCTCAACCCAGCCTGGGACAACTTTGGAGATGGGCCTATTCAATAGTATCAAATGCCACTGACAAGTCAGAATACACTAGCAACACATCCCTATGCTTATCAAGAGCTCAGAGTGATTTTCTAGACCATTTTCTTTTTCCTTATTATATTCTGCTTAATTTATCATGATGTATTTATTTCCCATTCCATTTCAAGTATCCTAGTAGAACTATCATTTGATATGGGCAATTTTTCTTCTTTCACTGGAACAAAATAGTTAAGAAAAATGGAGTTTTGCTTGTGGGTTTCCACTCCAGTGAGAAGAAATGTAAATGTTTGGCAGTTGCACCTTTAACAGGTCTTCCACTAGAAGGGAAGAGATATATATGGGTTGTTGTTAAGTGCCATTGATTCGGTGTCGACTCATGGTGATTCTTTAAATAGTTACCCTAAACTGTGTTCGGTCTTCAGTCAAGTGGCTGAATATTTACTAAAACGTATACCTATTATGGCATTTTATTGTGTGTGAAGTGTATTCTTGTACTGTTAGTGCACAAAATTGTGTGTTAAAACCAAGTTAACGTAAGTGCAAAGCCTAAAGCACTTTTATGAGTTGGCCTGCCAGTGTCATCATCCTGGAAAGAGACTTCTCAGGGAGGGAAAATTCAACTACTATAAAAACTATACCCAAAGGCAGATCTGTCTTTGGCTGGTCTAGCCATAATACCACCAAGACGGATCCTTCTGGTTAGATATCACAGGTACACTAAAAATTTTTTTTTTTAAACTGCCTCTAATGTTTCGATTGATTTTTACGTTTTTTGGTGTGCTGAATCCAAATCTGGTAACCAATTTGCTCCATCACGTACAGATTTTTTGCTACATTGGGTTAGCAGTTTGAGGTGAACGTTTCAGATTGAGTGCGATCGAGATAAAAGTTTCTTGGATGAATTCTTTATACTAATTGTTTAGTAGTTATTCAAATAAGAATAAAGAAAATTGTAACAAGGCAGCACATAAGAATAGAGTAATGTCAACAAAACACACTGTGATGGTAGCAAAATTGTCTGCACTTAAAACAGCCACATACATGTGCACAAACATTGAGCATATAAGAGCGAGGTTAGACACAAAGCAAAGCAAAGAAATGTGCAAAAAATGTTGTACAGGTATGTATGTAAGAATAGAAAACGCAAACCGCACCATTGTAATACATGAAGACAAACACCCGATGGTGTGAAAATAAAATTCTAATAAATGAGATCCGACACTGTGGTAATAACTAGCAAATTTTTATTTCAAAGTTTAGTAAAAACACGATATTTGTCAACACAGTTTAGATTTTAAAGTCATTCTTGGGTCAATCAATCTCCTGGTGGGCCCGTTTCTTCTTCCCCCGAATGCTTCTCTTGGTGCGCTGCTTGGCGTATTTTTCATCTGGGGTTTCCCGCAGCAGCAACCAGCAGAAATCAGCCATCATAGTGGTGTTCCATCTTCCTTGGTACCTTCTCTCTGCGTCCTTGATGTCCTGGTGAAACCTTTCACCTTGTTCTTCACTGTACGCCCCCAAGTTTTCGGGAAAGTAGTTCACATGGGAGTGCAAGAAATGGACTTTCAGGCTCATGTTACAGCCTTGTTCTTTGAAGGCATTGAGCATCCTGGCAACAATATCCTTATAGTTCTCATCCCGCCTGTTCCCCAAGAATTTGAGAACAACATCCTTGAAGGAATCCCAGGCTTCTTTTTCCTTCTCAGACATCGTTTCAGCGAATGCTCCATCTGAAATGAGTTTCCTTATATCAGGGCCAACAAACACTCCTTCCTTTAGCTTTGCTTCAGAAAGTCGGGGGAACTTTGAGCAAAGGTACCGAAAGCACTCACCATCTTTTGGAAGGGACTTGATGAATTGCTTAATGAGACCCAACTTAATGTGGAGAGGTGGTAATAGAATTTTATCACGAGGTACCAAGCTCTCATGAAGAACATTTTTCTCACCGGGTCTCAAATACTCCCGAATTGGCCAGTCTTTTTTCCCCCAGTGTAGGTCGCGGGCCCGGCTATCCCACAAGCAAAGGAAGCAGGGATATTTGGTGAAACTGGATTGCTGCCCTAATAGCATGGATAGAATTTTAAAGTCTCCACAAATCATCCACTTATGCTCATCATAACGAATCTTCTGAAGAATTAGGGCCAAATTCTCGTATTTTTCTTGGAGAATAACAGAGTGAGCAATAGGAACTGAAGCGAATGTGTTGCCATTATGAAGAAGAACACCTTTTATGCTGTCTTTTGACAAATCAATGAACAGCCGCCATTCAGCAGGATCATACTTGAGTTTAAACTTTTCCATCACTCCGTATATATCGTTGCAAAATACCAAATCTTCCTCTTTGCTGAAATATTTCAAAAATTGTGTCTCGCGGTTGCGGTACCAATAAAAAGTTGTTCCTGGTGACAATAGATTTTTCTGTTTAAGCCGAGAACCTAGCAGTTGGGCAGCATCTTTTGGGAGTCCTAAATCCCGGACTAAATCATTCAATTCAGCTTGAGAGAAAAGTTCAGGTTTCGGATCTGGTTCAGTTTCAAACTCGGAAGTACTGGACTCATCGGGAAAAGCCATCTGATGAGTCTCATCATGATCAGAACCGTCCACACAAATATGATCCAAAGATTTTGGTGGTTCAGGCACAGGTACTTCGTTGCTATGAGGCATAGGCCTAATTGCTGAGGGAAGGTTGGGGTAACTTATTACGTTCTTATTTTTTAAGTTGTATCCCTTCACAATGCAAGAGCAAAAATAGCAGTCACTGCTGTGGTCTCTTTGTTCACGCCACATCATAGGTATTCCGAAACGAAATGCTTGTTTTTTACCTTTCATCCATAAGCGTAGATCTTCCTCACATGTCTTACACACTTTGTGAGGAGCCCACGGTTTGTCTTGATCGCCTAACTTCAAACCGAAATAGGCAAAATATACTTTTTTAATAAATGCAGAAATGTTCCTCTGCCGCTTTTTCACAGTATATTCCCCACAAATAAAACAAAAACTGTCCGGAGAGTTGACGCAACCTCTGGCTCTGTGAGCCATCACAAATACACAGCACTGCAATCTACAACTGTAGTGAACCACTTCGGAATAAAGCTGGATTACGACTGAGCAAACAAAAGGTAATAATGAACTTGCAAGAAACTGAAATTTGACAGGAACGTTCATGTCGCAACCACCGTGTTTGAGCGAGCGAGCGAACGAGGCGAGGCGAACAGGAAAGAACATGCGCCAGCGCGAGTACTGGATTTAGCCCCCTGCCTCCCAATTGTCCTGTTAATGTATAAAATGAATACAAAACACTCTAAAATATCATGAGGGAGTGTTTCTAGTTAGTTAACCATTACAACCTCTATTTTGGGCCAAGAAAATAAACTGCAGTCGGCTAAAAAGAAATTATGTGAACATTCCTTATATGGGTAAGAAATGTAATTTTGCAAGAAAACGTGACGTGATGGAACATTTTGGCTATTTTTCCTGGATTCAGCACCCCAAAATCTATAGGAATCAGTTGCAAAACTGGAGGCAGTTTTTTGATAGTGTACCTGTGTATTCCAACAGGAGGGAGCAGTGGGATTAGGAGGGTGACACAATTTGGTTTTGCACCTAATATCCATATCGGCACAACCACTAGGCAGACTAGGCAGTCACCTAGGGCATCAGCTTCTGGGAGGGAGGAGGAGCAGCAAAGAGCAGCTGCAGTCCAATCAAAGCAATGAATTTTGGCAGCCACACAAACTCAAAGAATCATCAGTGAGTCCTTTTACCCAGAAAGACTGGGCAATTTGCAAAAGTCTATTTACACTTCTAAGTAGCTTACTGAAATCTCCCTCATTATGTATATATTTACAAAACAAAGTTTAATATTTAAAACTGTGATGTCCAAATAATGCATTTTCTGTACTGTTCTTGAAGGGATGGTGTTCAGATGATTATGACTGAATTTAATAATCAGAATCTTGGGGGGGGAGGGGGGCACTAGCAGTCTAAAAGTTAATTGTGAGGGGTGCAAAGCTGAGGTTTTGCCTAGGGTGCCTAAAATCCTTGCACTGGCCTTGCCAATATCCTTCGTGCCCTGGTAAACACTGGAAGCACCCTCCATGCACAGGAGAGGAGCTAGTCCTATCAGTGGAGAGAAGGAGTAAAGCAATGGAATATCTGGGAGCTATGGGTCCAAAAGCAGAAAGAAGGGAACCCAGAAGGACATCCCTTAACCAAGTGACACCACAAGAGCCAGGAGCTTCCAAGGTGCTGCACTGGGTACTTGCATCTACACCAGCCTCCAGCATAGAGGTACACACTGAAAGAATATGGTGCGGGAGGTTGGTTTTCTCTATCAGGGTAAAACTACAGAACAAGGAGAAAAGAGTGTGACTGCCTGTAGTATGTTTTTGTCTCTGCTATTATTTACTTTTTTGTCATCTTTGTCAGTGACCCTCAATTTTATTTAAGTAAACCCTTTGGTTCAGGACATGCCTTCTGGCCTGGACACAATTATTGTGAGAGAGAGAGTGGAATGAGTGGCGTAAGGGTGTCAATAAGGCCTCCCAGGGTTTCCTGGTCCTGCTCAAGAACCCTAATCATCCCTGTCCCTGAAAGAACAGTACTGGAAGTTGTGCCTTCAGTCTGCCAAACAGCACACTTAGCTGCTGCTAGTGACTCCAAGACTGGCAGGGGTTACAGAAGAAACAAGAGAGCTCTGAAACATGTGGTGGTGGGGGGAGAGGGGGGTGGGAGCTTAATCTCAGCTGTCCTTGATACATCTGACCAGGGCACAGTTCAAAGGTATAAAGATCTTTGGTCCTGGCCTACCAAATAACACTTCAAGGCAGGCCAGCTTATCAGACCTTCAGTGTTGCATTGTCAGGCTTGATGCGATGTTCTTGCTTCAGCACCCACAACAAAGTATGGAGTAACTTCTGCATTTCTGTGATCAGCTCAAACCAATGCATTTCACCTCTAGACAACAGAAGCAGATTAGATGAGAATCCTCTCTGCTGGGCCACCATCTGGGCTCAGGAATTTCTTGTTTTCATGAGTAAGTAGCTTGTCTCCCCATGCAGCATGTAAGATCTCTGCTTTATTAACAAAGTTCAAAATCCTTGTTGCTCCTTCTTACCTAGGCTTGATCAGTTGTGCCCTCTGTATGCAGAGCCATCCCCCCTAATCATCCAGTGGCAACTTTCATGCTAGTCATGTTTCCAGAGAACTCACTAGCTCAGTGTCAACCATAGCCTCTGGGAGACCAAAATATGTATGTTATAGCTCCTTGACCTGCTTTTTTGGTCATCCAACTTTTCCTCATGTTTCATAATTAAACTGTGGAGTTTTTGCATATCGGCCATAACTGCCACAGCTCAGTCTTCTGAACCTGAGATCCTTTGTTCTGTTTCCTTCAGCCACAGAGCTAGGACGTCTGTTGTGGCTGAGATCTCCACAAATTTTCAAAGAACCGTGCAAATTTTTCCTCCATGGTCTGTGAAACAGTGTCTGTAAACACTGTAATCAGGCCGTCATTCACCATTCACATCTCCACATGGCTAATCACCATCTTCTTCTCCCCAAGCCTCACCTTTTCTTTGCCTATTTTGTTGATTTGATGGGCATCCTACCCCTGCAAATGGTATAAGCTGTTCCCACTCTGCTTACAGTTCAAGGCCACCCAAAAGGGATGATTTTATTTATTTATTTATTTGCTTTTATATACCGCGCTTTTTAAGATCAGTATGGTTTACATATAATGTGAATAATAAACAGTTTACATAGAGCAGTTTACAATGAACTGAAAAGAACATGAACAATGAAACAGTAAAACAGTAAACATCGAACAGATTTGCATAGAACAGTTTAACTTGAGTTGAAAACAATGGAATGGTAAATATATAAGTATTGAGAGCAGATAGCTATATATTAAATGTTAATATGAGGAAATGAACTTGGAATGTGCAGGCGGGTGGACTGGTGGTAAGTTGGGCAGTAATGACATAGTCCTTGTGGCTGATTGTAGACTAGTTAGAACAGGTATGTCTTTAATGCCATCCTGAAGGATGTCAGATCTGGGATGGCTCAGATCGCTGGAGGTAGGGCGTTCCAGCGAGTTGGTGCATATAAGGAAAATGCACGATTCTTAGTAGATTGGATACATGTCCTTTTTGCTGAAGGGATGGCAAGTGAGTTTACCATGCATGACCTCCTAGTTCTGGTCTCCGGTGTACATTGTATGAGCTCTGCGAGAGAGGTTGCAGACATGCTAAGAAGAGCCTTGAAGGTAAGTAGGAGGGCTTTGTATATCAGGCAGCTTGTTATAGGGAGCCAGTGAAGCTGAATCAAGAGGGACGTGAGGTATTCATTTCTGGACGCAGACAGGAGTGTTTTTGGCGGCTGTGTTCATGGCCAGTTGTAATGGTTGGAGAGCGTGTTTTGGCAGGCCATGGAAAATTATGTTGGAGTAGTCCAAGTGAGGAAAGATAAGGGCTTGGCATACAATGCAATAATCTGAGGGCTCGAGGAGAGGGCATAGATGCTGGAGGGTTCTCAGTTTATGGTAGACTGCTTTGGTGACATTTTGTATGTGGGCTTTCCAATTCAGATGTTGGTCCAATGTGATTCCAAGATAGCGTACTTCTTGCTTGGCCATGAAATCAAAGTCTTTCACCCTGAGGGAAGTTGGTGGGGTGAAAGTATGGTCTTTTGTTATAAATAAGGCCTATGACTTTCTGCTGTTGAACATCAGACTGTGAGTAGTGAGCCAATCTGAGACTGCATTGAAGCATTCTGCGATGGAAGAGTAGTCGGGGCTGTCTATGGAGAAAGGGGTGTATAGCAATACGTCATCGGCATAAATGTGGTAGTAAATGTTGAATGATTGTATAATGGTACAGATTGGCTGTATATATATGTTGAAGAGCAGGGCAGAGAGGGATGAGCCCTGTGGGACTCCTTGCGTCTGCTGGAATGGTCTGGATGATTGAGTTTCTATGCAGACTTGTTGCTAGCAATCAGACAGGTATGATTTGAACCAGTTAAGGGCTAGGTTCCTTATACCTTTTTGATGCAGGCGGGTGAGTAGGAGATTCTGGTTGACTGTATCGAAGGCAGAGGCGATGTCTATGAATATCCGGATGAATCCTTGTTTCTTCTTGTCTAAGCATTATAGAGTCTGTCCAGGAGAGTTGCCAGTAGGGTTTCCACACCATGTTGCTGGCGGAACCCGTGCTGCTGTGGGTCCAGAGGGGGGAGGGGGTGTAGGAGTCAATGTGGTCCTGGGTTTGTTGGTGGATAATCTTTTCTAGTATTTTGGCTAGGAAAGGGAGGCTGGAGATGGGTCTATAGGAACTGATCTCTGAAGGGTCAAGCTTGTTATTCTTTATCAGTGGTCTGATGGAGGCGGTTTTGAGTGGTGTTGGAAGGATGCCGTCAGACAGTGAGAGGTTAGCGATTCTAGTGATTACTGGGCTGAGGTTGGATTGTGCTTGTTCAATCCAAAATGCTGGACATGGGTCCATTGGGGAGGTGGTGGTGTTGATTCCACCGATGATCCTCTTTATTTGTTTGGGAAAGTATGGATAAAATGTCTCTAGTGTGGGTATGAGTATGTCATTGGCAGGAGGGAGGTGCCTGGGTGAGCTTTTAAGGTCAGACCAATCTGAGTGGGATATTGTTGATGTGGTTTTACTTTGAAAGTATGTAGCAAAAGCCTCTGGGCTAGGAGTGTTCGTTGGTTCGTGTGTGGATGTATCTTTTGTGAGGGATTTAACGGGACTGAAGAGCTCACAAGGTTTATTAAGGGAGCACAAGAGAGTGCTGGTGTGATGTTCTTTTCTCTTGTGGTTGACAGCTCTTCGATGTTGTAGGTTATTCAGGTATGCAGCTTGGTCATTGATATGCCTTGAGCGTCGCCAGTGGTGTTCAAGCTTTCTGAGGTGTATTAACGATTCACACAGGTCAGCGGTGAACCACACGACTGAGTGGTTCTTGTAGGTGGGTTTTGTGGAGGGCGGCAGGAGCGCAGCTCTAGAGAGGTTCTTGTCCAGATGTCTATTAGTTCATCCAGGTTGTTGGTGTCAGAGTTGAGATGATGAAAAGTGTTGCTGAGGAATGTTTCTTTGTTGAAGTATCTGAAGCAGCGGAGGACAGGGGAGTTTGATGTGGAAGACTGACACTCTTCTCTGTCATGTGGAATGTCAAAGAGTATGGCATTATGGTCAGACCAAGGAACCGGTAGCACGAGTGGTGAGATTTGGTTGCGTGAGCTGTGGAGGGGTAGCGTGGTAAAAATAAGGTCCAGGATGTTACCTCCAACGTGGGTAGGAGTGTGAAAGAGTTGGTGGTAGTCCAGCACAGTCATTGCATCGAGGAATGCCATGGAGTGCTTGGCAGGGAGTGAGGGGAGATTATAGTCACCTAGAAGCCAGAGCCATTTCCGCTGGGTATTATGGTTGCATGCTAGGTCAAGGATTGTGGCCAGTTCATCGGCATTTGAAGATGGTGGACGGTAAAGGAGACAGATTGCTAAGGTCTGATTTGAGATCAAGATGCTGACAAGATTGGTTGTACTCTGAGTTAAGGTGCATTGGAAGTGGAGGTTGCTTCTAGCTATTATGAGGACCCCACTGCCTCGCTGGTTCATTCTGGGACAGTTAAAGAGGTCATAGCCAGGAAGTCTTAGCTAGTTGGTGATGACTGTGTCTGTGTCGGTTAACCAGGTTTCAGTGACGAAGAGCAGGTCCAAATTCCGGTGGTTGATATAGTCAGTGAGGAGAGGCCATTTATTGTGGATGGATCAAGCATTTATTAGCATGCAGTTTTGGCTCTTCCAAAAGATTTCTGCACATTCTTCCTATCTGCAAACCCTTGCTACAGCTTCCTTAATGCCCTGTTCTATAGTGCTAGCAGGAATGCATAGTCATCGCTATAATTCCCTGATAGCTACATCTTAGCCGGTTATCTATTGGCTTTGCCTGTTTCTACAGCTCTGGTCTTCAACAGTGTCTTTCTCTGTCAATTTCACCACCATTTCCCCCTTCTCTTAGTCTCCTCATCAATCCAGTGCTGGCCGCAGAGTTGGTTCAAGGTGTTGAAGACCTAGGCAGACTTTAAGCTTTACAACTCCCTTAGCTGTCAAAATCTATAATTTAGCTCTGAATGCTCTCTTTTTGCTGACCCCCACAAGTTGCCACCTAAGGCTGTCACCTAGTTTGCCTAATGGTTGGGCCTGCCTTGCATCACTCTGCCCATCTTTCTTCCCCTCTCTCTATCATCTCACTGTCTCTCAATCCTCCTACCAGTCTATGCCTCTCTCTGTCTCTTCTTCTAGTCCCCATCATTCTTTTGTCTCTCTCTCTCTCTCTTTATCTTCTCACTTTGTCCCCATTGGTCTTCCATCTTCTCTATCTCAATCTCCATACCCTGTTCCCACCAGTCTCCCCCTTAACTACTACCATGTCTCCACCAGTCTTCTTCCGTCTATCTCAGTCCCCCCACCCTGTTCTCATCCAGTCCCTCTCACACTCAGCCTGTCTGTAGTCACTGTCTCTGAACCTCAAACCAGCAGTCTTCCTTTTTCTCATCCCTCCCAGGAGTGTCCCTCTGTTTAATCAGTACACTGTCTTACTTTGCTCTAAAAGGAAGGGAGCACTTTCCTTAGGTCTGTACAGGCTACTGACACTGCCTTTACCTCCCCTTTGGCCCACACAGGCTGCTGACACTGCCTCCTTAAGACCTCTCACTGGCCTGTGTGAACAATTGGCATGTCTTCCTCTATGGCCTATGCAGGTCATTAATGCCTCCTTCTCCTCTAGGACTTGATAAAAATTGGGTGCCATGATATAATGTCTAGTTAGCATTATGACCTGGTGCCTGGGGTTTTAAATTTATAGCCCAGAAACACTGTCAAAGAAAACTTGTCAGCAGGAGACAAAAAAAAGCTGTAGCAATATGGAGCAAAGGCAGGTTAACCGTAAACATTTTTTTTAAGTGTTCAATCATTAAAATAACTATTAAAATTAAATGAGACATTCACCAGCTTAAAGATATGCAGATTTGAGCTCATTTAAGTCTCACATGCAGGGACTATTTTCTTCTGCCTCATGGGTAAGTAGATTCCAAGACTTAATGACATGCCAGCTTCTAACTTTTTCCCTCAGCGAGCTTTAAAAATGCAGCGGCTTCAGACGTTTTGAGCACTTGGAGTGCTATTTCCTTGTTTTGTGATGCTTTCCTATTTTGTGAAATTCCTCCCATTGGTCTTAAAAATCATATTTGAATTGAGAATGTGATTTGTGTGACTGCTTCATTGGAACAAATACTTGGCATGATTAAAATGCCAGAATCGGCAACTAGAAGCTGCGGCCAACGCTTTCCACATTCTTAAACTGGCAGATTGAAAATTAATTCACAGACAAATACCACTTCAAAACGTCCACAGTAAAACTGAGTTTTAAAATCAGGCTTAAACATTTGGGTTTAATGTTCTCTCCTCTGGGGAATAAGGAATTCTCGAGAGCTTGAGATAATTTGCTGGGAGATCCTGTCTCTCACAGAAGCCTTTTGATGTGCTCAAGTTAGGAGCTTTATTAACCATGTAATGTATAGGAGTTATCCAAGACAAAAACAATGGGACTCACAAAATAGGACTTACAAAAATGAAAATATCAAATTGATCAAAAATATTAAAAGAACTAGCATAAATGGTCATACGGAACTCAAATGGTGGATTTATAGGCACCGGCATGTCTTATGCCTTACCAGCTTGCAGACCTCATCATTGTTCCATGTATCAATAGTGATATATGCACAAGAATATACTCACAATAAACAAGGGTAGCTAACACTTAGCTGTAAATGTATAAGTTGCCCTAAGGCAATACTTTCCACAAAGACATTAAAGCCATTTCACAGAGAGTTCATAAAGACTTCCATGGCAGCTCAGAACCTGACCCCGGCTGCTGGTTTCGCCATGTAAAATGGCTTTCTCAAAGGATTTTTACCACCAATGCCACAGATCATTTCTAACTGAAATAAACAGAAAAATAACAATTAAATGTGTTACATATGAAAATATATCAAGATTTATCAAAATTCACCAAACTGCTAAACTTTATAAACTTACCCGGCTCATAACATCTTACCCAGTGCAGATCCCAAGACAGCCCGACATTCCCCAAATAAAAACTCATTCAGCCAATCAACAAATGCCACATCATTTGTTCATATCACACTAACCAATACAAAGTTATTATCAACTTACATCATCACTCTCATTCATGCCAATACAGCCAATCACCTGATTTTTAAATGACAACACCGGAGGTGTTCACACTATCCCCATCATAGGAATAAACACTAACCTCACATACATTCACGACGGGGTAGTGTGAACACCTCTGGTGTTGTCATTTGAAAATCCATTTGGCTCAGCCATATACCTGGCAATGCTCTCATTAACAACCTTGGTTTTGCTTGTAGAACTGAAACCTCTGCATAATGACTAATGAAGCAGATGACATATAGGCTCTTAGCAATGTTATAATCTCCTCATACATCTTTGTGTTTGGCAATTTTGGAGTTATCACTGAACATATGACACCATATGCCTTTTCCCCATACACAGTCATGAGAACAGCCTGTTTCTGTTCAGGAATCTCAGTCTAATGTGCTTCCAAATATAAATCTAGTGTCTCTGCATAAGAATCCCAAGCATTGAACTGCCCACATCACATTCCTGAATGTGACCACATAGCTGCAGGTGAAAGCATTATTTAGATTTTTAAGAACAGCCCTCTACCAGTCAAGAAATGCACACTCCTACTAACAGGCACATCAATGGCAATAAGATCCCATCCTCGTTGCTGGGATAGGGATATGGAATATTAGTTGGAGCCAGCAGATTCACTTAACCCTCCATCGCCTCAGAAAAATCCAAGTTATCAATGTCCCTGTTTAATGTACATTACCAAGTTTAAGGGGTATGTTTACTAAACCGCGTTAGGTAACGTTAACGCGTGTTAAGGGTACCTAACACACGTTAACATCACCGTCCACGGTAAATCTCTCAGAGGGATGAGAGAAGGGGTCAATGGGTGGGGAGTGGGTGGGGAGAAGCTCCAGCAGCACTAACGCAGGCTACTGTGGGAGGAGTGGCCTAGTGGTTAGGACAAGGTACTTCAGGCTGGAGGGCCGGGGGTTCAAGTCCCACCTGGGGACAGCAATCTCAGGCCGGAGGGACTGGGATTTCTAGTCCTATAGGCACTCCTTGTGGTCTTGGGCAAGCCACTTAACCCTCCATTGCCCATGTTCCCTGTAAGTATTAGCGTATGTGTGTCATATCCCCTCGTGTTAAATGTATCTCCCAATTGACCGCTTTGACCCGGTGAAAAGCGGGATATAAATACAGCTAAATAAAATAAATAAATAAATACTCAAATGAAGATGCACCATCCCGACCTTCCCAAAAATAAGCTCCATGTCCAATGTAATTTTCTCTCTCACGATGTATATTATGTAAATACTACTATGTTTAAATATGTGTAAATAGTTAATTTTTGACTATCCAAGTTGAGCTACCTGTTATCTGTATTTTTACGGTTAACCCACCGTAAAACATAAATGTTCCATGTAAAACGCACTGATGTTGAAGAGCGCGGTATATAAGAGAAATAAATAAATAAATAAATACTGAAGTGCTGAACATTACCGGGACTGAAAACCTGTCGTTAGCTGCAGATATGCAGGAGGGTGAAACCATTTCGGCATCAGCAATGTAGAACATAGGCAGGGAGCCGAAGAAAAGTGATAGTAGTGATCCATATGCAGCAACAGCATAGTGCCCAAGTATGATAGATCACTATAGTGATGGTGCAAATGGGGCACAGGGGGCTGCAGTTGGGACATGTAGTGGGGGCAGCTGGGGCACAGGGTGGACTAGACCAGCACCTAGGTGGCACATAGGAACATAGAAACTAGAAATCTGCAAGACAGCAGCTGACCAAGGCTAAACACAATCCACCTACATCTACCTGGTCCACCCTAGCCAATAGTTGCTAGGGCACTGACCTGACATCCCCCCAGCCATCCCTCCTCAATGTGGAAAGGACATAATACTGGTAGGCGGTGATGGGGGGGATGTAGGGATGTCCATGTATGCCTCCCCATCCCAGATCCCGCCCCCTAGGTGACCGCCTACCTGCACAGTGGATGGCCTGGGACTGCGCACTACCAGCACCGACTGCATATGGCCAGGCAGCATGGCAGGGGGGCATGTGCTGGTGCTGGAGGGGGCAGTGGTACCTGCCTGCAGTGCACCCAGGCCATGCCCTGTACCAGTACGTGGTGTGCAGTGCAACAGAAAAGGTCTGGCTGAGTAGAAGTAAAGGTAGCCCCAGGGACTGCTGTGCTTCCATGGCAACAGTGTGGTGCAGTACACACAGCCAGTGTGTCCAGGAGCAGAGAGTCACAGGTTCTGGTCCCAGCTGTGGTTCCTGAAGAGCATGTCCTTATATTTTACCCTACAATGCAGATACAACAGCAACATGTGCAATCCTCAAAGCAGCGGCCAACAGGGGTGCAAACACCCACTCACACAGGCTCCACTATCCAAAGCTCCATGCAGAGTCAGGCTGTTGGCCCCAGCACGGAGCCACAGTAACCACTGGAGCACTACTACTACCTCCTGCACAATCTGGCAATGTCGGCACTGTGATCAGGACCAGTGTGGTGGGCAGGGTTACCAGCCACCCCTATCTCTGCACAATGATGCAATAGGTGTGTGTGTATGTGTGTGTGTGTATGTCTATCCATTGTTTCATGGCTGTCTACACCTCACTGGGCCAACAATGTCCCACTATTACCAGCGTTAGACTGAAAATGTACATAATGAGGAGCAAGGTCTTGTGGGTATGGCCCAGGCAGGGTGGACTGGGCAGGATGTATCTGCAGAGGGTGTAGGGCAATGGCTGGGGCATTGTAGTGCCCACCCACCACCTGCATGGACAAGGTGGCCACAGCACGTGTTGCTGTTAGGGCACTCTCACACTGACCAAACAGTGTCCATGGCACGGCTATGTTCCACATAGTGCTACATAGTATCTGTCTCAGGTGATATTTGTGTGCTCCCTGTTCTGGGGGCCAGTCACTGCGGCACCTGTTGAGTGCCTGTGCCATACAACCCAGGTCTGGGTGCGCATAGTTCTACTATGAACATGCAGGATAGACTGGCTAGCGGAGTGTCTGCGGTTAGTTCGTGCATGGCTGTGACACCTGGCATGGTGCAGTAGGTACAGTCTGACTGTGCCTGCTGCTGCTGGTGAATGTCAGATCATGGCTGGGGTACAGCTGTAGTCCTAGAACTAGTGGGAGCACAGGGGATGGGAAATGGACAGGCAGTCTACTGTAGTGCACAGTAGTATGGTGTATGCGTGTTGCATCTTACGCTCGTTATGGTGAACGTGCATTGCAGCGTGCACAATAACGCGCATGATGTCTGTTTGGGACGTGCATTGTTACGCACCATAATCTACCCGCATATGTTAAGGTGCCTAGACATATCTCATAAGGCACGTAGAAAGCTCTGTAACGTCACACACATTATTGTGCGTGCTGCGCGTCAGATGCCCTGCTACGCATGTTCTCCACAATGCACGGATGCACTACTGCGTGGTAATCTAGTAGACACAATGGCCACTTGGTGGAACATATTTGCATTGTGCTTGTTGTGGTTGTTTGGGATAGTGGTTGCAGAAGTACGTGGAGCCAACAAAGGTTGTGGGTTTGGGTCCCACAGGTTTCTTTTCCTTTCTTTTCATTTGTTCTGCTCTCCTTACCATACAATGGCTCCGGCTTTGTCCCTTCTCCACACACCCTTCCCTCGCTTCACTGTACACTGCAGTGTCCCTTCCATACAGCCATCCGTCACATACTAGCTGTTACATATGCTCCCTAACTTTGGGTTGTCTGGGTCGGCAGGTGGCTCAGTGGTCTGGTATTGTTGTCAGTGAGCTGTGTTTGTGCTCTTCAGTGTACCGGTTTGATTTCCTCTTACTCCTTTTCGGATTCCCTGCCCATTTTGCCCTTATACATACACCAGCTGGCCCTTATACATACACCAGCTGGCCCTTCAGACTGACCCCTGACGCCCTTTCCATCACAGTTGTTTACACCTCTGCATGCTGGGTTCACTGCATACCATTTCATGGTGTTTGTGCATGTATTAACTGTGGCTCACATCCCCATTACAGACTGTGATATCAGCTGCCTGTGGTCTATGGCCTTACACCTATGGCTCCGTTTCTCATGTGGCACCATGTCTGCACATCCCTCAGTGCGTCTTCTACTGTCAGCGTGCCTTTGATTGCAACCCCTTCGGGTGCGCTGCCACTTCCCGTCGGCTGTGGTGTTCACGCGCACTGTACCATGCGTTACGTGCCTTGTAATGCATGTTACCTGACATGGCTTGCTTTACCAATGCACCACCCCCTCCTTTATATGGGCATCTGCAACATTACCGGGGAACTTAACGAGGGTAACATTACCGGAGTTTAGAAAACATACCCCTAAGTTTCAATGTAAACCGCTTTGACTGAAATGAAAAAGCGGTATATAAAACCTGTTAAATAAATAAATACATAAATATACTTTTACTAAAAGGTGGTATATCAAGTTTTTAATAAACCTAAACATATTGTGATATAGAGACCCCTACGGAGCCCATGGAAATAGAGAGAAAGGAAGATTCCACCTTTAAAACTGACAGGCAGCTAGAACACATGGCTCAATGTTTACAAAGAAAAGGTAAACAGAGAAAGACAGGAGCTGAACTGACACGCCCAAGCTCTGATGTAGCAGCAAGCCTGGAGCTTGATCAATCACACCTGTTCAGGTTGAGAGCAGAGCCAAGCCCAGGGGAGCAGAATTATAAAACCTCGTCATTAGCTCCCAGGAGGGAGAGAAGAGAAGCAGGAGAGAAAGGAAGCTGGAGAGGAGGCTGGAGTGCAGGCTGGAGCGGTAATTGCAGTTCAGACGGCAGTTGGAGCCGTGGCAGCAGAGAAAGTTGGAGTTGTGGCAGAGAAGGAAAAGAAGCCACACAAGGAAGGAAAGGAGGAGAAAGAGGAGTCCTGGACAGCAAAGACAGGAGAGAGGAGAGACCTCCGGTAAGACGGGCTTGGAGAGGCTCAGAAACTCCTGAGAGTTGGATACCGGGTAAAGAAACTACCTGCAAGTCTGGGAGAAAAGCCAGCAGACTAGGAGGAGGGAAGGCACGCCCTGTGACCAGGAACTGGCTGGAACGGAGAGAGCAGGGAGCCCTTCAGTCAGAAGGAAGCCTTCAGAGTTTGCACAGGTGGGAGCCCAGCACAAAAGTATTTCCTCATAGCTGCCAAGAATTAGAGGAGAGCCAAAGAAGAAACTCCAGAGCAACAGGTATTTTAAACCCTTGCTGTTTTGAGTTATGGAAAGGGAAAACACCTGAGTTTACAGAGGGAAGTTATCTTAAATCCCATAATAACAGTTTGCAGACAAACGCTGTTAGTCCTGAGAAAGAAGATATGCAAATAGACTCTAATGTTGATGAAGTAGCAGATACGCAAATGGATTGTACGCTTTGTTTGGCTGACAACTTTGAGTCACTGTGTTAAACCTTGAAGTAAAAGTGCTGAGAAACAGCAAAGAAATAGGAACTACTTTTCTTTGTTGCGAGAAGCGGTTTTGTTTTCCATTTTGTACTTGCATCGAGCACTGCATGTTTTGGAACCAGGCAGTGAATAAGCAATTACCTTAGTTATTGTATATAAGCCTCATGCTAAACTCCTGGAGACTGTCCTATTTTTGTTCTGCACCAAAGTTTTATTTGTGAGGGGAATAAATCCTTGTCATTTTGCCTTAAACACTCGGACTACAATTGCTTCTTTATCAGAGAGCTAGAAAAAGGGACTGCAACTCCCAAGAGGCCTTGCAAGAGCCACAGCTGTAGTCTCACTTTCTGAATAGAAGATTATCATGGCAGACCAACCCTCTGCGCCCTAGGCGGAGGGCTGGCCATGTGGTGACAATATGCACAGCACTTGAAGTGAGAGCTGCATTTCAAGAGAGGTAAAAAAGACAGGTAAAACTAATAAGAGTGTCTAGCACAGAATCTGATCACTTCACACTAATGCTCCCTCTGTTGCCTACATTCAGTTGTGGTCAACATTATTGGCACCCTTGCAGTTCAACCCCTTAATGTCCAATATCTCCTAAAAATAGTGGCCAGTGAATTGGCTTTGGACTGTATATGAACACATATTAGACACATAAAAGAATCAAATAAAACAAGACCAATTTAAAAAGGAAATAGAAAATAGTATGAGGTATAAAAACTAGGACATTGCTAGGATATGATTATTCCTCACAAAAATAAGTCCCACGATAAGTGGAAAAGTCAAAACATAAACTGCTTAAAAAAGAAACAAACTGAATGGGTATATTTCAAAATCATTCACTCAAAGAACATGAATGTCAGAGAAGTGGTAAAGTGGGATGAAAAATCACCCTCTCGCCAATGGTATCTTCTTTTAATCATTTTTATTAAATTGCTTGTGCTTGTGCTCATGTGCTTGTCTTAAATAAGCACTTAAGGACCAAAGATGACAAAAGAATCTCCTTACGATGTGCCACATTTCAGACCCAACTTCTACAGGTCCAGCAACATCCAAGTTCTTCTCTGTTTGCTGGACCTGGGAATCTTCAATATCTGATGCAGGACTGTGGAAGTTGGGTCCAAAACATGGCATGTCGTAAGGAAATTATTTTGTCATCTTTGGTCCTTAAGTACTTATTTAAGATAAGTACATGAGCATGAGCACAAGCAATTAATAAAAATTATTAAAAGGAGATACCGTTGTTGAGAGGGCAATTTTTTGTCCCCCATTTTGGCTTCTCAGATATTCTTGTTTTTTGAATGAATGATTTTGAAATATTCCCTTTCAGTTTGTTTTGGGAGTCTTTTTTGAGCAGGACATGATTATTGGCACCCTTTGAACAGAAGAACTACATTCCCATTATAGTAAAATTAGATGCACCTGTGGTGAATTGTCAGTACTCATATGACTTGAATCAACCAATAAATGATGGCTCTAATGTCTAAAATAGCCACATTCACTCCCTGTTCCATTTTCACAATGATGAAGATAAGAGAGCTACTGGAGACCATCAGAAAAGTCATTATCACCAAACATCAAACTTCAAAGGGGTACAAGGACATCTCCAGACTTTTTGATTCTTGTGCCTAAAGCTTGCAATGTTATTAAGAATTTTTCTGCTCATGGAACTGTCAAGAACCTCCCAGGATGTGGTGGGAAGAGGAAAATGAATCCAAGAAGTCTTCAAAGGTTAGTGCAAAATGTTGGAAAAATACTACATACTACATCCAAACAGCTTAAGAACAAAATAACATAAGAAATGCCATACTGGATGAGACCAAGCTCCATCAAACCCAGTATCCTGTTTCCAACAGTGGCCAGTCCAGGTCACAAGTATTTGGCAGGACCCAAAGTCCACAGCTTCCACAATGCTTAAGGCTGACCTGGAACAATCTGGAGTGGTGCTTTCAACCTGTACCATATGCCACACACAAAGAAGGACTTCATGGGCAAAGGCCAAGGAGGATCCCACTGCTCAAAGACAGACATAAAAAGGCACGCCTGATCTTTGCACAAACCCACCTTGAGAAACCACAGTTCTGGGAAAATGTTCTGTGGACAGATGAAACCAAACTTGAGCTCTTTGACAATGCAGACCAGCGATACATTTATAGGCAAAGAAATGAAACTTGTAAGGAAAAATAACACCCTTCCTACAGTTAAATATGCTGGAGGATTCATAATGTTGTGGGGCTGTTTTGCTGCCTCAGAAACTGAATGTATTAAAAGAATCATGAAGTCAGCTGATTACCAAGGTATTTTAGAGTAAAATGTGCTACCTAGTGTCAGAAAGCTAGGTCTGGGTTGAAGATCATGGGTCCTCCAGCAGGACAATGACCCAAAACATACATCCAAAAGTTCAAAAGAAGGGTTAAAAAGGAACAAATGGACTGTTTTAAACTGGCCAGCAATGAATCCTGATCTCAATCCAATTGAGAACCTTTGGAAAGAGCTTGAATCTGCCATTGGTAAAAAGAATCCTGCAAACATTCATGAGCTAGAACAAATTGTAGTTGAAGAACAGGAGAAACTACCAGTAGACAGAAGTAAGAAACTTATAGATGACTACAAGAAATGCTTGGAGGCTGTCATCACTGCCAAGGGTTGTGCAACCAAATATTAGTGAAGGGTGCCATTAACCTTGTCCAGGTCATATTTTTTTGTTTTTCTCAGAAATCACTATGTCTACATTGCATAGACATCTTTTTTCTGTTGTATACTTTTGAACATGCTACTAAAATATTATGACGACATATAGTTGGAATATTTCCAATAATTTCTCAAAATATTGTACACAACATACCTGAAATGCAAGGCTGCCCATAATGTTGACCACAACTGTCTGCAACATTTGTTTTTACAGCTTAAATAACAAATGTTACCACAATGAAGTCCTCAGCTAAGATCATCCAGGAAAACTGAAGACTAATCTGCCTTATTTTCCATTTTTCCATTATTTTTCTGCTGCTGGATCACATATTGGCCTCCTTGGCCTGAGAACCTAAGCAGCAGCAGTGTGCAACGCAGAACAGAAAAGATATACAGTATTCACAGTACATGTAGTTGCCTTTGGTCTACCTAGGATACGTTTCTTGGCTAAACAGGAAGTGTGTAATCCAAGTAGAGAAGAAGAGAGAGAACAGTAACATGGATCATGACCTCCAACTCGCTTTCACTCTGATCCAATGCTTTGTGCTAGGGCCACTAATGTGGCTCTGGTCCTCCTACAGAACCCTTAAAGGCCACAAACAATTTTGTGCACAGCTTCATATTCTATATATTTGTGTTACTTTGTGATTCAGATAATCTTGAGGTCTATAACCTTTGATTCAATAGCGCAGAGATGTACTTATGGTCAGGCCTGTATGTAGGCAAATGCAACATAGGCAACTGCTTCCAGCACCAAATTTTGATAGGTACTGGAGGGTTGCCATTATGCCTCCATCTGGGTCTCCCTTTTTTCTCATGGCTATCCCAGCAGCTGTAGAAAGCTCAAATCAAGAACTGAGCTCTGGTGCCTGTCTGCTTTCACGTTCTGACAGGCCCTGCTGTGCTCTGCCTCTTGCATGGGTTTCCATGATAACAAGAAACTCATGCAGGTGGAGTAGGCAGTGCTGCTGGGCCTGTCAGAACGTGAAGACAAGCAGATGCCAGTACTCAATTACTTCTTAGGTCATTTGGAAAGTATTGATGATGTATGCAGTGCTGCACCAGGAAGCCTTGGTGATGTTTCTGGGCTGGAAGGTCACATATTGTAAACTTGGGCAGGTGCTGCCACTACTATATTTTTTTCTCCCCGCTTCTGGCCACCAACTCTGCTCTTCAATCCTGTGCGATAGCAGTAGAAATCTGTTGCTGGGGCAGTGCTCTAGCGCCCTGTGGGCATGTACATGCAAACAGAGAAGAGGAGACGGCCAATGAGATGAGAGAGGATCTTTTGGGGAGGGGAGGGAGGATTTGGAGATAAGAGAACTCCAGGAGGCCATCAGAAGAGACCGAGTACTAAGGTGAATAGGCCTGTAATGTGAATATGCTGTCTTGCTAATTGCAAATTATTAATTTATTGTGTATTTACTGTAGGGGCAGCTAGGAACTGTCATTGTGAGCCAGAAGCACAAGAAAAGTAGGGTGGCTGGAACTTGAGAGAGGTTCCTGTATCTAGGTAAGGAAATCCTCACTGGGGAAGGGGTAAATCCCAGTGAAGATGAGGGGAAAGACAGCCAGTATCAGGATTAGAAGAGCCATCTGTACCCAAGGACGGCTGATGCCGATGATATGTGCCTGTGCCTGCCAGTGCCGTGCCTGATCATGCTACAAGTGCACCAGTGCAGCCAATCCCAGCTGAACTGAACCAGCACCCCAGAGCTGTGAGGGTGCAACCCAGAGAAACCAAAGTCCTTCATGATGATGAATAGCTGCACCACCTTTCAGTGTTATTACTTGCTGTGAGATAGATGTGCCTAATAAAGCTTGTTGGACTCCTATATGAAACCTCCTTTGTTACATGTCACCCAGGGAACCAGTGACCTCAGAAATAGGAAGGGAAGAGGAGCTCAAATGTGTAAAAATAGCTGTCTTGAACTCTTATATTTTTAGAGCTATTAAGTCTGTGCTGATTCCTGGCAACACAACAGCCCCTGAGTTTTCTTGGTAAGGTATTACTAGAAGTAGATTGCCAGGCCTTTTCTTTTGAGGAAATGGAGGATAAAGTGACTTGCCCAAGATCACAAGGAGTGCTAGTGGGACTTAAGCTCAGATCTCCTGGGTACTAGGCTGTTGCTCTATCCACTTGGCTACTTCTCTACTCTTGAGCTTTAATAATTGCCAAACCTGTCATAAGATGGGTGACATGGATTTTCATTTAACTAATAAATGTTGGTTGGGTCAACCATGATGCAACCATGATGCACAGGTTATGAGTCAGTCTGAACACTTATCAGCTTTTATGTCTTATTACTACTACTACTAGTATTAATCATTTATATAACATTACAAGGCATATACAGCACTGTGCAACCATATAAAGAAGACAATCCCTGCTTGTAGAGCTTACAAATCAAGACAGCAGAATAATACAAGAGAAACAAGGGGGGTTCAAATAGGGAAGGAGACATAAGAAGAACAAGTGATTAGGATCCAAATGCGGCCTCTAAGAGGATGGATGGATTTGAAGCATGGATTTTAAGAGGTATGAGAAGAGATTTGATGTAAAGATAGAGGAAGTTTGTACCAAGCATAAGGAACAGCAAGGTGAAAAGATTGAAGTCTGAAGTTTGCAGAAGAAGAAAGTCAAAGGAGGAGCGGGGTTCATGAGGAGGGATGTAGGGAAGAGAAAAGAGGAAAGGTAATGAGGGGCAGTAGAGTTAATGTATTTATATGTCAGAAGCAGAAATTTGAAATGGATATGGAAATGGAAGGGGAGCCAGTGAAGTGATTTTAGAAGAGGGGTTATATGAGTGTATCGGGGCTGGCAGAAGATTAGATGTGCAGCAGAATTCTGGATAGATTGAAGAGGAGAGAGATCACACTGAGGGAGACCAGAAAGGAGGAGGTTGCGATTGTCAAGACAGGAGGTGACCAAAGAGTGGACAAGAGCCTTAGTAGTATGTTCAGAGAGGAAGGGACAAATTTTGTTAATATTGTAGAGAAAGAAATGACAGGTTTTAGCTATATGTTGAATATGTGTGGTGAAGGAAAGGAAGGAGTCAAAGATGACCCCCAAGTTTGCCAACCGAGGAAACAGGAAGAAGAAGAGCATTGTCAACAGTGAGGGAGAAAGAAGGAAAAGGGGAGAAGAGTTTAGGAGGAAAGATAAGAAGTTCAGTTTTAGCCATATTCAATTTTAGGCGGTGGTGAGACATCCAGGTGGCGGTCAGATAAGCAAGTAGAGATACGAGTTTGGAGCAAAGGAGAAACGTCAGGTGTAGATAGATAGATTTGACAGTCATCAGCATAAAAATGATACTAAAAGCCATGGAAAGAGATAAGGACATCAAGGAACTGGGTATAGAGTGACAGGCTAGGTCCAGGGAATTAGAGAGCCGAAGAGCCACATGGTCAAACTTCTGTGCTTCAACCTTCAGTGCTGAAGTGTAAAGAGCTGAGCTTGCTCCTTCGTCTGTAAACTCCTGGGACTTGTTCTTTGGCAACAGTAATACATGGTGGATCTTATCCAGCTGAATAATCAAAAACAGTTTCTTCACTTCCAGTGCAAGAGTTTCTTGGCTCTCCCTGTGAGAGAGAATGAAGAGTCTGCTTATGATTTGTTCTCACTAAGATGGAAGAGGAAGAAGGTACAGCTGAGAAATGAAAACAAAGAGACGTACACCGGGGGAAGGTTAACTCCAGAAACCAAAGGATGTGCAGTGTCGTCTTGTCTTTTGAAATACAAAGAAACTGAGCCACTGCTCTAACCTTGAACTTTGCAGTATCTCTGGTGAAATATTAATGTTTTACAATTCTCCATGTGTAGTGCACAATGATAATCCAGAAGTACAAATCACAGCGCTTCTCTGCTGGCATTGAAAAACTTAGGGAATATCTAGAAAGAAAACTTAGGAGTTTATAGAATTAGATAATATAAAAAATGTTACCTCAGCCTATCTGTGAAAGAGGAAAACTGTACAGAGTGTGTGAGAGTCCAGGTTCCATTCCTTTGCCCATTCACTCAAAAGATGGATGCAGTCCCTCTGGCAGGCCCACCAGGGTCATACCATGCTATAACTGTGCCCTGTGCGACTTGTGAACCTGGCGCCCCCCTTCCCATACCCACGGGGCCTCATTTGCATATATTTAATTTTAAAACTTATATGCAGCCTATCTAAAATTTTAGGAGGCTTTCAAAGGCGCTCTTTTTAGTCCCAGCAATGAATTAGGGACATGTTTAGTAAACATTAATGTGCATTAAATGTCACTACATCCATAGAAATAAATGGGTGCTGCTGCACTTAGTGCATGTTAACATTTGTGAATACTCATTAACCTTTAGTAAACATGCCTCTTAATGAGTATCTTAATACCATCTGCATGAACACTGAGGATAAAGAAAGGCTACTATATTTCTACATTACTATCTTCCAGTGCCAGGTACATTAGGAAGTACTGCAAAACCCTGCTCATTTAGAACCCATAGCAAACCTTCCATATCATAACAGCACTACCAGGACTCACACAGCACAAAACTCCACATATAAAAAGGCAGCATTGAAAATATAAAACCAATATACCTCATAGAAAACCAATACATTTCCTACTGGGAAAAGAGAACAAGTAGAACTCCTACTCAGAAACTACACAAACAGAATACCGCAGCTCGGTCATCTATGCAAAACATAGACAGACCATCATCAAACACAGTCCTTCTGTGCCTTTCCCCCTCAGTTACTCACCCCTTATCATCCTGACACCTGGTGGACTGGACCTCTCCATGGCACCCGCTCACCACACAGCCGCAGGACCGTTCTCCTTCGGTTCCGTGGCTGTACTAAACTGCAGCCACCAGCACAACCACATTGTCCACACTGTTAAAAGTGAAATGAGGAAGATGTGGGGGTCATGTGGAGAGACTCATTGTGGAGCCTCATTTGCATAAATATTTAGATAGCCATTGGACCTTATTTGCATAAATGGAATTTATTTTAACATTTATATGTTGCCCATCTAAAATCCAGGTGGCTTCCAAACATACATACACAATTTATTAAAACAGACATTACAATAAAATAACCATAATAATAATTGTGAAATAAAATAAACTTAAAACCACTTTCACATACTCACAAGAAACAAACCAATTTAAGTATCTGCATGCTGGATTTATATGGTCAGTGCTATGATTGGCTGATTGATGAGAAGGAAGGAAAATATAAAATGAGAAAAAGTAATCTTGGTAGCTGTGAATTCATGATCATAGTGCCCAGATGGATTGGACCATGCTAGAGCTGGAAAAGCCCAGAAATTAGCAACAGTGAAGCTATCAGGCTACTAAACAAAATTAAACTAAGATGTTTCCTAAACATTTAAGATGTCCTTGAATTTGAACTGACAAAATATTTTAAAATTTCAGAATGGCAGCATCAGAACACAACATTGCAAATCTAGAAGACAATTCATATTCCACCACCCCAACCAACAACTTACAGTTCACTCCACACTAAGAACCCATAGCACAGAACCCACACAGCAAATCTACCATTCAATAAGAATACTAACTTCCAGAAGTCACACAACAAGGAGAGTTCCCTGAAAAGGCTAACACCATAAATATTGCAGTAGAACCTAGCCCTTTCCAGGCCGAGCCCAAAACTCTCGGGATCCAAAGTTCTGACTAAATATTCCTATCAAATGGTATATAATACATGACCATAGCAGAAGGAAAATCACTATTAGAACATACTGAATAAGACGGGTACAATTTTCCTGAAATTTTCAAAAATTAACCCAGCTGCAGAATGTGGATTAAAATTTTAAAATAGGTCTTCAAAGGGCTAGAACATCCAAATGCTTACTGGGAAAACTGAACAAGTCAGATTCCTACATAGAAACGCCATGCTAACAAAATACCTGGTCCCAGTCACATACTTAGAACATAGGAAGACTCTCATCAAACACAGAATAAGTGACCAAAAACTAAAAATAGAAATATGTTGACAAAAATTAAAACAAATCTTCAAAAAAACACACTCTACATGTAGTGCAACAAAGAAACAGAAAGAAGCATATAGAAACATAGAAACATGACAGCAGAAAGAGACTATATGGCCTATCTAGCTTGTCCTTCCAAAGAAAAACCTGAAGTTCAAAACACACAGCTCCACCGCTACACCACAAAGCAACACGCTCAGCATCATGAACAAACACATGGCACTCTGCCTAACCTACAGAGCACCCTAAAATATCAACTATTATAGTCCCATTTTTTTCCTTTAGAGATCTTCTATATTTGTCCCATGCTTTCTTGAATTCAGATAGGGGATCATTCTGTTCAGGATGTCCATACCCCTGTGTGCCCAATTGGAATCAGACGCACAGGGGTAGACACGATTTTGGTCCCGCGGGGCACATCTAGCCCCCACAGAATCAGAATCGCGACTAGACATGTAAGTGCAGGCCAGTAGCTGATTCCCATCGGCCTGCACATACAGGCCCCTACCCGACTAACTTAGTCAAGGCTCCTGAATGGAACCACAGCACCATGGCATGGCACTGTGATGCACAACGGCTCCATTCAGGAGCAGCAGTCCCTGGCCACTGCTGACTATCTCCTTTCCCCACAGCCTGACTTCCAATCTGGCCTCCCATGGCTAGCGTCGAATCCCCTGCACCCACCTCACCTTTCTTCCATGGCCGGAGCTCCCGTCTCCCGACGTCTAGGGGACTTATTCCACCTCCAAGGTGGAATAATCCCCGTCCAGTATGCCAACCCCAGACATACAGGGCGACATCAGAATTGGCCCTGTATGTCCGGGTCCGTGGACCACCCACTGCCTGCCCTAACTCTGCCTCCGCACTGCCTCCTTCCCGCCCCTGTCTAGCCTCCCCGAACAAACACCTTATTTGTACGGGGAGGTTAGCCGGGGATGCAGAGGGGGCCGAATAGGAAGGATGAATGTCCCAATGAGACATCCATACCCACTATTCATGGCTTAGAATGACCCCGATACTATCCTTGTCTCTACCTCCACTTGGAGATTATTTCACAAATCTACCACTTTTCCCATAAAGAAATATTTCCGCATATTATCCCTGAGTCTATCCTTTTTCATCCTCATCCTATATCCCCTCGTTGCAGAGATTCTTTTCAATTGAAAGAGGCTCTAAAGATACTTGGGTGCATAGGGAGAGGAATAGCCAGCAGAAAAAAGGAGATGATAGTTCCTCTGTATAAGTCTCCAGTGCAACCTCATTTGGAATATTGTGTGCAATTTTGGAGACCATTCCTTCAAAAGGATATAAACAGGATGGAATCCACCTTTCCTCTAACATATACATATTAAGATCTTTAAGTCTGTCCCCATATGGTTTATATTGAAGATCACTGACCATTTTAGTAGCCATCCTCTGCACCGATTCCATTCTGTTTATATCCTTTTGATGGAGTGTTCTCCAAAATTGCACACAATATTCCAAATGAGGTTGCACTGGAGACTTATACAGAGGAACTATCATCTCCTTTTTTCTGCTGGCCATTCCTCTCCCTATGCACCCAAGCATCTTTCTGGCTTTTGCCATTGCCATTCCTACCTGTTTAGCTACTTTAAGATCATCGAACACAATCATGCCCAGGTCTTGCTCTTCTTTCATGGGCAGAGGTGCTTTGCCCCCTACACTGTACCGCTGCCTTGGATTTTTGCAGCCTAAATGTATGACCCTGCATATTTTAAGCGTTAAATTTCAGCTGTTCTTGCTCATTCCTCAAACTTAGCTAGATCTCTGGTAACATCCTTCTCCTCAGAGTGAACTCCATTTACCTGCACACTTTGTTGTCTCCCACTCAACCAATTTCAAACCCAGTCAGTCACTTTAGGGTCCATCCCTAGGGTGATCAATTTATTTATAAATCGCCTGTGCAGAACGGTGTCAAAGTCTTTACTGAAATCTAAGTATACCACATCTAGGGCTCTCTCGCGGTCCAACTCTCTGGTCACCCAGTCAAAGAAATCAATCAGATTTGTCTGACAAGACCTGCCTCTGGTAAACCTATGATGCCTCAGATCCTGCATTCCATTGGACTCCAAAAGCCTCACAATCCTCTGTTTTAGCAATGTTTCCATTAATTTACCCACCACAGAGGTCAGACTAACCGGCCTGTAGTTCTCAACCTCATCCTCACTTCCACTTTTGTGTAAAGGGGCCACAGGTGCCTTTCCTGAGTCCTCTGGGACTACTTCTGATTCTAAAGAAGCATTGAAAAAGGTCTGTCAGTGGAGCCATTATGATGTCCCCACGTTCCTTCAATATTCTTGAATGTATCCCATCAGGCCCCATCACTTTGTCTACTTTTAGTTTAACTAGTTCTTCACAAATAGAGACTTTTGAAAATCGTTCAAGATACCCGTCGTTTCTGTTTCTATTTGTGGGTGTTTTCTGAGGTCCTGCTCCTGGCTCTTGATCTGTGAACATAGAGCAGAAATAAATTGTTAAGCAATTCCACTTTATGCTCATCAGCTTCTACATATTCCTCCCCTTCACCTTTCAGTCTGACTACCACTTTTGCACTTCCTCCTCTCGCTAATATATCCCTCTATTTTATTGCATAAGCTACTTCTTCTTCTTTTTGTATGATTGCTTTCACGTTTTCCAAATATTGATGCTTGTCTTCTTCTCTCTGTGATCTTTTGTATTTTATGAAGGCCTCCCTCTTTTTCTTCACCTTTTCAGCTGCTTCTTTTAAGAACCATAGCGGCCTCCTTTTCCTTTTACATTTACATTTTTCTAACAAAGAGGTTTGTTGCCCTTAAAATATCCCCTTTCAATTTTGCCCATTGCTTTTCTACATCCCTCAGCTGTTCCCATCCCACTAACGACTCATTTCCTAAAGCCTAAGACCCTCACTTTTGAATAGATTTATCCAGGCCTAGTCCTAGTACTAAACCACACCATCTGGTGATCACTGAATGCGAGATGATCTCCCACTATAGCATCAGAAACACTTTTCCCCATTGGTAAGCACTAAGTCCGGTATGGCTCCTTTAAATATGGGTATATGGGTTCTGTTACCAGTTGCCAGAATAGTTCTTTCTGTAGGGAATAAGGATCTCCTTACTTCTAGATGACACCACTGCAGGGATGTGCCAATCAACATCTGGCATATTGAAATCATCTATCAGTAGCACTTCTCCTTTCATGGCAATACTGCGTATGTCTTCTATTAAATCTCTATCCACTTCTCCCTGTGAAGGAAGTCTGTATATCATACCAATGCAAATAGATTTTCTGTTCACTCTTTCTAGTTTAACTCACAGTGCTTCCTCGTGCCCTTTTAAGCTTTGTAATTCTATAGCATTAATATTATTTTTTTACATATAGTGCCACTCCTCCTCTCCTTCTTCCTACCCTGTCCTTCCTGAATAAAGTATAGCCCGGTATAAATACATCCAAGTCATGGTTGTCCATGAACTATGTCTTTGCAACCACCACTAAATCCAAGTCAGCCTCTTCCATTAAAACTTCAACATCTGGGATCTTATTTCTCATTCTACAGTGATATATGCACACAGCTTTGCAGATATTGCCCCTTTTAACCATTTCTACAGAGGTATTTAATGTTTTATTTACCTGAGGAATTCCACTTACCTGGGGGGCTTTATTCGCCCATCCCCAATGAATATAGTTTAAAGCCCTCTTCAGTAGATTAGCCAGTCTTCTGCAGAAGACACTTTGACACTTCTTGGATAGGTAGACATCATCTCTACTCTGCAGCCCTTGGAAAATCATCCCATGGTCAGGAAACCAAAATGCTCTTGATGACACCATGCATGCAACCATGTATTTATCTCCAAGATGCGAGCTTCCCTGCCTCAACCTTTACCCTCAACAGGTGGGATTGAAGAGAACATCACCTGCACATTTATCTGCATCATCCTCTGTCCCAGAGCCATGAAGTCACTTTTGATATGCTCAGAGGGATTTCTAGCAGTACCATTTTTGCCAACATGGATGAGTAACATTGGATACTAGTCAGTAGGCTTGATGAGTCTCTGAAAACTCTCCATAACATCTCATATTTTGGCACCTGGCAGACAGCACACTTCTCTGGACATCAAGTCTGGTCAGCAGATGGACACCTCAGTATCCTTCAGAAGAGAGTCATCAACCATCACTACCCTTCGCTTCCATGTGGTCACCGATTCTGCAACTTTGGGGTGCTTGAGTTCTGGTTCTTCCCTTTCCTGAGATGCTTTCACTTCCTCCACTTCCAGGGCTACATACTGGTTCTTCAATTTGAGGGCTGGAGGAATTGGATTCTCAATTCTGCAGGTTCTGGTGACTCGTGTGCAACTCCCTTCATTCTGTAGTTTACCATCTTTACCTCTGCTGGAGAGCTTGGATGCTTCAAGAAGCATCTCATCAATTTTCGCTGTCTTGAATGTTTCTCAGCCTCACCACCTCTTCTCTGAGCTCCTCCACTTGTCTCATGAGGGCTTCAGTTTGCAGGCATCTTGTACATGGAACTGGTCCCTTGACTGGCATTGGGCTGTCTGTCTGGACAGAGGCAGAAGCTATAATGGGGGCAACAGCTTTGGCTATGTGATTTTTCCACGCCATCATTCATTTGGTGGAGCTTTGGTACCTGTTGAAGTAAATGAGAAAGATATATTGAAGTCCCTAACTTTTTCTCAACTATCAATTAAGAGAAAAAGCAGTTAACCTATTTTATGTGTGTTCTAACAGTGCTGTTCTATGCTCCTGTGTGTAGCCCTGCCTCCTTGCTAAACAGTTATTACTTTACACTAGTAAATTTTGATACTTTGGGCCCGATTCAGAGTCACGGGTTGTGGGGCTGCAAGCCATCTGGACCCTATTCCCCCTCCTTCTCTCCCCGCATGTCCTGAGCAGTAGGACAGGGAGAGCTGGTGGTAGGCGGGAGGGGGTGGGGTCTTGGTGGACCAGGGGTGGGCCAGCCCGGTAGGACGTACAGAGCCAATTTAGGTCACAGCCCTGTACGTCCTGCAGGCTCCGTGTGGATGTGCTGCTTATTCCCCCTCAAAGGTGAAATAAACAGCATTGACCTAGCATTCAGGCCTGGGGATCTCCCCGGGGCTGGGACCAGGTGTAGGAGAGTCCCCACTGTCTGATCCAGGCCACGGCCGTGGGTCGGGTGGTGGGAAAGAGGGGGGCCAAGCCACGGCAGCCAGAGGAGCCTGTGGGGAAGACATTCCTGCAGGCAGGCAGGGGCATGCCAGGCCATCCTCTGCATGCCATGGGAACGTTTTGTTCCCCCGGTGCAGAATCGGGTCCTAATAGCCCTATCCTGCATGGGGACATCCAGATAGCCCGGACATGCCCCTCTCGGAATCGGGCTCCATGTGTCTGAAATATATAGATTAATGTGTTCCTTTTATAAAATTAATTATCAAAGCTCCTTGAAGAATGACACATTATTTACTTTTAGTAGATATCCAAAGATGGAACTATTTGCTTCCTAGATTTTCCCTACATTGCAATAAAAATCTGTTATCTTTTCTCAATAAGCAAATGGGGGATTTGCTCTATATAGCAAGAATTCTTACATGGAGTGGTTGGGAGCTGGAGTGGGAAGGAAGGACCAAACACCTAATGAGGTCAGTGACTTCAAGGAGCTTGCTTACCTCTCTGAACTTGAAGGTTAGAGGAGGAAAAAAAGAGATCTAGCAGCAGAAAAATAGATTTCAGTAAAGCCTTTGATACCGTTCTGCACAGGCGACTTATAAACAAACTGAACACCCTAGGAATGGACCCGAAAGTTACTGCTTGGATTAGAAATTGGTTGAGTGGGAGGCGACAAAGAGTACAGGTAAATGGAGCTCACTCTGAGGAGAAGGAGGTCACCAGTGGTGTTCTGCAGGGATCTTTCCCTGGCCCGATTCTTTGCAACATCTTTGTTAGTGATATTGCAGAAGGGCAGTTGGGTAAGGTTTGCCTCTTTGTGGATGATACCAAAATGTGCAATAAAGTAGACACCGAGGAAGGTATAGATAACATGAGGAAGGATCTAGCTAAGCTTGAAGAAATGTCTAGAATTCGGCAGCTGAGATTTAATGTTAAAACATGCAAGGTCCTGCATTTGGGCTGCTACAAGCCAAGGGAGCAATACATATAGGGGGTGAAGTAGTTCTATCCTCAAAAGAAGAGCGGGACCTGGGAGTGATTGTGTCTGACGATCTTAAAGTTATTAAATGGGTAGAAAAGGTGACAGCGAAAGCTAGAAGAATGCTTGGGTACATAGGGAGAGGAATGGCCAGCAGAAGAAAGGAGGTGATAGTGCCTCTGTATAAGTTTTTGATGCGACCTCATTTGGAGTATTGTGTGCAAAAGGATATAAACAGATAGGAGTCCATGAAGAGGGTGGCTACTAAAAGGCGGGACAGAGGTGATATGATTGAGGTGTTTAAATAACTGTGGCATAAATACACAGGAGGAGAACCTCTTTCGATTGAATGCAAGCTCTGCTAAAGGGGACATAAGATTCCCTGTAAAATAGTTATCTCCAAGTTATAATGCCCTGTTCAGTGTAATTTCAGTTTGTTCAATGTAAACCGCCTTGATATCATGAAAGGCGGTATATAAGAAATGTTAAATAAAATAAATAAAAAATAAATAAGATGAGGGTGCAAGGGAAAAGACTCAGGAGTAAAATGCAGAAATATTTCTTTACGGAAAGAGTGGTAGATGCATGGAATAGTCTCCCAGTGGAGGTGGTAGAGATGAAGACAGTATCTGAATTCAAAAAAGCATGGGACAAGCACAGAGGATCTCTAAAGGCAAAGGCTTTATTGAAATTCAAGCACACCACATCTACGGTTCTCCCTTGGTCCAATTCCCTGGTCACCCAGTCAAAGGAATCAATCGGATTTGTCTGACAAGACCTGCTTCTGTTGAATTAATGCTGCCTCTGATCCTGTAATCCATCACTATTTTCTCTTTCAGCAGTGTTTCCAATAATTTACTCACCACAGAGGTTAGACTAACTGGCCTGTAGTTTTCAAACACATCCTTATTTCCGCATATGTGTAAAGTGACCACTTGTGCCTCTCTCCAGTCCTCTGGCACCACACTCGACTCCAAAAAGGCATTGAAAAGAGGTCATTCAATGGAGCTACTAGAAAGTCCCTAAGTTCCTTCAGTATTCTTGGATGTATCCCATCCGGTCCCATCGCTTTGTCTACTTTTAGTTTAACTAGTTCTTCACAAATAGGGACTTCTGAAAATCGTTCAAGATGCCCGTTGTTTCTATTCCTATTTGTGGGTGTTTTCTGAGGGCTTGCTCCTGGCTCCTGGCCTCAGATTTACCCCAATTGATCTTCAGGCCCAAGAAAGCTCCAAATTTTTCAATTGTGTCCATTACTTGCCCAGTGCTGCTGCTGGCCTGGCTGAGGAACAAGAGCATGTCATCCGCAAAAAGATTTATTTTAAAGGTATCCTCTCCCCATCTTAATGCTTTCCCACTCCCGGGTCTGTCTGATCTTCATTGCCAGTGGCTTTAGTGTCAGTAGAAAGAGCATGGGCAACAGCGGGCAGCCCTGCATAGTGTCTTGATGGTGCTGAAATTCCTCTGAGAGGCCTGCATTCATCAATATCTAGACCATCGGTTCATGGTAAAGCATCTTCACCCATTCCAGAAAGGCTCCTTGAATTCCAAAAACCTCCACTACCCAAAACAGGTAATCCCATGAAAGATTATCCAACACTTTTTCTGCATCTAGGCTCACAATAATCTCATCCCCCTCCCTTCTCTTTTCCGCATTAAGCACTGCCAGGGTTTTCAGAAGGCTGGCCGATGCATATCACCCAGGAACGAGCCCAATCTAATGTGGGTGTATCAATTCTGAGATCACTTTGCTCAGTCGCTTTGCCAACATCTCAGCTAACAGCTTTAAATCTTGATTTAACATTGATATGGGCCTCAAAGAGCCCACCGGCATGGCATCTTGCCCAGGTTTGGGCAGTAGTACCACCACCGTGGTGTGGTTTTGGTGCCCTTCCAGGCCACCCTCTTGCAGTGTGACACTACTCTGCACCAGAAAGGGTGCAGCGACTCCTTCTCCCAAGATCTTGTAAAATTCCGCACCTAGGCCATCCGGCCCTAAGGCCTTTGCCAGCTTTAGAAAGTTCACCGTCGCAAGTAATTCCTCTTTCATAAATGGGGCATTAAGGACCCTCAGCTCCTCTTCCTCCAGTTGTGGGATCAGTAGTCCCCCAAAAAACTGGTCCTGCTGCACAACATCCTGGGGCCCAGTGTCATACAGACCACTATAGAACTCATGAAATTGCTGCCTTATTTCTTGCTTGCTCTCAAGCATGTGCCCTGGAGTCCTCTGATCTTGCTTATGACACTCTTATTTTTGGCCAGGCTAACTAAATTGGCCAGCAACTACCCACATTTGTTACCCCATCAGTGAAATTGGTATTTATATAATTTTATGTCCCGCTCTGCTCTTTTATTCAAAATATTATCTATGGTTTTCTGCACTTTGGTGTAAGGGGCTCTGTCCTCTGCATTCAAGCTTTGAATATGACTTTGCCTGTAGTTTTGGAACTTCCTAGAGAGGGCCAAGAGCTGCTCATCCTCTCTCTTTCTCTTGCTTACAGTGTAAGCAATAATTACCCCTCTCATAGTTGCCTTCACTGCCTCCCATAGCACCCTGCTATCCATCCCCTCTATTTCATTCTCTTTCTAATAATTCTGCCAGACTTCCCGGAGGTGCCTGTAAAAGCCTGGGTTGGTCCCAAATGTCCCCTTCCCTTCCCTGCTTTGCTCCTTTAAGGCAGTTTCTCTGTCCATACCAGCGCTCATATCCCCAATGCCGCCTGTTCCAGCCCTCTAATCAACATCTCCTACAGAAACAAATCATCAAGGTGCACATAGCTATCACGAGGGCTTGAATAATATGTAAAGTCAATCTCTGTCAGGTGCAGCATTTGCCAGGTATCTATGAGCCCTAATTCTTCAATTAAAAGGTTCACCCCCCCTCTTGTCTGAATTTTTCTGTGCTGTCCTAGAGGGTTTGCAGTCTACTAGCGGATCCTTAGGCAGGTTAAAGTCTCAGCCCACTATCATCTAATAGTCCGCAACCTCGTGCAACTTGGAGACCAAGGCAGAGAAGAACTTATGGTTGTATATATTATGGGCATACATGTTACAAAACACCACTCTCTGTCCCTGGAGTTCCTCGCCCAGAATGTGATATCGGCCCTCTGGATCAGCTATACTTTTGTGGATTGAGAAGGGTACCTTCCTATGGATTAACATGGCCACCCCCTTCTGTTGTCCATTGAAAGAGGTAGTGCCGATTTCTCCCACCCAGCCCCTGAAGAGTTTGCGGTGTTCCCTCGCACTAAGGTGTGTTTCCTGCAAAAGCACTACATCTGCACCTTCTTTCCTGAACATGCCAAGAGCTGGTCCTGACCTCACTGAGGTCTTCCTTCCTCTTATTCATTTCTTGGACCCCTACTGGGCATCCCTGACATGCTCTAATGTCCCTCCTCCTGACTCTTGTCTTTTTTTAAATTATATCCTATGGTTTTTGCAGTAAAACAGAAGAAACCTTTGTGGCAGGCACTTTTACCTTTCCAACTATGCAAGTGAAGGATAATTATACAATAGGTCTCTTAGATTGAAAGAAAACATAGGCGCCTATTTTGGGGCTATTCTACAAAGACAACATGTGTTATCAAAGAATACAAAAATAGCTTCAAACAACTTTTGCTTGCACGACTGAGTTGATATAATATCACAACATTTGCAAGCCATACCATTCACTGTTCACATATATCACTAACAGATATTTTTACTTTTTTTTAAACAAATATATATATTTTTGCTTACAGTATGAAAAACTAAATAAAAAAATGGCTAAGGAGCTCAGATTTCTTCACGGATTTGTGAAAAACAAACCCCATTTAGCTATTCATCATTTCTCCAAGAATTATTTTTTTACCATTTAGTGATTGTATGTTTTTATGGTTTAAACTTTTTTATTAGTTCAAAATACAATCATACAAAACACAATTGCAGTATGCAACAACACTGTGTATGCCTTGTAGCGCTACACAAATAAGTAGTAGTAGTAGTAACTTACAACTCTCACTATATTATATAAAGAGACAGACTTACAAACACTGTACCACTTCATATCTTCTTCCACTTATTGTACTTTTTTATAAATGTTCATAATTTCTGTGACCTCCAGCAATCATAACTGAAATTGTATTTAACAAGGACAATGTCCAAAATGTACTATATCCACTTCCTAATGGTTGGATAACATCATCTGTCCACAGAATGGAATGACACAAAGCCCAAATAGCCTCACAAATGCAGCTGAAATCATAGCTGAAATGCACCCATGTACATTTATGTGCATGAAGCACATGACTAGCTGTGTAAGAACATAAGAACATAAGATATGCCATACTGGGTCAGACCAAGGTCCATCAAGCTCAGTATCCTGTTTCCAACAGTGGCCAATCTAGGTCACAAGTACCTAGCAGTTTCCCCAAAAGACACAGGTTCCACAAATCTTGTATTGGGTCAAGCAGTGATATCCTGGGTCCCTTTTAATAATGGTTTATGGACTTTTCCTCCAGGTACTTGTCCAAACCATTTTTAAACCCAGCTACACTAACAGCTTTTACTACATCTGGTACAAATTCCAGAGTTTGATTACACGTTGAGTGAAAAAATATTTTCTCTTATTAGTCTTAAATAGGTTACCCTGTAGCTTCATTGCATGTCCCCTAGTCTTTCTATATTCTGATAACGTAAACAATCGGTCTACGTTTACCCGTTCCACTCCATTCATTAATTTATAGACTTCTATCATATCTCCCCTCAGCCGTCTCTTTTCCAGGTTGAAGAGCCCTAACCTTTTTAGCCTCTCCTCATAGGGGTAGACTTCCATTACCTTTACCATTTTGGTGGCTCTTCTCTGTAGCTTTTCTAATAATGCTATATCCTTTTTAAGATACGGCGACCAGAATTTCACACACTATTCAAGGTGCGGTCGCACCATGGAATGATACAGAGGCATTATAATATCCTTTGTTTTATTCTTCATTCCTTTCCTTATGATACCTAGCATTCTATTTGCTCTCTTGGCCGCCGCTGCACACTGGGCAGAGGGTTTTAATATGTTATCCACGATAACGCCTAAATCTTTTTCCTGGGTGGTGGTTCCCAATGTGGAACCTTGCATCATGTAACCATAGTTTGGGTTGTTCTTTCCTAGGTGCATAACTTTGCACTTGTCCACATTAAATTTCATCTGCCATTTGGATTCCCAGTATTCCAATTTATCAAGATCCTCTTGCAATTTTCCACAATCCTCATGGGTTTTAACAACTTTAAATAGTTTTGTGTCATCTGCAAATTTCATAACCTCACTCGTTATTCCCTTTTCCAGGTCATTTATGAATATGTCAAAAAGCAGCGGACCCAGCACAGATCCCTGAGATACTCCACTATACACCTTTCTCCATTGGAAAAATTGGCCATTTAGCTCTACCCTCCTCTTTCTATCTTTTAAAAATATACAGATAATTTGTGACTTCAGCTATGCCAAGCCCAGACTATGCTCTTGAACATGCTTACATGCAAGTTGCATAAAAGTACACACCTTCTTGTACGTATTTCTATGTATGCATCCAGTTGCACAGATTTATAAAAGCTCTTTTTCACATGTAAAACGGGCTTGCCCCAAGGAAAAAAACTTTATACAATGAGCCCTTTAATAGACAACCTTAGTCATTATACAGTAGATTTTGTCAGATCTTATACCAGTGATATTTGTTGAGACTTTATGCTCCAAGTAATTATTGCAGGTTAGGTGGCCTAGGTGGGCTAGGCGGCCGCCTAGGGCAGCAGATCTCTATGGGTGGCAGGCCATGTGCTTTGGCACACATGGTCTACTGCCGGCTAAGCTGCGCCAGCCTCCCCCCTCCACCCTGTGCTGACCTGCACGGCGCTGCCACCCCTTGCTGCTGCTGATTCTGGCAGTGGCATGGGGGAACAGCTTGGTGGCAGGCCATGTGTGCCGAAGCACATAGCCTGCCACCAAGCTGAGCCGTCCCCGCCCTTGACCTTGTTGCTGTAATCAGCAGCAACAGGGGGTGGTAGCGTGACTCAGTGTGGGGGAGTGGCATGGCACAGGGGGCAGCACAGCCGGTGCTTCTGCCTAGAGCAGCAGAAATCCTTGGGCTGACCCTGATTGCAGGCTCACTGTGTTAAGAATGCTTCCATTTAGAACTTTTGGAATCTCTTTGTTCTATTATGTCACAGCTAGGGGGTGCTGTGAGTTCCCTGCTGGCTAAAGGGGTAGTTTTTGTATCCTGGGACCTTCTATTTCCAAGGGTGACAGCTACTACACAAAACACATTTCCAGACAACATGCAGATAAACAATTTTTCCAGCCTTTCTTTAAGCTAACTCATTTTTAAAAATCAGGATGATATATAAGAAAAGATTCATGTGCAAAGATCTGCTTAGAACAAGGCATATTACACTGCCACGACAGACTGTATTCACTTTAAATCAACTGTATTAAATCCCTGGAAGCTACTTCTCAGTCTTTGCTTAAGACAAGCATCCCATTCACTGCATCTGGCTGGCAGTGGCTATGGCCAAGCCACTCCAAATCCTCTACCCAACCTTTTGTCCTTTAAGAGGGAAACAGGGAAAATCCCCACCACTGTGTTTCTGGTTTTAAATTCTTCTTAGAAATACTGCTCACTTGCTTATTAACAGAAACACACACTTCTTGCTATGCAACAATTCTTAAGAATCTGGATCAGGATTTCCCAATGATCCCAAGCCAGAGAGCAAGAGCTTCACCCAGTCCCTTCCTCTGCTTCTAGGTAACACAGTACCTTTGCTTATCAATATTTCCCATAGTAACCATTCTACAGTTTACAACTGCTTGTTTTAACTGAATTAATTTAAATAGAGATAGAGAAACATACTAATCATAATGTTTCCATGATCAGCATGAATTCAGATGTTTTGCTTGCTTCCAGTTTCCACTTGTTCACCAGAAGTCCTGCCCTCTACAATCCTGAGTAACAGCTCAGTTTAACACATTCGTTTCACAATGGTTTGTACCACAAATGTCCCTTATTTATTTCTCAAGGGGTTGCACTGTTTCTGGGACTTAAATCCAGCTCCTTTCTGGAGATTTCTGAGTAACTGAGCCACAAACAAACCAACCTCAGGCTTACGTCTGCCTTGCTTTCTTAATTCAGCTTTCTCTCTTTACAGGGGTATTGAGCCTTCTCACTCTTCACTCTCTCCCAGAAATTGTGAGCTTTTTCCTCCCTGTAGCTCTTTTTCTTTCTGGGGCTCTGAGCCTTCCTGCTCCCCCTTCTTACCCCAAGATCAGGGCTGGCCCTAGGTATATGCGGGCATGTTGCCCACACATTGCCCTGCACCATGAGAAACCCCTAGTGTGCCGGACCAGCTTCAGAGGGAGCCAATGAGGGCCGAAGCACAGCTCCCCGACTCATTTCTGCACAACCACGGGAGGGTTTTCTTTAACTCCTGGAGCTGTGCTTAATTACCACCGCCGGTGCCACTGCATTCCTACAGGTTACACAGGGGTACTTCAACAGATGGGAAGTGCCCCTGTTTATCCTCTACGAATGCAGTGGCACTGGTGGCTGAGATTTTGCACAGCCGTAGGAGTAAAGGAAGATATTCCCGTGGCTGTGCAGAGGTAAGCCAGGGAGCCGGCCTTCAGGCCTCACCGGCTCCCTCTGGAGCCGCTCAGGCTCACGCAGGGCCATGTGTATGTTGGGGGGGGGGGGGGGGTGGGAGCTGCTGGCACTGGAAAAGGACTGCTATTGGGGGCTAGAACAGTAAATGGGCTAATGTTGGGGGATGGGGAAACTGCAATTGAAAGAGAGATAATACTGGGAGGGACTGAGACTAGAGGGAGGCTGAGACTGGTGGGCTAGGACTGGAAATGGTCTGATGCTGGGGGATGGGGAGAATGGGACTGAAAGGGAACGGATGCTGGGGGACTTACACTGGAAGGGAGCTGGGAGGCTGGAACTAGAAAGGAGCTGATGCTGGGGGTAGGGTTGCCAACTGGCTCCAGATGCGCCCGACAAGCTTGATCCAGTCCTGGGTCTACCCCATTGCATGCAGGGACATGTAGTCTTGTTTTTCTTATGGAGTGCAATGGAGAAATCAGAACTACATGTCCCTGCATGCAATGGGGTAAACCCAGGACTGGATCAAGCCTGTCGGGCGCATCTGGAGCCAATTGGTAACCCTAGCTGGGGGAGCACTGCAAGGGAGTGGGTCGGGGGAGAAAGAAGCTAGGAGATGGAGGATGGTGAGGAGGACAAATATTTTGTGTGAGAGGGAAGAAAAAAGGTCATAAAGAGGGAACAGTTGAGAGGGAGTGACATAAGAATGAATGCTGGGGTAAGAAGGAGGAACAGCAGGGTTAATGAATATCAGAGAAGGAAGTAGCTGGGTGGGTGTGCAGAAGGGATGTAGGAGGCAGTATTGGGGACAGGGAGATGGGGAGAGCAGGGACTGGGACTTAGGCGGAGACTTTAAAATTGGGTGGGAGAAAAGAAGAAGACAGAATCTAAGATATACTGGGTATGAGGAGAGAAAGTGGGGACTCAGATGGTGGGCCTAGGAGCTGGCATAATTCACTGTGCATGCAGTTCCAGCATCGTGCAGCACCATCCCCAGCTTCATATTTCTTTCTCTGAGTCAGCAACAGCAGTCAGTGCTACCTGTAGTATTCACTTCCAGTGTGTGGGGTCATTCACTGGAAGTGAATGTTACAGGCAGCACTGGCTGCTGCATGCTGACTTCAGAGAAAGAAAGATAAAGCTGGGGATGGTGCTATGAGATCTTTTAGGGGTATGTTTACTAAACTGTCCTAATGTGCGCCCGGCGCTAGTGTGCAGGATGCCATATAAGGAGTGGGCGTTTCAGTCTTAACCTAGCAAACCGGGATTATCGCGCTCTTGTGCGCCGCGCACATTAGCGCACGAGAAACGCGCGCGGGAAGCATAAAGAGGCGCGCTGATGTGAAAGCAGAGGAACAGGGCTGCAGTACAATGGTGAAGACACTGACAGATGGTGCAGGGGTCATGGGTTCAATCCCCCACTGTGCCCAATGAATAAGGCTGGCTGAGGGACTACCTGTTATGTGTAATATTGCATTATTTTATTTATTTATTTATTTAAAGTTTCTTTTATACCGCGCTATTCGACATCAGCGCGGTTTACAGTGAACAGAAATTACACTTCACAAAATTGATCAGTGCTTACAATGAACAGGGCAATACATTAAACAGGTTTACATTATGAGGCTTTTTAATTTTATTTTAATTACTGCTGCTAGCAAACGCACTCTCAAAGCGCTGTAACATAAGGTGCTGCATAAGGTACCCCATAAGGTACCCCAGAGGGCACATTTTAAAGTGCACTGTCCGCCACGGCACCCTACAATGTTGCTTAAAGGGTGGCCGATAGGGCGCCATATAGGGTGCCCTATGAGGCATGGCAAGGTCATAGCACTGTTTTTAATGGCAGCACTGTGCATTTTAACGCATGAAAATGTTAAGTAGGTGCGCTGACATGCAAGAAGAAACAGCAGTGTAGCACAATGGCTAAGACACTGACTGATGGTGCAGGGGTCATGGGTTCAATCCCCCACTGCGCCCAATGAATAAGGCTGGCTTAGTCACTACTTGTTATGTGTAATATTGCATTATGAGGCAATTTAATATTGTTTTAATTAGTGCTGCTAGCAAACACACTCTCAAAGTGCTGTAACATAAGGTGCCACATCAGTCGCCCTATAAGGCACTCCAGAGGGCATACTATAAAGTGCACTGTCCGCCCAGGCACCCTAGAATGTTCCTTATAGTGCGCTTTATAGGGTGCTGTATGAGGCCCCGCAAGGTCATAGCACTGTTTTTGATGGCAGCACTGTGCATTTTAATGCATGGAAATGTTAAGTAGCTGCGCTGACATGCAAGGACGGACAGCAGTGTAGCACAGTGGTTAAGACACTGACTGATGGTGCAGGGGCCTTCATTTGAAATCCCCAGTGTACCTAATGAATAAGGTTGGCTGAGGTAATTCCTTTTTCTGCTTGCAACTGTACAACAATCTGTGCTGCCATCTAAAAAGAACCCCACCCCAGTGCCATAAATTAATGCACCCTTTAGGGTGCACCAGAAGGCACATCCTAAATAACCACGTCAGCAAAGGCGAGTTATAATGTTCCCCAGAGGCTATATTGAAAGGTTGCCAACTCCCAAGGCACCATAGTAGGCACCCCATAAGCTGACTGAATAGAAGGTGTGGTGTAAGATGCCCCAAGGATGTATAGGTGAACCCAAAAACGTTGGCCAAGAGCAGTAAGGTCCCCCAATTTGAAGGGCAAGAGAGGTATGTGGCAAACACACACATAACCCAAACACTGCACAGAGCAGAAAGGAAAGACAATGCATAAGTAAAAGAAGGACGTAGATCAGAGCTGATGGACCACACAAATCAGCTGCAGCCCATGTGGCAGCTAGAAAAATTTATTTATTTATTTAGAGTACATTTGTATACCGCTACTTCCAGCGATCAGCAGCGGTTTACTATACATATAAGGTTGAATACAGTACAAATCAACATGATATACATTTCGATTAAGGGGATAAACACAAAAATGGACAAACATATCGGGGGCAGCTGTAGCTATGCACAGAGTGATGGTAATGTACCATGCAATAATGACAGTGTGTGGCAGAGGATGGGAAGATGGTGCAGCAGAGGAGCCAGAAATGGCAGGATAGGTGAAATATCAGGATGACAGTGGAGTAGCAGTGCTATGCAGAGCACACACAGGAGAGGCAACCAGGGAGAGCTGCAATGCAGGAATGTGTAGGAGTGCAGGACGTGGGGTAGCAGCATGCACATCAGGGTAGGATGGCACACAGCTAACAGACAGAAGATGGACAGAAGGATGGTTCACAACTCTGATGAGGGTACAATGTGCTCACAGCACAGATCTGCACAGATATGACTGTCACACGAATGAAAACTAGTTCTGCAGGATAAGCATACAAATGAAAGAGAACAGAGAGGAATCACACCTATGACCACTACCACAAATGGCAATGCACAAACCGGTAGGCCACACCACCAATGTGAGCTCATTAGCAAAGGCTGCATACAAAAATAGTGCAGGGCATCACACAAGACGCCTGCTGGCTGTCAGGACAGGCAAACCCCCAACAGTAACCATGACCAAATGCACATGCAGATCTGCTGTGTACAGATCACATCACAATCTGCAATTGGGACCAGAAACACATGCACACACACAATGAAATGTTATGCAGTGGATACAGCATGCAAAAGAGGAAAGAAACTAAACCCCAAGGGCAGCAGAGGATGCTCTGTGGAGCTGGTTAAAAATCTGGAGCAGGACAGGAGAGAATTCAACATGCAAACAGGTGTACCACACACCAGCTGAACCACAGCAATACAAAACCCCCAGGTGCACTGCCATGTAAACACCATAAAGAAAGAGACCTATGTAACAGATAATATCTGATGGCTAGGTGCACAGAGGGCACACCTTGGTGTACAGTGAAGAGAGGGAAGGGTGTGTGTAGAGGTGATGAACCTGCTGGTACCTAATGGTCCAGTTAGCACAACAGAAAAGAAAAAGATAAACCACATGTGGGGATCAAACCTGCAAACTAGGGAGTTATAACACATGCCTCTAACCACTACCCCAAACAGCACACTGAGCACAGCGCAAAAAAAATACCCCAAAGGGAGGGTGTGTATGGGAACCTGTAATACCCAGTGATGTGGCAAATGGCTGGCAGATACACAGCTGCCACCGTACAAGGATGTGAGCACAGGTGGGCCATGTACATGACCAGCAAATCAGTAGAAACAAGTGTCAATGTGATCAAAGAGTGGAGGAGTAGCCTAGTGTTTAGAAAACTGGCTTGGTCACCAAGCAACCAGGGCAAAATTCACACAAGCACTCCATGTGGCCTTGGGCAAGTCACGTAACCCTCCATTAGTTTGGAAGAAAGACCTGACAATCTACTTCCAGTGACACTGACAAGAAAACCCTGGAGTCTCTGGGTCACAAGGAGTCAGGACTGACTCAAAGGCACATATTGTATTGCAAGTTTGTCACCATGATCAAGCAGCAGCAGAGACAAATGTATATCAAACATATATGTTTATTTGGGTTCATCTTCACAGATAGTGTAGATCCCGCCATCATAATATCAAGGTGAGTGGATCCAAGGTGAAAGACAGAAAGGTCACTGGCCCGTCTACAAATGAAGGGCAGGAGACATAATGTGCAGCACTATACATTAGGCCCTCACCCCCCACATGCTGACGCATGCCTCAAATGTGTTACTCACATATGAGTGCATGTAGACAGTAGGCGGTGCATGATGAGGGACCAACACACATCAATCCTGATCTGTTCCCTAAAATATATCTATCTGGCAACACAGGAGGCACACAAATGAAAACAGCATATGTTGATGAAACGTTGTAACTTTAGAACCACAGATTGAAAATAATGTTACAGCTATCACATAATGCCTGATATAGGAATCCAAGGTGCAACAATGTAACCCTAAACAATCATCAAATGCACAATGAGGATATGCTAACAGGTAGCAGAGGCACATGAACACAGACAGAATTCAAATTAAAACTACCTGCAGAAACATGCAGAGATAACACCATGCAGGAGGTCCCCCTGCACCGGTTGGTGTGTAGACAGTGTCTGTACACATATATCACCGTACATGGAATGCACAATTGAAGGAAGACAACGGACACTCATACTGCGACACTCCAAATATAACGTGGCAATGTGAGTGTCGTCACCTCAGGGGATAAATAGGACTGTGCAGACATGCAATGCAAGGTTTGTAAATCAATGCAGGGCGGCACGTCTGTACAGTAAACAAACACAAGAAACAGTATATAGAGAGGGAAATTAAGGGCAAACATGTTGCAGTAAACCACACAGAAGCCATATTGCCATGTGCTGTGTTTTCCCAACATACTCAGTCATATGCACATGCACCATTGATATTTCAACATGATTCAGTGATGCCACACATGCACGCAAAGACCCTTGTTGATTGAAAACATCAATCCAGGATGCTGGCATGCATTAAAGCGGTGTTGTTGCAAAACCTGTATCAGCTCCAGGTGGAGATTAGGTGGACATAGACAACAGGACCTCGCAATCGCTACCCCTATGCCACACGTATGGCTGTATGCTTGTGTTGAAACAAACAGATGAGCATATCCTGTGTTCCATGTCACACACATGGCCAAAAACAACAACTGTGGAGGAATGTGCAACATACAGTGACAATGGCAGTCCCTGCTTCACACGTGGGGACCAGTACACAGTGTGCAAAGTCCAAAGCATATCTGCAATCCAACACGTCAGGTTAAGACTATCCTTGCAACCCTGGGCATGCATAGTCAAGTGTCACATCCCAATATGCCACAGTACATGAAAGGTACTGTGTGTCTCCTGCGATGAGCACGACTCCCAACCAGAGCATGGCAGTAACAGTGTGTTGGACAGGTCTGTCATGGGCAAAGTAGCAATCCAAAAATAATACTGTCCATCCTAGGCATGTGTCGCACTCGCACAGGTCAAACATCCTATGGCACCATTTTCCAGGGAAAGTTCCATGGTGTTCTGTCCCCCAACAGGTGGGTGATGGCGATGCCACATGCACTGTAATAGATGTGTCTGGTTTGTTCTTTGCCCTGTGTCAGAAGAGGAGAAATATTGTATTGGTATGCGCCTTGCTACATCAGCACAAATTGCAGAGAGTCAATCATTAAGAAGCACATAATGAAGGGACACACAGGCAAACATGACATGATCACAACACAATAAACATTGCATGTTGGGGACATTTAGAATTGGAAGCATACACACAGGTGTCACATGGATATGTTTCTGTCTATGCCCATGTGACACAGGCGTTTCAGAGCTCCATCCTATGTGCATCAGCATTCGTGAACACAGAGCCAACATAAAATGTATATGACACAAATAGTAAATCATTAACATGTAAAGGCTGATGTCATTACCAAAAGGACAAAGGTGCAAACTACCTTGTGCTTTCATCAGGTGTATGTCTTGGATCCTCTGAGCCACTCAAAGGCCATAACAGGTCACAGTGAAGGGACACAATGTCAGCGAAATATGTAGAATCTCCATGTCACCATGTCATGCCGATATCTGTGATACAAAAAGCAGGTCAACAGTGGTATGTCAGAACACAAGACACAGTTATGTTCCCAACACACAACACATGTCCACAATGGTTACACAGTAAACACCTGTAAGGTAGAGATAGCACAGTCACCACCGCCCCCCAGGTGTACAGACCCCTCACAACACATGATAATGTAAAAAGCCTGAACACTGTATCATCACACAGCCAACACAAGAACACACACACACAGTATGCAAAGAGCAGCGTGCCAGCAGTAGCATATGGCCTGTATGTCCACAAGTGGAGATTTGTACACATAAAGGCCCTGTGAAATGCAATGATACCCTGGTGTTGGCTCATGGTACAATGTCGGGGAAGGGTGCACGTGTAGGCCACCACCCATAAACCTACAACCTCCACACACATGCAGCTCTGTTGGACATGTCCCAGAGACAGTGTTGCTGAAGACATACTGGAATAGGAACACATGGGGATATGTGTGTCAACAGCAAAATATGGTTTAGGCAGGTGCAGGGAAAAGAGATGAACCACAACATCTGGACAATAGGAAAGATCACCGAGAACATGTGTTCCCCATGACTGCTGGCACAGACAATATAGCTGTAGTTCCACCTACCCCAGCCCACAGCATGTTGGCTGATGCCAATGCACCACAGCATGAGGAGCTTCAACAACTATGTCCTGTGCATTGGGAAAAACAAGGGAAACATACATATGTCATGTTCTAGCTGTGCAACACACAATGCACATTCCTGTCCCCAGCTTCCACACCCCCCAACATCCTTTACAGACTCACTGTTCACCATCACACTGTACACATCTCTCCCATGTGAGAGGCATCAAGGACATGTCTTTGCCAAACTACAGGGGTCCGTACTCTGTCTGTCCCCTCCCTCACCTCCCTGTTGTCGCACACACTGGTGAACATGAGTGTTTTTTCCCTACTGTGTTCCCAACTCACTCCAAGGCTGCAGTATTATCCTGGGTCCCCCATGTTGCTCCCAATGGCCCTTCACTGTGTGTACTGGTGTCCCAATGTCGTCTGCTACCCCGCTGTCAATTGCTGTAACACATGGAAATATGCAGGGGCACCTCCAGGATCCTCTGTTCAAACACATTTCCTGGTGTGTATATCTCATACCTTGACTAACATTAACAGCTGTGTGCTACTGAGTTGCTAAACATATATCTCAATGTCTGTGTTATGTCCGCTAAACCGCACCCCGATGTCTGCTTTTGACGTGACCCTGATGGCTGCATGTCAGCCCACTGTGTGAAAGTGATAATGGCAAAGCATGGATAGCCTATATGTGCACCTAATAACCCCCCTCCCATCAGAGCCTCTTTGTGTATGTGGCCATTACGTTCCTTCTCTAGGGTATGCAATGTAGTTGGTGTCTTGGCATGCACTCTCCTCCTCTATGCACTTATACAGCCTTTAGTTGAGTCATGGGTTTATGTTGACATGTCATCAGCTAGATTTGCTTAAAAAAATTGTTGAAAAAAATTATTTCATTTCCCTGAAAGCAACCCTAAAACCCAATCCACCCCCACATTGATCACTCAACTTGCCTACTGTAACCTACACCTTGTTGATCTTGCCTGAATCACTTCTGTTTGTGTGTACATATGCAACACTGCACTGCATGTCTATTCTGCAATGGAAAAATAAAAACAAAAAACCCCTGGCTGGACAATGCACACTTTCCCTATCCTTCTCCGCATCCATGTTAGGGCTACACGATGACTTATACAGTCTGCCACACTGTGTTGTGCCACTAACTCCCCATAAGGGTTTCAATTACCATTATGACAGATAGTACTGAGCATGTATATAGTGCTACATAGCACATGTAGCGCTATAAAAAAATTACAGACCAACACATCCAGCTTACAAGAGCATACCACACTCACAATCAGCTCAAAATACCAAATGAAACCACACACAGCTGCACAAGTGGCCCCAAACATGGTCCTCTCTCCCAGTGTGAAACCCACACCAAATGCCTCTCACCTTGCTGCACCCAAAGCATAACACAAACTAACAGTGGTTGCACAGCATCCGCTATCACAATCATCCACAAACCACGAATGTCACCCCAAAACCTCCCACAAGCCTAAAAGCACCCACCCACATCCATCCGCCTCAGCCCTCTGTTCTGCCCTGCCCACATGGTTTGGTTCCCAGTCATGCTGATATTTGACGTTGGGATGGCCAGCCAGTGTCTGTCACATGTCAGTGCAGTGTTGCATCCTACTGATATTGGTCTACAAATGTTAATCTGTATTAGCACTACACACATATAGCAAAAAATGTGGGAACATATGCAGTACGTACATGAGAAGAGCTGTGCAATCACCTGCCGCCTGATTGCTGTGCCCTCACGTGTGTCCTCATGGGCACATACAGGGGGGCACGTCGGATCATCCTCCAGACCCTCATTAATCTCTGCAGGGATATTGTGCCTGAGAGCAATGTTGTGCAGGATGCAACAGGCTATGATGATCTCTGCCACAGTCTGTGGAGTATATTGTAAGGTGCCGCCTGTCCTATCCAGACACCTGAAGCAACTCTTCAAAACGCCAAAGGTGCACTCTATGACAGAGCGGCTGGTGGCTTGGCCTCATTGTACCTCCGCTCTGCATGTGTCCGTGGTTGATGCACAGGGGTCAGCAACCAGGGGCGACACCCATATCCTGCATCACCTGTAGAAAGACATGAGGTAAGTTAAAGCATGAGCTCATGTCCCCTCAAATGGACACAGGTATATTGTGCAAAACAAATGCATTACACATTCTGTAAGAAACATATGACATCACAGCTATGCAGCATTGCAACATTGAAATATGATGACACAAAAGGACCACATGGCCTATCTAGTCTGTCTGTCCTTATCAACAGGTACAACAGTCCCCTTTTTATCCTTTATAGATCCTCTGTGTTTGTCCTATGCTGTTTGGAATGCAGTTACTGTCCTCGTCTCTACCACCTACACTGTGAGAGTATTCCATGGATCCACCACCTATTCAGTAAAGAAATATGGTGGCATATCACCCCTGAATCTATCTCCCTCCACCCTCATCCCATGTTCCCTCGTAGCTGAACTTGTGTAAAATTTGCAGAGGTTCTCTCCCTCAACATATAAGCCACGGAGGTATTTCTACATCTCCATCATATCACCTCTATCCCTCCTTTCCCCAAGGCGTACATCCTAAGATCCTTCGGTCTGTCTTCATAAGCTGTATAATGAAGACCACTAATCATTTTAGTAGACACCCTCTGCTCCGACCCCATCCTGTGCACATCCTTTTGAAGGTGCAGTCTCCAGAATTGCACACTCTACTCCAAAAAGGTCTCACAAAAGACATATACAGAGGCATTCTCCCTTCCTGTTTTATGCTAGCCATTCATCTGTGTATGCACCCAGCCAGCCTTCTAGCTTTCTTCCCTTGCCTATTCAACCTGGTTAGCTACTTTGACATCAGCAGAAACAACCACACCTAGGTCCTGCTCTTCTGTAGTGCACAAGAGTACTTCACCCCCTATACAATAGTGCTCCCTTGGATTGCTTCAGGCCAACAGCCTGACCTCACATTTCCTACCATCACATCCCAGCTGGCCAATTTAAGACCATTCATCAAGCTTAGCTAGATCACTTTTCATGTTTTTTAGAGCTTCCTGGGTGTCTACCCTATACAGATTGAGTGGGTGAACCTAAGAAACACCAGACAAGGGGTAGCTGTATGGAGTGGCAACAACATAATATGTAACAACCACACAAATGCTTGCATCCAATCAACCAGCATCACACAGCAACATAGCAGGGCACATTTGGAGGGCAACCCCTCCCTTCCCCCTATATCCCACACAGGCAGATGAGACACACACACTATGAGTGATCTACTGCAAGACACACATTTGCACATACGCCTAGTCACATGAGCACCATGTGCATGTCAGAAATGGGAAACACCCACCCAGCAATATGCAGTCCTCATACTGTCCTGCCTCAAATGTTGGAATAGTGCCGAGTGATGCAGGATATAGGCGTCATGGGTGGACCCTGCAAACCTGGGGACCACATTCAGAATATGCATATTTGCATCACATACAACCTGAACATTCAGGGAATGATAGTGTTTGCGGTTGCGGAACACTACCTCCCTGTCTCTATGCGGGACCAGGGCAACATGTGTGCAATCAATAGCTCCCATCACGTGTGGTATCCCGGCTAACGCCTCAAAGGCCTGGTTCAGGGTCCACCACTGTTGCCTAGTGTGTGGAATGGCAATATAATTCCGCACCCGGCTGACCATGGCACGCATTACTTGGTGGAGACAGCGTGAGAAGGTAGGGCGGCTCATGCCACCCACTGCGGCCACAGATGACTGGAAACAGCCAGAGGCAAAGAAATGTAGGGCAGCAAGGAGGTTGCCCAAACCTGGTATGGCATGTAATCGATCAGTCAGGGGCTCGAGGTCAGGTCTTAGATCTTCATAGAGCTCCCTAATAGCCCCTGTGCTCAGTCTGTACAGGGAGATGACCTGGTCCTCTCGCATGCCCTGGAGCTGGGCCCTGGGCCTGTAGAGGCGTGGCTGGTGAGCCTGCACCTCAGCACGCCTCCTGCGCTGTGCGTGCACAGCCCCTGCCTGCCCTGCCCCCACAGCTGCAGGTCTGATTTGCTGCGGGACTACACCCATGCCCTGTGCCTCAGCCCCATAGACACCATCTCCCCTGTCACGTAACCGCACCACCTGCCCACCTCGCGCTGCAGCTAAAGCAAACACAAAGGCTGCCATAACCTCCACCCGCCTGCTCCTCAAAATCAGTCAAACACAGACAAAACTTCCCTAACCAAGACACACACCTTACACACCATACAGAAACACAGCCACACAATACAACCAACAACAATCACAAACCCAGTCACGCTCCACAATACACCTGATTCAGACTCGCTCCTTCCGTCACTGCCAACGCACACCTTCTTTCTCCCTCGCCTACAAAAAAACCCTCAATGTGCAACATGTGCTAAGGACAATTTATAGAGTTTTTTTATGTAACGCGTGTTGCGTGTGCGCATTTGCACGAGCGTGACCACTGCACATGTGCAGTTGACTGTGCGCATGGTGCATGCACCGCACACACACAACACTGCGCATGTGCCACGGCTCACGTGCTAACTAACGCACGCACCCACGTTCTGCGTCTGCATGGCACATGCGCAATACGCACAGCCAACTGCGCATGCGCAGTGTGCACGGCGGCGCGCATGCACGCATGCTCTGCGTAGTTGACTGCGCAACACGCAAGCACCCATTTCCCGCCTTGGCCGGCGCATGCGCAATGCGCGTGGCCAACTGTGCATGCGCACCTACGCAGCCAACATGCTCACGCAACTGGGCACGCGCAACGTAAAAAACCCTATAAATAAACCTCTACACGTGCTGCATGTTGGAGAGGTTGTTGGTAGGCGAGGGAGAGAGAAGGTGTCAGTGAGAGAGAGAGAGAGAGAAGCAGGTGTCTAGGAGAGCTAAGGTTTTGTGGTGAGGGTCAGAGTGTTAGAGGCTTGGTTGTGGAGGATAGGTGTGATTTACAACAGGGGATACAGAGAGGAGGGGAGTCAAGGAGCAGGTGAGTGAGAAAGGAGGTGAGGTAAAGAGCAGATAGCAGAGAGAGGAGGGAGGTGTGAGGTGGAGCTGAGAAGGGCAAGAGAAGGAATGTCTGACAGGGAGGGAGAGGACAGGGAGATGGAGCCACAGGACAGGGCAGGAGTGGAGAGGGAGAGGGAGAGGGAGAGGGAGAGGGAGAGGGAGGTGGGGCCATCTGTTGGGGAGGAGACAGATATGGCAGGGAGTGTGGTGGAGGCTGCAAGGCCATCGGCCCAGCCCACACAGGGTCCTCTCACTACAAACGTAAACGCATACCGGTGCCAGCTCTGCAAAGGAAGAGGGCCCAGAAATTCTCACCACAGGAAAATCACATCCTGCTGGCTTCTGTTCTAGAAAATTATGATGTCCTATACAGACGACTAAGCAACACCACCACTGTTGCAACACGCACCCAGGTGTGGGAGGAGGTGCAGGAGGCGGTGGCACAAGCAGGGGGCCCAAGCAGAGACCTCGACAGCCTCAGGAAGAGGTTTTAACGACATAAAGAGGGGTGTGCGTGCACACATGATGGCAGAGCGGTGGCATGCTGTGGGCACTGGAGGGGGAGGCCCCTTTACACCCTCCCTAACACCCCTGGAGCAGGAGTTGGCAGAACGTCTAGGGCCAATATACCTCTATGGACTGCCAGAGGCACTGGACACTGCCCATCCCCAGGCAGGTAGGTACCCAAATCACACCTTTGGATGTGCATCAGGCTTCTTATTAACACCTCCTCATGCAGGCTCCCCTGGATCATCTCCCACCCTCTGCCTTTGGCTCATTAGTGTGCTGTCCCCCATTCCACCCCTTTTACTCTGTGTTTTGCTGCCATCAAAAACACATGTTTCATTTGCATCATCCCTTTTTATATCTGCCCTGCACATGTGGCTACGTCTGCTACAAGCCCCTCTCAGACCTGTACGTGTTATGTCTGTGTCTAATCTAAGCACTGCTGAGCAGGGATGGTCCTTCTGTGGGATAATGCACACCAGGGGTCCTCAAACGTTCTAAATAGGGGGCCAGTTCACTGTCCCTCAGACCATTGGAGGCTCAGAATATAGTGTTAAAAAAAAATATGAACAAACCCCAAAGAACACTGCAGAAGTACAAAAAACAGAGAATGTTTCAAAACATTTTGTTTTTTTTCCAGTGGCAATTGCTCTAGCCACGTTAGTCTGGTTTCTTTGGGTCTTCTGCTAACTCCCCATCATCTGCTTTCCATTTGTCCTTTCGTCACACGTCTAGTATTGTTTCTATTCTCTGTCTACATCTACTTTAACATGGTAATCTTTCTCCTTGTGCTCTTTCCGCATTCCTAGGTCATCCACTCAAATGTAAGACCCCCATCCTCAATCCCCACTATCTGTCCAATTGTAGATATCTCTTACCTCCCTCAAAATGTTTTTTTCCCTCACCATTTCATTTGTCCAGCTCCATCCCATTCTGATCCTCGCACAACCTCACCTCCCGTCTATTTCCAGCTACACCCAGCATCCGCTCCCCTCTAGTCCGTGCATCAGACCATTTGCAGTCCTAGCCCCCATCAGCCCATTTCCAATCCTATCCCTAGCCCAACATCAGCCCAGTTACCAGTCCTAGCTCCACACCCAGGTTGAGTCCTATCCAAGTTCCTCCAGAAGTGCATTTCCAAACCCCAGCCCCCTAAAAGCTTATTGATAGCCCTCTCCTAGCCCCACCATCAGCCCATTTGCAATCTTAGCACCCCAACAGCACATTTTGTCCCCGATCCGAGCCCGCCATCAACCCACAGCCCCTCTTACCACACCCATAGGCCATGACCTGTCCTAAACCCCTACCCCACATCAGCACACTTCCAGTCTTACCTCTCCCCCCCATAGCCATTTACCACTCCAAGCCTCCTCCACCCCCATCAGGCAAGATAGGGTATGAAATAACCCAACCACGCCTACTGCTGCTGCTTCCACCGTGGCAGCAGGAGATTCCTGCATCCCATGGGGCCCTCCCCTGCTCTGCAGCGTCCTCCATGCGGCTTCAGTGTGGGCTTGTCAGAGCCGTGTGAAGGGAGGAGTATCCCTTTCTCACGGCCATGTCAATGCCGCCACGGGCCCTATGGAAAATACCATCAGCCCATGGTGGGATTAACAGAGCCACGAGAGGAGAAGCTCTTTCTGTTTGCGTGGCTCTGACAGCCAACACTGAGGCTGCATGGAGGACACTGCAGAGCAGGGGGAGGCCCGTGGGATGCTGGATTATTCCGCTGGTACGGCGGCAGCGGCCAGCAGCAGGTTTGTGAGGTGTTAACTTAGCTGGGCTGCTGCTAAATGAATGCTGCGGTCCTGTGTAGAGCTGCCCCTGAGGACTGGCAGCGGCGGGCAAAAAAACACCCATCGGGCTGCATACATCTCCTTTGCGGGCCCACATGTGGCCCTCGTCCCGTAGTTTGAGGACCCCTGATGTACACATCGATGTGTCTGCTAGGTACTGGCCTAAATATGCCTAATAGTCATAGCAGGAGCTGTAGTGGTAGCTATTTAGCACATGTACAGGCCACGGCCAAACACACATTGATTGTGGGGTGGATGTGTTAAACAGTTGTATGTAGTTGAACCATGCAAACCAATCTGTGCTGTGTATGGTTTCCACAACCCAGGTGGACTACACAACCATGGCCCCAGCTGAGGAGGAGGAGATGCAATTGGCCGAGGATGTGGCCAGAGCCCCAGCCCACAAAGTCTGGGGGCAGCACCAGCAATGGTGATGGGACCCCAACCACACACGTGCAGCCTGAGCCAGAGGACCACACCCCAGACGTCACTGACACAGAGGGCTCGGAGGAGATCAGAAGACAACACCCCAGTCATGCACCAGCGCCAGATGAGAACCCTCCACCAGAATTGGACCCAATCGTTGAAGAGCTGCGCACACACACTGCTGCAGCACGGCGCAATGCAGAAGGTGGGTAACAGCATACCCCACGATCCAGACGGGGTTGTCGAAACATCCCCAAAATTATTCTATATTGCCCACATAGCATAGAGTTCTGATTTTGGGGGGTTGTCTTTCTGTGCTCTGTGATTCTACCTCCTGTAGCATGTCTTGTCAGGTGTCAGCATTTGTGAGGGGCTCACACACATGCATACTGTGCTTGCCCATATATCCCACATAAGCTCAAAGAGAAGAGCAATGATCGCAGGTCACCCAGACACCCTATGTGACAGAGACTCATCATGGGTATTGTCACGCAGTATCGTTTGACAACATAATCTGCAGTGTGCGCCAGCATTATAGAAATTGGGGCACCCCAAATATGTGTATGTGTGTCTTAGGCCCCCTCAGATCATCTGACCAATTCCAGACAAGCAGTGTGCAGACCTGGCATAGCATATTAAACTGTGGCAATGTGCCATGTGTGAGATCTGTGTTTCTCACGACCCCACATCCAGACCTCTTCCAGACATGGGGATGGCTCATGGGAGACACAGATGTAAACGTTGGTAGGTTTGGAAGGCATGACTGTTCTGCAGACTGCTCTTCTGGGATATGCGTGACATGTATATGTGTGACAGCTGGTAATGGAGAGGAAGCTCACATATCACCCTCTGTCCCACCCACAGGCACTCATAAGGCACTCCAGCGTCTGTACATGGCAACAATTGGAGAAAATACCAGGGAGCTGCGGATGATCCGGGAGGGAGATGCGGTCGGGGGCGCTTGCCCGCCATTGCGGATTGCCATGGAGGACATGTGGGGCTAATTAAGCAGCAAGCACCAGCCACCCATAACCATCACCAGTACTTACCAGCATCAGCACCAGCACTGGCACCAGCACCAGCACCAGCACCGGCACCACCGGCAAATGAGGCACCAGGACAAGGTGCAGTTCTGCGGGATGGTGGTGTGCCGTGTGGAGGCGCGGAGCCGGGCCAGACAGGAGGTGGACTCCGGGTCCAAATACCAGCTGTTAACCCAGTACCATTCCGTTGTGTTTGCCAATGTGTAGTCCCTGTGATCTCCTTAGATAGTGTGCAAAATGCATGTTGTATTGCGCACACAGGCCCCTCAATGGTGGGGTGTCTGTACTGGCAGGTATCACAGCACAGACATCATCACATGCCATGTGTGCCATGCACTGTGTTCAGATCCCAGCCCATGGGCTGCAGTGTGGCGGGTTTTAACATATCCTCCCGGGTGCACAGGGGGAATTGTCCTTGCACGCACTACATGTCCAGTGTTGGGAGCAGTCCACAGTTTAAACTTCCTGTTCATACCCCTAACCATTGGACGCAACATATGGTGTCCCTTCGTCCCTGCCCTGCAACACTGCCTACGTGCCTGGCCCCCCCACACAACGTATACGGTTACTCACCAACCATCCCTGTGACCATGTATTGTCCCAGGACCACACTCAACAGCTTTACCCTGAGTTAGCTCCTGGGCTCATCAGTACATTCTTACCCTGCCAGCACAGACGTACTAGTTTGCCAAGTTGTACTATTGGCACAACAGGCCATGTTGCATTCAGAAAACACGGTTCCACATCATTGCACACCGCATGCACGTGCCTCAGTATACTGGGCCCGTCATCTAAATCATTCTGCATCTCAGGGTCCATCTCGGTCTCACACACCTCACCAACACTGGTCATCCACCCACGACTGCAGCTGTGGAGCCAGTCCAGCATGATATCCATGTCTACCTTTACAACAAATACATGTCTACACACATATCCCATGCTTGCAATCCATAGTGTGTTGCTAAGGGAGGACAACGTGACCCATTTCGCCAATTACACAAACAGTGTGTATATTTTTCAAAAACGTGAGGGAAATAATACAAGGTTTGGGATGGGGGACCAAATAAATACCATCACCCTGCCCACCCAAAAACCCCCCTCCTACCCCCCTGCCACCCCCACCCGGCCTATACACCCTCCTCCACCCCTCCACACAACAACCCCACATCAGACACACCCTCTCCCTGCATTCTGCATGCCCAGTGATGGAACACAGGACACGCACAGGGGCACATGTGTGGATGTCACAGGAGCCATTAATGACTCCTGTGATGCTCTTCAGGGGATGGGCCGCGGGAGCATGGGCAGCCGCTCCACCTCGGCGGCCACCTGGCTCTGAATGGCTCCTGCCAGCCACTGGTGTGAGACCCACCCCCCGTGCACAAGGAGGTGCACCCCACGCGCTCCAAGGCATCCAGGGCACATTACAGGTTCCGCCACACACTGCCACCACACACACACATAGTCCAGGGGTCTGGGTGGTGGCATGTGCATGCGACTTATGTGTGGCCTGGATGGTGGAGCAACATGGAAATGGCTGGCGGGAGCCCACAGTGCCCTGTGCTGCACTGTCGTTCCCCATCACTCTCCACCCCCACACAGTCCCCCTCCTCCCCCCTTCACCCCCAACCCCCCCACCAAGGGCCTATTACACACCTCCTCCACCCCCTCCACCAACAACCCATCGAGCACACCCTCTCCCTCCCCTTCCACGCCACCACCCACCACTGCCATGCCCCCATCAGCCCCCTCCTCCACTGGCACTCTTCCACAAGCTCATCATTCCTCATCCTCCGCCTCCACATCAGGTTCCTCCTCCCACCCAGCCACAACCTCCCTCTCGGGGCCTGTTGGACAGGGGGCGCCTCAGGGGCATATGCAGATGGTAACTGGGTGCTCATCGTTGTCATCACCCTCTGTGGCAGAGGGACAGGTCATCAGCACATTATCAAGTGTGTCACATAAACACATGTACATACTGCAGGCACCAACAGGCTGGTGGCCCAATGTGACATTTGTTAATTGGCAGCAAGGTTGTCAATACTCACCTCACCCTCTGCATGCGCCACCCTTAGGAGGCGGGCAAAGATAGTTGCTGATGGTGGAGCCCACACAACTCGCGCCCTTTCTTTCCAGAGATCCTATTACCTGTGGATTGTGAACAACAATGTGTGGTCGAGGCATCAGTGGACTGCTTACCTATGGTGGGGGGCAACATAAACAAACATCCGTGTGGCCAGCATCTTGCTGCTCCTGCTCCACTGCTGTCGTCTGTCATGTACAGGCCATTAGTTAGTCAATAGTGTTGGGGTGATGGTTGGTTGCCCAACCCGCTAACTCGAGCGGACAACGGACAACCACAACCACACCTCACCGCATCGCAAATGTAAAACAGGTGATCTCACAGGAAAAACACCAGGAATAAGTCTTCACATGTGGGTGGCATTAGGTACCAACTGAGCCGGTGGTAGGGAAGTCGCTCCCACCTTACTATATGTAAAGCTTTTGGAAGCATACCACCGGCGTTGTGGCGGGTGCTGCCTTCCCGCCTTTCCCAAAATGCCTCTCTCCGTTGAGTTTTTGAGTTTAAAACGCTGACACAAGGATGAGAGCGAGACCCGAGATAGGGGAAGAGGAAAGAGGAGAGAGAGACACACACAAACCTGCTAGGGGAGATGGGTGGGTTGTGATTACCTCATCCTGCTGCTTCCGGAAGATCACCTGGTACAGGTGAGTAACTATGCTATCCACCAAGAACAAACAGGATGTGGTCGTCACATGTGAGGGGGAAACCCTAGATGTAGAGGGCAGGGAAGGATCACCAGAGTGGTGGTGAGGGCCTGTGGAGGGCTTCCACTGTCCTCCAATGGAATCTCTGGCATCCTGTAAGAGGGGGGGGAGGAGGCTAGGGAGTGGATTATTTATGGAAGAGTTTTGGAATTGCTAGCCTATGGGGGGGACCAACCATAACATTGCCTGCGGGAGCCTTTATCCAAAGCATTAGTGGGACGTGAAACGAGGACCAGGTAGCCTGCTCCACAAAATTAATGTCATTAATTATAGACGAAGAATGGAGGTGAGGCCCGTGAGGCTGCCATGGAATTCACATTGTGAGCGGGGGGAACATGGGCCACAGTGAAGGGTGTTAGCTATGATAGATAAAAGGCAATTAACATTGAGCAATCCAAAGTCTGGATAGAGATCTTTTTTGAAACTGCTGTACCCAACTAGGCGAGGGATCCAGAGACTCAGAATAGCTGAGGGGACCTTCTGTTGTTGATGGGTCCTCTGCAGATGAAAAGCCAAAGCTCTTGCAAAAGTCCAAGATGAAGAGTCTTCTTGCATTGGAAGCATGCGGATGTTGAAAAGATACAGGTAAATCCACATCTTGTTTCAAATGAAAGGAGGAACTCCACTTAGGCATGAAGTGTGGAGGTGTCCTTAGGATTACCGTATCATGGTGAAGGTGTGTAAGGGGATCAGGCCACTGGAGCTTGAAATGCACTGATACGACTTGCTGATGTGGAGTGCAAGAAGGTATTGTACTTTCCAGGTCAGAGACTTTACAAGTAGTGTCTTAAGGCCTCAGAAGGATGGGAGCATACGCTTGCCTAGAAGCAGATTGCGGATCCCATGCCTCTGGAGGTGGTTAAGGCCAAGTTTTGGTAGATGCAGGCCCTCTCATGATTCCGGATATGAGAGGATGGGATGAAATGGGTTAGTCCATTGATGGGTTCGAAGGAGCAGCACTGGCACTAATGGACTCTGACTGACTCAATGGGAGGACCACTGTTGATAAAAAATGGAGTTTGTCAAACATATTTATATACGGATGACACGAGGGTTGCCGGCCTTCTTTTGTTATCACCAAATGAAATGTCCAAGTCCACCTGATGGCATAAGACTGGCCTTGTGGAAGGGTTCCTGGAAGCCATAACGGACATCATGCCATTCCTGAATGAGGGGAGGGCCCAAAGCAGTTACAGCGTCAGTAGCCAGGCTATGAGCTGTAGAGACGGGGGTTTGTATGCCTACATTCCCCTCCTCCATCGACAGTAAAGTCTGGAGCTGAACCTAAAGTTCCCAGGGGTGGAACCTGGGACAGAGTAGAAACTTAACTTTCAAAAGGGGAGACTATGATTAAAATGAGGAAAAACAGTTAGAAAAAACTAAGAGCAGTTGCAAAGGTAAAAGCGTTACCTCAGGCTTGGCTGTTGTTGAAAATATATCCTGGAGCCAGACCAGCTGTATTCCACGCTTTAAGAAAAGTGGAAAGAAGTCACAAAACTGCCAGCATGGTTTACAGGTGAGGTCAGAGAGGCTGTTGTTGCCAAAAAAAGCAGCTTCAGGAAATGGTGAAAAAAGAGCCAAACGGACCAAATCCTGGAAACAGCACAAGAACTGGCAAGTCAAATGCAAGGATTGATAAGGCAGTGTAAAGGGAGGAATTTGAGAAGAAGTTGCTGTGGAAGAAACAAACGCGAAGTAAAGACCTTTTCAGTACTTCGTAGCAAAAAAACCTGTGAGAGAGTCAGTTGGTCCATTAGATGATACAGGGTGTAAAGGAAGCACTTAAGAGGCGACAAGGCGATAGCGGAGGACTGAATGAATCTTTGCTTCAGTCTTTACTGAGGAACTGTAGGGATGTTTACCAGGAATGAGTGGTAGTTAAAGGTGCGGAAGAAGTGAAGGAAATATCGATACAGCGGAAGATGTAGTACAACTATTATATCAAACTGAAGAGTAGAAATACCTGGGTGGATTGGTATACACCAAGGGTTTGAAAGAATGAAATATGAATTGCAGACCTTCTATAGTACATCTGTAGACGATCATTAAAAATGCATCTCTCAATACCTGAAGATTGGGGATAGCAATGTAACACCAATTGTTTTAAAAAGGGTTCCCAGGGGTGATCCGGGAACTACAGACGGTGACATGACAACAACAGTACAGGGAAAAAATGGGTGGTTAGAAACCATCATAAAGAATTAAAAATTACTCAGCATGTAGTAGTCATGACCTAAGGGAGACAGCAACATGGCTTTAGACAAGGAAGATTTGTTGACTATCGTTATGTTTTTTTGAAGGATGTGAATCATCAGGTGGACAAAGGTGAGTCGGTTGATATTGTGTATCTGAAAACTTTTCAGAAGCCTTTGACAAGGTCCCTCATCAGAGGACTTTTGGCAAAATAAAGAGGTCATGGGAAGGAGGCAGGTACTATGTGGATCAGGAACTGGTTAAAGATAGAAAGCAGAGGGTAGGGCTACATGGCCAATTTTCCCAGGAGAAAGGTGAATAGTGTTTACCCAGGGATCTGTGCTGCGGTCCGCTGCTTTTTGACATATATAAATGACTGCAAAGTCGAAATAACGAGTGAGCGTGATCACATTTCAGATGACACAAAAACTATTTAAACGTTGTTAAAACCCAAGAGGATTGTGGAATTGCAAGAGATCTTGATAATTGAAGACTGGGCATCAAATGGCAGATGAAAGTGATTTAATGTGGACAAGTGCAAGGGTATGCAAATAGGGCGAACAACCACAGGGGACTATGTTACACGCTGCAAGGTTCCACATTAGGAACCACCACCCAGGAAAAAGAGATTTAGGCTGCATTGGGATTCCCTGTTTAAAACTCATCGGCCCAGTGGCAGCGGCCGGCGGCCAAGAGAGCAACTAGAATGATAGGTATGATAAGGAACGGAATGGAAAATAAAACAAAAGATATTATAAATGCCTCGGTATCGTTCCATGGTGAGACACGCACTTGATATGTGTGCAATTATGGTCGCCGTATCTTAAAAGGATATAGCGATTTTAGAAAAAGGTTCAGAGAAGAGCCCCATAAATGGTAAAGGGGTGGAAGGATACTGCCTATGAAGAAAGGCTCTTAAAAAGGTTAGGGCTCTTAACCTTGGAAAAGAGACGGAGAGGAGATATGTAGAAGTATAGAAAATTAATGAACGGAGTGGAATGGGTAAAGGAGATCGATTGCTTTACTTATCAGAACTATAAGGGAAGACTAGGGGACATGCCAATGAGCTAAAGGGAAACTATTAAGACTAATAAAAGAAAATATTTTTACTAACGGTAATCAAACTCTGGAATTTTGTTACCGGGAGGATGTAGTAAAGGCTGTTAGTGTAGCTGGGTTTAAAAAAGGTTTGGACAGTTCCTGGAGGAAAGGCATAAACCATTATGCACTTAAGAAGGGGAGCCCAGGATATCAATGCTTGGAACCAATGCAGTAGCCATGTGAACCTGTGAGATGGGGAAATGCTAGGTAAATATGACATAGATGGCCACTGTGGAAACAGTAATTACTTGGTTGAGGGGACATTGTTGACCCAGTTGGCATATCTTATGTTCTATGTGTTATGTTCAGAGGGTATCAGATCTGTTGTTACCCCAGCGTGGGGCTATGAGGGTCATGGTGCCTCTGTCCATCAGGAGTTGCAATAGGGTCTTTCTTGCAACGCAAGGGAATGGAGAGGAAAAGGCATATAGGCATTCCTGCCCCCAGGTTGAGGAGGCCAGCATCCCTTGGCTTGGTAGCTCTGAGCCTGGATCCGTGAACAGAACGGGCTAGGGTTGGGATATGAGGGACGTGTGAAGAGGTATTGAATCTTGAGTTCCCCAGAGTTTGCAATACTCTACAGAGTTGGTACATGTGTAGAGAGCCATTTGTGCTGAAGCAGAACACGACTGAGTTTGTATGGTAAACAGTTCTGATTGCCAGGGAGATAGGACTGGCAGGAGATGGATCTGCTGATGTCTGGCAAAGGCCCAAAGTTGAAGAAGCTAGTTGCAAAGGGACAGGAGAGCCTGTTCCTCCTTGTTTGTTCACATAGACCATGGCTACCTGATTGTCTGTGTAACGTAGTATTCCATGGGCCTGTCAAAGGGAATGGAAGATAAGAAGAGCCAGGCAAATTGCTCAGAGCTCAAACAGATGTGATGTGGAAATGACTCTCCAGACAATTCCAGGTGGCTTGGGTCGGAGGTGTCCAGTACATGGGCAGCCCACCCAACTTTGGAGGCATCTGTTGTTAATGGGATCTGAGGAGGGGTTTGCAGGAAAGGTGACCCCTCCAACATGTTTTGTGCTGACCGCCACCAGTCCAGGGACAGGGTTTGGCGCTTTGAGTTTTACGATCAAATACGAGAGACAGAATGTTGCTTGCTTACACTGGGAAGGAGAGGTGGACCACATGCACCGTAGATGCCATGGGACCCAGCAGCTGATGTTCTCTTGAGGCGAGGAGGATGTTTTTTGTAGTGCTGTCCAAACACGTTGCACAATGCGAGGACAGCGAGGCTGAGTCAGGTAGGTCTTTTGGCCCCCAGTCTGGTATCTAGCCTGGCTCCTATGAGCTCCAGCGTTTACGTGGGAGTCAGAAAGGATTCCACGAGATCGGACAGGGCCTAGAGATTGTAGACCACGCAGTGTGTAAGAGAGAGGGCATGGGCATTGTGTTTGTGACTGTGCCTGGATGAGGCAGGCCTCCAAGTAGGGGCACAAAAATATTCCCATGGTACGGACCAAACCAGTACTAACAGACATGAACTTTGTGCATACTCTGGGTGGCTGAGGCACGGCTGAAGGGAAAACATATTTTTGGATAGTGGTTTCCTTGATGGGGTGGACCAAAGGAACTTTCGCTGTGCTTGTTGGCAGAGAAGAATGGGTGTGCGCATCCTTGTGATCTAGAGAACAAAGGCATTTCTGCCTGGGTAGGTCAGGAAGTACGTTTCATAGAGAAATCCTTTTGAATGTCTTTTGGACCAGGAACTTGTTCAGTTCTCTTGACATGTCAGATGTGTCTGTGACCTCCTTTTTCATTGGTATGAGGAAATTGGAGGGGGGGTGGGGGCGAAACCAGAACCATGTTGGAGATGAGGTACCTCTTCCATTGCTCCTTGAGGTAGAAGATGTTTTACCGGTGGAGTCAGTTGGGGGGGCGTTTGCAAACTCAATGTCTTTACTATTGTAGGAGGCGGAAGGGTATGTGAAGGAGGACTGTACCATCTTCTCTGATGGACACAGACCAGGGTTCTGATGTTATTTGACTCCATCTGGGGATGAGGGGACCTAATCTTCCTGGTATTGTTGACGGTTGCGTTCCCTGGAGGGCCAGGAAGGGCAGCGTATTCCATCACAGAGTCAAAGGCCATGGGGGGGGCTGCCGGATACTGGGTCTGCTTGAGGCAGAGTAGCTCTAGGCTTTCTCTGCTTAGTAGCTTGTTGAACCTTGTCTAGCAGCTTGTACTGCAGGTTGTCCTTGCTGAGCATAGGACTGATAGTATCCTTTCTTTTTGGAGAGGAAGCGCTTTTCTAAGGCTCTCATCTTGGCAGGGATGACAAATATTTGAAAAGCTTGTCAAGGTCTTAATTTGTCCTGCCGGTTTTTAAAAACCAGTTGCACCACCACAGGGGGTGTTGGCCCAGTCTTATCCTGTACCCATTGTTCCAGGTGAGAGGCTTGCAGCCAGCCAAGTTTCCTTGCCCCAATAGCAATGGCAGAGACTCTGCCTTTGCATGAAAAACAGTCAAAAGCTGCCCTGTTTCACAACTTTTTGAAATGTTCTGGGCATGCTTGACAGGTGCTACATAGTAGTGACCTTCTTTGATCTGCGAGATGTGCCCCGACCAGTTGTAGATCTTGTGTGGAAATCCGTCAGGAACATTCCCATTATACATGATATAGGAACCTGTCTGGTCTGAAAGATTGAATGTATGGATGACACAGCGACCAAAGGCATCTAATGTCTTACACTCCCTACCAGGAGGGTTGGTGGCATGTTGTTTGTAAGGTTTACTTCTCCTCCTAGCACACTCCACCATGATGGAGTGATCAGGGAGGTGTCCTTTGTGCAAACCAGGCGACGGGAGGCTCACAATACATAGTAGGCACATGTGAGAATGTGGAGAGGTGCGTAAGAGGGATCGCCACATTCTCAAAAGAGGATTCCTTAAGATCTGATGTATTGGAAGGATGTCTGACTCATATTGGAGTTTGGTGATATTGGTGAATCGCTGTCTCCCGTGGACTGTGCTCACATTGAGTTACAAATGAAATGGAGAGGCCCTTGAGTAACATGTGTGTGGAGATCCAGGATGGGACATATCCTGAGGAGGGGACATTCTACTCTGGGAGAGAGGCAGGCTTGTCGGGAGAGGTACATCGTTACATCTGAGCTGGTAGAGAATCAGACCCCCCAGGAGATTGGATGGATCTTCTCTACGGAGGCCTCAGCGGAAGTGAGGTAGCGGTACCATTGGGCCTCAGTAATTGGAGTGACACGGTACCGGTGTGTGGATACCTGGTACTCATCAGCACCAATGGTGCATTTGCCAATGCCGGTCCTGCAATTGCTGCACATTACCGGTGCTGCACTTTGCAGGGTCTGGGGTGGAACCCAGGTCTTTGATGCCGCAAGGAGAGCTGCCCAGACTGCGTTCGATGGCCATGATCCTATGGTCAATCAACACTGACGATGTCTGTGTATGAGTACTGGCCCAAAGCCAGGAACCCAGAGCATAGAACCAGGTGGTCGAGGGACACCAGGTTGAGGCATCCAGAACTTCATGGAGTCCCAAAGTGGATTTGGAGGAAGGGACTCCCACTGGGGCTGTTTGCCAGGAGCGTGCTCTCCAAGGGCAATGCCAGTGG